>CM065899.1:2806250-4203125 GCA_033439115.1 Firmiana major
AAAATTGAGATTTTATAAGATTTTAATTTTTTATTTATTTTATTTAATTATGTTATTTTAAAATGTTAACGTTTATTTATAATAAAATAAAAATTTATGAATATTTATAATAAAATTAAAAGTTAAGAGTTTTGTTAAAAATTTGATAATATATTTAGAGATTAATCCTTAAATTTTATGTAAAAAAAAAAAAAAACTTCGATGGAATCACTGTCTATCTAAGTAATTTCACCCAAACCAGTGTTTTTAGGGTTTTGAAGCAAAGACTTACTATATAACCTCTTTAACTCTTAAGCAACGTCGTACTTCGTCATCCGCAGCCTCCTCTTCCTCCACTCCCACCTGCCTTTTTCATTTCACTTGTCTTTGCTTCGCTTCTCTTCCCCTCCATTGCCCTTTGACAGTTAAAAAGCAGCATCAAAGAATAAAAGGTTTTCTTGCTACTTTTGGAATGCATGATTTATTCAGGTGCTGGAGATTTTCTTCTTTACTGTTTTGTATTAAGCCGTTGTTCCATAGTTTCTGTACTGTTAAGTTATAGTATTGACTGTTTTTGGTTTGCAAATGGGAATTCTCAGATCTAATGTGATGATAAGATTGATAGCATTTTGGCTCCACAATAGAGTCAACAGCAGGTGCCAGTCCATGGCGACCTGACTGCCGCTTGGAGCCAAGATTTAGTTAAACGGGAGAAGACCCATGAAACTCACCGTTGTTTCATGACACAATAACCCGTTTATATTTCACTATTGTCTTGTTTTCCCTCTTCCAGTTTTTGTGGTTTCATTGTTCAGATAATTTTCCCGTGCTACGTTTTAGGACCTCAGCAGTTTGAAGGGCATTTAGTCAGACACGGGTGTTTGTTGTTTACAATAGCAATCCACCTTTTGCATGGTGCCCAAAGCCAGCTACTTACACGATTGGAGGGAACCTTGCCTTTGCTTCTCCATGGTTTCCTTCAAATTTAAAGCAGCTAAATTTGTGACCATCTGTCTTATCATTCACCCTCTTCAGTATAGAAAGCACTAGATAGCTAATTGGAATCCTTTAGTTGGATGATAGCTGTTAGTTGTTATTGGCTCTACAATTGAGTCTGCAGCGAGTGCCTTCTCCATGGTGCCTTGTCTGCCGCTTGGAGCCTACAGAAATTAGCTGAAAGATAGCTTGAAATTTTTCCTAGTAATTTAATGTTAGTAATTATACAAGTTTTCGGCAACATTTTCTGTCAACCCTACATTCTCACTAACCTGTTTCCGTACTTGTTGATATTAGGCCTGCCTTTTTTTTTCCCCTTTTGATTTATTTATTTTCATTTAAGCTTGAGTAGGTCTTTGACAATTGCTTGTATTGCTGATTGCAGGGTGCACCTCATTGCAACAATCCCATCCTCTGGCTTCTGGATCCGAAGCTTTACTATGGCCTTAAGTTATCAGAGATTCACTGCTAATCGAGGTTTAGGCATATTAGCATACCAGTCACAAATGTATTCATAAGCTATTATCCATTTTAATGTGGATTTTTTAAAGAAAATCAAGTTGTAAATACCGGTAATTCAGAAATTTGAAATCTCTTTTGTAAAGGGATGTTAACTTGCAATATAGATAATAGACTTTAATCCGCTACGAAAGAAAGGGTTGAGGCCATCTTTTCTCAATCTGAGGTTTGACAAGGCTCTGCACAACTGCATTTATCTAATCAAGCATATCAAAATCTGAACCAGAATTACAAGTGAGATGAAACAGCTCAAATTGAATACATTACACATCAGATTGAATGCAAGGGTTGTTACCAGATTACCCCAATGAAATTCTGTAAAAAGCAAATGGAAGAAGAAACTCAATGAAAATGCAAGTAAAGCATCAAACCAGACAGCTTGCCTGCTTGGGCATTGGCTAATAGCATTTTCATATTACATCCAATCGCTATATCATTCAAAATAAACATAAAAACCAGCTCATATATCTTAACAATTCAAGTATCAAAATTGTATTTAAGGTAAATTCATTACTTTGTGTAAAAGTACAAGTGCAGAGAGCCTAAACCATATTCCAAATTCTGGAAACTGAAATGTCAAATCTAAAGAACAAATTCGTTATCAAAAACAACAATCACAGTCAAATGGACAAAGCGGGGTATTTCCATCATTCGATTTATTAATACCCAATTCTTCTTCAGTGTAAATAGCCAAACCATCTGCAGTTCTCTTTCGAGGCCGAGAAGATGGTTCACTGAACCCTTCCTCTTTGGTTTCTTTACTCTTTTTATTCTCCTTCTTCTTCTTCACCGACTTGGGTTTTGAAATCTCATCACCCTTGGGCTTCTCAGGTTTCTTCCTCTTTTTACCAGCAAATATCTCATCAATTTCGTTACCAGTCTTCTTAGGAGTTGAAGACAATTTCTTCTGTTCCAAAACAGGTTCTTCTTCTTTCTTTTCTGCCTTCTTCGAAGGCGTTTTAGAAGAACTCTTCTTCGGCATTAGCTGAATCTGCAAGTTATCCTACAATGATTAAATAAAACAAGATTTGCAAAAAAGCAAATTGAAAGAGAAACTAAAGACTACCGATAAGGGTGTTGTGTCAGAGAACAAATTATCAGCAACAGTAATCAGACAGGGATAACTGTAATAATATTCATCTTCTCATCATTCACAACACTAACAATCCTTAAAAAAGGAATTTTTCGGAAAATAAAAGGATTAAAACCGAAAAGAAAGAAAACCCTAGATAAAAATGTCTTACCAAGAAGATCCAAGAAAAAATGGGGCAGTGGAGTCGTGGAAGTGAAACAAGAGAGGAGAAGAAGCAAGCGGGTAAGACACAGTGAGAGTTTCCATTTTATAAAAACCCTAAAAAGGAGTCGGACTGGGATTTGCCAATTTTGGGCTACCTTTGGAAACATTTTTGGGCTTTATTGATCCTTTTAGTGAATGGGCCTTCTCTTTTGTTTGGAATACTGTTTCATTTTCTTCTGCTTCTTTTTAATCGATAATAGATGGAGAATTATTATTTTTTAATGTATATTTTTAAATAATATGTGTAATTATTTTAATTTCGTTTGTAAAATAAAAATATTTTAATTATTATATATAAAATAATTATCTATAATAAATATCATTAAAATAATAATTATTATAATTACTGAAAAAAAAAGTGACAGAATAAATGTCTTCTTTTTTTAAAAAAATAAAATAAAATTTAATAGTAACATTTATAAGATTTTAACATCAAATTTAACATTATTAAAAATATTCCATAAAACTCCGTAATAGATTGCTGAGAAATAATCACGAAGAATAGATCACCTGATCTCTTTCAATGGATGTTGTTAACTGGCAAAAGTAGTTATTATTGAAATATTTGATAAATTCATATTTCAACATTAGATCCCATCAATATTTCAAAATTTTCATGAGTCTATGAATAGCATCAGAATACAAACTCTGATAGGATTTCACGTTGTTCTGATGTTTCTCAATTTCTCATTAGTACTTAGTGAATTGCATCTATACCACTCATACGCCAGGTATAGGAAACTGGGTTGTAAGCGCTTCAACTCTACCACGGAGATTTGATACCTTATCCATCAACGGAAAATCGGGCGCTGCCACGAACTTCAAGAACTCTTGGAGTTTCGATCCAGAAGCTAATCCTTTAGCATCAATGGTAATTTGCACACCCTCATGGATAAAGTCAGCAATAGCTGTGAACTCTTTTTCGCTAAATCCTCTAGTGGTCATAGCAGGTGATCCAATGCGAATGCCACCCGGCATTAGTGCACTCTTATCCCCTGCAAAAATCTAGATGTGTAAGAACTAATGATAATAGAAAAAACAATTAAATGAATTAAAAAAAATGGAGGGTAAAAAAGGATTCAAATAAGGCAGAACTCACAAGGCACCGAGTTTTTATTCAAGGTGATAGAAGCCATGTCAAGTATTTTCTCCACCCGAGCCCCATCAATACCCTGTCGAAGAAGTTAATTAAATACAAAGAAAGAGGCAAAGGGAGCATAGTGTGTCTTTTAAAAGAATCATTACAATAGTTCCAACCTCTGGATGTCTTATGGAGATAGTAACTTACCAATGGTCTCAAATCCACAAGTACAAGGTGATTGTCGCTGCCACCAGAAACCAGTTTATAGCCAAGTTCAACCAATCGGGTTGCAAGAGCTCTACAATTAGACACTACCTGAAGATGAAGTACCTATATTAGATTTCATCGTCAGGACATAACTTTGAAATTTTTTAGCTTTGAAGGACAGTACCTGATTCTGATAAATCTTGAACTCAGCCGACTGTGCATGTTTCAAGCAAACTGCTAGTCCACCAATTGTGTGGTTATGAGGACCACCCTGCATAGATAACATATGCCTTTCATTTGTATAACTACTAAAACATCAGCAGAAGGTTGGAATAAGGAGCAAAGGAGACAAGTCAAACTAACCTGTAAACCTGGAAAAACAGCATTATTGATGGCAGATTCTAAATCAACTTCCAGAACACGATCCTTCTTGAAGAAGATCATTCCACCTCTTGGACCTCTCAAAGACTGGAAATGAGTAATGACTAGATTATTCATATGGACATTAATGCAAAGGAAGTAAATAGTAATATTTGGAAGATATAGCACTGTTGGTGAGTTTATGGGCAGAGCAGATTTTCTAATGCACATGATAACCAAATCAGGATCCAAACAAAGTGAAAAATGTATTCTTTGCTAGATAAGGGAAAAGATCTAGTGAGATAAGGTAAAAGTCGAGCCAGATTTCCCATGTTACAGGTAAATTTTCAGTAGATTTTCTCAAGTAACTTAACATAGATATTTTTACAAGCAAAACTAGCAGTAAGTGAATTTAACATACAATGAGATCAAAACAGCAATTGAAAATATTCATCCCAAACCTTGTGTGTAGTTGTTGTCACAATATCACAATATTCGAAGGGGTCAGCAACTACAGAAGCAGCAACAAGCCCACTTATATGAGCCATATCCATCATGAGAAATGCACCAACAGCATCTGCGATCTTCATACAGATATCAATTATATCAAGTTATATGCTAAAATAAGGAATTTATGTACTAATTTAGAAAAACAAAGTTTTCACTAAAAGGTAGGTAAATTGTGGTAGGCATTATAGCAACCAGCAAGCACATTAGTGCTTACCTTCCTCATGCGAGGATAGTCAAAATCTCGAGGATATGCACTGGCACCAGCAATTATGAGTTTTGGTCGAAAGAGAGTAGCAGTTTTCTCAAGCATGTCATAATCAACAAGGCCTGTTCCAAATTTCAGAAAATGAATCAACCAACAAGCCAGTGTATTAACCACCAAACCTTAGTAAGTCTAAGAATAGGATGCATAACCTGTGGATTCATCAAGTCGATAAGGCATTGACTCAAAATAGATTGATGTGCCAGATACTCGCCTTTTAGGAGTCATAAATCCATGTGACAAATGTCCCCCATGAGGTAAGTCCAGCCCCTATACCAGCCATATTAATAAATTACTTATTTCTGCATTATCCAAGAGAGAAATAAACTGCAGCAGCTAGAACCAACAGAAGTATCATACCATTATCCGATCATGTGGATTGAGAATTGCTGTATAAACCTCAAAATTAGCAGGAGAACCTGACAATGGTTGAACATTAACACCCCACTTCTTTTCATCCAAGTGAAATGCTGCCAAAGCCCTCTTCTGGCAAAGTGTTTCAAGTTCATCAATGTACTCATTGCCACCATAGTACCTTCAATAAACAATAAGATTATTAGCTTCACGCAATTAAATCAAAACCAAAAAAGATTAAATCTCTATGCATTTTGTTTAATTAGATATACCTTTTACCAGGTAGTCCTTCAGAATACTTGTTTGTGAGACATGACCCAACTGCCTCCATCACTGCACGGGATGTAAAGTTCTCTGAGGCAATAAGCTCAAGGCTTTTGAACTGCCTTTCCTTCTCCTTGCTAATAATTGCACTAACCTCAGGATCAGCTTCGTTGAGGCCATGGTCCACAAAGCTGCTTTCTAGAACAGGGACAGAGACAGAAGATGGAGGCCTCCCGGTAACTAAGCTCCCTTCAAGTTGAGCTCTACAGGGCTTCACCGAGTTAAGCTTAATCTGGTGCGGAAATCCACTAATACCAGACCCTTTTAAAGAAAAATCGGGTCTCTTGACCCTCATGGGCTGTTGCAAAGAACCCATCATTGCAGCTCCACTACAAGCCTGCATTCCGGCTTCCCACTAATATTCTTCACAAGTTTCCTACAAATTTACAAAGGAACAGAACAAAGTCAGAATGGAAAATTCAACTCTATACCAATCAACTTATTTGTTAGAACAAAGACCGAACAACTTTTAAGACTTAACCACATCAAGCAAAAGGAAAAGAACAACGGAATCTTGCTTTGAAAAGTGAAGTTCTTGCAGGAGACTGACGTAAAACTAACACTTATAAATCCCTAAATTTACCCTAAAATATGTATAACTAACGACATACAGCAAACTTTACACACAATTGATAAAAAAATTCATAAAGAAAAAGGAAAAATAAGCAAACAATCCTACCGGATAGAAGTATAGAACATATATTACACGAATAAACTTAATAAGATGAATTAAAAATTAAAATTAAAATTAAACGTGAATGATGCGAAAGTACAGAGAGGAAAGCCTACTTTTGGGAAAAGTTTTCTTTTCTCTTGGTTTCTCACGTTTTGTTCCTGGAGTGCAAGGGCTAAGGTTCTTGTATTATTGAAATGAAATAAGAGGCTAAAACCCTAAATAATAAAGAGAGAAAATTGGAAAAGCCAATCGGCTGGTTAGCGGCGGGGAGTTGGTTATCCGCCAGAGCTCAGGAACTGAAGTGCGAAAAAATTCTGTCCAAGGCAAAATAAATCCTCCGCGGGTTGGACCATTGTGCCTCCTCTTATGGATCGACTCTGATGTTGCCACACGGACACCCAAGTCCTGATCGAAAAAGCTATCTACATCGACTTCAAATACGTATTTTATTTGGGAAAGGAAGGAATAAAGGATTGTAGATAAGAAACACATCTCATGATGCCTGAAAAAGTTATAAAATGCCTGCCATTACCATCTTCTTTCCTTTTATAAACTTCCCAAAATTTATTAGACTTTGAAAATTGTATGAAAATGTTAATTTTTCTCGGTTTATGAATTTTATCTTAACTCTTGAGCAGTTATTATTAATAACAAAAAAATGCAACAAAAAATAAATACATTTTTCTGAAAAATTATATTCAATTTTCGAAATACTATCCACTTTTGATCCAAAATTTCATTATCTTGTCTCAAACCGAGATTTCATGATATTATTCCAAAACTATGCTTCATAAATATAAGATTAATTTTCGACTCATCTCGAAGATTAAATCATTCATCCTTCCCAGCTATATGAAGCATACAATCTTTGGCAACATGGTTGAAATGAAAGAACATAACAACCCTGTAGGGCTAGGGGGATTCTGCATCAAACTATTACAACACTGTAATTTTCGCCATAGAATGAACACAAGCAATGGTCAGATATGAACACATAGAGGTAGCACGAATTCTTTATTCCACATGAGAAAAGCCTCCACCAGTTTCCGCCCGGGTCCTGCACAAAGATGATCAATTTTGATAAATAAAACTTTTGTTATTATATTCAAATAATAGACCGAACCATGCTCGTTATTATATTCAAATAATGGACTGAACCATGCTCGTGTTTGGGCACTAGGAAAGTCATTTAGAATAATGGTTTTTACTACATGAACTTGGAAAGGCATTGTATATATCTATGTCAGCTGTGGATATTTTGCCTTTCCTTTTACGGCATGAGCAAGGTTTACAACAACTAGATATCTACCAATTAGCAGAATAATTCAAGATTCAACAAGAATGCAGGCATGCTAAATCATTTGGTCAACATCAACACTGGTACATAACCATTTAGCAAGATCAAAACTTACTTGTGATCGGAAGGATTGGGTGTAATTTCATAAACAATCGTTGCAACAACATCCCTCTTCAACTGTCAATCATATTCAGAAGATGTATCAGTTGAAGCACGAAAATTTCAACAGAACAGACAGGAGGAATCAACACCAACAGTGAATCTGAGCTTTATCAAGGGAAGTACCTGTGTGGCTTCACCTTTAAAACCTATGTAGTGGATTTGAGTTGTGTCACCACCAAAACTATCAGGGAAATGCAATGTAATGCTTGCAACACTTTGAAATTTTGAATACCTAAATATGCATGCTTATATGGCATCAGAAACTAGAAACCCGAGAGAATGAAACAAAGGTAACACTGTATGGAGCATGTAAGTACCTACCTCGTCTGGTATTCTAACACTCCTTGCAAATTTTCAACCAAATCCCACTCCTTCAAAGAAAACATACACGTTTTACGTAAGCTTCGTTGAATCCAGCAGTTTATTCCATGGCAAGGGAAGATGAGTAATACCTGAACAGGTTGCATGCTTTGAGCATCTGAGAAGTCAATGCCATCTCGATTGATGAACCTAATCAAAACAAATTGAAAATTTTAATATTCTATAATTAAATAGAAGAAAACCAAGCGGATAGAAGACATCCCTTTCAAAACACTATGATCTGTTCTTTGGAAATATCAGTACCAAAATCAAAGATTTCTTTAACGTGAAAGCAGTTAAAAAGCCATTCAATCAATTTTGAACATTAACCTTCATTGCTAAATGCTAACTAAAGATTAACCATTTCAGAAGTGAAAAAACCACTTAGTCATCTGAACTTACACTCTCATCTTAGAAGGACTTGTTCCATCAGCACCACCAACAACTGATATACTCTTGATCTTAACATCTGATGTAAATCTATTAGAATAAAAAATCAAATAAATATATGAGAAATCAAAGAAACACCTCCAGAACATAGTAAATTCCAAACCAAGAAAAAGAACAACGACCAAGATTCATTCAACAAGTTCGCTAATGAGCTAATACACTTGATCACTTGATTGATAATGTACATTTCAAACATACCTTGAGTTAGCAAGCAAAGAACACACCAATAAAGATACATGAGGAAACTATAGAAAGATGAGACACGAAAACTAATAAGCAATAAAACACAATTATAGATTTGGCAACTTTGCAATCCAACCCAGCATGCCTCCTTCACTTAGCCTCAAACTCCAAAATTTAAGACAGGCACTTCGTTATAACAACAAAGGGCAGTTGTCGAAGGTGGTTAGTAATCCAAGCAAGTAAGACATGAACTTCAAAGCAAACTTTCAAGTCATAAATAGAAGGGACAAACAAGCAGAAGCAGTCACTTACGGAATGTAAACAAGTAACTCAGGATCACCCTCATTGCTTTCCAAGATTCCCTGCCACAGTTCAAAAACCTCATTAAGCTATCACATACCATGAAAATGAGACAAATCAATGCAATAATACAAAGCATTGTTCCTAGAAGCATGTTAACACAAACATGAAACTGCAGAAATAATTGCATACACTCATCCATACATGCAGAAAAGGGACAGATGCATGAAAAAAAGTGTATATAAAGTAAATTTAATCAATTTTTAAAAAAAAAAAAAAATTACCCCAGAAGAATTCAGTCGCTCCTCCCAAGCTTTAAACACGGATTTAACACTTCCTGGATTAGCCTCATTTAAAGCAGTTACCTAAACAAGAACCCAAATTTTCAAGAAACAAAAGCAATATTTCAATTCATCTAAAGAGGAGAGTGGAAGAATAAAAACAAATTATATTCCAAACATCAATTAGGTAAAAAAAATCCAGATGAAAAACACGAGAAAAATTCGGTTGAATCTTCAAAATATTCTAGCAAAAGAAATGAGAGAAAGGACCTTCGAGAGGTCGATGTGCTTGTAAAGAGACCAACTAGAAGAACAATCGTGATCTTCGCAGCTGTGGTCATGCGTACACGCCATTTTCGCCCGATGCCTCTCTTCGCGGCCAAACAAGCAAAGAAAAAGAAAGTAGAAACCAAAACAAGAACGCTATAGAAAACGCACCGTTTCTTCTACTTATTTAGAACGGCACCAGTTTTATTTTTTTTCTTAGATTGAAAACGCACCGTTTCTTCTACTTCTTTAGAACGGCACCAGTTTTATTTTTTTTCTTAGATTGAAAACGCACCGTTTTAACCGTCTCTTTAGCATTTCCATTTTTTTCTTCCTCCTCTTTGTTTGGTTGCAATGTCCGCTCTGCCGAAAGGACGTCGAGGAGAAATGACAATGGAAGGAAACGAAGTAGACGCCTCGATGGGAGGAGCAGCGCGTTACACCTTGAAGCCGATACGAATAAGCAACGAAGACATAATAATTTGCGTGGATGTGGAGGCGGAGTCACTTGTTGAAATGAAAACAGCGGGAGTCACCAGATTGGATTCCATAAAGCAAGCCATCCTTCTCTTCGTCAACTCCAAGCTCTCTATGAACTCCGAACACCGCTTTGCTTTCTTCACTCTCTCCAAATCCGCCTCCTGGGTACTCCCTCTCTTTCTCCTTTTCATTTTTTGTTTAAGATTAATTGGAAATGTGGGACATAGAAGAATGTAATCTAGGATTTCGTTAAATTTGAATAAAGGGTGTTAAGTTTTATGTTCATTATCATCTGTTTGTGTTTATAGCTTAGAAAAGAGTTCAGCAGTGATGTTGAGTCTACCATTTATGCGGTTCGGGCACTCTCCGCTACCACTGTCTCTTCTGGTCAAGCGGATCTCACCAGTTTATTCCGCTTTGCAGCTCATGAAGCAAAGAAATCTCGTGCACAAAACAGGATTTTAAGAGTGGTCAGTATCTATTTCTTTTCCTCCATGTCTAATTGTGGCCACCAACTTAAGTCATATAGCAAGTATCATTCATTATACACCTGCTTAGATGGTTGTTTATATTTTCAAGGCACCCTTTGTTGGATGAATTCCTAGGAATGGTTAAATCGCTTCCATTTGTTGTAATGAACCTTTTTTATTTGAATCCTAATGTTGATTGGAGAGACAGAGGAACTTGTGGTTTTGCATTTGAATGTTTCTATTTCCTCATTCTTCCGAACAAATCTGATACATGGTTTGTGTCTTCTAGATTCGTATATACTGCAGATCATCGGTACGACCCCATAGTCAATGGTCCGTGAACCAGAAATTCTTCACTTTGGATGTGATGCACCTCCACGACAAGCCTGGACCGGATAACTGTCCCCAGGCGGTCTATGATGCTCTTGTTGACGTGCTTGAACATGGTAGTGAGTATGAAGGATACATCCATGAGAGTGGACATGGGCTACCTGGTACACTCTTCCGTTTCATTTCTATGTTGTTGCCACACCCTCAACAGCGATGCCCTCAAGACGACTGTGATTTTCCCAAGCCTCTTATGAAGAAAGCTGAATCAGTAAACAGTAAAGATAATGTTCATGTATCAACCGGCCAGTGAGAATATCAACCACCAAATCTCCGTGCTGCTTCAATCGTTGGGTCTCATCAGTATGCTTTGTGGATGTGGAGAAGTAAGATACGTGGACAAGATAACCTATTTAATCTTCTGCAAACATTCTGTACAGATTAAACCTTCTCTGTCTGTTTGTAAAGCTGTTTCATTTTATATAAAATGCAATATATTCATTATCTTAGAACTACACAGAGGAATTGCTCATCCAATCTGGGGCGTATTTTTTTACTTTCTTATGTTTCAGCTTCTGGTAGGAAGATGCTGCAATGTCAACTGACTGTTATATGCGTCAATCATACTTGCTAATTTGTTATGGATTAATGGATGAAACAATGTGAAGAAAATCTATTTTAAAACTTTGCTAAGCAAACTTTACCTTTCATGTAAGGTTACTTGTTGCGGTAACAATTGACGAAATTTATTATTGTTTGTTCCCACTAATCAATCATTCTTAATTAAATTCTTTAATTCTTATTACGTACAAGATTGTATAATGTAGTACTGAAAAGGTTTTTCTTAATTGCAGCTGATTCTGTCAAAACTACACATGTTGTTCCTCCAACTTTTCTGGTCTCCAATGGCACAGCACAAGCAAATCCAACTAACTCGGAAAAGGACCCCTCTATTTGAAAGGATTGTCCATAAATAAAAGTCAACTTGGATAATCAACCAAGTTTTATAATCGAAGGATCGGAAGAAGGTCCACAATTTTTACAGTTTTGATGGTTTGATTAAGTTTATCAGATTAAGCAAATGGCTCAGCCTGACATACCCAAACCAAGTACTCTCTCCAATTGTTCATGCTTGGCCAACTACAATTAACCATGATTACTCTTTCTTAACTCTTCATGGTAGGATTATACTTTTTTAATAGCTATAAATTGCATATTCTTGGTCAAATGTCAACCAGCCCTTTTAACATTTGGAAGGGACACAGGCTTACAAGAGCCTCTGGCATCACTCAGTTCAGTTGATGATTGAGCCTAGTTTGATAGTTTTGTCATGATACTAAACTTTGCCTCTTTATGTGAATCTTGGGGTAGCGTGTGCTTTGAGCTTATTGGGAGCCGCTTAAGCTGCTATATTTAATTATTATCTTGCTAACATGCGCATTATTGAGTCCTTAAGTACATGATTAAGGAGACTGTTTCACGAAGTCAATGGAATAAGGTGGTGGAGAATAAGAAACTCTGTATATTCAGTTGAGATGGGAATCTGCATATCCGTTGCATCTTCAGAGATTCATGAGGCTGAAGACTGCCAGGAAAATGTTCTATACTTGGCACTAAACATTGCTTCCATTGGAATTCAGAGACTTGGGTCTCTTTACTCTAAGCAGGGAAGCAAAGGACCAAACCAGGATGCTGCCATCCTTTATCAGGTTTGCCACTGACAACTGGTTTATTTCTTAGCCCCAAGTTTTCTTTTGGTATGGTTGGATCGAAATCAGATCAAACTTGGTATTAGCTAAACTATTATAGTTTTTTGTTGATTACAAACTGTGTGGTAATTTTGTTCTTCAAGGACTACGGAATGGAAGGTGAAGCATTTTGTGGAGTTTTTGATGGTCACGGAAAGAATGGTCATGTAGTGAGCAATATGGTTAGAAATAGGTTGCCATCACTCCTGCTAAGCCAAAAGAATGCTCTGGCAAAGCTGAAGACTCCAGCAGATGACAAGAATTTCCAAGCCCAGGCGGCAGAAACAGACAGTGGATTAATACCAAGCAAGGATTTTCTTGAATGGAAAGAAGCTTGCATCAGTGCCTTCAAGGTGATGGACAAGGAGATTAAGCTTCAAGAGAATTTGGACTGTTCTACCAGTGGAACCACCGCAGTTGTTGTTGTGGGACAGGTGAGAAAGCTAGCTAGTGCTGTGATTCTTGATTTGCTTTCAGAACTTAATGAGTTGGGAAATTAAAGTTTCATTTTGTTTTTCCCTGTTGATTTTTTCACAGGGTGAAGATCTTGTCATTGCAAACCTTGGCGATTCAAGGGCAGTGCTAGGAACAATAACCGTGAATGGGATCAAGGCTGTTCAACTAACTACTGATTTGAAGCCTGGTTTACCGAGTAAGACCCTCTTCCTTCTCCTTTCTCGCAGCATCTTTCTTGTTACAACTTGTAACAGGCAAAACATGAACTATTGTTGTTATGTTCGTATTTGTTTATTTATTTTTTTAATATTATTCATATTCTATTTGTATTCGGTAAATTTGTAAACGACCATTGAATAATTATTTAATGAATGAATTTATTCTCCACTAAAACATACATTTATTCGTGATCATTTATTAGGATTAATAAACATATATAAAAATAAAAACCGAATATATTCGCAAATTCTTCATCAAGGGTTTTGTTCATTTCATTTGTATAGGAGGACTAAAGATCATTTACCATATTATTTTTTCAAGACATCTTTTTCTATTTTAGTGGTTGATCAGTTCTTTTGATGCAGGTGAAGCTGAACGAATAAAGAATTGCAATGGTAGGGTACTTGCTTTAAAGGAAGAACCCCATATCCAGCGTGTGTGGCTGCCCGATGAAGATTCTCCAGGCCTAGCCATGTCCCGAGCTTTCGGAGACTTCCTACTCAAGAACCATGGAATAAATGCTATTCCTGACATTTTCTATCACCATGTTACTCCAAATGATCAGTTCATTGTCCTCGCAACAGACGGGGTAAGCCCATTGCAATGATATAATTACGCTTCATAAGATGTTTGCAACATAAGAATGAACTTGAACATTTGTTTTTGGCTTGTTTTCTAGATATGGGATGTTCTCAACAACCACCAAGTGGCCGCCATAGTGATGGAGGCAGAGAGTGAGCAGACGGCGGCGAAGGCAGTGGTTGAGGCAGCTATCGCCTCATGGAGAAAGAAGTTTCCATCTTCGAAAGTAGATGACTGCACTGTTGTATGCCTCTTCCTCCAGAAGAAGCAACAACATCCGAATTTCTTGCCTGTTGAGACTTGAATAGTTGGTCAGCTTCCTCAGTGTCAGAGAACAAGTTTTAAAATACTCTTGTGGCTAATGGATTGTAGCCACCTACGTTGCCAATGCCAAGAAAACAGATTATGTGAAACAGTCAGCTTCGACGATGAACCATATATTTGTTCACTACTTATCTATAAATAATCACAGACGTGACAATATGAAAGCTACATGAATGGAGGTAGTGAAAATGAAAAGATTTAATAATAATTGTAGATACAAATTTTAAAATGAAATTATAATCAAATTGAAATAATTTAATATTAAATTTAAACTTAATTCAATTTGAACTATTTCGAAATGTAATTTTTAAAATTTGAATTTCACTCGATAAAAAATTTAAACAATTCTAATTTAATTCAATAAATTTAATTTATCATTTTTTAATTATATAATACAATAATAAATTAATAATTACATATAAAAATATACAAAAAAATTTTGATTAAAATGATGATACATTAAATTAAAAGTTAAAATACTTAAATTCAATTCAATTTATTATTTAAATAATTTGAGTAAAACTCAAAATTTAAAAATTAATAAATTAAACTCAAATAATCATAAAAATTTAAATAGCTTACTAATATCAGGATTTACTCACACCTCATTCTCAAATACTCCATCTCTTGTTTCGGTTTTGCAAAAACCATCATGACCATGGACTGTTTTAGCGAATATATCAACATACATAAACCAAAAGCATGACAACTCTAAGCTTAGAGATGGACATCAACCTGTGTTTTACTCTTGATACTTCATGAAAGGCCCCAGACCAAGGAAAAAGGGCCTTGCATACGGATCATAATAATAATAATAATAATAATAATAATAATAAAGATTTCTGCTTCTAAAATGGAATTTTGATTCAAGAATAACTGATAATTCTAGCATTAACCGGCGAAAATGATCTCATCTGTAATCTTCCAAATAATATAAAATCCCTTGTATCAACAAATTTATGCATGCAAAATTGATGCCAAGCAAAATTTCAATTTTTTTAATGGTCAAATTAATCGTCTTTCGGATCCTCTCCTCCTAGAAGGTCTTCATATGAAACAGGGACCCTAATCCTATCATGAACAGATTTGCGTGTTCCTTCGGCACTTAACTGTTCTTGCCGGTTGTGAGGAATTAGTTGAGAATCTTCTGCAACACTTGCCAAAGTTCCATTAGTCAGTGTACAGGCAGTTTCTTGTGAAAAGCTCTCTTTGTTCTGTGCTGGTGCTTGTCTGATATTTTGTTGCTTAAATTGCTTCTGCAAAAATTATAAGTATAGCATTAGGGTTTTGGCAAGTACTCTAGCTTACTATTTGAATAACAAAAAGCATACACCAGAGCAGGCTAACAAGTTGGATCATAACAAGATACAAGAACCAAACGCCTATGAACCGTGTTAGAATGCATCCTGAGCCAAGTCCAAAGGCTATTATATAAAAAAGAGTTGCTTGAATCATACTAAATTTTAACATAAAAAGGAACTTATCACAGCTGCAATTAGATTAAAAGGCCAAACTACCAAAAGCTATAAAACAGTAACAGAATAAGGGGCATTAATCCAAGAGAATAGATTCGACATAAGCAGACCATACAAACAACCAGACGACCAGTTCCTAACCACATTATTTACATATCCAGCTGATAGATGAATTGGAAGTTGTCATGCACACATGTATATACTCAGCTGTCCAAAAGGAAACAAACAGCTAGTGATGTGCCTACAAGTACATACCTCAAAGTCCCTGGTTTTTTTCATTATTTCTCGATACGCAGCTGGTTCTCGTGCTTTTATGATATTCCATAATATTCCACCACCTGTCCGACTACGTCTGCCATCAGCAGTCATCTGACCCCCACAAGATTGAATTGCATCCACCTGAGAACTTATAGGTTCATTATACATCCCCATAGGAACAATGGCAGAAAAAAGGCAATGCAAAAACTCTTAGGTGTGGAAAGAAAATTAATGAAGTAACATGGGAAATGAGGATAGCACAACAGCACATTAGGAGAATATTGTTAAATCAAAGCTTAACTATAAAAATCATCATTATAACTTCCAGCAAATGCAGAACATCTAAAAAAAAAAACATAGATTTGCAACAGATGTAGAAGGGAAAAATATATATATAAGAATTAACTCATGAATTTCTACCAGTTATTCCTGTATACATCTCAAGCAATGGTCGCCAGGGTGTTGACTTTCACACATCAAATCTTATGACGTATGGAAAAATGAATTACTCAATAAGATACCAAACCAAGGAAAAAGAAAAAAGATATCTTCAAATCAAATAAAAAGTTCAATATTTAACTCTTGATTTGTTCCATGTACTACCACTTACTCGCATCAAACATTTCTTCCAAGAAGTCAAGCATTGTGCAGTAATTAAGTTTGTGTTTCTCATCTGTTGCAATGGGATATTAATGACTCGTTGAACATTAATCAGCCAATGATACAATAGATACTTACAGCATTTATTCTGAGTTCATACCACTCCTCAACTTTATTTGTTAGAAATTCTTTAAAAAAATCAAATAAAAAGGTATATATTCACAAATCCCCCTCCTGACCACTTCTCTGAAAACAACGAAGATACCACAAACGTGGCTTTTGATATGAATCTACTAGAGAATTTTTAAAATTTCTTTCAATCTTTTCCCATTATCTTACCATCTAGACGAATAGACATGAAGGGCTGTCTTTTAAATTATGAAAATAACCATTGTTATAGTTGGATTTTGATATGAATCTACTTGAGAATTTTTTTTTTTTTTATCACCACATGTTGAAGAAAGAAAAATAGTAACAACCTATATCAAAGGAACTTATGAAGTGGGTACACCTCAGCCCAGAGCAAAGAATTTGAAGTAGCAAATGGCATCTATAAGAAAAATCTGCAATTGCAAGGAAAACAATGTAGATCATCAGATGTTTAGAGTGGAATGGATTTTAAAGAGTGTGGCCAAGAATGTCAGTCTAGGCAGGCTAAAAATGAATTACGACCCAAATCCTCACCTTTCCTTTAAGAATGAAATGAATATCGTTCTCGTTTACCGACAGCTAAATTGGGAAAAAAAAATAGAAGCCAACTTAAAAGGGGTAAACTCAGATCACTCGAAAGTTGTAGGTACCCATTAAGATGAAAACAACGGACAAGGCTGAAATTTACTAAGACAGCTCAACAAGGTATATAGGACAGAAATCCGACCAGCTGACAAACTCACTAACTTTGAGAGAGAAGTTATTAAAACACCATTATCCCAACTAGATGATGTGACATGAACCAAACCCAAGCAAGCTTATCGGAGCATCCTAGAACAGGCAATACTAACACAGCTATATCTACTTATATATAATACAGAATTTCTGAAGAACACGAAGCATAATCTAAAGAATTTTCAAACATCATAAAACGACTTTTACCCACAAATAACTCACTGCTAGTAACATTTATAACTTAAGCAACTTATTTATGGTAATCCCAGCATCAAATTTACATTGCACACGGATAATTAAATAAAGTAAATAAATAAAAGCTTGAAAGTGATAAAATTGAAAATACCTCTTTAACAAGATCACTCAATGCAGAAACCCCTAAACATCCCACAGCAGTGTAAACCATGTACGACTTCCTCTCTTTTAACCGTCTGCAAGTATCTAACACAAACCTGCAAAAGACCCAAATTTAACAAAGCTTCAAAAACGAAACTTAACCCAAAAACAAATATTGACATTCATTCATAGAAGCAAAGAAAAATTAATTTTAAAGAAAATCACCTGTTTACATCCAAGGCTTTAGGTCCCGAGCCACCCCTTTTTTTCTTGTTCTTCTTCTTATTTGCTCTGCGCTTTTTATTCTTACTTTGGGACCCCTGATTTTCACCATTAACATCTGCAACGCCGGATTTTTCCCGATCATTTGCCAAGTTATTATCCACGAGCTCTCCTTCTTCCACGTCAAGCATCTCAACATCTTCGCCATCTACTAAATCGTCCTCTTCGTAGATCGCTTCCAATATGCTCTCTCCTTTCTCCATCCAAAAAAAAATCCCAAATTTCTACTTTGTAAGCCTTTTAAATGGAAAAAGAGAAGTTCGTCGGCCGAGCTTTCGCTGATGGAGCGAAGGCTTGAGTGTGTGGGGCGGGGGGGTTTGTTTCAGTGGTGAGAGAGTTGAGGCGGTTCATTAGGATGGGCGGGCGGACACATATTTTGTTGGGCAAAGGTTTACTCACTTAACTAGTGGGTCAGATTTTCGTCCGAATATGATGGGTTCAGCCCAAATTAATACATGAGAAAGGCTATGGTCCAATCTTGGGCTAAGTATTCAATTAATGAGGAATTTCTCTCTTTTACAATTTAAGTTTTTTTTTTAATAAAAAATAACTCAATATAAAAAAAATTATTCAAAGAAGGAGCAAAGAAAAAAAAAATTCGAATATTTAACTTAATCTTTTCTGAATAGATTTATATTGTAATAAATATAGTCTCAAAAAAAAATCTTTTAATCATTGTGTATTGGACTTTTAAGATGTTATTACTTACTTGAAATTCTATAATTTATACAATTAAAATTTTATTTAATATTAAATCTTTTAAAATGCAAAATTAAAGATTTTGCCAGTAATATGAAAAGTTTAACAAATCATTAGAGTATATAATAAAAAATAAACTATTTAATAAACATATATTATTTCAATGAAGTGCATGATTAAAGCCAATTGTATTGATTTTGAATATCAATTTAAATAATCAAATTTTTAATTTTTTTATGTAATAATTTTATAAATTTAAAATTTAAATACCAACACTTTTATTACTATTTCTTGAAAACAAAAAATCTTGGTACTAAACAGAAATTGTTGCAAGCTAGGGTTTGAAAATGATCTTTGCTTGGAATTATTATGAACGAAACTCCCCTTGGCCCAACTTATAACTTCTTCCATTTTTGATGCTGAGTAAGAGTATTAAAGTACGAAAATGGCTTACAAAGCAATAAAAGTTTCAAGACAACGACAGCCGACACGAAACGATCAACCACTGACCTGTGTATGGTTTACACTCTCAAGTGTACATCTACTCCATCCCGTAAATAGGTCTACATTCACCCATAATTCATTTGTCGCTGTCCAACTTGCAAGAAAATGAAATGAAGAGGGAGAAGAGTGTGAGCAAGAGATTCCTTTCGGATTCCAACAGATTCAAGTTGATTTTATATTTTATAATTTTAAACATCATAATATAAAAATTATATAAAATTAAAAATAAATAAAAATTGAATAAAATAATATATAACTATGAATAAAATTAAAATTTTATATTTAATATATTAATATTTACCATAAATTTTATAATTCATATATTATAAATACAATTTTAGATGACGCAATTTTATTATCCCGCTCACGTAGCTCTCTATTTCAAGATAAAACAGATTTTCAGCGAGAGAGAATCTTGGGATAACCGGCCAATAGGACACGCTTGCGTGCCAGACAGATCGACTCGGCCGGTCCCACGGGAAGGCCACGAAATTCAACTGGGCTGCCATTCACTCATCACAGCCGTTTATTGTTAAAGATCTCAACGTGGAAGTCGTAGAAGGTATCACACATTTCCATAGGAAGATTTATAAAGTAAATCTTCTGGGGCCCGCTACATACTAGAAGCACCGCTATATAACAGCTGTAAAGCCTTGAGTTTTGCATTGTCATTAAAATCAGTTTTCTTGTCTTATTCTGATTGATCAAAGCTTGGTCAAATTATGACTCGTTTGCTGGCAGTCGTGATTCTTCTCCTGTTATCGGTGGCCGGAATCGTCTCCGCCGGTAGAGATATCACCGGAGACGTCCTTCGGTTACCGTCGGAAGCTTCTAGGTTCTTCCATGGGAGCGATGATGATGATGAAGTTGGGGGAACGAGATGGGCGGTATTGATTGCTGGATCTAGTGGATATTGGAATTACAGGCATCAGGTCATAAAATCTTCTCCAAATTTCAAAATTTCCTCATTTGACACGATCTTTGAAAGTTTTTATTATTTGTTTTTAATGGCTACTCCACTTAAAAGAGTCTGCTTTGTTAACTGAGTTTTTTTTTTCTTTTTGGATTTTATTCTGATTGAGAATTGATTGATGGTTCTTATTTTTGCTTAAGATATTTATGTTTCTTTCAGGCTGATGTTTGTCATGCTTATCAAATCCTAAGAAAGGGTGGTCTGAAGGAAGAAAATATTATCGTCTTCATGTATGATGATATCGCTTACAATGAAGAAAACCCCAGGCCTGGAATCATCATTAACAGTCCTTATGGAAGTGATGTTTATGAAGGAGTTCCAAAGGTTCTTTTTTCTTTTTGTCTAAAAAAGATTGTTAATTGTACAATTTCTGGCTGTCACGGTTGCCTAATTGGTTTTCTTTGTGCAGGATTATATCGGAGAAGATGTTACTGTCAATAACTTTTTGGCTGCCATCCTCGGAAACAAAACTGCTCTTACCGGCGGTAGTGGGAAGGTTGTGGATAGCGGTCCGAATGATCATATCTTCATATACTACACTGACCATGGTGGTCCTGGTGTTCTTGGTTAGTAGTATCTCATCAGCAGTTGCTTTCTTATTGCTTTCAGCTTTACTGTTTAGATTTAAATATTATAACTGATTCTAGTCTGTTTTTCAGCTTGAAACTTGATACTTGTTTATAAAGCTGCTAATGATTCATGTTGTGTTAATCCAGGGATGCCTACCTATCCTTATCTTTATGCTGATGACCTGATTGACACTTTAAAGAAAAAGCATGCTTCAGGGACCTATAAAAGCTTGGTAAAATGTTGTTTGAATAGCTGCCAATTTCTGGATGCTATACTTATCACTTTAGTGCCATTTTAATTTCTTTTCTACATGTATCTTTGCAGGTATTCTATCTTGAAGCTTGTGAGTCGGGAAGTATCTTTGAGGGTCTTCTTCCAGAGGGTTTGAATATCTATGCAACCACAGCATCAAATGCAGTAGAGAGTAGCTGGGGAACCTACTGTCCTGGAGAGTACCCAAGCCCTCCCCTAGAGTATGAAACCTGCTTGGGAGACTTGTACAGTGTTGCTTGGATGGAGGACAGGTAGGGATTAAAGTATTTTCATGATATAAGTTTCGTAGACCCTTGGGAATTTTGACTCTGCAATTGATTTGAAATCGAAGCTGGTTACCTAGATTTGTTCTCTTCAGATATCAGAAGTTGTATAAAATTAACATTTTCAGTTCATTTCATGGCTTCACCTTGTTGGATTTAACAATTAGAAGAGAAATATGAAAAATCAGAAGCAAAGTGGGAATTTGATTCTCTTAGCATAATCTAGACTAATTTAGGAGGTTTTTCTAACTCAGGAATCAACTTTTATTTTATCTGTTGTTGTATTACATCTCTTGGTATGAATTTTAAATATTCTCTTTCTGTTGAGCAGTGACATACATAATTTGCGGACAGAGACTTTGCACCAGCAATATAAACTTGTAAGTCTTTTAAACTGTGGTTTGCATGAATTTTTTCATTTATTTTCTGGGAAAAAATGATGACTTAAATTTAATTTTGCCTATAATAGTTATTTACCACTGTCAAGTGTCTAGATCTAAGAAATATGAAACTATAACTAGACAATGGGAGGTTGAAATTCTTTTGACATCAGATTCAAGTGTCAAGGACTCATTTATTCAGTACTATAATGTTCTAAAAATCTTATAGGTTTGCTGTTGAGATCTGTTAAGCGATTTCATGTTGCTGGCTTTGCAGGTGAAAACGAGGACTATCAATGGTAATTCTGCATATGGCTCTCATGTCATGCAATATGGTGATATAGGGCTTAGCACGGACGATCTTTTCACATACTTGGGTACAAATCCTGCAAATGATAACTTGACATTTGTTGATGAGAACTCCTTGCTGCCACCTACCACAGCTGTTAACCAGCGTGATGCTGATCTTGTCCATTTCTGGGATAAGGTTTGTTTCTTATATTTGGTTGTTAGCTTCCTCTTCCTAAAGTTTGATGTCACTAAATTAGAATATGTAATTATTAGGAGTTGATAAAACTTTTATTAGGATTCATTAAATGTGCATATTAAATAAGATAATGTGGTATTTGGTGACCATGGAAGTATTTACTTACCCTGTTCTTGTGAGTTGCCATATTAAGCTGTAGGAGGGACTCCAATTAGCAGTGTAAATGGAATATTGAAAGTGAAAAGAATAGGACTTCTTAGATTGGTAATTGAATATATAGATGGACGTGGGGAAATGTTATGGGCTGTAGAAAGGCGGGAGCCTGGAGTTCTGTTTTGTTTATATACTTATTTTAGAGGAAAATGCAAGATGGATGCAACTCTAGTGTACAAGGGACTAGAAGATTTTTAACAGAGCATATCTAAAGCTGATTCTTTTGTAGAATTTGAAAGGAATCCATGCTGTGAATATAGGCTTCTCTTTCGTTTATAACGTTGCTGTGAATGAATTTAGAATGTGATGCTTGTTCCATACATTTGAAAGCAACCACTGTACTAGTTTTAGAGTTCATTTCACTTAAGCCTTCTCCCAACCTACTTTTCAGTATCGCAAGGCACCTGATGGCTCTGTTAGGAAGATTGAAGCCCAAAAGCAGTTTGTTGAAGCCATGTCTCATAGAATGCATGTAGACCAAAGTATGAAACTCATTGGCAAGCTCTTATTTGGAATTGAAAGAGGCCCAGAAGTTCTGAACACCGTTCGACCAGCTGGGCAACCTCTTGTTGATGATTGGAAATGCCTTAAGAAAATGGTAAATATTCTTGATTCTCAGCCTCTCTTTGGTTGCTTTGTTTTGCCTTGCTACCTGTGAATATGCTCATTCTACACAGGTGAGAACTTTTGAGACACATTGTGGATCACTAGCTCAGTATGGGATGAAACACATGCGTTCCCTTGCAAATTTCTGCAATGCTGGAATTGAGACAGAACAGATGGCTGAGGTATCAGCACAAGCTTGTGTCAGCGTTCCTTCTGGTCGTTGGAGCTCTATTCAGAGAGGGTTCACTGCATAAGTATAGCAGAATGGGCAAAATATTAAATATTAAAGGCCAAAACTTGGTTATGTTCTACTCTGCATTTTGTTTTACTATTTACAGATTGTCTGAATGCTGCATATTGACGATTGCTCATGTGATAGCAATTCTGTCTAAAATTGTTAGGGTGAACTCTTACTAGACTGCTTAAGTAATTCTGCTCCAGATGTGTGTGTAAATATAATTCTATCTAAAACGGATGTATATATGATTGTGTGAACCATTTCCATATATGTTGAATGGACAACATTCTTCCCAAGTTTCAGAAACAAGGGAATAGAGTTTTCGTTTCTCCCGCAATTGCTGTTGGACTTGGTAATCTTAGATATGCTATGTGACATAATATAAAAATGATATGAAAAATAAAATATTAAAAAGATATGAATTAAAATTTAATAAAAATTATATGTTAATTTTGTTTGGCATATTAATATAAAATTTTGTATAAAATTTTAGTATTATATATTTATAAATGTAATTGTAAGGAATTATATACACAAATGGTTTGATTTTATTGCTTGTGAGAATCATGAAGGGACCTTTTGCATTTTTTGTGGTTTCCTATCAAGACAAAGGTGGAAACATCTCGGGAAATTGCCGTTTTGGCATGTTTTTTCATCTACCATCGTGGCTTTCGTACGGGGGTCACAGTCGTTGGCCGAAACTTCGCCCTTTCTGCTTATATTATTAGGTTCTGAAGTGTTTTTCGGAGGGGAATTTACGGCTGATGGGTGAGTAAGACCGGGTCATCTCTTCGCTCATAGATGGTTTCTGCAACACTTTTTCCTTCCCTAACTTTAGTGACAAAAAAATAGTTGGTCGGTTTAACCATCCCAAGAAATCATGGTAACTGCCATTCAATCTGCCAGGGAAAAAAACATAAAAACGAACATGGACAAGACCCAGGTTCCTCTTTGAATGGCTCGCAAAAGAATGAATCGAAAAGATGCATGAAAAGAAAGAAAGAAAAAAAAAAAAAAAAACATCACTTCTGCTGCCCAAATGGCTTGCATACTAGCTAACGCTATCATATTTTCTTCTTCTTTTTTTTTTTTGTTCAGCGATTCTATTACACAGTGAAATCTTCCTTCACATTCAAAATTCTGAAGATAACACCTGACGGGTCTTAACAATGCCTCTTCTTCATGCTAAATGGTTTCCATCCAATTCAGACTTACAGTCAGTATGACAGTATCTAATCCGACAGACTTCTTGACTTGGCTGGCCTCTAAACATGTCTTGAAATGTTGGAATCACTGTTACTCTTTTCCTTAACTGCCAGTACATTCTCTTATTTCTTATCTCCGTCAGGCTATTGATTTTTTTTTTTCTAAATATAATCAAATTAATTCATAACATCACATATTAAATTCGAATTCAATTTATTTTAAAAATTTAAAAATTAAAATTTGATTCAAATTTAATAAAATTTAATTTTTAAATCTCGACTCAACAAAATATTTAAAAATTTTCTTCAATAAAATTAAACTTGATTGATTATGCTTTAATATAATAAATTGATAATAAAATATTAAAAAACTCAATTAAACTCATTAATTGTTTGAACCGAATATAAAAAAATTCGAATTCAACTCAATTAGTTACATGAATAATTTAAATTCAAATTCAAAAAAATAAATAAATTAAACTCAAGTAATCATTAAATCAACTTGACACATTTTAACTTTATTTTCCATTCTTCTCGAACCATTCATCTCTCCCACTAGAGGACTTTCTAAATACAACCTACAAAATAATTTTTCACGTCTTATTTACTAAAAAAAGCTTAAACCCCTTACTAAATACAGCCTACAAAATACTTTTCACGTCTTAATTTACTAAAAAAAAGCTTAAACCCTAAAATCTCCACTTTAAAATTGCTACTCCTAACTTAAAAAATCAAAATTTTTTCTTATCTTGTCCTCCTTCTAGAAAAAAAAACCTCACTCACTCATTTTCTCTGATTATTCTCACCGGAGAATGCTGCCGACGGCATATTGTTGCCGGCAGTATTTTGCTCACTGGAAATGCTGCCAGAAAGCATTTGAAAGCTGCCAGGTAGCATTTGTTTGCTGCCAGGCGGTGGCGTCTTTGCTGCTGGCCTGGCAGCACTTGGACGATGCCAAGATGCCAAGCATGCTCTCGAAAATTTATTTTTGAAACATCATTGTATTACTGTAAATGAATTTTTGAAAATATAAATATTAAAAATTTAAAAATGTTTTAAAAGATAATTATGTAATTTTTTTATAAAAGTATTTTAATATTTTAAAAAATCATTAAAATAGGTTTTATCTAGTATTTTTTTTATTGTATTTAGAATCACTTTTCCGACCGCTCTCTTTGGGCACTTTGCTCACTAAGTTCAGCAGAACCATTATTACATGCATCTCAATGCTTCAATCTGTTTTCTAATCATAAGTCAATCTCCATATCCTCTAACAAATGCCGTGTAGTGAGAGTTGCGAACATATAAAGAGCATTTGATAGATTTGATTTTGAAAATTTGAAAACTTAATTATCCAACTTCACTTAATAATTTATCAAATTGAACCAAATTAAAATGATTAATCGAAATAATCAATACTTAATTATTTTAGTTTTAACTATTAAAAATATTTTATACTTATATTATATATTATATATTATATAAAATAAATAATACATTACATATGATTTTAAAAAATATTATGTACATTATAAAAATATAAATTTTCAAAATAAATTAATAGGATCAATTAATTAAGTTATCAATTTTAAAATCTGACAATCGACCAAATTAATTGACTAAATCGATTTCACAAACTGATTTTTCATCGAAATTGAATTAATCGAATAAAAAAGTGACTGAATGTAACCTATTTCAATTAATTAAATCGATTTGAACCGACTTTTGCATACCCCTGGTCCCCTACCTCTAAAAGGCATTGCAGAATGTTTGTTATTTTAGGTTCAAATATGGGTTAGGATATTTAAATGCAATACTTGTTTAGAATAGGGTAATGTTATTAATGTTGTTTCCCTAACTTAAACAAAACGGTTGTACAAAGTTTAATAAAAAAATATAAACAAGTGAAAAAGAGAATACGGTAGCTAGTATAAAATGAAGAGTCTTTTACAAATATTATTTAATAATTACTATTAAAATATTTTATAATTTATATAGCAAAACTAAACTAATTAAAAAAGAAAAGAAAATTGTTCTTACTAAGTATTCACATCATCTTAACTGATAACAACCAGTTAACTTTTATGTGTACTAATAGCAAGAAAATTAAATAGCATTAATTTGATAATGTAAATTTTTCTCGTTGACTTGTAACTAGATTTTTCAAAGTTGAATTATACATTAAAGTCCAAAGGTTAATTCCATTTTTAAATGATATTGAACAAAAATATTAAATTTATTAAATAAGTTTGAGCTTGAAAAATCAGACTCGATAAAAAAACTATGCTGGGTTTAAGTTTACTATTTTGAGTCCAAACCCAGTCTGGTCAAATAATTATAATTTACCATCTTTTTATATGAATCAATTTTTTAATTACTTCTGAATTTTTTTTTTTGCAATTTAATTGAGTTTGTATTTTTTTTATAGATTTTAGCTTAAAAAATTCATGTTTCTTATAATCTCTTTGTAAGAATTTATTTTAACTTATTAGGTTAATTTATTAACTATAATCATGTGTTTTAATATTGTTTATATTTTATTATAATTTAAAAAATCAATAGTATTTGAACTAGTTTATCAATGGTGTAAAAATGGATTTTAACATAAAATTAAGCTCAAAAAATCGAGTTAGACTGAACTTAAAATCACTATCAATCCTTTAATATTTTATCTAAATTTTTTATCCAATTTTGACCTAACTCTATCCATAAACACTTTTATTTATAATGAACTTAATATATATTATTTTTATTTCTGAATATTGAACAATGTGGATTCAACTATGGATGTATCATGCATATAGTTTTTATAAAAAAGTTGAATTAATTTTTTCTAATATCCGAAAAATATTCAATTTAATAATAAATGCATATATATATATATATATATATATATATATATATATATATATATATATATATTAACCTTCAAACTCTGATGAATGCTTGTTTACAAGCATTATAATTTTCTTATCTCAACTTGGCCATGCAATCGGTCAATTGGTCGATCACATCACTCTGTAGATCCCAAATGAACAAAAATAAAGCCGTAAGTAGCTTTCGCTAAAGGCATCTTTCTTAATCTAATTTTATATGCTGTAATATAAAGATAATGATGATACATGTATATATATTCGACTTTTTTTTTTTTTGTCATGTGCAATGGTAAGATGACAACTTAGGAAGTTCAATAATTTTTTTTTTTAAGTTTATCCAAAACTACATCTACGATGTAGACTACAATACTGATTGATTATTTTTAAAATAAATAAATATATATATATATATATATATTATTCACTAACAGTAACGTATAGCATCTATAAATTCTCAACCAATCATAAATTATCACTTCATTAATATAAAATTAAAAAATATACAAATTTTTAAAATTAAATATTAATAAATTTTTTAAAGATATATACATTTTTACACTTATCTCATTATTGAGGTGATTAACTTACCTTGTATAAAGATTAATTTTAATAATCGCATATATCCTTAACCTTTTGTATGAAATGATATAAATATTCAATATTTAATTACGTACTAATCAGTCCATGAAGTTTTATTTTATTGTAAATAAATTATCAATTTTTTTAAAATTATGTAATTAAATCTAAATATGTTAAATGTCATTAATTTTTATTTGTATTGCAGACATGATATACCGCGTGACAAGCCGATAAAGTTATCAACTTCAGCTGCATGTCATGTAAGATGTTCAAATGGTAATTAGTGTCATTTAACAAATTTGACTTAATTGCATTGTTTTGAAATGTTGAGGTACATTTACAGTAAAATAAAAATTTATGAATTAATTATATGCAATAAATCGTTGAAAGTTTATATTTATTTAATGCAAAAGATTGAAGATATATTTAGCTACTAAACTTATGGGCTATTTAGTTCATCGGTTTTAGGATTCCTAACAGAATTTTTATTGTTCTGTAATAAAATTCTTTTATTTGATTGTCAAATTTTCCCCATATCAAGAATCTTATATTCCCAACATTGCCAAAATGAAAAAGAATAAGAGGAAACTTAAACTCTCTTCCTCTTGGGGGGCGTTTGGTTGGGAGAAATTTTTTCTTCTCTCCGTAATTTTTTTTTCCGTCATTTGATTCCTCCGTTTAGTTCGATTCTTTTTCTCTTTGTCAGTCATTTTATTTTACCTACAGTGCTCAATTTTGGGAAAATCTGGGGTAAAATGATTACCTTCGGATCCTGAGGTATTTTTAGATTACTTGAGTCAAAATTTTTTTTGGATCTAAAGTAATTTTTTTCCCTAGAATTTACCCCTTAAAATTTTTTTCCTGGATAAAAGGTAATTTTGTTTTCCAAAGTAATTTTTTTTTCCTCCAACCAAACGTACCCTTGAAGTTTTTTTATTTTACTCCAAGAATTCAATTTTTGTTCCATATTTGTCATTAACATTTTTTATTTGAGTCAAATTTATCATTTACCAATAAAATATTACATCCTAAATAATTATTTATATATTAAAATAAATAAATAAGTTAAATAACTAAATTATTTAACATCTTAAATAATTATATAAGTAATTATAAGCTTGGATTTGTCAAAAATTACAAACCTAAACAAAATACAAACACTAATTAAAAAATCTTTTTTTAAGTGAGTAAAAAATTTTCTTAATTAATTTATAATGGTTAACTTTATTACATCTGAATATAATATATAAGTTTGCAAGTATTAAAGTTGTCTTTTTTATTTAAATAGGTAATCAATAAATGATGTGGTCACTTAAATTTTAAGTTTAATTATTTTTTATATTATTTTGATAAATTGACATATGAGAGAAAAATGAAATTAATATCAAATGGACCAATAATAAGAGAGACCTTAAATACAAATTTCATTTTCATTAATCAAAATAAACTTAATTTATCACCTTAAATAAATAAACATTTTAAACAATCAAAAAAGTAATTTAAATATAATTATTTTCATGTGTTATTTACTTTATATGGACTAATAATATAATTGAAAGCATTACAGTAAATATGCCTTAAGTACTCTTACATTTCCCAATCAAACAAAAAAAAATAATTTTTCTTTTGACTAAATCAAACGCAGTAATCTAAACATTCCAAAATTTTTCAAATATATAATGTTTTATCAATAATCAATTTCAAAAAGGTAATTTTTTTTGAACTATACGGTCCTATAAAGATTATATATAGTTAATTTATAAACTAAAATAAAAATATATGAAATAGTTTTTTATTTGAAAAATATAATCTGTCGCATGGCGAGTTAATAATCTGTAATAATCCAAAAATTTTTTATTTTAAGAATTTATCTTAAAAATATGAGATAATATTTAAAAAAAAAAGTATATCTATATATGTATATTAAATAAATATATATATGTAGAAATATATAAAATAATATATATAGATATTTATATATATAATATATTATATTAATATAAAAAAAGAAAAGGAGGAGGACAAGGATTGAGCTCAATCCTTCTCTCTCACGTTTTCTCTCATGTTTTACATAGGAGAAAACAATTAAGAGAAACAGGAAGAGAGATAGAGAGAAGTTGAGAGAGTCGGCGCCAGCAAGTCAAAGGAAAGAGGCGGCAATTGTCGACGACGCAGGAAGTGGCAGATCGGCGAGAAAGAAAGATAGCGACGCCGTGAAGAGAAGAGGTCGAACCGGCCTCATCCTCGCCAGCCCAGGCTTGTCGCTGCCAACCTCACGCATCGCATGGTTGTATAGTACTGCTGAAATCGAAAATCGGTCGAGAACCAGCCGATGAGGCTTGATTAGAGAAGAAAGAGGCTGAACCAGTTTGGACCGGTTCAGTAGAAAGGATATAGGCTGAACCGGTCTGAACCGATCAGCCAGGAGAAAAAAAAAGAGAAAATTTTGGATGTCGCGGTTTAAGGATAAAAGACGCGACGAACATGAGTTCGATCAAGCCTCGATTTGCGTGTCATCATAGTATCTCTGGTAAGTGAATCTCGCTTGATATAACTTGTATTGACATACGAGGTAAATCCAATTGCACAAACTGTGAGTTAACTCCGTATCGATTGTTTTATGTTTTGAATCAAGCATTTGATTATCTTAAATGTTTTGTTTGAACTTTTCGAATAAATATTTGAACATTTTGATTGATTTGAAATATGAAATGTATTGAATCAACTGGATTGAGAATATAAATTGTTCTTTACTTTGCAGGCTGGGTAATGAGCAATTGTTGCCCAGTCTTATTGTAAAAATTTCATAAATTGTCTATATGTTTCGAACTAAGAATCTTGTGTTGTCGAAAATGTGATTTCGATTCATTCTGATATGTTTTGAATATTGCGATGATTTTCATACATTAAAATCATTGTATGACATTGTGTGGGAGATTTAAAAGCTTGCACAAATTTTTATTTGTATGCATGTATTGCTTTATAATTTTCTTTTGAATTTGTTTTGGACTAATTAGAGCATATAGTCTATTTAGCTTATGCTTAGTGTTTTCGAATTTAGACATAAACTGCTTTTCGTCTCGATTGTGATATGACTTTTGGAAACATGATTTTCAAATGTTTTATCGTTTATGAGCGTTCCAGTTATGTTATTTTCGATAGAGCATATAGAGACAGCACTGGGTTTATGACTCTTATACAAACAATTTGATTTGTCTGACATTATCGTGACAGGTTTCGATTTTGGCTAATCACTAGGGTTGGAGACTTTCGGATTTGTGGCCATAGGTAATACCATAGTTTTTGGGGTAGTTTTGACTCACTAATAGCCACGTGGAAAAGCCTTTATCGAGATATATTTGTTGATTTCGCCTATATTCGTATGATCTAATTATCGAACTTTGTGAATAATATATCGAATTACATAAGTTCGAAATTGTTTTCTAATATATGAACATGACACGAATTAATCTTTTTTATGCGAGGTAGCATCGAACGGATTAAATCAGATCCTAGGACAATAATCAAATGATGTCCTAAGATCATAAGTGTTATAATTATGTGAAAATATCGGCGATAAGATAATCGAAAAAAATATGTTCTTGTATGAACCTTATTTTGAATTATAATTGCATCTTGATGCATATTATGATTTTATGGGATTTAGAAAGCTTGCATTGGTTTATAACTACACTAAAGAAGCTTTAAAATCTCACTTATAACATGTTTTGAAAGTCCGTGAGACATACGTTTCCGTGTTTTGGATTTAAACTAACTCTATTTTTATCCACACTGTGATTATAAGTGTTTTTAAAATATGCATTCTAATAGTTTTTACAGCTAAACGTTTTACCTTAGCTGACAGACAATAATAGTTAGTCATGACTATTTTCGATCCCTACTAGCGGGGTATATAATAATTAGTAATGATGTAATCTGCTATTGGTAATTGTGAGATCTGAGAATTTTAGACATATTTTAATGATGTAATAATAATTTGAAGTGTAATTCATTGAGTTAAGTGAATTGTGGGAATGATAATTGGAGATTTATATGTTAAGTGTTAAAATAAATGTGAAACTATGAGGACAGATCGATCTGGGAGAAGGAGAGATCGATCTGGTGAGTTATAAACGACAAAGAAGGAGAAATTTAAGGAGCAGATCGATCTGGGAGAAGGAGAGATCGATCTGGTGAGTTAAAAATGACAAGGAAGGAGGAATTTGAGGAGCAGATCGATCTCCAATGGAAGAGATCGATCTCCAAATGATTCTGTTTGAGAAAGGATCGATCTCATGAGGAAGAGATCGATCTCCAAATGATTCTGTTTGGGAGAAGATCGATCTCCTTAGGAGCAGATCGATCTCATAAAGTCATAAAGAGATCGATCTCACCCCTCGACAGATCGATCTCCTAGGCATAAAATTGCCCAGATCGTCCCCAAAATTCAAACGCAGATCGATCTCACCCCTCCACAGATCGATGTCCTACCTCCAGTCTATATAAGGAACCCGTGTTTTTCTCCTGTAAACTCACTTTCTCTCTCTTCCAAACCCATTTCCACCGAAAACCTAGCTTTCTCACTCATCCAAATCCCCCATTTTCGGCGAATCAGCTGTTGTGGCAAGAAGGAAAGTTGTTCCTCATCAAAGGGAGAACAACATACTTGGAAATCGAAAGACGGATCGAATCGAGGCAAGAGATAAGCTCTCCACAAGCTTTGGGTAATTTCTAAACCTCGATCTTGATATTTGAGATGATTTTGATGTTATTGGTGGTTGTCATTGCGTTGAAATAGTTGAGAAAGGATTAGGGATTGATGAAATTGCAATGTAGTTGGAGTAATGTAGATATTTGGTAATTTTGAGAATTTGTGCTATAAATGGAAATGTAGACAATGTGATGAATTAGCATAGATAATTGGCATGAGAAATGTAGGACGTTGAGATATTGTGAATGAGGTTGTAGTTTAGGGTTGAGTTACGAGAATAAAGAGATTTGAGGAGTTATGAGCAATTATGCTCGATTTTGAGAATTGAGGTTTATGAGATAATTGAGTATTGATGTTTTAACATCGTTTGGACAGCTCGGGAGTTTCAGAGTGGAATGCGAGACTAGTCCGTGATACGGGGGAAACGATTGCACTATACGAGGTGCAAAGAGGTAAGGAAAATCTAAACCATTTGTGTATGTGAATTGTAAACTATTTTAGCATGAATTGTGGTTTATAAAACAAGCATGTTGGGCTTTGTGTTGAGATTTAATTGCACACAATTTTTATAGCCGGTTGGAGCCCAATATTTTTATGAGTTTATAACTGGGCTCTACGTTAAGGCAATATTGAGATTTGAGAAATGTGTGTGTGTGCTTTGCCGGTTGGAACTCGATGTTTATTATGTTTTGTGTTGAGTACAAAACGATATCAAATGAGTTTTATGAGAGAAAAACCATTACGAATTCTATGTGAAGGCAAACCAGTCTTATGTGATAAGACTTTGGTGTGTAGTTGTGAGTACACACGGGCATTGCTCTGGTAGCATGTAAGCCCGATTTCTTCTCCGTTCTGGTAACGTGAGAATAGGGCTGTAAACGAACCGAACACAAACGAACGATTGATGTTCATGTTCGTTCGTTTATTTTTTAGTGTTGTTCGTGTTCGTTTGTGTTCGTTAAGGTGTTCGTTCGTGTTCGTTCGTTTATTTTTTAATACTGTTCGTTTTCGTTCGTGAACATGTTCGCGAACATGTTCGTTTACGTGTTCGCGAACAAGCGTTCGCGAACATGTTCGTTTAAGCGTTCGCGAACATGTTCGTTTACGTGTTCGCGAACAAGCGTTCGCGAATATGTTCGTTTACGTGTTCGCGAACACGTTAAATATTAATACAAATTGAAAATTAAATATTAAATATTAAAAATCTTACATAAATACTAAATCCTACATAAACAATAATACAATTTAAAATCATCCAATTAAAATTGTTAAATATAACACAACGAAGTTTAAGAATTAATACATTAAAAGTTCAAAAATTAATACTAAAAATTTTAAAGTATAAAATAAATAAAATATGCACCAAACACGACTTTAATATTTTAGTATATATTATAATTATATAACATATAACTTATATAATTATATAATATAAACAATTTTAATACTTTAATAAATTACAAACGAACAACAAACGAACATTAAACGAACAACAAATGAACATAACCGAACGAATAACAAATGACACTTTAAACGAACGAATAATAAACGAACATAAACAAGTTTGTTCGCGAACATAAACGAACAAACCACACCTCTGTTCATGTTCGTTCGTTTAATAAACGAACACAAAAAATGTTGTTCACGTTCGTTTGTTAAGCTTAATAAACGAACATAAACAAACAGTAACCGAACGGTTCACGAACGGTTCACCGAACGTTCTGTTCGTTTACACCCCTATGTGAGAATAACCCATTCAGTGGCTGTGCCACGTTGAGAAACCCCATTGGTGGCTGTGCCACGTTGAGAAATCCCATTGGTGGCTGTGCCACGTTATACCCCAAATTGGTGGCTGCGCCACGTTGAGAAACCCCATTGGTAGCTGTGCCACGTTATACCCCAAATTGGTGGCTGCGCCACGTTGAGAAACCCCATTGGTGGCTGTGCCACGTTATACCCCATTGGTAGCTGTGCCACGTTATACCCCATTGGTGGCTGTGCCACGTTGAGAAACCCTATTCTGTGGCTATGCCACGCGAGAAATTAAATCAGTGACTTTGCCACGTGTGTTTTGTGGCTATGCCACGCGAGAAATTAAATCAGTGGCTTTGCCACGTGTGTTTTGTGGCTATGCCACGTGAGAAATTAAATCAGTGGCTATGCCACGTGTGTTTAGTGGCTGTGCCACGTGCATTATTTTTACTGTGATTTTATCACGTTATTTGAGAAAGCGTTTAACGCGTTATTTTCACATGCTTTGTTATTGCTCTAGAGTGAGCCTTTTACTTCATGTTTTTACATGATTTGAGATATGAGAATATCGTTTTGAGTACTTTCATGCTATGGTTTTCAAATGAGTTTCACATACAAATAAACCTTTTGTGATGTGTATTTTGGTTTATGAAATGAGTTCCTTACCCCCTTTACTGAGCGATTTAGAAGCTCACCCTGTTTTCCTTTCCCTCCAGAGTTCTTCAAGTGAACAAGGATCTCCCTGCGACGTACGGAGTAGTGGCTAGTGGAGGATTCGAGCTCCAGGCCATATATATTGTATCTTGAGGTATATTTTATCTTTTCATGTACCCAGACTATTATTGTAATTGCAGACACTTGATGTATAACATTATATGGGATGTATTAGGATTAATGTATTTGATATGATATATAAATTCTAGTGATGAGATCCTGAGGAATGATAATTATAATGATGTATGACACTGCACAGGAATGCACCTTTAATTGTGAATTAATGAGTAAAAAGTTTTAAATTAGCCCTATTTTCTGCATTTTTGGGGCGTGACAGAGCTTTCTTGGTATCAGAGTTTAGGGTGTCTAGTACTGTCAGTGTCGGTTAACTGAAATAGAATACATCCCAAGTGTCTGTAATAGTCTGGTCATGAACTGAAATTGAGGATTGAGATTTCAATCAATTTTGATATGTACGCGCAGGAGACGAGTTGAGATAGAGAATGAGTAAACGACGAGGTCGTTCGAGGAGGTAGGCAGAGTCCCCTCCGTCACCTATCCCACAACCAGAGAGTCCTAACTCTCGATTTAATCGGATTGAGACCGATGTGAGGCAAGGTTTTGAGCAGATGGCAGCGTTATTCGCGCAATACTTTGGAGTTAATGCCTCGGATACTACCCCTACACCACCACAAGGACCTCCCATGCCCCCAGTGCCTCCCGTCGTCCAGCCTGAGGATAGAAGTATGGTCCGACTAAGGGATTTTCTGAAGATGAATCCACCCGCATTTAGGGGAAAGAAGGATCCTACAGAGGCTGAGGAGTGGTTGACGGAATTAAGAATTATATTTGATTTCCTGGGGTGCACCGATGCTGAGAGGGTCAGTATGAGTGCCTATATGCTGAAGGGGAGAGCTCGGGATTGGTGGGGTACTACCCAGGGTATTTTGATGTCCCACCATGGTGTGATTGGTTGGGAAGAGTTTCAGACAGCCTTTAGGACCCAATATGTACCACGAGCCGCCCAGAGAAAGAAACAGGCCGAGTTTTTGAGTTTGGTACAGGGTGACATGTCTGTAGATGACTATGAGAGCCAATTCACAGCGCTATTGAGATATGACCCAGAGACCTTCAAGAATGAAGAGCTCCGCACAGAGAAGTTTGTGTATGGGTTGAAGCCCGTTATCAGAGATAGATTGATAGGGCTATGTATTACTGAGTTTGGAGATGCTCTGAGACGAGCACAAGAGATTGAAAGAGGGATTGAGATGGTACAATCCCAGAATGAGCTCAGAGCGGTGAATAGAGATAAGGGCAAGAGGCCATCACTTTTCCAAACAGATGCTCGGAGAGGTTCCTTCAGAAGAGGAAGGATTGAGGTACAGAAGAGCAGATTAGAGAGACCCAGAGGTTACCCTAATATTAGAGAGACCCCTCGAGATGTCAGGCCTGAGATAAGGTTTTGCAGAGATTGTGGCCGAATGCATGAGGAAAGTTGTACTGGGTCAATCCATGGATGTTTTAGATGTGGTGACATGGGTCACAGAGTGAAGGACTGTCCCCAACCTCAGATACCACATGCTCCGGAGCCCACTAGACAACAGCCTCAGAGAGTGGATCCCCGGAGATGGGCCACTGCGGCAGAGAAAGGGAAGAAACCTGTGGCACAGGGACGTGTGTTTGCCCTGGATAAGGAGACCGCAGACACTTCGACAGAAACTATAAGAGGTACACTCTCTGTCTGTAATTATGAGGCTCATGTGTTGATTGATTCAGGATCCACGCATTCGTTTATTTCTGAGCATTTTGCATGTAGATTAAACTTGAAGTTTGAACCTCTAGAATACATACTACATGTAAATACCCCTATGCATGAATCCCAGAGAACTGAGTTAATCTGTAGAGGATGTGAAATAAAGGTGGGAGATAGAGTGATGTTAGCAGATCTAATCATGTTGAATATACATGGGTTTGATGTAATTCTGGGGATGGATTGGTTGGCAACCAATCGAGTGAGTTTAGACTGCTACACTAAGATTGTAACTTTCTCCCTACCTGAACCTTACAGTGTACAATTGAGATATTGAGGGAATGAATATGGGGATTTCTAGTAAGTAATTTGAGAATTTTAATATTATTTTGGAGAATATTAAATATGATTGTTCATGTGAAGGTTATGAGACACTCATCTCAGACGATGAGCGGGAACATCCGAGGATTGAGGATATACCTGTGGTGTGTGAATTTATGGATGTTTTCCCAGATGAATTGCCAGGTTTACCACCAGAGAGAGAGCTGGAGTTTACCATTGATTTGGTACCAGATACTCAGTCGATCTCTAAACTTCGCTACAGGATGGCATTAGTGGAACTTGAGGAGTTAAAGAGACAACTACAGGAGTGTAAGACCCGAAAATTCGGTGTCATTTTTAAGAAATTAATATTTAAAAATATGGATTAGTGTAATATTGATCAAAAATTGAGGAAAATAATTAAATTTCAGGTCCAATTGATCAATATATGAAGTTATTAGAATTTATCAAAATTTTTGCCTCGAAAAATGAGCTCAAAAATAGTGGAAAAATATACCGAAAAAGTAAAATTGGACTAATAAATTTATTTGTGGACTAAATGAATTTAATATAAATTTTTGGGATATTTTGGGATATTTTAAGATTTTTATTATTATTTTAAGAATAAAATAATAATAAAAATATATTATAAAAAAAAAATCTGTTAAAAAAAAAAAAAAAAACAAAACAACAGAAGCTAGAAACGCGAAAACAGGGGGAAACCGATTCTCCCCTGTTTTCCTTCACCGGTGGCTGACGGAGGGAGCGAACGGCGAGGGGACGGCCGGCGAAGGAAGCCCAGCACCGGGCGACTCGCCAGCGGCCACCACGCGCCCCAGAACGCCGCCGGCGAGGAGATCGGAGGAGGGAGAGCCGCGGGGGAGAAAGGGGATTTCGGCCGCCACCGGGTCCGATCGACCCCAGCCCAGGCCAGCCGAAGACTCCCCAGCCCGAGCCGAGCCGAACGGCGGTGGAATCGGGCCGGGAACCGGCCAGCAGCGCCGGCAACGGCGAAATGGCCACTGAACCGGTTCGGACCGGGTCAGTGTGAAAAGGGACTGAACCGGTCCGAACCGGTTCAGGAGGAGAGAGAAAGAAGAGAGAGAAAAAAAATTTTCATCGGACTTCGGGTAAGTCGATACGAGGTCAAAAGTGGCCGATTTAATTTTCGATAAATTTATTTGAATTATATTTAATCGAAAATTGGCCCGAAATGAAAAATACGAAATTGTGCAGTTCGACGATTAATTCCGAACGGAAGCCAGATCGAACTCCGATTCGCGTACCATCGCACAATATTGGGTAAGTAAAGTTCATTTACGACAATTTATGTGATTAACGCGTAATTAAGATTTAATTTACGCATTTCGGATTAAATTTCGGATTTAGTGAATTATAGTCGAAAATTCGAATAAACTGTCGTAAATGATATTCGGGCTATCCAAAGAGTTTGGAACGAAGCCCAATGGGTATTGATAGGCCCAATGAGCCGATAGACCCTGATGAAAGGAAATAATACGTGAAAACGGGCTTAATACGGATTAAGGCCCGATTAAAGATTTAGGCCCATTTAGAGTAAACGGGCCCAATTAAGTGAAATGAACTGTATTAAATGTGTAATACAGTAGGAAACGTGTAATTAATCCAGTGAATGGTTAAATGCAGCTCCAGAGTCATATTGAGAGTTGACCGGACTGCGAGATTTGGACAGCACAGCGGAAGAGAGGTCACACTACGTGATCCGAGGTAAGGGATCTATGGGAGCTATTAGAGATAGCTGTACGTATTTTCATCGTCGTTTACAGTCAATTAAATTTCGTATAGCGTATAGATATGAAATTTCTGGATAATACCCGAATATGGGAAAATTACGAAAATACCCTTAGACTCGAGAATTTTTGTAAATGCATAAAGTGCATGCAATCCATGTTTTCTCTGTGAAAAAGAGATTTTTGTGAAGTTGAAATGATAGACTGGCTCACGATTTGACTGTATGCATTAACTTGCACGTTTTTCTAAAATGTGATTTGATTGACGAGTGAATTGATGGGATGTTACCCTCTCACTCTGTTTTGTACCGTTTTGCATATTGCACTCGGTTTTGAGTACCACTGTGGTGGAAAATAGAGCCAGCTGTCTATTTTGTGTGTGTGAAATCGTGCTGGAGCATGATGAGATCTGTGGATTTATCCAGATCCGCTCCCACTTGATTTTGGTATTACATCTGTACAGACCGTGCTGGAGCACTGCTCGCATTGGATTCTGTTGTGATTTGTGATTGAGATCGTGTTGGAGCCCTTGTGTTGACTGTGTGTCACACTGACTTGCTCGCACTAGATCTGAGACGACAGGCTATGGTTGATAATTTATTTGGTTGGGGTGGTGAGCTGTTGACTCAGGCACCTACAACTGTGTGGTAATTGTACCTGGTTCACGGAGTACGCTGTACCGTGTAGACAACATGGAGTACACTGTACCGTGCAACTATGGGGTGTGAGGATTGCGTCTTTGGACTCGGGCATGCTTTGTCATTGCTCTGTTTTGTGATAGTCCTTAGATAGGAGCCGATGGATAGACTAATCCCCTCCTCGGACTCAGAGACACCATGGCACACCTGATCCGTGATAGCTTGTGGGTCTCGGACTTTGGCCAAATGTTCCCTTGGATTTGTGTTGAAATCCCTGCCTAGTCTCACCTGATTTTATTGATTTCGATGATGAAACTAATTGTGATTTGATTTCTGTGATGAAACCGTGTGAAATGAGAACATGATTTTAAAGTGAGTTTCAATACTGAACACAGAAAGATTTTACTCTGAATGAGTTTTGATATTCGGTTTTTGGCAGTAAATTGCTATGTGTTTTACTATGATGGTTTTGTGAATGCCATGAGTTTTTCGGCATAAACCATGCATCATGAGCATCGTGGATAGTTTGATTATCTACTTGCTTTATAAATTAATGAGTGTTTTGAAAAGTAAATGCATTTGTTTTACGAGTTGATAAAACATGCATTATGAGCATCGTAGATAGTGTGGTTATCTACCTGCTTTCATATATTTCTTACTGAGTGCGTTATGCTCATCCCATTATTTTTCCCACCTCTACAGAGCATTTCAGTAGAGTGTATAAGCTGCATCCATCCTGCGATCTTTTACACACAGCTATCCAGCAACATCGAGGTATGCACACATGTACTTTTGTATCTGAATAATAGTGTACAGTGATGTAGTCATGTTATACGGGGGATGTATATGTTAGGCAATGTAAACGAATTTTAAATTTTAAAATGATAATTTTATAAGCTTCCGCAATATTTGTGCCTGGGACGAAAGCATTGCCTGTTATGCATATAGATAATATATGAAACTGAGTGATGGATATTGACTCACAGCCCAACAATTGAAATGTGGTAAGTTCGCGAAAAATTTGTAGTGATTTTTGTAAATTTGGATCGCGACAGAGGTGGTATCAGAGCAATGTTGGTCTGATGTGAGTCAGTGTCTGTAGTTAGAAAGTATACATCCCCATGTCACTGTACATTATTAGATACAATTGTGTGTACTAAGCTGTGGTTAAACTGAGAAATTGATTTTTGTATGCGGGACGATTGAGATGTCTGACAGACATCGCAGCAGAGGAGAGAGTTCGCGTTCTCGGGGCCATAGAGAGTAGGTCCGAGAGACGCTGTGATAGGTTTGAGAAACCTTGTGAATCGTCATGTGATTATATTCCATCAGGTCCACTGAGACTATTGATGCTCGTGTTACGAGATTAGAGCGGAGTTGGAACACATTTATGGAGTTGTTCACTCAGGCTAACTTGACTATGGCTAGGTTAGAGAGTAGGCAAGGTCTGGCTGCTCAAACGACTTATACGGAGTTGGCAGCTGCTCCTGAGACACTTGCACCTACACAGCCTATACCTATGCCACGTGTTGGTCAGACCCCTGTACCACCTGTAGTTCCATGACAAACTGGAGAGGATTCAGGGTTTGATTGTGAGTTTGACCGATTGAGGCAGTTTCGAAGCTCAAGCCTCCATCGTTCAGTGGGATCAAGAATCCTTTAGTAGCAGAGGATTGGATCAACCGGTTTGAGAAGTTATATGACTTTTACCGATGTTCGACCAATGAAAGAGTAGCCTTTGCTACATTCATGTTAGAAGGCGAAGTAGAGTATTGGTGAAAATTCACCCGACCCATCATGAAAGCTATGTATATCAGTTGATTGACTGAGAGATATTTTTGGATGCCTTCAGGAGGCAGTACATCCCAGCCACTACTCAACGGAGATTACAGATGAAATTTCTTGGTCTGATCCAGGGGAATAGATCGATAGACGAGTATGAGTCTCGATTTACATCATTGGGAAGATATGACCCCGATACCATGAGCAGTGAGATGCGAAAAGTTCGCAAGTTTATGGAAGGATTGAGACCTTCCATCAGAGTCAGATTTGCCCTATTTGACATCACGACTTACGAGGAGATCGTGCGTAGAGCTTAGTTGTGTGAGTAAGACTATGAGATGCACGTCCTTGAGTTTGGTAAAGTCGTGAAGGGCAAGAATAGAGATCAGAAGAGATCAACATAGGACTGTAGTGTCCGAGTGGAAAGAGGTCGTTTGTTAGACGACCGAGAGTCGATGAGTCACGGGGTAGGATGATTAAGCCCCCGGTATATCAAGTCTCGACTCCAGCTAGGGTTATAATGATTGGAGGACCCCTACTGATTACAGAACAATGTAGAGCATGTGGTAGATACCACGGCAGTAGGTCATGCCACGTATTGATTGGAACATGTTGTAGATGTGGTAAGACGAGGCATATGATAAAGGATTGCCCAGAGTTGGCTGAGATAGCCCCACAGAAGGGCAAAGAGTCAGAGAATGATACATCTAGTACTTCTGCCCCGAAGAGGAGGGCTACAGCTGAAAAGAAGGATGAAAGCCTCCGACAGTGAATAGATTACCAGTTGATGAATAAGGCGATCATTAACAACAAGTACCATATTCCAAGTATTGATGATCTATTGGATCAACTTCAAGGAGCACAGATCTTTTTCAAGATCGATCTGAGGTCTGGGTACCATCAGTTGAGAATCCGGAGTGGAGATGTACCTAAGACAGTTTTTCATACCCGTTATGGACATTATGAATTCTTGGTTATGCCTTTCAGGTTAACAAATGCTCATACAACTTTTATGGTATTGATGAATGGAGTGTTCAATCCATACTTGGATCTATTTGTCATAGTGTTTATAGATGACATTCTGGTGTATTGAAGTCTAGGGAAGAGCATGACAAGCATCTGAGCATTATGCTACAGACCCTCAGAGAGAGGAAGCTATATGCGAAGCTCAGTAAGTGTGATTTCTAGTTGGAACAGATATCATTTTTGGGTTTGGCTGGATATTACCGCCAATTTGTAGAAAGTTTCTCTAAATTGGCTGTTCCATTGACACGTCTCACTCGAAAGAATGTTGCATTTAAGTGAGACAATGCATGTGAGAATAGTTTTCAGAAACTAAAGTAGTGATTGACCACTGCTCCGATTTTTACCATTCTGACCAGCTCAGGGGGTTTCTCTGTATATACAGACACCTCGGAACAAGGACTGGGCTATGTATTGATGCAGATGGGAAGATAGTTGCTTATGGATCCAGACAACTTAAGGACCATGCAAAGAACTATCTGACCCATGATTTAGGGTTGGCAACCATAGTGTTTGCACTGAAGATATGGCGTCACTATTTGTACGGTGAGAAATTTCAGGAATTCACTGATCATAAAAGTCTCAAGCATCTGTTTTTAACAGAAAGAATTGAATATGAGGCAAAGATGATGGGTAGAGCTTCTGAAAGACGATGATTGTGAGATACTTTATCATCCGGGTAAAGTGAATGTAGTCGTTGATGCCTTGAGCAGAAAGAGCATCGGGATGGTATCGTACATGATGGTCAGGGAACATGAACTGTTAGAGCAGTTTATTAGCCTCAGTCTAGATATAGACCCTTCTGATACTGATGCATATTGTGTGATAGCAAGTCTGAGATTGAAACCGGATTTGATAGACCGGACCAGACAAGCTCAGCGTATTGATCGCTTCTGTGTTGATATGCATAGTCAGAAACAGATGGGTAGAGTGACTGAGTGCACAGTTGTGATGATGGCCTGCTGAGATTCAGAGGTCGAATTTGCGTTCCCGATGACCCACAGCTAAAGAGATTGATTTTGACAGAAGCTCATTCATCGAGGTATATAGTGCATACGAGGAGTAATAAGATGTATAAGAATCCCCAAAAAGTATCTTGGTGGTCAGACATGAAGAAAGATATTGCAGAATTTGGGGCTAAATGCCTTACATGTCAAGAGGTTAAAGTAGAGCATCAGAAACATGCAAAATTATTACAACCTCTACTTATATCGACATAGAAATGAGAGCACATCACCATGGATTTCATCATGAGTTACCGAGGACCCAACAGAACCATGATGCCATTTGGGTAATTGTGAATCGATTGACGAAGTCAACTCACTTCTTAGCCGTAAAGGCTACGGATACTCTGAGTGCGTTGGCGAATCTGTGTGTACGGGAAATTGTGAGGCTACATGGTATTTCAGTGAGTATTATGTTTGACAGGGATTCCCGCTTCACTTTCCACTTTTGGAAACATTTTCAGGAAGCTATGGGAACCCGATTGAGTGTCAGTACAGCTTTCCATTCTCAGTCCGATGGTCAGTGAGAGAACCATCCAGACTTTGGAGTATATGTTGAGAGCTTGTGTGTGGATTTCAGAGACTCTTGGGATGACCATTTGCCATTAGCCGAATTCGCCTATAACAATAGTTATCACTCGAGTATTGGGATGGCACCGTATGAAGCGCTATATGGTCGTAGGTGCCGATCTCCAATTGGATGAGAAGAAGTGAGTCACCGAAAGATGTTTGCTCCCGATTTAGTGAAGCAAGCCTTTGAGGATGTCCAATTGATATGTGAGAGATTGAGGACCCCTCAGATCATACAGAAAAGCTACGCTGAGACAAAGCGTAAACCTTTGGAAATTCACTGTAGGTGAATCAGTATTCTTAAAAGTTTTTCCCTCGAAAGGGATAATGAGATACTGAAGCGAGTGAGAAATAAGGCCTGTAGGCTAGCCTTAACACCTGAACTAGCAGGCATTCATAACGTCTTCCACACATTGATGCTTCCAAAGTATCATCTATATCAGACACATGTGATTCAGTATGAGCCGTTGGAGCTCACAGAGGAAATGTTATATGTAGAGAAGTCGATTCAGATATTGGATTGGAAAGAGAAAGTGTTACGGACCAGAACGATCACTCTGGTTAAGGTTTTTGGGCAGTACCACACTTCAGAGGAACTTATGTGGGAATTAAAGAGCTTCATGCGAGAGAAATATTAGCAGTTATTCGAGAATTGACTTGGTTCTAATTTGGAGGACCAAATTTCTTAAGGTGGGGAGGAATGTAAGACCCGAAAATTCGGTGTCATTTTTAAGAAATTAATATTTAAAAATATGGATTAGTGTAATATTGATCAAAAATTGAGGAAAATAATTAAATTTCAGGTCCAATTGATCAATATATGAAGTTATTAGAATTTATCAAAATTTTTGCCTCGAAAAACGAGCTCAAAAATAGTGGAAAAATATACCGAAAAAGTAAAATTGGACTAATAAATTCATTTGTGGACTAAATGAATTTAATATAAATTTTTGGGATATTTTGGGATATTTTAAGATTTTTATTATTATTTTAAGAATAAAATAATAATAAAAATATATTATAAAAAAAAAAATCTGTTAAAAAAAAAAAAAAAAAAAAACAACAGAAGCTAGAAACGCGAAAACAGGGGGAAACCGATTCTCTCCTGTTTTCCTTCACCGGTGGCTGACGGAGGGAGCGAACGGCGAGGGGACGGCCGGCGAAGGAAGCCCAGCACCGGGCGACTCGCCAGCGGCCACCACGCGCCCCAGAACGCTGTCGGAGAGGAGATCGGAGGAGGGAGAGCCGCGGGGGAGAAAGGGGATTTCGGCCGCCACCGGGTCCGATCGACCCCAGCCCAGGCCAGCCGAAGACTCCCCAGCCCGAGCCGAGCCGAACGGCGGTGGAATCGGGCCGGGAACCGGCCAGCAGCGCCGGCAACGGTGAAATGGCCACTGAACCGGTTCGGACCGGTTCAGTGTGAAAAGGGACTGAACCGGTCCGAACCGGTTCAGAAGGAGAGAGAAAGAAGAGAGAAAAAAAAAATTTTCATCGGACTTCGGGTAAGTCGATACGAGGTCAAAAGTGGCCGATTTAATTTTCGATAAATTTATTTGAATTATATTTAATCGAAAATTGGCCCGAAAATGAAAAATACGAAATTGTGCAGTTCGACGATTAATTCCGAACGGAAGCCAGATCGAACTCCGATTCGCGTACCATCGCACAATATTGGGTAAGTAAAGTTCATTTACGACAATTTATGTGATTAACGCGTAATTAAGATTTAATTTACGCATTTCGGATTAAATTTCGGATTTAGTGAATTATAGTCGAAAATTCGAATAAACTGTCGTAAATGATATTCGGGCTATCCAAAGAGTTTGGAACGAAGCCCAATAGGTATTGATAGGCCCAATGAGCCGATAGACCCTGATGAAAGGAAATAATACGTGAAAACGGGCTTAATACGGATTAAGGCCCGATTAAAGATTTAGGCCCATTTAGAGTAAACGGGCCCAATTAAGTGAAATGAACTGTATTAAATGTGTAATACAGTAGGAAACGTGTAATTAATCCAGTGAATGGTTAAATGCAGCTCCAGAGTCATATTGAGAGTTGACCGGACTGCGAGATTTGGACAGCACAGCGGAAGAGAGGTCACACTACGTGATCCGAGGTAAGGGATCTATGGGAGCTATTAGAGATAGCTGTACGTATTTTCATCGTCGTTTACAGTCAATTAAATTTCGTATAGCGTATAGATATGAAATTTCTGGATAATACCCGAATATGGGAAAATTACGAAAATACCCTTAGACTCGGGAATTTTTGTAAATGCATAAAGTGCATGCAATCCATGTTTTCTCTGTGAAAAAGAGATTTTTGTGAAGTTGAAATGATAGACTGGCTCACGATTTGACTGTATGCATTAACTTGCACGTTTTTCTAAAATGTGATTTGATTGACGAGTGAATTGATGGGATGTTACCCTCTCACTCTGTTTTGTACCGTTTTGCATATTGCACTCGGTTTTGAGTACCACTGTGGTGGAAAATAGAGCCAGCTGTCTATTTTGTGTGTGTGAAATCGTGCTGGAGCATGATGAGATCTGTGGATTTATCCAGATCCGCTCCCACTTGATTTTGGTATTACATCTGTACAGACCGTGCTGGAGCACTGCTCGCATTGGATTCTGTTGTGATTTGTGATTGAGATCGTGTTGGAGCCCTTGTGTTGACTGTGTGTCACACTGACTTGCTCGCACTAGATCTGAGACGACAGGCTATGGTTGATAATTTATTTGGTTGGGGTGGTGAGCTGTTGACTCAGGCACCTACAACTGTGTGGTAATTGTACCTGGTTCACGGAGTACGCTGTACCGTGTAGACAACATGGAGTACACTGTACCGTGCAACTATGGGGTGTGAGGATTGCGTCTTTGGACTCGGGCATGCTTTGTCATTGCTCTGTTTTGTGATAGTCCTTAGATAGGAGCCGATGGATAGACTAATCCCCTCCTCGGACTCAGAGACACCATGGCACACCTGATCCGTGATAGCTTGTGGGTCTCGGACTTTGGCCAAATGTTCCCTTGGATTTGTGTTGAAATCCCTGCCTAGTCTCACCTGATTTTATTGATTTCGATGATGAAACTAATTGTGATTTGATTTCTGTGATGAAACCGTGTGAAATGAGAACATGATTTTAAAGTGAGTTTCAATACTGAACACAGAAAGATTTTACTCTGAATGAGTTTTGATATTCGGTTTTTGGCAGTAAATTGCTATGTGTTTTACTATGATGGTTTTGTGAATGCCATGAGTTTTTCGGCATAAACCATGCATCATGAGCATCGTGGATAGTTTGATTATCTACTTGCTTTATAAATTAATGAGTGTTTTGAAAAGTAAATGCATTTGTTTTATGAGTTGATAAAACATGCATTATGAGCATCGTAGATAGTGTGGTTATCTACCTGCTTTCATATATTTCTTACTGAGTGCGTTATGCTCATCCCATTATTTTTCCCACCTCTACAGAGCATTTCAGTAGAGTGTATAAGCTGCATCCATCCTGCGATCTTTTACACACAGCTATCCAGCAACATCGAGGTATGCACACATGTACTTTTGTATCTGAATAATAGTGTACAGTGATGTAGTCATGTTATACGGGGGATGTATATGTTAGGCAATGTAAACGAATTTTAAATTTTAAAATAATAATTTTATAAGCTTCCGCAATATTTGTGCCTGGGACGAAAGCATTGCCTGTTATGCATATAGATAATATATGAAACTGAGTGATGGATATTGACTCACAGCCCAACAATTGAAATGTGGTAAGTTCGCAAAAAATTTGTAGTGATTTTTGTAAATTTGGGTCGCGACAAGGAGTTATTGGATCAAGGGTTTATTAGACCCAGTGTTTCGCCGTGGGGAGCGCCAGTACTATTTGTTAAGAAGAAGGATGGTAGTCTCAGATTATGTGTAGACTACCGATTGTTAAATAAAGCCACGGTGAAGAATAAATACCCATTGCCCAGGATTGATGATCTACTTGATCAGCTGAAAGGGGCATCAGTCTTTTCTAAGATTGATTTGAGATCGGGCTATCACCAATTGAGGATCAAGGAAGAAGATATTCCAAAGACGGCCTTCAGGACGAGGTATGGCCATTACGAATTTCTGGTGATGTCCTTTGGATTGACGAACGCCCCTGCATTTATGAGATTGATGAACGAGGTGTTCAGAGACTATCTAGATAAATTTGTGATAGTCTTTATTGATGATATCCTGGTATACTCTCGGTCGTATGAGGAGCATGCACAGCATTTGTGGTTAGTACTTCAGATACTTCGAGATAGGCAATTATACGAAAAGTTTAGTAAGTGTGAGTTTTGGTTGAACCGGATAGCTTTCCTTGGTCATATAGTCTCAGAGGAAGGGGTATCAGTGGACCCAAGCAAGGTGGAGGCTATGCTTAATTGGGAGAGACCGAGGACAGTCACTAAGGTGCGAAGCTTCCTTGGTTTGGCGGGGTATTACAGAAGATTTGTGGAAGGATTTTCAAGGATTGCCGCTCCTTTAACTAAGCTCACGCGCAAGGAGACTCCATTTATATGGACTGACCAATGTGAGCTCAGTTTTCAGGAATTAAAGAGGAGATTGACAGCGGCACCTGTGTTAACTATTCTTGAGGGATCAGGAGGATTTTCGGTGTATAGCGATGCATCTCACCAAGGATTGGGGTGTGTGCTGATGCAGCACGGAAGAGTGGTCGCATATGGATCGCGACAGCTGAAAGACCATGAGCGGAATTACCCCACGCATGATTTGGAGTTAGCCGCTGTGGTATTTGCTTTGAAGATCTGACGAGACTACTTATATGGGGAAAGATTCCAGATCTTCACTGATCACAAGAGTTTGAGATATCTCTTTGATCAGAAAGAGTTAAACATGAGACAAAAGAGATGGATGGAACTCCTTAAGGATTATGACTGCGAGATTCTTTATCATCAGGGTAAGGCGAATGTAGTTGCTGATGCCCTGAGCAGGAAGAGTATGATATCTGCTATGATGATCAGGGAATGGGATTTGTTAGAGCAGTTTGCCGAACTTCGGATCAGAGTTAAAGAGGTAGAGACTGGATTTTTGGCTAGCCTGCGGATAGAGCCCAGGATCATGGATCAGATTAGAACTGGGCAGCGCAGTGATCAGAGATTGATAGATATGGTTAGCCAAGCTGAGCAGAGTTCGCAGTCGGATCTCACCATCAGTGAGGATGGATTATTGAGGTTCAGAGGACGGATTTGTGTACCGGACGATGATACCCTGAAGAGACAGATACTGAGAGAATCCCACTACTCACGTTACACCATGCACCCAGGGAGTACTAAAATGTACCGAGACTTAAGAAAGGTGTATTGGTGGAGTGGTATGAAGCGAGATGTGGCAGAGTATGTGGCCAGGTGTTTAGTATGCCAGCAAGTGAAAGCTGAGCATCGGAAGCCCGGAGGACTACTACAGCCTTTACCTGTACCTACATGGAAATGGGAGCATGTCACTATGGACTTTATTATGGATTTACCGAGGACCCGAAGAGGTCGTGACGCGATATGGGTCATTGTGGATAGATTAACCAAGAGTGCCCACTTCCTTGCCATCAAGAGCACAGATACTGTGGATGCCTTAGCTGAACTGTATGTCAGGGAGATAGCTAGATTACATGGGGCTCCAGTGAGTATTACTTCTGATAGAGATTCCCGATTTACTTCTAGATTTTGGACCCAGTTTCAGGAGTCCATGGGATCTCGATTGAGTTTCAGTACTGCCTATCATTCTCAGACAGATGGTCAGTCAGAGAGGACTATTCAGACCCTGAAGGATATGTTGAGGGCGTGTACGATGGATTTTAAGGGATCATGGGATGATCACCTGCCCCTAGCAGAGTTTGCATACAATAACAGCTATCATGCGAGTATTGGAATGGCACCTTTTGAGGCTCTATATGGTAGGAGGTGTAGATCCCCTGTAGCTTGGGAAGAAGTCGATGACAGAAAGATAAATACTCTTGAGCTTGTTGAGCAAGCTGTTCAAAGTGTGAAACTCATATGTGAGAGGTTACGGGCTGCACAAAGTAGACAGAAAAGCTACGCGGATGTGCATAGACGTCCACTCGAGTTTGATGTTGGTGATGCAGTATTTCTGAAAGTATCACCGAGCAAGGGTATCATGCGATTTGGGAAGAAAGGAAAATTGAGTCCTCGATACATAGGACCATTCGAGATTCTTGAGAGAGTGGGAGAGGTAGCCTACAGATTGGCATTACCCCCACAGATGTCCGGAATACACAACGTTTTTCATGTATCTATGTTGAGAAAGTACCACCCGGACCCTTCTCATGTTATAGAGTATGATGAGATGGACATACAGGAGGACATGAGCTACACTGAGGAACCCGTCCGGATTCTCGATAGGAAGGAGAAGGTACTGAGAACCAAGAGCATCCCATTAGTGAAAGTTTTGTGGAAACATCACTGAATGGAAGAGGCAACGTGGGAACTAGAGAGTCTCATGAAGGAGAAATACCCCCATCTATTTTGACTAGTTGAGTTGAATTTGGAGGACCAAATTCTTTTTAAGGTGGGGAGGATGTGAGATCTGAGAATTTCAGACATATTTTAATGATGTAATAATAATTTGAAGTGTAATTCATTGAGTTAAGTGAATTGTGGGAATGATAATTGGAGATTTATATGTTAAGTGTTAAAATAAATGTGAAACTATGAGGACAGATCGATCTGGGAGAAGGAGAGATCGATCTGGTGAGTTATAAACGACAAAGAAGGAGAAATTTAAGGAGCAGATCGATCTGGGAGAAGGAGAGATCGATCTGGTGAGTTAAAAATGACGAGGAAGGAGGAATTTGAGGAGTAGATCGATCTCCAATGGAAGAGATCGATCTCCAAATGATTCTGTTTGAGAAAGGATCGATCTCATGAGGAAGAGATCGATCTCCAAATGATTCTGTTTGGGAGAAGATCGATCTCCTTAGGAGCAGATCGATCTCTTTATCGATCTCATAAAGCCATAAAGAGATCGATCTCACCCCTCGACAGATCGATCTCCGAGGCATAAATTGCCCAGATAGTCCCCAAAATTCAAACGCAGATCGATCTCACCCCTCGACAGATCGATCTCCTACCTCCAGTCTATATAAGGAACCCGTGTTTTTCTCCTGCAAACTCACTTTCTCTCTCTTCCAAACCCATTTCCACCGAAAACTTAGCTTTCTCACTCATCCAAATCCCCCATTTTCGGCCGAATCAGCTGTTGTGGCAAGAAGAAAAGTTGTTCCTCATCAAAGGGAGAACAACATACTTGGAAATCGAAAGACGGATCGAATCGAGGCAAGAGATAAGCTCTCCACAAGCTTTGGATAATTTCTAAACCTCGATCTTGATATTTGAGATGATTTTGATGTTATTGGTGGTTGTCATTGCGTTGAAATAGTTGAGAAAGGATTAGGGATTGATGAAATTGCAATGTAGTTGGAGTAATGTAGATATTTGGTAATTTTGAGAATTTGTGCTATAAATGGAAATGTAGACAATGCGATGAATTAGCATAGATAATTGGCATGAGAAATGTAGGACGTTGAGATATTGTGAATGAGGTTGTAGTTTAGGGTTGAGTTACGAGAATAAAGAGATTTGAGGAGTTATGAGCAATTATGCTCGATTTTGAGAATTGAGGTTTATGAGATAATTGAGTATTGATGTTTTAACATCGTTTGGACAGCTCGGGAGTTTCAGAGTGGAATGCGAGACTAGTCCGTGATACGGGGGAAACGATTGCACTATACGAGGTGCAAAGAGGTAAGGGAAATCTAAACCATTTGTGTATGTGAATTGTAAACTATTTTAGCATGAATTGTGGTTTATAAAACAAGCATGTTGGGCTTTGTGTTGAGATTTAATTGCACACGATTTTTATAGCCGGTTGGAGCCCAATGTTTTTATGAGTTTATAACTGGGCTCTACGTTAAGGCAATATTGAGATTTGAGAAATGTGTGCGTGTGCTTTGCCGGTTGGAACTCGATGTTTATTATGTTTTGTGTTGAGTACAAAACGATTTCAAATGAGTTTTATGAGAGAAAAACCATTACGAGTTCTACGTGAAGGCAAACCAGTCTTATGTGATAAGACTTCAGTGTGTAGTTGTGAGTACACACCAGGCATTGCTCTGGTAGCATGTAAGCAAATTTCTTCTCCGTTCTGGTAACGTAAGAATAACCCATTCAGTGGCTGTGCCACGTTGAGAAACCCCATTGGTGGTTGTGCCACGTTATACCCCAAATTGGTGGCTGCGCCACGTTGAGAAACCCCATTGGTGGCTGTGCCACGTTATACCCCAAATTGGTGGCTGCGCCACGTTGAGAAACCCCATTGGTGGCTGTGCCACGTTATACCCCATTGGTGGCTGTGCCACGTTGAGAAACCCTATTCTGTGGCTATGCCACGCGAGAAATTAAATCAGTGGCTTTGCCACGTGTGTTTTGTGGCTATGCCACGCGAGAAATTAAATCAGTGGCTTTGCCACGTGTGTTTTGTGCCTATGTCACGTGAGAAATTAAATCAGTGGCTATGCCACGTGTGTTTAGTGGCTGTGCCACGTGCATTATTTTTACTGTGATTTTATCACGTTATTTGAGAAATCGTTTAACGCGTTATTTTCACATGCTTTGTTATTGCTCTAGAGTGAGCCTTTTACTTCATGTTTTTACATGATTTGAGATATAAGAATATCGTTTTGAGTACTTTCATGCTATGGTTTTCAAATGAGTTTCACATACAAATAAACCTTTTGTGATGTATATTTTGGTTTATGAAATGAGTTCCTTACCCCCTTTACTGAGCGATTTAGAAGCTCACCCTGTTTTCCTTTCCCCCCAGAGTTCTTCAAGTGAACAAGGATCTCCCTGCGACGTACGGAGTAGTGGCTAGTGGAGGATTCGAGCTCCAGGCCATATATATTGTATCTTGAGGTATATTTTATCTTTTCATGTACCCAGACTATTATTGTAATTGCAGACACTTGATGTATAACATTATATGGGATATATTAGGATTAATGTATTTGATATGATATATAAATTCTAGTGATGAGATCCTGAGGAATGATAATTATAATGATGTATGACACTGCACAAGAATGCACCTTTAATTGTGAATTAACGAGTAAAAAGTTTTAAATTAGCCCTATTTTCCGCATTTTCGGGGCGTGACAGTAATATACATAGCAATGTTTCGACCTGTAACACCCCAAACTTACTGATTCAATTTCGGAAGCCAGAAATTTTGGGCCGATTTCGCGCTTTCACTTTCCTATCATTTGTATGTGTTTGTGGTAGACTACCTACGCGTCAATCATTCCTTTCGACTTTTTACAGGTCCCCACTAAACTAAAAGTGATTTCCTAAATTTTGACATGTACCGTCAACTATCCTTTAATTTAAACAGCCTCAATAATCACCTGAAATCTACTTCACATACAGTTTATTTCCAATTATTTATACCTAAAATTTCACAAGATCGAAAACTTTCATATCTCATTCATATTATAATAAATTTCATCAGACGCAGTAATGATCATAAAAACTGAATATATATCAACTTTAACAAAATTACAGTCCACAGCCTGTCTATATCTCAACCCTCTCACGAGTGTACACCATGAAACTTACATACTGTGTCAACATATAAATATATATATCCACCGTACAAAATATACATCGGTGGAAGCCCGGTTGTCTCAAAAGTATGACAAAATCCGCTGAATCTCGCACTGCCTTAATCTGGGGAGGAAGGAGGGGGTGAGTTTTATGGAAAACTCAGTAAGCAAATATGCAGCTACTGAAAACAAAAATTAGTTCATACAGACCCTCATGCCTTACATTCAAATCAAATCCAAATCGACAAACATACAGCTTTTATAAAACAGGAGCTAAGTAAAACAATGTCATCGAAAAAGTAATTTCATTAGGAAAAAGTATTCATATCACAAAATTAAAATCCAACATAGAATACGAGTGCAAATTTCAGATTTTTGGATACAGAAATCGAATTTCAAATAGATATCAATTATACATACATATATCGCAAAAAAATCAAATACGAACACCGAAATTAGATACATATACAAAAGTTGTATACGGATGCTGAATCATAAATGCATTAGGTACAACCTTATAAAAAAGGCACTGTAGCTATCAGTGCAACGGACTCCCTATTTCTAGGGCGCTATATATGATCATAGACCTGAGCCAGTCTCATGGGCCAGACGACATTGACACCTATCGCCTCAGGATAGGCCAAACTGTTCCCGATTTCTTTTCAGGGAACCCTTACAGTAGGTGTACCAAAATGATTTAGTCTTACAACAAATACACGTGTAGCACTTAGTTCCCATCAGGGATTCTAGAGATGGCTCCCACGGTTTTTAAAACAAAATTTTAATATACTTTTCTCAAATCGAATTTATTTGGCATGAGGTTTAAATCTAAATGCGAAGTTTTTATACAAATGAACTAAATATATATTTTTAAATATCTCAACGAAAAACTTATTGTATTATTTGTTTACTTATATATATATATTTAAACAGAATTTACAAAGATCAAACATAATTTCATATCACTGCAAAATATTTCAGAACAAAATAGTTAATTAAATTTATAGACTGTATATTTACTTACCTGTACTTGACACCAATAACGAAGCTAGCTTACTTCTCTCGATTCTTCTAAACGGTTCCCAATCTCATCTACCTCTCTGCATCACAGCGTTGTTTCACTCTTGCTAACACCAACGAACGTCAGCTCCAGCACCACCATTTTCACCTTTAAAGACCCCCTGCACTGCTCCAGTTTTCTTTTCTTTACTGTTTCTCTTCTTCCTTGGAAGCTCTCTTTCTATCTCTCGGCCCCAAGTTTTCTTTCTTCTCTTGGTTTCTGCCTTATACTCTCGATCACTCTCATTTATTTCTTTGGCTGACCAACACACAATGGCATAGCCCCATCATTTCTGTCAAACTCCCTGCCACACGCTGCCCCTCTTCTTTCTTTCTTTTTTTCATTTCCGTTCACCTACCTTTCTGTTCATCATCATCATCAAATTTTTTTTTAAACTATTATTATTTTATTAAGAAAAGAAAAAGAAAAAGCTGAACGTTACACGACCCTTGCTGACAAAGTACATAATAGTTAGCAATGTTTTCGGCCCTCACTAACAGAGTATATAATAGTTAGCAGTGTTTCAGCCCCTACTAATGGGGAATATAATAGTTGGCATTTTCGGGCCCTGCTAACGGGTCATAATAGTTAGTAATGGTTATGTATTTCGGGATTCTGATATTTCTCCGATCATGGGTTAAAATAGTGATCATAAGTAATGTGTTTCGAATGTAAAATGTATTTTGAAATGTGAAAAATGTTTTGAAGTATGAAATATGTTTTCGAAAATGTTTTACAAACATGAGCATAGTTCATCGAACATATTCTAACGATATGGAACAAATATGTTATAGCCTCTGCTAACGGTGATGATAATAGTTAGTTATAGAGTCCCAGCTGACGAGATATAGTCAGTTGTGTCCATACTGACGAGATAAAATAGTTAACAAAGAAAATGTAAAATACGTTTCGAATTGTGAAATATGTTTTGGAATAAGAATTACGTTTCGAACTATGAAGAGAGTTTTGGAATATGAAATATGTTTCGAATATAAGGAATATATTTCGAATGTGAAAATGTTTCGGATGTGAGACCTATTCCGAATAAGGAAAATATTTCGATATAAATTATGTTCGAAATAAGATGTGTTCGATGTGTGATAAGTTTTGAATACAATTTATGTTTTGAATAAGAAATGTTTTCGATATATGAATATTTTTCAATATGTGATATAATTCGGATTATGTGATATGATTTCGAGAATGGTTGTCTTAAGGATGAATGTGAATTGCATTAAACTTTGGTTTTCTGCATTCAACTATGTTTTGAATTTTGAACCCATATGAGTATATTCAGTTTGAGGGGTTAGGTTCGATGACCAATTATGGTATTTCAAAATACCTCTCTGCTTGAAAAACTTGACAGTATCTAGATAATATTCTTGTCCGTAAACCCAGGAAAAGTATAACTTTCAATAAGTTTTGAAATGTGATTCGAATAAGTGATAAGAAAAAATGATCGAATATGAATGCGTTGGACATGCATTAAAAATTCAGTATCTTGTATGCTATTACATCCGTGCTTTATGGTTTGCTTACTGAGCTTTCCTTAAAACTCACCCCTCTATTTTTCATCACAAGTTCAGACTAGAGGTGCATTGGCATCGATGTCAGTATCGGTTTCGAAATAAATGCTTCGAGATCTCGCAGCTTATATCGATATATTTATTTATACTATTTAATTGTATTTAATTTCAGACAATTATCTTTCAGTGCATGTGTCGGGATATATATTGAATTAAGAAATAATGACAAAAGTTAATAAGAAATTACACTCGGACCTTAGGTCTATAACCTTAAACCAAGTTAGGTAGTTTAAAACCTAGAAACATTGTAAGACTGTACTCACATGATAAACATGTGTTAAAAAAATAAAAAATTTAACTCAAATTTGTATACTTTCAAAATAATTTTTTTTAAAATTTATGTCATTCGGATCGTAACATAATTGATCATATATGTATGTATATATATTGGCTAGAACTGTTTTAATATATACATATATATTTATATATATATATATAACACAATATAGACATTGAGATATCAGCAATGATTTTGATAACATTAATTTTAAAGTATGAGTTTGAATTATTTAATTAATTATTTTAATTTAAGTAAAATAATTTTAATAATTATTAATTCATAAAATATTATATGATAATTATAATAGTAGCTTTTAATAAATATATACTGTAAAAAAAAAAAAAACCGAAATACCGACGTAAAGTGAGGTTAGAAAAGCACAATTACCCTGCAATCAAGAAGTTAGCCAAGAATTACCAAATTGTCCTAAAGGATGAGAATCATGAGATTCAGGAAACCGGCTTGAGCCAACAATGGTTGTTAGTTCACCAGAGTTTTAACCAACCATAGTTAACTTGTTGTGCTAAGCACCACGCCACCACCTCACCGAGCGAGAAAAATTAAAGTAAAACAAAATTATAAAATATTTGAATAAATAAATAATATATATATTTTTATTCTAGCGTTGTTTGAAGATTCCGCTAGATCTATTAACGCCGTGAGTACATACGGGTAGCAAGGCGCATGAAAATCCTGTAACGGGGATTTTAGATAGACGGAGTTGACGGTTCGGGAGACAAGGCGATAGTAACCGTTCGATTAATTATCTACGGTTTGGAATTCTCGGTGCTCAACCTTCGTGCTGTAACGGAGGGTGAGCGGAGGTATAAATAAAAGTTGGTTTTCAAAGGGAAGCAGAGCATTTCGTATTATCAGAAGAACAAACAGCCTCCTTGTTACTCTGTTTGTCTTTCATTTTCTTATTTTTCTCTGCTAATTCGCTTCTACTTTCTTCTTCTTTCTCGAGAACCAAACAGAGAATTCCCTGTGAAAAACTAAAAACTGATGGTAATTTGATGAATAAATGTTGAGGATCTAAATTCTAAACCCAGAGAGCGAGACAAAGAGAGGAGGATAAGAATCTGAGAATTTGTGTGGTGTGTAATTGACAGCAGAGATTGTTTGTAGTTTTTATTGTTGCGATGAATTTTCATTGTCTACTTTCAAAACTGTTAACGAATAATTTTCCGTTCCTTTTTGTTTCTGCAGATACATTTGAAGAGATTGAAGGAAAGCTTTTGCTGGTTCTAGTTACTGATCGCGAAGATTTCTTTTGTTTTGTTGAAGTTTTATGAATCTGTAAGAAAAAAAGTAAACAAAGTTCAAGTTGAAGAGATTTGCAACAACGACCATGTTCGATTCGTTCTTTGGAAATGATTTTCTTTTTGTTCATTTTTTTTGTTTGACAGATACATTTCGAAGATAGCACAGCTACTTTCTGAAGAAAATTTGGACTGTATTCACCTGCAAATAGGCAGATCAATTATTGACATATCAAAAGATTAGAGTTCTCACATCGCATGAGAGTCAGAAGCATTGGCTTCAAATGTCATTATTTCGTTGAAAATCCAAAGTAGATTTGTGTTTATACCAAAGGACTAGAAGAAGCAAAGGTGTAACGGCAGAGCCTGAGTTATTCAGGTATGAGAGTCATTATCTTGCCGATGAGATCAGGAATCTGTCAATCTGAGTACCGATTCTAAATCTACCTAAAGATGATTGACTCGCCATTGATACACCAAGCTTTTTGTTCAAAAGAAAAATCACCCGTACTTTTTTCTTCTCTCCAGCGTCTTCTTTCTTTTTGATTTTTTAGCACGCTCATTGGTTGAGAAATCGGTTTTCTCTAGTTGGATTTGATTGAGAATCGAAGGTTTCTTTGACAGTCGATTCTTCATTTTTTTTTCCCGAGAATGTAAGATTTTCCTTCTCTAGCGACCTCCACCCCATCTCTCTGGAGAGTCTTAGGAGTCCGTATTTTCAGATTTTAATTGCACTTTGGCATTGTTATTTGTTTTTTTCTTTTATGCCCCTTGCAAGCTTCTTCTTAATCCTTCAATGGCGTTTTTCAAACATTTTATCAATGAACTTGACCTTTTCCTTTAATAATTCTCCTCCTGATTGGATCTTTGTTTTGATTTCGCTTTATCCTGTCTGTCTTTAATTTTCTCTTCTCCACCGATAAACGTTTTTCTTCTCCGTGATGTTTTCCGATTCTGTTGAATTTCATGTCATGTCGATCCTTTTTCTTTTTGTCATCTTGTTTCTGCTTACTCATGAGTCATGTCTTCCTGTTTGGTTACCGGGAAACCAAGAGGAAACGAAAACCTCGAAACTTGTAATGAACTGAGTTTTTTTGTTTCCTACCAGGGATTTTCGCTGGTACTTGCATTTTAACTGCGACCAAAATATAGCTTCGTTTGCTCTCTATTAACAACTATGTTTCTCTCCGAACACCTCCTTAACTAATCTTCAAATTAGTGCGGCTATTTCTTGTCTGAATTTTCTCAGCCCCAAGCTAATAGATGCAAGTACTGTTCGATGCTTGTCCTTTCCTATCTTCAGCTTTTCTCGACGCTAAGGCTGCTTTCTTTCAAAGTTTCTGCGAAAATTCCTAGCCGCCCGATGCAAATATTCTAGAGATAATCTGAGAAAACTTTTGTTTGAAATTTCGTGGAAGTTTCAAGAGAAGCCACATCCAAGTTACCCTAATCTCTTCAGTTTATTATCCTTTCGACGCTTCTACTTTAATTCTTAAGTTGAGTTGGAAAGTTCAAACCTGAATTATATTTTTTATTTTTTTAATCCAACAATGGGACAGCTGTGCAGGAAAGGATGGAGAAGGACTCATTAAGGACCAGTAACAATGGTAATAACACCAACTACAGCAAAGAGAGAACCGGATGCGACGGTGGATTGTTAAGATCTAGCTCAGATCCGACCAAGCAAACGGCATCGTCGTCAGATTTTGTTCTGCAGTGGGGAAATCGGAAGCGTCTCAGGTGTATGAAGATCCAGGTCAAGGACGATCAGTCCGGCCCGGTTAACCGAACCACCGTTCGAGTCGATCGCCGGGTCGTGAGGGCCGATAAGGACTCTTCAAATCAGCCAAACAATAACAACAACCACGGGAATGGATATTTTAACCTCCGTCAACGGCCCGCTTCTCCTCAGGCTCCGCCAACTCAGCGTGTGCTCAGGTACCGTGCTTTTACGTTTACACTTTTCTACGAGTTCATTCACACTTATTTACCCTTTCTGCTCGAGTCTTGGGCGCGTGTATGATACGCTCCATTGAGATAATGGTATAAGATTGACATGATTTCTGGTGTTTTGTGTAAAATGGAGTTTGTGCGAGTAAAATGAACAATAATTTTTTTTAGAAAAATTCGTTGTAAATACATTATTTTTTGGGTTAAAGTTCGTGTTAATAAATAAATTTTTAAATTTTTATTAATTTTTGATTCTTTTAATTACTGTTATTATTATTTTTTGGTGTTGTTTTCATGTCTTATCTATAACATTCTTAGGATTAGAATCGGATAATTTTGATGCCTGATTTCTTCGGCCGCCTGGTTTTAGAGGGTTCGATCCGTCATTTTCGGGTCCCACTTCCTTTAAAAGCAGAAATTACGAGTCATGCTCCTAAGCTCCTCAATTTTGCGAGAGGCATAAGCATAAGTGGTCATTCTGTTTCACAGGTTGGATAAAATGTTAATTGACTTGTTTGGTTTTGATTGACTATTATCCTTTTCTTTCCTCTATTTTATTCTTTTTTTATGGTAATGGAAAGGCCAATTCCAGGAATGGATAAGCTGCACAGTCGGCGCCATTGACACTCCTAAAAGAACCTACACAGCCTTTTTGACTCGTTGGTGATGGCATTATATGGGTCTCATATACATAACACTTCAACCTCACATTTGCCGTTTTTAGTGCTGTGGAGGTTTGCCTGAATCCGGAATCATCGTCAGAAGATTTTAGCTCTTTTTTTTTTGCAAAAGATTATATGATTGATTCATTCAGGGCTGAATCGTTTTTATGAGGCTTGTATCTGTGCACTCTCCAATTGGTCAGGTGGGCGCCAGTGTATGGTTCAGGAGAAACTCATGGTGAGTTTATGAAGGCGCCTTCTATGTTTAGGCTTTTTCTCGTATGCATCTGACTGAAAGCAGGTTGATGGTTATTCATGCTAATTTAGTGATTATTTTCTTTAAATAGATTTTCCGGCATATAAGAATCATAGGCTCTGGTTGATTGAATGTGTTAGGAGGTTATAATAATTGCGAAAATTATGCTTATGGCAACGTGATATTAAGATTTTTTTTTTTTAAATTTTCTCATTTTGATTGCATCTTTTTTTTTTTAATTAAGTTTTTTTATTTACGACTTGGTATGATTTATGGTACGTGCAAAATCTTAAGATATTTTTTCTTTATTTTTGTTAATTATATATATATTTTATCAGAATTTTTTTGTGTTATTTTCATGTTTGTTTTTCGAATAAATTTATATTGTCGACTTATTTTGCTTTAGATTACTAGACTCAATTTTTTGGGTGACCTAAGTAATAGTAAAGTAGTCCTCTGCCTTTGCATAACCCTCCATCTTCGATGAAAACAAGAATAAATTCGGTATAAAATTCTTTGAAAATGATTGTTTGATTTTCTTTTTCATTGTGATAAGTATGACAATTTACTAGTAACAGTATTTGCTGCTATCTATCGTTTATATCTGCTGTTTCTTAGTATTATTTGCATGTTTTGCTCTGCTTGAAACTTTTGAAGATTGTTCTGCACGATTCTCTGCACCTTACCACACCTGATCCTAGACCTTGGTGTTCTGATCCATTATGCCCAGCGCATCCGTGCTTAACCCCATGGACTCCTTGGAAACATGGAATGGACAGTTATCTCACCACGTGTCTGCCAAAAGTCTATTTTTGATCCCAGCCTTCATCAGCCGTCCGATCATTAATTGTATTTAGGAATCTGGTCCACTTTATCCCCGTACCAACCCATATTTCAACACGTATCCTTAGCCCACCAGAAAAGGCAAAATGCCTTAAATCCGACGGCCTTAAAACCGTCTAAAAAACACCTTAGATCGAGATGGAAATAGAATGACTCTCTTCTCTCAAATATCTGAACTTTTCATCAGAAGAAAGAAAGGAAGAAATTAAAACTCTCTATTTAAAAGCCAAACCCAAAGTCTCAGCCTCCGCCGAGGAAGCCAAACAAAATTCCCAACCCCATTTTCTACGCAATACTTGTCCAGATTTACCCACCGATCTAGATCACTCCAAGGATATATTTGTAATTCTACATTTACAACTGTACTTTTTTTTTTTTGGGTACTTTCCCAAAAGTCTCACAGCAGTTGATTCTTTTTTCAATTATTCTAATCCTTTTTTATCATATTCTCTTCAAGATGTTTGTCTGTGGTATTCTTATTATGTGATGTGAATTCTTGTTAATCTCTTTCCAGGAACTCTGAGAATTCCAGTGCTATGAGAGGCCAAAGCAACGGTGGTGTGAGGGGATTCGCTTCGCCAGACAGAGGTGCGCACGATAAGAGAGGCGGTGGCAACCATAATAATAACAACCACCACCACCACCACAGCAACAACAATGATAACAACCACCACCACAACAACAAATCAGCGGCATCTTCGGAGACGGCTCAGGATAGCAAAAAGGGGGGCTCCTCTTCCGGGAGCGGTGAAGCAGCTCCACCCGTATGGCCACCAAAATTCGTGATTGCTTTAACGAATAAAGAGAAAGAAGAAGATTTCATGGCTATTAAAGGATCTAAGCTGCCACAAAGACCCAAAAAACGAGCCAAGTTTATTCAGCGGACCCTCAATGTAAGCCCCTCTCACTCTCCTATGTCCTTTCCTTTGAATGGTTCTTAATTTCGTCCAATTATCGTTTTTGCCACGCGTAATTTTGAAAATTTAAAATTAAATTTTGGTCATTGGATTTGGATCGCAAAATTGAAATTAATTCACTATTCATATAGGAAAAAGATGAAGTGCAAACATTTATAGCAGGGGAGTGCTTGTGAAACACGTCAAATCAAAATAATGCTTGTGCATTAGTCCACTTTGCTACGAAAAGGAAAAACAGAAAGTAAAATGAAAATAGAATAGAATAAGCGTGGGGTTCTGCAAAACGACAATGACCCACACAAATAGTACGTGTCAGTCAAAGAGTGGACGAGCACAATAAGAATCACTGACGTTTGTCAGCTGCCCACTGGATAGCCTGTGATTGTGAGGTTGTGTCACAGTCCCTATTAATTGCCATCGCAAAGATAACGCTATTGTGCGTTGTGTACTGTACTAGTTGCTCAATGCACGCTGACCGTCTGGATTTTACGCACAGGAAAAAGTACTAGTAATAATTAATGGATTTAAAATTATTATTGTTAATGCATTCAAATTTGATTAAATTAATTATTAATTATCGTTATAAATAATAAATGAACAAATGAACGCAAGTTGCATTGTTAAGGCCAGCAATGATGATTATTCATTTCTTTTCATTTTCATTCATTAATTTTTAAAGAATGTTAGGAACATTTATTTATGCTTTTGAAAAATCGAATGCTGATCCCGGGAAATTTGATTTACAGCTGGTAAGCCCGGGGGCATGGCTATGCGATTTAACCCAAGAGCGATACGAGGTCAGGGAGAAGAAGATCTCAAAGAAGGTATACCTAATACCATTAGAAGTCTGGTTTATGAGTTAGCTCTGTCCTATATATGTATGAAGCTGAAATCTTTGTGGTGTATTGTTTTATGCAGAGGCCAAGAGGTTTGAAGGCTATGGGTAACATGGAATCAGACTCTGAATAGAAAGCAAAGCTGCTAATTCTGGAAAGAGCAGTTTCGGTGTTTGTTTTTGAGTATTGTTGCAATGTAGATGATGAGATGTTGGAAGGCAGTGAGTAGTTTTTGTTGGGGACGAGCGAAGGGTTTTGCGTCTGTAAATGATGACCTTTTCATCAATGAGATGATGAAAAGAATTAAATTAAAATGGGAAAAAAAAAAAAAACACCAAATTTTTATTTGCTTTTAACTGATACCATTTGGGTTAAAAGTAAATTTCCCATCTATCGACTTAGCTCCGTAGTTGGAGAGTATGATCAATCGTAGTCCTTTTATACCACTTTGAGTAACTAAGTTTCTCGAGAACGGAACAGTATAGCTACGGCTCATGGAATTCTCTGGTTATTGAATGGTTGGAGATAAATGAGCAGGGTAGCTTATTAAGTCATAGGTCTAAAATTATGCTACAATTTTAATAAAATTTATATAATAACTCATATTATAAAAATTTTAAAAGAAAATTGAAAAAAAAAATAGCTACAATCTCAATAAAGTTTATATAGTAGTCATCAAAATTTTAAAAAATAAACCGAGAAAAAGAATCACATTTTCTTAAGTTGCAACTAACTATCTATGATTTAATATTTGATTCGAAGAAAATATAATAAAAAAATATCAATATAGGAATTTTAGATTATTATTTAATAATATATATTTTATATTTTATTTTATTTTATTGATAATTTTATGTTATTATCTTAAATTTTTTTATTAAATTTAAAAATTTATGGTGGATGAATTGAATAATAATTTATTTTAAATTTATAAAATTTTTACAATTTAAAATTTAAAATATAATTATTTATATCAATTTTAAAATAAAATAAAATATTTATGAATATGAAAACAAATGCAATAATACTCGAAATTTAAAGTTTTTATGTGTTGGAGAGTCTGAGTAACAGCTTTAGTGAAAGGAAAAAGAGGAGTGGTGTTCACGTGATTCGATAAAGTTCAGAGGCTAAAAAACAAAATGAACTTACTTTGAGGAGAGCGCAATGGACGGTATTTACAGTTTCTAAGGACCGGAGATTTCTTTCATTTGGCAAAACTTAAGAACTTGGTTTTACTCGTACAGTTGAGAAGCTTGGGTGGTTTTCCCAGCCTTGTGAGACAATAGGGGTCATAGTCTTAGCTAATAAGCAAACCAACTGTTTTGGCAAATGCTATAATTATAATAATGTCTTGAAAGAGAACATATAGATTTGAATATGACTAAACGTTGCTCAGCAAATTTGCGGTTTTGGAAACAGACCCTATACTTTAATGTACAAATCAATGATTCGACAGTGAAAGTTTTACCGACGACATCGACATTCTTATGGCGCAGACTTTTTCTAAACACCAAAATCGTGGCTAATTCTTGGAGATTAACTATGGAAATAGCCAACAGGACAAGCAATTCTATTGTGACAAAGCAAGAAGTTGACATCTTGTGTCCTTCTGACAGAGTTCATCTCCAAATTAACTTCATATATTATTAGTTCATAAACCGGCAATGAAATATTTTATTACTTGGTTGGAATGAATATCAAAATAAGCATAATCTCATTGGTGAAAGAACTGAAGAGGTAAGGGATTTCATTCCTCATTTCTCAGTGGAGAATATGCATAAAGATTAGAAGCAATGAAAAATCATGTGGGATTAATCAATTTATAATTGACTTCAAATTTTCAATTACCAACCATTTTCCAACCTCATTCAAGAGACCCTCTTTTGTTGTCGTGTTGTTGTAACAAAGCTTATACTTCAAAGAGAAGAAACTAAAAGAAAATTCAAGAAATCAAAGGTGGTTGCAATAATTGTGAAAGAACATTAACTTTTCGTTGACATCTGGAAGCATTTGTTGTAAAAGAGAGCACAAACTGGCAATCTGCAAGTGCGCATCCACGTAGAAATCTTCCGTATTTGGAAGGTGGAACCACTGCCAAGGCCTAAGGCCAGGCTTATGTAAAGCTTTAAAGTTGCAGAAGATATTTTCTCATGAGTGGTGTACACCGACCAGCATTATTGCAATTTATGCTTATTTATTGAGTGCGAAGTGTGATGTATTGAAGGGTAAATTTGTCCTGACAATCTGATCAAACTTCAGAGCAAAGCAAGCCAAGCAGTAGAATCAGAAAAGTCCAATGTATAACATAATTGTGTACAGAATACGGCTGATATAATTGTTTGGCTGCAGAGAAAACTCAGGAAAGTACTAAACAAATAAAAAAAATGCATGAAATTAAGAAACAAAGGGAGTGTATAAATAAAGAAAAAAAGACCTCTCACTATACTAATAACAATGATAAATCAATCCATAATATAACTGAAATAATTAAGTCCAAACATCATCCATCATCAATCTGTGCAGCACATAACATAGCTATATCTCTCAGTCTCTCATATATGTATATATATATATATATAGTCACTCCCTAGATCTACTACTGCCACTACAAATCCAAACCGAATGAAAAAAATTATATATTAATGAAAACTCAGAACCCTCTCTACACGATCCATAGCCGCCAGCCCAGGGAGACGCGACAACCAGAGGTGGCATCTTCAGACCCTGAGAGCAGAGCCGAAAAGCAGAGTCACGGCGGCGGCTACGAAAACAGAGAGAAATGAGGGAGAGATGAAGCCCGTTCCGGAGGTTGGGCTAGGAGCTGGGGCCTCAGCAGCCATGGCGGAACCCATGAGAGAGCAAACAGCGACGAAGACAAGCATTAGAAAAACCTTGGAGAGGGCCATTGTTGCTGGAATTCTCGAGCGTTAAACGAAAAATAGAAAGGAAAACTTTTTAAGTGAGCAAATATGAAAGGTGGTGGGGTCTAATATATAGAGAGAGAAAGAGGAATGGTCGGGCAGCTGCCCGGATTTCCAGCCTGGAGATTGTTATAGTTACAGCTGGTACTTTACGGGTCCCCGTCTCAAAGCGCATCCTTAATTTTATTGAATATTATTATACGCGTGTAACTTTTTCACTACCGCCTGTAGTTTTTGATCATGACAAGGCTTGACGGACTAAAACGCTGCCGCATTTTCGCTGTTAATGTTTGATTAGGCGCGGATCTATGTATATGTTGTCATTTCAAGAGTGTAGTGGAACTGGTGAGCTATAGAGCGTGTTTTATACTCGCGCATCCAGTGGCTATTGAAATTGCTCGGTTGAAGATTGAGGTTCGGCATTCACCCGTGTTTTCACCCTCGAATGATTTGGGTGGCGAAGGGCAGACAGTAATTGAGGAAATAAAAAATCACGCTGATTCCGCCGCGAAACAAACTGAAAATATGCGGATTCATTGAGGGTCCCACAAACTTCACGTGGTAGTGCGGCGGGTGGGCCAACCGGAGGAGAACACGTGGAGGGCCCTTTAGGGACAGGTATTTTTGGATTCGAGCAAAGAAAGAAAGACAGGTGTACACAATTCGAGAAACTTCTTCTTCGAGGGTTGAAGGCTGCTGACGCTGGAACCAAAGGTGTCAAGGGCAAACACGTTTTTAATTGTTACACGTGTGATTTGCTTAATGTTTACTTCTTGACTTGTGTCTCCTCTCTCATCAAATTAAGCCAGCATTTAGACTTTGTTTTGTCTTTTAAATTTGCCTGTACGTGGGGACAGGGGGGCTATTTAGCGTTTAATCTCAGCTAATATGCGATTTTTCTCTTCAGTTTTTAATTATTTATTTTTTTAAAAAAGAAAAATGACGATAAGACGTTTCTTAAACGAGTGAAGATTAAGACCGGTTAGGCGGTTACCCACCTTTTTTTTTTTTTAATATTATGTTCGATAGGCGCTAAAATAAATTTAGTATTTTTTTTAACAAAATATGACAATAGAAAAAAAAATAATCATTCCGAAAAGTAACAAAGTTCCTCTCCTCTCAAGAAAAACGTTTTTAAATTTCAAATCTTTTACAGTTTGATAAATAAAATATGTTTAAAAATATATTATTACTTAACCAATACTTTGTTGATAAATAAATTTAATAATTTATGAACACATCATAATGTTTGTTTCGCATCAAAAAATCGTAATTTATAAAGCATAAAAAATTATCATAATATAATTCATATCAATATTTTAAACATGAAACATTATTTTTAATTTTTATCAATTTTTAATTTTTATAGTTATTTTATAAAATTATTAAATTTAATATTGTTAAAAACAAACAAATAACTTAACGACAAACCATTGCCATCTCATTGTAGATTATCTTTAGAAAGAAAATGCTCTTTTAAACATTATTATTATTATTATTTTATTATGTTCCCTTAAACCAATCATAGCTACAGCTTTTACATGGTGGCCATATTCAAAGTTCAAACACATACTCATTGGCCTAAAATACGAGAGAGAGATATAGGGTTTTGAAAATTGCATAAACCAAAATACTAGGCACTATTTATTTAATATCCTAATACTAGTACTCTAATCTCAAAAAGAAAAAAAATGTGGGGGCATCAATTTTCTGTACACACAGAATGGTTTGGGAGTTGCCAAGGATTAAATTTATGAAAGAAAAAGAAAAAGAAAAAGAATAGACCGTTTTGTGTATGAGATCAAAGAATGAACCTGGCATGCTCCCAAAGTCTCATGGACTCAATCTCCACCTCCGATTTTGCTTCTGGCGCTGGCAGGATGATATTCTTTCATCATTCAGAACTCGAAAGTCCAAAGCCAAAAACCTTTGGTGCTATCTGTAACAAAGGCTCCAATGCGCTTGGAGCAAATTTTCTGGCGAACAGGAAACATACCGAAGACGGCTGATCATTATACTTACACTGCTGACCTTGGAAGATTCTCTTGAAGAACTCTTCTGTAATGTCTGTTCTACCAAATGTAGCAGGATGAGCCCCACCCCTCGACCAGTCTACCCATGTGATGCTTCGATTTGCTATGTGATTTGACGCCTGAATTGCTAACATGGTGGGGAAATAATGCTCATCGACGTAACATGCTGGTCTGCAGAACCTTTCGAACTTCGGGTAATATGTAACATCTTCAACTATGTTGATTGCGAGCTTTCGGTTAATTTCAAACCATTGGGACCCCTTACGCCACTGGGTGATAATCACCTCAGGAGCCATGGAATCATTGTAACGTCCTCTACCAAATGGCCCGGGATCATCAAAAGCACCCATGAAACTAAGTTTGGAATTCTTTATGTAGTGGTAGATGACGCTGAAATTATATAAAGGTATGCAAGATTCAGAGAGTAGGACAAACCATTCATTGGATATGTCAAGCAAGGCGTTAGCAATGAGTCGTCTCTCAGCATCACACATACTCATCCTTCCCCACTCAGAAACCTGTAGAAAGCCAAATACATAAATAAGGATATCCTCAACCCCCTTAAAGAGAAGAAAAAAAAAGGGCTGCTAATAAAATATATATATATATAAAATCTATATCTGAATTTTTGAAGAACAAATGCAAAGAATTTTTAATTATGAGTCATGACTAATGGGAAGAGGGAAAAAAAATCAGCAACTACAGCAACATAATTAGGTGTATCTGAAAGAGAGACATTCAGTGTAAAACTAGAAGATATCAAGATGACTGTTCCTACGATAGAAGTTTATCCCTTAACCTCAAATGAAACAGCCAACATTTACTTTGTAATTGTAGGTCTGAATTAGACCTGACAATTCACTTATATAATTTATGTTTGTGTTATGCAAAATTGTGATCGTGTTGTGTAAAACACGAAAATTTGTGTTAAAATTCACGTCGACACACGGAACACAATTTTATTTTAGCTTTTGTAATTTTTACCGAATTTTAATCCATATTAATTTCGTATCATGTCTAAGATTGTCAGTAGTCTGGATTGATATTGGAAGTTATCTCAAACCCATCATAGCATCATCTGATTCCCAAAAGTTAAAAAAAAAAAAAAAAGCACAAACTTTTCCAATAGCAATTGTATCTTTTAAGAATATCCACTGTAAAGCCCACCACATGAGTAAGCACTTAGCAATAATATTCTTATATGTCCTAGTCTGCATTGTACCCAGCAGAACTTCAGTTCTATTAAAAATGTAAACTATCAGATTATTTATCTTCCTATGGAAACCCCCAAAAAATACAGACCTCTTTCACACCTAGTCCCACTTAAGTAACGGGACTTAAAAGCAACCATAAATCTTGTGAAATCGCTTGGGGCAATTTAATCACAGTAGTTTGCCATCTCCTACAAGTTAGCCAACATACTAAAGCTATCTGTTCCCAAAGCAAACCTTCAGCTGACTAGAAGTACCTATTGCCCACACTCAATTCTTGCGAGGCCTTTTAAACCATACAGCTTTTGCATCAACCTGATGTTACGCTTCTTGATTAGTTCAGACTTGACTTTGTCTCCAGTTTCAACAAGCACCACTAATATGCTGTGCTATAATATGAGGGAGGGTCTTAAACCTGTATTGTGGTTTGAGCGACTAGATAGACCCACAGACCATACAAATAGGCAGATATCAAACTGCAAGCTTCAAACCGGGTCAATGATCTCAAATATTTAAGGTTAATGACGCATACAGCTTGAAAAATCAATTACATCCCATCCCATTTCGTATTTTGTTTATCAAAGTGATATACTATTGTGTGTTCATGACCATAATTTTGTGTGCACTGGCAATGAACCAGTGGAATGCCTATATGCATTATAACAACCTCTTCATTTCCAAAGAGGTTATAGATGGCACAAGCAAAATTGCAGGTATCCAAATAACCAAGAACCAATCGAAACTAGAATTTTTAAGTAGATAGATAAGGAGAGGCACAAGCTAACATCCGATTATTTTAAAAGTGAAAAAAAGGTTACAATGAATGGTAGCAGTTCTAAGTCCAACCTTCAAAACCAAAATTCTGAATGACTTATGTAAGCATGTTAACCTATTCAATAGTTAAGAAATGCTCCGATTATAAAATTTTAGAAGATACCAAAACATGCTATTATCATTCTTAGCATAGAAGCTACATAAGAGAAGATCTATACAGAATCAAGAGCAAAATAACGGCGAGAAATCATCTTCACATACATGAGCATGTGAAAGTACACACAAACTATAGGAATAAAGGTATAGGGGTTCTTAACATGACAAAGAACAAAGATGATTAAAACAATTTATAAAATTCAGAAACAAAAGAAAATTAATGTAAAAGAAATGGACATTTTGAATAGCATACCTGACTCGGTATTTGTCTCCTGTAAAAAACTGAAGAAGGAGGAAACTCAGCATTGAAGGATGGCAGTGAATGGATATAGACAGAATAAAGCCCTTCATGCCCCTTAAAAAACCTCTCCCAAAGAGGAGAAAGTGGCAATGGCCCCTTGACCAAAAACATAAAAGCAATCTTTGGAAGTCTATTAAACGGATACTTCTTTATTTGAGGAACAAAGGATGCCCTCCATAATAACTCTTTATCACTCATTGAGTGAAGCAAATTCAATGGAGGTTTTATCCAATGATCCAAACTATATGGTTCTTCATCAAGTGGCACAAAATTAGACTTAACTGTAGTTGCCACATTATAAATTCCAAAATGCCGGATTGTATATATACTAATGACCGAAATGGCAATACAGAGAGCAAGAAACAACCCAAATAACTGAAGTAACCTTAGTGGCAAAGTCTTAGAGCCTGTCCTATTTGTAACCACCGGATCCTTGCCTTCCTCTAATGAACCAACCGACCCAACTCTTGTTTGCATCCTTCAAGACAATTCCAAAACCAGAATTCAACTTCCGGGGTCAGATCCAGAAACCCCCCTTTCTTTGACACTCAAAAGCAGTAAACTAAAAGCTCTTGCATATTAGATCGCAACCCATTAATTCAGTGAAAAAATTTCCAATATCTGGGGTTTCGTAATAGCTAACTAACTTCAAAAAGTACAGCCCTTCTTAGCAATAGAAACAATAATAGAATAACAGATCTAAAGCTGACAAGTTATACCACCTGGCCAAAAAAATAAGATCGTATAAACTATTAGTGTGAAAATCAAGAGTTTAAAGCAGAAGGGCATTGGATAAACAGTGTTCTTATCAAGAACTAAGCCAAGATCAAAGCACAGAACTAGGCTGATGAAGTCTTTCGCTAAAAAATAAAAATATTAATTAAAAAAAAAACAGAAGTATAAGAGAGTGAACGTACCATGCAAACTTTTTGGTGCTAAGAGCTTTTTATTTTATTTAGGTGGTTGAATTGCGCCCAGATTATTGTAAAGGTCGATTTGGAAAAACAACAAAGGAGGTTAGGCAGAGAACAGAAGAGATTGGTAAACGCAAGGGAAAGAGTTATGAGGGAAGGTTGGTTAGTCTCAAAGTATTGAAGAAACGATAGTGACAAATTAATTGAAAATTTGTACTTGGATTTTGCGGTGTTAACAGCGTGATTTATGAAATCCGAGGAAAGTTAATTAGAATCTCTTTCTTCACACCGGGACGGAAGGAAGGCTGGGAATCTGACGGCACTGCTGTCTTTACCTTATTTTTTTTATTCTTTTCCTTCTGCGAGACTTGGCGTTGGCATTTGTCGGGCGTTTACTTGTATTGGCTGCCACGTGAAAATGGTATTTAAAAATGGTATGGCCACTTTCAAGATTTGTGATTTGGGCAGCCTCAAGTGAATTTAGAAGACTGTTTAGTTTGCTATTTGACATGATGGGGGTAGTATGGGAATTAAAGGAGAAACGGTGTTAACAAGGAACCGGTAGAATGAGGAGTTGGTGACCAAACTCTGGGACTATTGGCGCTCTAAATAAAAGGGTCAGGCTGTTCAGATAGAGGTAGAAAACCCAAACGGGGATTTTTTTGATATAAAGCTAGGATCTCTTAAGCATTTTCCTCCAAAAATTGGGATTGTGAAAAACCTCTAGGAAGGATGTACAGAAATCAACGCAGACGATCTGATTTTGGAAACTTAAGCATGAAAGGAGTGAGTCGAATTTTGATTCTTACTGTTGGATTAGAATAACAGAGAGAGGAGGGAGCTAGATTTACCCATTCTGTATTTTCACACAATTGATGGCAAAGCTTGTTTGGTGAAGTGTCATCGGCTTAATGCTCAGGGTTGAGGGTGGAGTTTCATTGATGAATCTAGGATCAGGACCCACCTAGAGCTACATTTATAAGACCGTTCACCAATACGCATGAGACGTGCAGCCGCTACCCAGTTGATTCTAGTAATCTGGTTCACATGAAGGCGGCTGGAAGCAACAATGTGACGTGCAATTTCCTCAAATATCCCGCAAATATTTCTAGGTACACTCCCAATGGGAACAAATTAGTCCAATACAGAAGCAGTCACTGTTTCCTAGATGAATAAAGTAGTGGTAAGAAGGCAGTTGTTTGGCTCGAACTTCGGAGCATATATAATTTCGTTTCCTGCCAACTAAACGATATCTTCCACAATACCTGATATATGAGATGCCCTAGCAAATATATGGATAAGTCTCACGGCTTCAAGTGTTTTGGAGCATTCCCAATTGCTGGAAGAACAATAGTACATCCGAGCAATGGTGGTTTCCTAATAAGAATGTGAACTGAAATAAAATCAAGCCGCCAAGATAAAAATTTCTTGACACTACTCCTACTTGGCTCACTGCAGCCTCACCAACAGTTCTAGCTCTTTTATCTTACGAGCAAGAATCATGGAGCTTTTCCAGGTCTGAAAAGAATCTGTTCTCAAACACAATTTAGTTTCATCCCAAGCAAAGATATTGCATCTGATGTAATTTATCTTCACAGCACAACAAATAAAAAAAACCACAAAGGCGCAAACATAATATTATTTATTGATTGGTCTGAACATTCTTTAGTGTATCTCTATTCACATAATCCAGAGTGAACATTTCATGTCAAACCACCATGGATATATAGCTTCATGCCTACATGTAATCCAATCACAGGTTTCTACCTCATTCACGATGAACCGTCAGTTTTATTTACCAAAACCACGTGCATGCAGGAGTGTAGTATTACTTCACCACATCAAAAGTAGAACGGAGGCTGGATATCATCACTGGGCACTCTCCTTTCTCATCATATTCACTGAACTCAGCATCAGACAAATCAACATCTTCAAATTTAGTCCTTTCCAGCTAGACAAACAAATTACTGCAAGTTAACATGAAGAAAAATACGCTAGATATATATTAATGGGGATGGCTACAACTGTGCAAATGCCCAACAGCCCATGCGTGAGAGCTCAGTACCAGAAATCAGAAAGTAAAGAGCCTACCTATCGTCAGGATAGTTGTGGAATTACCAGTATCACATAAACAAATTCACATGCAAGTGCAGCATTGATTGTAAATTTCTAGCAAGGCATGCCCATCTCATTCCATTGGATAGTGAATGTAGATACAGTTTAAATGTCCATAGCTTTATGTGCAAGATGCTTGCTAAGTAAGTTATTATACACTTGTTGAAGTGGGTGGAAAAAATCAAACTATGTGCGTCTCAACTACGGAATTCATAAAATGATATATAAAACATTCAGGATATGCATAATAATAAGCATAGACTTCTATACAGCGACTAGTCCTGATCTTTTACGTGTATGTGACTCTGGTTATTTTGGTCTTTAAAATCAAAGAAAATGTATTACTATGATTGGAACGGGAAAATTGATAAATAACAAGATATTACATTCCAAAGCCCTTGCTATGATAAGCTACGTCCACAGTTTCTAGCAGCCAATAAAAAGACCATCTAGTGTGGAGGATGAAGAACAAAGACTTACAGATTCAACCTTCCAGCCACGACCAAATACAAAACCTACAGGTTCATAACCCCTGCAATCAAAAAGCATCAAAGGTGCAAATTTTCCTTCATTACAGTCTTCCTGAGTCAGTGGTCGACCTCGGCCTGAGATCATGGTCACAGTTCCTTCCCTTGAACAAAACTTGCACTAGAGTGAGAAAGAAAAAGGCACCAACATACCATTAATCAATAGAAGTAAAAAGCTTGGTGGATAAAAAAGGAGAGACCTGGTGTTGTAAATTGAGGTTCTGCCTGCAACTAAATTAACTACAAGTAATGTCATAGATAATGCAGAAGTTTTATTATATAACACATAGAGTATCTACTTAGGCTACTGAAAGGCATAAGATATAAGATAGAAGCTATCTAGAAAAAAGACTAGGGTTCCCAGAGCTTATTCGAACCGAAGCAACTTTTAGAATCATGTCACGGATTTACAGTTAGATTTTAGAATCATGTCATGCTTTTTCTAATTATACACCAAATGATCGAGAAAGAATATTATGCTTCTCAAAACCAAAAATAAGGTTGCTTAAATATTGGTTTAAGTCTATGTGGTTTTTTCATTTAGTTTTTTAGATCAGAATACGCAGTCACTTTACAACTAAATTCACAAAACAAAAATTCTGATTAGACAGAATCTGAGAACACTAAATTAGAAGTATCTGCCAGCTTCAAAAATAAGAAGGGGAATAAAAAAAACCAAGACTAGTATTACCATGTGCAGCTAAGATGAAAACTCAACTAGAATGAGCATTTTAGAAGAAATTGACTCTGTCCTAGCATGAATGTTATTTATAAGAACTAGAAACTTTTCTCCCTGGTCGCCTCCATGCTCTCAGCTACCAGACAAAGGCACACAGATCTTAATGAACTTTCATTTCAAATCAATTCATCTCACTGCCTATACAATATACAAGATTACCTTCTGAACGAGATTTGTGGTTCCCCTGCCCTGTGGAAGAGGAACGGTGTCACCCAAGCTCAGACATGTTTCCTTTTGACTCAACTCTCCACACCTCCCACATTTCAGCTGCAACACAAAAAACCAAACAGATCCGAGATTTCTAGTATTAGTGAAATAAAACCTTGAAAGTAAGTAAAGGCAAAAAGAGAAAGGATATGAGATAGATGCTAATCTAGATTATCGTCATCCTTATCTACATAAATGAAAGAAGTACAAGGAATGTTTAGGTACAATCTATAAAATAAATCAGATCCGAATACTTAAGAGGAAGAGATTGCAACAAAAACTATGAAAGGAATCAAAGAAATATTAAAAGCATAGCTATCCAGAAATGATAGAAAAAATCGAAGAACGAGATAAAAGAATGCACAAGTGAAACGAAAAATAGATTAAAAATAAGAAAAATAGAAGCAGTTTCACAGGAAAAAATAGAAAATTAAACGGATAGATAAAGTTAATGTAACTATAAACATTTAATGAATAACTAAAATAAATTCAAATGAATAATGAATTACCAAATAACTACAAACATTTACTTTGAATAGAAAAAGGCAGCAAAAATTAGGAAAGACAATGAAGAAGAGAGTTCGACAAATAATCTGAAATTTGAAGCAAAGAAGGATTAAAACGGAGAACATACTGCATTCTAGCCACAATAAGAGTAATAAATCTGTGTCTAGAGAAGAAAAGAAACAGTTCGAAGCCAGTAAATCGCATCAAAAAAAAAAAAAAAAACTCAGCTCAAAGTCTCAAACGAAGAAAATCGATGTCGGAAGCAAACAAAGAGAGAAAGAGAGATACCTTGAAGAAATAGGAGAAGGAGGGATCGTCGCAACCGCCCTGAGGCTGGAGGTTGGTTAGGTTTTCGAGTTCGGCAGCGATCTTCAGCATATAGTTCACCATTTTGAGTAGCGTCAAACCGAAGCTTTCTCTTTCACTCTCTCCCTCCGTGCACCGGATGAAAATGGGCCTGAAGTAGAAGATCCTTTGCCAGGGTTTGACTCCTTTTATATCCTTCTAGAATCTATCCACCTCCAGCGTGGTAGAGATTAACCACTAAGCACACGCCACGTGGAACTGAAAAACCATTTGTTAAACGGATACTATTTTCATCGCTAGTGTGATTTTTTTTATATGACAATTATTTGGATAAAAAAAATGGTTTATGCAGTTTCATTGCCATTACTTACTTTAATTTAATGTTAATCCTTTGTAATTATCGTCTCTTATTTCTTTATTGCCATTATATTAGATAATTTAAGCATGAAGGATAGCCTGACCCATAATCCCAAATAGCAAGGCCCATGATTAAAATGATATATATATATATATATATAAAATTTAACTATAAATGAATTTTAAATGTTATCGATAAATCATAATATGCTATTTATTATTTTATATACTTTAAAATAAAAGAAACTTAAAATAAATTTATTTAAATTCATTATTTAATGAATTGTCACAATATAATTCAATAATAATATATAATTTTTATAAACCGATAATGTATGTAACTCTTTTTTCTTGAGTTTTATGTTTTAGAATTTCTCTTCATAATGTCCTAATTTCTGAAGTGTTTTGTTTTTATTATTTTTTGCAAAACAACTAAATGTTTTATATCTATTTGATGGTCTTAAAATATGCATAAAAATGTATTTCTCTATCTTATTTTCCTAGTATGATTCAAAATTTTGCAAGTGTAAATGGGAAATGAATGATTAGAAGGTGAATCATACAAATTTTGTGTGTGATTTGAAATAAATATTGATGCTTACATCTCCATTTGATTATCAGCATTCTAAAAAGGTTTTATCTTCATGATTAAATCATGCATTAGAAGAATGCTTGTGATAACATAAGAACACCTTTCACTTCACCTTTACTTCCATAGAATTTAAAAAGAAAGAAATAGAGGTAGGAAAAGAAGTAAAACCACCTTAGTTTTAGGGTGAAGAATTGAGAGACTACGGCAAAATGAGAAGAAGTTTATTGTATTGTCATGGTTTTAAAGTGATGGTCATTCTCTTGGGGATAACGCTTTGTTATGTGCTTGGGGAGAGTGACTCAAGCTTAGCTAGAGCTAGACGGGAAATTTTGGAAGGAAGAAAACCAAACAATCTCCAAAGGCAAACGGTGAAATCCATTAAGGTATAAATTTTCGATGGTTTCTTTTTGTTCATAGCAAAGTATCCAAAAATATTCGAACTTTAAACTTATTTTCTCGTAAAAAAGTGATAATAACTAATAATTATTAAATTAAACTTTGATTGCTAAATTTTTGATACTTTATCTAATGTATTACTCTTCATTTCATTATTAGAAGAAGCACTTCCGAACGTTGCAAAACACCATGTTATAATATCTGAATATTGTTGCATACATACCTTTTCTTGAATAATAGAACCTGTTTATGGTTAAAGAATTACCAATGTCTTTGATGAACATTAGGCCTGTCAGCCAGCTAATAAACTAGAGAAGCTTAGGCATCGTCCATGCATTTGTTATAGTTAAATTCGCAGAATCTCTGTTCCATCTTATTTTACTTATCCAAAGAAGCAGGAAGAACCTGCTACACGAAGAAACAAGCTGCAAACAGCAGCAGCAAAGAAATCAGCAAGAAATCTTTCGTCATTAACGACAAGGGAAAATAGGTGGTTTTGAGTATAACAACAAAGCTATAGAACTTAGTTTTACAACCAAATGAATTAACATGTATCCATGTTAGTTAATGCGGAAGATTCTATAATGTAAGAGTCTTATGCACTCGCTTATCCTTTTTACATACCCGTGTTTGCTTTTGCTCGCAGAGTGAAGATGGTGACATTATAGATTGCATCGACATGTACAAGCAGTCTGCACTGGATCATCCTGCTTTGAAGAATCACGTCATCCAGGTATGCATTTGTTACTGCTAGAACTAGGACATTAACATTCGTTTATTACGCTTTGTTAATAGATACTTGGATCGGATGTTCCGTTACTTTGGTTCTGTCCGAATTGTCTGTAATCAGAACTTCTGTTTCATATAGATGACACCAAGTTATAATCCAACTATGGAGGATATTCCAAGTGAACAATTTTCCAGGACTGTAACATCGCAATTATGGCAGAAAAGTGGAAGCTGTCCGAAAGGAACAATCCCAGTTCGAAGAACCCAGAATAAAGGGCTATTATCTAACTCTGAAGAAGGCTATTCAAAGAAGAAGTCAAGCTATTATGATCTTAAAAAGCCCAGAAAGAAGGAGACTCCATTATCACTTCATCAAAAGAATCACTCGGTATCCATCACATTCTATGCTAGAATTCATTTGTTCAAGTAACTATGGTAAATCTACTATTTCTCATTGGTAAATTTGCACTTCTGGCCCGAATTTATGTGAACCAGAAGGCAATATTGCTGACAGAAGGGTATAACTATGCTGGAGTCAAAGGAGACATAAAAGTGTGGAATCCTTATGTTGAATCCGATGATGAATACAGTACTTCTAGAATCAGACTCGTAAGTGGCCCTTACTATGATTTTGAGAGCGTTGAATCCGGATGGGCGGTTAGTATGAACTCCTGATTAGCTAAGCTCCCATGTTAATATTTGATCTTATAGTTATTAACCAAGAATGATTTCAAACTTTCAGGTGAACCCGAGTGTGTACGGAGACAGACAAACTCGATTATACGTTTACTGGACCGTAAGTCCATCCTAACCCTATTTATTTTCAGACTTAACAATTTTAAGTATGATATAGTTTCAAGACATAAAAATAATATAAATGTAAGATTTAAAATTTATATGAGCTAAAATTTAATGTTATATATAATTATAAAGAGTTAAAAAATATATTATATTTGATTTGTTCACGTAAATTTTAACATAATTTTTATGACACAAATAATATCTCGTATACATATACATGAATTATAAGATTTTGTATACATAGACATGAATTATATATACTAGAGATGCCGACTTAAGTATGTCTTGAAGCTTTAAAAGTCTAATGGAAAAACTTTATGGGGGACAATTGCAGTGCTGAATTCTTCCTATTCATTGTTGTTAACATGTTGGATGCAGAGCGTAACACAAGTTTGATCAATAACTAAACATTTCTCTCTATGTATAGGCTGATGCATCAAAGAAAACAGGTTGTTTTGATCTAACTTGCCCCGGGTTTGTTCAGACTAGCAATGAAATTGCTCTTGGTGCAGCAATATATCCAATCTCAGTCTTCAGAGGGCTCCCATATCAGATAACTCTCTTTATATTTAAGGTCAGGAAATATGAACTCAAGGATGAAAACTATAATTCAATTTTCAAAACCAAAATCACTAGACATTGGTGTCTTCGAATCTTCTGATTATCTTTTATATTTCGTTTCCAAGTTCAGGATCCAGAAACAAGCAATTTATGGCTGCAGTATGGGGAGAAAACCAACGTAGGGTATTGGCCACGAAACTTGTTTACAACATTGAGTCATGGCGCAGAATCTGCAGATTGGGGAGGCGATGTTTACAGCTCAAAGTTAGAGCAGTCTCCCCATACAAAAACAGCCATGGGTAATGGAAGATTTCCTGATTACATATCTGGAAATTCAGGTTTCGTGAAAAGAATGAGAGTACTTGACATATCCTTTAACTTGAAGTTCCCAGACTGGGTCAGTAGTTATGCGGATGAATACTACTGCTATCGTGCTCAATATGTTGGAGATTACGTCGAAGATCCTGAGTTTTATTTCGGGGGCCCAGGCAGGAATTACCAGTGCCCTTAAGGACTGGAAATGGATGAGTCAAACACTTGGACTCGCTAATTTTCTCTCTTCTATAGGATTGTGAGGTAGGTCACTAATAAATGGAGTATATGTTTTTCAGAACTCAGATTGTGTGCACTCAAATCAATAACCTGTAAAAAGGTAAAGAAATATAATTTGGATTGCAATATTATAATATGCCCAATGTTGAGCTAAATACTATTTTTGAACAGTCGATAAAAAAAAATCCAATTATGTTAGTGTAAGACAAATTCAATTTTACATTTTTTTTATTTATATATTTTTAAAAATTTTATATTTTGTTTATGTAAATAACGCATATTAAATTTTTAATTAGTTAAAAATGTATAATTATATGTTTGATAATAATAAAATTTCAATCATTCATAATTAAAAAAATTATTATACGTAGTTAATTTTTATTATTATATCAAAATTTTTCAATCATTATATATTTTAAAAATATTATTTTTAATTTAAATAATAAAAATATCGAATTTATTTAAAATTTTACGAACATAATTAATAAAAATATTAAATTTATGTGAAATTATATATATAAATTATAAAAAAAATAATTTATTTTACTAGGTAACTTATCCTTCCTCCCCTTTTAACATTTTCTCCAAGTAAGGAATTTGTCGGTTGAGTTTTATTAATTACATGACTAACAAGGAATCTCGATTAGAAAAAGAAACTGCCTTAAAAGCACTTTACATCAGAATTTAAAACTTGAAGAATCTAATTGCTCCTATCATTTTCTAGGACAAATGTGGTAAGCCCAGTGGTTAACCTGGTAAAGAATCACTATCAAAAGAAGAGATCATTTAAGACCATCTCACAGAAAGGTTCTTCGAGCACTACAATGTAAAAGTAAAACTCAATTTTTTTAATACTGTTATCCTAGATGGAGTAACATTGGCCAATGACATGCTACGTTAAGTGACCTGGTTGGCTGCTTAAGGGCTGTAAAAGAGGTCGGGTTTCGTTTGAAACATCATGGATTTGGTCATAAATCTTTCTGACTGGTTTCTTATCGTTCAAATAGATTAGCGTTTCTCACCATTGCTAACGGTGAAAGTAAATGGCAAAACTGATTTCTAGGCTTTTCTTGGTTCTTGCTTTATCTTATTTGAGTAACAGAGTAGATGGCAAAGTTAGTTCTAAAGAAACTCCTGTAGATGTTGATGGGAAATTAAAGCTGCTCAATAAGCCTGCAATCAAGAGTATACAGGTATGGTATTTACTATCCTCTCAAGCAGGATTTCCTGTTACATTGAGTACAATGTAAATGTAAAAGCCTACATGTCCTCGACCAAAGTAGACAGACTTTTTAGTATTGCTAATCCTTTGAACTACTGTGTTGTGTTTGACACGAGTTATTGAATGGCTATGGTAGAGTGAAGATGGAGATATTATCGATTGTGTTGATATCCGCAAACAACCTGCTTTTGATCACCCTGCATTAAGGAATCACGTTATCCAGGTGCATTTCTCTATCATTACTCTGAATTCACCTGTTGAAACCAGTGGTATTGATTGTTATACTCTATGTAACATGCAGATGAGACCCAGATTTGATTTACCAGAAGAGAATTTAAGCACAGAAAACGACTCTTCCAAGCCAGTGGTATTCCAAACCTGGCAAAGAAGTGGAAGCTGTCCGGAAGGAACCGTTCCCATCCGCAGAATACAAAGACAGGGCTTACTGAGAGCAACTTCTCTTGAGCACTTTGGAAGAAAAAGTGAAAAAACCCCAAAAGTTTTCTCTGCATCAAACAATCAGAAAGATGATGATCAATTTTTATATGTTAACAACACTAGACTCTCACTTGGTCCAATTGTTAACCGCTCTGTAAGCATCCTCAAGCTATGTTCTTCTGTTTGTCTTGGAACCAAATCTTTTGTTGCCTGCAAATACTTTTCTAATGATTTAGGTTTCTGAAACAGATTGCAGTTCTTGTTACAGTTGGATTCAATTACATAGGAGCTAAAGGAGATATAAATGTTCGGAATCCAAATGTTGAATCTCCGGGTGATTTCAGTACTGCCCAAATCTGGGTTAAGGGAGGCCCTGGTGACGATTTTGAAAGCCTGGAATCAGGATGGGTGGTTAGTTCATTAAAGAAGACAGAAACCTGAAACATCCTTTCCATTCTTCTCCATTTCCATATCTTGTTTGTGTTAAAATTCCAAAAATTTCTCAGGTGAACCCAGAATTATATGGTGACAAAATGACCCGATTCTTTGCATACTGGACTGTAAGTATATAGAGTTTTCAGAAGAAAAAGAGCAAATCTGCCATTAATTCAGTCATGGTAATTCTGTCTCTTATTTGCAGAAGGATGCATACAAGAAAACAGGTTGCTTTGACCTCACCTGCAGTGGCTTCGTGCAAACGAGCTCCAAGGTTGCCCTTGGAGCAGCCGTTGATAACTGGTCCAGAGAGTTTGGTCCAGAGTATTATATCACTGTGGGCATATACATGGTAATATCAGCTTTTTCACTCTTTCTTGAATGGTGATCTTTTTGTTCATTGGTTAATTTAATCATTTTACGGTTACATGAGCTTGAGTTGTTGATTTCAGGATCCCAAAACAAGCAATTGGTGGCTAAGATTCGGGGATGATTTAAATGTTGGGTACTGGCCTGCCGGAAGCCTCATGTTTTACTTGAACCGCAGTTCAACATTGGTTGAATGGGGAGGGGAAGTTTATAGCCCGAATGTGAAGAAAACTCCCCATACCAAGACCGCCATGGGAAGTGGAGATTTTGCAGGGGGTCTATTTGGTAACGCATGTTTCATCAACAATGTTAGGATTGTGGATTATTCTCGAGCTCTGAAATACCCTCAGTGGGTGGGCACCTGGGCGGACGAAGATTACTGCTACACTGCTTTTAATTACATAGAAGGATATGGAGTTTATCCAGTGTTTTACTTTGGAGGACCTGGTCAGAATCCTCATTGTCCATGAGTCTTCCAATTGTATTTAGATTGTTTCCACCATTAATAAAATCAAATGTGCTGGAAAGTTTTGCATAACAACTTAGATTAAAAAAGAAACCAGTGATCCAATAGAGAGAGGAAATCACAAACAGAAGCTGCCAGATAGCTAGCATCAGGTACATCATGTTCAGAAGCTATCTTTCCCCTTAAAATGTTCTTGCATCTGCCTAAACTGAGTTCATAACAAAGTAATACAGAGATAACAAATTCATGTTACATTGACTTGTAATCTCTGAAAGATTACAAAGATTACAGTATCATTAAAAAAGTAGGGAGAAAATGACCAAGTAACACACCTAGCTAGATGAGTACCAGTCGTAGCAGTAATAGTTTGTTTAATATAAACATGCAAAACTGGGTCATATTTGTTTTCTCTCTTTCTGTATAGATTGGAAAATGCGAGCTGCTGATTCAGTGGCTGATCTTGGATTATGAGGCACAACTCTTATCACTCTAGCCCCCTGGTCAGTATCAGTAGGCTGAGAGGCACCCTTCGGAATGGTTGAAGCTGTAGGAAAAAGTGGAAGTGCATTGTTTCCTTCAGCTGCAGTAGTGGCCCCAATACTCTGCACTCTCTCACCAGGGCTGCTTGCTGTACTGCCTTGTAGCTCAGTGTCTGTAGATGCCCGAAACTTCATGACATGAGAAACAGCACCGTTTTTCTCGTTGCGCAAATTACATGAACTTTGATGTTGCTTGTTAAAGTTAGCTCCACCTCCAGATAACTGCCCATTATGGGCATGGGAACCAGGTCCAGCAAATTGGTTGATTTGCTCCACAGCAGAAGCTGAGATTGCTGGGTTCATGACTGGCATCCCATAAGGAGGAAAGTAAGAGTGACCAACTGGAGGAGCACCTGGTAGAACCCCAAATCCTTGATGGGGAGAAGCTGGTATTCCATAAGCTGAAGATATAAAGTTGCCTGTCATAGGGGTTTGTTCGAAAGGTCCACATCCTCCACAAACGGATCCCATGAATCCAGGAACAGGATAGGGCTTGTATATCAGTCCTTCAGAAGGGGACATGACAGGGACCAGCCATTGGTGCCCAGGCACTTGATGGAAACACCAAGGATTCATTTTGTTATTACCATTAACTGGTGAAGGTGGTGTGTTTACAAGGAAAGGCTGACTACCATTTTTCACAGAAGAGAGGGATGTCCTACCAACCGCATTTTCTGCTGAACATTCCATCTTATGACTTGGCTTCTCAGAGTCATCTTTGTGCTTAGTGTGCAGCAGTGGTTTAACGATAAACTCCTGTGTAAGCTTCTTAGCAGGACTGCCTTTGAAAGAGGGTTGGCCCATATATGCTGTATCCTCAAGCAAGAGATTGGGTGATCCAGCAATTAGTCTCTGAACCTGTTTCAACCCAAAGTATTATGCATTTTGACTTAAACTATGCATGTGTTATGTGTGTGTGCATGTATATATATAGCAACCAGCAGAAATGAGTAAACATGATCAAGGGCCACCTTACCTTAATCAGTCTATGCAACTCAAACACTTGTACTGCAAATACTCTTTGTTGACTGTAGAGAGTAACAGGAGTTGATCAAGAAAAATTTGTAGAGGTCATAATATTACAGTTTTAACAGACATAATCAGGCAGGTGAAAGGGGAATATCAACTGGATACTCATTAGAATATGCGCTAGATAACATCATTTAGAAAAGATCATTACACAGACAAAAATTGCTTCCTATGAGGACTTGCTTCCTATGAGGACAAAGTGACTAAAGTGGTCAACAGGTAAAGAGAGTAGCAGTCTATGATTCCTCTGACTTATCCTCAAATCCTTGTTACATGCTTTGGAGAGGGGTGGTTTGTGACTCTTCACAAAAGAAACCTTCTTCAGTCTCATAGAGGGGTGAAACCTCTTCCTAGCTCTAAAATGGTATTGGTTTTCAACAACATACCTTATGCACTTCATAGCAATTAGGATAACGCTAAATCAGAAACTAACAAACGGAAGAAGGTGATATCATGCAAACAAATATGCTAGCATTTCATTGGAGAAAACAAACAAAATAATTAGTCAGAGGGCTAGCAATAAACGTAATTCAGAAACTCTTCAAGTGTCATCTTAGAAACAAGCCAAATAAAGAACATTTAGCTTCAGTACTATAAAATCAAAGCCAAATTGACATGCAATGTTGCAAATATAATATTTTCAATTTACAGTATGTACACAAACAGATATTTTCTTGTATAGCAATGTGCATAAAAATTAGTAGTGTGTACAAAATTATATTAATGTAAAACAATTAGAAGCTGTACACAGGACGAACTACTAAACTAAATTTTAATATTAAGTTTTGTTTATAGATCCCAATTCTACATTAATCCTAACCCAAGATATCATGCTTGACAACATCCCTTTTGCCAAGGTATCCATCACCGACTTTTAGAATTTTCATACATTCACCAGTTAGTGTAACGTTCAGCTTTTCCTTAATAAATAATAATAGTTAAAAAAAAAAATTGAATTGATGATGATGATGTACAGGAAGGCAGGTAAACGAAAATGAAAAAGAAAGAAAGAAGAGGGGTAGCGTGTGGCAGGAGTCTGGCAGGGCTGAATGATGAGTAAAAAAAAAAAAAAAAAAAAAAAAAAAAAAGAAAAATGAAAGACACAGTGGGAATAGTGTCGCGCGACAGTATCGCGCAACACCAATTCCCATTTCCTTCTATTTCTATTTCCCTTCCCTTCCCCTGCATTTTTTCCTTCTTCAGTAGCCTTCTCCCCCTCTGCCAGTCACCGTTCTTCACCGCCGGCAACCCGAGATCGCACCAGCAGGCCGACGGTCGTTCCCCTTTCCACCGGAAAGACTAATCTTTCTTCCTTTTACCAAGAGTCTGAGACCCAAACACAAAAAAAAAAAAAAGAGTTCCCCTTGTTTTCATACCAGCCGAACCGGAGAAGACGAACGCCGGTGTCCCTCCGACCAGCTAGCTCCGGCAACCCCCTGCACTTCCATTTTCCCAAGTTCTCTCCGATCTCAACAGTAACCAAAAACAGACAGTACCCATTTACCTGTTAGCCCATTGTTGAACTAGAAAATTTCTAGAGAGACCTGAATTGGTTTAGAAATACCATATCAAAGAAGTCTACAGGTAATATAGGGTTTGCAAGGTAAAGGATAATATATCCTCATAATCTCAGAATATTGTGGTGATTAGATTTAACTGATTTCAATTTTGACGTGGGCTCTGTAACTGTGTAGAGAATTTATTTATACTGGTTGAGCTTGGTGGAATACTAGCGCACAAAGGAAGTATACTAAATAATCGTTGCGTCTAGCGGACAACGGTAAGTAAATATACAGTCTACAAATTTAATTAACTATTTTGTTCTGAAATATTTGTAGTGATATGAGATTTTGTTTGACATTTGAAAATTCTGTTTAAATATATATAAGTAAATAAATAATATAATAAGTTTTTCGTTGTGATATTTAAAAATATATATTTAGTGCATTTGTACAAAAACTTCGCGTTTAGATTTAAACCTCATGCCAAATAAATTCGATTTGAGAAAAGTATATTAAAATTTGGTTTTAAAACCGTGGGAGCCATCTCTAGAATCCCTGATGGGAACTAAGTGCTACACGTGTATTTGTTGTAAGACTAAATCATTTTGGTACACCTACTGTAAGGGTTCCCCTGAAAAGAAATCGGGAACAGTTTGGCCTATCCTGAGGCGATAGGTGCCAGTGTCGTCTGGCCCACGAGACTGGCTCAGGTCTATGATCATAGATAGCGCCCTAGAAAATAGGGAGTTCGTTGCACTGATAGCTACAGTGCCATTTGATAAGGTTGTACCTAATGCATTTACACTTCAGCATCCGTATACAACTTTTGTATATGTATCTAATTTCGGTGTTCGTATTTGATTTTGCGATATATGTATGTATAATTGATATCTATTTGAAATTTGATTTCTGTATCCGAAAATCTGAAATTTGTACTCGAATTCTATGTTGGATTTTAATTTTATGATATGAATACTTTTTCCAAATGAAATTACTTTTTCGATGACATTGTTTTGTTTAGCTCATGTTTTATAAAAGCTGTATGTTTGTCGGTTTGGATTTGATTTGAATGTAAGGCATGAGGGTCTGTATGAAACTAATTTTTGTTTTCAGTAGCTGCATATTTGCTTACTGGGTTTTTCATAAAACTCACCCCCCCTCCTTCCTCCCCCAGATTAAGGCAGTACGAGATTCAGCGGATTTTGTCATACTTTTGAGACAACCGAGCTTCCACCGAGGTATATTTTGTACGGTGGATATATATATTTATATGTTGACACAGTATGTAAGCTTCATGGTGTACACTCGTGAGAGGGTTGGGATGTAGACATGTTGTGGACTGTAATTTTGTTGAAGTTGATATATATTCAGTTTTTATGATCATTACTGCGTCTGATGAAATTTATTATAATGTGAATGAAATATGAAAGTTTTCGAACTTGTGAAATTTTAGGTATAAATAATTGAAAACCACTTTTAGTTTAGTGGGGACCTATAGAGAGTCGAAAGGAATAATCAACGCGTAGGTAGTTTACCACAAACACATACAAACGATAGGAAAAGTGAAAGCGCGAAACTGGCTCAAAATTTCTGGCTTCCGAATTTGAATCAATAAGTTTGGGGTGTGACAGATTTGGTATCAGAGCCCGTGTTTGTTGTGTTTGTGTAGGCTGTTTGCCTTTATTTACATCCCAGTACACCATGGAAGTGTCAGCATATATATATATATAAAGTTGGAATTATTATTGTCAGTATTCATCGGTATATTTTTGTATAGGATTTTGATTTGGATTATGGAGTGGAGAGGCAGGCGACCTCGGGGTAGAGGGAGATCGAGACAAGCTCCTGCGTCGCCACCTCCACAACCACTTAGCCCGAACTCTCGGATAGGGCAGGTTGAGCATAGTCTCGGACAGCTGCAGCAGACAATGCAGCAGCTCACCAATCTTTTGATGCAGCAACACGCTGGAATCCAAGCTCAAACCCCTAATGTACAACCACCTCCACCACAACAGGTTATACCACCTCATCCCCAGCAGCCAGTTGCTCCACAACCACCAGCTGAAGATTTGGTAGATCGCAATATGTCGAGGTTTCGACAATTTCAGAAGATGAACCCACCGACTTTCAGAGGTGTTAAGGACCCCGATGTAGCAGAAGCATGGGTGAAGCAATTGGAGAAACTGTTTATGTTTATGGGTTGCAGCTCCACGGAAAGAGTTGCTCTGGCAGTATTTATGTTTCGGGATAAGGCAGAGATATGGTGGGAGTCTGCAGAGAAGTTATTGAGGGCCAAGAGACCGGAGATTACATGGGAGGCTTTTCTCGAGATGTTCTATAAGCAGTATATGCCAGAGCCGATCAGGAGGAAGAGACAAGCAGATTTCCTTCATCTCACTCAGGGCTCTATGACAGTGGACGAGTACGAGTCCCAATTCTCTGCCCTCTGTCGCTACGACCCTTTAATATCTAAGGATGAGTTGGCGAAGACTGTGAAATTTATAGATGGTCTCAGGCACAGTATCCGGGGTCGGTTGTCTGCATTTGATATTAATGATTATGCCGAGGCTCTTCGTCGGGCTCAGATGGTGGAGTTGGAGATAGATATGACACAGAAGGAGTCCGGGCATAAATTCAAGGGTAAAGGCAGAGACATGAGATTCAATGAGAGGAGATCTGATAAGGGCAGGCAACAGTATGACAAGAGGCCCAAGACATCCGGTTCCCAAGCTCAGACTACAAGATTTAATACTGGCCCCACCTGTCCAACATGTGGAGGACATCATGGCACTAGGCCATGTTACCGAGAGATAGGAGCCTGTTATCACTGTGGCAAGCGAGGCCACTTAATCAGAGATTGCCCAAGCTTCAAGGAGTCTAGTAAGGGTGCTGAGCGTTCTACAGTGGATAAGGGTAAGCGTCCGGTGACACAGGGACGAGTGTTTGCCTTGGATGAGACTACTGCTCAAGCTACTGATTCTGTCATTCGGGGTAAGCTTCTTATAAATGGTTTTGAAGCTTATGTTTTAATTGATCCAAGCTCTACCCATTCATTTGTTGCACCCTATTTTGCTAATAAGTTAGGAATAAAACCTATGTCTTTAGACTTTCTACTGCATGTTAGTACACCTTTTAAGTCTATACAAGTCACTGATGTTGTATATAGAGCATGCAAAGTAAGGGTAGAGGATAGAGAGTTGTTAGCCGATTTGATCCTATTGCATATGTTTGATTTTGATGTTATACTTGGGATGGATTGGTTAGCTCAGCATCATGCATTAGTCGATTGTCGTAGTAAGACTGTAACTTTTGCTATGCCTGAGACTATTGTAATTACCTTTGTTAATAATAGGTGAAGTTTTCGTGTGTAAATTTTGATGAAATTATAAATTTTGATGTTGACGTGATTACTTCTGATTGAAGGGTATTTAGCCTTTGTTGAAACGGTAGATCAATCTCAACCCAGTATTCGAGATATTTCAGTAGTCGAGAAGTATGAGGATGTTTTTCCGGAAGAATTATCGGGCTTACCTCCGCAGAGAGAGGTTGAGTTTACTATAGACTTGATTCCGGGAACCCAACCAATTTCTAAACCCCCATATAGGATGTCACCCATTGAATTGGAGGAATTAAGGACTCAGTTGCAAGAACTATCTGATAAGGGGTTCATACGCCCGAGCGTATCACCCTGGGGTGCTCCTGTGCTTTTTGTGAAAAAGAAGGATGGTAGTTTGAGACTCTGCATGGATTATCGACAGTTAAACAAAGTGACTGTCAAGAACAAATACCCCCTGCCTCGTATTGACGATCTTTTTGATCAGTTGAGAGGTGCTCAAGTCTTCTCCAAGATAGACCTTAGATCCGGCTATCATCAATTGAGAATTCGAGGGGAAGATGTTTCGAAGACCGCTTTTAGAACTCGGTACGGGCATTATGAGTTCCTAGTAATGCCATTCGGGTTGACCAATGCACCAGCGGCCTTTATGAGCTTGATGAATGAAGTTTTTAGGCCGTATCTGGATAAGTTCGTGATTGTCTTCATAGATGACATCCTAGTGTATTCCTCATCATATCAGGAACACGAACAACACCTACGCACGGTCCTTCAGACACTCAGAGAAAAACAGTTGTATGCAAAGTTCAGTAAATGTGAATTTTGGTTGGATCAGATATGTTTTCTGGGGCATGTGGTATCAAAGGACGGGGTGTCTGTTGATCCGTCCAAGATAGAAGCCATCCTAAATTGGGAGAGACCAAAGACTCCTACTGAGATTCGTAGCTTTTTGGGTTTAGCGGGTTATTATAGAAGATTTGTGGAAGGGTTTTCTAAGTTGGCTGCACCGTTGACTCGACTCACTCGGAAGGGAGTGAACTTTGTTTGGAGTGAAGCTTGTGAGAACAGTTTTCAGGGATTGAAAAGACGGTTGACCACGGCACCTATCCTTACCATTCCCAGTGGTTCCGGAGGTTTTACTGTCTATAGTGATGCTTCACATCAAGGTCTGGGGTGTGTTCTGATGCAGCACGGGAAAGTTGTCGCAGTTGAAGAACCATGAGAAAAATTACCCTACACATGACCTGGAGTTAGCTGCGGTTGTTTTTGCCCTAAAGATCTGGCGACATTACCTTTATGGAGAGACATTTCAGATTTTCATTGATCATAAGAGTCTGAATTATCTCTTCTCTCAGAAGGAATTAAACATGAGGCAGCGCCGTTGGATCGAGTTGTTGAAGGATTACGATTGTGAGATTCTCTACCACCCCGGGAAAGCTAATGTGGTAGCGGATGCTCTCAGTCGGAAGAATACAGCTATGGTCTCCTATTTCATGGTTAAACAATGGGATTTGTTGGAACAACTTAGGGATCTGAGGATTTCAGTGGATCAGGATCAGTCAGTGGACGGTTGTTTAGTTGCCAGTATAAGAGTTGAACCGGAGTTACTTGATCAAATTAGGAAGGTACAGAAGAATGATCCTCGAATTGTAAAGATTGTCTGTGAAAATGAAGGGGATGACGGTAGACATTCTGATTTCTCAGTTGGCAGTGATGGTATATTGAGGTTTCAGGGTCGGATGTGTATTCCGGATAAGGACGACCTAAAGAGACTGATCTTAGAAGAGGCTCACAACTCGAGATACACCATGCACCCTGGCAGCACGAAGATGTATCATGATTTGCGTGGGTTGTATCATTGGGCTGGTATGAAAAAGGACATCGCTGAATTTGTTGCAAGATGTCTGATTTGTCAACAGGTAAAGGTGGAACATCAGAAACCTGCAGGGTTACTCCAACCTTTGCCTATACCAACGTGAAAGTGGGAGCATATTACCATGGATTTTGTTATGGGACTCCCGAGAACCCGGAGAAAGCATGATGCCATTTGGGTTATTGTTGATCGGCTTACCAAGTCAGCCCACTTTCTACCTATCAAGGTTACAGATCCATTGACTTCGCTGGCAGAATTATTTGTTAAAGAGATAGTCAGGCTTCATGGTACCCCAGTGAGCATAGTATCTGATCGAGATTCTCGCTTTACATCCCGTTTTTGGGAAAAATTTCAGGAGGCTATGGGATCTCGTTTGAGCTTCAGTACTGCTTTTCACCCTCAGACCGATGGGCAATCCGAGAGAACAATTCAAACTCTCGAGGACATGTTAAGGGCTTGTGCACTTGAGTATAAGAGCTCCTGGGATGATCATTTGCCGCTAGCGGAGTTCGCTTATAACAATAGCTATCATTCAAGTATCGGAATGGCTCCGTACGAAGCCCTTTATGGTAGAAAGTGTAGATCTCCGATTGCTTGGGAGGAAGTTGGTGATAAATTGATATATGCTCCAGAGTTAGTCAAGAGAGCTTCCGAAAGTGTTAAGGTGATATGCAATAAGCTAAAGGTTGCCAGGGATAGACAAAAGTCCTATGCAGATAATCGACGGAGGCTATTGGAGTTTGAGGTTGGTGATTCAGTGTTCCTAAAAGTATCGCCGTCGAAAGGCATCATGAGATTTGGCAAGAAAGGCAAGTTGAGCCCGAGATATATTGGACCTTTCGAAATTTTAGAGAGGATTGGAGTTGTGGCATATCGGTTAGCTTTACCTCCCCAGTTAGCTGGCGTGCATAATGTATTCCATGTTTCCATGCTTCGGAAATATAATCCAGATCCTTCTCATGTCATCGGATATGATACATTGAAGTTACGGGAGGATATGACATATGTGGAAAAACCAATAAAGATTTTGGACAGACAAGAAAGAGTCCTAAGATCGAAAACTATTCCAATGGTCAAGGTACAGTGGCAACAACACTCGGAGGATGAAGCCACTTGGGAGCTAGAGAATGTGATGCGCGACAAGCACCCGTATCTCTTTTCAGAACTATAATCAAAAATTTGGAGGACCAAATTTCATAAGGTGAGGAGGATGTAACGTTCAGCTTTTCCTTAATAAATAATAATAGTTAAAAAAAAAAATTGAATTGATGATGATGATGTACAGGAAGGCAGGTAAACGAAAATGAAAAAGAAAGAAAGAAGAGGGGTAGCGTGTGGCAGGAGTCTAGCAGGGCTGAATGATGAGTAAAAAAAAAAAAAAAAAAAAAAAAAAAAAAAAAAAGAAAAATGAAAGACACAGTGGGAATAGTGTCGCGCGACAGTATCGCGCAACACCAATTCCCATTTCCTTCTATTTCTATTTCCCTTCCCTTCCCCTGCATTTTTTCCTTCTTCAGTAGCCTTCTCCCCCTCTGCCAGTCACCGTTCTTCACCGCCGGCAACCCGAGATCGCACCAGCAGGCCGACGGTCGTTCCCCTTTCCACCGGAAAGACTAATCTTTCTTCCTTTTACCAAGAGTCTGAGACCCAAACACAAAAAAAAAAAAAGAGTTCCCCTTGTTTTCATACCAGCCGAACCGGAGAAGACGAACGCCGGTGTCCCTCCGACCAGCTAGCTCCGGCAACCCCCTGCACTTCCATTTTCCCAAGTTCTCTCCGATCTCAACAGTAACCAAAAACAGACAGTACCCATTTACCTGTTAGCCCATTGTTGAACTAGAAAATTTCTAGAGAGACCTGAATTGGTTTAGAAATACCATATCAAAGAAGTCTACAGGTAATATAGGGTTTGCAAGGTAAAGGATAATATATCCTCATAATCTCAGAATATTGTGGTGATTAGATTTAACTGATTTCAATTTTGACGTGGGCTCTGTAACTGTGTAGAGAATTTATTTATACTGGTTGAGCTTGGTGGAATACTAGCGCACAAAGGAAGTATACTAAATAATCGTTGCGTCTAGCGGACAACGGTAAGTAAATATACAGTCTACAAATTTAATTAACTATTTTGTTCTGAAATATTTGTAGTGATATGAGATTTTGTTTGACATTTGAAAATTCTGTTTAAATATATATAAGTAAATAAATAATATAATAAGTTTTTCGTTGTGATATTTAAAAATATATATTTAGTGCATTTGTACAAAAACTTCGCGTTTAGATTTAAACCTCATGCCAAATAAATTCGATTTGAGAAAAGTATATTAAAATTTGGTTTTAAAACCGTGGGAGCCATCTCTAGAATCCCTGATGGGAACTAAGTGCTACACGTGTATTTGTTGTAAGACTAAATCATTTTGGTACACCTACTGTAAGGGTTCCCCTGAAAAGAAATCGGGAACAGTTTGACCTATCCTGAGGCGATAGGTGCCAGTGTCGTCTGGCCCACGAGACTGGCTCAGGTCTATGATCATAGATAGCGCCCTAGAAAATAGGGAGTTCGTTGCACTGATAGCTACAGTGCCATTTGATAAGGTTGTACCTAATGCATTTACACTTCAGCATCCGTATACAACTTTTGTATATGTATCTAATTTCGGTGTTCGTATTTGATTTTGCGATATATGTATGTATAATTGATATCTATTTGAAATTTGATTTCTGTATCCGAAAATCTGAAATTTGCACTCGAATTCTATGTTGGATTTTAATTTTATGATATGAATACTTTTTCCAAATGAAATTGTTTTGTTTAGCTCATGTTTTATAAAAGCTGTATGTTTGTCGGTTTGGATTTGATTTGAATGTAAGGCATGAGGGTCTGTATGAAACTAATTTTTGTTTTCAGTAGCTGCATATTTGCTTACTGGGTTTTTCATAAAACTCACCCCCCCTCCTTCCTCCCCCAGATTAAGGCAGTACGAGATTCAGCGGATTTTGTCATACTTTTGAGACAACCTAGCTTCCACCGAGGTATATTTTGTACGGTGGATATATATATTTATATGTTGACACAGTATGTAAGCTTCATGGTGTACACTCGTGAGAGGGTTGGGATGTAGACATGTTGTGGACTGTAATTTTGTTGAAGTTGATATATATTCAGTTTTTATGATCATTACTGCGTCTGATGAAATTTATTATAATGTGAATGAAATATGAAAGTTTTCGAACTTGTGGAATTTTAGGTATAAATAATTGAAAACCACTTTTAGTTTAGTGGGGACCTATAGAGAGTCGAAAGGAATAATCGACGCGTAGGTAGTTTACCACAAACACATACAAACGATAGGAAAAGTGAAAGCGCGAAACTGGCTCAAAATTTCTGGCTTCCGAATTTGAATCAATAAGTTTGGGGTGTGACAGTTAGCATCTCATATCCACCCAACATTTGCTCCAGGGATAATCCTCTGATGCTTCTTCTCCTCCTCCAAGTCCTCAAGTGCCATGGAAACAAAAATTCTCAGGGTCAAAAGGTGAAGAAAGCAGAACCAACCCGAGACAGGAACAAATCCCAAATGCAGATGAGCAGACAATGAATAATAGGAGTTCTGCTGTCTCGGATGTTGCCTTCCACAAATTAAGATAGCCCTCTCCCTGCTGGAAGATGATCCACAGTTAATACGTTATTGAGGGCCTCTGAATACACAAAAATGCCACTTTGGGAGGAATCCCAGGACTCCAGATCAAAAATTCTCCCCTCCATCAAAGCCATTCTCCACATGATAGCATTTATTCTATTTTGCTACTATCAATATTCCAAATTGCATTCAGCAAATTAAACCCAACTTTAACTTGTGATTACAACTAGCAATAATTATCCTAGTCAATACCCAATTCTAATATCAGCCTAGAGGAAATATTTAAAACAAACAATGTCTTTACAGCTATTTCTAGTAGTCTAAACTTTCATAATGACTGAGCAGTTCTTTTATTTCTACTAAATAACAACCATGTGTCTAAAAGTTACAATTCCATGCAGTAACAAGAGAGAATATACTAAAAAATAAATAGAACAACCCTCAGAACATAGAATCACATTCAAACTTATAGTAATAGATAATCATTAACTTTTCAAGAAAAGATTGCATGGAACATTACATATTTTGTCATACATGGATATATCAATCCTAAAGTTACCAATCTCAAGAGTTCTACCTGCATTATGTCAAACATCAGGACAAGAATTTCACCGTTGGACCAAGCAATGTGTCCTGAAACATCACACTGAATCATCTAATCTACTATAGACTAGATTTCTTGTTCCACCCCTCCTCCTAAGGGACCTAGAAAGTTTATTTTAAGTGCATGCTTAACTTTTGCCATTCTCCCATTCTCGAAAGCACAAAGCTTGCACTGTTTTTGCCATCATATATACAAGTAGATACTATGAATAAGCATTATAAAAAAAGGAACCCTCAGATAGAAAACAGAAAAGCGAAATAAATCCACGCATCATACTCAACAATGAACACTTACCTGGCAATCTGTCTTCTTGCTTTCCAGAAACGCTTTTGACCTATTATTCCCACCACATCATCAGGAGAGATATCCAAACCTGATATAAAATCCACCATGGAGGTCTCCGAGACATCATTGCTTTTATCTCCATGGCATTCACTGCCATTATTAGTTTCATCAGGAACGCTGCGATTCCCCTCTGAATAAGACTGGCTTCTCTGCCGAGGAAGAGTTCCCTCACCAATATCTCTTATCAAGTCATCACCATCAATACATCCATTATCAGCTGGTTGTTGGCCACCTCTTAACTCTTGTACTGAACAAGCATCATTTTCATGTGATTTGCTATGTCTAGATGCCGGGTGCTCTCCAAAATCTTGATCAGGAGACACATTGGCTTCTGTGCTACGTCCATCAATATTTTCCCTAGTTGACAAGTCTGGAACAGTTTTTACAGAACGCTCTCTGCTTGAGCACACTTTTAAGCTCTTTTCACTCTGGTCAGTAACCACTTTTCGTAAGTTTACACCAGAAGTGCTACTCTGGTTTGAGTCCATATCGCGAACATTTTGGAGTTTTATTTGACGGCTGGACTGAGTTGGGCTCGAGGGAGTGAGATTTTCCCCATCAAAGCCATTCTTAGTTTTATTATGACCCGTCTCTGAGTTAATAAATACAGGAACCATGAAGTCATCTTCATCTCTGACCTTCTTCCTCTGTTCAAGGCGTGCCAAGGGAGCATTTACACTTGCTCCTCCAAGCTGACGAGTATTAAACTTCTCAGCCAGATTAGTGGATGTCGAAGGAGAAACACGAGATGGGAAAAGCATACGTCTCTCAAGACTACTTCCCTACAAGCATCAATCAGTCACAACAATCAGAGACAGCATAAGCCACCATGCCAATTCATTACCAAAGAAACAACTAACATAAATAAAGAAATTAAACGCTGATGAACCAATAAAAATAACAAAGAAACGGATAGATAAATCGCAAAAAGAAAAACCTGGCTTGAGGATGTTGGAGGAACCAAACTGCTTGTGTTTGTTGGGTTGAGAGGCAAGACGCCATGGTTAAACCTCTGTGAAGGAATACTGAGTTGCTCATAAAGGGCCATCTTATTCCTTGGAGGAGCTCTTGGCCCTCCTTTTTCAGTATCATTAACATGAAGCCTAGGGAACATAGGCCCCATAATCTTCTCATCATCTTTCCCTCTCTTCATGATCTTAATTTCTCACAAGAAATTCAACCAAAAGAAAAAGACACAATTATAAACACTCACTTTTACAAAAAAATTCACCCAGAGATCCGAGGAGCTACGCCACCAAAATTAAAACCCACCACTAAAAACTCAAAGCTTAACAAACCCATCAAGCAAAATTATTTGTTTTGACAAAAAAAAAAAACAGAAAGAACAATTTCACTCAAAAACAAAAGCGCTTCACCACCTAAACCGACCCTCAAAAACTCAAATTGGTCAACACCCAGATGTCAAAACGGATCCCTTGACTCGAAATCAAACAAATATTACGATAACTCGAAGGCTACCCAGTTTAGAAAACAGTGATCTGTAACTGAAACAGAGAAAAGGGGGAAAAAGAGAAAACGTGAATTGTATGGAAATAGAAACTAAATGTGAAGGAAATAAAAGATAGTTTGGATTGGTAAATACAACAAAAGTAGGAGAGTAAATAGAGAAGAGGAAAAAGATTCGGAAAGCGTGAAAGAAGGGGCAGATTAGAAGATCAAGCTGAAGGCTACCCAGTTTAGAAAACAGTGATCCGTAACTGAAACAGAGAAAAGGGGGAAAAAGAGAAAACGTGAATTGTATGGAAATAGAAACTAAATGTGAAGGAAATAAAAGATAGTTTGGATTGGTAAATACAACAAAAGTAGGAGAGTAAATAGAGAAGAGGAAAGAGATTCGGAAAGCGTGAAAGAAGGGGCAGATTAGAAGATCAAGCTGAAGGCTTATTTGGGGATTCCAAAGGAGGAGGAGAGGAACAACGAAGAGAAAATCATGGTTGGTCTGAGAAAGGGAAAAAGCGCTCGGACTGTGGGCCCATTTTGGATGGAACCAGAAGCCCCTCCTCTTGGATTTTTGATATTTTATTTACCCTTTCTCATTGCTGGCCTCCAATCGTTCTTATCCATTTATGATTTTAACCTCTGAGAATTTTCTTTTTTGCAAAAATACCCTTCTCCACTTTGGATTTTGCCTTAATGGCATGCTGTTGGCATTTGGCAGTCCGGCACCGTATTACCCTTTAATTAAGTCTTTGTTTAGAACTTTTTCTATATTAACGATGACTTTTAATTTAATTTATGATGTGTTTAGTTTATAATTATAGTATATTTAAAAGGTACGAATATAAAAAAATTTAAACTACTGAGAATGATTAGTCTAACTCATTATATTTTTTTATAATTCATTTTTTATGAAAATATTTATCTAAAATTGTTAGGAAACAATAAAAATGTTAAATTAAAACAAAAAATTTTTAAAAAAAAATAATAATAATAATAATAATAATAATGTATCGGATTGATATGCTGATCGTACGCATCATAGGTGCCCATATACACGTGTTCTTGCTTTTTGCAACAGGGCCCACCTGAATCGATCTTGACCCAAGATTTAGTGCAAAAACACTTTTGAACCTACGTGTTCCATTTGAAAATGGACACGTGTCTTACTATTCCTTGTGCCGAACAGCTCGAAAGCCAACGACAAAAGGACCCCTGATTTATGGTGGCGAGAAATGGCGGTTTTAACTCAGTGGACTTGATTTGATGTTAACAATAATAATGTAATTATAAAATGGGCCAAATTCTTTTACTATGTAATCCAACCAATTACAAAGCATAACTTTTAGGTATGTATGTAACAAATCAAATTATCAATAGTTTTGTGGATATCATTGCTTATCTTCAAAGATTTTCTTCTATTTGATGATCAAAGAAGATATAGTTCCATTTATTTATAATCATTGCGAGTTAAAAAGGTTTTATCGTATGGCTAAAAAGAGGTTTTTATGATAATCATGCTTTACTATATGAATTAATTTATTGATAGTAAAATTTTTTTATTGTACAAATAAGATTAATATTATAATATATATTTATATTATTTTTTGTTTATTTTTTTAATATTGTTAAATGGTTACTTATCGTACTCTTAATTTTTTTTATAGAGTAAAAAAATTTCATTAATAATATATCGAATCATAATTATATATATATATATATATTTAAATGAATTTGAAGAATTATTTGTGTATAGATCTAATAAATTATCAATTAATTATAATATATTACTTCATTTGGAAATTATTTATACATGTAAAATTAATTTATTATTATATATTTTATATACGATTTTATATCTTATTCATATAGATTATACAAACAAAATTTTAATTATTTATTATTATTTATTTGTTAATAATAAAATTTTAATTGTTATTATATATATGAAAAATATTATTATTTATCAAAATGATATTGACATGAGATCTACCATAAAATTTTTATGTGGGTAATAAATATAAATAAATTGTTATTCTTATTATGATAATGGTTGATTTGATAAAAAAATAATGTAAATCAATTTGTTTCCTACTCTCTCAAATGAATCATTCCTCTACCTCATTAACCATAGCCCGCCCCCCAAAAAAAAAAAAATTGCATAGTAATATAAAAAACTTTTTTATATAAAATGGATCTAAGTGTTTAATATTTTATTATACATAAATTAATTCAAAAATTTTTATTTTCTATAAATAAATTTTAACAATTTAAAATCATGTAATTAAATTTAATATTATTAAAAAACAATAATTTTCCTTTGTAATATATATGTGAGATATTATATGAGTGTATGATAAATCACAAAACTATTTATATAAATTATTATGTAAAATTTTCAAACATATTTAAATATAATTGAATTATTTTAAAAAAATTAAAAATTTATGATGACTTACTTTACTCGTAAAAGTTTGAGACATTATTCTAATACTAAACGCAATATAAATCCAGTTAAGACATCAAAATAAAGTTTTTTTTTTTTTAAATAAAGGCAAAAAAGAAAGAAAAAATCGATCTGCTTGGATGGTCCGATCGCATGGCTTCCTCTCACCAGCCTCCTTCTCATCGCACTCACGTACCTCTCCCTTCTCTATCAGGTACTTAATTTCGTAATCATTTTATCACCGATTTAAACTTTTTTTTTTCTTTCTGGTTTAAATTTTAAGTTTGCAATTGTGCTTTTTACTGTTTAGTTTAAATTTAGCCTTAGTCGTGGATTATCTGCTGTTTGATTTTTGATCTATGACCTAGTTCTATTCGACCGGCGGGTTTAGGCGAAGACAATAACTGTAAAGTCAGTTCAGATCACTGATTTTTCACTGTTCCTTTTTTGTTTTATTATTTTTTTAATTGCTTGTTTTAACTGAAGTTGTTTTGGATTACTATTGATTTTGTGGAGGTGACGAATGTGCTGCAGGTGGCAATCCATTTGACAATGAAGCTCCTACGGTTCCTATCAATATAGTGACCGATGCTTCTCATCTTCCGGTGGAGTTCCTGAACCCTTCGCCGGAGAGGCAGTTGGTCATAGGTTTTGACTGCGAGGGCGTTGACCTTTGTCGCCATGGCACTCTTTGTATTATGCAGGTTAACTCTAGTTCTAATGAGTTTTGGACTAAAATTATTCAAGTTTAGCTCCTTGAATCAATAATGATAAGCTTTATGGAGAACTATGGTTTGTTCATTACATATGTTTATGTTTCATAGGCGAGTGATTTTTGTCTCTGTTAGTTTAAAAATCAAAATGCCTTAACTTGCCTGTGCTATTCAGTGTTTCCTTTTTTAAGATCTTGTGGTACTGTTTTCTGGCAGCTTGCATTTCCAGATGCTATATATTTGGTTGACGCCATTCAGGGTGGAGAGGTGCTTATACAAGCCTGTAAGCCTGCACTTGAGTCTAGTTACGTCACAAAAGTTATTCATGATTGCAAACGAGATAGTGAGGTGTCTAATTGTTCTTTGTTTTGATGTTGAATCATGGCACATTTGAAATGCATTATGGACACAATTTCAAATTGTTCTTACTTTTACAGGCATTGTATTTTCAATTTGGCATCAAGTTACATAATGTAATGGACACCCAGGTGAGCATCCTTAATGAGCCCAAGGACTTATCTGTAGTAAATTGGAAATGAAAATACTAGTAATATCTTCTTATGCTCCTTCTATTTTACTATTTTTTATTGCTCCAACTCAGGAGTACGTGGGTGGATTTTAGCCTATCTAGTTATCACTTTAAACAAGAAATTTCCTGATATTCGTGGTTTCAGTTCTTGGTTAACTGCTTATATCTTTCTGTTATTTCCATGCACTTAGATGCATTTCGAAACATACTGTTTAAATCTTGAAGTTGCTTGTTCTTCCTTGCTGTCAATATCGTCCAAATTGATATGTTGGCTACTTAAATAATGTTGAGTAGTTTGACGTTTCCTCTTTTGCTGGGCTGCAGATTGCTTATTCTCTTATAGAGGAACAAGAAGGACGGACAAGATTGAAGGAAGACTATATATCATTCGTTGGCCTCCTTGCAGATCCACGCTATTGTGGTATTTTTATGCCCTGGTATCCTTTTGAATTTAATTAATTCTGGTCATAGAAATTTCTATCTGAAGCCTAAGATTCCTAACTGAATACCTATTGTTTATTGCTAAGTCTTGAAGATCTTATCTTAAATGGATTTTAGATATAGGTATTGTTAGTTGCCCTTAAGGGCCCCTTTCTGGTCTTTGGTTGATGTCACTTTGCAGTGTGCTCCTTTAACTGTTGAAATCAAGCAGTTAGGTGTCACCTTCTTATGACCATTTGCGTATCTGAGAAGTAGTGATGCTTTTATATGATCTTGCTTGGCATACTTTTTTGTTTCGATATTGTTTATGCTGTCTGAAACTGTATGTGTTACAGGCTTCTTCAATCTAGGAAAGCTAGACTACTCTCAAGTTACATTCACTGCATTATTTTTCGATTTGATTTATGCCTTGATACTTTAAATGTAGGCATATCTTATCAGGAGAAGGAAGAAGTTCGTCTCCTCCTTAGGCAGGTTAGTTAAACATCTTATCACTAACATGGAATTGATGGGATGTTATAATTAGACTGCTGGAGCTTTTGGATAAAACTAATTCCTTTTGTCTTATTTCAATTCCAAGAAAGCTATTAGGTATTTACTTTCTCATTTAAATGCATCATGTAGCAATCAGCATATTTGATTCCCTAGTTTAATAAGTAGCTGGCTGGAACTTAAGTATGTCTTTCTTCTAATAATTCCCTCCACCCATTTTATTCACTTTGTACACAGTGCTCTTTTGAGCTTTGATGCCATCTAGCTGGCCAAGAAGGATAGGAAGTTTCTTGCCATTTCTCAAATGTTATTCAGTGCTGGAGGTTTAATTGAAAATTTTCCTTATATAGAACAGGATGAATCTGACAATAGCTTGACAATATCAACTGAAGTAGATTTGAATTCATTCCCAAGTTATCGGTCATTTGATCAAATGTAGAGTAATTCAAATATTTTGCTTCAGAATTCAAATTTCTGCTCTCAATAAAGTTCTGTGTATATGCAGATGCTTCTTTTGTTGATAATAATGTTTCATGATAATATGTAAATCACGATTTCATTTAGATCCTTATAGTTTGTGTCTTTTTACCTACCCGCAGGATCCCATGTTTTGGACTTATAGACCATTATCTGAGCTTATGGTCCGTGCAGCTGCGGATGATGTCCGCTTTCTGCTATACATCTACCACATGATGATGGAGAAACTGAATCAACAATCCTTATGGTACCTTGCAGTTCGTGGAGCACTGTACTGCCGATGTTTCTGCATCAATGATAATAACTATGCTGATTGGCCACCTGTTCCTCCTATTCCAGGTTTTCATATCTATAATGACTGTTATAATTATTTATTTCTTGTTGGAGTCCTGGAGAAAGTATTAACCAATTCAACAAGCTGCTAAATCCAGTATTCTATTCGTGTAATTCTTTCTCTCACTGCATTTTTTGTACATACTTAGCATCTCCGTATAAATTCCTGATATTAGTCTCTTACAATTAACTAGGGAATGTGGCATGTATTTGACTGAAAAATAATGCTTTAATAGAGAATGGCGTTTCTGATCTATTGTGATAGTGAGTTTGAATGTTTGATGAAAGCATTCAAGTTTCAGACTATATTCCAAAATTTTCTGGGTTTATTTCTGTAGATAACCTAATATCGGAAGGGAATGCTCCCGAGGAAGAAATACTTTCTGTTCTTGATGTTCCTCAAGGGAAGATGGGACGAGTTATTGGAAGAAAAGGGGCTTCCATCTTGTCAATAAAGAAGTCTTGCAAGTACATGCCTCTCTTTCTCTCTGTCCAAACAAGCATATGCATTTGCATGCATATCTTTTTTTGGCTTTGGAGCTTCATTCATATACTTACAAAATCATCTTCTTGCAGTGCGGAAATCTTTCTTGGGGGTTCTAAGGGTCCACCAGATAAGGTTAGTCTATGAGGTCGTAAAAAAAAATTGCCTTACCATAATCCTAACTGTTGCTTGCTTTCTATTATCTCTGTACTCGAGCTCCTAATATCTTCAGTTTTTTTTTTTTTTTTTAATGCAGGTATTCGTCATCGGACCTGTGAAGGAGGTGAGGAAAGCTGAAGCCATGCTGAGGGGAAGAATGATGGATTGGTATTAAGAGTGTCTTTTAGGGCTTCTCGTCAAACTGGGCTGTGACTATCAAATGATCACAAACTCCAAAGACGGTTTGTCTTTGCCTGACCTTCCCATATGTACAGCGATCATTCTTTACCCATCTGACTCAAAACTGCTTTGATCTGATTGCCTACAATATTGGTATTGGAGGTAGGCTTGGATGCTAATGACTCTTGTTCTAAAAGTAAAGTTTCTATTAAACCCGTGACGAGTATTGCCTGGTTTATAACAGCATGAAAAATATAATCACTGATGTTTCATCTAGGGAAAGTCATCGTGAATCAGCTATGAAATTCAACGTCCCCACCCAAAAAAAAAAAACTATATTATGTAATTTTATGGGGGAGTACAAGGAGTTTAGGTAAGAATAATGACTTTCTTAGGAAGTCAATAGGTTGAATTTCAATTCTTTAACCTTGATAAAGAGCGTAAAATCATAAAATAAAAATTTAAATTATTTGTAAATTATTCAAATTCAATTTCATAATTAATCGAACTATAATTATTTAAAATAATAAATTATGTAAAATATTTTAATATTTGATTGGAAACAATTTAGAAACATAATCAATTAATTTTTAATATACATTTATACAATTTATTATTAATGTATTATTTTATTTTTATAAGATATAATTAAAAATAATAAATTAAATTTATAAAATAAAATTGAAATTTTAAAAATTAATTTGATATAATTTTAATTAAATTTCAAGTATTTGAATCGACCTCAAATTTTGATCATAATCATAAAGTTTAAGCCATTACTCACAGTCACGATACTTGGACGATCTATAGACTATACAACGTGATTCTCGCATGCTAATTATTCAATGTAGTGTGGACGACAAGATATGCTGCCAACTTGAATCAAATCTCAATACCAACTTACAGGCAATAGTTCCTAAGGAGAAAAGATTCCAAGACTTTGTGGGCGAGTCTACGGTCTTACCCAGAATGTATGCAAACATCCCCTCATGATTGATACATATAAATCTGAATTTATGATCAAAACTAGCACACACCAACAAGCGAAACACGTTGGATAATTTTTTTTTTTCCAAATGGGAAAAAGAATGCTAACTGAAAATGAAGAAAATTACTTCTTAAAGCTACCGAATTGATACTGTCGGTTGCCAAGGCTTGAGAATAGATCATCATCAGCAGTTGCTTGTGAAGATGTGAACCCAGTTTTACCGACACCAGACCCAGTGCCCATCGCACTACCCATATAGAATGAAGCTGGAGGTGCTTTCTCTCTTTCGTCGGCATCGCTCAATCCGCCAACGATGCCAACATCTGCCAGTGAAACCTTCTTGGCTGCAAGGTTTCAAGTGACAACGTAACAGTCAAAAAGATGCAAAATACAAGCACTTGTAATCGCGGAGTAGAGACTATAATGTGAGATACTTACGAGCAGATATATTAAGATCAATTAGTCCACGGCTCAGTGAATCAGCCCAAATTCCAGACTTCACCTGAAAAGCATCCTTCTTTTGAGGAGCTTTAGAGTCTTGTGGTGATTTTGTGCTCACGTTGTTAAGGTTTCCATCATTAATGGGATTTTGTGTTGGTTCTTTTGAAGCTGAATCAGGATGAGAAGTGAATGAACCAAAAATGTCAGAACCGTCAAAATTGTTGAGCGGAACAGCAGCAAATGGATCAACAATGTTAACATTTGCTGGCTCAGACTTAGTTGCCGCGGTGTCCGGCTGCACAACTGGCTCAGTAGCGGCAAAGAGGTCAACAGTTGGAGAGGCTGTAGGAGTGATGGCAGGCTGGGAAGCAAATAGATCAACCTGTTCCTGCACAAATGGAAAAGATGAAGGGGAAGCTGATTTCAAAGCTTCTTTAATCATGAATATGCCCTGAGTCCATTAACTAGTCAAGTACCTCTGATATCCAACTGAACATCAGATTGTATATATGCTAATATTCTACACGCTCAAGCTTTATGAAGATCGCAGGGATTCTTAAGCAAACCTTAGAAAAATAAGCAATGGCATTTGACAAAATATACCAATATTTTCTTGAAGGTCAACTCAGTTGGCATAGCTATAATACTTCACTGTTGCATTTCAAAAAATTAAGATGAAAAAAAAGTCTGACCTGTGCCTGAGGACTTGCTTCGGTTGCTGCAGACACGAAAGTTGCATCGGCAAATAGATCAACTTCGGCTGAATCAGTATTCACAGCAGACTTTTCTGTAGGGACAGATGCTGGTCCGTCAAAGAGGTCATCAATCAAACTTTGTCCAAACAGATCCACCTGATTAGAACTTCCAGCTGCTGGCTCTGTCAAAAAGAAGAATCAACAATGGTAAAACACATCCTACATAAAATCTATTACTGAAGAGGAAGGAGCACTCTTTCAACCAACCCTCAGCCTGCTAACAAAATGAACTAGGAGAAACAGGATTTATACCATGTTTAAGATTAAGTTAACTGCTAAAAGGAAAACCTCTGAAGAAGCAACCTCAACTAAAGAAACAAAAAATTTTCTTACTAGAACTGGACGTTCCCCTGGGATCGAAATCATCAAAATCACCATCATCATCATAATTATTTGAAGGGATGCTTGTGCTTTGACTGTATTTATCATAATCGCTCAACTTCGAAGAGAATTTATTGTTTGTATCCTTGCTGTAAAAAAATATTACAATAAAAAGGAGGGACAAAGTGAGGCGAAAAAAGTTGGAAAATACGAATAGATGTACACATGTGAGGGTTGTGGGTATGCAGCTGTGTGTTTAAGCATGTGAAGATGTCTGTGGTCACATTTGATGTGTTTGCATGTGCATGAAAAAGATCAACATGTTACAATAATAGAGCTTGAACTTCCATAATCAAGGTATAATGAATAGTGAAAAAGGAATCATCATCTAAAATAAATAGAGAAACAACAGTGACATAATTCCTAGAACAAAAAGCATGGTAATGCAGTGTACTAAAAACTACGGAGTTCACAACCAATGGAAATGGACACACCCAAGAAATTTTCTCCAACTTAAAGAAAACAGTGTAAAGCCAAGTTATACGCTACACAAACTATTTAAGAATTTGCATTTAATAATTATCAGTGTAAAAATAAACCTGCCATGACGTCTAGACTCCTTTGTGGAATTCTCTTGGCTCTCACTTGCAGTCCCACGACGTGACTTCACATAGGTATCTGTATCAAACTTTTCTTCTCCATATTGATCCCTCTCTTTAGAACTGTCTTTATAGCTGTCACTTTCTCTTGTGCCACCCAGGCCTCTATACCTATCCCCACCACCGTGGAAGCCACCACTACTATATGAGGATCCACCAGACCTATAAGTTATGCCAGTAGATGACAGGCCAATGTACCTGGACATAATAACAGACACAGTTTAATCAGTGAAAATGCAACGTATAACCATACTTTTTCACCCTGAAATGAACTTACTTGTCACGGTTTTCAGCAGCTTTATTCCTAGCTTCCTGTATTTTTTCTCTATTATTCAAAAGGCCCACTATAGTTTCTGCTTTCTTCCGGACATTGATTCCCATATCTTTCCCACTTGGCTCAACATATTCAAAACTTGTGAGGGACTGCAAAATGGAAAATAAGTGGGGGAAGAAGAATATTAGAGGAAATTCAACTTTACACCACAAACTATGCAAAGGTAACTATCAGAAAATATAGGGATTCAGGCCTTACAGAGATCTGGAAAGTATGCTCTATTATGTCATCAACTGCACGTTCAGATCCGTGAGAAACCAAATATTCTACAACAGCCAATGCCTGGTAGAGAAGTGATTTCAGATGTTCAAAGTGTGAAAAAAGGCCTATAAGCCTTGGAAATACACATCAAGTTTCTATAGTATTAGATGACTAGTCAGTCATATTATGGAAAAACCTACAAACCTTGTAGACATAGCGCCAATCTTTTCCAGTCTCACCCAGTCTTGTCCAGAGAACATTCATAACCATCTGACATTCAGTGCTACAAAAGATGGTAACCCATTCAATTAGCATACAGCAAGAGACAATTCTTTCAAACACCAATGACAGAGAAGAGACGCAAAATAAAATGAAAAAGGAAATATCTTCAAAAGTTGATAACTACAATTTCTTTGTGGCCTGTGCTATTTCTGCCAATACAGTGCCATGAGGACCCCATGGTTCATTATCTGTTGCATCCAGTACCTGCATACATTTTCAAACAAAACTATGAAACCAGATTAATGTTAGTATAAAACTTTAAATGCACTTCAAATGTGGCCTATACTATAACCAGAAAAACTGAGAGCATTATTATAAATACTGCAACACATTTTTACGAGTACCCACAGAATTCTGAACTAGTCACTCAATTACAAAGATTTAAAGTAAGACAAAACCACTAAATTTCACCATAAATTTCAAAAGCAACAGCAAAAGGAAAATCACATGTAATTCTGGATCTCATGCAACATCATAAACTTTGAGCATTTCCATAATAAAAAGCAAAGTTAGCAGATACAAAACATTTTCTATGAGTAAAAAGGCAATTCAGTTTGCACCATTAATCACAAGTGAACAAATGAATTTCAACACCAAATTAGAAATCCAAAATATCAAGCAAAAGGATTAACATAAGTATGATATCATTCAGCATGGATCAAAAACATACACTAGCGAGCAAGCAATAACAGACTTCAACCTGAGCTTTGGATCATCTCACTGACTTCGTTCAAAATTGAATCCAATTCTTCAGGTAAATATATTCCAATTTCCTATAAACATTTCTGTTTCACACTCAATCTGTGCCAAATCTATATAGAAATCTACCTTATACACCAAATCATAACCTTACTCTTTTCTTTTTAAAACAATTTAAAAGAATCTAATGACTGAACAATTATAAAGTCTTAAGCACATTTCTGCAAGCAAAATAAGCATTCGAAAAAACCTTAAATTGCATTTGATCTCACCTTCTGCTCAATCTCCGGAACCTTCAACACCTTTAGATTCACCTCCCTCTTTCTGAAATTAAAGAAATCTTTGATGATAAACAATAATCAACCAAAATTTCATTCAAGATTGGGAACAACGGAGTTTAGAGCTTACATTTCGCGAACAGTCTGATCGAAGACCTTCATGAAATCCATCGCGGATCTAACAAAAAAAAAAAAGACAACAACGGTCGAAGAAAATGTAAGATCGAATCAGCAAGACGGCGCAGATCTGAGAGAATTAAGACGCGAAATGTTAGATCTCGAATTCGTATGCTAGTCCGCGGCTTCTTATACGATGAAACGAATGATGATGAGTAACAATATCGCTACCTTTTTTTTTTCTTTTTTTTTTCTCTCTCCCCCTTCAGTTTTTTTAACCTTCCAACCCGCCTCCAATTCCGTTCATAAAATAAATATAATTTTATTTTCATCTTTTTACCCCTATTAATTTTTTTTTTTGGTCCTAAACTAATTTTGTTTTATTCTGTCAAAAAACATGTGCTGTCACACTAGGAATTTGGCATTGAATATGTGGTTTATGGGAGTTGTGAAAATTAAATAAATAATTAAGTACCAAATTTATTCTTTATATATATATACACTGTGAAATAATATTGATGTTGTACTTGATTATTAGTAGTATAAGATTAACGGTTTGATCTTCTTGATTTGAATTTCATCATCTGTGTGCTGCATGCTTTAAATATTCTTTTCCTTATTTTTTTTATTATTCTTTTCTTAGTTTATATTGTTAAATTTTTTTTATAATCAATGATTAAAAATGAAATTAAATTTGAATCCAAAACTCATACATATTATAATTTTTTTAAACCTTTGGATCAAAAAGTTATAGGCGATATACTTGACATTTAAAGGTTGTTTGAAATTATTCTTATTTTGTATTTTATATTTTTATTTTCAATTTTTTTTAAAATGAAAGTACAAAACAAATAAAGTGTGTTTTAATTTTTAAAAATAAAAGATGAAACATAATATTTTAAAAATTATAAAAAACACAAAAATATTTTCAATTTCAAATTCTTGGATACGTTTGAATATTGTTAACACGTTCAACTGCAGTGTTAATTTTAATGATAAAATTCATAAAATTTTACTTCAGACTTGATTTGAACTGTTAACGTCTTAGATTTTAAAACTACTCATCTTCTCTAATAAGCTTTGGAATTCTGTAACCAGAACATTCTATCCGAACATAGTTTTAAATTTAATAGATTAAAAATAAAAATAAAAATAAAACAAAACAAAATTTTTAAAAACATAAAAAACATATCAATGCCCAACAAGCTCTTAGTTGTAAAATTTGAGGGCTTTATGAATGGTTTTGCTTGCTTCATACGTGTTTGATGTTGGGCCTATCGACCCAAATTACAGAGAAGCCACTGATGTTTCAGGACTTCCAAAAGCCCACATTGGAACATCTTTGAATTGGCAATGGATTTTGATGTACATGCATACTGAATTAGTAGCATCCAAACTCAGCCCAAGTATAAAAGACACCTCAACCGACCACATTTTACGTCGATGGTCTTTTTTTTTTCTGCTGGTCTTTATCAGATACTGACTTCAGAAGGCGCAAAAACAACTGTAACGGTTGATGCTCTAATAAGAACTGATGCGGCTGCAATGAAGGCCATAAAGCAAGTCAATGCAAGTTATGTCTCAGCTTTTGGAAGTTGCATACATATTGTACGATCTTTAGAATTTGGTTCCGTTTGATGCAGTAATGGTTACGATTTATGAATGAAGTAGGTTTTTCTCAGGAAACTTGGTCGAGAAAGTGTAGCCAAACACCTACTAACACTACTACACTAGTGTAAGCAATATTGCCGGCATTAATTGGTATCAAATTTTCACTCTGTTTAATCATTCACTACCCATTTTATATGATCAATACAGTACTTTCAGAGACTTATCATTGAGAGAAAAATCATTTTGAATTGATTATTTCCCATCATGACTTGTGTATTCCACATGCATGGAATCATGTGTACAGGAACGTCAACAATCTGGGCAAAAACACTGGATGAGATCAATGAGCAAACTGAGAGCATGAAACAGATCCAAGAAACATTGTCAGCACCAATTGGTGCAGACTCCAGCAGTTGATTTTGACGAGGTATTCTAATATTTCGTTAAACTCATTTTTCCTATTGACATTTGTTCATAATTAATTAGGCCTGCACTACAGGATCAACCGGAAGCTGAACTTAGAGAACTTGAAGGAACCAAAATGCAAGAATAGCTTCTCTGGCTGGTTTGCTTGTGTCGCGTCACGTGTTATGAAAAAGAATAGGTATGATGTTTTAATTTCACTGAATATGAAAAGAAAGGACATTAGATATATATATATATATAATTGTTGACATGCATGTTTCACTAAGTTAATTTTATGAAGGAAGATAACTTGTTATGTGATAAGTGATATCAGAATCAACTCAATAAGAATAGATAAAATGGGTTAGTTTCATGTCAAGACCCTATAAAGATAGGTAAGGTGGGTCTTAAAAGGTGATAACTATGACGAGAATGTCATGAATTGCATGAAAAAGAATATCACACTATGTACTCCAAAAATAAGTAAACAAAATACTTCAATTTCATATCAAATATGAAAAGAAAAATCTCAAATATATAAGAATTGACGCTGCACACTTAAATAAATTTATTTTGTAAAACGAGAATAATGGTCACTTGCAATTGCACGCCATCGCCACCAAGTACTGTTTTTCCCATCAAAATTAAATTGATTTAAGTAATTTTTTGAAAAAAAATATTTTATAATAAATTTAAAACTCAAATTTTAATATTTCTAATATTTTTTCCTAAACTACAATTTTTTTTATAAAAAAATAAACAGATAATTTTTATTCTCAATCACCCATCATGTATCTTCCAAAATCGAAAATGACACCAAGCAGATTAAAAAATATGAAAACAATTATCCTTTGATATAAAAGAAGCCCTCAAAGTCATGATATAAAAATGAGTTGGAAGAGAATGCATAGAAATTTCATGGAAGACTTTGTCGTTACAATGAGCCATTATTTTTGAAGAGGTCAATGTCAAAGCCAATATAAAAGCCATAGCTCATGCATATATTAATTTTAGTATGAGCCGTGCTTACAGATTCGATATTCTCTTATCAAGTAGGAATATAATTATGTATATGGTTTAGATTTGGAAATTGGGTCGACCGTCATTTCATATAATAAAAAAAGAAATATTCAGATCAAAGTTTTGCATGAATTGTCAATAACATATTTAAACTTGAGTATAAATTTATTTAAAAAATATATCCATTGCTTCTTAATATTATTAGTCTTTGCTTAAAAGAATAATTTATTGATCTGTTGGTGTCTTTGATAAGGCTTATCCTTTCATTGACTTGAGAAATTGGCTTGTTATTGATTGTCAATGGAATAATAATTATCATAATAATTTTATCACATAATAGTATTTAAATTTACAAAACATATATCCTTAAATAGTTTGTTTTTATAAAGAAGGCCCTACTTTCAAGATTAAAAAAAAAATTGTAAGTGTTAACATTTAAAATTCAAATATAATGAAAATTAATTTTAAAAATTGGATTTATTGATAAGTAAATATCGTCTTATAAGTCTTGTTCAAAGTTCTTCTTAGAATCAGTATTTAAGAAAATTAATTTTTTTGAATACATCATATCGATGTGAGGGGTGAATCCTTAAAATCATTTAGTTGACTCAAGGACACCTTGATTATAAGACCATATATATATATATATAAAATATATAATGAAAACTGTAAAAATCATATTTTATTTGAATGACATTTGTTGCTTAAATTATTTGTGATGGGTGTTTCTTTTTCTTTTTTTTTTTCCTTTAATTTTATGGAAACCCAAATGAAAGCTAACAGTCAATTATGGTGTGATAGGAGGTGATCACTAACAAGGTTGGTAGAAAGGGAATTTGAATTTGAATTTGGAATGTGAAGTGTGAAATGTGTTTATGATTGAGATAAAGAGAGTATTATTTACTATGATTTACACACAAATGGCAATACTATAATAAATTTAAGGAAAATGAGGATGTTGTCAAAACTTTGAATTCAAGACCCCCTCTTTATAATAATTAATTAGCAAGGTAATAACTAGAACTTGAGGGAAAAGTAGACAAAAGAGAAATGAATCAAGGAATTTTTAACCAAGATTGAAAATTGAAACTTAAAGTTCATAAGTAGTAAGTAATATATAGGTAATGAAAATTTCAAACGTGACACATGATTTATTAATATTTGTTATTGAAAATCGATAAAAATATGTGACATCATTTTTATTATGTTTGTGCAATTTAAAAATTATACCGTCGATATAAAATAATAATATATTAAATTCAAACTTTTGGATGATAAAAATGCATATGAAATAAAGTAATATTAGATTCAGTGTTATTGGGATTGAAAAACTTCTTTAATGTCTATGCATTCAGATTTCATTGATTTTTTTTTTTTTTGTATGAAGGAGGTCGTAAAAGGAAAAATTATTTAAGTATTAAAATTTGAATATCAAATCTCAAAATTCACATTTTAAAAAAATTGTTAAATTAGGTTTCTGATACAATTTTATCATATTTTAATCTTTTAAATTTACTCATTTACTAGTATTAAAAAGATGCCGCCCTCTAGATAGGCTAGCTAATACCTTCAATGCTTTTAAAGAATGTTACACGTTTAATTAAGAAGATAACTTAACTGGTATACATTAAATATATATGAGGAATTTTAAATACTAAATATGATTAAATTAAATAATGTCAACAACCTCATGATGAATCGGTTAAGAAAGAATTATGATATTTAATTTGATCTCAAACAATTTTAATTTTTATTTTCAATTATAATATATATATATATATATGAATAGAACACCAAGGATTAAATTATCTGTGTCCCGAGAATGGAAAAGAAAAATGGGGAATGCTGGCCTATCCAATGGTGTCGATCTGCTTGTCTTCTTAAATACGTTTACGAAGGAATATTCATTTACATGTAACGCCACCAAGATAAAGATAAAATGACATTATGATGAAATTGTCTGAAAGTGCAATGTGCAAACATTGGAGGGAACAAAATGTCTGCCCAGCTTTGAGGGCCTCTCTGTTTTACTTAATTCCTCAGGAAAAGATGAACTCTATAAACCAAGTTTTTTCCCAGACTTAGAAATTTTCAATCCTATTTCAGCAACTTCCTTATTGAGGTAAGGGAAGAATAATACATGACATTAATTTGAGAATCCTATAATAAAGTCATATGTTTTTTACTTTACGGTAAAATTAATTTATTTTATGCCTATTAACATTAATTTTTTTATTATTTTCATTTGCTTACACTTACATTTTACAGTAAAATTAATTTATTTTATACATATTAACATTAATATTTAAAAAAGTATAAACTAACTTTACAATAGAATTATAATTTTTGATTTTAACGTAGAATTTTTGGGCTTTAATAGTTAGTCAAAACAAGTGTCTTTGGCCTGCTCAGGGTAGGGTGACAAATTGGGGCAAGATTAAATGCATTCACCAGGGTATATCTAGGGTTTCCAAGTTGAAACCCTGCTGGTTGTTTCTGCTAATTAATACCCTTAACTGCAGCAGATTTGTGGGTCTGTTGAAAACATATTGACAGCATAGGCCCCATGGAGGAAAGCATTTGTCAGATATAATGAGGTAAGGTTGCAGTAGTTGGCAAGGTTCTCATATCTCATTATATATGTTTATTGGTTTAAGAGAAGGTGGTAGTTTATTCTTAGAACTTGTATTTAAATAGAATGATTGTAGACAAAAGACAATTTGGCATGGGAGAGAGTCACATGCATGGTAAAAGAAAACATTAGCACTTTTCTGGGTCTTATACATATTCTTTCAATAATTTAATGCTAGCTGCTTCAAGAAAAATCTTGATAGTAGAAGTTTTAAATGGTAAAACTGTGCTGAACATCAATGGAAAATGATGTGTATGCTAATTTATGATCTTTCCGAAGGCCAGAGAGAAAGAAAGAGAATCTTTTATGGTTAAGTTTGAAGAATACGTTCACAGCATGATGAGGTTTGAACAGGCCAAAGCAAACCCCCCATGCAACTTTCGTGACCACTGCTGAACCAGCATGAAACAAGCTGCAGACATGTGATGGAATCAACCTCACAACCATGTTTATCTTTCCTTTGTCCATATTGAACCTTAACAGACAGAAACAGGAGGACAGAAGCAGAATCTTTGTTCTTTGCATGAATTTTGATTTCATTTGAGATTTTTTGTATGGTAACAGGGTTTGGAATTGAAAGGTTAAAGGCTGCATTCAGTGAGCAAAGACTAATACCATAAAATCAACATCAGATTCAATAAAGCTCTATTTAATTGACTTGAATTTGACATTGGTTAATATGTTTTATATTTTTCTTTTATCTACAGAACCAAATGTCAAGATCATAATAATATAAAGCATGTGAAAAGAAAAACATAGAGTTCTTTCACATGTCTTTTAATTTTTCTTCCACCATTTCTCATTCAATATCGGTTAGTAACGCTTTGATTCAGTCCTTGAGGCTTTATGTCAGCATGGGAAAATTCAGCTAACCTATCGCAGCAACTTGGGACAACCTCGCCAGCTTTCTCTGGACTCCAAAAGCCATTGACAAATTCATAAGGAAACTCATAGCCGAACTGATCATCCATCAAAATATTACCGGCATCTTCAACATGATATCCATTACCGGCCATTGACACAGACTTGCTCTCCGCAGCCAGAGAAGTAGAATCCGAAATGCCGGATCCTTCTTGAGAAGAAGTAACAATGTGACTATTCTCCAAAGTTGCACCCGACTGTGACAGATGGGTAACTGCTTCTGGGCGAGAAAAGTGCATGACTGGGTCTAAAGGCAAGTCCTGAGTACTACTGACTGAGAATCCGTAACCAACATTAGATAAAGTTGAGTAATCCAGATTGTAAGTTTCAGCTTGTGGTAAACATGGCTGTGAAGGTTCTGGTTGAGTAGCTATATTAGTGTTAGCAGGTGCAAAACCATTGTTAATAGTAGTCTTGCTAATATTGAAGCTTGATTTTCCTGCCAATAGCTTCTTCTTTAACTTGGTATTCCAATAATTTTTCACATCATTGTCTGTTCTTCCAGGAAGTTGAGAAGCTATGAGAGACCATCTAACAAGAACCACAAGAGGGATTTTTATAAATTAAATGAAATACAATAAAAACAACCGACATTTGAATAAGTTAATGAGAAGCTTTGTGAAGATAATTAACAAAGACGGATTCTTTAGCCCAAAAAACAAAGACAAACAACTTGCCTGCTTCCCATTTGACTAAAGAGAGTGCATATAATGTTGTCTTCCTCTTCGGTAAAACCTCCATGTTTGATGTCTGGCCTCAGATAATTAAGCCATCGCAATCGGCAACTCTTGCCACATCGCTTAAGGCCTAGAGGTAACAAGAGATTAACAGGTGTTAATTTCCAAACAATGAAATTTAATTACTGCCATAAAAATTGATGCTCAATTATAGTCCAAACTCAAATAAAAGACAGACAGAAAACCATTTCAACGTTTTATTCTAGACAAACGTAAAAAGCAAGGTTGAGGCAGCTTCAGGAAAGCAAATTTTACAGTGTTATTTTATGCTTATCTCTCTTTGCTCCAGTCTTTCCAAGGCCGGAGAAAAAAATATTTTCTTGTCGTGTGAAGTTGGTTAAATGATAAGGCATCAGGCAGATTATTTAGAAAGCTGAAGCCTGGATGAATGATCATAAAAGTTAACCAGGATAGACCAGACTAGAGAGAATAATGTCCAGAACCCAGACTTGAAACGATACTTTGAACAAATATCATGAACAAGGAGACAAAACCCAGCGGCCAGACTTCTTTTTTTTTTCTTGCAGGGGAAGTACCACAATTATTAACGTACATGGTATTTGTAAACTTTACTTTTTAAAACTTTAAAGCAAGAGGACACATTCACAGTCAAAAATCAAAATGCAACTAAAGGCTAAACAGCTGAAAAAGTTAAAATCTGCCAGAATTTTCTGAAAATGCAGGAAATTAAAACGATGGAACAGTAAAAAAAAAAATAGACCTGAACTTAAAGACGCCTTCATAGTTCACGATCATGTTCATTTTCTGCTTAAATCTAATAAAACCTGAAACACTCATCTGATGATTTGCTTTCAAGTTGGAAAACAAAACATATGGAAAGTCTAGTTTTGCTGAAATGGGTAGTGGAAAATTTGCTTTAAAACAAGAAAAGAAAACTTTGTTATTGGAGGGTGAAATGAAGAAGAGAATACCCTAGTAGAAACTAGAAAGTGAGATGAGATTTTCTATACCAGCTTTTTGGGGCAAAGCGATCCAGTTGCCACCAGTGCCATGAATCTCGACATAGTTTTTGAGGGTGGCGTCTTCTTCAGGAGACCAAGGGCCTCTCTTCACGTTTGCTTTGTCACAGCATGGAGCTCTCCCCATGCCTGCTAGCTCAGCCCCTTCGCTATCACTTCTGACCTCAAACAAAGACACCCCACCACAAAAAGACAGAATAAACACACAAAGAGAGAGAGAGAGAGAGAGAGAAGAGACTTCAGACACGCAAATGCTTTCAAATTTCGAACAGAAAAGAAATAGTGGTCTCTCTTATGGTGAAGGGTGTTTATAAAGTTGGCGGATCTCTTTGCAAAGAACTTCACTTTGTATGACTATACACTTATTTTCTCTCCACTCTCTCCTTGTTTTTTCCTTTTCTTTTTAACTTTGTTTTTGCCTTTTTCTAATTCTCTGAATCTTTCTTGTCTGTCAAGATAGTAGGACCCAGTCAACAATCACTCCACATGTTGTGTTGACTTTATTTGAGAAATAATTAAGCTTCAGTTACTATTTTTCCAATGTACGAAAGGAAAAAAAAAAAATTTATCATTTAACTTAATCCCCTTTTTATTAAAAAAAAGAAAGAATAACAATGTTAAGTCAAGTTATAATTAATTTACTGACTCATTATATTAGCAATCCTTTTTCATTACTGCTTTAAAGGGAATTAAAGCTGCTGTTATGGAAATTTCAGTAAAAATTAAATTTATATCAAATATGAGTGTTGATAATCGAATCCGATTCGAAAGTGATTATCTTGTGAACGTATAAAAAGGGTTTGAGATTCTGAGAAGAGGGGAGAGTGTCTAATTAAAGAGATTGATCAAGAATTATAATGGGATGGTTGAATTTGTTCATATTTTAGAGGCAAAGGCTTTTGTATATAAGCTTGCAAACATGGGGTTGATTGAATTTTTTTTTTTTTTTGTGTATTGTTTTTGTGTTTTGAATGTCTGCTCGAATGTTTTGTTTTGGCCGCTGGATTTGGCAGTTTGTTTTTGACCCTTATTGGGGGTTCTTTGGCTGTAAGACAATTTCATCAATATAATTGAATTTAGCTTTGATTGAGATTCTCAAAGAGGAGAAATTAAACTTAAAGATAAACGGAAGGAAATGCACTTGTTATATCTAAAATTTTAAATTTATTGGGAGACACTTAAAAAAAAATTGCATGAATTAACTTTGTTAAATTCTAAATTTAAAAATAAAAGATTTAATTTATTTAGTAAATAAAAATATATTAATCAATAAAGAGAAACATAACACTTATTATATGCACTAGTTATTCTTAATTTGTGCACTGTAATCCTTACTTTTAAACATTTAAAAAGAATTTAAAATGCCATAAGTTTTTGGTATTCACATTTTTTTTTTATAGTTATTTCATTTCTGATTTCTTTATGAAAGTACCCTTTTGATGTTGCCTTCAAAATTTTATAAATCAAGCCAAATTATACATTGAATTCAATATTAAAGTTCCCCAAACAAATTTTCTCTTTAGGGATAACCTAAAAGTTTCTGTGTATATTATATTCTTCAATTATATATAGTAATAATTATTTGTCTAAAATTTCAAACTTTACTCACATTTATATTCGATTGGATTAATCTAGGAACTATAGTCTATAACAGTTAAATTGTTTTTTTAAGTGTTAAATAATTTTGAATTTATTAAGTAAAATTTCTTAATTAAATAATTACTTAAACAGATAATAAAATTTAAATTTAAATCCAAATTCAAATAATTTTAATTTTTACCGGCCACCTTCCTATTCTAAAATATACATATTTTGACATTCCAAATCCGAAAAATCCATTGAAAAGGATATACCTAGCTAGCTAACTATGACGCTATAAGAATACACCATCAACAAGTTTCTTGTTCCATTATCATACCCATAAGGAAAATTTTACCACAACATTAACCCTCCTAAAAATAAAATTTACTACCTTATTCAACAAATTTTACTACTAACGAAATCCACGCAATGAGCTTTTACTCAAATGTAAATCTAATAATTCAGTGGATTTAACACTTCCCCTGACCCTTTCTTTCAGAAAAAGCTATATTCCCAAGTCGTGGTGAGTGTTCTACGGGTAAACTTTAAGTTTTTTTTTTACTTTAGCAGTAACAGTAATTTCTAGGTGTGGCAGACTTTATGGTAGTTTTTATTTTTAATTATTATTATTTTTACTTTGATAGCGTGATAATATTCCACTGGCTGGGCAATCCCTAGTGAATATTTCTGCATTTCTACTGGCCTATCAGAGTCTCAGCTGTTGAGATTTTTCATAAAGCTTTGCCTTTTTTACTTTTGACTACAAAGATACCGCCGCTGAATTTTAATCTCTCCCATTGAAAAAGAAAAAAAAGGTCAGGCAGGCAATTCGTGATTCATGAGAATAAATAATAATATAATAATTTTGATGATAAAATATAAAAAATAATAAATTAAAATTTTATTAAAAATTACTTATTTGACAAAAATTCAAATATATATTATTTTATGTATAATTTAAAAGATAATAAATTTTATTTTTTTATATGTTTAACCAAAAACCACATACATGAATTATCATATTTTCTTCATTTTTTTTCTTGGTCTAAATACACATGCGCACAATCTTATACGTAAGCGAAAGAACGTTCGAAGCTCGTGGAATTTGGACTGTAGACTGAGTAAGTAAAATTGAAGAGGTATTCTACAGTATTCAAAGTAATAAAGGCAGAATTTAAGGTGCATGGTCAAATGAACCTAGTCCAGTGTAAAATAAAAAGGAAGCCTTCTCTCTTTTAAGTTGGGGGTTTTTAGATGAAATAATTAGTTATATGTTATAAGAGATGATAAGTAAAATACAATTTATTAAATAAGTCAAAATTCTAAACATGAATACGACTTTTTTTATTACATATGTTACGTGTGATACAATAATTATCAAATTTAATTAATTCATTTAACACGACATTAAAACTATTTGCACTTCTCCTCTAGATCTATTCTTAGCCTTCTTTAATTAATTCATATAGTACCATGTTTGTCAAAAGGTGTAATGATGTATATCTCTTTCATTGATAAAAATATTCGCGAATTCAAAAGATAAATATCTTTCAATTTTTACCCCTAATAAAAGTATTTTTTTTTATTAGATTATCATTCAATATACAATTAGTGAAATTTTTAATTTTTACAAGTGATATTAAAATAATAATATATGCGTTATTTTTTTATTAATTTTTACTTTTTAATTTTTTTAAAGACATATGTCACTCTATTAATCCTATATCTAAAATCTAAAAGCTGTACTAATAGTGTATATGATAATAATTCACACACATACATATATATATATAAGATTATTATTCAATACATTGTTAGGAGAATTTTTTTATTCTACAAACAGGATTAATATGATGACACATACTCTATTTAGAATATTAAAAATTAAAAAATAAATAAAATAAAATATGTATTATCATTTTAACCTTATTTGTATAGTAAAAAATTTTCATTAAAAGTGTATGAGACAGTAATATATATATATATATATATATATATATATATATATATATATATCAAAAGCAAAAATATGTCCTTTGATTAAAAAAACTTGAAAATGACGTTTCTTAAAGTATGTAATTTTTCTGAGTAAATTTGCAAACTTCGTTGTTCTCGTGGAGCATTTTTCCCGTTTGTTTCACGAATAAAAATTTCTACCCAATGTTTGTTTGGTGAACATGATTCAACGTAAGAGTACGTACGTATGTCATGTTTCTTCCTTGCCCTTTTCCTTGATGAACTCACCATAACATGTTTTTTTCTTTCTTTTTCCTTTTCATTTTGAACTCACCCTCCACTTTCGGTGTCCCACCATGTTTCCAAATCTGTTTCATCTTTTCCAAGTTTTCTTTGATTTTCAACTTCGTGGAACAGAGATTGAAGTGAGAACCCGCAGACCTCCCCAAAAGCCATAATATACTACAACAATCACTCCAAAGGTTTATATATATATATATATATACAAAAATGATAGAAATTTGAGAATAAGAAAGGGGTTGCAAGTGCTGCGCTTTTGAATGTAGATTTTTTGGATATCATTTCTACAAAGTAGACAAGATAATTCAATATAGGACACAATGATACAATATGAAAATGATATGAATAAAATATATCAAAATGAAACGATTTAAATTTAATAAAAGTTGTAAATAAATATGATATAAGTTAAAAAAATTATTTTTAACGTGTCAATACAAAATTTTTACATTTTACTCGATATGAATACGAATTTTATATACCAATAATCATATCTATTAAAAAGTAATTATATTAATTATTTGAATTAAATCTCAGTTCAAGGTTAGAGTCATGTTTGATTCTTTGATTTTACTCCCTTGGATGCTTACGCAAAAACAAGATCAAGTTTTAATCTCTAGCTCCCTTAATTACCTACCTCAATCCAAGTTCAAACATAATTGCTAGTAAAACATAAGGTGGTAAATATTTGAGATAAGCAGAAGCTAATATGAAAGTTTTATTCCATGATTCTAAAAAAAAATCCAACTTTGATCTTTCAACCCTCTCCAATTCAGAAATAAATAAAGTTTGAATCAAGAAAAAGTTAAAAGAATGTAAACCCACAATCTCCATTCAATATATCCCATCAAGTTCAATGCAGAAAAGCTATACGATTTTGCATGCCAAAAGTAGGAAGCGGCACATGGTGAGCATCACTGCAAAACCCAAGAAGAATTCAACCTAAGAATGTTCAATCAGAACGTAACTTGATTGATCAATTAACAAACTCGCCATAGCCGATTCCCAAAACAAACCTTCAACTTGACTAGTTTCAATGAAAATCTTCACCATAAATTAAACTGATAATTCATATATATAAAATTTTGTTTTTGTCATTTAAAATGCAAAAATTTTATATTAAAATTTATGTCAGTACATTAAACATAAATTTTTTTTTATATATTTATATATAATTTTTATCAATTTTGAATGTATCTCATTTTTATATCATTTTATTAAGATTACCCTAAACCTGCTTCAAGCCTCAGAAATTTAGAGAGAAAACAAATCACCTAATGCAAAACTAATCCACCCAAAAGATACCCACTTTCCCTTTGCCTAGTCTAGTCAATGTGGAAAAGAGAAAATAGCCCAAAGCAAAGGATACTCTCCTCCATTGCTGGATTTGATTTGCTGGCCCAAATTAAGCATCCACATGCTCATCCAGTCTTCCTTTTCTTTCCGGTGCTGGTAGAACATATCGGCATCTTAAAATATACGGCAATCGATGACACATAGAACGTAATCTCTCGAAGTCAGTTGCAGTACAAAAGTAAGGCCCCAGCAGATGCAGCACTACTTGTAAATCTTCTACCACCGATTGCGGTCCTTCTTCTTTTCCAGAGGGAGAGGTGGGTTAAGAAAAACCTTTTGTTTCGAATCATAAGAGTTCATATACGACTGCATTAGTAATTTATTTACTTATTATTTAAGATTTTTAATTTTCCGATAAATATTTGACTTGAGGGCAAAGAAGAACTGTAAAATTTTAATAAGGCAAGAAAATCTTAAGTTTAGATCTTATCGCATATGAGTTATATGTTTAATCATATATTAATTTGTTTAATTAATTTAAGTGATATATAAATATAAATATTTAATCATGATTGCAATTTATCTTATAATAAGTCATTTTTTTTTTAAATCAAATTATATCCAAATATTTATTTCAATGACTAATACATGTATTGTTTTAAATATATATATATATAATTTGAATTCAATTTTTCCCCAACTAAAAATAAAAAATCTTGAATTTGAATTTGAGTTTATTTTCTCCAAAGTTACATTTAATGCCTTCCAGGTGAATCTCTTAATGTGGAGACATAATCTTCGATGAAATTAAATGTGAGAATTAAGGAAGGTTGGAAAAAGAATTATTAAATGTACTGCACCGAAAGAAGCAAAATCAAGTGGGGGGTGATAACTCCTAAATTTGTCTGTACCTCCCTGCCATTAATAAAAATATTTATGGGGGGAATTTGTGATAGACGAAGGACAATGGGCCCAATGGGCCAATTTTGCTCTTGGAAAAGACATGTACCAATGCCTTCAAATCTAAGGAAATCCCATTTTGTCAATGACATTGAAGAAAAGAAAACATGGCTAACGCAGCTACGTGGACCATTTTTCAGAGAGTTTTTCCCATATTTAATACTAGTTTTACTTGTTCATGGTCTTTTGGAGTTTTAGGTTCGAAGATATTTGGTATAATAAGCAAGCAATTTTATCAAGATAACTATGATATAGCTATACACAAATAGAAAGCATGAAAGGGCGCATTTAGAAATTTTAAGTTAATAATGTCGCGACCCAAAATTTCAAAAATCACTACAAATTTTTCGCGAACTTACCACATTTCAATTGTTGGGCTGTGAGTCAATATCCCTCACTCAGTTTCATATATTATATATATATATATGCATAACAGGCAATGTTTTAGTCACAGGCACTAATATTCGCGGAAGCTCATAAAATTATTATTTCATAATTAGAAACTCGTTTACATTGCCTAACATATACATCCCCCATATAACATGACTACATCACTGTACACTATTATTCAGATACAAAAAGCACAAGTGTGTATACCTTGAGGCTGCTGAATAGCTGTGTGTAAAAGATCGCAGGACGGACGCAGCTTATACATTCTACTGAAATACTCTGTAGAGGTGGGAAAAATAATGGGATGAGCATAACGTGCTCAGTAAGAAATATATGAAAGCAGGTAGATAACCACACTATCTACGATGCTCATAATGCATGTTTTATCAACTCGTAAAACAAATGCATTTACTTTTCAAAACACTCTCATTAATTTATAAAGCAAGTAGATAATCAAACTATCCACAATGCTCATGATGCATGGTTTATGCCGAAAAACTCATGGCATTCACAAAACCATCATAGTAAAACACATAGCAATTTACTGCCAAAAAACCGAATATCAAAACTCATTCAGAGTAAAATCGTTTTGTGTTCAGTATTGAAACTCACTTTAAAATCATATTCTCATTTCAAACGGTTTCATCACAGAAATCAAATCACAATTAGTTTCATCACCGAAACCAATAAAATAGATGAGACTAGGCAGGGATTTCAACACAAATCCAAGGGAACATTTGGCCAAAGTTCGAGACCCACAAGCTATCACGGATCAGGTGTGCTCGGGTGTCTCTGAGTCCGAGGAGGGGATTAGTCTATCCATCGGCTCCTATCTAAGGACTATCACAAAACAGAGCAATGACAAAGCATGCCCGAGTCCAAAGACGCAATCCTCACAACCCATAGCTGCACGGTACAGTGTACTCCATGTTGTCTACACGGTACGACATACTCCGTGAACCAGAGTAATATTACCACAAAGTTGTAGGTGCCTGAGTCAACAGCTCACCACCCCAACCAAATAATTTATCAACCATAACCTGTCGTCTCAGATCTAGTGCGAGCAAGTCAGTGTGACACACAGTCAACACAAGGGCTCCAACACGATCTTAATCACAAATCACAACAGAATCCAAATGCGAGCAGTGCTCCAGCACGGTCTGTACAGATGTAATACCAAAATCAAGTGGGAGCGGATCTGGATAAATCCACAGATCTCATCATGCTCCAGCACGATTTCACACACACAAAATAGACAGCTGGCTCTATTTCCCACCACAGTGGTACTCAAAACCGAGTGCAATATGCAAAACGGTACAAAACAGAGTGAGAGGGTAACATTCCATCAATTCACTCGTCAATCAAATCACATTTTAGAAAAACATGCAAGTTAATGCATACAGTCAAATCATGAGCCAGTCTATCATTTCAACTTCACAAAAATCTCTTTTTCACAGAGAAAACATGGATTGCATGCACTTTATGCATTTCTAAAATTCCTGAGTCTAAGGGTATTTTCGTAATTTTCTCATATTTGGGTACTATCCAGAAATTTCATATCTATACGCTATACGAAATTTAATTGATTGTAAACGACGATGAAAATACGTACATCTATCTCTAATAGCTCCCATAGATCCCTTACCTCGGATCACGTAGTGTGACCTCTCTTCCTCTGTGCTGTCCAAATCTCGCAGTCCGGTCAACTCTCAATATGACTCTGGAGCTGCATTTAACCATTCACTAGATTAATTATACGTTTCCTACTGTATTACACATTTAATACAGTTCATTTCACTTAATTGGACCCGTTTACTCTAAATGGGCCTAAATACTTTAATTGGGCCTTAATCTGTATTAAGCTCGTTTTTCACGTATTAATTCCCTTCATCAGGGTCTATCGACTCATTGGGTCTATCAACACCTATTGGGATTTATTTCAAACTCTTTGGATAGCCCGAATATCATTTACGACAGTTTATTCGAAATTCCAAATATAATTCACTAAATCCGAAATTTAATCCGAAATGCGTAAATTAAATCTTAATTACGCGTTTATCACATAAATTGTCATAAATGAGCTTTACTTACACGATATTGTGCGATGGTGCGCGAATCGGAATTCGATCGGGCTTCCGTTCGGAATTAATCGTCGAACTGCACAATTTCGTATTTTTCATTTTCGGGCCAATTTTCGATTAAATATAATTTAAATAAATTTATCGAAAATTAAATCGGTCACTTTTGACCTTGTATCAACTTACCCGAAGTCCGATGAAATCCCAAAATATTTTTTTTCTCTCTCTTCTTTCTCTCTCCTCCTGAACCGGTTCGGACCGGTTTGCCCCTTTTCACACTGAATCGGTCCGAACCGGTTCAGTGGCCATTTCGCCGTTCCGGCGTCTTCCGACCGGTTCTCCGGCCGATTCCACCGTCGTTCGGCTGGGCTCGGGCTGGGGGGCCTTCTTTTGGCTTGGCCTGGGGTCGATCGGCGCCGGTGGCGGCCGAATCGCCCCTTCTCTCCCGCGGCCTCTCCCCCTCCGATCTCTCTGCCGGCGGCGTTCTGGGGCGCGTGGTGGCCGCTGGCGAGTTGCCCGGTGCTGGGCTTCCTTCGCCGGCCCTCGCCGACCCCTCATCCTTGCCGGTGAGAGGAAACCGTCGGTTTCCTCTTTCTCTCTCCCCGATATTCTCCTTTTTTTTTTTCAATTCTGTTTTTTTTTTAACAGATTTTTTTTGTTTATAATATATTTTTATTATTATTTTATTTTTAAAATAATAATAAAAATCTTAAAATATCTCTAAAATATCCCAAAAATTCATATTAAATTCATTTAGTCCATAAATAAATTTATCAGTCCGATTTTACATTTTCGGTATATTTTTTCACAATTTTCGAGCTTGTTTTTCTAGACAAAAATTTTGAAAAATTCTGATAATTTATATCTTGATCAATTGGACTCGAAATTAAATTATTTCTTCGATTTTTGATCAAGATTACACTAATCCATATTTTTAATATCAATTTCTTAAAAATGACACCGAATTTTCGGGTCTTACAAATAAGATATTTAAGAAAGAAAGAAAAAAATAGAGAAAAAAAAGACGAAAAAGAAATAAAATAGAAAAAAAAATTATATTCGATTACGTCGATTTTAAGATGTTTTTATATCTCATGAATAGAGTTTGAAAATCACGTGTAAAGATGTTATAATACGTGTATTATTATTAAGCTTTATATATAATATATGATAATTTTGATATATTGTCAATGTATCAATTATTATTTTTGACATTTTATTAATGAATAAATTAAAAACATATTAGGTTTTTATGAACAAATTGAAAAAAAAAATGTATTTATTTTTAAGGGTTTAATAATTTTTTAAATTTATTACATAAAATATAATAAATTTATTTTATAGTTTTTATCTTTTTGTAAAATGGAGAATTTATGATGTGAGTGAGGCCGGGAACAGGGAAGGATGAGATGGTGGTAAGGGGCGTTGCTTCTAGTCCATGAAAAAGACTTCGGTCCCCCAAGAGGGCTGCTTGTCCCTTTGATGGTAACTTTGATATTGCGATACCACCTCTTCGGCACACACACAAAAACGTGGGCCTTTTTTGGATAAGGTTCTACAGCTTTAATGGACTCTCATCAATCCAGACAACAACTAAAAATCAACTTTCCTCAATTGTCAATTCATAATCCAATGTGTATATATTTCGTTTCATTTAAAAATAAAAAACACAACTATATAATTTAAATTCAATTAACTCTAAGAGGGGGATCCAAATTAAATATAAATTTACCAAAAAAACTCAAAAAATCTAATTAAAATATAAAATTACAATAAAAAATTAAAATTTAAAATCACTGTAACATAATCATCTTAAAATAATCATTTATTGGTTTGAATGTAAAATATTGTAATTCTTCTCGGAAAAATGTGTTCTTCATGTTATAAATTGTTTATCAATGTGATTTTTTTTAGAGAAAAAAAAGAAAATTTAATATACAGATGAAATTTTTATTTTTGTAAATTAAAAGTGAATTTGAATGCTCACCGTATTTTTAAATTTATTTTTTTTATTTTTAATATTTTTTTTATACTTAATTTTACTATCATTATTATGAATGTATTTAAAAAATAATCTTATCGTCAAAAAATCATTTTATCGTCGTTAATTGTTTAATTTTATCAATCAAAATTAATAATACTGTTCAAATTAAATTCTGAATAGATTACGTTCAACCTAAATGGGGAAGACACCAAAGCTATCAACGTCAACAGTGCACACCACCAGCGATTTTATCGGAACACAATTCCCAAGTCGTCGAATGGAATGTGCAGGGCTTAAATTGATAACATTGTGATAGATTGAGTGACGCCCAAGATGGTATAATTAACGATGTATAATAGGCAAATGACAACACGGTAGTTTATTCCATTGAAAAGGACTCCAGGTCCCCTACCTGGTTCGTTGTCCCATTACCAAGCAAACCAACCCAGTCCTAGCACACGGGGGCTCGGGTTTTGGATAAAAGCAAGGTTGGAGATAAGGGAGCGTTGGGACTTGGAGACAAGGAACTTTGCGAGCACGAAAGGTATGGGACTCACTTCGAAGTTCATTGACAAATTCATAATAATTTAAAATTAATAAATGGTCAAATTTATTGTAATTTGATTATTTCAATCTCAAAACTTGAAACTAAAACTTTCATTTTGAAAATAATTTAAACATCAAACTATTCGAATAAAAATTAACATAAAATTAAAATTTGAAATTATTATTGGCAATCAAAACGATGATGTACTGTTAACGTTTTCGCTTCGATCTTTTTCACGTGTTACTGAAAACTCTACAAAAATAAAAATAATCAGAGAGACGCAGAAGTTTTTTTCTGCGTAATTAAGTCATAACCAAATTTCGGTCGAGTTTCAGTCAAGTAAAAAAATAGAAAATTAATTGAATTTATAAATTATACATGACTTCTATTTATAAAAAGTAATAATCTTTTTAATTACATATTTGTCCGTTTACATTAAGTAGAGATATTCAAAGACAAAATCGTCTAGATAAATTTGAGCATAGAGTTTTCTCTCAACTGTGCCCAATTGTAATGTGACATGTGACATCTTATAATTACGACACGTGGCGCATTATAACAATGACACATAATATATTATTTTTTTCTTTTATATTCTTTTACTCTAGTCATAACAGAAACTATCTGAATCTGATACGAAATTTTGTTTTTGGGATAACATTAAGATTTATAATCTAAGAAAAAAGAAATGTAAGTTTTGATCCTCAAGTCTCGAATTTTTAGAATTTGATGCATGATTAATGTATAAATATCATATATTATGGTGAATTATAACATGAATTGTTATCTAATATAGTGTTAATGGAGTTTTTAAATTTTACGGGAGTTAAGATGTTGACATATATCTCACTTTTTTTTATATTTTTAATATTTTTTAAAAGATATATATCACTATCTTAATTTTATTTGTGAAATCTAAAATTCCGTGAACAATGTATTGAATAATAATTTTTAACAAAGTTTCATGATATAATTTAAGAATTATTATATTCAATATACTATTAATAAAGTTCTTAAATTCCATAAGTAATAGTAGGATTAAGATTATGACAATTAAAGAATTTTAAAAAAATAAAGAATATATATATATATATATATACACATTACCATTTTAATCTCATTAATTGAGTTTTAAAACTCTATTAACAGTGCATTATATAATTATCAATAATTTTAATATATTGTGTGAAATTTATATTACGACAATTCATCAAATATAAACTAATACAAAAATAGAATTATTATTACATTATTTGAAATTAAAATATTTTGAATTCACAAAGTGAAATTAATAAAATAATACATATATTTTTTAAAAAGGGTAAATTTTATTTACCCCTAAATTTTCACCATAATCTAACTTTAATTTGTTAGTTTTAAAATTAGACATTTAAATCCAAATAATTTAACATCGTCAAAAATAGTTAACAGAAAAATATACAATAATAAAAATATCCAACTTAAAAATTTTTGGATTTACCATTCTTAATCTTCATTCACTGTAAACTATTGTTTGAAAAGTATATAATAATAGGCTTTAATTTTTTTTTCAAATTCTTTGATCATAATTTTTGTTTATAAATAAAATAATAAACAAAAAATAAAGAAAAATAAATTATAAAGAAAAAACTAACATTTTAAAGTATAATAATTATCCTTAAAATTTTCACTGTTATTTGAAATATTAAAAAAATTTCAAAAAATAAAATAATCTTAAAATTAAATTATTAACGGTTGATTAAATATTTAACTAATTAAAAGATTAATTTATTTTGTGAAATAAAAAATTTAAAATAAAATATTTATTTTTAAAATTAATAAATTATAATTAAATTAAAATTAAATTTTATAAAAGTAAATAATTTATCGATTAAAAATAAAATAAAATTATTATAAGATAATAATTCATAAAAATATTTTATTTTTTATTCAATTTTCAATATACCAAACCTTCCTTTGTCACCTTTACTGGCCATAAAAGTAATGATCATCCTACGGCCAAAAACAGCACCAGCAATAGTTTCGAAGAAAGCGCCAACAGAATCTAACCCACACACATGCGCCCAGCCGCCCAGTACTTTTTTAAAGCCCCGTTTCCATACCCAAAAAACCGAACCAAAACTCGGAACTACCGTCTACCGCCCGCTTTGTCGGCCTCTTTTATTAAAAAATAAAATACAGTAACAATTATAATAATATAACACCCGTATCGTTTCTTAATCTAATCCTCCTTCACTCTGTGTGTAGTCACTATGAAGAAACCAGAAACAGTGTCCTGGATTTTTAATGGGACCCCCAAACAGATAGTGCTTGGTCTTGACCAAATCCTGTCTCTTCAAGAAAACTTTCACATCAAGTTTTTATTGTAATAATTTAATTTAATTGATCGTTAATACAAGTGGCTCTGAGGAGATAAACTTAAAGATTATCAGCAGATAAGGTCCAGTTTTATCAGTTCACAAGGGTCCACGTCACAGGTCGAACATCATCACTAGATAAAATGCCTTATTTTTTTTTCCTTTATATTTAGGGTGGCGGATCAAATCAATACTTTAGACTTGTTATGGGCGTTGTTATCGATCGTTACTCGCGATGGTAAGACATGATAAAGCATTCACTACTCAAGATTTTCAGAATCCGGCAGCCCAATGAAAGGTTTTTACATGGTCCCACCAAAATACAATCAAAATAATTTAATATTAAATTCAAATTTAATTCGATTTAAAATTTTAAATTTCAAACTTTGTTTGATCCAATAAAATTAATCAAATAGTTTCTAAAGAATTATTTTTAATATATATTATAAAAATAAATCGATAAATTAATAAAAAAATATATTAAAATATTTAATTAAATCTATTAATGATTTAAATTTAAATTACATATTAAAATATTAATTTATTCAAATCAATTAAATTTCACTTTATTCCTTATTAAAATAAATAACTTAAAAACACGAATCCAATATTTGAAACTCAAATTTAATTATTCGAATAACTTTAAATAAATTTGTTTTTTTTTTTTAAAGCAAACTGCTTAATTTATTTATATTTCCCTAATCCCGCTTTGAAATGAAAAATTAGTAAATAATCTTTGATGGTACCTAAATCAAGTGTTTGTGAACCAAAATTGCTGCGTTCAACTCATCGAACAAGGAATACAAGGATGGGAATACAGCCGGGAGGTTGTGATGGGCAGAGTACTAGAACGGGAAAAAGAAATTCTAGAGCCTCTAGATCGTAAAGCGTGAAAGACAGTTTCCTCCGGCCAAAACTGCTCATCTTTTGCCGCCTCCACCATGAACTCTGACATCCCAAAGGACTAGAAGGCTATGCTCAGTGTTCTCGTAAACAAAGAGAAGATAAAGCTGGATATCTGATTTTGGTTCTTCGCTGGGAAATCAAACATAACAAATTGGAAAGACTGAAGAAATATATTACATTGATTAGTCATGAAAAAAGAAATTACAGAGATAATCAGGATGAAAATGAGAAGGAAATTACGATCCGTAATAGACACAATGAGAAACAAGCCGCTACCCATTCGTCGGCAGCCCTATTAAATCCTTCTTGTCTATACAAACGTTGCAATTTTTTTTCCAAAAACAAAATTAAAAGAACAGAAGCAGAAGCACCACAAAATAGAGACTTTCCCGATCTCTCTTTCCCCGTCCTCTATTTACAGTGCAAATGATCCAAATCAGAAACATCATCAATATTCACAAGAGTCAGAAGATTCGAAGGCCGCCGATTTTTCTTTTTTAAATTACCCAAAATAAATCAAAACAGAAGCTTGAGGAGTCTCCGGTATCCACCATCCAGTCCATTCACAAGGATCAGTTTCACTTCACCAACTCGGATACCCACCCAACATCAGGACCCGACCCATTTGGATCAAATCTGTCCAGAGAATTTTCCTTACTCAACTTTGCGTACATCCTAGCCCTCAAGTCTCTTCCAGACTCCACTCTCTCCATTGCAGGCTCCTCTTCAAAAGCGTTACATTCCCAGAGGTCAAACTGGCCTCGGCCAGATCGAGTAGGTGTACGAGTTGGAGTTGAAGGAGAGCTGCAAAACCCAGGTCGAAGTGTGGATGCACGAGGAGAACCGTACCCTGATACCATTTGAAGGCCCCAAGAACAAGCACCGCTCATTTTAGCCTTACCTAACTGCAGATTACGCATGGAAGCAGCGAGCTCGCTCACCGAGCTAAATGAGCCACTTGGCGACATAGGGGGTGAATCAGAAGGTGGGGATATTGGAGGTGAAGCCAGAATGGAAGTTGGTGAAGAAACAAAGTCTAAACGATGGCGTATAGGCGAGCCAACATAATCCAGATCACCTGAACCCGTCCCAATCCCTCTCGGACTTTGCTGGGGCAAGACCCGAAGCTGCTCTGGCGTGTGAGCGAAAAAACAAACCCTTCTTTTACAACTTGTACCGTCTTTGCATGGCTGAGTACGGTAACGGGCAGGGTGGAGCCAACACTCAAAAACACCGTGTGCAAACTCGCAGGAATCACCTTTTTTGCAGTTTCCCTTGCGAAAATCAGGACAAGCAGTTCCAGAGTAATGGAACTTTCTCGGGTCTCTTCTTCGGGCCTTCTCACCCGGGTGGGCGTATGGACACTCAGTCCAGTCATGCGACCTGCCACGAGCGCACCTCCTCACTTTGAACTCGTATATCCGGAAATGGTCGCACGAGAATGCATCGACAGGTAAGTCAGAGTCCTCACTCAGCGAGTCAGACTCGAAGTCGTTTGACGGGAGGTAACGGTGGAGGGACGCGAGGTAATCGACGGGGCAAGGACTGTTGGGTGCATTGCAGTTATAGTTAACGGAGGGAAAGTTAGACGTCGGATCGTTGAATGGGTCCCACGCGGGGATTTTGACGGTGGGGTGTGATCGGGTTGGTTCTCCGATCATCATTTTTGGACATCGTTCTCTGACTCTAAGAAGAGGAACCGTTCTCTTCATTATAAGCTGCATTTCTAACCCGTAGTTGTTTGAGGTTAACCATGGTTGAGTTAAAAATCTACTGCCTATACTTCCCAACTTCTACGGTTAAAAAGACGGTAGATGTGACGGTGTGACAATTCAATATCACGGGCTTATCATGGCCGTTGATCTTAAGTAATTAGGTAAAGTCATTACTGTTGGAATCAGTGGGCCCGGAAAAAATTAGAGATTTGTGCTTATCTCTTTGTGATTGGCTGTGACAAAACGCATCACGGTTGCGTGAGTCTATCGTTTGTCCTTGTATGAATTGAAAACTGATTGCTTCGGGTCCCTTATGGGGGATATTTTGAGTGGAGTTGTCGCTTATCGCGGAATAAACGGAATAAAATATCGTGAGTTTAGGTGATCTTTAACGGTAGCTCAAGCCTGAAAGAAGCTTTAAAGTTGTTAATGAAATTACTAGTAACTTCGAAGGTCAATCTCGAGGCTTCGGAGATGTTTACGATATTTTAGCGAGAAATACTGAGATAGATACGGTTTTGGTGGATCAAGCAGTTTATTGACACGTGTACGGAATGCAGAGAGTGGTAGCCATGCGCAAATGGGATGATGATTCGGGATCGTGCATTGCAGCCACGTGTCATTAACTCCCTGCGAAGCGAAGAACTACTTGGCAGTTAAGAACCCCCCAAGCTCAGCGGCAGTGTCACGGATAACCAGCTGCGCAGTTTAGCAAATTTAAAACCCGTCTCTCTAATCTACGCATTAGTAGGCCGTAACACTTATATCACGGCCGTAAAACCGGTAAGTACACGTCGGACTGGAGCTATAGAATCCAAAATCTCCTCCATCTTTGGAAATAAACGGCTGTGATGGCACCACGTCCGAAACAGGTCCGCAAACCGACAAAAGACGGAGCACATGATCCGTACGAATAAAAATCCCATCTGCAAGAAGTCCGTACCACGACACGTAAGATGGATCACGTGACATGAACCATATCCTGTCAATCAGATGGATACACGTGGTTGGTGGCACAGTGAGCTGGCGGTGATGATCTTACTCCTCTGACTGACAACCTGTCAAGGAGATGCGTACGCGTGGCATCCGATATGGATTATTGCCTCTGCATTTGATCTCTCGAGATCTCCATGACCTTGACTCTGCTTTTTCCGTTTAATAATAATAATTGGTTAAGTGCCTCAAGGTTATCCACAAGGGCTTTTTTTCCATGTGTTGCTCAGACGAGGACGGAGGATCTCCTTCGTTTTGGACATCTTTGTCGTTTGTTCACGTGGAAAAGGATTGGAAATCATCGTGAATTACATGCTTTATGATATTTTCATCCTTATAAATTAGTGTATATCATCAATGTTTTTATCAATATTAATATATTAAGCAATTTTCATAAAAATATCCATAATTCTAAAAGTCAACAATTATAATATTTTTCTGTTGATTAATTTAAAAAAGTAAATATCAAATTTTACAACAGATTTTCTTTTAATGTTCTTAAAAAAAATTTTATGTCCTATTGATTATAAAATATGTCGATGAAACCTATTTATCTTATGCGTTAATAGTAAAATTTACATATTTTAGTAAAAAAAATTAATATTGTAACATATATTTTTTTTTAAATATGAAAAATTAAAATTTGTGATAGTTTTTAACCCACTTATAAAATTTAAAAAAAAAAAGAATTGCTATAATTTATTTTATTTTATGTAGTTTTGAATTGTATATGCTAAAAAGAATCTAAGTCAGTATCACTATTGTTCTATTGTTAATTTTATTATTTTAAATACGATGTTATGAGGGAATATAAAAAAAATATGGAAATGATAAGAATTTTATATTTGAAGTATTAAAGCAAATTTTTTATTTTGTACATTTTTTTTATACAAAACAAAGTCAATACAATCATATAAGTTCACAGATTTTTTTCCCTTTCCCAAACTAACAATTTAAGTTGTTACATTGTATACATTGTACATTCAATATATTAGTCATGCAAGTTGAATTTCACGAGTACCCTTTGCTTTACACAACAAATAGTGAGTGGACTTTTTTTCTTGTGGAAGCATCATTCTTATGTGACTCGTGATTGTGTTAGGATTAGGATGAAAAACTTACTCAACTTGCTTGGTTGCTTTTGTTCTTAAAAGGGTGTTTTAGAAAAGAAAGTAGCAAAATTATTTGTTTAATAGCCACTTGGATTATCCAAAGGCATTTCCAAATCTGCATATTATTAAGTAGATAGTCAGTTCATCGAAAGTCATGGGTTAGGGTTAGGTTGTCCTTGTCACTAATATTTGGCTAAAACTATAGTTAGTGATATACTAATTTATGTTTGATTATCTTGAATTCATGGGATTGTTCCGTATCGAAAATCTCCTTGGACCGTGTTTCCTGCAATTTTGTCCCACTCATGATACCTAAAAGTGCAACATAATAGTATATAAATATAAGAATGAGAATACTAAAATGAGTGTTATTATTATTATTATTTTTTACAATGAAAGTTGTAGATTTGAGAGAGATATAAAATACAAATTGATAAAATTATCTATGACACATATTTCCCTCATCCAGATTTAAAAACTTCATCAAAATTTTATTAAATAATAATAATAATAATTAATTAATTTTTTAATTTTATAAGTTAAATTAAAATAATAATGATAAAATTTAAAAATTTTATTAAAAATATATTGAAGGGTAATATTCAAGTCAAATATATATTTTGGATTTTGGGGTGAGAGATGTGGGCTTATTCAATTTTACTGTTAATAGGTTTCTTTTGGGTTACTAGGGATAAGAAAACATGGGCCAAGAGCTGTGTCCATACTGTGGTCAGAGTCAGTCCATAGGTTTGGAGATAGTAAAACTTGGAGTTGTTGGAAGCCTTTACTTTAAAGCTTCTACCTCATTAAGCTTTACTCTACTCGAATTATTATGTTCATTTTCTCTCTCTTTTTCTATTTAAAGAGTGGAATTTTAAAGGAAAATGACAAGGTTAGGCGAAAGAGATTTCACTGTTTTAACATCGAAGTATTAGGGGCAGTAAGATATAAGCTTTTAAGTTAAAAATAAATATATAAAATTCGAATTGATTTTAACAAGATTAAATTGATATTAACCAATCTGGAGCATAATTTACTGTGGTTGATGCATTCATTAGTAAGATTTGACATCTACTAAACCCAAATTCAAATCTTAAAATCTGAAATATATTTTTTAATTTAAAATATTCATGCTTTTATTATTCAAAATTGACATTCAACAAGTGTTTGAATTTAAGTTCTAACACGTGTAGTTGCTTCTCCAAATTTTGGATCTTCTTTGAAAAGAAAATGGTATTATTGGAAGGAGAGATGGATGACGGAAAGAAAAGAAAAGAAGTGGTGGTGTCCTCTCATGGTGGAAAGTCCAATGATTTTCAAAACTTGTGAAGTTGTTCCGACCGTAAAAACTCAAATTCATTGGTTTGGATTTTGGGGCTTGTTGCATGCAGAAAATGAAGAGTAATCATTCATTGAGATGGGACCTGTTTACTGTTCCGGGTGAGTTGATAAAATAAACTGCACTGCTATGACAATCCGTGGTCCAGTTATACGTATATGCTAGTATACAGGGAATACTACAAAAAGAAAAACATGTGATTGCAGGCACTCTGATTATCACTGGTCATCATGGAGTCTATGGCCTGTCAGTGGAGAAGCTAAACTTGGGAAAATGAACAACTATAAGAAAATGGAGGTGGAGCAGGAGCAAAGCTTTCAATCATATTATGCTCCAAAAAGAATCAGTCATATTGCAATGTTGGATGTTGGACCTTGTGTCTCTTAGTCATTACTCCTTCCCCGCAAAGCCTGTTCATTAGAGTGTACAAAATAGGCGTTGATTTTTTTAAAATTAAAATAATTTATTTATTTTCTTTACACTTTTGACACAATAAAATTTTCTGTTTCAGTTTTTAGTTTTTAAACATTAAAGGGTTTGAACCGGCGAAGAATGATCCACAGCCTTCTGAATTTTGTCCCCATGGACGATTGTCAGTTCTTGGAAAACTGTTGGTAGTATCGAGTTTCAGCTTTGGCTCTTTGGGCCTGCTACTGATCCATGCTTTGATGCAAATGCAGTAGCTGTGTAACAAGAACTTGCATCAAATGTGCCGGCTTCTGCATGAAGTAGACTCTGTATCGTGACGAGTAAATGGTCGACAAAATTGCAGAATATATAAGAATAAGAACATGTCGTCGCTGAATATGTTTCTTCGAGAATAGCCTTCTTTTTCTTCTGCTCAAAGAACACCTCTTATACTTTAATCCTTGGAGGAGTATGAATATGTGATGATACACGCACAGCTTAGCAGCATGTTGGGTTTGATACGACAAATGGTTTGGGCCAAAAGTAGATTCCAATCACATGTTTTAAAAGCGAAGAACCCAAGCCCAAATCTGACAGACCAGCCCAGGTTGCACTTCATATGCGGCTGTTACGGACCCTAACCCAGGTGAGGCAATCCTGGGATTTTGGGCACTGCTGTCGTTGACACATGTCTTTGGAGATGAAGAACCAGTGGTTCAGGTGTGTGACGAACACAAATAATAAAATTCTCAAATGGTAGCTCGCTCGCTAACAAACGTTTCTTTTTTGCTATCGACCTTTGTAAGTCTGAGAACTCTATGAGGATTTAATGGACAGTCTGTCTTTGCAATCTGGGGTCCAATGGGTTTCAGGCTGAATCTCAAGGGTGTTTTCCCTGTTCCCTCTCATTTTCACGCCAGTTCGCCTTCCAGGTTCCCTTCTTCTGGTGAGTACAATGGATTTCAAACCCACCTTTCATTCTTGCTGCTGAAGAAGGTTAACTAAGCTATTAGAAATTCTGATGTTGGTTAGGTTGAGGTGATAGAAAAAGTATCAGTTAACTTCACTAGTTGAATTTGTATTGCTGCATGATTTTGGTGTTAATTGAAGCTAAGATAGAGGTTATCATCGTCCATGTAGGAGCGCCAAAATGATGCCTTGTCCTAAAATTAACTTTAGTTTGAAAGTTGGTTGCTTTCTGTTATATGATAAGCTATTCAAGATCTTTGCCTTTAAGCATCCATGCCATGGATTTCCAAACCAACATCTTTCGTCTTATCTTATGTTTAAGAGGCCTGTCTTTGGTTTGTTGTCAATTTTCTTTTGGTTTTATTCAGTTACTTTGATTTTTCTGTAACACAGTTAGAGGAAGGGAGGCTTCTTTTAACTCACCTAAGCTGTCTTTCTTGTCTGTGATTTCTGATGAAGGTGGTGTTTTATTAAAAGATCCTCTGAAAGCATACGCTTCATCGTCAGCTCCGCAAACATTAGAAAATGGCCAGTTCGATATTGAAGAAATGAAGGTGTGTGGTTATATCAAATTGGTGTTACTAAACTGCATAACCCTTAGTTGTCCATTTCATGGTTTTTCACTGTTAAGTGCTTGTACTATTCTGGATCTATTTCTTCCAGGTATACATTGACAAGGGATCACAGTCACAGAGTTCACATGCTATGATTGGTAAAACTCGTGAGCCAATTGTAGGGAACAAATCTTCTTCATGCAAGGCATCGCGATATAGTTTGCTAATGGAAAATCTAGAGGATTTAGAGGAGACATTTATTGATTCAAATGTGTTAGAATTGGAGAGGGAAATTCTATTACAACTAGGAAGGCTTGGAGCTCTAAAATTATTCAATATCTGTCTGTCTAGGACTCATAAAGCTTTGAATACATTGGGCCTATCTGATGTTCCTGTTGATAGTGGAGAGTGTAATATGAAGGGCTTGGTGGATATTCAAAAGGATAAAATTATTGTTTGCTCTATAAAAAAGAAACAACGACAAAAGAAAAGAGAAAGGGCTGTAGAAGACCCCAAAATAGTTTCTAAACAATTGCTGCCTCCGAGCACCCTGCATGGACGCTTTCAAAAGCCCAAAGTTTCTTCTGCAAAAAGAATATCAGACTCTAGAAGGAGAAGATTGATAAGTGCAAGAAATGAAGCAGAAATGTCAAAGGGAGTTAAGGTTGTCTTAAAAGTTTAGTTATGGAATGCATATTCTACTGTCATCTTAAGGCAATCTTTGACCACTCTATACTTTCATAAGCAGGTGGTTGCCAGCTTGGAGAGGATTAGAACAACTTTGGAAGAGGAAATCGGAGGAGTTGTGAGCTTGAGTTGCTGGGCAGAAGCAGCTGGAGTTGATGAGAAGGTGCTGCAACAGCATTTGCATTTTGGTTGGTACTGCAGAGATGAGCTACTAAGGAGCACACGCTCCTTAGTCCTCTACTTTGCAAGGAACTACAGGGGTCTGGGAGTTTCCCGTGAAGATTTACTCCAGGTTGGTCATAATTTTTCCGTATGTTTAGTTGTTTACAGACTATATTGTTTTAATTTTTTTTTCCAATCAATTTGTTATGGATAAAAAAGGGCAACTTAGTGCATAAGCCTCTCACTTTGTGAGATCCGGGGAGGGTCATTGTACACAGCTTTCTTTCTGCATTAAAAATGTGGTTGAACAATGATATAAGTATAATTTTCTGATCAGATCTTGCCTGAATAACGATGTGGTTGTCTAGCTTGTTCTTTGTCTATGTTAACAGTTCTGATGTTTTGGAATATGATCAACACTGTGATTGTGAATAGGCTAGGATGAACATTCTTATGTGATTGACCAAAAAAGAACTTCCTTGTGGGAAGTATCATGTTTGAAAGGGTGGGTTGATTTCTTGAATGCTACAGTTCTAATAGATTACTGAAGTATGTGCAAGTAATAGTATAATATCCTTGTGATGTAATTTTCCAATTAAAATGGCATACTAGTGCTACGATCTCTCTTATAAATAAAATTGAGAAATAGTCATGAATTAACATAATCAAAAAGCAGAAAGCAAAATTTCCTCCTGGACTCTCCCTAGTAGAATGGATTATCTTAGTGTTTAATACCGACATTTCCTCGTAACGTTTTAATACTTTGCATGGACATCTTAGATATTGTGCAAATGAAAACATAGAAAGAAAATGATGACAACTCAGCAGTTAGCATTCATGCAAAGCAAATTTCAACGTAATTTATAGCAAATTTTATTGAAATAAATCTAATGAATAAATGTATTCGCAAATATCAAACATGTTTGTTTTGTATGTTTCCTATTATCTTAACTTTTAGCCTTTAGAAATCAAAAGATATGAATGGAATTCTTATAGGCATGTTCTCCCGTTCACCTGTCTATTTTATTAATGTCACCATAAAACCTTCTTTTTTGCTGAATCCTGAACATGTTCAATTTTTTTTTTTTAATATTTGTAGAAATATCTAACTTCCAGAGCAGTGAAATTGCAAGAAATTCTCCATTATTTAGCAGGACATCCTTTTTTTTTTTTTGTGTGTGCATGTGCGCTCAGTTTCCTTTGGTTTCCTACCTGACCGAACATTCAATTTTATTTTGTTGTTTTTGACAGGCGGGAAGTTTAGGAGTCCTACAGGGTGCAGAAAGGTTTGACCAGACAAAGGGATACAAATTTTCTACATATATACAATACTGGATAAGGAAATTTATTTCAAGGATGGTGGCACGGAATGCTAGAGGGATTCAAGTTCCTGTATGTAGCTTTCTTCTTTAGTAGATTATTTCTTCATTCAAATATCATGCTATTGAGAGCTGGAGCTTGACCAAAGTGTTCATCATTCTTTGTAGTGCACATTAAACAGGGCAATAATTCAGATACAGAAAGCTCGGAAAGCCCTTAGCAAAAGCCATGGGAAGTACCCAGATGAGGATGAAATTGCCAAGTTTACGGGTCTTTCTTTGGCTAATATCAGGTCGGCTAATAAATGCTTCAGAGTTGTGGGTTCTATTGACCAGAAAATTGGAGATTCGATTAATGCAAAATATTCAGTATGTCATTATTTCTTTCTGTTCACTTTCATCTATTTCTCTCCTGCATTAAGAACTCTGAAATCATACATGGATAGGTTATTTTGGTTCTCAAGAATAAGACTTTGAAGTTTTCGTTCGGTTTTATGTATAAAAGGGATGCAGCCTTTTATCTCCCCGATAACCCCTTTTTCATTGGGTTAGATTTTAGTGTGCTAGACAGTGGCAAGAATTTTGAATGCATGAGACTGCAAATGCTGGTGAAATTGCACTACCTAGTAACAAGGAAAAATTTTGTACCTGAAACTCAGTTCTTTGTTTGTTTTAAGCACGGCTTTTTTTTTTTCTTTTTGTTAAACACTAAGTCGACTTTGCATCAACTTGCTACTAAAAAACAGAAGTTATTGAGGTCACAGATCTTGGCTTCTCTTGGCTTTATAACTTTATGGTTTTGTATGAGTAATTTTTCGTATTCTCAATTATTTGTGGATATGATTGGAGAACACAAGGGCTTTTGGTGTTACTTTGTATACTTTAAAAGTTTGACTCACAAAAATCTGATCTTAACCCATACTATGAAAGTTGTGTTTATACTGTTAAAGCCAATATGCATGCATGATGGATACATTCTAGAAAATGAATGATTTGGGACAAGAACATGTTTATTTTCCTCTCCCCCGCATTGTCCCAAGGCCTTGGATGAGAGTGTTTGGATTACTTTCCATTTTGTTGCTTCTCAGAATCTGCGAATGCATTCTTATTCTTTAACCTAAGCTTGATATCAGTGTCGATTAAGATGCTCAACACATGTGGGTATGATGTTGCAGGAATTTATCCCAGATTTATCAGTAAGTAGCCCAGAAAAATCTGTGATGAGGCAGCACATGAAGGAAGATATTTACGCTCTTTTGAATGGTTTGGAAACAAGGGAGAGGCAAGTAATGGTTCTGCGTTACGGGCTCAAGGGCTCTCCCTCCAAGTCTCTCGAGGAGATTGGGAGGCTTTTTCGTGTGAGCAAAGAGTGGATAAGAAGAATAGAGATGAAAGCAATGACCAAATTGAGGGATAAAGAAACGTGTGGAAACTTAAGCCATTATTTGGATTTGTAGTTTCGATTACAGTTTGAAATAGCTCTCATGTTGGCTGTTTTCGGTGTTAAAAGTCTGAGAAATCAAGTAACTTTCCTTCTCCAGAGCTATGATAGATGCCTTACTGGGGAAGAAATCATCTTCTTAAAGTGGCTGGCAAAAGCTAAAGAAAAGAAAAGAAAAGAAAAATTGTAGATTCACCTGTACAAAGTTGAAATCAGCATGGTGCTTCTTTGAGGCAACTTGGTAATTGTCTTGTAGTCTTCACATGGGCATTTTGTACATACTGAAACTGATAATTTTACCCTGCAAATGGTTATTTCATCTTCTTTTTAGTGAAATAATTTTATTATTTTTTGATACAAAAGGAAACCAAAGTCTCGATATTAAAAAAAAATTTACAGATTGCGGATATTAAGATTTGAAATTTTGATTTATCAAAAATTTGCGGATATTAAGATTACCGAGAACTACCTTTACAAGAATGAACCAGTTAGGAGTTTCAGGTTCATTTTATTATCATTCTTGCATCTTTTGTAAGTTTACTTGGAGATTGGGTAAATTATACCATTTATTGCCTTTCAATTCTGCCATAATTTAGCATAGAATTTGAATAATTCCAGGCAACTATCAATCGGAGGCAAATAAAAAATGAAAAAGAAAACAATAACTATAAAATGTCAACCTTTAAGATCTTGAAAAGGAAATAAGCAATGCATATTGGTTGTGATCTTTTTATTGTCTTTATTTTGGACTTTCTTCCGAGTTAACTGTCAAACTTATGATTTGACAAAACTGGTTGTCCTTTTTCCTGTCTCATGCAATTACGATTGGTTTCTTCAGTTTTCCGCTTCTTTGATTCTTTCCCCTCCCCCAATGACCAATCCATGCTTCAGACATGGAATCTTTCGATTTCTTATCCTCTAAGTAAATTATCTTATTAATTAAATTTAGAGTTTAATTTAAATAATTTATCAAATTATTCTTAATAAAATAACATCAAACATATGTTATAGTCAGAGTTACACAAATGATTTATCGATTAAATATTATAATTTTTTATTTAAATTTATCATTTAAATCTTAATACTTATAATTTTATTTTTTATTTTCAAATTTTCAATTTCTTTTATTAAGTTTAGTTTGAGAGATCGATGCCTCTATTAAAAATTAAAAATCTTAAGACGATGAAATTATTCATTTGTTTTTTTATAAATTTTTTTATTATTTTATTAAAAAATATATTTTAAAACGTTAAAAATAAATAAATAAATTATCTACTAGTATTGGACCATGTCTTATTCCGAACTTCTTCTGGACTCATCTATACCCCCAATGTTTATTCTTGTAATAGGCTGAGCTGTTGAATCTTAAATTAAATGGGCCCGAGCTCAATCGCCTATAACCATACAAATATTGTTATTTTTTTATCGTACAACACATTTTTTTTACCACATACCAATTATCTATTGGATAATTATTATTTAATATATTTTATATTTAAAATTTAAAAATAAATATAATAAAAAAAATTTCATGATAACATACGAAATAATACTTTTTTTTTCTTATCGTACTACTACTACTATTATTATATTTAGGCATTTATGAAACCAATTTTTTTTATTTTTATTCATGACAGGTAGTTGTCAGCATAGAATCTTTGATATTAAAGTATCCCAAATTGCTAATATGTAACTAATATTTATTTTGTTTAGATGAACTGTAGTCAGTAACTAATGCAAATAAATATCGAATAATTATTATTTTATGCATTTGATGGTATTCATAATTTTTCTTATCATCATGTGTTTGATTGTTTATTAATTATATATAATAAAATAAATTAAAAATATTAAAAAGATTAAGTTAGTATATTTTTATTAAAATGAACATTTAATATTTTTCTTTATATTCATTACATGTGATCTTTTTAACATGTAATATCAATTTCAACAAATTATTAGTTACGAAAAGTTTCCATCAACTAAAAAAAAAAATCTATAATTTTATACAAATAATCCTTTTTATCATTAAACTCTTAATAATACATAAGCAGAAAAAAGTTTCCTATATTTACAACACTGCCACTTTAAACAAATCACAAATCATAAAATACTGAAACTTTATGAGTTTCATAATCGTGGCTAAGGGAAGTACTCAACGAACAAAATTCTTCTTCTTCGGCAAGCAGCTTTCGAGTAGCCGTCCAATCACACACCAAGCTCGGATACCATGCGGGTAATTCAATCAAATCCTGATGCTGCGTTTGGCTCCAAGCCACGCGCCTCACTCGATTCCCTCCCGAGCGTAAGCTCCACTCCCAGACATTAATTAATATTAGGCTTAAAGGGGAAACATCCTCCTTTTATTGATCTAAGAGTTAGAGAAATTCTACGCCGTCGTTTTAACTAACCCTTTGCTAGGAGGTTGCTTATCTCGAAACGCTCCTTTATTAAAAAAAAAAAAAATCAGAGCGTATCTTTCATAAAAATCTAGAACATCCAATCCTTCTAAATCTCTGATTATGTCCACGTTAGCCTGGCATCAAAACTGAGAAAAAACCAGCCTAACCAATCAGTATTCGGCAACTAACCGAGCTCACATAATCTTGACCATTCTCTATCTTTTCCTCATCTTCTTCTCTCTAATAAAGCGCTCTCTTTCTCTCTCCTTCCCCTTTACTGTGAAAAGAGTACTTTTTCAGTTTCTCTCACTCTCTTCAAGCCTTTTTTTTCCCTGTTGCAGAGAGCCAGAGAGAAAAACCGGTTTAGGGTTTCCTTATTGTACAAGTTCCGAAGAATTTGGATAATTTGTACCAGATAATTGTAAAATTTGTTTTTCATGGTGATTTCAGCGGTTGTTGTTTATGCATGTTTACGAATCAACAAATTTTCTCCCAAACCGAATCCTAACCCATTCTAATGACTTTCAGCAGCAGTGAATGGCTCGATTTCACTCTCACTTGCTCCAGTTCTTTACGTTCCTGTTCCACACCACCCTCATCTCTCTTTCCTCTTCGTCCCTCGAATCGGATTTTTCGATAATCGATTCGGATTCGGAAGCTCTTTTGTTCCATCAAGACTACTCTCCTCCGGCTCCTCCTCCGCCGCCTCCTCGCGCCCCGTCAGTATCTTGCGCTGATGATCTCGGCGGTGTAGGTTCCCTGGATTCCACGTGTAAGATTGTGGCCGATTTGAACCTCACTCGTGATGTTTACATAGAGGGAAAGGGTAATTTCTACATCCTCCCAGGAGTTAGGTTTCATTGCCCCTCTTTGGGCTGTTCCATAGCCCTAAACATTAGCGGAAACTTTTCCTTAGGCGAAAATTCGACTATAGTTACTGGTACTTTCGAGCTCGCGGCTTATAACGCTAGTTTTTTCAATGGCTCGGCCGTGAACACTACGGGATGGGCGGGGGACCCGCCGCCACAGACGAGTGGGACCCCTCAGGGAGTGGAGGGAGCTGGCGGAGGTCATGGGGGCCGCGGCGCATCTTGCTTGGTGGAGGATGGGAAGCTGCCGGAGGATGTCTGGGGCGGAGATGCTTATTCGTGGTCATCATTGCAGGATCCGTGGAGTTATGGGAGTAAGGGAGGGACAACTAGTAAGGAGGTGGATTACGGAGGAAAAGGTGGTGGCCGGGTGAAAATGCAGATTAAAGGGTTGTTGGAGTTGAATGGCAGCTTGTTAGCTGATGGGGGTGATGGAGGGAGTAAAGGTGGTGGAGGATCAGGTGGTAGCATCCATATTAAAGCTCATAAAATGTAATTTTTTTTTTCTCTCTTGTTAACTTTGTTTCTAAGAGTTCTTTTAGTGTTGTTTTGGTTTATTTAGTTTCCAAAGTTGGGTGGTTATTTCTTTTTGTTTGTTTGGTAAGTGAAAACTGAATTGTAGGGAATAAAGAGAAGAAATAATTACCAAGTAGCGGAAAATTTGACACCTAAGTGGCTGTTTATGTGACCCTGTTAAGAATAATTTTAAGAGTAAATCATTTTTGATTCTAAAGAGTTAATTACTTGTTGAAAAGCATTGAATTTTCTTCGTGTTAGACTCTTGGTTGTAGAAAAGACTAGAAAAGCCTATAAATGTTTGTGAGTGAGAGATGTTCTGTACAGAAGGCTATGGAATAGTAGTTACGAAAGTTAAATTAGGCTGGCAATGTAATTGGCTATTGTGATGATGAATGGTACTCATTTGATAGCTAGAGTGCATGATATTAGTGAAGCGTACCCTCAAGCCTGCTTTTATTTATTTTTGAACAAAGTTTTGCTTCGGTTAGCATATCGCAAGCTATTCATTGCAAACATCCAATGGCTGTGGATATGAATACTTGCAGATTTGTAAAATGCACTTTCAATTAAGCTAATGTGGAGAGCTTGAAGAGCCTTTTTTTCCCTGGAAAGTGAGAGGAATCGGGAGAGCTTGAAGCTTTCTCCATTAGCGGTTAGGTTTCTTATGTAATCATTAGGCCCTATAAGTTGATACCTGAGATATCTGATATCGAATGTCTGGGTGCTAGATGATTTACATTGTTTTGAACTCCATTGTTATCGTAGAAATGGGTTTTAGGTCTTGTTATCATTTATGCTCTATTTAGGGGCCTGATGTATTTTATCTTTGTTTTGTAAAAAAAAAAAAAAAAAAGTCCAAGATGATAGTAGCTGATAAATCCTCTCTTATGTATGCGTAGCACTGCCCTGTTCTTATGCTTTGTGTGTCTGCAATTCTGGAAATAATTTTCTTTATCTTACATTTGAATTTTACCTGACTCTCTTAGATTTATAACTGTGTCAAAGTTCTTTATATTACCTGGTTATAATTAGGGGTTTTAACGTCATAGTATCTATTGTTTTGTGAAGAGCAGGACTGGAAGTGGAAGGATAAGTGCATGTGGAGGTTATGGTTTTGCTGGTGGGGGTGGTGGAAGAGTTTCAGTTGATGTCTTCAGTAGGCATGATGAACCAAAAATTTATGTGCATGGTAAGACTTTACATTTTTTATTTTTTGCCATTTTTCATTATGATGGAAAGCTCAGTATTTAGTAAGATTAAGAAATTAAAGTTTCCCTTTTATATAGCATTTAATACTTGATTACTTTCAAGTTGCCAAAACAAGGGGCAATTTTGACATGATCAACTAGCAAAAGATTGGTTGATTTTTGAAGTGCGGTTTAAAGCAGTTTTTGGTGATTATTATATTGAATAACTTTCAAGATGAATGAACTATTGTTGGATGATAAGCTTGCAAAATGACTTATTTCTGAGAGCTTTCTGATTTCATCATTTAATAATTTTTGTGTTTCTTTTTTGCTCTCACTTAGTACATCGATTGTGACTGCCTGGTAATCAATTGATTATTATCTTGCAGGAGGAATTAGTCGTGGCTGCCCAGAGAATGCTGGTGCTGCTGGAACACTTTATGATGCCGTGCCCCGAAGCCTTACTGTTAACAATCATAATTTATCAACAGATACAGAAACTCTTTTTCTAGAGTTTCCTTATCAGCCACTTTGGACTAATGTCTATATTCGAAATAGTGCTAGGGCCACTGTTCCATTGCTTTGGAGTCGTGTCCAGGTTTGAGAATTTGAAGTCTATTTCTTAATGAGATACTAATAAATGTTTATATCACCCAAAACTAAGATTATTACCGGCTTTTAGTTCTCATTGGTTTGGATGGTTCAAAGTGGCTTTTTTGGATTTATTTTCTATTTTTGCCATGTGAGCTAATAGTAAGTTGAGTATAGTTATCTTTAATATCTGAAGTTCTCTCTTTTATGGTTTTTTCCTTGTTTTGGAGTTCTACACTCTTCTAGCGCCTCTTTCTGCATTGCATGTTTTTATGATTATACTTAAGATAACTTTAGGTTTGGCATGAGGAATCTAATTTTGTTTTTGTTCCCTATTTAGGTGCAAGGACAGATAAGTCTACTATGTGGGGGGGTGTTGAGCTTTGGACTAGCTCATTATGCATCTTCTGAGTTTGAACTATTGGCAGAAGAACTGTTAATGAGTGATTCTATAATCAAGGTGATTGATAAATTTTCTTACGAATTTGAATGATGAAGTCTCATTCTGTTTTGTATCATTATGTGGGGCAATATTCTCCATATTTGCTAATCAGTCTTTGTCTATTGTTGTCAAATTGCTATGTTGTTAACTAGTTTACACAGCAGAATACCCTTCTTGAATTAGCTGACTTTATTTTAATTGAAGTTTTATCTATCTGTTGTATCATTGTAACCTTGCATATCTGCTTCATTTGACACAAATGTCATGTTGTTCGCATGCATTTGTAAGTTCTGAAATTTTCCTTATAGAATTGCCTGGGTGATTTCTAATGAGACTATTATATATCAGGCTGTCTCAGCCGCTTTCTATTTATTTCTGCATCATTTGACCATTTCTGCCCCATTTTTCATCTTATTTATAATACGCATCTTATACTTTATGATTCCCTTGTTTGACTCACATCAGGTCTATGGGGCTTTACGCATGACTGTGAAAATATTCTTGTTGTGGAATTCCAAAATGCTAATAGATGGTGGTGAAGACACAACTGTTGCAACTTCATGGCTCGAGGCTAGTAATTTAGTTGTTCTCAAGGTGTTTAACCTGCCGCATCTTTCCTATTTCTGTTGCATGTTTCTCAGAATGTAATCATTCTTGACAACTTGCATTCTTATCTTTTTCATACCCAGGAATCATCAGTCATACAGTCAAACGCCAATCTGGGAGTACATGGACAAGGTTTATTGAATTTATCAGGAGCAGGAGATAAGATTCAAGCGCAACGTCTGGTCCTATCGCTATTCTATAGTATTCATGTAATTGATTATTTTGTTGTGATAATTGATTGGTTATTCTCGGTTCAAAGTTTATAAATATTGTTGGCTTGTGAGTTTCTGATTTTATATGGTTAAAATGAAAATAAATTAAGTTTGCTGAGGACATTTCAATTTGGAGGCTAAGGTGTATGAATTGACTGGTTAAACTTTTAACGGTTGACCGTTTTGGATAATAAGGATGCTTCTCTAGTTCTCTAGTGGTAACTCATTAAATTTTACTGCTGTGTGTAAACTTTCATTTCCGTTTGTGATTCATTTGCTTGTCTTTGGTTATAGCAAGGACAGTGATTTCTTTGTAGTTTCTCTGTGATTTTAATGTTTACCACAATATAAAGTTTTCTAATGGAAGCCTTTTTTGGATGGAAGTGTGCGTTTGACTGTTGGACTGTTTTTCATTTTGTTGGAGGATTAAGCAATGTAAATTTAATGCAATTCTTAGTTTTCTTGTTGATTTTCCTTGCTGCCTTCATGTTCTTGCTGATGGATTAGACTTCCTTTATCACCATGAAAAGATTTTATCATCATAACAGTTAAACAGAAAGGTGTGACTCATGTACGTTGGCACATGTATGGTATAAATACTTAAGAATACCATTCTCCAGTTGTGATAAATCCTCGCAGCAGTATTTGTATACTGTCTGCCAGGAGATTTGTATTAGTTTTTCCATATGATTAATGAATTGATTATATCTGTTTTGCGTGAAGGTTGGACCTGGATCTGTTTTGCGTGGTCCCCTAGAGAATGCATCATCTGATGCTGTGTAAGTTTTGGTTTTGGTTGTATCACCCTTGTGTGTTTTCTAACGTCTTATAATATATTTCACAGTTCCTCTTTTTGCATTTGGCAGTACACCAAAGCTTTATTGTGAGCTCGAAGATTGCCCCTTTGAACTACTTCACCCACCAGAAGATTGCAATGTGAATTCGTCTCTGTCGTTTACTCTCCAGGTGCTTATTCAATATAGTTGTACAGTAATGAAATGCAAAAAATGCTTGATTCTGCTATTTAACTGTTTCACTAGTTTGGTTTTTAGATATGCCGAGTTGAGGACATCACTGTTGAAGGTCTTATTAAGGGATCTGTTGTTCATTTCCATCTGGCAAGAATGATATCTGTACAGTCTTCTGGAGTAATCAGTGCAACTGGGATGGGTATGTTTCACCATTGTGGTTTAGGTTCAATTTTGTTCAGTTTCACTCTATCTCTCTCTATCCATCTATGTGCGTGTGTGTGTGCATGCCTCCATACACATGCAAAGATATCGGTGCACACATCTTCAACTGAAAGATGGTCTTTTATACATTTTTATTATCTCATATTTGTCTTGAAGAAAAGTAAAAGAAAAAAACAGGTGAGCTTGTAAATTTGTTAAAAGTCATAACTCAATGGACTTTTTTTTTTCTTGTACAGGATGCATTGGTGGTGTGGGTAGAGGAAATTTTTCAGACAATGGCATTGGCGGTGGTGGTGGCCATGGTGGTAAAGGAGGGCTTGGATGTTATAATGGTAGTTGTGTTGAGGGTGGTATTTCATATGGGAATTCAGAGTTGCCCTGCGAACTTGGAAGTGGAAGTGGAAATGAGAGCTTAGCTGATTCGACTGCAGGTGGTGGGGTTATAGGTAAGGCTTTTGGGTCATTTTTTTCCACGGGCATGTATTTATGGTGGCAATTTTTTGCATTTTAATTTCTGAAGATTGTGATAGGCAAGTCTTAGCAAGGGTAGTTTGAGTGCCATTACATACTATTGTGTCATTTTCTTCATAAACGGTTATATGAGTAGTTGAAATTTTATTCATCATGCTGGGCAGCTAGAACTTGAGTGCAACTTGTTGTTTGGTGCAGTTACAGAAATATTAACTCTTTTCGTCTTGTCCTAGGATTGAAGTATCGTGATTCTTTGAGCTTATAATTTACATTGGGAAATGTTGAAAAGGTTTAATTCTGTTATATGTGAATAAAGGGGGCCATGGGATCATGTTTGAGTTGTTGTATTGTCTTAGTCTCTTACACTACAATTCCCAATGTAAGAGACTAACGAAATAGCACATATAAAAGTGATCTTATAAATAATCATTAGATTAACAAAATTTTCATTTCCCCTTTCCATCCTCATTAAAAAACATAGCTATAGTAAACAAGCTAGTGCTTGTATTTAAGTTTGTTCCTTAAATTCTCATGAGATGTTATGTCTGAACAGTAATGGGTTCCATGGAGCATCCATTGTCAAGTTTGTCTGTTGAGGGTGTTGTGAGGGCTGATGGAGAAAGTTTTGAAGAAACTGTCGGGCGAAAAGAGTATTCTGTTTCTAATGGTTCAAGCTTAGCTCCTGGGGGTGGCTCTGGTGGTACTGTACTTCTGTTTGTGCATACATTGACTCTTGGCAAGTCTGCTATTCTTTCAACGGTTGGAGGATATGGTAGTCCCAAAGGGGGTGGTGGTGGAGGAGGTGGAAGGATTCATTTTCATTGGTCAGACATTCCCACAGGAGATGTGTACCAGCCAATTGCTAGTGTTGAGGGAAGCATCTATGCTAGGTTCGTTTCTAATGTAATTTCTTTTTCTGAATGCTAGGTTACTGACTCACTTTCTAGGTCCATGATATCTTGGCAATCAATACTCCAAGTGGTGTGTGTCCACAAAATGATATAGCCTTTCAACCTAGAATTTTTCACATTCTCTGATTATTATGTAGCTTCTTCCTTTTCGTTTGATTAAGGACATTAGTGCATTTAGAAATTGATCCCATAAAAGAAAATAAGTATAAAAATTAATCAGATGCGTGCTCGGTTTTTAACTATAAAGTGTCAAGTCCCAAATATTATATCATGGGGAATGTTTCATGTATATGTTAAAAATACAATGGTTTTTTATTTTATTTTATTTTTTATGGAGTAACTGTTATTTAATTAATGGAGTGATTGATATACTTTGCTGTTTATTATTTGAGAATGTACTAGATTGAAGCTATAAACTGCAAAATATGATTTTATGGGATTTGCTTTTGAGGCTATATTTGGGCGGTAGGGTTAATATGTTTTGCTATAATGCTTAGATCTTATCTTGGTGCTACAAATCAATCTGTTAAGTTTTTGAATTTACCTTGGTAATTTGGTTCTATTAATGAGTAGTTTGATCGTATTAATGAGTAGTTTGATCATATTATGTCATTGCTTAAAAGCACATGCCCACTATAGCTTTATGGGACAGCTTAAGTACAAAATGTATACAACAGGTTATCTGTTACAATTGGTGCTGTCAGTGGTTGCCAAAAGGGCTTCTTATTTTGCTGTTCAGCTTAACTAGGAACTGTGTCGTTGCCTTTTAGTTTATACTTGTAATTTAGTACTGTCATGGGTGCTTGTTTATGATTTTATCCTCTTGGTATCTTGGTGATCTTTTGATTATTTTTACAGGGGGGGATTAGGTAGAGATGAGAGTGGTGGTGGAGAAAATGGAACTGTGACTGGTAAAGCTTGTCCAAAGGGGCTGTATGGGACATTTTGCGTGGTAGGTTGGCGATTTTGTTTCATTTGAAAACTTTTAGATTCTTTTCATTTGACATGGAATTTGATAGTTGAGGTTATACTTTTATTTGAAGCACTTAGAACTTTAAAATTATTCAATAACCAAATTAACATGAATTCTTCATTGAAACGATTACACTTTTTTTAAGTTAGGGGAAAAAAATTCTATCCAATCCAATTATGTGGCTGAACTTACAGGCCAATTTAATATGAATGAAATTTTTTGGAGGAAGTTTATTTTGTTTTGATAGTCATGTAGTTAAAATATTGTGATTCCCCAATTTGGTTGGAGCAAGTGTATCTTTCATCTCTTTCTACTAGTTTGTAAAAGTACCTTTTCTTTCTTTTGAATCGATACAAATTGGTTAATATTTTCAGCTTTTAGAGTTTGTTAACTATTTCTGTTTCTCCAGGAATGCCCAGTTGGTACTTACAAGAATGTTAGTGGATCTGATATTTCTCTGTGTCATCCTTGCCCTGCTTCAGATCTTCCCAATCGTGCGATTTATATTGCTGTTAGAGGTACATTTAAATGTTGTCAGTATTGAGTAGATTATATATTGCATACTGCCAGGCAGTTTTAGGATTTTTTTTTTCCTGAAGGGTATTTTCTTCTGATTTCATGTCCTGTTTAACATAAACTGATTTTGAATGTTTTCATTGTTATGGTAAACTAATATTCAAAACCTCCTCCTTTCTTCACAGGTGGTATTGCTGAAACTCCTTGTCCATATGAATGCATTTCAGACAGATATCACATGCCACACTGTTATACAGCCCTTGAAGAGTTAATTTACACATTTGGGGGTCCTTGGTTATTTTGTCTTCTACTTGTGGGCCTTCTCATCCTGTTAGCACTGGTTCTTAGTGTTGCACGAATGAAATTTGTTGGGGTTGATGAATTACCAGGCCCCGCTCCCACTCAGCATGGCTCTCAGATAGATCATTCTTTCCCATTCCTGGAGTCATTAAATGAGGTTGTACACACTTTTTGTGTGTTGATTCTTTTTAGTTCATAGAATTCCTGGCCTTCTATGCTGATATTTGTATTCAATATGTTGTATTTGCTAGGCTATCAAATCCCTTGTTCTTTTGCCCATTATCCCCCCTGATTGACTTCAATTGTGCCTTTTTTCCTTTTCAGGTATTGGAAACCAACAGAGTTGAGGAATCACAGAGTCATGTGCATAGAATGTATTTCATTGGTCCTAATACTTTCAGTGAACCTTGGCATCTGGCCCACACTCCTCCAGAAGAAATAAAAGAGATTGTGTGAGTATATTGCTATGTTTTCTGCTGAATTGTTTCTCATACAGCAATATGCAATCTCCGACTTTGCTGCTTGTTGGATTTTATTAATTTTTAATCATTATTGTTATACATTGATTTGACGTCCTTGACCTGGCAGATACGAAGGTGCTTACAACACATTTGTGGATGAGATTAATGCAATAGCTGCATACCAGTGGTGGGAAGGTGCAATTTTCACCATTCTTTCTATTCTTGCATATCCCCTTGCTTGGTCATGGCAGCAATGGCGCCGAAGAATTAAATTGCAACGATTACGTGAGTTTGTACGATCAGAATATGACCATGCTTGCTTACGTTCTTGCCGTTCTCGGGCTCTCTATGAGGGGCTTAAGGTTTCCATTTACTCTTACTCTTGGTTTAATTTGTTTACTAATTATGGCTTCATTTTGTTTGGTTTACATCTTGTAGTTGTTTTAGCTCCATCTTTGCTTCTGCTTTTCTCATCATCAGCTTTTGTAAACCATGTAGATCCCTTTTATGCTCTGAACTACTTGTAGTTTATGGCTAAACATTTTTATGCTTTCGTTTTGATGCATATCACTTAAAAAGGCAGATCAGATATTCTTCCTATCTAATTTTATTGACCATCCTGAGTTCTCATCAATTCTGGAGATTTTTAAGTTACCTGTTCAGTTTGTTTTATAAACTTGTTCAAGAAACTTCTAGGTTTTGTTTCTACTTAAAAAGAAATGATTAAAAGGACTATTTCTCCTGTAATACATGGTTGGATGAATGCTGCTTTTTTGGAGGTGAAAATGGTTAATCCTAATCCCTAAGTACATCATTGGTCGAGCTAGTGCTATGTCTGGCACTACAGTTGCTTGAGGCAAAGGCTAAAAAAAAAAAGAACACATGAAAACACGTCTGACAGTTTTAAATTTTTAGGATTTTTGCATTAACTCTATATTTACTGGTTGGAACTGTTTTTTCATCATGATTCAAGTGCTGTTAAAGCATAATTCTTGGATGTAGCTTCGAACTTGAAATTCTGGTATTTGGTCACTGTAGGTGTCTGCAACTTCTGATCTAATGCTGGCTTATGTGGACTTCTTCCTTGGTGGAGATGAAAAGAGAGCAGACCTTCCTCCTCGCCTCCGTCAAAGGTTTCCTATGGCTATAATTTTTGGAGGTGACGGAAGTTATATGGCTCCATTTTTGCTTCAAAATGATAACATTCTTACCAGTCTTATGAGTCAGGTCAGTTCTCATATTTTATTAGTGAAAGCATGGATTTATCTTCCAAATTTTGGTTAATGAAGTTCTGTTAATGCTATACGTTCTACAGTTAGTGCCCCCTACTACTTGGTATCGACTGGTGGCTGGGTTGAATGCACAATTACGCTTGGTTCGTCGTGGACGGCTGAGAGTAACATTACGCCCTGTCATACGATGGCTTGAAACGCATGGTAATCCTGCTTTGAGAATCCATGGTGTACGCATTGATCTTGCTTGGTTTCAGGCTCCATCTGCGGGTTATTGCCATTATGGACTTGTGGTGTATTCTATTGAAGGGGAAAGTGAACCTATATCTTTAGGAAATACCGATGGAGGAGTCAGAACTGAGCTACCTTCATGGTAATATACATGTGTGTGTGTGTGCACCATTATTTGTCTGCACTTGGATGTTTTAGTTCTATGTGTTTGGTACCAAAGGCATGTTGACATATCTTGAGAAGGTATTGGGTGAATAAATAGAATTCTATCCCTGCAGAGGAATAGGATGACCTGAGGGGAGTGTTAGACAGAAGCCCATGGAACTAAAGTTAAATGGTAGTTGAGCTTGTATTGTCTCATGGAAAGAAATTCAAATTGTTGATTTATATATCATATGTGTGTGTATGCGTATGATGGTATCATTTGATGCCTAATTATATGGAATTTAACTTGGCTACTTTCATTTTTTGCTTCAGGGTGAAGACCACATCCATGCAAAATCAATCTGGTTATCTAAGAGAAGATGCGCTTTTAACCCAAGGTCATCGAAGCAGCGAAGGTTTTGCAAGGCGGAAGAGGAGTTGCAGAGGGCTTATAGATACTAACAGCTTACAAGTGCTTGAAGAGAAGAGAGATATGTTTTACCTTCTCTCTTTCATAGTCCACAATACTAAGCCTGTCGGTCACCAGGTAGCTCGCATGGATTTAAGGAGTCATTATTTTTATATGTAAATTATCAACAAATTTAAAATCTTTTGCTTAAACACTTTGTTTATGATTGCAGGATCTTGTTGGCTTAGTCATATCAATGCTACTTTTAGGAGATTTTAGCTTAGTGTTGCTTACGTTCCTCCAGTTATATTCAATATCATTGGTGAATGTCTTTCTGGTTCTGTTTATTTTACCTCTTGGCATTATTCTTCCTTTTCCTGCTGGCATAAATGCATTATTCAGTCATGGACCAAGGCGTTCTGCTGGTCTTGCTCGTTTCTATGCATTGTGGAACCTAACATCCTTGGTTAATGTTGTAAGTTCCTGTAACTTTTAATCTCTATTTCACTTGATAAACATTGTCTTTCGTTTTGGTATTGGTATTGTTTTTGTACAATTCCTACGACAAGGAACAGCCGGTAATAGACTTCTATGTTCTTTGGTTTTGATTGATTGCACATTTTTGCTTGTCTTACAAGACTGTATAGTAGAAGGTACAAGTTATATCTTATATTCCACTTCATGTAAAACCCTTAAAACTTATATAACATTAATTTGGGAAGTATCAGTTCTGAATCGACTGTTTGTCGCCCGGGGAATCCCCCCAAGGGAGCTGTTCCCGTCCCCCGGCTGGCACGCGGTGTTCTGCTCTCGCTGCGGTAGCAGCTTGAGCGGCGCACCAGTTGCCGATGGGTTCGGGACTGGCACCCTAAATTTACTTACAACAGGGATATTGGTAAATCTCAATAGCATTATTCCCCTCTCGCCTCCCCTTAGGCACAAGAAATCTTTTTTTCTCCTCCCATCGCATTCCTTTCCTTTGTGTCAAGGTGCATTTGATGGCAATATGAATAATTTTTTTTTCCCTTGCACTCTAATTATATCCTTTCTATTCTTTAGTTGCTTCAAGTACAAGAAAGTAATAACCTGTTTTTGCTTCAAGTATGGTAATCATATCTCATCTTTCACCAGGGTGTTGCATTTCTTTGTGGGTATATTCACTATAACAGTCAGTCGTCGTCAAGTAAAAAGACTCCGAACCTTCAGCCATGGAATATTAACATGTAAGTTGATGTTTAGGTGCAAAGTAAATCTTACACCCTTACCATTCTTGCTTAACATAACATGGGTGTGTCTTTGGATGCAGGGATGAAAGTGAATGGTGGATATTTCCAGCCGGATTGGTTTTGTGTAAACTTTTCCAATCACAACTTATAAATTGGCATGTTGCGAATCTAGAGATTCAAGACCGCTCATTGTATAGTAATGATTTTGAGCTCTTTTGGCATTCATGACCCTTCATGTCAAAGATACTTGCACATTAACAAACTTCTTTTGTTCTGCATATTTTTGTATGTAATTTGAGAGTAACAAGGGAGTTCTTGACACAAAAGTAGAAATAGGAACAAAAGAGACGAAAAAAAATCAAAAAGAAAAATTTTAGAGTGAGAAGATCATTCATTCATGTAATTACTCTCAAGGGTTTTTACCTTTAATTTTGGGGGTTCCAATGTAAATAATGAATCTGGGTTATACATACAAATGTTTTAGAGAATTCATTTGTATATTTGTTTTTCTACCTTTTGAAGCTAATATTAAACATGCTTTGCCGGGTGACTGGAATCCTCTTGAGCCTGGAGGTCATCTAGACAGGCTGAAATCGGCAGAATAACCAATTTAGCCTTTAAAACGTATGAGCAGCCACTCGACCTCGAGAGGATTGTTCTCAATGATGTATACTTGCAGATCTGTATGAAATGCAACGATATGGCTTAATGTTTAAACAAATTGGAGCATTCAGAAGAATTCCACCACGATTCTTGACAAGCAATAGAACAAAAAACACTGGACTTTATTTGACTCGGGAGAAACATCTGTATAAATATGTAGGTTTAAATGGGGAAGGAAGAATATAACGGAAATAGCGACTATTGATACAATGCAATGATAAAATGCACTCTGAATAAGTTTAATCACTTAAAAACTGCTGAAAAAAGGGCAGGATTACAGATGGTAAGTTTTCTCTGCTGCGAACGGCAAAAAAATGGTTGGGCACCACTTTATTTGTATTCAAATGATGGCACCGGAGGAGCATCAAAGCTCTCCAAAACCTCCGTCTTACTTCCATTACCAGTAGCTGATTCCTGCCTCTTTCCACCACCAAAAAGTCCTCCAAACCATGAAGTTGAAGAATCCGAGGAGGAAGAAGATGATGATGATTGTGAGCCGTGTCTCAAGCCGTCAACTGATACAGGGGCCTGGTTTGGCAATTGCCCCATTGGAAATCCAGGCATACCAGTGACATTCGGCGCTGGCTCTTCAATCATAATAGGCATCTGTGGTTGACTGAGAAATTTATTCAACATGATCCCAGCTCCTTCGATCAAAGCAAGCAAAACCCCACCAAAAACTGCTGATCTAGAAGCAGCACCAAGTCCCTGACGCATTGAGAGAAACCCTCCAGTGGCGGCCCCAGCTATAATGGAGTTCCAAGGATCTTCTTTTTGTCGGACGTACACCATAGTGCAATCAAAGGTGGAAAAAAGGCCACCCCAAACAGCAAAACTACCACCAACACGCGGGGCATTCATTCGCACTGCTTGAGTTCCACCCATCAACCGAGCACCAATAGGGGAGTTATATGTTCCTTTCAAGAAATGGAAGGCTGCACCTCCAACCGCACCCATGCCAAAAGCACCACCAATATCATCAAGAATTCGATCAGGGCATGGCTCCCGAGAGGTTTCTGGGGTACCCATGGTTCACACAGTGCCTTTTCTATTAAAAACACCCCCACGTTTCAAAATTCCCTACAAAATTCACCCATTAAAAAAATTAATCAAATTTTCACAAGCAAGAAGAAAAATTCCAGAACAAATAATTTAGCAAACTTCTCCTCTAGTTTGATTGCAATAAACTAACATTATTCACCAACTTCAAACCAAACAAGATCAATATAGGAAGACATGAAAGCTTAATAAATACAAAAATTTCTAGCAGACAGAATTATACATATATGTTATTGGGACACTCTTCTTTTCCTTTTCTATAGGTCACCAGCTAATTTCAATTTAAATAAAAAATGGAAAAAATTTGGAAAAAAAAAAAAAAAGATCATAAGTTCTATCCAAGCTAAAACCCATGAAACAAATAGAACGCAATAAAACCCTAGAAAAATACATCACCTCTTCAGACGGTGATAATCAGTCTCCACGTAATCCAAAAAATAATTGGGGAAAAAGGAAAGAAAAAAGCTATAACTTCGTTGTTTTAATGAATGAAAGAAATTATCGATGTCTTTTCTTACCTCGGTGTCAATCTGCGAGAAATGCTGAGGCCTTGGGTAGAATTTGTTGAATTTTGATTATTTATGAAACAAGCAGATATGACGAAGGACGAGCAGTATAGCGAGGCGAGATGACGATGAAAGAGAGCGACGGTGCTGAGCTTAGGGTTCTAACCTCTGAGAGAACACAAGGCAAGTCATGAGAGATTGACACGGTGCGCCTGGCTCGTGCCTGGTGTGGCGTAGGGTACTCTGGGTTTTTTGGGCCAATTTGGTATTAAATTTGGACTGATTTCGAATTCATTTTCTTAATTGGGCTTCAATGCTTCAATTCGATTCGATTTGGGTTTAATAAGAACCATTTAAAATCTAAACTTTTTTAGAATTTTTTTTTTAATTTCTGATTAATTTGAATTTTCAACTCATTTGAAACAAACCAATCTGAAATTATAAAATTTTCGAACTTCATTTAAAATGAAACCGATTTGAAATCATAAAATTTACAAACTTCTTTTGAAATAAATCAATCCAAAATTATAGAATTTTCAAACTTCATTTGAAATAAATCAATCCGAGATTATACAATTACAATAATAATATCATTTATCTGTATCTGAATCACATCCCCAATTCGAATCCTTTTTTTTTTTCTTAAAAAAAATTTGGCAGTTCTTTTTTCAGCCTCAATGTTTATTCTTTGCTGCTGGGTTTAGTAACTGGAACCTTGAAAATTTATCATTCAGCAATGCTTATAACAATAAAATTATCATCCTTTTCCCGGAAAGAAGTTAAATCCTGTTGCAAATTCCACTTTGATTTTATTCTGTTGGCAACTTCAACTAGTTAAAACCGCTCGGTGGGTACTTCTGCCGAAGTTCTAGTGGCCAGCCAACCTGTGTAGGTGTAGCACTAAACTTCCATATTAAGAGATGGAAAAATTAAACTTGGCACTGAATTGGGAGGCAAAGTCATATGCAAATAAGGTGCCCACTGGACCTGGAAGGAAGAAAAACATGAACTAAAACAAGTCTACAAGCATTTGTTGCACCAATGACATGTCATCAAATTGCCTTTTCTAAGATGAATGATTTCAAAAGTTTGTTTACAGATACAACACCTCGGGAGACATGATCGTGTATCGAGTGCTTCAGGAACACTCCAAAGCTGCATCAGAAAGCAAATGCCTTGGTTACTAGACAATAGAAAGTTTCCTTCCTCATGTTAGTCGATCAACCCTTACAGTTTAGATGCCTCCTTTTTTCTAAGTGCATGAATGGCTTCAATTACTTCTGCATCCTATTCATTGACAAACATTACAAATGTCAAAGCATGAATATTATGTGGAAAAACACTGCTCCAAGTTAAATGAGAATCTGAGGTCACTTTCATAGATGAAAATCTTTGGGAACTAAAGGGAGAATAATGTGGTACCCAAACAGTGTTACTCCTTGTTCAATACTTTAGGAACTTTGATATATGGCTCCTCATAGCTTGGAACAGATGCTATCAGCGCTTCCCTGTCGAGAAACATATTTAAAGTCAAAACACCTAGAGTATAACCTAGCGCAATATTCAACTCAGAAACTACAGTGCATAGTAAGCAAACTATTTTCATCTCACTTATTCTCAAATATTTCAGGGACATCTTCACGAAAATTATCACGTTCGGTGTCTGTAAATGATACATGGTGTTAAAAACTTGTTAGAACGTTATATCGTATCTATAGTCATAGAACAGGAAGGACTGTCACTTAGCATAGGTCAAATACAAAACTGGTTGACCGATAAAGCAACTGTTTAAAAACTACCCATCATTGATATGCTAGAAAACGCCTTGATTATATTGTCTCAATTTCGATGCAACACCATAATCCACTTCCGCTACGAACACATATCACAAATGTATAGCACAATGGAAACACCAACTAACAACAAGGAAATACCAATTTATATAAACGAATTCTAAGTAGCAGCTCTAACTTGCATCAGAAAAGAAAAAAAAAGTACCAGCTCTAATAGCAGGCTCGACACTGTCAAGATCAACAGCTTGAAGCTGCCCAAACCTGCAATACAGAACCCAGAAACCAAATGGAAAATTCACCTATTAGTTTTATGAATTTCAAGCTGTAATGTGAAGAGTCTCACATCCTCTTGCTATTGTAATGGCGATTATAATTATTGACCAAGTACATTCTTCTAAATACTTAGGGCATAACCATACAATATTTCGAAAGTTTCGAGCTTTACAAGAATCATGGGATAACCAGATAAACAATGACAGCTAAAACCCTAATAGAAACCCAAACCTAGCACCCATTTTGTGGAGATATCTTCAAATTATCATCAAATGTTAATCGATTGAATTGAATTTGGTTCTGAATAGAAAATTACCAGTCTATCACTTGCCGGATTTTGGGAGCAAATTCTTCGACCTGAAACCAAAGAAAAAAGAGTTGAAGATATCAAAGATATGAAATTGAAAGAATAAAAATGGAGGAAAATAGAGAAAGAAACCTCATTTTGGGCGAGTGAAATACGAGCTATTTCAGCCAAACGAGGCACATCCGGTGGCTGCAAAGACGACATCGATTTCGTAGACAAGTTTCGGATTTTGGGATTATTATTAACAAGAAAAGTCGGTTTTGAAGCAGAAGAAAAGCCGCTTATAAACTTGAAGTTGCCGAGCACCAGCAAAGCTCTGCTTCCCATTTTTTGATGCTTTTGGTTTAGTATTGGCAAGCGATTTCTACACTGGTTTGCAACGTTATCGCCATGAAAAAGGTTTATGTTGATATTTAAGCTATATAAGAGGAAGACAAGAGCCCACGCCTAGAAGCAGATATTGGGTTATCGCTGTTAAAGGGTTTTGCTACTTTGGGCTAAAAGCAGAAGATAAGAGCCCAGGCCTAGCAGCAAATGCACGACCAAGTTTAAATTCAGCCTAAACCTTAACGGAAATGCTGTGCCAAACTCAATGAACACTTTAAACCTAAAGGCTACGTTTGGTCCAGAAAGAATTTATACCGACCAATAAATCTAAACCTTTTCAAAAAGTAATAATAATTATAATATGTATTTACTAAAATTTTTTACATTTTCACGTTACTCTTTTAATTCACAAAAATGTAAGAAATAAATATATTATTTTCTATTAAATTATTTATTTATTTAATACAATTTTTATATTTATTTCCTTTATTTTTTATTTTATTTATTTATTTCTGTTAAAAATTTGTGATTTAATATAATGATATTTATTATTTTATTTTTATATTTATAAAAAACATATGAAATTTTTTTTAAATATTTTTCAATATTTTACAAGTAAATTTGTCAAATTAATTAGCAGTTTTTTTTTTTAAAAAAAAACTTTACTCAAACAATACTTTTTTCATATCAAACAGACCCTTTATGTGGATTAAATCCTGAATTTTTCATTACATGTTAAAAATCAATAAGTGCGTGATATTTACACCAATCAGTCGGCTAAACAAAATCAGCCTTTGTTAGGATCTTCTCCTTCATGTGCAACAGTGATCCTTTCCCCTTCATTGTTGTTACAGGGATGAAGTTGTGGAGCCACAAGTAAGCTCCTTTGAACGTCACTGGAGGAAGGAAGTGGACTGATGGAATGTCTGCTATCACCCTCAGACATTAGAGAAGGCGGCCCTGATGTCACTGGAGCAGCCTCTGCTTCACTGCCTCCGCCATGAGTTGCTGCGTCCTTGCCGTTACCAACAGCTGAAAATTCATCAGAGGTTATATCGAGGGTTTGGGAAGTTGCCTTGGGGTGTCAAAATGATAGAGCATGAAGATAAGAGACATTAACATTTTGATAAACTCAATTTTGAATCATGTCTAATCAGATGAAAAACCATTTGTTTGTAAAGACACAACGAATAAAGTAAACAACTGCTTAAGTGGCAGAATCAACCTGTATGGCTGGATACAGCAATGGTAAGGTTTGTATTTTGCGGTGCTGATGAAGCTGCAGCCCCCCTCTTCATCTTCAACTGCAGAACAAAAATATTCTCATTCGTAAGTCTATTCGCACTGTCACACAGAGAAACATTTTGTATTCCAATGGATATTCTGCAGTGAAAATTGTTTGAACCTTTGATCATGTTTCTGTATACTACTATTTTCGTTCTTGATGAAGAACAAAGGTATAACTTTCTTAACTTCAATAAAACGGCAATACAAATCCTCTCAACTTATCATTCTAACAGACTAAATATCTTGGGCACCAAGTTATCCTGCAAAAGAAAATCTTATGCATTCTAGCACTCAAAAAATTCCCTACTTTCGTACCTTAGCATTTTCTTCACAATGCTTTACAACAACTGAGATGCTGGCATAGCGGCCATTCAATAGTGCATAAGCCCACAGCAAGAGCTTCCTCGGAATGCTTAGATCAAGAGTTTCAACCCCTTCCATGCTTGGTGGAAATTGCCTTTCCTTTAATAGTCGAGACGGTACCAAAGAAAGGTTGACACCAGATGGGAGCATTACACAGGAGCTCTCCCTGTAGAAATTATATGAACTTCTAAGCAAAGAGTTGGCAGTCTCCAAATCTCCATCAGAAGCTTTCTTTATCATGATATTATTAATTTTTGCCAAAGTTGGGGTCCATTTTGTTAGAAGACTTTCCAAATGAGTTGAGTCCTCGAATGATGAGCTCCATATTTCATGAGTCCGCAGATCAACACAAAGCTGCTGGCTGCTTTCCACAGCTCCATCAATAGGGTTAAGAGTTTGAACCTCATTTTGGAATCCAGATTGCAATGGAGTGATTAATGCCAAGCCAATTATAAGAGATCGACACCAAGCAACAGAGGCATGCCTGCAAACTTTGGCACAATTACTATTTGACAACTTTGGATTCTTGAACCGCTTTCGGATCCTCTCATTTATTGCTTCAAGTATTTCCAGTTTGCCATTTCTTTCCAGGGACACAATATACTGGTGAAGATACCTGAGTCAAGTTAATCACCTATTAAAATTTTGTGAAAAGGAAAGACACATTTAGTTCTACTTTTATGAGTCAAGGGGTAGGCAGTGAAAATTTCCTATCATATATTAAAGCTTAAATATTAAAGATTCCATGAGTTTTAGAATTGTTAAATAACAAACTCAGGAAACACATGTTACCCATATAAACTGCTCTCAGTTATTTCTGGACTCTTAATCTCAGGCAAACAGCAGATCTCAGGCCATAAGGTACCCTGTTCCATAAACAAACCAAATATCTTCTCTAGTTGATGCTCAAAGGTACTTGCAGGATCAACCCCAGAAGTCTCAACTTGAGTCATGGATAAAACTAGAGCCTTGATGTGCCTTCCGAGTGCCACCGGTAAAATATCTTCAATGCACAAGGAGAACTGAATGCAAAGAACAAAAGTATTAACTGAGACAGGCATATGACTTTTGCGGTGATTACAACAATCTACCTAAATTAACTTGAACCGCAAATAATTATACATAAATCTTCATACTTTTCTTTCATTTTCCTTCTTGTTTCTTAAAAAGTGCATTAAGTATGGGGGGAGGATAGGCAAGCTCCAGTAGAAAACAAGACTAGAACCTGTTTATCTCCTAAAATCTTGTTAATCATAGTTGCATTGCCTGATAGGAGATTCCAAATAAAATGCAACAAATCAAAGCCAGTTTCTAATGGATTCACTTGTTACCCTCTTATCTGACCGAAGGGAGACATAAGCCCGGTCAAGAGTACAGATGTCTCCAGTTTCTTCCAACAATTTCAGATAAAACAACAAGTATTTTCGGATGCATGTTATAAATTTTCGAGAACTCTCTGGCAAGTTGACTTCAAGGGCCTTCTTGTTCCCAGCTAAACCTGGTGTTTTCCGCCTGATTTTTTTTCAAAAAGAAAAGAAGACAAATGATTTAGATTAGATCCATACAATAAGCCACTTGCATTAAATTCATTAACAGCAACATGAACATGTTAAAAAGGAAACCAAAGGGCAGAATCTTGAGAAGAATTTGAACTCTCCACAATCCCTCTTCTTAGCACCCAATCACCCTCCCCCCCACCCCCCCCCCCACACCCCCCCCCCCCCACCCAAAAAAAAAAAAAAAGAGAGAGAGAAAGTAACCAATGAAACTGGATCATTAGGCAGAAAAATGGTTCAAATTCTTAAACAATATTCCTCAATCGTACTGCTTATTTAATAATGAAGCAACTTTATTTCTAGGTTACGACTGCATGTCTAACATATGGATGACATAAATCTGATTGATTCTATATGAAAGACAAGGTTGCAGTCATACTTTCCCTTTTTCACCATGCCATCAATCTCCCACATATTTATAGTAAAGCACGAGCGAGATGATTTGAAACAAAAAGAAAGTTCGTCTTTGGCCTTCTGCGAATCACCCCTGCCCCCCCTTTTATATAACCCTTGGGCAAACATAAATCTAGCCTTATGAAAATGTTTCAAATCTCCTCCAACACAAATTTCCAGGGCCGAAAGACAATCATCGTAAAGCATGTTCCACACCTCCTTCATTTTCTCTGATTTATCATGGTGTTTTTCCCCCATATTTTTTTCACAGCTTTTGTCCATGATATCTTCCGGCAAAAGTGAAGTTTCAGGAGTTATATCCCTAATAATGCCCATTGCAGCATCCTTCACAGATTCACTGAAAGAATATGTTGAAAGAACCTGGAACACAGTCAATGAGAGTTGAGACTCGAGAATTGTTATCTGATAAACTAGACAACTCGTACAATCCAGAAACTAAATGCTGAAAAACTATTGAGTCATGACTCATGAGCGATTCAAGATGAAGATGCTAAGACAGGGAAAAAAGGCAAATAATGTTAGTTTACTTGCTCGGAAGAGGGACTGGGGGAGGGGGATGGAATACACCTTTAAAACTTCAAGATTTTGTTTTCCACGGGTCCAGAGTAACTTCAGGCGTGAAGCATGCATCCTGTAGAAAGGATCGACAGCTGATGGATTCAAAGCAATGGCCTTATCATAATAGGATAATGACGTCTCATGTGAGTATCCAAGTTTCTGACAGAGTTTTCCAATGTAGAATGCATGTGACCAATCCTGCCTATGACATAATGTGATCAGCTGAAGGTATACATCTTATGATCTTAAACATAAAGAGTGAGACGGAAAGTGGAAGTACTTGTGCGTGAAGGCTTTTTTAAAATGCCTCAAGGAGTTCTCACAGTACATCCTCCAAGCTGCATCCCTTGAGGGCACAACAGATCGCTGATCAAAAATTGGGACAACATTCTGAATGCTGTCGTAGTATACTAATGCCAATAGCTCATGTATCTCACACTAGGATAATACAAAGTAGCACAATCATTAGCAACAAATCGCTACAAATATTAACAAATAAAAATAAAAATAAACGATATAAAATAATCAGTAAAACATCTGCCAACAGGCATCCAATTCACAGATTTTACTCATTAAAACTATTGAAATCTTAAACCTCATATTAGAGGAATGTCCCCATCATTTTAAGTTGATCAGGCAACCTCCCAGGAAATAAGGAATTAATACTTGAAATCATCTAATAATCATTATAAGTGATCGAACAATGCATATGCTTTCAATGAGGCTTATCTCTTCTTCTATTCCTTCTTACTAACTCACACATTAAGATCTGTTGTGGAATTTAATCACCAATATGAGGGATGTAAATGGCAAATTTATCAGAGAATGGTCACTAAAATTCAAACCAGCATCCAAGATGGCATAGGGTGAAACCTGCTGCTCTGATGTCTTTGCCAAAGCCAAACTTATTAATAGACAACGCCTGCTCCTCCTCCTACTTGTCTCAACTCTCTGAGGCAAAGTTGTATTTTTCCTCCATCCTGATACATTTATGTGCTTACTTCCATCATTTAGCAGCAAGTCCACCTCCTACACAAGGGAAGCCAAAGAGAATTTTGTAAACAAATTGATCCCCTGCTAGGAAAATATAAAAACCACACTATAATAAGGTTTTAACAGTCTATATATTATTCACAATTAAAATGATGACCAAAAGTAAATCTTGCCTCATCATAAATATTTGCAAGACATTGCCAACTTTCAAAGCGTAGGGGGTTATAGAGTAGGTCATATTTGAAGAGGTTGGAATTTTGCTGAACAAATTCTTCCCCTTCCTTGGTAAACACAAAGCCAGGCCATTTATCAGTTGCATTCATTTCTTCAGACTGTGCCAGGAAATAATACAAATTGCTATAGACCTCCAAATATGGCTCAGAGCTGCGACCCATAATCACACACACAGATAGCATATCAGTAAAGGATAACTTAATGCACATTTAATCATTAATAGAAGAAACAAACAAGCATTTAACATACTAGCAGAGCAACGCAAATATATACCCCTGAAATAAAGACAACTTGTACTGTTTGAGGCTTCCTCCTTCGCCAAAAAGCATCTTTGTTATGGTCTCAAGATAACCTTCAGATCCAGCCATCTCTGACAGTTTGTCCTCGCATAAATCAGGATCATCTAAAAACTTATCTATTATATTTCCAGCCAAAATTTCTTCAGGTGGATGTGGAAAGTGTTTGCGTATTGTTCTTAGCACTCTGCGAAGTTTGACCAATCCAGTTCTCTGAAATTTTAAATAATGTGATTGAACTATGCAGCAATCAGCACAATTAAATAATAATATAAATCTTGTGTACACATGCACAGGCACCAGCACATTCATGTTTGTGTCAGCATGCATGTGTGAGTGTGTGTGTGTGCGCGCGAAGAGAGAAAGATTACTAACAGAAGAAGCCTTAGCAGAAGGAAGAATGTACTGGAAAACATCAGCACATTGTTCCTTAGTTTGATAATCTCCACGGCTAGCATTTTTGTGCACAGCCAGTTCATCATCATAGGATGAGTCAGATCTAAGATTAAGACCATATAAGCAGAAAAAGCACTGATCCAAAGCATTATCTATCATTAGCTCAAGTTCCTCCTTTTCATCTTCAGTAAGTTCATTGGCACATTCATCAAGCTGATCACTACATTTCTCTTCAAGGTTGATTTTGTCAACATTACCACATTGATTTTCATGTACTATTGCATTGCTTTTCTCTTGGTCAATACAAGATGGAGTTCCTTCAGAAGTAATCCCTTCGATATCATCCTTCATTGCAGTAATGGATTCAGAATTTTCAGTTCCATCTATTCTCATATCTTGCTTATCTGAACTTATTTCATTTTCTGATGTTTTGACACCATTATCATTGCCTGACTGCCTGTCATATGGACTTGTCTCCCCCTTTGAAGATTTAAAACTAGATTTTAGCTTCATGTCCAAGGCCAATAGATGCTTTATTGCAAATTTAAGAAAAGTTGCTTCCTCCCCCTCACCACCCTCACCCGCACAGCAAAGCCCATATTCAGCAAGCAAGTAATGAATTGCTACAATTAATTCAACCTAAAACAAGAAGTCATAAAACAGAATTTAAAGAATATAAACACATGCATGCAAATGTTGTGAGAAAAAGAATAGTCAGTAGGTCAGTGAGTGAATTGCTAATTTCTTTTACATAAAAACTAATATAAAATTCACCTGGGTTTTAAAAGTTATAGAAGAGTCAAGATGTTGAAGCTTGCAGAAAGCAATGGCTGCATCAATGAAGCAATTGCTTCGCTTTTGTTCCGGTTGATCAACAATTACTTGCAATTTCTTACAAAGGATATTGTTTGCAATGTTGTACATGATTGCCAGAAGCAGTGATTGAATGTCACTAATGATGCTGACCAAAAAGGAACCACCCTGCAACCATAACTAACATGAGAATTCCACGAATTCAACATGCAATATAGGGAAACAAAAAGGAAAATATTCTAATTTAAACTTTAACCAGGAGTCAGAAACAGAAAGGCTATGCTTCTCAAATCTGAAAGAACTATGATCATGTAAGATTGGACAAATTTTCCAATAAAAAAAAAAACACTCAATTTGAAGCCAGAGGATTACAGAGTAATTAATACTTTAATGTAGAATATAATTATAAAAGGCATGGTCTGCTGGGGTAAAAATTACTTACAGAAGCTCCAGATTGATCAATGAAGTTTTTCACTTGTGACACACATTGTAAAATTGCCTTCACTTCCTCTGCAACCAAGTGATTCCAGTGCTTGCTTGAACTGTCACTTGATGCCATCTCAGGACCAGAAAGCATTTTTGATCCTGACTTCTGATGAAAGGGTTTACCAAAAGCAACACATTCACGCATTCCAGCTAGTGCCATGAGTATTTTAAGCTTTCTTGTGTGACTATTCAAATACACTTCAATATCCATCGGCTTTATGTTCTGACAAGCTTGAATTAATATATCTAATGCTGATAGTTCAACAGATGTAATCCCCTTGCACTTTTGGTCAGCAGCCAGTAAAGGTGATACATAATTGGCAGAAAAAAGAAGAGGGGCAAGCAAAGTTACACATTCCAGATTCATCTCTTTCTCAACCATCTCACCAAGAGTCTTCTCCAACAAGAGATCAACCTTTAACAAATTTATTTCTTGAAGAATCCTCTCAACAGTTAACTCTTTAGCAATCTTACAATGTGGCAGCTCCACCAGACAAAAAGAATTGTTTTCATTTTCCTTCTCTGCCAAAAGAGACATGGAAATGCAGAATTCCTCATAAGCTTTTGCCTTGTTGCCATCCAGAACAGACAACTGTCCACTCAACCAGAAGTAGCGAGCCCAGAAGGGGCTTTTCTTGGATAACAAGAAACTATCTAATTGTGAACTTTCACCAATATAGTTACTGGCTGATATTACATCAGTTCCTTGAAAGCTTTTAACTGAAGAGCAATTCTCATTTCCAAATGTCACGTGAAATGGATGATCTAAAGCTACTGATTCAATTATTTTACAAAGATGGTACGATGCCTCTGATAAGAATTCAGATAGATTTGAGAAATTGGAAGGGGAAGACCCAATGTCATAATACAACTCAGCAAGAAAGAGACTACATTCAGGAGTCCTATCCTGCCCCCAATGCCTTGTCAACTTCTCTAACTCGAGGAATTTAACATGCACATCTTGATGCACAAGGCTTCTACTTGCAGCATGTTCCAAAAGTAAGTGACCCATATGGTAAGCACCATAATTATTTGAAGTCTCTCTCACAAAATTAGCAACATCTCTGCATTCTATATCCAAGGAATTAGCTTGATCAGCACATGAGACAGAACAATTAAAATCATCAGAATCTTTGCCCTCTGGTTTACTGATGACAAAAGATTGAAGTAACTGAAGCACAATCTTGGCCAAGTCCTTGCCAGCAGCAAAATCCATTTCTTCTTTGTCGGGTTTACGACTCCTAAGCCTTTCAAGGCGAGTACTTCGCCTCTCCTGAGGTTGTTCTTCAAAAAAATTTGAATCTTTTTCTTTCAAGTTACTTGCTCTTTCAGAGTCAAAATTACCAGGAGGCATGCTCTCACCACTTGAAGCTAAAGTAGGCATTTTCTTTTCCATGGGCTCCATGGTAATTTTGGAACTAGGAGGGAAGACTATCCTTAACCTGACATCCCCAGATCTGTTCATTTTTCCATTCCTGGCCTTAGAACCACAACCATTCAGCGGAAGTAAGATTCCCAGAAGTCCATCAGCGAGAGCCGCCCAGGAAGATTCTGCAAGTTGCAATTCTATGCTCTGGTTCAGCTTTTTGAGTGCAGTGCCCTCATCTAGATTCTCATCAGATGCTTTTCTTTTGTCATAGAATTTAAGGCGAACATGTTTAGGTTCCAGCTTATCTATACCTCTAGGAGCAAAAGGAACTGATTCTGACTCCTCAATAGTACTTTTTACATGCAAGGCGCGAGAATGCGATGGCCAATGCCTTAAAATCAACTTTGCGACAGAAAGGCATGCAACTTCATCACCAATGGCAATGAGAACTTCCAACAGTTTTTCCATGCAATTCCCTGCCACACAATATAATTGATTATATGCATCATGAAAATTTGGAACGCAGAGCACTGCAAGAGAAGTAAACACAGGATACGACTGAAGCAGATAAATGCTCACAATTGTTAGGACTGCATAAAAGTCCCTGCTCAAAAGCCCAACGTGAAATGCTAAATGAACCCATTGAGCATGATAGAGTTCCCAGCTGGTTCCAGACAACCGAATCTTTGTTATCAATCTCTACAGCTTGAAGATAACAATGCAAAGCACTCTCATAATGACTTGAACCTTGTTGAAGAAAAACAGTGGCAAGGTTCTTCAATGCCAAAAATCTGCACAAAACTAGATGAAAAACATAAGCACATGCTTACAAGAATAAGTTGTCATAACCAAATACATTTATTTGGTACAATTAGCAGATAAATCTAAATCACAGAAAATTTATTCAAACCAGAGCACCACATGAATTCACCAACAATTTAATAAAATGAAACTTTACAGAAACATTTAGGGAAGACACAAATTACATAAACCACAACACAATGACTTGTAGGCATCGTGGCTTTGCATTCTAAGATGGAAGAAAGGAAAGTAGTCATGCAATACCAGAGTCAAAGAATCAAAACTATGTAGGCAAACCATTTAAAAATGAGACATAGATAAGAAGATAGCTCTTAACTTGAGTTGTAACAGATGACCATCAGTAGCATTGCTATCCACCTGAATAAATTTAAAAACAAAAATAATTACTTAAAAAAAAAAAAAGCAGTTGCAACATAAATCATCTTCATGGAACAAAACAGTTACCTGAGCATTTGAAATAAGAGGATCTTTCAGAACAGATTCTAACAGTTCGCGAGCCTTTTCGTACTCCTTAGCCTGTAACTTGAGAAGCCCTTCATGATATGTTTGTGTAAGATGGAATTCCTGCAATAAACCATAAAAGAAATTAATTTTATTCTTTCAAACAACAAGGCATCAAAACAGAATCAAATGTAGCTAGTCTTGCACAACATATACTTCTACAATCTCAAAAGCCAAGATAACAACAAAGCACCTCAAAATTCGTTCTTTATAAAAAAAACCTCAAATTGTTCAAACAAAAATTAAAGGTTCACAACTGCAAGGCAACTTCTTTTTTTGCCTTAGCGCTGTCAACTTAATATTGATAAGATGAAGATAAACAAGATTCAAAACCGAGACAACAATGAAACAAAAGGAGCTAAGGGTTACAGAAATAGAAGGAGCATGCCTGGGCTTCTTTAGTAGGAGCTAAGGGTTCCCATTGGCCACTGGAATCCGTATCGTTAATAGCTGCGATTGAGAACTGAAACACACAAAAAACAATAAAGGAAATTAAAAGAAAATGAAAATTCACTCATCTTCTCACTAGCAAAGAAAAGATTAAAGAACCCAACAATCATCGTACCATCTTTTTTACTTCCTCGTTCAAATGCTGCCTTGAGGAGACTCTTCAAGTCGTTGCTCCTTTTGTTTTTTGCTTGCTTCAGATTTAGGCGGGTTCCATTCTCAGTTTCTTACCATCCTAATTACGAGTTCTTTTCGAGGTTTTTCAGGTTGCAAGTCTTGTTAATATTCCTTCACTTTACCATTAGAGCTACAAAATGAAAAGGGAACGAGGCATAACAGGCCCAACTGCCCAACCCAAGTTTTAAGACATTGAAACGGTGCCGTTTTAAAGCCTAGACGCCACAACAAGATGACCTCCCTTGAATAGATTTTCACTGCTGTGACGAAAACAGAGATTCAAACTGAGACCGATCAGAGCGTCGGATTCTGGTAAGTCCTGTGAATGTTATTGATTCTGAGTTAGTTGTTTACATATTTTAGAAGGTTGGATTTGGGTGGATCTGTTTGGTTTAGTTTCGACTTGAAATCAAAGTAAGCCCTTTTGCTTAACACATTTTGACGAATATTTGGCGGGCTTGATAGGCTTTGTAAAGAAAAAGGACGAGACTAACTCAACCATGTGATTTTGTTCTGCTAGTTTCAAGAGCTTTGGGCGGCGGACTTTCTTCCTATCTACAATGCTTCTTTCAAAAGAATTCAATTTATTCATTCTAATCTATATTTTAACCTCCATTGTTAGCAGCTCAATTTTCAGTCATGGTGAAACGTAAGTAACCTCAAAAAAACGGATTTTTTGTTTCAACTACTTCCTGCCATTTTTCTCTGGCGAAAGAAAGAAACTTGCTGCTTTACATTTTCGCAGGCTTGACGGCAGCGTTTTGAATGTTGGGAAGGAGCTAAAGGAGGAAACTTTACCGTTACAAATGGGTTCTCGAGTTTACAAACTACAAGGGCTCAAATCATTAACTTGGTACGAAGTGAAGATATCATATCCAGCTTCTGTATGTATTTTCTCTTCTATGGTTTGCCTCTTTGTGGCATTTTCATTTTCAAAAATTGATCTTTGCTTTTGTTGGAATAACAGATTCCTGCAAGATTTTCTTTGCAACTGAAGAAGGGGAATTCAGATTCTGGGTTACACAGGCATAGAAGATTGTTGAATACGGAGAAGTTGATATTCAAGACTGATAGTCTTGACACCATTAATGATCAGGTTTCGGTTATGATGCTGAGATTTTTCTATGCCTTGTCTGAAACATGTACTAAAGAGAAGTTCATTTTTGGTCAGGGTGAACTGTACGTTTTGGTGACTGTGGAGCCTGAAGGTTTTGTTGCAATACCCAACACAAAGGAGAGAGAGTTCATCATATTTAATATTGGTAATCCAACTATTTCCTTGCTCTCCCTGTTAGTAATATGTTAGAAGTGACGATACAAAACCTTCCCTTTGCCCTTTTCCTTCCTCAAGAGCAACTGTTCTGATTTTTGCTTGTTTGCTAATCCTGCTTGTTTTCCTTCTCGTTTAATAGTGATTTGCATTCCCCTTTGATCATAGGATAATCGAGCCAAAGCGAAATGTTTCGATGTCAGATTTGAGTTCAACTTGATTGGAAAGCTTAAGACTCGAACCTCTGTCAAACTTAATCAAGTTTAATTTTTGAAACTCAAACTTAACTTTTTAGACTCGAATTCGATAAGTTTGATAGAGAACAAAATAGTAAATTAATGATATAATATACAAAACATATATTAAAAAAATTCAATATTCGATTCGTTATTTGAGTAGTTCAAATTTAAATTGATTTGAAATGGATGATTTAAACTTCTAGTGAAACTCAAATAGTTTATCAATAGTTTGATCCGTTTACGTCCTTATTTTTATTCATCTTTCTCATGAGAATAGCATCTTCATGCTACTTGGTTTTTACAAAAGCCCATTGTTTTTTTCAGTATGACTGAGAACTTGAAACTTTTCATTTTTCAGTTTGCGATGAGCTATCGTTGGGCATCCCTCACCAAAGTTGGTGGGTTGTAGTCTTTGCCTTGCTGTGCTTAGGATTGGCATTGATTATTCCTCGTTATCTTCCATCATATCTGCTATCTGGTCAGAATGATGCCAAGCAGTCTTGAGACTTGTCTTTAAGATACGGAGTAATTGTATTAGTGCCACCATTTTCTCACTGTAGAGCATTTGCTAATTGTTATGTAAGGAGAGGTGTTTCTGTCGCAAAATTTCAGAAACTTGATGTACTAACTTCTGCGGAATGTCAGACATTTGCCTGAAATGCCATGCTCCAATGCTGCAAATCTTTTCCGTTTGTTTATATTTGTAGCCTCTCTAGGTTATAATTGTATAGTTTCTTTCTTCTTCTCTGTCTGTGAGCATAATGTCCAGGAACCTTATTCTCTTAAAGGTTATAAGCTCAAACCGCTTAATTATCCTTCAAGAGACTAGGAGTGTAAACAAATAAACAAATCAAGCTATTCTTTGAATTATTCGAATTTTCGGTAATTACTCGAATTATTTGAGTTATTTAGAGTTATTCAAAAATTATTTAAAATTTCAATTATTACTTAAATTTGACTCTAAATTATTCAATTTTTTTTTTAATTTCAACTGTAAATTGCTCAAAATTTAATCTTGATATTTATTAATTAATTTTAGAAAGGAAAACTAATTTTAACAGTTCAAAAGTTTAATTAAATTTTTTTAATATATATTTTTATGTTTTATTATTTTATTTTTATAATTTATGAATAAAAAATAATAAATTAAATTTATCAAATGAAGTGAATTTTAAATCTATTTGAGCCTAATAGTGGGCCTCCATAGAAGTTTCTAAACCTGAAAACAAATATAAAAAAAAAAAGGTTTTTCTTTCGGTCCTCGAACGGGTCTGGCTTTTTAAAACACCCCGATCTCATCATAGTGGGCTTGTAATTTGACCCAAAAACTGTAACGTTCAATTTTTTTTTGTTTTGTCTTTTCTTAATAAAATAATAATATTAAAAAAAATGATGATGATGATGAACAGAAAGGCAGGTGAACGGAAATGAAAAAAAAAAAAGAAAGTAGAGGGGTAGCGTGTGGCAGGGAGTCTGATAGAAATGACGGGGTTGTATCATTGTGTGTTGGTCAGTGAAAGAAAATAAATGGGAGTGATCGAGAGTATAAGGCAGAAACCAAGAGAAGAAAGAAAACTTGGGGCCGAAGATAGAAAGAGAGTTTCTAAGGAAGAAGAGAAACAGTAAATAAAAGAAAACTGAAGCAGTGCAGGGGGTCTTTAAAGGTGAAAACGATGGTGCTGGAGCTGACATTCGTTGGTGTTAGCAAGAGTGAAACAAGGCTGTGATGCAGAGAGGTAACAAAGAAATAAATAGATAAATGAAATAGCTTGGCAGTGACGGCAATTTTTTGTTCTGAAAATTATCAAGTTTATTTGATGAGTTATATGATACAAAATTGTAAGTAGATGAGATTGAAAACCGTTTAGAAGAATCGAGAGAAGTAAGTTAGTTTCGTTGTTGGTGTCAAGTACAGGTAAGTAGATATGCAGTTACAAATTTCTTATTTGATTTTCTGAATTGATTTCTGTGGCATGAGGCTGATTATATGGCATAATTTTGATTATTATCTGTCTCATTTGTACTTTGTTTAAAAATGAGCACTATACTTTGATGTGACTAAACACTTTATATGATTATATTTACTTTAGTAAAATTCATTTTGTTTTCTTATTTATTTATTAGGCAAATTTGATATCTTGAAATTTATTTTTAATGAAATTAAAATATTTTCTCATCTTCAGGAAATTTATTTTGATTTTAAACCTCATGCCTAAATTATCATATAAGGGAAGTAACTTATGATTTGACTTTAATTAGTGGCACGAGTGGACCCTCGCGGTACACCCAAGTATGTAGTTCTCTTAATAATGAAATTGGGAACAGTTTGGCCTATCCCGAGGTGATAGGTGCCGATTTCACCTGGCCCGTGAGACTGGCTCAGGTCTATGATCATAGATAGCGCCCTAGAAATAGGGAGTCTGTTGCACTGATAGTTACAGTGCGTTCTGTTAGGGTGGCACCCAGCGTTCCGACGCTTCTGTATCCGATATCTGTTTTGCATCCGTTATCCGAATTTTAATTTGTTTGACTGCTTCCCTAATTGGTTTCCATGCCTGATTTGAGATATATATATAGTTTTAGCATGGGTTACCAATATTATTTGTTGTTTCCGTTTTCAAACTTGTTTCCAGTAAGGCATGTAAATTATCAAATCCGTTTTACGTTTTGAGTAGCTGTATATTTGCTTATTGGGTTTTTCATAAAACTCACCCCCCTCCTTCCTCTCCCAGATTAAGGCAGTGCGAGTTTCAAATATTTTTGTCAGACTTTTGAGACAACCGAGCTTCCACCGAGATATATTTTGTACAGTGAATATATATATTTATATGTTGACACAGTATGTAAGTTTCATGGTGTACACTCGTGAGAGGGTTGGGATGTAGACATGTTGTGGACTGAAATTTTGTGGAAGTTAATATATATATATTCAGTCTTTATGATCATTACGATGTCTGATGAAATTTATTTTAATATGAATGAGATATTAAAGTTTTCGAACTTGTAAAATTTTAGGTATAAATAATTGGAAATAAACTATATGTGAAGTAGATTAAAGATGATTATTGAGGCTGTTTAAATTAAAAGATAGTTGACGATACATGTCAAAATTTAGGAAATCAATTATTATTTAGTGGAGATCTATAAAGAGCCGAAAGGAATGATTAACGCATAAGTAGTTTACCACAAACACATACAAACGTAGTTTATCACAAACACATTCAAACGATAGAAAAAGGAAAAACGCAAAATCAACTCGTAAATTTTTGACTTTCAAAATTGTAAATTTTTGACTTCTAAAATTGAATAAGTAAGTTTGAGGTGTTAAAAAACCCGAGCAATTAGTGGTTTGTGCACTAAACTGAATCAGCTGATGGCCTGATTCCCGATAAAAACGAATGCCGATTGATCTACGTGTCCAACAATCCTTATTTATGCGTTTTCCCCGTTGGCTATTCAACATGAACCCGCATCCAACCTCACTTTAAAGGACGGAAAATAGAAACTAAAACCGCTAGCTTTTGCATCATGGAACTCAAGATCTGTGAAATCAGACCTTGTTGCATAAGACAAAGGGAAGCTTATTACTAACAAAGAAAAAAAACGAGATTCTGAGAATCAACTGTTACAATTACAAACCCCAAAGAGAAATGTTCAGTGATGCATGCATGCAATGCAAATTGATCAAGAACATTAAACACAGACAACATGAACCAACAGACTTTAACCCAAACCAAGCCCTAATCTGAACATGACTTTGATTCAAGATCCTTGGCCTTGAGCAACTTCCTGAGCCTTGTGCTGCACATATTGTCCATACTCCTTAGCTCTCTCCGTCATGTCTCTGGCCGTAGTTGCGAACTTATTCCTTGCAAAATCCAGCTGATCCGCTCCAGGTGGATGCTTGCCTTGCACGTATCGATATATCCACGATAACGCCGTGATCGCCGCCACGCCACACCCACCGGAAAACAACAAACCGGTAATCAGAAGGAAGATAACTATCCCAGAGGGGACTAGAATTGGGCTGAACAGGACCATGAGTGGCGTGGCTAAGATCAGGGCCATCACTGTCCCGGTCAAGGTTAACCCTGACAAGAAAAGCAGCGTTGCACCCAGTGTGGTTGCAGTCAAAAACTTAGCCGCCTGGCGAGACGAGGGAGCTGACTCATAGAGCTTCTGAGTCATGGGTTTGTTTTGAACATTCGACATGATCGAACGATGGAAAGATCAACAAAAATGAGAAAATAAAAGAAGGGCTGCGGTGGTGAAGAGGGACATGCAAGGATAGCATTATAAGAAGGAAAGTAAAGGGACACGTGGCGGAGGCGAAGGCGGATGTCCTCGTGATGTGTGTAGAGAGGCCAGGGGTATCTACCATCTAGAACAGAGTGTAAGGTGATTATAGTTGGGTCTGGCGCGTGTTCGGTTGAGCAGCTTTGCATGTGTGCGAGATGACGAGGATATGACGCGTGCTCCACACTCGGTTGGGCCTGTTCATTTGTAACTGATACTTTCTGATTGCAACGTATAAATCGAATCTGTATAGCGTAAAACTATGAAATTTCCGTTAAAGGATAAGAAAAAAAAAAATTCGAACAAAAAAAAGTTTTATGGTTAATTGAATTTTTATATTTTTATTTTTATTTAATTGAATAAAAATTAAAATATAAAAGCGAAAAAAAATAATTATTATACTTTTTTTTATTTTTCTCCCTTTTATTTAAAATTTAAAAATTTTTATATTAATACATTAATATAAAATATTATCTTTAATTTTTAATAAGATTTAATTATATTAATTTTTTTATTTTATTGTGTTTAAAATTGACAGTTCAAAGCATTTATTTAGTAGGTGATAAACACAATAATGATAATTTTCACATTTTATACTTCACTAAACAAATATTGAAATTTATCTAATACTATTATGCTACTGTTTAGAAATAAACCCTCTTAGTCCATGGGCCGGAGCATCTGTTCTCAACGGGTAGGATCCAGAGTCCAAATGACTTTCTTCTGGCCTAAGCCGACTCCGATTAGGGCCTTATTTAGCCCATTACTTGACACAAACAAACCCATACCGCGTAAACTATTAATTAGCCGACATGACAGCCGTTGTGACTCTAACCCGTCGTCTCAGAAGAGAGACGCTCCTCTCCTTCCTCAGATCTCAAAAAAAGAAAATTTTGAAAAGGCATTCCACGTGGCAAACCGTACTAATTCGACCGTTGCGAGTGGTTCCTCCAATCCCTCCATAAGCCCTCGTTTCTTTTTGTCTTCTCTCGTCTTCTCCATCAAATAATAGTACAATCAGTCTTTCTCTCTCGCCTCTCCCTTTTCTCTCCCTCTCTAAAAAAAAAATATTGGTCTCTTTTTTCCTCTCTCAGAAAATGGCGATCGCTGAGACCCAGCCCCAACAACAAGAGAAGGTAAAGATTTTTTTTTTCAATTTTGTTTTCGCTGTTCTTTTCGGGAAATTTGTAGAATTTTTTTTATTTTTGTTTTTCATCCTTCAAGAACCAACCAAAGCGCAGGTTTTTTTTTTTTTTTCTTTTATAGAGGATATAAAGTGTTGATTCCCGAACAGGATTGATTTTCTAGGGTTGTAATGGCAGATTTGGGAGTTTTGGCAATTTAACGTCTAGTTGCGTGCCTTTTGATATCAAGGATTAGCGAATTTGAAAAATTGGAAACGTTAATGATTTTGGTGTTTGGTTTTGAGACAATGTTGGTGATTTTCGGAAATTATAGTTTAATTTGTTGATTCCATTTTGACAGGCTTCCGCGGAGGATCCAGCAGCAGAAAAGAAAAGATGGACGCTTAGCGATTTTGACATTGGGAAGCCTCTTGGACGAGGGAAGTTTGGTCACGTTTATTTAGCTAGAGAGAAGAGGGTTTGTTTCTTTGGCTTCTTTTATTTCTTGTTTTCACATTGTTCCTTTTTGTTTGCTAAGAAATTTTAAGAAAATTTAAGAAAACAAGAGTTCCTTAATCATCTGCTAAATATAGAACAGACAATCTCAAACTTTGGCATATTCTTATAACATCATTATCTGTAATTATAGTACCAGGCTGATCCGTATGTACTTTTGAAACAGAGCAATCATATTGTGGCACTCAAGGTGCTTTTTAAAAGCCAACTACAACAGTCTCAAGTTGAGCATCAGCTACGCCGTGAAGTGGAAATACAAAGTCACCTGCGCCATCCCAACATATTGAGGCTTTATGGTTATTTCTATGATCAGGTATAGCCTATATTGATGCTTCAATGTATATATGTAATTGAAAATGTTCTGGTTGAATTAATGTGTTTTTCTGAATACAACTTTTGCAGAAACGTGTTTATCTGATACTGGAGTATGCAGCCAAGGGTGAACTTTACAAAGAACTGCAAAAATGCAAATACTTCAGTGAAAGGCGCTCAGCTACTGTGAGTTTTTTTTTTTTTTTTTGCCGATAGATTCTTGTGATAGTTTGTAATGCACTTTATGAATTTATATATGCATGTAGATTAACAAAGAAAAAAGGGCTAATTGGATGTTTGGTTTGTATGCTTATGTTGCTTGTTGCAGTATGTTGCATCTTTAGCTCGGGCACTTATTTATTGTCATGGAAAGCATGTAATACACAGAGACATCAAACCTGAGAACCTGTTAATTGGTGCACAGGTGATTCCTAATCTATGGCTGTGCTAGTTGTTTGGTTTATAAAAGTCTCATAGTACTTATCTTGCCAATTGGGACTCCTATGTCAGGGTGAACTCAAGATTGCAGATTTTGGATGGTCAGTGCACACATTTAACCGCAGGAGGACTATGTGTGGTACACTTGATTATCTCCCTCCTGAAATGGGTATGTAGTCAACAATTGGAACTAAGGGATTAGCTGTAATGCTCCATCAGTTGTCATTTCATTACTGGTTTACCTTGTTAATTATCAACCAGTTCTAGGTTAAAATTATATCCTGTGTCAGAAGGATATAATTTCATAGTTATCTGAGACAGTAAGCATAAGACAAAACTAACTTTTAAGCTTATTTTTCATGTTCTCCACAGTTGAAAGCGTAGAGCATGATGCTAGTGTAGATATCTGGAGCCTTGGTGTGTTGTGCTATGAGTTTCTTTACGGAGTCCCTCCTTTTGAGGCCAAGGAACACTCCGACACTTATAGAAGGTAAGTGTGAGCTGCAAAACCAGAAAACATGATAAAAACATCCGGTTACTTTTCAATTTTGAGTCAGGAAATCCATTTTCTGACACTGCGTTTTAGATATATTAAAGTTCTTTTTTCAAATATATACATATATATATATATATATATATATATATATTTCTGGGATCATAACTTTTCCACTTTACCCTGTCCACAGGATTGTGCAAGTGGATCTGAAGTTCCCTCCTAAACCCATAGTTTCATCTGCAGCCAAGGACCTCATTAGTCAGGTATCTTTTGTTGCTTCTGTAACTTGCAAATATACACATAACAACATCATGCATATCCTGAACATTTAGCTTTATTTACAGATGCTTGTCAAGGATTCTTCCCAGCGCCTGCCACTACATAAGCTTCTTGAGCACCCATGGATTGTTCAAAACGCTGACCCATCTGGCATCTATAGAGCTTAAGATGCATTTGTTCCGCTAAATTCTTTGTGAGGATGATTGTGCAAGGTTTCAAATTAAATGTTCTGGTTCTTGACTTTATGAATCTTACTTTGCACGTGTCTCCGAGCTCATTAGGAACAACAAGAATTTGTTTGTTCATCCGTTGTAATTCATTGTATGCTAAAATTACTATGATTTGTTGTTTTGGCATTTGTAACTTACAACTTTGACCAAAAGAAACTCATTCAACAAATTGAACACTGTCAAGGCCACCATTGCACTTGTTCGAAAAGATCTGCCTGGCCAAAATGCACAAAAAAGAATTTAGCCCAAATCAGGTTCCGCATGAAAGTTCCAGAATTATTTCCATATAAAGGTTTCTGAACTATTATTGTAGGTTTGATTTAGCCTCCAAGATGGCATATGACTCTACTTGATAACAAAGAAATACCGAGGTTGAAGATGAATATAGACAAGTTCCTCAGTTATCTGTTTCATAAAAATAGCTTCTCACTTCTAACACTCAGAGCCATTTGGTATATCTCTTGCAGCATAAAAAACATAGCACAAAGACATAACACAAAGGAACACGAGTGACTATGTAAGCTGATCAGAACTTTCACTTCCACAGCAGTATATTTAGTGATACAGCAGCAGATCATACATTTCCAAACTGAAAGACCATCTAAGTAATACATACAACAGCAGAAATAACTACACGACTTCAAAGTTGACCCGCGTTATTGTCTACTAAATATTCAGTGATGGTATAATTTTAACTACAAGTGACATCGACTGACTGTAAAAGATGGTAGTGAACATAACACTATTTGATTCAACTCGTCACATACACAGATTGTCCTCTGTCATTGACATTCTGCCTTTACAATTTTCCCCATCCAACAAACCAGTTTCAGGTTGTTCCTCTTTCTTGGATTCAGCTATATCTCTGGGGTTCAAGAAGCTTGGCTGGTTAGTTGAAGAGAGCAGCCTCGCCCACATCCTGTCAGTAATGACAACCTTGTTTTGTCTCTCAATGATGTGCTGCAGATTTAAAATTCCAACAGAAAAATATCAGCTGCCAGCCTTAAAGTAAAACCATGAGAAAAAAACATCTTTTGCTCTAGAAAATTGGCCAGGAAAACTAATGCAAGCATTAAAAATATAGTGGAGAGAGCAGCTTTGCATAACAATCATTTTACAAGTAAATTCAAACAAAAAACTCAAAGACTAAACCTATATATGTGCTACTTCAATGCAACCTACTACAGTGCTTTCTTTCCTTTTCTTTTATTGAACTTTTGTTTCCCTGGTTTCTCTCTCAAATAAATTGGAATGACCACCGGTTCATGGTTAACAGTTTCTAATAGACATTTGTACGATAATTTCTAACATTTAACTGTTGTCACTAACATAGAAGTTACTAAAGGTGCAGAGCAACATACATTAAATGGAATGTAAGCATGTCTGCCATTGACAGGACCAACAGTGAAGCCCGTATACCCTGCCATTGCTCCATGAACTGCACTATGAGCAAGTAGGGTGCAGTATACATTATCTGAAGCAATGCTAGGAATAGCCCGAATCATGTATGTAGGATCTGCAAGCCAAATTTCTCAAGTCAAACATTTTGCACCTTATTAAAAGGTTGAATTTAGTTGGAAGAAAGTAAACGAAAAAGTGAATTAGAAATAAACCTATGTATTTAAGATTAATGGGCATCTTCTTTGCAAAATGTTCCTATACAAAGTGACAAAAGACAGTAAAAGATTTTAGTCTAGATGCTACATAGACATCTAATTAGTAGCCATGTATCAAACAAAAGCAGAAATTAGTCAATTGAAGGTACTACCTTTATCCTGTGAGAGAGCCACAGCCCAACATCTTGAAGAAGCTTGTTTCCTGAAGCATCTTGCTGGTCCATGGACTGCAAGCTCTCTGAAAGAAGATCCTGTCCTGCTCCTTCAGCTATCACAATAACCATATGTCCATTTTCTTTGAGTCGTTTTTCAATATATTCATAAAGTCCACCTCTTCCTTCAAGATAGAATGGTGACTCTGGAATCAAGCAACAATCAACATCACGGCTGGCGAGAGTAGCATACATCGCAATGAAACCTGCAGCAGAAGTTGAATATGACAAAATAAAGGATCAAAAACACCAATTCCACAAACAAAATGAAACTAGGGAAACCAGGCAGTATTGACCATATAATAGTCAGGATTCCATTTATTATGATTATACCAACTAAGCATACCACAGTCGCGTCCCATTAGCTTTACGAGTCCAATGCCATTCTCAATACTTCCAGCTTCAACATGTGCCGCATTAATGGCACGTTGAGCTTCCTCAACCGCAGTATCAAAACCAAAAGATTTGTCAATAACCTGAACCAAAATCAGCAACCCCGCTGAATGCCATTTCATGGATTAATTAACATATCTTTCAAGTGGTGACAAGGACAATATGTAGAGAACTACAAATATGAAGATGAGAAGTACCGGAATGTCATTGTCAATGGTTTTGGGAATTCCAGCAACAGCTACTTTGAGGCCACGTTGTCTAATTTCCTGCCCAGAGAAAATTCAGTTATGCTAAAAGCCTAAAACAAAAGAACAATGACTAGTTGCATTATATAGTATTCAAATTAAAGTTAAGAACAGTATTAAAGTAGTGATAACATTTTATAGATGCATCCTTGACTACAGACTTGGTTGAAATTGATAGACCTCTATGCAACATTTTCCTTATTTGACATTTACAGAAAATACCCAAAGCTAATACCTCAAAAATCACTGCTGCTCCTTTTTGCGTCCCATCACCTCCAATTATATAAACCTGAACCACTAAAGGAGACAATTAGAACCAACAATAAGCAGTTATGTGACAGAGCAGTCGTTAGAAAAATATTAGATGCACAAATTCAAATAAAACGAAGAGGAGGCTCAAAAACCTCAACCCTTGCACCTAAACACACCTGATTGATTCCACGATCCTGAATGCTGTCAACAATCTTTGAGGTATCATGACCCCCTCTTGACGTCCCAAGGATTGTACCACCGCGTTTATGGATATCATTGACAACCTTTGGTGTTAAGCTGACAGTGTTCTTGGCATAAAAACCCCTGTATCCTCCCTAAAGATGTATCAAGTATAAGTTGCCAGTGAGATTATCAAATGATGGTGTTGCCCTTACTGGTGTTAAACCCAAGTTATTTTGTGTTAAAATGACTAAATGCCATATCAAAATTACTTACATTTATTCCAAGAATTTTTCTGACACCGTACATGTGATAAAGGCCACAGACAATTTCTCTGATCACTGTGTTGAGCCCAGGGCATAGACCACCACACGTTACAATGCATGCATGCACTTCATCTGATTCAAAACACACCTGAGAAGCATTACATGTGCCAGTCAGTAACTTTCCACAGCTAATCATTCTGTAACTCCAACCCAATAGAATTGAGGCTAGATGAGAATTTTTGTACCCTTTGGCGAGGTCCTGCACGTCGAAAATGCACCCCTCTTGGACTGTCCATATGAACAACAATCTATAGCAAAACAATGCTATCATTTAACCATACTGATTGAGAAGGTATATAGGTAGGAACTAATAACAATAATTGCAACACATGAAACATAAATTTTCTTTCATTCTATACATTTTAAGACATTCTTTCTTAACCATATTTAGATCTCAGCTTCAAGGAAGTGCATGCCTTAAAAAAACAGTATCAAATCAAAACCAAGAATTCTGTTTATATATAAAAGGAACGATCACCATTCACCACAATGAGCTTCAAATGAATTTTCCGTAAAACAAGGATTCACCTTCTGGGTGACAGTATCATCCACATTAACAAAATATTGCCTGCGTATCAAAAAGCCACGCAAAAATCACCATCTCGAAACAAGACCAAGATAGACAAACAACAATAAAAAAAAAAACCGGATTATTAACTGATGAAAAATTTTCAGGTTTAGTTTACTCACTTGACAACTGAATAAGCTGGGTTATCCTGTAATGGATTGGGATAGTTCTGCCACATAAATAAACACCAATAAAACAAAATGTAATTATACATACACACATATAAGAATATAGAAAGAAAAGGTTAGAGAATGAAGAGGAAGGTTCATTCACCCCCCCCCCCCCCCCCCCCCCCCCAACAACAACAACAAAAAAAAAAAAAGCGGCAGGAGGTACAGTAATGATGGAAAATCAGTAACCCAAAACACTCAAATTTAAAAAATAAATAAATATATAAAAACTGAGTTCTCACACTGAACAGAGCATTGAAATCCAAGCCGATCAAATCACTATCACTCAACAATGTGCATCTCATCTCGCTCGATCTAATCAGGTCGAAACACACACACACACACACACACAAACACACAAAAAAATGAGGAGAAGAGAAGAGAAAGTACAGGGAGATCAGGAAGGTAATCAGTCAAGTGAGGAACATCGTCGAGCACGTAACCGGCAGCACCGCTGACTACCTTCATCAGCGTATCACCCGGATTTCCCATCGCTCGCTCTCTTTAAAAAAACTGGAAACGTTTGATTCTCTACTTTCGGAGACCAGCTGCAAAAGAAAAGACAAGCTCTTTTTCTTGTATAAAAAATGAAAGGAAGCGGCAGCGGGGTGACAGTGCCAGTATATAGGGGTTTGGCTTCGGAGATAATCTAGGAGTATCGATACCTGAGAGCGGTTACGAATAAAGATCGACCACGTCGTCGTTTGGACGTGGATCCGAGGTTCGGTTCGGTTCTGTTACGTAAAAACAGGTGGCGCCTAATACGTTGTATTTGCCTCCTAAATTCCCAGTGGTTTTGCGGTGCCTATAAACTTCGGGCGAAGCGCAGTTTTTATTATTTTATACAATTTTAATTGATAGTGACCAATAATTCCTGTCACGTCGATTACTCTTTCCAGCGCATTTTTTATGTGACATAATAAATATATAATTGTGTTAAATCGTATTATGACATTTATTAGATATTTATTTTAATACTATTTTAAAATTTATGAATTAACGCTGATTTTAACGTTTCGATTAATTATAATTTTTTTTCTATCCAAACTATCTCAAATTAAGATTTATTTGCACGAGTTAAAAAATATTTTATTGGTGTTAGTGGCACTTGTTACGAGGAATATCTTAATGGATCGGACAGCGGAAAGGCAAGTGTCCATAGGAATAGAATTCCTCGTGGCAAGAAAATATATATGGTATGGTATTAAATTATAGTAAAGCTTGAAGATCACTTGTTGAAACAGTTTTAATGAATTTACCATGGTTCGTGAATTGTGACGATAGAGATGATTTCAAATAATATTTCTGTCCAAATTAAATTTTAATTTAAATAATTTATGTAATTATTTTTAAAATATAATATTTAATAAATTTAAAACTTAAATTTTAACCAATACAATTGCTATTTTATTTTGAGATTATGATTTTTTTCCTAAAAATAACACTCTATCCAAAGACTTACCAAACAAAGACGTCAAAAATATCAAAATTAATATTTAAAACTAGCATGTTTTTTGATTAAATCTTTAGTGTGAATAATTACAAATTCATGTATTAAAAAAAAACATAAATTCATAACAGAATTTGTTTTAACATTTGATTCCCTAGTCACAAGAAGTATTAAAATTTCATAGTATGATGGACTTTATTATAAGATGAATTTATTTTATATTTGTTTTACATTGATTTTAATATTAAAAATATCGTAAACATGATCAGAAATATAAATATTAGAAAAAAGCATAAATACATGAAAATGATTAAACAACAAAGACCCCAACAAAAGTAGAATAACAATATTGAGATGGTTTAAATTTTTTGAAGATTACCAACGTATGTTGATCTGAGTGGAATGAGCTTGGTACCTCTTAAGTAAAATTTCATGTTCGAGTTTTGTGAATGAAGCAAATAATGCTCAGAGAGGCACCCCAAATGAGATCTGACCTGACTCGATTTTAGATTTAATCGAGATCCAAAATGACTACCAAATACCGAGGTAATGTAAAAAAAAAATTCTAATAATTTAATACCAAGTAAATTTATGATATTTAGTGTCAAGATAATCTGTATACGTTGACAATTTGCATATACTACTTCTTATGGGGATCATTGCCGGGTGCATATACTACATCTTGGCAGTGTTGCATCCTCTTGCTGGGGGAAGACTGAAGAGCCATGTTAGCAACCCCAACATGGGTGTATCCTTTTTATTTTATTCTCAATGTTTTAGTTCTTGACCTCGAAACATAAGAGGTGAAAGTTTCCCCTTATTATTTCACATCTAGTTGGTTTTTTATTCTACTTGAGGGTGATGTTAGAGGTTATGCTTCTTTTTTCAACTGAAAATGGTTATATAGATCTTTAGTTATTTGTGAGCCTCCATGAATGTTTTGCTTGCTATCCTGCATCCTGATCACCATGTTATTTGTCTATGAGAAGCAAGCGTAACTTCCTTTTTATGTAGAATCATAACAATTATCTTCTTCCCTAAGGCATTTTGGGAAGAAATCTTAGATGAGTATTTCATATGGGCTTCATGCCACAAATGCTCAGCCTCGGCACTCCTATTTTGTCGCGGACTTGCATTAGCCTCAGTTAAATTACAGATCCATATTTTGGACATTATGTTGCACTCTTCTTAAGCTAGTCAATTGATTCATGCTAAATGAGGTGTTGAGATGTTGTTCCTCATGTTGCTTTTAATCTAATTATTATTTTTTGAATTGAATTTGTATGTACTTCACAGTATATACTTTGTAAGATTTTCCAATTTTCCAGAAGTTTGTAGTTATTACAGCAGTTTTTTGCTCTAGGAGTGAGACTATGATGTTCATGAATCTACGTACAAGCGAATTCCTTGACTGACACGATGCAGGCATAAACTTGTTGCATGCGGAAGACTTGGATATCCAACAAATGCCCATGTCCAACAAGATATGACAGCCTATGTGGCATTTAGTGGGAGGAGGTATCGGTTCAATCCATCCTCCAGTCAAGGCTTTTCTTTCAGAAGACTCTGGTCGTCTTGAAGAACCTAACTATGGAAGCTACAAATATGCTTTAGCAATACAGATTTTTTTTAGATGCTGTTTTGGGTTTTGGTAGCATGTTTTGTCAAAAGGGTTAGATCTTAAGGATTTGAACTTAGGCCAACAAGAACTCTCCTTTTGAAGAGAGGTACATGGTCATTTGGCAGAATAGAATCTTTCTCTTTGACCTCTGCTCATTTTGATTTCTCTAACATGTTCTTGTTCAATCTTCCTCAGGATCGGTGTTCCTGGCGTACTTGGACAGGGCAGCATTTAGAGAAGATATGCAGGCCTGGGGTTATAGTTTTGTTTCCTAATTTGCCTACCAGAACTAAAGAAAATTAAGTTTCCACTGAGACCACATTAGAGTAGAGATGTTTTCCTCGGTTAAGCTTCAGGCCTTAGCAACTCTCAAGTTTGACCAGATTTTCACCATTAGTCTGCTTACAGCTTTTTCACTCAAGCATATGATGCCAGATGACCTGAGCTGAGATTGCTTGTGAACACGGCAAAGTGCCAAACATGAATTGATGAGTTGAGTTCCATTATTTTCTAGTTCCACCTAATGCCTGTACAGTTCTCCTAATCCTCTCATAACTCCCTTATTATCTGGAATTCTTTTGTTAGTATTTTTTTAATAAATATCAATTATATTAATATTGATATGCCACGCTTTATTACATTAAAACTAACAATTTGAATTAAAAAAAAAATCTAAAGTATACGTATACACATCATGTTTAATCCAACTCGATTATCTATTAATCGGATTGTATTAAACATGACACGACTCACATTGCGCCTGATCATACTTGTTGCGTCTGTAAATTAAGCGCTATCGAAGGGAACCGTGGGACCGACGCTTAATAGAAAATGATGTTGTACTGGTCCCTGAGTCCACGTTGACAATGTCAAGTGCAGCTTAATTTTCACGCAACCTGCCTGCCATCTCCTTCTCCTATAATCTCCTCCTCTTCGTCGTTCTTCTTGCCTGCCAGAAGCCTCTTTAAAATCCCAATAGAAAGGAAGGCTTCGCCAGTTTCAAGCAAAGATGTCTTGGCAACAGTACGTGGACGAGCACTTGATGTGCGACATAGATGGCCAAGGCATTCATCTCACTGCTGCTGCAATTATCGGCCACGACGGCAGCGTTTGGGCTCAGAGCTCTACTTTCCCTGCGGTTCTATTTTCTTTATCTTCTCGTTTCTTTTTCATTCCATTTATTCTTAGATTAGATTTTCTTTTTTTGTTTGGTGGAGATGTTATTGGTCTATTGGCTATGATGTTGTTCTTTCTTTCTTTTTTCATTTTGAACTTGTTATTTGTTTGGATTATGCATGTTATCATTTTCTTGAAAATCAATAGCTGACAAAATTGAAATAATTGGGTTTAATTTTGAATTGGATTATCATCAAATTAGACGAAAGGGTTCTTAAATTTCAAATGAGCTAAGGGTTCTTCCTTTAAAAAAAAAAAATTTAGAAGATGACAGTTGCATAAGTTATTGCATTTAGCTAGGATCCCTGACCGCAAACAGCATAGCTAGTTTGAACATGGCCTAGCGCTTGACTTCGTTTAGCTGACTGCATTAGTCATCTTATAATATGGTAACTCTAAATTCACTTTACTGTCTAATTAATCTGCTACATCTTTGTATTCGGTATTCATACTTTGCTGCATGCTTATAGTAGTATGATTTGCTTACGATTCACTTTTCATATCTTGCATTCTTAACCATTAGGTAGAAAAGTAAGGATTTGGCAGCTCCTTCTTGGGAAAAATGTGATTGATCCCATGCTTCTTGTGTTTTCTCCTGAAATATGTATATGAAGGCTCTTTCTTTGTTTGGAAAGTCAATAGATGGTTTTAAAACTAGAGCATAGTAGGATGTTCAAGAGCATGCATCAAAAGTGTGCTCCTTTCAACTTCCTCATTTATAATTATAATAGGCGTTGCCAACTTTCTAATTTATAATTATAATAGGCATCACGCATCAAATGCATGCTTGGTGTTTGTGTTGTCTGCTGTATATCTTGTGCTTTTATCTACCAGTTTGCTCTGCTCTTTGTGGAATCCTATACCCTGTGGCATTTTAACCGTGTCTGTACTTGGTGTTGCAGTTTACACCTGAAGAAATCACTGCCGTCATGAATGATTTTGCTGAACCGGGTTCACTTGCTCCGACTGGCTTATTCCTTGGTGGTGTAAAGTACATGGTGATCCAGGGTGAACCAGGGGCTGTGATAAGAGGAAAGAAGGTAATATATCCTGGTGCATCATGATCAATCTAATTGTTGTTAGCTGTAAAAGTTATTTGCGAAGGCAATCTTGCTTCTTTTGTAAGACGGGAAAAACTTAATTGCTGGATATGCCATTGTGGTGCTATATGTTCATTGGTTTCTCTATATTACAGTGCTTTAAAACTGTTTAGTAGTATGGTTTTGATAAAGTTTCCCTTAAATTATGTAATTCAGGGTGCTGGCGGTGCGACTGTTAAGAAGACCAACCAAGCCTTGCTCATTGGTATTTACGATGAGCCTCTAACACCTGGTCGGTGCAACATGATTGTGGAAAGGCTGGGTGATTATCTAATTGATCAGGGTCTTTAGTTCTGTAGGTATGTTGCTTCCGTTTTGTTCTTTTCCTCCCTCTATTTTCTAGGACATCATTTGTTTTTGCATCTATAATTTGTGTCTAAAATGTTCAGGGTTGGATGGACTTGTGAGCAATTGATATCATTTACAGTGGAGAGCTAGGTGTGCAAATGAAGTGTTATGGTGATTGAAGGGTGAATACTGTTATATTTTTTTTTTTTTTGGTGAGAAGGGTGAATACTGATATTGCTTCCTTATATTGTATGGAATCCTTTTTTTTTTCTTTTACCCTCAAATATTTGGTGCTTGTAAGAGAATTGTTTGACTTGGATGAGTTTTCTTATCCTTACCCTATTGATGTTAAATTGCAAATGTCATCCAAAAGCTATCACCTTTTGTAATATTTGTTTTTGATAATCTCAATTATCAGGTAACAATTTTTGTTCAGGCTCGATTATATGCATATTGGACTGGTTTTCATCTTAATCTTGAAAACCCTACTTTTTTTTTCATGTTATTATAAAAAATTAATAACATAATATAAAAACATAAAAACGATTAAAAAAATAACTAGATGTGAGAAAAGGAAGTAAAATAACGATGGATAAAAACGATATCAAAAGAATTAATTAAAAAATATGAAAAGGATAAAAAATAAGAAAATTTTATATGGTTGAGAAAATTTTGATAAAATATATATATATATATAATTAAGAGAAAATTAAAAAAATGATCACCATCATTTCAAAAATATGAATTAATACAAATTAAAATTTCAAAAAATTATATTTATAAATTGGATAAAAATTAATAATAATAATTTGATTTGTAACGTATTCATACCAATTATGAATATGATAGAATAAATTCTAATTGACACACTTTTACATTAATAAATGCTATACAAATACATAAATCGTGAAATTTACTTTTGGGTGGGCCATGATTTTATCCATGCCGAGGCACAAATATGCCAACAGTAAAATCATGGCACACCGAAAAGTAAATCTGACGATTAAAAAATGAACAAAATGCACGTGGCGGCGAATAGACGTCTGATGAAGATAGCAGCCGGCAATCAAATCACGCCTCTGCTCTTATAAAAATTCTTCTTCATATAAGTCTCTATTCTCTCCATCAAAAGCTTGCAGATCACATACAGAAGAAAATCCTCTCTTTTGTTGCTGGAAGCTACAGAGCTGAAAATGGGAATTCCATCAGAAATGAGAGATGTTTGGATACAGAGAAGAAGAGATTCCTTCCTAATTCCTTCTCCTGATGAAGACGAGAAAAAATTGAGGGCCGAGCGATTCTCGCAAGGTTTTTTTTTTCTTTTTTAATCTTTCATTTCCTTAATTTTGCAGCTAAAAAAATGGGGCAAAATTAAGATACATCGAATTTGAAATCTCTCATCAGTTTGACGCTGATTTTCTTTCAAAGATTTAATTGCAATCGCATGAAATTCTGATGCTTTCTTCTTTTTTCCGATTGACAAATTTTCGCTTACTAGAAGTTATCTGTATTGTTCTGTGATTTACGTTTTTTGGCCGTAAAACACAGTTTTTAATATCTAATAATTACAAAGATTTAGTTTTTGTTTAATCCGCAGAAGGAATTCGTGCCGGTCTCAAGGCCGCTGCCATTGCCGCCGTTGTCAGCGCTGTGCCTACAGTACGTTTACAATAACCTTGCTCATATCGATTTTATTTTTTTGAATAAATGAAATTAATTGATCTACATTTGTAAATCATTTTGAACTGTAATACAATTCAAATATCTTCGGTTGATGCTTGTATACCTTTGAATGATGGGGTCTTGCTTAAACAAATTTTATTGTATGCTGAGATAATAGTTACGAATTGCAAATTTTTAGATCACAGGGTTAATGCAGGTTCATCTTTTATCCTTTTCTGTATGAGCAATTCAGCAGTGGTTTAAAAGTTTTAATTCTTTTGCCTTCTATTGTTTGGATTACAGATTGCAGGTTATTTGGTGTTACAAATGGTTATGGCATAAGTACTAGATTACTTTAAGATTAAAATTATGGGTTGTGGCTCAGCTAGTTTCAGTGCATTTCAGATTAAAACTCAACTCATTGCCTGCATAAGTGTTACAGAATATAATGGTTTTACCAAAATTATAAAATCTTACAGTTTCTCTATCTATATTAGTGAAGGACTTTGCTGAGTTCTTTTCCAGGGATGGATAGTTTGATAATTGATTTCTAACTATATTCCTAATTCCCCTCCAACCCTCCCTTTTCAGTTGATTGCAGTTCGTAAAATTTCTTGGGCGAAGGCAAACCTCAACCATACTGCTCAGGCTCTTATCATTAGTGGAGGTATTCTTAAATCTATTTTGTATGATTTATTAGTCTTAGTCATCATGTTCTCACAAGTTCGAACTTGTGAATTCTTGATTTCAATGATGACCTAGAAATTGGAAGGAAATGGGAATGACTTATTGTATTTGATTATACTAATTGTCACTTTGTAACATGGCGGTCTTTATTTGTCAACAGCATCAATTGCCGCTTACTTCATTACTGTTGATAAAACCGTGTTGGAAAGTGCTAGGAGAAATTCTCGAGCCCAGTTTGACAAATCTGTTTGAATGCCAGAACTGAAGGTAGTGCAAAGGTTATGAGGGCAACTAATTTACGTTACAGTTTAACATTGTTGCATGCACATTATGCAACTTTGTTTGAGTTTTATCTTCTATTGGCTGATTTCTCTTCTAGAATTTAAGCTGGTTAAATTTATTTAGATGATCTCTTCTGTCTTTTATTGTGGAAGTCTTAAGACTTCTATTGTGCAGTTCTGTTTCTGTTTAAGTTGTTTTTATACATGTTTGTGGAGATAAGAGATGGTGGAATGTATTAACAAAGCAATCATGGGCAAGGCATACTACTTTCACCCCCACCTTTCTACTTTCAAATGGCTGCTTATTTTTTGCTATAAGATGTGATGGTAAAATCATTAACAAGGAATAGTTACCGTATATTTTCTTTCTCAATTTTTAATTATGTACGACAGGAAACAGCATGTGTATAACGTCTCGTATCACTAGGGAATAACCGCGAGTCCTTAAACAAAAGAAACCCACATGCCTAATTGCATGTGAAGAGCAAAACTGGCAGACTGCTTCCCGGGCTGTGGTGCAACGTCCCTCGGCCTGAAGTTGGTATTCAGAATGCATACCGATAGGTAGCATCAGCTACACCATCTTCACCATTGCTATTAGGGTCTAAAACGAGCCAAGTTAATCTAGTATTAAGTTTGAGTTTGGTTCAATTTAATGAGGGTATAATTGAATTTAATCGAGATTATTTAGTATCATGTTCGAATTCGACTTGACGTGAGAATTTGAGAATTAGAGGTTCTAAATTCAGTTCAAATTTGATTGAGTTAAGTTTGGTTTTGATGCTTGAATTTAATTTGACAGAATATTCGAGTCATTCGAGTTTGATTTGATAAGTTTGAATTTAATTTAATAAATTTAATTTGTTAATTTTGAATTATATATTGAAAGTAAAATGATAACTTAAAAATAAAATATGTGGATTTTTTTTTTTAAAAAAAATTGATTGGATTTGTAAATTGTTTGACTGGAGTATTAAAATATTCAAATTTAATTTAGTATTAAAATATTTGAATTTAATTTGATTTGTTATTTGAGTAATTTGAAATTAGATTTAAAAATAAATTAGTTAAATTTAAATAATCATCAATTCAAATTTAATTGACTCATGAATTAGATTGATTCATTTACCTCTTTAATTATACGCACAATTACATTGGCCACAGGTTTTGTTTTCTCCAACCCATTACCGAGAGCAATTTCTGGAGAGGCTAGCTCGAGCATTTTCATGTCGTTTTCCACATCACCAATGGCCATTACCTAGGGCCATGATTAGAACTACTAAGATCAGTATAGGCATGTCTTTGCATTTAAGCTTATAAGATCATATTTCATTCAGTCATTATCATGATGGTTAGACTTCTTTTGGTTTTGTTCATAGAGCTAGTTCCACTTCTTCTGTAAAATGGTGATGGAATAATGAGCAGCTAGTTTCCAGCCATCAAAGCATGCATGCTGGCATTTGCTATGTAAATAAGCAGAATCTACTATAATAAATTGGCTATTTTCATTTTAAACTTACACCAATCTCTTATAAGATTTTGGTTATTGATTCGAATAATTATTTATTTATTATTTATAAATAAAAATTTTATAAATTTAAAATTTCAATATTAATATTTCTTTTCTTGGTTAGAGACTTTTATTAAAAAAAAATCTCTTAAAAAATAAACATTTAAATTAAGGGAAAAATAGCCTCTATAAAAAAATAAGTCTACAAAGACAGCTGTATATGACAGGTGGATTACTATTTGATAGTGATTTAATGCAAAGGAAAATGCTAAATCTTATTCATAACTGTAGCAATTGAGAAAAAATATCAAAGAAGATTCATTTGAAAGATTTGTCGAATATCGACCAGACCCACCATTTTCCTGTTTTAACCCAAACAAACTCTGCGTTTGAGACATCGGTTCTGTTTTCTCTTTTAATTCGTAAATGGTAAATCCTCAAGACAAGTCGAAGAAGCAAAGAATTTATGCATATCCCAATTTCCCCCCGTTTGGGTCGGCTCTTCGAAACAAAACCGCGTGCCACAGGCCCACACTGACTTTCCTACTGTACTTTATACCCTTCTGCATCTGACGCCTGTAATAATAATAATAATAATAATCATCTCATAAATCCAATAACTGATTGTTTTCGAAGAAAAAAGAAAAGAACTGAACCCTACCAAACGCTGCTTTACCCCCACCCGAACGGCGAAACTCCGTCTCTCTTTTCTTCCGACTTTCCTTCGCATTCTCGATCTTTCCTTCGCCCTTCTTCTTCTTCTCTGTCTATAGCTATCGTTTTTTTGCTTTGTTCTTAAGTCTTGTGTTTAGATCTGTTTGAATTTTCTTTGAAATTCCGTGTTTGACCTTTTTCGTTGAATCTCCCCAACAGTTTCCCTCCCTTTCAGCGAATTAGGTTTCTATCTGTTTTCCGTTTTGTTTCCTCCAAGTTGCATCTGCAAAAAAAAAGAAAAAAGAAAAAATCTTTTAAATTTTTTTCCAATTTTGAATTTCCTCTGTTTTCGCTCGCGATTTGTGTTGTAATCTTAAATTCTTTGCCTTATGATTTGCTGAATTGGTTCGATCCTCATTACGGTTGCTTGAATTTTACCAATTTCGGGTTAAATCCAAGCTTGCGTGTTTTTGGGATCGTTTTTAGGGTTTGTTTGTTGCTGAAACCGATGGATGCTCAGAGCCCTAACGGATCTTCGCCGCATCAATCACAGCCTCCGAAGAAGTACGGAATCACGAAACCGATATCCCTCGCAGGGCCAAGTGAGGCTGATATTCAACGGAACGCGGAATTAGAGAAGGCAATATTACTCTGTTTTTTAAGGATTGCATATTTTTAATGATATTTAATTCACGATTTATTTTCTTTATGTTTATAGCTTTTAATAGACTCGGGGCTTTACGAGAGCAAAGAAGAAGCCGCCAAAAGAGAGGAGGTTCTTGGTCGTATCACTGAGGTAATTAGCAAATAATTTTTGCTTGTTGTCTTCCCTTTTCCATAAAATGAAGAAATATGTAAATAGTTGTTGTTACATTGCTGTTTTGGGCCTATTGGTTCATATGCCGTTCATGTTGACTTATGATTTGACTAAGTACCTTTTTGGCTTGCATGTTTTGGTGATTGCATGGTGACATAAATTTTGAATTTCTTAATTATTTGTTATATTTTTTTAGAAGAAATTTGCAGAAAGAATAAGTTAATATTTGGGAAGGCTCAATGTTCCTGTGTTAGTTCCTGTTTTGTCAAGTCTAATATATGGGTGTGTTTCTGAAAAAGTGAATACTTCTCTTATAGATTGTTAAAGCTTGGGTAAAGCAATTAACTCGTCAAAGGGGCTATATGGATCAGATGGTGGAGGAAGCAAATGCTGTCATTTTCACTTTTGGATCTTACAGATTAGGGGTAAGTATTTAATTCCTAATTCCTTCATCATACTGCTATTTCATTCACTTTTATTTTAATATTTATAACATTTCTTCGCAATCGTAGATAATTGGTTTGAAATCATGCATGCTTGTTTAGCCTGGTATGGCAGGATTTATGAATTTGATTAGAAAAAACCTGTCGATATAAAGTTCTTTAGGTTAAAAGGAAAAAGGTGACCTTTATAAAATTTTATCTGGTGTTTGGTCATTGATGAAAATCTAGCAATATGATACTTTGGTTTCAATGCCCTTATTATTTTTGGCGAAAAGTTATTAAGTTCTCTTGGTGGTATGTGCTTTGTCTGTTTATCCGCCATTATGTTAATTCTATTTAGTCTATTCTCTTGATTTTGTCTGTCTTGAGCAAATTAAACATTTGATATTTGGATGATAAGCAAGTCTCCATGTTAACAGGTGCATGGACCTGGGGCCGACATAGACACTTTGTGTATTGGGCCATCTTATGTGAACCGAGAGGTATCTGTAATCTGTCTGTTTTTTTTTACCTTGAATTAAGTTGGTTGTCATTTAGTTTGAGTTTTACTAACGTTTAATTTGAAATCACCAGGAAGATTTTTTTATCATTTTGCACAATATATTTACTGAAATGGAAGAAGTCACTGAGCTTCAACCGGTTCCGGATGCTCATGTCCCAGTAATGAAATTTAAGTTCCAAGGAATATCAATTGATCTTCTTTATGCAAGTATCGCTCTTTTGGTTGTTCCAGATGTAAGTTTGTAATCCCTTTGATCATTTTTTGTTTGTAATCCGTTTGATCATTTTTTGGATCTAACACTCTTGTTGACTCAACTGCATCACTTTTACTCAAGTGAAGGCCAAGAATGATGTCTTTTACTTATTGCAGGATGTTGCAAGCTATTCTGTGATGAGGATATATATATATATATATATATATATATATATATCTGCCTCTCGCTTTTTTTTTTTTTAATATGTTGTCAACTAGAACTTATAACATTTTTGTTTGTTATAATCGCTTATAAGTATGGGGTGGTATGTGAATTTGACATTTTTTTAAATGTCTTATCATCCATCTTATGTAATGGTCAAAATCATTTTCACCTTGGACTTTTTCACCTTGGAATTTTTGCTATACGTAAATACATTACATCCTAATATATGAGTTTTTATAGCAGTCTCGCCAATTAGTTTTTTCCTCAGTGGTATTAATATGCAAAAGTTACTTTCTTGCTTTTTATGAAAAAAATTAACAAAAAGGCATATTTAGATGATTTTAAAGTTTGAGGTTCAAAATGAATTTGACCAGGAGTTGGAGGGGTCTTTGAAGATTTTTTCTGAATTTCTGGTAGAGACTTCAGATTACCACTGCTGAAGGGAGTAGCCAATAAAGAATTTTCGTAATGTTTCAGTTCACCATTCTATTAAAAGAGTACCTATGGTGTATATTTATATAATAAAAGTGTAAATTTGTAGTATAATATCGGGTTCTTTTATATATATATGATGAAAATGTAAATTTGTAGCATAAGGTCTAGAAAATGCAGTGCATGTATAGTTTAGTTGCTGTCTAGTTTGATGTCTATGTACTTTTTGAACTAACCAACAGGACCTTGACATCTCACATGGGTCTGTGCTACATAATGTTGATGAGCAAACTGTTCGAAGTCTAAATGGGTGCAGGGTTGCGGATCAAATCCTGAAACTTGTTCCAAATGTTGAGGTGAATATTTTGTATGCCTGCCCACGCTCGTTTATTATTTTTCTCATTTTGCAGTCTTCTAATCCATTACGTAATTATAGCACTTCCGCATGACACTTAGATGTTTGAAGTTCTGGGCCAAAAGACGTGGTGTTTATTCCAATGTAAGATTGGTATTTATTTTTTTCATTGGCTTCTTTGCTTTCATATTATTTTCTAAATTTTTCTGCTTTTACTTGTTCATAGGTTACTGGATTCCTAGGTGGTGTAAATTGGGCTCTTCTAGTTGCACGGTTGTGCCAGCTTTATCCCAATGCAATACCTAGTATGCTGGTTTCTCGATTTTTTAGAGTATATACTCAGTGGAGGTGGCCAAACCCTGTTATGTTGTGTTCAATAGAAGAGGAAGAACTTGGCTTTCCTGTTTGGGATCCTCGGAAGAATCCTCGGGACCGCTTTCATCATATGCCAATAATAACTCCTGCATACCCTTGCATGAATTCCAGTTACAATGTCTCTATAAGCACCCTTCGTGTTATGATGGAACAGTTCCAATGTGGTAATAGAACATGTGAGGTGAGATGACCCATGGTTATTTTATTAAAGGTCTAGCCGCCTGAATTGAAGTTTGAGAACTATTGATGGCTTATCTGAGTAACTTTTTCTTTATATAGGAGATTGAGCTTAACAAAGCTCAATGGAGTGCTTTGTTTGAGCCTTATCTTTTCTTTGAGGCATACAAAAACTATCTACAAGTTGACATAGTTTCAGCAGATGCTGATGATTTGCTAGCATGGAAAGGCTGGGTGGAGTCACGGCTTAGACAGCTTACCTTGAAGGTAAACATTAAGTTCTCTATTGTAGTAGTACTGTATTGAGCATTGAGCCATTTTTGCATATTTTATCATTACAATGACTTTTAGGATGAGTTCAGGACATTGAGTATTTTCCTCTTTCTTGATGATTTCTATGTTACTCTGCAGATAGAGCGGGACACAAATGGGATGTTGCAGTGCCATCCTTACCCAAATGAGTATGTAGATATATCCAAGCAGTTCCCACATTGTGCTTTCTTCATGGGCTTGCAGAGGAAAGAGGGATTGAGTGGACAAGAAGGTCAACAATTCGACATACGTGGAACAGTTGATGAGTTTAGGCAAGAGATAAGCATGTACAAGTATTGGAAACCAGGAATGGATATTTATGTTTCTCATGTTCGTAGGAGGCAACTCCCTGCCTTTGTTTTCCCTGATGGATATAGACGGCCTCGATCATCGAGGCATCCAAACCAGCATACTGGGAGAACTTGTGAAAATGTTACAAGGTCCTTGTCAGGGTCTTCAGAAAAACAAATTAAGAGAAAACGTGATGATGAGACAGTAGATGAAAAGCTGGACAAACCAGAGAAGCGGGCCTCTATTAGCCCCCAGAGGCTAGAGTCTATTTCTCCAGAAAGTAGTACTAGTAGGTCCGGTGGAACATCTCATATTAGCAATGATCAAGCACTTAAATTAGAGTGCCCAGCAGCTGGGGATATTGATAGCAATTCTGTTGTTAGGCAGTCTATTGGGCTGTTAGAGAGTGAAAAAAGAACTGTGGAGACTACTGTCCAGCAGGACAGAACCGTTGATCGAGGGACCCTGACCACTTGTGGGCGGACTTCTTTAGATGTACCCAATTTCTCAGTAGTTAGAAGTGTGGAGTCAGCTGAACAGATGAGCAGGCAGGAGTTGCTTTCTTCATGTGAAGTTCCTCATTCCGAAATAAGGGAAGCATGCAAGACTGGATTGAATCAAGATACTGGGGATCTGACATCAGCATACGTGGATGATGCAGAGACTGGATCTTCTAGGAGAATTTTAAACTGGAAAGGGGGTGTTGTTGGGGTTGATCAAGAGGTAGTCAAACCATGTAATCAAACAGCAGTGGTAGAAATTGCTGAAAGTGTATTTGGGTCAAGTTCCAATGCGCAGAACCTCAATTGCGAGGTAAGTTTCTCTGTTTGAGGTATATGGGTTAAAGATTGTAGCAGATGGCAGAGAGAATACTGGAAGTTCTGGAGATAGTGAGAGTCGGGGATCTTTGCAGGGTGGTGTCTGCAGTGCAAATTTGGATTCACTTCTGGAAAATGGACATTTGAATGCAAGCAGTGTTTTCCAAAACAGCTTGTCTGCAGAATTAAAGGTTTTGAATCTAACTTTTGGACTTTAATTAGTTAATAAATTGTCGTCTTTACTCTGCTTTATTGCTTTGTTTTTCTATTTAGGTTACCTCCTTTGTTCCATCTCTTCTTCTATATAGTTGGATCGTTGTGCTGTCAATCCTGGTTTTTGTTTTTTCACTTAAAGAAATGAGCTTTTGAGCATAAAGATGGTTATGACTTAGTGTTTAATTGAGTGGGAATAAAATCTTGTATCCGATGGCTTCAAGGATTTTGCGACTTTCTTATGTTCTTTTTGTTAAGAAATCTTTCAGCATTTTCATTTAATCATTGCAATTTTGTCTAGTGGTGTCTTCCCTAATCTTTTTATCCTGTTAATTCTTTGCCCAGCTAACTGGTGCATATGTGGTGGCAGGTCCCGCACCACCATCATACGTGCTATGTTTCCAGTAACTGTGCTTAAGACCCTGACTCTGTTTTGTGTCTAAGGCTCAGATACATATGACCCTTCCTCTTATTTATGTTTTCTTTTGTCAATTCCTGGGGGGATAACTTGCCTTTTCACCTTTATTTTGTTGTATAGCCAAATATCGCACTTGGAAAGGCTGTAAGTTCTCAAGATGGAGCTAGGTCAGAAACTTTGCTGAAGCCAGTGATGAGGCATGTGTTTTTTGGAACTTCTGTTTTGTTTATGCAAATTATGACCTCTTTATGCCGTTCTTTTTTGTTTTCAATTATTTTATATATAGCAGGTTGAGTTTGAAGTCAACGGCATAATGTGTTGTAGATGATGCATTTGGAGATTCTTTCCTACCAAAGGAGTAAGGCCAGCACCTCGGTAAGTGTCACATTAATTGCTGGCTTTACATTATGGTTTTCAGGTATGTGCCGAGTGTGACTGGAGTGGGAGCAATGTTGGCCACGCGGTGGAGAGCTTGGTTTGGTTGGCTTATACTTTTAATTGTGTGGTGCTGTATGGGCTTTAGCTTGGAGGAACCAAAGAAGCTATAAGAGTGCTCTGGTGCTTTGAAGACTATCTTATTTTTTGCCGCTTGGGTGGTCCGGGATGTCTCTTCCCTCGATTTATGAATGAAGGGTTCATCATCGAGAAATTGTAAATCAAACAAGGGTATTGCTGCTGTACCATACCATTTAGATATTTCCGTTTACAACATTGTGTAATCCTTTGTACACTAGTAAATTGAAATACAGTTCAGCAATGCTTTCTAGTTGGTCACCTCATCGCTTTCTCTCCGAATGAATCCATTTAGATAATCGTTATTACTGGTATATGGAATTGGATACTGGATAGTCGACTTTGTGTAAATTGAAATACAGTTCATCAATGCTTTCTAGTTGGTCACCTCATCGCTTTCTCTCCGAATGAATCCATTTAGATAATTGTTATTACTGGTATATGGAATTGGATACTGGATAGTCGACTTTGTGTAAATTGAAATACCGTTCATCAATGCTTTCTAGTTGGTCATCTCATCACTTTCTCTCCGAATGAATACATTTAGATAATCGCTATTACTGGTATATGGAATTGGATACTGGATAGTCAACTTTGTGTAAATTGAAATACAGTTCATCAATGCTTTCTAGTTGGTCACCTCATCACTCTCTCTCCGAATGAATCCATTTAGATAATCGTTATTACTGGTATATGGAATTGGATACTGGATAGTCAAGTTTGGAAAAAGGGTTTTTTATTGGAAAAGAGAATCTATAGGGCCAAGTATGTACAATTAAGACTACAAAAGTTTCTTTTTGTCAGTCCGGACATTAAGCAGTGGTTATCCCACGTTAATCTTCGAAAGTGTGGAAGTAACGAGCGAAGCTGACTCACTTTCGGGAATCCTGTCGACATGGTTGTGCATATAGCACATTGGTCTTCTTCTACTCCAAGGAGTCACCACTACCGTAAATCAAACACTGTATATTATGCTGTCGTCTTCCTCGGATCCCTTGATACTGCGCTTGTAACTGGAAAGATAAGTGGCAGTGGCATTGCCAAGAAGTGGAGCTACGTCAAATTCCATTCTTTTGGATCCATGGCCATCCGGAGGACAAGAGCTACGAAGGACGTGCAGAACTTCCTTCATGGAAGGCCTGGTAGAGGGCAATGCACGTGTACAGACAATTCCTACCTTGTATACCATTATCATTTCGTCCCAGTAGGATGATTCTTTTATCTCTGGATCAAGTATTTCAACCATGGGCTTATCCTCTGAGAAGTGCTCCCACGCCCATTCTGCCAGGCTCATATTCTCGTCGCTATTGGCTTCTCTTCCTGTCACCAATTCCAGGAGTACCACTCCAAAGCTGTAAACATCAACCTTTGCATTCACTTTTGTTGTATATGCATACTCTGCAATACAAATGACAAATTTGTGTTAAAGGGATGTTACAGTTTTTCTGATTCGAAAGATGATTGAGTTCAAGAGGGAAACAGCAAGCAGTCAAGTTGTGAGCATCTTTACCTGGGGCGATGTAACCAAAAGACCCTGCGACTGCAGATATTGTGTGAGATGTTGCATGCCTAGTTAGCATCTTAGCAAGTCCAAAATCTGCTATTTTTGCTTTGAATTCAGAGTCCAACAAGATATTGCTAGACTTGACATCGCGATGGATGATTGGTGTAGGGCACTCATGGTGCATGTAGCATAGCCCCTGAGCAGCTCCAACAGCAATTTGCATCCTTGTTGGCCAATCCAACACAGCATGGTTAACTGAATTCATCCCTGACACAGACCTTCTCTTATTCCCATGAAGCCATCTATCAAGGCTCTGATTCTGCATGTACTCGTATACCAGAAGCTTTGAATCTTCACTGGAAATGCAACACGGTAACTTCACTATGTTGGAATGGCGAATGTTGCCCAGTATTTCAACTTCTGCTAAGAACTCTTTCTCAAGCTTGTGATCCAGTTTCTTACTATTCCATATTTTCTTCACGGCTACAGATTCTCCTGAACGGTTAATGACAATTCGGTAAACCTTCCCTGAGCCACCACTCCCAATGAGATTATTATCTGTCAAATTGGACAATATGGTTCCTTCTGTGAAATCCAATCTCTGGAATGAGGTCAGCTTCCATGTTTCTAGATGCCGTCCACAATTTTTCCTTCTATAGTCTCTAACTAGGAACAAGGTCAGTAAAAGGATAACTAGGAAACCAAGGATAGCAAGGGCTACAATCATGACAAGAAATTTAGAGGACAATTTTTTGGGCTCATGGAGTTTGGAATGACAGTCTGGAAGATTTAGAATTGGAACATCTGCACACAGATCAGAATTGTTCAGAAAACTGTTTTCATAGGCAAGGTTATCCAACTGATCTGGGATCCTCCCAACAAGTTGATTGGATGACAAGTTGAGTGAACTCAGCCTCAGGTTGCCAATTTCGGGAGGAATTTCACCAGAAAATTGGTTTTCTGATAAATCTAAGTTAATCAGGTCAGGTAAAGACCCAAGCGCAGCAGGGATTTCACCAGAAAGCTTGTTATTGGAGACATTTAAAGTATTTAACCAACTCCATGAGATTATTTCAGATGGCAGTTCTCCAGAAAATTCATTACCGTCGAGAAGCAGAGTAATGAGGCGAGTAAGATTTGTTATCTCCTTCGGAATATTGCCTGAAAATAAATTGTTGCTGGCCTTAAGGACAACCAAATTTGACCAAGATGAGATTCCTAGTGGAATTTCACCGGAGAACTTGTTGTCACTGATTTCCAACCTTGACATATTCCAAGCAAGTTCACTCGGTAGTTTGCCCGAAAAAGAATTGTTGCTTAACATCAAGCTCGACAAATTGAAAGTTGTCCATAAACCGGGAGGAATCTCACCTGAGAAGTTATTGTTGTGAAGTTGAACAGTGCGTAAAGTACTGCAATTTCCCAACGACTTCGGTACTTGCCCAGTGAGATCGTTTGTATGTGCAACCAATCCTTGTAGGACGCCTCCAGCACATAAATTTTCAGGCAGGTGGCCAGTGAATTGATTCTGTGATACCTGAAATCCTTTGAGCTTTGAATGAAAGCCGAATTCTGGTGGCAAGACTCCGGTCAACTTGTTCTGAAAAACACGAAAATCACTCAAGGCAGGAAGTAGGCCAATGCTTGTTGGCAACTCCCCTGTTAACTGGTTTGAGAACAGGTTTAAGAAGCTCAAATTTTGTAACTTCCCAAAGTCCTCTGGAATGGAGCCGTTCAAAGTATTCATAGAAAGATCAATTTCAACCATATTCAACGCGTCGATGCTTTTGGGTATCTCACCGGACAGCTTATTGTGAAAGAGATACACGAGGGTTAGATTTTTGAACGAAAACAGCTTCTCAGGAATAGGACCTTCCAAATTGTTTATAGACAGGTCCAAAAGCTCCAGACTGGAAAGGCTGTTGAGACTTTCCGGAATTTTACCGATCAAATTGTTTAGTTTCATCCATAACAATTTCAACTTCTTCAACTGACCAAACTCCTGAGGTATGTTCATGGGGACAAACGGATTGTCAGCCATTGCCAGAAACTCAAGATTGGACAAGTTACCAATTTCCTTGGGAAACGTCCCATTGAACAGGTTTCGGTGGATATATAAGGTTTGCAACTCTGGTAATCTTCCAATACTTGGTGGAATATTACCAGAAAAATTATTGGAACTAATATCCAAGAAAACCAGAGTCGATAATCGGCCAATATCGTCAGGAATTGGACCAACAAAATAGTTCTGGGAAATGTTTAAGATTTGGAGCTTTGAACAATTGTAAAGTGTTGGGAACTCTCCAGGAATAAAATTCCAGGCAAGGTCAAGGAAAGTGAGGTTTTTAAGCTCACATATTGTTGGAGGAAACCTTACCGTGATGTCCTTTTCAGGAAGATGAACTTCGGTTACCGAATTGTCTATACAGACAATCTCCGGCCAATCACACGGTGATGATGATGAGTTCCAGGATCCAATGGCCGGTGGATCGCCCAGTTGTTGTTTAAGCTTGAGAAGAACACTTCGCTCTGCCTCCATATCTTGTGAATAAACTGCATTGAAGGATACGGAGAAGAAGAGAAGGAAGAGAAATGGTAAGCGTAGTTCAGACATTTTCTTGATAGTTTCAGGTGGTTTCAAGTTCTGGTTGGTGGCTTTGGTTCGGCCTCGGCGAGGAGCCACTGAGTTTGTAAGATTTATACAAGTAAAGTAAGCTTTGGGGTTCTGTTGTAATTTTTTTTTTTTTTTTATTTACGTTTCCGTCACTTCCAGGCCTGCGCTGCGAGTCAGTCAAGTCGTGCCCGTGCGGCAAAGCAAGAGTTTCGTTTCCGCACGGATCAATTATTAATCATTTCCTCAAACTGTTTTGGTTCCACTCTACAACCGTGGTTAGTTAACTCCCACTGAAGATTGGTTGTTTATTTGATAATAATGAACACCCATTTGCAGCAATTAAATAAGAGAAATAAGAAAATTTTGAGTCTCTAGAATATTATTGTCAACTCATTTGTTTGCTTTCAGCTGTAAATCAAACAGTAAGCATTTGAGTAAATTTTATAATTTCGTATTAAATTATGTAAAAAATAAATATTATTGTATTATAATTCATATGGGATATCAACACATTAAATATAAAATTAATTTTTATTATTTTTACAATTAATTAGTTTAATATTAAGTGTTTTTTTTTATTATTATTTTTCAAAAGAAAAAGATCTGTTAAATTGTGTAGAAACTTTGATTATATTTGCGGACAACGTGCATATTGATAACACCAGGCGATGCTTATAAAGTCAATAGGACAGGGAGGGTAACTCCGCAATTGACTGCAAATACATGGGCCTTTTTCTGACAATCTTGGCAGAGAAGTCAACCAACGTGGGCAGCTTGATTTTGAGCCGACGCTTACTTGGCTTTATTGTTTTAGTTTTAGTTTACAGAGCTTCCAAGCTAAGCCGGAACACAGAAGAGAGAAATTTCCAATTTGTTATTAGTAGTGTGTGACTCATAATAATTCATGAATGGGTAAAAATATAAAATTGATATTTTTTTCCTGAATTATAATTTAATATATTATTAATAAAATTTTTAAATTATATTAATAAATTTTAGATAATATAATAATATTTTTTTTTGCATTATTATTTTCATGCATTCTATCCATGCGTGTTTTTAATTTTCATGCTTGATTTATTTCATATTTTCTATATTAACTTATAATTTATTACTTTAAATAAAAAAATTATGCTCCGTTTAGTTTAAGTTTTTAATCTATTTAAGTAGATTTATTCATGTTAAATTTATTTAGACTGAGGTTAGGAGCAGCTTAAGTTTGAGCCGATAAGTGAGTCAGTCAACCGTTTCCAGCGTTGGGTCAACATAGACAAAACGGAATTGTCAAGTGGCAACTGATGAGAAACTTCAGACGCTTGGATGTCTTACACATATTCATTTCTTGTTTGAATATTACTTTTAATACATTTTTTTCAAATCGATTTCAATAAATTTAAATTTAATAAAACAAATGATTTGCCATAAACAATTACAAATTAGGCAGACTGAGCTTAAGAGCAGCTTAAGCTTGAGCCAATAGGTCAGTCAACGGTAAGCAGCATTGGGTCAACGTCAATGGGTACATTGATGCCAGACAAAACGAAATTGGCAACTGATGAGAAACTTCGTACACTTGGCTTGTGTGCCTTGCACTCATTCATTACTTGTTTCTTTGTCACTTCTAAAACAAGGATTATTTATTTTCTCGAGAATGCTTTGATTATTTTTAAACGATGGATTCTTAACTAACAGATAATTTATATATATATATATATATATATATATATATATATATGAATAATTTGTATTCCAAATAATAGCATTATATATCTATTGATATTTTGTTGTTAGAGAAATGAATTATTATGTTAGATTTATTTTAAAAAGTTTTTTTTTTAATTTTTAATATATTTATCTTGTTATGACTTAAGTGGTAAATATAGGTCTTTGATCCAATTTCTAAAAGTTAGGTGGGCTGATTTTTCTGCCATTAGCATATACTTATATTCTTGAAATTTATATTGGAAATGAAAAAATGTATAAATATTATGATCAAATATTCAAGTGCGATGGCCACTTTTAGCGCTGGAAAGTAGATGTAATTGTAGAAAATATACATGAAAATAATAAATAAATAAAAACCCTGCAACTTGAAAGCCACACCAAACCCGCCGTATTCAAATTTTCAAAGGAAAAAAGGTGATTGTCATTCTAGAAATTTTATCTATGTTTGGTAATGTGATACCCTGACCAAGACAATTCAAATATGATAGAGACTTGATATCTATGCATAAAATTTGTACATAAATAAGTACCTTATAAATGAGTATTTGATATTATCTTATTCAATTAAGTAGAGTTAAGATATTTAATAATTTAGTTTGAGTAAGATTCGGATAGTAATTTTATTATCCGTCACGGATTCGAGTAAAGTTCGAGTTTTACTCTTAGGGTTCGATTGTAAATAATATTTTTTAAGTATTTATATATATATTTTTTATTCATTAATTATTTATTATTAATATAATACTAAATGAAATTAATTTATTAAGTATTTTAATTATGATTTTTAATATTAATCAATTTTGTGAGTTAATTTAAATTTATTATTTTATTTTTTTAATAATATGCATTGAAATTGATTTTAAATTTAAAAGTCAAATTTTGATTTAATAAATGTGTATTTAAACGAGTTTTTGAGTAGTTAACATATATTTTATATATTATATTGATAGAGTTCGAGTAGTAAAAATAAAATATTTGGGTAGTTAATCGAGTTCGAATATTATAAAATATAATCAGGTACGAGTTTGGGTAACTCAAAAATAATGAGTACTCGCTTCATTTATATCCCTATATAAAGTGTTTATATTGAGTAAAACATAAAAAATTTATGTTAAAATTCGTATCAATATACCAAAACAAAAAACTTTACTTTTAAATTCTATTATATTCATATAAAATTTTTATCAAATTTTAACTCGTATCATCTTTATATCTTTTATTCATGTTGTTTTCAAATTATATCACCGTATTGAATAAAGCACCCTTGTTGCAATGCAAAGTGAAAGCTCCCGTCCTTAATTTGTTGGAAAACAATGGGATATTGGTATAAAATCTATACTATCAATATCAATACTTGAATACTATGGCCAATTTGCATAGCTTAAAGTTGTATACATGCCCCACAGGGTAGAAAAGGCTGACCTGACACATTAGATAGTCAATAAAGCAAGGGTCCACTCGCTTGGCTGATGGAAGAAATCAGTAGCAAGAAGAGTCAATGATGCCAAACACGAGTGGGGAAACAAAGAATCAAACAAGAGAGGATGGAAAACGTTGTGCGTTTGTTGGGAGAGCATAAGTGTACTTGAAATGATGTAGAACATGCCAAATCTTCGTGCAGGGACCAACTCGAAACCAATTGACCATTGGGTTGGTGTTAATTAAGGGTGTTTCCAAAGCTTTTGGTGCAGGATCACATCTGAAGGATTTGGATATTGGATGGTAAAAGTAGCTTCATATTTTCACATTGGAGTTAGTTGTTCACAATTGAAGGGACCTTGAACGACTATTGCCACCAACACCAATAATGTTCTCCATGTTAGCCTTAACAAGTTTTATTTTTTGATTCATAAAAAAAAGTACAATAAAAAAGACGAATTGAACTTTAAATTTGATCTCTAATAAAGAGAATTTTCTTTTACAATATTGATCAGATAATTTTCTGTTATAATGTGAATTAACCCATAATTTAATTAAATTAAAATATTCATCGAGTTGAGTAATTATCTAATCAAATTCCACACTAAGAAGTGCTAATATCTATTCAAATGAAATTAAACCTGGCATGATACCGTAAGGACCACCCGAACAAAGAAATTGGGGCCAAGTCAACCACCCAAAAGGGCTCTCCATTTCCTTGTTCTTACGTGTGGAATGTGCAATCTTTGAGGCGATTTTCCTTTGCTTTCCTTTCATTTTCCGCATACTCCTTGCTATAGACCATAAATCTTGGGTCATGCTTGAGTTTAAGAATTTAAAGTTATGTTTGGTGTATGGAATAAAAAAAAATATATATATATATACATATAAAATTATAGATGAAATAAGATTATATAATATCATTTTATTTTATATTTGGTATGTATAAAAATTAAAAATAATAAAATATTTTATATTTTTTTAATATATTTATAAAATGTAAAATTAAAAATAGTATAAAATAATTTTTTTAATAATTTTTCTTAAAAGTAATAAAATTTGAGCTTATAATCTTTTTGGGTAGAGTGCTTTTGTATTTTGAATAATTTCTATCATTTTTAATTTCTTGTATAAATTTCACTGCACATCTTGCAAATAAAAGGGCCTTTTTTTTCCTGAAAATAATGGCAGAATAGTCAACCAATGTGGGCAGCTTGACTTTGAGCCGACGCTCATTTGGCTTTTAAAGTTCTAGTTAAGTTGGCTAAAAGCTTCCAAGGTAAGGAGTAAGGAGTAAGAGAAAAATTTCTATTTCTTAATTTTTATTGTACTTTTCTAAGTTGATTTCACACTTATGTATAGAAGACACTCGTCATTTCCTTTTACAAAGCATTTTCTATCAGAATTCTTTTTTTTTTTTTAAATTAAACATGCTTATATATCTTATTTATTTTTCTGGATAAGTGGTTTTATATTTTATTTAGTATTAATTAAAAAAATTAAATAAGATATAGTAGGCCATACAGAATATATTTTTTTTCTGAAGAAGCCGACTATTAACCTTTATGTATGTGCAGAAGTACTAATTTTTTGCCATTTGATTTGGTATTTGCTGACTCTAACATGCCCATTTTGTCAAACAAGATATATACGTTGGATTTCATGATCTGGGGAAAATTCCAGTCCACTTCCACAGCTTGTAAGATATAGTATTCTGATTGCTGTGAGCTGTGGGGGCACATGGCTTGATTCTTGCTGTTTTATTGGGGATTTTATAGACAATGATTAACTTCTACTTTCATTCCTCATAACAATCATAATGAGAAGCAATTTGATAGTGATAATTACGGGTCCTATTGGTAAGACTGGGATGAGTTGGTGAATTTAGCGTATCCATTTTTTAAATGATGGATTCTTAACTAACAGACAAAAAAAAAAAAATACATATGTGAATAATTTGTATTCCAAAAAAATTGTATTATGGTATTTTTATTGATGATTCGGTTTCGGAGAATTAAATTTTGAGCTGATTCGACTTAACCGATAAGATGGTTATAAAGAGTATTAGAGTTAAAATTTTTTGAAACGTATTCAGATATTTAAATCAATATTTGAAAGAAAAAAGAAAATTGAAGTTTGGAGGTTAGGTTGAGGATAATATACCTATTTTTAAAGGTTTATTAAAAATTTTAATATATTTACGTTGTTGTGACATAAGACAGTCTAGGTGAGGGTTTTGAAAGTGGTAAATACAGGTCTTTGATCCAATTTCTAAATGTTAGGTGGGTTGATTTTTCTGTCATTAGCATGTATTCGTGAAATCTATATTGGAGAAGAAAAATGTATAAATATTTTGATCAAATATACAAGTGCCATGACCACTTTTACTGCTGGAAAGTAGATGTAAGTGTAGAAAATATACATGGAAAAAAAAAACATTGAACTTGAAAGCCACACCAAACCCACCATATTCAATTTTCCAATAGAAGAATGGTCATTGCCGTTCTAGAAATGTTATCCATGATTGCTAAGGTTGATATTCTGACCAAGACAATTCAAATTTATAGATCTTTGACAATTCGTATTTGTATTATATAAAACAAAAAATTTTATATTAAAATTCGTATCAACACATCAAATAAAAAATTTATTTTTAAATTCTATCATATTTATATAAAATTTTTATCAAATTTTTGTTCATATCTTTTATTCGTGTTATTTTCCTGTCATGTCATCGTATTCTATCTTTTAGAATTATCAGGTAGCCTTGTTGCAATTCAAAGTGAAAGCTCCCTTCCTCAGTTTGTTTGAAAACCATGGGAAATTGGTATCAAAATCAATACCATCATTATGGATACTTGAATGCTAATTTGGCCAATTTGCATAGATTGAAGTTGTATACATGTCCCGCAAGGTAGCACGGGCTTACCTGACTCACTAGTTAGTCAACAAAGCAAGGGTCTGGTCGTTGGCTGATGGAAGAAATCAGTGGAAAGAAGAGTCAATGACGCCAAACACGAGTGGGAGAAGAAAGAATCAAACAAGAGTGGATGGAAAACGTTGTAGAACATGCCAAAACTTTGTGCGGGAATCAAGTCGAAACCATTTGATGATTGGGTTAGTGTTAATTAAGGGTGTTTCCAAAGCTTTAGGTGCAGAATCACATCTGAAGTATTTGGATTTTGGGTAGTAATAATAGCTTCATATTTTCACGTTGGAGTTGGTTGTTTACAATCGCAGGGACCTTGAAGCTGTAAACTGACCAATAATATTCTCCAAGTTAGCCTTAATATTTTTTTTAAAGAGCAGTGAAAAAAAGGTAAATCGAAGTTCAAATCTAATATCTTTTAAAGAGATTTTTTTTTCTTCTCATGTTGATTTAATAATTTTTTGTTACAATGCAAGCTATCCCATGATTCAACTAGGCTAAAAAATTGGTTGAGTTGGGCTATTACCTGATCAAATTCCGTGCTAAAGAGCGCTCGTTTCAAATGAAAAAGTTTCAATTTGGGACTAAGTAAACCACTCAAAAGTAAACTTGATAATATAATATAACACGATAAAATACGATACAAATAGAAAACACAAAAATGATATATGTTAAAATTAGATAAAAGTTATATATGAATATAAAATAAGATTTTATAGTTCTCGTATTAACAAAAAATTTGATACAAAATTTTTATATTTTATATGACGTATATAATTTTACATTACACGAATACAAATTATAAAAATAAGTTATCAAATTTACCCATTAGGGCCCGTAAAATCCAAAGCCCCTCAACATGATTCCCAAATGCAGCACAGCTAAGGCAAGAACAATTATAACGCGTTTTATGTTAATGTCCCTATCATCTTTGGTTTCTTCATTTCCTTATTCTGCATGCGTAATGTGCAAATCTTTGAGGCATTTTCTTTTGCTTTGCTTTCATTTTACAACTATTCCTTGCTACATACACTACAAATCTTTGGTTCACGTTTGAGAATCTATAGGCATACGTAAACATTGCTTTAGCTAAAATTAAGGCATTTTGGAATTTATACTATTTGCAAGGTATTTTGGAAGCATTTGCCTAGGAGCAATTGGGCAAAGGAAGACCCAATACCCACAAATCTTGGACTTGGGAACCCACCTCTCCAAATTTTCAAATTTACACGGGCTGCCGTGGCTCACTTTGCCTCACTGGTAAGCCAAACGGCCTCCACTGCTTTTACCGTTGAGCATTTTGACTTCTCACAAATGTGGATTCAAGTCCCAAATTCTGCATGAACATTCACAAGAGTGATCTGATCATATATGCCCTATTCTGGAAAGACCCCATACCAGGCTTAACACATAAATAAACATGTTCAATGAGAAGTTTGTTCCTGTTACAAAAGAAACAAAAATGACCAAGAAGAACGCCAATATCCCATGCCCGCCGAGTAGTCATATTACTGTATGAAATGCAACGATATTGCCTGGTGTTTAAACAAGTACTCTTTAGTTTTGACAAACTAGAGATCCAAAAACAAAAGGGTTTTATTTGACTGAAGAGACAGCTGTATAGACATGTAGGATTAAATGGGGAAAAATGAATATAAGAGATATAACAACTATTGATTGAATGCAATTATAGAATGCAAGCTGAATAAGTTCAAACTCTCAACAATGCTGAAAAAAGGGGGGACGACTACAGATCAAGTAAGTTATCAGCTAACTGCAACAAAATGGCTAGCCACCACTTTATTTGTATTCAAATGATGGCACTGGAGGAGCATCAAAGCTCTCCAAAACTTCTGTTTTACTTCCATTACCTGTTGCTGATTCCTGCTTCTTTCCACCAGCAAAAAGTCCTCCAAACCATGAAGATGAAGAATCCAATGAGGAAGAAGATGATGATGATGATTGTGATGATGATGAAGGTGAGCCCTGTCTCAAGCCGTCAACTGATACAGGGGCCTGGTTTGGCAATTGCCCCATTGGAAATCCAGGCATACCAGCTACATTCGGTGCTGGCTCTTCAATCATAATAGGCATCTGTGGTTGACTGAGAAATTTATTCAACATGATCCCAGCTCCTTCAATCAAAGCAAGCAAAACCCCACCAAATACTGCTGATCTGGAAGCAGCACCAAGTCCTTGACGCATTGAAAGAAACCCTCCAGTGGCAGCACCAGCTATAATGGAGTTCCAAGGATCTTCTTTCTGTCGGACATACACCATAGTGCAATCAAAAGTGGAAAAAAGGCCACCCCAAACAGCAAAACTACCACCAACACGAGGGGCATTCATACGCACTGCTTGAGTTCCACCAATCAACCGAGCACCACTAGGGGAGTTATATGTTCCTTTCAAGAAATGGAAGGCTGCACCTCCAACCGCACCCATACCAAAAGCACCACCAATATCATCAAGAATTCGATCAGGGCATGGCTCCCGAGAAGTTTCTGGGGTCCCCATGTTTCACAAATATAGTGCCTTTTCTATTAAAAGCACTCCACAAGTTTCAAAATTCCCTACAAAATTCACCCGTCAAAATAAAGCTCAAACTTCCACAAACAACAAGAACGATTCCAAAGCAAATTACAAACTTAGGTCTGATTAGAACAAAGATTTCAGCAACCATCAAATCTAGTTTGATTGCAAAAACCTAACGTTATTTAGCAACTTCAGTGACCTATAAAACCAAACAAGATCAACATAGGAAGACATAAAAACCTAATAGATGCAAAATCTTCAAGGAAACAGATTAACATATATTTGTTTCGACACTCCTTTTCTTTTTCTAAAGGTCACCAGCAAATTTCAAGTTACATACAAAAAAGGGAAATTTTTTTTCAAAGAAAACAATCATAAGTGCGATCCAAGCCAAAACCCATGAAACAAATTAGAACACAACAAAACCCTAGAAAAACATATCACTTTCAGACAATGAACACAGTCTCTACGAAATCCAGAAAATAATCGGGGAAAAAAAGGAAGGAAAAAAGCAATAACTTTCTTGTCTTGCATGAACGAAACCAGCGATTTTTCATTACCTCGGTGGCGATCTGCAACAAAAGTTGAGTTCTTGAGCAGAAAAGAGGGATTTGTTACATCAATTTTGATTATTTATGAAACAAGCAGAGAGGAAATGAAAACATGAGTAAACCCTAGAAGGCCTTAACCTAGGGGTGGGCAAGGGAATCTTCCTTTTGGAATTGGGTTCTGTTCTCTCTGTTTCTTTTATATAAATGGGCTACATGAAGTAAAGCCTTTCAGTTTTGGGCTTTTTGGAAAGCTTCTCATAATACTTTTTTTTTTTTTTTTTTCTTTTTAGAAACAAAAGTTTGCTAAATATTTACTCTCCCTTGTATGATTTTCCAACCTTTCTATGAAAGACCTATATATATATATATATATATATATATATATATATATATATATATATATATATATATATAATTTTAAGTATATATTTTTTTTAAAGGAATAAAAAGTTACTTACAATATATAACTAAAGGTTAATTATTTTTACAATATTTTTAAAAGGTGATTTTCAATAAATTTGAATTCGGATATCGATATCTATATTTTTATCTTTAAAGTACAACTTTCTTTTATATTTTTTTAAAAAATTTATAACAAATTTGTTATTTGTTATTTTTTTATTAAATTAATGGCTAATTATATATCCACTCAATGGTTAATGTACTACAGTTGTAATTATTCCATAAAAAAATGGTGAAAATAAATTCATATACATTAGTGCATGTCAATTCTACAAACCTTTTAATTTGAGAGAATGATGCCAAGCGCCAACTACCTAAATTTTCCCTTTTTCTAGTGAAGCAAGTCACAAGCAGATTCCATCCAAATTTTAATTTACCCTTGAATTTTCAGAAGTGGTTTATCATCAACATTCACAGCAACAATGTTCTTTTGGGTGTGGACCTTGGCTAGTTTGAAATTAATTTTATCAATCATCAACAAACATTGATAGTCTTTTCATTTCAGAAAAGAAAACAACATTCTAAACATCATTAGACCAAAATCTAAATCAATTACAAGCATTTCAAGATATCATAAAGTTCCATTAAGTTTCCATGTTCAAACACCTAGTTTACCTTTAAAAGGGCAAAAAGAAAGGTACGGAACACTACAAGTACATCTCAGGCAATCAATCAAATATTCACAAACTTATTCTAGGGACATCATAGCTCAGAACTCAGATGAACCATCCAAATGATATGTTAACTTTCATGAAAGGATTGCACATGATAGATTTGAAGTTTTGAACTCCAAACTTTAACTTCATGCCCCCATAACTTCTCCACTTGAAGATAAGAGAATTCCCACTTCAAAGTCATCTTCAAATATGGACTGCATGATCAAGTGGTGTCTTCTCTTTCCTATTGCTACCAACTGAAAACAGCCAAATTCACCAAAGTTCTCAAAAAGTCAGCTAACAGAAATAGACAGTTTTCAGTTGAAAGGTACAATTTGCTTTGTAGAGTTGAAAGAAAAGGTACAACTTACTTTGTAGAGTTGAAAGTTCACAACTCTTCAATACATGCAGCCTCCTTGCAGTAGAAACAAACATGCTGCAAAATAGATGAACTCCAGGATCAAAATTATTGGGACAAAAAACTAAGATCAATTGTCATAAAAGGAAATCAAGAATTTATTGTTCGATTAAACGAGTATATATAGCCAGCTATATAGTAAGTTTATCATAAAAGGAAACAAGTATTTATAGTAAGTTTATGTAAAGATAGCTAGCTTCAAGAATCATGATAGAATACCATAATCTGATATAATAATTACACTTACAAATTAAAGATTTGGGTCAGATTATATGCCAGCAAGTTTTCATCCTGAAGAAACAGATGTTTTTGAACTGAATTTTGCGGTTCAATAATGGTTGAAAGTATAATTTGTGTAAGCTGATTTTATAATCTAAGGACTAATAAAGAGAAAACTGCTTACTGCCATGGGACATCTCCAACAAGCACCCTGTCTCCTTCATCATCTTCATAAATTAGAGTATATTCTCCACTTCCGGCCAACGAACCAACATCTTCTTCTGCTAATTCTTCAATCTTGTTTTCATTTTTGGTGGCAGACGGATCTCTTTGAGCTAGATATATAATTGTAACAAACCGGTCAACTTAAGCTAACATAAAGTAAGATGTTAAGAAAAAGAAGTAACTGTGGTGGAATATTCAGTATTATCAGGTGTGTGGACAACCTGCAAGCAGACCACTGAATAGCTCGTCTATAGCAAGTGAGAGTTCCTCATAGCTGTTATAGGCTCTTAGATTCACTTTCCTTCCAATTGGGATTCCTTCCATGTTGATCTTTATGAACAACTGAGTTTTCGAATTTTCCGGTTTTGCTCCATTGTCCTTTTCATTTGGTGATTCAGAAGCTGGCTTGGTTAAGCTGCTGCTTGCAATATTTTTCCTGAATGACCGAATTGGAGGCCACCCAACAATCGGGGAATATGCAATTCTGCTCATTTTGAGGCAGTGAGAGGAGCAGATAAGAAAAATGATCTAGCTTCAGTGGCATCAGCCAGGGGCTAAGCAATACAACTTTAAAACAAAAAAAAAAAAAAAAAGATTAACCGCCATCTATTTCTACTGAAAACAAACCACAGACAGAATCAACTTTCCCATCCCAGTCATGCTTGAACTAAACCATGCTCATCCCCTTGAACAAAGGGTTAGTGCCTTTTTTGCCGAAGTTATTGGCATTTAAATAAACTCTCATTTCACTAAGAAAAGACAGTTTTCTTTTATCCTTAATTAAAGATCAGAACGATATTTTTCTCTAGTTTTTCGTTATGAACTAACATGGAAAATGACCTTTTTTTCTAATACAAGCTAAGTATCAAAGATTCAAAAGTTAAAGCATGACAACCTTTTGTTTGAGGCATTGTTTATGGGGGCATCTGCATCAGCAGTATCAAGACTAGAACATGCCTTCCTATCGGGAAATTGAACCTCTGCCATCCTAGAGCTACATGACTGTGAAAAGTCCTCGGCCATGCCAGCAAGCTTCTTGGAAATTGGTAACTTCTGAAAGAAAGAAGCCTTTGAATGTTGCGGCTCCTTCTTGGTATCTCTCTGAAAAGCAGAATACGGTGTAGAGCCAGGGGACCACGGAGATGGAGTGCATTTAACTGTATCACCTGCCTTCCCAATATCCGAAATATTTTGGCATTGGTCAGTATCTCTTGACCAGGCTTTCTCTCCTACTCTTGTTTCAGCTGTGTGTTGAAAAGCTCTCTTTGTTCCATGAGTTGTATTGTTGAATTCTCCTGGAGGACCAAGCCTCAACTCCAACTTTCTGTCCTCTGATACTTTATGATTTACAAGCCATTCTTTGTTCATAGGATATTCCTCCATCTTATTTAGCCACTGTAAGAAGGGAAAATGAAAGAGATCCTAGCTGCTTGCAGAAAGAAACTATATTTTGGTTCCGGGAAAGTAAGTTTAGCTCGGTAGAGGCAAAGGGCAGAGAAAATTACTAATTCCTGGAAGGTAACAGAACTTCAATCAAGAAACTAACAGGATTCATGTGGATAAGAGAACTGCGGGAAAGTAAAATAATTAAAAAGAGGAAGTGGATCAGTAAAAATAGAAGCTCATACGATATTTTTAGCTATGCCTACTTGTATCTACCTAAAGGCTAAAACATTCTACAAATCAGCAACAGCCAAAAAAATCTAACTACTTCCAGCCTATATATGAATTTTGCTGCTTTCCAAGGAAAAGGACAACCAGACACATCTAGCAACCAGAAACAAACCACAGCACTCTGTGAAGAAAATTTGGTAATATATGGCAAACTTGTGGGGAAAATATAGCTAGGTGGCTCTTTGACTTTCTTCCAAATTTTCTCTTGTGGTTTCCTTTTGAGACTGGAAATTGACAGACAGAAGGAAACTGCAGAGAGATTTCTTTCCCTCCACTCCACAACACTAGAAATGGAAAATAGAACTTGGGCCACGCAACAGCTTGCGCATAATGGAATTGGTGGTCATATTTTACTTGATGCATAGCCTAGACAAGACAACATTGTTCTTCTTCTTTTGTCAAGAAGCAACGCTACTAGCCTAGACTCTAATGATGCTTATCCTAGGCTTAGGCACATGGACATGGTACATGATAAAGACAGCACTGTTTTTCTTTTCCATTCATAATGCAAACATGATGCACACACTTATACCTTCGAATTTGATTAAATAAAACATAGAAATTAAAATTAAAATAAAAAAAATACACTCTTAACGTATTTTACCTCGACTGTATCAAGCTGATTGCTGATACACAATCTCTTATACACACACTCGTCTTTTCTGGGTATAAAAAGGCAATAAACCTTGTTAAGATCAGGTAAAACAGTGTCTCCTACTTATATACTCCATCAATACCTCTTCTAATACTGAATGATTTATATGAATTCAGACATGTGTCTGTTTAGCTATCTGGCCCATAATTATTGGCAATGGCAAAGAGCAAAGTGCGATAATCGAATACTTTCCACCATAGGAACAGGATTCATCCAAAAGAAGGAAATATTTGTCCACTAGTAAGTAAACCCAGTCAACTCCTCCCGTATGTACAAAACAAGGAAATATTTCAAACATTTGTTGAACAGAGAAGCGACAATCCTGTTTAAGTCCTAATTTAAAAGAGAACCCAAAGTAATATTAGTATTTTACAATGGCTTGTCATTATTAAATTGTTGACTCTTGAAACTCTTTCAGGCATGCTTTCTGCAATCCCGCGTTTCATGGATATGGGTGGAGAAGCCTACCTTTGCTGTGATGGGTTCAGCATTTTCAGACAGTGAAGTTATTTTCAAGCTAGTATATGCATTTTTATCTTCTTTTCATGGAAATGTTCAATGAATATTGGAAAAACAGAAGGAAAAACTAAAGTCTTGGTCATCATTATTAGCAGTACAACCAACCCTTTTGCGCTCACCATCTGTTAATGATGGTGGAGCCCCAACATCCCACTTATTAAGATATGATCGATCACTGCTGCCTGCCCTGATCATTCCCAACTTCACTTTAAGAGTAGCCTTTTTGGACCTTTTTGCTTTATTCCTCCTTTTCTTCTCTTTACTTCTTGGTCGTTGTTATCATTACAACTTTGCCTGCTGCTGGCTAACCAGCCAACCAATAATCTCCCATTTCCTCCCCATCTCTGCCCTTAATTCATAACTACTATGTCAAGGATGCTTAAATCCTTTGAGCTATCACTTCGTTTTTGCACCTGTAAAATCGATTGGATCTGCTATTAATCATCTTGTACTAAGACTTTCAGGAAGAAATTCTTTGCTGTTTATATATTTACATGAATTTCTGAAATCAAAGAAGTTTGACATTTGTAGACACCAATGACACAACATGAAAAATAAATAAAAAATAATCCGAATATAAACATGATTTTATATGACATGATAGACACGAATAGTCAAACCGTTTCAACACTTTGATGATTCAGCAAACAAGATACAAGGCAAACACTGTGCAAGCTTCTTTTTCTTTTTGCTGTATTATTCTATTCTCTTTAGTCATTTTCCCTCCTCTGTACAGGCATTATGCAAACTTGGGCCCAGAAATTAATACCACAATACTAGAATCAAGTGTGTGGATTCAAATGGAAATCTAGGTGCTGTCTTTCCAACAAGCCGAAGCCCAAGACTTCCATAACCAAATCTTGGAAGTGTAGAGCGAGCTTGAATAGTTGAATTTGACAAACCACCACTTCAACCTGGACCCTTCATTTCCATTCAACTACAAAGTGCGGGGAAGACCATGACCTTTCGCCCAGGAGACCGAATTTGGAACTCGAGAGGAGGCAACTAATATGCCTGTCAACTTTACATAAAGTTTGTGATGCTATCACTGTGTAGGTTCCTGCCAACCCACCAGAGGAAAGTGTTCGGGCGGGCGCAGGGAAACAACTTGAACAACAGCAGTAGGAAATATAAAGTGGCATGTTATTGTTACAATTATTGATAGTAATATTTAGATATTCAAGACATAGTTAGTTATGCATCATGTACAAAATATATCCCGGTTTTCATAGTGATGGACTAATTGTAGTGAAGGCTATATCAGTATATCGCTATTTCAGTAACTAACGAGGCACCTCATGCTGTGTAGGAAGCTGCAGCCTGTCTAGCCATCTGAATAGAAACCAGACAAGCAATTAATGAAGAAGTTAGTATGTACTTGCTTATTTAGAAGTCATAAAAATGCCGGTGTTTGTACAAAATGATGGAATAGATCAAAACATGAGACCTGAAAATAAACTTCGAGCTTCCTCCTCAAGATTGCATACTCTTGCTTGACTTGTTGAAAAGTCCTAATGCATCTATAAAATCAAGATATTGAATTCACTTCAGAAAAGGTTTGCCAATTTAATTCCGGCTATCCGGAAAAGATCATGAGTTAAGCTTTGTCCTAATCTATATGTATGGTATCAAGTGAAGAAAGCTAAAGAAATAGACAAGAAAAATACCCTTCAGCATTTTCCGCATTGCAGTATTCTCTGAAGACTGTGCACTCCCTTGTCACCTTTTTAGCCCCAATGCTTCGAGTCAATCATAAACAACATAAATAGGTAACTTAGCAATAGAATTATATTGCTACTAATATAATAGTAACATAATTTTTTTTCCTTTTTAATCTGGGTATTCAAGAGTTTACCTAGTGCTGCTACCTTTGAAATGGTGCATGTAATCATCCAATTTACTGAAATCAATAGGCTTACTTTTCCTGCATGCATGGATTAATAGACTTTCCATAGTAAGGAAACTTTTAGATGCAGCAGCAAGTAATATATATGTCACAGTAATCTTATCATATTGATGGTTAATATGAGAATATATATCGACAATATATATTCCCCTTACAGTGCCTGTTCGATGTTGTTAATCAATCTTGCTGAGTCAGTGTAAAATAGTGTAACAATTTCTTGTACAAAATTAGGGTTGGCATCATCTTGTAATTCCTCCAGCTGGATGAATTGCTCGTCAAGATACCCCTACAACATGCTTCAATTATCACATTTTACTTGATTTGCCAATAAATTCATAATAGATTTGCATGGAAAAAAAATTTTACTTGAAGCTGTTGATGAGTCGGTAACAATGCTTCAATAAAATACAAACATAAATTTTATTATTATTTTTGTAAAATTTTTGGTCTAACATTGAGTTGTATATTCTTAAAATAAAAGTGTTTTATTTTATTATTATTATTATTATTATTATTATTATTATTATTTTAATGTTGACTTACTAAAGGCCAAAGTAGAGGAAATGCAACAAGGTTTTGGTAATATATGAAAAAAGGAAGGAGAGAGGACCTGATCAAAGAGGGACCTTCTCATGCAGGCAACTTCTTGTTGCAAGCGACTTCTCTCCATCCTCGCTTTGCCTTTGTAAACCAAGTGGTAAAAATCTGATGTGCCAATAATGGGTTGCCCTGCTCTATGAGGTGAGATTTGATGCTTAATTTGTGGAGTTGGTCACGGCCAATGCCCTTTGTATTTATAGAATACGGCTATTCCCTGTGGTAAAGGAAAGTATCATGGCCGAAGAAGAAAGAAAAAAATTGGAGAATCACAGGCCAAAAAATATCAAAAAGGCTTACGTGTCAAATAATTATCGTGTTTGTATATCCACTTTATATTTTGTCGATATGTTGGTTTAAAAAGACGATTGTAATGAAATAAATATTTGGCGTGCCAAAAAAATCTATTAATATCATCATTTCAATATCAAAACAACATCGTATAAAATGTCTTTCATTGAACTGGACAAGTTTGTACAAATTAATTGTCTTAATTTACTATTAACCTTACTTTATGTCCGAACTTAAAATCACTGTATTATTATATAACTGACAACACTAGCGAAATCTCAAATAATTTGTTAATAAAATTTAAAAACTTCTAATAAAGATAAAATAATTTTTTCTATATTATTCCATAAATTACTTTCATTTTTATTTAATTTTAATAGTTAAATATACTTCAATTTTTTTGCATAAAATAAATATAAATTTCATTTCATAAATTTTTTACTTTATTGTAAATAATCTCTTAATATTTTAAAATCATGCAATTAAATTTAAATATATTACATAACAATAATTTTCATTTATAACAAGGCATATAACATGATAATCTATAAAACTATTCACATCAATTACAACGTAAGATCTTCATATAGCAATTAATATCATTTAACAATTTTAAACAACTTAATTATGTTATTTTGAAAGATTAAAAATTTGTTTATATTAAAATAAAAATTAATGAACTAATTTGTATGTAATAAAATATTAAAAAATTATATTCATTTTTGAAAAAGATTGAAGATATACTTTGCTATTAAGCTTTGTATTTCTCTTTTTTTTTTTTTTTTTTATGAATAGACTACTCCTAAAGCTAATCACCTTTTGGGTTTTTGGGACGTGGCTAACAAACTTTGGTGAGAGAGGTCCCCGTTGCCATCTTCATTCCCAGCTGCCGACCAACACTGGAAATGTTCCGCTATTGGGTTACGTTGCATGTCGTTCACCGTCGAACAGACCAAGCCAGGCAACAAATTTCTACATGAAGAAATAGCTGCTCCCTGTTCATCCTTTTAAGTTGAAACTAGAAAGAAATCGACTAAACACAACCATAAGAATTCTAAAGCTGAACACTAAAAAGATGGAATATAAATTAGTTTTTAAAACATAATAACAGATTCAATAAGCCCATACATTTGTGATGAGCCCACGGTTTGAAGCATCAAGCATCATCTGAGCTATCCGAAAAATCAGTCAAATGCGCTCCTTCAGATATCTGCAGACCAGAAGGAGAAACTGGTGAAAAAGACCAAATAATATGATTATATATTCGACTATTCAAACCATTCAATCAATCTTAAGATATCAAGAAACTCAGTATCTATGTAATATGTATGCATTTAGCAGACTACTTCAACTCTTTGGAATTACTCAAGGCTCCGATAATTCCATTATTCTCGTAAGTTGAAAACCAGAAACATGGTACTCATCCTTACGCTACAGACATGCTTAAAAGGAGGCAATTCCTAGCTATTGAACAGGTGTCATAGTATACTATGGTAATATAATTATTATAAAACAGTTGGCCATTTTTTTTTAATTCTAAGAAATTAAGAATTAAAAAAGACAAACAGTAAAACAACTACTTGCTGTCACAAGTCAATTACTGGAATAAAAAAACTGTCGCTTATCCAAAAAGGTAGTTACTAATGCCGATAGTCAACCTTTTAGGGCACCTTATTCAGATAAATCTTTAGAAGTGGAATCTGGAGCGGCCGAAATGTACAGTCAGACAGATGATGCTCTAGAAAGATCAATGGATATGACCTAGCAACCATATGCAAGTAGGAAAATGCTTACAAAAGTTAAGAGATACATGGTCATTAGCTAGCCTAGAACTGGAATGTCTTCAAATAATCAGATAGGATAAGCCGACAACTGAGTAAGTACATTTTCTTATACGCACCTATGCCAAAGAAATTGGGTTACCAAACCACGTTTTCATAATTACCTTTGGCTTTAGTTTGTCTTAGTATAACAAGGTTCTCCTAAGCAGCAAAGCCTTGTAACAATAGAAAATTAAAATGCCGAAAGGAGATTGGAAGGATCAAGAGGAAACCAAAAATGAGAAACAAAAGGGGCCAAAATTATGACAATGATTGGAATGAGAACATTACCTTTAGATGAGCAGACAGTGGTTCCTGTCATGTATCTTTCTCGGTCCATCTCTCTCTGTGAAACTGTCAACCAAAAGTTAAATAAGGAAGAGTTGAGAAGGATGCTCCCTTTATTCCTTTGCCGCCCATCGAAGAAAAAGAGGAGAGAAAAAGGGTAGAAGGGGACTTTAGATGGCCATTGACCTCTCACTGTCTCCTTCAAATGATCTTTTATAGATGCTTGATCCTATCTTCTCCTTTGTTAAAGGAAAGGCTGTGTGACAGGTGGAATTGGATGAGAATACAAATTGCAGATTTTGACTCACCGGAAGGATCGTATTCGCTCTTCAATCACCTTCTCGTATGCTGATAAGAATCCCACCATGGACAGGATAACACCACATGTTTTCTTCTAACAAGGATGAAGTTTCCAAGAAACAATTCTCAAAAAACCCAAATTCTGAAGTTTCCAAATTCAACTGAACTAAGCCTTAATCCTAAACTAGTTGTGGTAAGCTAGAACAATATTTACCTGTTTTCTCCATTCAGATCATTTGAAGGCAATATCCTTAGAAAGGCTTGGGAAACTTGAGGGTACTTTCTAATTTGTCTAACCAAAGAATCAATCCAATACCTAATCAGCATTGTAAGTCCAATCCAGAAAAAGCATTTAAAATATAACACCAAACACTTTGAGCTACAATTCATTTTGATGACAATAGCATGCTTGTATTTCACTAAAAAAGTTACAAGAACTTAACCAGCAGTCCAGCACAGTAAACCATTTCATGAGCTTGAAGGATTTGTTGATAAACCACTGCAGACAAGTCTTCAGTAGAAAAATATGACAGTTCATAGAAAATGGCTGGTCATGTAAATTTTGTACCCGCTCAAAAACATGAAAGAGAAACAATTTTTATTAGGCTATTAGAGTATTTTATACAACCAAAATTGTCTTGGGAAAACAGCAATAAAACACCAATGAACATTAAGAGATATAAAAATGGCACCCGCCCATAAAGGAAAGAGGTAGAGGCAACTCATCAAACAATTTGTGGGCCTTCGAATGAATAACTTTTTCACTCATTCAGAACATTTTAACGTGTATATGCTCCAAAAAACTGTGGGCAATGATGAATCATCTAAAAGTCACATTAAGGTTTGTACACAAATCATTTCACTCATCTACGCAAGAATCCCATTGCCTGGTAGACATTATTGAGAGTAGCATCAGCTATAGCTGCAGCTTTCGTGGCCCCTTCTGCCAAGACTCCGTCCAAATAAGCTGGATCAGAAATAATTTCCTCATGCCGAGCCTGCAAAAGCAGAAAACCTGACTAATGATGGGGACACCCCAATCAATAAAATAAAAGATCATCAGTGGAAGAAAAATTGATAGCATTCAGACATGCAAAACCAATCCCATTGGCAGTGTAGGGGAAATCAACAAAATGATTGGACCAAGTATGGTCACAACTTTGGCTGAAAACAACCTTCATGCACATCAAGCAAAAAAATCTCCATGTACATACAAATTTTTCATGAAAAGAAACATATGCTGTCACTACCATCAAAGACAGAATTTAATCAATATTGGTACCAGCTGGGCACCAATGGGGGTCCAACACTGAGGCAGCAACACGGACCTGGCAAGATTTTATGTTTGTTAGACAACCTAGGCTGCAGTAAGCAGCTTCATAACAATTGCAAGACATAAATGTTTGACTTCTACAGTTGACTAAACAGCTGATATAAGATAATCAGGAATCACCGGATTTCATTTCATGTACATCAGCGAGAGCTGTTTACTACTAACAATGAATGAAAGCAACACTAATTGGTCCACAGAAAACATGCATAAATGTATATTTCTTCACCCAAAAACATGTGGTTAAAAAGATTAGCAAGCCAACACTTAATTTAATCTGATTAATCTTTAGTTGGCATGAATTTCTAGGATGAAGTATTAATACAAAAACACTTAAGTCCCTTGATAAAATAACATGCCCAATTGCAACAAAAACAAATTAAAGAGGTAAAACAGCATAACATTATAATGCAGTGTAAGCCAGTTAATATTAAAATAATATATATATATATATATATATATATATATATATATATTGTAAGAGCTAAGAACCTGGATAGGATGCAAATGATCAACCAATGCATCGGTTAGGAGGGTTTTAAATGTGCCCCAGTTCATATCTTGGCATTCCTGGGTAACTTCCTGAGAAAAGGACAAAATGTAAGACAATTATTAGGCATTCAATGCCTCCTAAGCTATCTAAACTGATTGATGATCCCACAATTTCTTATATCAAAGCAGAAACTTTAAAATCAATAAGAATTTCAAATGCAATGTACAAAATTTGCTGGCATTCTAAAGGAGAGAATAATTATCCATTTCTTAAAGCATTTCACACCTACTGTCATCGTATGTTAAATTCAGAATACTGTGAGCAGAGAACATTTCTGACACATTTTCTTGAAGCAAAATTTATAACCAGAAAGACTTGATTAAGCATTCAGTGGCTAACGGTTTGCTTAGTCCAAAGTACTTGTAATGTGATGTGAAATTACTATAGGACTGACTTATCTTAGATGAACAAGAACGGAAAGGCATATTTTAAATGTCATACACATGCAGTACTCAAACTCAAATAAGAAACACCTAATATTCAAACCTCTTTCGTCTTGCTTGAAATTAGCTGATATATTGAAAGAAGATTGTTGCATTCAGGACGTTCAGGATTGTCAAATTCCAGGCTATAACAATCACCACAAGAAACACGAACAACACAAAATGGGCTTGTAAGCTGTTAGACTTCACATTAGATTCTATTGACATAAAAAGAAATATGTAAACGAGAAAATAAAAATGGAAATATAAGGAAAAATTCAAATTATCAGGATAGGCTAGAAATTAACCCTGGAAATGAGTCAGTCTTGCAACGCTTTATCTTGTTTGCTATCACCTACCACCAAGAAAAGGAAATTAATTTAGATCAAACTGAAGATATGGGTAAAAACAGATATTGAAACCAGCTAAACTCCATAACTTTTTCATAGCATCAATAAATGAGTACATGGAGTCATATAAGTAAATATTCCCTAAGTCCAAATCAGGTTAAAGGCCCATGGCATCAATGACTAGCATGCAGATTTCTATACATAATTACTAAATTCAACTGTAGTATGCATGTAATTTATAAAATCTTTTATAATCTTCAAACAGACAAGGCAGGGTGAGAGTTAAGACAAGTCACAAATGCATTAAACTACTCACATCTTTGGGGTCAAGAAGATTGATTCGAGACTGATCAGAAGTTGCAGACTTGGACATCTGTAAAAGATTGAATCCCACAAATATATCAACCGTTATCAAACCAAAAAAAAATCATTCCAGAAAACAAACAAATAAGTTATAACAGTTTCATCAGCTATTATTTATTTCCTCTTGCTAATCATAGGGCAAGATCTAAAAGATGAACAAAAGCTGAAAGGTGACTTCACATTTTTATCATCTTCCACTTGGTAAAAGGATGGAATTTTTATTTTATTTAAGATAATAAAGATATGTTCACGAGCAAGGATCAAATATCCCCATTTACAAACTGCAAAGCTTTGCTAAAGATAATTCAAAAAGTAAGATGATTATTTCTACAAGCAAGTAAACAGGTTAAAGTGTGAAGAAAGCCTTCTAAGTCCTTCATTAAGCAATGAACGTGAAAAAGAAGGCAGAAAGACTTGCATTGTGTTACTTGAATAAGTGACCACAAACAAGTAAAGTAGGAAGATTATGGAAGCCATCTTAAAAATGTCTGGTCTATCTGCTCTGGATCTATATGAGAGTTTAAAGCTTAGCCATTACTTTGAGATAGTACTAACTACTAAGTCACCAAGAATAATAGCAGCATAGAAATAAAAATGTAAGAGAATATGCTCAATTCTTAAATCCTAAGAGTTCCCAATGTGATCATCCTCAAGCAATTCGTCAAACAGGAAATTGCACTATGGAGGAGGTGGGTAAGTCAGAAACTCTTATACTCATCCACTACAAGCAAGTTTCAGATGACAAGACATAGATTGTTGAAACCTTCGAAAGACCATCAATGAGGGACATAACTCGCGCTCCAGCTGGTGGTATTAGAGGCTCAGGAACCTGAATAATGGAACAAACTTAGATAAGAACCTTTCATAATTTGCGATGGTTCAAGAGCTTATATGCAAGGTCTAAACCAGGTATTAGCATAGAAATTCCACCTTAAAAATAGCACCACCACACCTGTGACCAAAATAAAATATTAGAAGGGTCAAAGCTTTAGAGATGAGCGTAAAGCAACCAAAAAAGAGGAACAGACATAATGATGAATCAACTCAAATGAATATTTAAAGACACATTGCTCACCCTCCTAGCTTTTTCCACTTCCTTCCTCCATATAAATAGTTAACACGCTCAGCCAACTCACGAGTTAACTCCAAATGCTGCTTCTGATCTTCACCAACTGGGACAAAATCAGACTGCAGAAGCATGCTGCAATTGTGTAAGAATCATACATCTTCAGGGCACTTTGTCAAAATAAGAACATTTTTTTCAGATAAAATGCACAAACTATCAAGGTTGTTAAGCATGCTCGAATAATGGATAATATTCATGTTTCCAAAACCACCTGATACAAAAGAATATCGGAAGCCATAAGAACAGGATAGGTCAATAGAGCAACCCCAACATTTTCGTCTCCCTGAGAAACCATATCAGAGGAAGAAAATTGATTTAAACAGACAAAAAGCATAAATTTGATAAGAGAAACAAGATGAAATGAAATAATGACTACTAGAAAGAAAAACAATCCTCTGTTACCCAGATATTAAAAACAAAAGCATCGTACATGCATGTTAGATGTCTACTATCTTTCTTCAGATAATATTGTGATATCACCAAAGGTATAAAAGGTACAAAGTGAAGGACTTTTGCAGGAATTGATATCCAATAGCATGGTCATTGCTTTCACTGAACTATTTCTGCATCATTGAGAACTGATGCATACACATTCATAGCACTTAAGAATAAGGGCGATGATAATAATTTTGTAAACTAGTTTATTAGATGCCAGCTGAACTCTTCTCCTGATATTTATATTTAAGAATTAAAACCAAAACACTCCCACTTTGACCAACTCCAAATGCACAGGGACAAAAACTTCATTGAGAAGAGGTTATGGTACAGAACTCAATGAAAGTTAAAGCTATAATGATAGAAATAATAACATCAATAATATGTAATGGAGATGGGGCTGTCATACGGCTATAAACGCACCGCCTTGCGAGATTTCTCTTTAAACTGAATCATTCTGTTTAGCCAACCAATTGGTGTGGCAGAACTCAGTAGCCACATCAATTCTACATGGGCACGAACATGTGACTGCACGAAGACAGAAGCCTGCAAGGCCATATGAAATTATTTCTTAGAAATTAGAGATTCAAACATATAGTGAAATAACTCACAAATAAATCATAAAGGGTCACCTTTGAGGTGTCAACGCCACATGCCAAATAAATAGCTGCTGTATTCCTTGTTGCCTTAGATAATTCTTGTGTAGCATATGGTAGTGTAATCTGCACATAAAGAAAACGAAGCAACAGAAAATAGCTAAATAGGCATACAGAATCAAGAGTGCTTTCAAAAAGCAGCCCAACATAAAAGATTGATTCTGTTCTGAGACAGCAATATCAAAAGGAACTTTTAACAGATAACCATAGATAATACTTCAAACATACCGCATGGAGGTCCACAATGAAAAAGAGTGTGTCATACGAGTTCTGCAAAAACAGAAACACGTGAAGAAAAACTTAATCATGCAAAAGTTTAAACCTAACAGTAAAGCGTCCTTTCAAGTGTGAAACAACAAAGGCAGCCACTAGCTTAAACTACTTCATTTTATTCTGTTCTTACTGAAACCAAAAATATAAGGCATTCAATAGTCTAGCACATGAATCCAAAAATGATTTGGCATCTAGAACCTGTTACTAAACCTAATCTTGGGAAATTCTCAAAGTCTCTCACAAGAATAACAAGAACATAGAGAAAAAAGCAAACCCAAAAGGGAAAAAAAAGGAAAATAGCATCCATTTCACAATGTAACTCTAGAAAAAGTGCACTACTCAAGGACAAAACATCAGTGCTCACACTAATTTCAAATGTAAATAAAGTTGGCCAAAAAAAGAAACAAAAATTTATTCCATACAATTCATCAGAATTACATTGCTGATGCCACATCACTTAACATGTTTGACCTCAGAATAAAGCAAATAAAGTCAGTAGCACCTGAAGCGCAATCCAATTCTTTATGGCACCAAGATAATTCCCAAGGTGGATTGCTCCCGTTGGCTGAACTCCAGACACTATCCTCTTCCTGTAAGTAATTAATTATGCGTTTACTAAACCGTGATTCCAGTAATGCTTTGATATAAAGGTCACTTGAAATCCATTATTTGCTTAGTTTGAATACAAGGAACTGTTTTTTTTTTTTTAAATTGATAAAATCATTTGTAATGAATTCAACTTTAATATGGTTCCAAACAGGCCCAAGCAACGTCATTCCAGAATAGCAAGCGTATTCTCGGGCTTTTCAAAAATTTAATTTTATATAAGAACAATCTTATATTTACCATTGCATTATCAAGTTCATTATCTAAATTCAAAGTAAGATAAGAAAAAACTATGAAAATGAAGATTACCTGACCGAGCTCGAAGAAGTCTCTGAAGCAGCTGGCTGCGAGAGCGAGAGACTGCAGCAGCAACGGAAACCACCGCCATTGTCTCCATTTATAGCACGAGTATGACGGATGAATCCAGGTCTTTTCAAGAATTTACTTCGAAGTCCGCCACAAGACCTGCTTTAGCACAAAAGCCAAACAAAACCATAAATAGATCAAAGTTTTGTATCCATCGATTTAAAGATGAAGCGAGCAGGGGGAGTACGCAGTACAGTGAAGATGAAAGACGAGGAGAGGAATTGGAAAGAATGAGAAAATGAGAGAGAACTGCGCGCCCCATTTTCTCCACTTATTTTCTCGGGGTTTTTGAAATTTGTGTTTGGGAAGACTTATCCAAGCAAAATCGAGAGCGAACGTGACTTGTGAGAGAGTCTGGAGGGATTGGTCCGTTGCTTTTCTTTTGCCTAGGTTTATTTTCTTTCAGCCTCGTTGCACCGCCTTATATTTGCGGCTAAGATCTATTGTAAGTGTTGACTTAAAAAAATCTCACTAAATCTGTGAAGTCCGATGTAACAAGAATTTTTAAGAATAATTTGAGTGTTCAATAAGATTAATTTTGATAAAATTAAAAAAATAAAATAATTATTATAATTTAATAAAAATAAAAAAAATAATAATTTTATCTTATAAAATAAAAACAAGAGATAATTTTATTTTTGTTTTTTTTGTTATTTAGCTAACCACTAGACCAATTAGAGGTCTGGTGACAGCTAAACCAAGTCTTAATGGATTAACAATGAAAAGTTTCAATTTATAGGTTAAGAGATAATGCTAATAGTAATTTTGTTTTAAAAATCTAAAAATTTTACTAATAAAATATCAAATAATTTTTTTTGTAATAAATAATTAAAAATATATATAAATTGATTGATATATAAAAAAGTAAGTAAAAACAAAATGTAATTAAAATATTGTTAGATCCAGATATGTTGAACCTATAAAACGGCTGTTAGGATTATTAACCCTATTGTCATTATTAAAAACCTATTATGGCTTACTATATAAGAATAGCTAAAAATAAGTGATCCTCACACGAAACTACACGCGTAACATAACCTATAAAGAGACGATGCCTAACACACCAATATCGGGAGGTTGTTGAATATTATTGAAATGGAAGAATCTTTCGATCTCAAGTTACAAGATCCAATCCACTCTCAAATACGTTAAATAGGAGTCAAAGGGTGAGGAGTAGGGCTAATTGTCATTCTTCATCTTTAAAGATCTTTTAAAACTACAAATTTTTCTATTGATTCTTGGTTTTTCTTCCTTTAAATTTAATGTATATTTTCTATTTTTTTAATTTTATCTTTTTTCTTATACTTTATTATGATATTGACTTAAACATCGAAATATATTTCAAAATAACATGTTTCAATACTTTTTAATTGTGTTTTTATTTTCGTATTTTGATTAACGTCGAGTTGATAAGAAAATTTCACTTAACCTCTAATCTCTTTAACAAATATAAATTCAAATGATAATGAAAATTGTAGTTGAAATTCAACATTTACTCTTTAGTTATTGATAATTTTTTAGAGGTACTAGTTTTATACATATATAGAAATAATATTTATATATTATCAATAGAGTTTTTTTATTTTATAAGCGATATTAAAATAATAATATATGTCATATTTTATTTATATATATATATGAATAATTATCTTATAAATCGTCTATAAAAATTTTTAAATATATAACAAATAAGGAACGAGACTTTGTATGAATTTAAATTCAATCCTTGTATAACATGTTACAATTTATTTCAAATATAACAGTAATTTCACAAAATTTTCTAATCGGGGAAAAAAAAAAAAGCAATAGAGGGATCCCATGAACCTCGATTACAAGAACTAGAGAGATCATAAAACCGGAGAGATAAACAATAAAGGAAAATTCGGAGAACAGAAAACAGAAGCAAATCAAAGCGACGCTGAGGCCTGCAAATTGCAGCCTAACGAAATATGGGACTCTGCTTCAGTTTCAACGGTAGGTTCTGTAGACTGGGCTGTACATGCAGCTCTCCGCGTATTTAACGAGATCCTTAGGCTGAGGAAGGTGAGAAGCCAGACCTAAGAACAATCAAGGAAATGTAAACGGATGAATATGGAGGACAGTGGTTTTAAGAGCTTAACACATTGTAAAAGGGAAGTGACACGATTATGCAGAGCAGGTTTCAGGCAGGAACTCACCAAGTTCATATGCCTTGGCGGCAACCTTCGCAGCAATATTGGCTGATATCTTTCTGATGTCAGAGAATGGTGGGTAGATAAGTCCCTTTCCGTAGTGTTCCTCAGTCACTTGCGAAGCCAATGCTTCCGCTGTCACAAGGGAAACAAGAAAGTAGTCAGTTTCAATTGCTCACCATTGAAGCCAGTTTTTTGGTGGCTTGATGCACTTACAGGCTGCCAAAAGCATGTCATCATGTACGCGAATTGCACCGGAAATTATTACACCCAAACCAAATCCAGGGAATATGTAAGCGTTGTTTGCCTGCGTGACATCAAACAAGGAGATCACGATTAGTATAAGAAACTTCTGGTGCAAGTAAATATTAGTACTTGTGGTACAGACAGAACCTGGCCAGGCACGAAGACTTTGCCGTTGTACTCGAAGGGGTCAAATGGGCTTCCACTGGCAAAGATTGCACGACCCTGCAGATAAAAATGGAAGAGTTTTAACACTAATTTTCCTGCATCTATACAGAATTCCGTGCTATATTATGACAAGGCATCCCGGCTTAAAGAACATAGAAGAAAATCGCATGTCATATACCTCACTCCATGTATATGCCTCTTCTGCTGTACACTCAGCTTGAGAGGTAGGGTTGGATAGAGCCATGATAAGAGGTTTCTGCAAGTCAATCATCAGGATTAGTATAAAGCTCTTCGGTTGAGATGATTTCAACAAGCATACAGAGATAACGAACCTTGTTTAAGGATGCCATGGCCTCAACAACCTCCTTTGTGAATTGTTTTCCAACTCCAGATGTTCCAATCAGGATAGTTGGCTTGATTGCCTGATTAATCAAGACAAAGGTGAGAAGGAAAGACAAAAAAAGAAACAATTCTTTTTGAATCTTGATGAATAATTCAAGACAAGTTGCACACCTTGACAGCATTTACAAGTTCCTTGACAGGTTCATGCTCATGTGCCCAAGGTTTCTTGAAGTGTTGAAGTGACTCCTTACGAGAGTCAACAATCAACCCCTGCCACACAATTCAAACTCATCACAGTGAGAAAAGATGACAAAAATATGCCAATTTCATAAAGAAGAGCTAGCATCTTTGTTTTACAAGATGTTCAGATGAGATTCACAGTACCTTTGAGTCTACAAGCCAAATCTTCTTGCGGTTCTCTTCAATTGGATTTCCAGTCTGTCAAGAAACAGTATATGTTTAGCCATAAACCTTTTCTGAGGAAACAAACACATTTAGCATAAGAAAATACATAAATTTGTTACCTGCTTTGACATCTCAAGAGCTATGAGCTCAGCTATACCAGTTCCAGCCTATCAACACCCAAAAAGAAACGATATTAAGACGAGAAACATGCATAAAGAAAGATTCTACTAAGAATTGATGAAACCTGAACAGGCTAATTAGTAGCAGGTATTGTCTAGAAAACTTCAGCTTCCTCATTAGCATTGTGTTAATTGAGCCTTACCTCTCCAGCACCCAGGAACAAGAACCTATGATCAGCAAGAGTTCCACCGACTAATCTCAGGGCTGCAAGAAGCCCAGCCAGCACCACAGATGCTGTACCCTGCCATATAATAAAGAATATTTCTCAAAACCAAAATAATGTTACCACCATTAAGGAAAAAGAAGAGGGGAATCTAGTTAGAGCCTATTACCTGTATATCGTCGTTGAAAACAAGATGAGTAGAACTGTATCTTGCCAACAGCTCAAATGCATTGTGGTTTGCAAAATCTTCAAACTGAAAATCAGCCTTAGCTTATTCAGAGACCAGAACATGTAAAAATCCAAAGTAAAGGCCTAATATGAACATGAACTGATGATCACCTGTATTAGGACTTTCTCCCCATAATTCTGCTTAACTGCAGTCATGAACTCATGAAGAAGTTCAGCATATTCCTACACCATGGGAAACAATATAATTTAGTATTTCAGAGAAGTGAATATATTAATGGCATAACAAACTATGACTGGATGAAAAATCAGTAAACCTGTCCAGTTGCCCTCCTTTGCTTGAGTCCAATATAAAACTCATCATTCAACAACTTCTCGTTGTTTGTCCCAACATCAATGGTTATAGGCAAGCACTGTAGAGATTAAATAAAGGTTGTATGTAATTAAGCATCAGATTCAGAAAAAAACTTAGTACATTGTATAATTAAGTAGCAGAAAAATTGAATCATGAAACCGAGTGGTTTTAGAAATGCTTACTGCTGAGGGACGGACTCCACCAAGAGCTGTGTACAGAGAAAGTTTTCCTACAGGTATACCCATTCCCTGAAAACAATCATAACATGAAAAACCATTAAGTCTACGAGACAGAGAGCGAGATGATCACAGTTTCAACTCACATCTTCAATACAATAATCAATTACCTGGCAACCAAGATCTCCAAGTCCCAAAATTCTCTCACCATCAGTGACAACAATAACCTGAACACTTCTCTCAGGCCAGTTTTTCAATACTTCAAGAATCTTCCCCCTGATAGATTGTGGTTTATGAAGCTCAATTATTGTTATGCAACAGCAAAACATAATCTGATTAAAGGAATACATGCAAAGGACACAACCAAACACATACTTCTCTTTCAAACTGATGTAAAGACCCTGCGGACGCCTGAAAATGCTGCCATATTTCTGGCAAGCTTCACCAACTGTTGGAGTGTACACAACTGGGAGAAGTTCCTCCACATTATCAACGAGAAGCTTGTAGAAAAGTCGTTCATTTCTCTCCTGTAAAATGCAATAGACCATCAGTAAAACTAAGTTCCAAAAACTGATTCAACTGGAAATGCAAGAACTGAGAAAAACTGCTTAGAGTCACTTGGATCAACAGCCAATGTGGGGAATGGAAGGCAAGAACAAGTACCTGGAGATCCATCAAGGCCATGTATCGTTGCAAAGGAACCTTATATTGGCGAAGGTTCTGCATCATCCTCTTCTCCTGAAGCTCCTGACTGAGAACAGCAGGAGGCAGAAGGCCACGCAGATAGTGGGCGTCTCTCTCTTTCTCAGTGAAGGCAAGCCCTTTGTTGTGACGGGGGTGCCGCATCAAGGAATACCCACTGCAACAAACAAAATTTAACTTCAGTTGAAAAACAACCAAATGTTCAAATCATGATCATTTTTTTCTAAACTTGGGAACTTCAAATCAATGGAGACATTATACTATAAAACAGAGAAAGAAAATTGAAGAGAACACTGGAATTGGTGCAGAAATCAGAGTAAATCACCTAGCAACAGAGACAGTCCAAGGAGTGACAGGCTGCTCCGACGAGGCTCTATCCTCACCGTACATATCTTCAACGCCACCAGCTACGGTGTACTTGTTATCCACTAAATCACCACCGTTCATCTTTGTTCTGAGCAATAATAAAGACTACCCAACACCGGTCTCAGTAAATCTAAGAAGCTTAAAGGAAAACAGGGAAGAGAAAAACAAGCTTCTGCTTTATGTTTCTGAAAACAAAAACCAACCCGTTTTTATAGGGCCAAAAAGATTGTTGAAGGCAAGTTGAAAATCAAAGATCGGTGCCTTTTTTTTAACGTCAAAGAGAATTAACAAGCTGCTCTGGCCCACGCGTAGAAATGGGTGCTGAAAAAGAAGATCTCAGGACAAATATTATAACTTTATTTTGTGCAGAAAAGAAGTGCTGAAGTCATAACAAACTTGCAATGTGGGAATAATCGATTAAATAATAATAATGGCAATGGTCGTTTCAACGAAAGCATCCTGTCAGGAAAGAGAGGAACGTGGAAACCACTGGCCGCTGGAAACACAATGTCATTTCCGTGTTTTCCTAGAGAAAGTTTTTTTCCTTTTTCCTGTTTGTTTCTAGGGATTCTAGAGAGAGAAAAGGTAATTCTAAAGTTCATGACTTTGATGAAAGATACTCCTTGTTCGTCCTCTATTTTCCACGTAAAATTAGTTCTCTGTTTCCATCATCAAGCAAGTTCCGTAAAGCAAAATGCAGTGATAGAATAGTCATCTTACTTGTCAATCTCATCAACAATTCACCTCTTTTCGCTGTTAATGTCAAATAAGTTTCCATTTTCTTGGGTCTGAATTTTCATCTGCTTTGGTTGGTCAATGTAAAACGTTCTTGGTGAGGCAGGCGGTGACTGGTGAAGCTGGAACTCTTTTGAACAGTTATTTTTGACCCACCCATCTTTGTAAGGAAGACCTGGTCTCTTTCCATTGCAAAGAAACTTGTAGACTTTTGACCTGACCGACTATGGCATTGGCAACCTCTTCTTCAGGTGCCCCACAAACTCCGATTCCTGCTCCATTCACACATTTTCAAAGCTAATATCCTAATACTAATTTAGTAATACGACTTTTCTTCCCTGTCTTCCCAAATTTTCTAGTTTTTACTAATTATCTTTGTTATCATTCCTTATAAAGATGAATATCTCTGATCAATATTCCATGAAAGGTACCTTAAGCTCAAGTTTAAGGCGGCTAAGCTCAAATTTTAATTTGTCTTCGTAGTTTATGAACTGTCTTAATTTTGTAATTTTTCCAGTAAAATTCATTAGCAGTTAAGAGAGTGACAAATTTCTCTATGATAGTAATAAGAACAATAAAAAAGTAGCAGTCCATTGTTAACGTTCAATTTTCTCTTTTTTGTACCCAAAAAAAAAAAAGTTCTTCTCTTTTACTCTTAAATTGTTTTCTTTTCATATATGAATAGGAAGACTTCATGAAAATAATATTTTCTAAAAGAAAAAGTCAGTATTGTCATGAAAAATTGGAAATTTGTTCCATGTCCTTGTTCAATGCTTGGAGGGTGCAAAAGGAAGTTGAATACTCGTTTGAATCTTGATCAAGTTCAATTAAATAATAAGATAATTTTTTTATGGCTTCCAGCTTAAATCTTTGAAAATGAAATTGTTAAATTCAAAATAAATAAATTTGTTTGAATGAATTAAATATATATATATATATATGAATAATTATTCAATTTACTGTCAATGAATTTTTAGATTCCAATAAATAGTATTAAGTTGATGATATATATTCAATTTTATTTATTTTTTAAAATTTTTTTTATATATCATCAACTCTGTTTGTAGAGTTAAAAATTCACTTATAATGTATTAAATAATTATTTAAAACTTAAAAATCTTTTATGTGTTAATAAAAAATTCAATATTCTATGTCTCGAAGTTTTCTTCTTTTTTTTTTTAATTTATTAACCTTTTTTTATTCCCACTTTCTTTGACGTTTTCCTCCATATTACATATATTTTAATCGGTGTATGTTCCAAATAGCAAATTTGTTCCTTCCTTGATGGTTTCAAATTTATAACTATTAATTCAAAGAGACAGTTCAATGATATAAAATCTTACTAAGTATTTAAGTGAAGATAATTCATAATGAAAGATTCGCGTTTAAATTTTTAACATATCAAATTTTTTTAAATCAACGTCAACTATATAATGCGAAACGAAATTAATCTCATATCTAATATGAAAACATATTTTGATTTAAAAAAAAAAGTTTATATCTACTCAAAAAAAAATATTTTTTATGAATTTATGAAGTACAAGGTGAATAAATGTGATTTTATTGAAAGAAATTTAAAAACCCCTTACCCTGTCAACATAAAAAAATAAACGTCCAACATTCCACATCTCGGTATGCCATGCAAATTATATTAGTATTTGATATTCTTCTTTCTTCTTTTTCAATTAAAAAACCCCTTTTTGTATTCCCACTTTCTTTGAAGTTTTCCTCGTTAAATTGTTATCTAGGAATTAATTTTCAGTGTTCAAAGCATAGAGCCAACGTAACGAGTGAATGGACTAACGCTGATGTGCCGATGAGTCAAATACGATAAATAAAAGAAGCTTTGAAAATCGAAATCGTCCTTTCATGGCAACCTCACCGCACCAGCTCAGATTGTCTACCATTCAACAAATGCATGCATTTCACCTAACAATATCCAACGTCCAATTGAAGTCAGTCAGTTGGTTTTTTATATATGACCAAAAGGTAAAACAATCTTTATCATCTAAATTTTTTATTTTTTTATTTTCAATTGAATCTTTAAATTTTAATTTTTAATTAATTAAGTCTTTTTATAAACGGGTCTAACATTTCTTTTATCAGCTATAAAGAATTTTGGTGAAATCTAGTTTAAAAAAATTAAATAGGGCACTTAGAGAAATTTGAAATTTTTAGATTGTTTTTTCAAAATTTTCTGTTCTCAAAAAACATTCATAAAATTATTCAATTTGGTCAAAGTTAAAATTGAAGGGCTTAATCGATTGTCAAAAATAGTTAAAAACTTAGATGATAATCACATTAAAGTTGAAAGACTTTTTTGACACTTAAACCTTTATATATAAATAATTAGAATATAAAATTAAATAATTTGAATATGAACTTTAATTTTATAATATGATAAAAAAAATTTAATTATTAAATTAAAAGATTATTGATAATCGATCCGTCTTTAAAACAAAACAAACAAGTAAAATTTTCTTGTATGCGATCTGGATTTTACCTTATTAGCAACAATTTAGACATATGTTTGCTCAACATATATGGTTGTTAGATCTAATTAGCTGTTAATTTGTAGTTTAAAACATTTTTAAATTGATCATTTATTTAAATTAATCTAGTTATGTATAGACAACAAAATTATTTTATTAGTTGTGATTTCTATGTTCATTTTATAAATCTGTTTGGGGGTGGGGGAAGCAGAGCTGCAGCATCTTCTCATTAGACAAATATAATATGATTTTAGCACTTTTGTGCAAGTTTCATGCATGCATTGATTATCTATAAATAAGATAATATAATGAGACAAATTAAACAGAATAATCCCCACTTATAATATATGGTTCATGCTTGATTCATATAAAAATTATAATATATATATCTCTAAATTAATTATCCTAAAAAACACCACCTTAATTAAAAATTGTACTCGTCCGTCCAGGCATGGTCTGCCATAATTTTCTTTCCAGCTACAGTTATGCAAATCAAGCCATAAATACAGATCATTTGGCTTATTTTAGGAGTAACATGCCTTTATCTTTATATTTTTTTTTTTTATGTGACAGAGGCCCTTGACATGAGATAAATAAAATAAATTTATGAATTTTTTATATTTTAAAGTTAAAAATTTGATTATTTAAATTAATACGAAAAGTAATAATATTTGTAGTGTAGGAATTTTTTCTAGTTTTTTTTCATGTTGCAAAAATAATCTTATGATTTTTTATATAAAGTAGAATACATAGTATCATCCTTTTAAAACTTCAATTGCAATGTATTTAGGGGATGAGATTATTTGAATTAAAATTCAATCTTTACAACATGCAATAACTTTTTTATAATCACTTGGCTAAGAGATCATTATTTTTTTAGTGTAAACTATGATGTGTTATTTTATTACATTGAATATGAAATTAATTATCGTTTGCGTTACTTGGTTTACGTAACGAGTTTGGTATTATCCCATACATTACCAATAAGCCCAAGGGAACTTGACATATGAGCATTCGAACCACAAGTTTGGTATTATTTAATACATTACCAATGAAATTTTTAGATTCTATAAATCAAGTTAAAATAAATATTATTATTAAAATTTTTAAATTTTACAAATGAGATTAAAATATTAACTAATATCTTATTTTGTTAATTTTTATATTTTAATAATATTTAAAAAATATATTTTATTATTTTAATTTTATTTATAAAATTTAAAATTTTTATTGATAATGTATTAAATAATAATATTGACATGGTTGGTACTGCACCCAATGGCCGATAGTGGCCGATGCCCAAATCAGAGTCTGAAACATGGTTTTAACAAAACCCAGTTCCTTTAGTTTGTTCCGGCCCAAACCCCAATTCCCAAGTTCTATAATTCACTCCATTCATTTAACGCAGCGCAGCAGAGCTTTCTCTTGTACTGGTACACTAAAGTATTGAGTCTTTCTAAAAGCCGAAAGAAGGAAAGAAAAACAATAGAAAGAATTAAGGCTGGCATTAATTAAAAAAAAAAAAATTGAATCCAAGACTCCAAAGGCGCTTAAACTGGAACTCTCTGTACCAAACAGAGTCTTCGAAACTTCAATACTTTTAGGGTTTTTCCAAATTTAGAGCTTCCTTAGTCCCCAATTGTTTTCCAGTAGCCCCTGCCACTTTATAGGGGACAATTTAAAGTTTTTTTTTTTTTCCCATTCAGAAAAAAATCTATTTTTGGAGTGTTTGATGGATCGTCTACGCCCAAGACAGAGACAGAGACCAGTCTTCTCTGGATTTACAAAAGCTGAGGTGAAAAAAAACTCTTTCTTTTCTGTTTTAACAGGCTTTTCTTTATCTGGGTAGTTGTCAGCTTCTTTATCAGTTCTCTTGAATTGTTAATAAATGTGTAGTTTTAGCTGTTACTTTTTTCTTATTTTCATGGTTTTTGTTTTTAAAGAATTTTATCAGGCTGTATTCATGATCTATTAGTAGTAGGAGTTTTGCTTATGAATGAATAGTTGAGAACTTGAGCTCCAGATTGTGGGGTCTAGAAGAATTGGTGGTATTAAATTCTTACATTTGTTCATATTTCTCAACTTTGAAAGTTTCACATGTTTCTTAATGCATTGTCCTTTATTTCTGCTTCTGATTTGCTTGAATACATGTTAATATTATTTGTAATTCATGAACATGTGAAGTTAGAGTTCTTGTCTTGATTAAGGTTCATATATATGATAGTAATAATGTGTGATGTTTCATGCATATGTATAAAGTTAGGATCTTTCTTGGTTTGACATGGTAATAATGTGATCTATGTTTGAATCTTGTCGTTAACCTTGTGCTATAAGCCAACCAATGTGATCCTTGTGCTGAATTTCTATGTTAAAATGTTGAGATGCCTCATGTTTTGGCTTCTGCAAAGCTATTATTCTAAGGGATTGCAAAAGATTATTTCTCTTATTGTTACCTTGTACAGATTGAGAAGATGGAGAAATTGTTATTGGAATCAAGAGAGCTGCTGCAGAGTAAGGAGTTCTGTCAAAAAATTGCAAGAAGTTTTAGGTTAGTCGCATTTCATGTATATATTCATAGTTCCTCTCTCTCTATCTCTCCCTTTCCTCCTTTTGGATTAACCGAATTAGCTTGGACTTAGGTGAATGTTATCTTTGCAGTTCATCCTCAGGTCGTGCTGGCAAACCTATTGTCAAATGGACTGAGGTCTTTCTTTACTCTGCACATTCTTTCATTTTCTGCGTTACTTTTCTTATAATTTGGCCCATGTTCCTTCAATTTTGGTTATGTTGTTTCTATTTAACAGTTTAGGAACTCTCCTATAATCCCTAATTTCATAATTCTCAGGTACAAAGCTGGTTTGCAGCTAGGCAGCAAGAAAGCACATCCAAATTTCCTTCCTTGAATGATATATCCAAAAATGAGTCCAGACCTGAAACTAACCCTCTTAACAATGGACATCAAAGTTCTCAGATTCTTAAAGGTGTGTGTATCTTTTTGGGAATTAGCAGAAGGAAATGTTCAAAATTGGGATTTTCCTCAGATGTCTGCTTGTTGTAATGCTGTTTTAGTTCAATTTGCTGGCCCATTTTGGAAATATAAAAGCTCTATAAGCATTGAGGATATATGGCTCCGGACTGTTTTTGCGCATAATGTTATATAAACTAGTGGTTAACACAACCTTAAAATTCAATTTTAATTTGCCTTGCCTCTGTAACTATCGTAATCACCTAATTGCGTCTTTGTCTCTCTCTGACAAACAGGGCAGAAGAAGTGGAGTGGTCTTCACTACCCTAGTTCTTATTTTGTTTTACTTGTAAAGATAACTTTTACTAGCATTGACTAAGAGTGTCAAATTTATTACATGAGTTCTCTAGTGTTCATATTCACTCTCTGTTTCTATTCTACTGGTGTAGAAATCTTACATTGGGTTTCTTGGTCATGTCTTCCTTGGTTTGTGATCTAGAAACCACAACATAAAATGAAATTGGAAACTTTGTTACAGAACTGGACCATCCCTTTCATGTTCTGGAGAAAAACATGTTTTCCTATAGCTAATATTTCCCCCTCTTTCTCTAGGAGTGGTTTCAAATGTGGGGGAAAAGGTTCCTGATCTATCAGAAATAGAATTCGAGGCAAAATCGTCAAAAGATGGAGCCTGGTAAGCGCATGAATCTAAATTAACTCACTGTCAGCCATCTGGGCTTTCTATCATTATGATTAATCTTTACATATAAAAAATATTACTTGAATTAATATGCATTTATTCTGTTATGTCATATGCAATCTTGTAATTTAAACCTGCTGATGCTGGATTAAGTTGAATTTGATTTCCAGGTATGATGTTGATGCGTTTCTCACTCACCGATTTCTCAGTTCTGGTGAAGCTGTAAGTATCTAATCATACTATTGTACTTCTAACTGATGCTCATCCTGAGCTAATTTTAAAGTGGTCATACTTGTTGCTAAGCATCTTGTGGCATGATGGAGTCAAATTGATATGTTGGCAGTAAGCACTAATGGGGTGATTTTAGGGTGAAACAGCAGAAATTTCTTAAAAGAGTTTGTTGTATTCCAAGTATTTATTTTGAAAGTCATTTGATAAAATAAATTGCCTGTTAAAGGAAGTTCGTGTTAGATTTATTGGATTTGGGGCTGAGGAAGATGAATGGGTTAATGTAAAAAAGGCCGTACGAGTGCGATCCATCCCATTTGAACATTCTGAATGTCATAAGGTGACAGTTGGAGATCTTGTATTATGCTTGCAGGTGAATATAGATGCACCTCAGTGTTATGAAATTTCTTCAATAATCATCCAACTCTTTGTTACTTTGACATGCTTTCTGGCTTGATCTTAGGAGAGAAGAGACCAATCAATCTACTATGATGCTCACGTCCTAGAGATCGAAAGGAAAACGCATGACATAAGAGGTTGCAGGTGTCTCTTCCTGATTCAATACGATCATGACAGCTCCGAGGCAAGCGTTGTATCTCATATTTTATTCTTTAATCAACAGCTCCATTTCGAATACAAGAAAACTATTCCTTTTGAAGCTGCCAATACTGATCTTTCTACTTTCTTTTCCCTTTGCTAGGAGAAAGTTAGGTTGAGGAGACTATGTCATATTCCAGGCCAACAAAACAGATAGTCTGCACAATGCTTCTGAATCTTTGCTGATTTTCCAATCACAATTTTGCATTATTATCTAGGTGGGTTGATTTTTTTTGGTTTTCTGAACAAGAAGATGAGTTACATATATGTAAATCTGCAATCATCTTGATGGCATCCTGGAGCCATTGGGAAAAATCTTGGCCAAGATGTATTATTTATACATTTGGTACAGTTTAAGCAGTGTTTCAGAATCTCAACATGCATTATAACTCTAATCACAATTTTCTTCCTAAAATCAGTCAGTGTGACAACCGCAGAAACAGTGTAGATTTGAAAGGATTTGGATGCCTCCATGTGCCTAACCAGGTCATGCAAGAATGTTCAACCTTGATGCCAATTCCTGTATAATCATGCTAACAACGTCTTCATTACATTAATACCATCAGATATTCGTAAGTATATCTATAATTCGTGAATAAAATTTATATTTTTGTTATGTAAAACCTAAAAAATTCATATTAAAATGTGTAACACTTTAAATACAAAACTTTTTATTTTTATTATATTCATTTCATATCTAAGTATTGTCCGAATCATGGGAATTTGACATTGAAACTTAAGACAGCTTGTGTCTGTAAAATGGACAATGATCGGGTAGTTCTCAGATCATTACACTGTTCATTCAGAGATTCCACTAAGAGAATAGCTTAAATCAATCTGAGACTTAGAAGCAGCAAAGTATACCTTTGGTAACTTGGTCTATTACGGATGCATGAATAAAATGCTTTGGCACTTGACCGACAATGGCGACCATGTACAGCTCAGATGCTAACGTCAACAAATTTGACTGTAGCCATTTGATGAAGCCATGGAGATGACAATGAATAAATGCCCAAACCAATTAAAGCTGCAGTCATTCCTATACACTTGAGCATATATAAATTCTTTAAAACAAATATTTAGAATGACCCACTACAAACCAACCGTTAGACTGGTAAATTACACAATCCACGATAGATAAAATCTCAGAAAATAACATGCCACAAAGGCATTGTACGGCTCAGATAGCGAGTCCCGGTACATTTCCCTTTATATTCTATGGTCCTGAAACTGCGGAGGCATCAGTGGCATGGTTCCTCAAATGAGCTTCAAATTAGGCTTACTCTGCAAGAAGAAGGTTACAAATTTCCAGCTAATAGCAATTAGCTGGCAGGAGGGAGAAAGGAGAGGTATGATAAACGTTAAAGTGATTAGTCACTTTCACCGTTGTCCACTAAAATGCATAAATAAATCACTTTATAATGATATGCAGTTTATCAACTCTTTTCCAGCAGCACATGCATTGTAACACAGCCAAAGCAGTTACTTCACCGACAAACAACTCACTAAATTTGAAGGTTAACAAATGCCTAAACAATAATAAGATTCTTCAACCACATCATCAATAACTTTCAGCAAGTTAAAAAAGTTGCTTATCTGTTTGATGCGACAAATATTGGAATGCACAGAGGCAAAACAAAAGTGCTAGTGCCCCAAGCATCACCAAGAGCCAGTGGATGTTTGTGTTTCCATATAAGTTATAACATCAGTCGCAATCAGAGAAGGCAATATCACATGGCCAAGAATTCATCATGTGCTCCCCGTTGAAAATAGATTATGAATTGTGGAAAAAGACATAATATGCTTACCACTTCAGATGCAGGAGAAACAGATGGTTGAAACATTCAAAGATGAATCAACCTCAGGCTGTACATGAAAAATATATGGCAAAACATAGCAAATTAAAAGAATGGCCAATGTACACAAAAACTGCACCACAAAAGGGTATTAGTCTCACAACCTAAAACTATGCATCAAGTTGACCGGTAAAAGTCCCTTACCCTGTTGGTATCAGTTGGCAGCTCTTTAGCAAAAACTTTTAGCATGTATAAAAGGGCCTCTGCTACATTTCGGCTTCTGAGATTTTGACCTCTGTTAGTAACACAATAGCATCTCATAGGCTCACATTTTGGATCCTTAGACAATTATACCACTCTAAAGTCTAAACTCCATGGTACAGCATTAAGATAGCTTTACAGAATCAAACAGCGAACCAAATAAAAATGGCAATTATCAGACTACATCAGCAAACTATTACAAATTTACCACTATGGCATTCATAAGCTAGCAGAGTATAGAAAATTGGTAAATCAAAATATAACATCATTAATAATTCGAATGCTCATCCACAATGGATACCGTAAAATTTTGTGGAAGAGAGATATATAAACTGTATGCACCTAGTCAAAATAATAGTTGAAACATTCAATGATGAATCAACCAGGAGCTGTACCAGAAAATATGTAAGGCAAAATACTGCAAATAAAACAATAGCCAATTTGCACAAAAACAGCACAGCAAAAGAGTATTAGTGACATGACCTAAAACTATGCATCAAGTTAACCAGTAAAAGTTCCTTACCTGTCAAGTATCAGTTGGCAAATCCTTAGCAAAAGCTTTTAGTACTCAAATTGTTATCCACAATGGACACAGTAAAATTTTGTAGAAGACAGATACATACTCTCTAGTATGCTCCTAGTCAAAAAAAAGTATGAACTCTCCACTTAGGAAAAGAGGAAATAATGGTATAAAAACATCTACCCAAAATATTTTGGAAAATTGGGGTGTCTGAAAAAAGGATGAGGCATTTGTTGACTGTAGTTGTTATTGTTACTCCAAGTCTCTAACTGTCCACAAGATATTCAGATGGATCATAAACTGTATGCACTGGATTAGCTTTTAGGGAATTGAGAACACAAGCATCAATTATAACACAAAAGTTAGTAAAGATATCCCATTACATGATGTTGCTTTGAAATATACAAAATATGCAACATTCTCTCTTCTTTAGGGTCAAATCAGGATGAAAGATCATACTGATCTTCTAGTCCAAAAACAAGGCCAGACATAATACAGACTGAATGACTCAAAGCACCTAGAGTCCAGCATAAAATCATCATTGCATGTTCCTCAAAAACCATCAACAATTGAACTTAATCTATGCACCTTTCCTTCGACCAAGAAATATGATTTCAAAACTATACAAGGTAAGAACATCCGCATCAAAATGGGATAAAAGATCTGAAATTAGCTCATAAAGATTTTGATTTGATTGAATGACAGTGCACAGGTGTTTGAATAGATGCTACATGATGGTGACAAGAAAGTAGAATTTTGCATACACCAACTCCCAAATGCTTTGATCAATCAATCTGGCTAGAGAGATTAGTTCCCTAAAAATGAAGCAGTGAACCGTCTCTCCTTATACAAATGCATGATCAAATAAAAGGAGCAGCATCTGAAAAACTTCTGCAGTTCACGAAACAGTTCGACCATAACAAACTGATGCAATATAGAGATTCTTTGCCCATTTCTCCTGGAGAAAAAAGTGCTACGTGAAAATTTAAATTTTTAGGAAAAATAATACAATAAGCTAGTGAATAAAGTTGAATGAACTACCTTCACATGGGTGCTGGGAAAAGCGGAAGTTCGGAGGGTCTCCTGAGTTTCATCTGTGGGTTTTCTTCTTGGAACGCTAAGGACAAAAGCAGCTTGATCCCAAGTTGCAGCAGTTGAAGTGATGCGGTAGCCACTATCCCACCTCTTATGAATACCTTCACTAGGATAGAGAAAATCTAATTCTACAACCTGCAAGTGCACCCAAAAAGGATATTGTCAGGCCATGAGTTTTTCATTTAACACAGGAAGGGAGTGTCATCGAACAGATATTTTTGATATCCAATAAAAAACCTGGTCAGAAAATGGAGCACCACGTGACATAACAATTGCCCATCTGCTTCCAGCAGTGGTCATCGCAGTCACATAAAAACCCTCCCTCCATTTTTTGTTGATCCACTTAAAGGGAAATGAATCACTAACTTTGTATGATTGCTGCAAATACTGGGTCCCTACATTCAAAAACAATGGACTAAGATAAGACTACATAAATAAAAAAACTGTAATTCTCCTCAGAAACTTTAGGGATAGCTAAACTAACCCTTAGACATTACAACAAATGAACTCCCACCATTAGCTCCTGCGATTGCACTAATGTAGTAATTCTTTTCCCATTGCTCCATAATCCATTCCTTCAGAAAGTAACAAAATTGGTAGATTAATTTTTGTGCTAAACCACAAATTAAGAGCTATTTACAACAATACTTGAAATACATACTTGAAATACATAACTAACTGCAAATATCAAATTAACATATATCTAACATGAAATATGTAATATTATAGCATACTTGCAACAGACAAAAGTCTCAGAGGTACATAAGCAACCTTATGAAGAAAGTGTGGTGAGAGTTCATAAACTTGAGCAGTGAAGCCGGTGCCAGCATCCATAATAAGAGCCCATAGGTTTGAACAAGAAGCCACACTGCTGATAAATAACCCATCTTCATTTCCTTTCTCGATATGTTGGGGAAGCCTCACATCCGCCACATTATAATGATATCTACAGCAAGAGGTAGAAATTATCAACATCTTTACTTATTCATGAACATGAAAAGCTTGATGGTAATTTAAGGTAGATACCTTTGCTTCATAGGCCTACGAGCATTATACACACTAATCCATTGTGTTGCAGGCATTCCCATTCGAATCTTCTTCTTTGGCTGTTCATCATCCTCCTCTTCTATCGTCAAACGTCCTCTCTTTTGTCCTACTTGACATATAAGCTTCAAATAAAAAATAAAGATACGTTAAATGAATTTGAACAACTGAGATACACTTCTTTCTCATTGACAAGCCAATGAAATAATGCAGATGCAAGAAACCCAAAGTACCTTCTGAGCACCATCGGTATTTATTGGCCTAATATCTGGATTTGGACCAACAATCCCATCAAAAAGAGAGATGCACTTTGCATAATTTGGTTCCTCATCAAACTTCAAATTCACCACGTACTCAACAAACCGTCTGAAAGGCAAAGGGCAGAAGCAACACAAAGTTTCTGGGGACGTGATCATCTTCTTCTTACAAACAAGAAAGCCTTTATTTTCACCCTAAAATAACCACTTGCATTAGAAAGGTAACAGAAAATAAATAAGAACATACTGACATTTAGCTTAAGGAAATGCAGACCTGATATCCTTGCCAAGGTAATCGACCACGGAGGAGAAAAATGAGTGTGTAAGCCAGAGATTCTAGATCATCTCTCCTGCTGCCAGTTCTTCCAAGATGAGCATGCACACTAGCATACCTCACAGTTCCCCTGCAGTACAGGAATAACCAACAACTGAATCATAATCTTAAAAAAGAAAAAGGAAAGAAAACCCCAAGCTTACAGATAGGCAAGCAAATCTAATTTATGCACCATCTTAAAAAAGGAGGGAAAAAAGCATGCAAGATAATGAATCATTTTTTTAAATTTTACCTGAAAACGTCTGGACGTTGGTCATACTCAACATGTTGACCACTTGAACTATCCCGCCACCTGGTTGCTGTTAAGTCAGAATAGAAAAAGAACTGTCAGGACTGATTTAGATCTGCATATAAAATAGATCTTAAAAGAAAAGATCTACAGCCTACCTAATCCTAGGTCAACAAGAAAAAGTTTTTTCTCATCTGGAGTTCCTGGAGGACCAAGCAAGAAATTCTCAGGTTTCACATCCCCATGAACATATCTGCAAATTATAGAAGCAACAGCATTTTAGCACCAAATGTGTTCCAATGACCAAGAAGAAGAAAAAACACTTGCAGTGGCAAGAATCATAATCCTTTCCACCCAAACCAAATGATGGAGACCTCAATTCAGTAGAAAGATTATCAACATTCATCGAACCAGCGACATCAACTCTCTCAACAGCTAACAAGGCAAATCCTATTGCCATATCTCAAAAACAAAAGAAAAAGAAAATAGAGGAAAAAAAAAAGAAAAATGTATCACCCTTTGGCGTTCATCTTCTCTAAGATGGAGATGGCCTCAATGGCAATACATGCAACCATTTCAATGGACATTCTGAAAATGAAAAGATATAGCTACCATTAGGTGGTAAATCCATCAATAAATTAAGCAAACTACACCATTTAACTTAACAAGGAACATACGTGTGTGAGTTGTTATTCCAAACATCCCATAAGCTAGGTCCAAGCATATCCATAACCTGTTAAAAATATTGCAACATCTCAGTCATATTCTAAAAACTGGTACACACACACATATATCACAAAACATAGAGACTGCATTAAAGCAGACACATACCATAACATAGTAGTCACCCTGTCGGCCCTTGTAATGAACTCGAGGCACACCATGGCTACCACCAAGTGCACTGCACAAAAAACATAGAAAGCCATAGCTAAAATTCCAAATGATATACAGCTCTAGTTGATGAGGATTTGATATAAATATAACCATTAAACAACATGATAGCAATCTCACTTGTAAACTTGCCACTCAAGTGGAGGTCCATAATTACATCCTTTGCTGCTTCTATGTTCAAATTTTAAAGCTACCTAAAATTCAAAAATAATAGGTTCAGCATATTGCAGAAATGAACTATTAGTGTACACAGGAATAGACTATAAAATAATCCCATACCTCCGCTGCTCCTGGACCAGTAGCGCCGATTCGTTTACCAACATACACTTGTCCAAAGCCTCCTTTCCCCAGTTTTCTGTCTATTCTATACATCGGAGAACCACCTACCTGAACCTGTTGCACCAAAAATAAAGAAATAAGAATCCATTATTCAGACCTATATATCGACCTTATAAATTGAAAATATTCATCATCCACATTATCCGGTCTTTCTTCATATTGTTACTTGCGTTCAACGAAGCCTGTGACTACGACAAATCGCAAACGGTCAAAAATGTTTTAAAATGCTAATATCAAGGAAGTTGCGAGCGACAACCAATACAACAGTCTAAAGCACCCTAAAACCAGAAATGCACGTAAAAAAAAGGGGGAAAAGTCGAAAAGAAAAGCAATAAATCTCCATCTTCAATGCTTTTTTTTTTCATTCCCTTCTACGGATTCCTTGAAAAAAAAAAAAAGGATACCCAAAAACAGAAATCTAACCAAAATAAAATAAAAATAGTCCAGAAAACGAAATACCTTCTCGGGAAGCGGAGCTGTGCTTCCTTCATCTTCAGCCCCAGGGCCTTTATCACCGCTACGGCCGCCACTATCGTACTCGTCCATATTCTTCTCGGCAACCTCTTCTCTCAAAACCGTAAGCTCTTTAATACCCTCTTCTTCCTTTCCTCCTATCGGCGCTGTCTCCAAAGCAGTACCACTTACGACATTATTGTCTTTGCTACCGTTGTTGTTAAGCTTATTATCTTCAACGGCGGCAACGATCGCGTCTTTCTGTTTCCTGTTCTGCGCGGTTCTCCTCCGGCGAGTGCGCACAGTGAACTTCTTGTTGTTGGTATCGGGCTGGGGAAGACTATCAACCGAGTTTGGATTCGGGTTGAGGTTGATGAAGGCCCGATTTCTGCGAGCGTGGCTACGCAGCTCAGGCATCGTAGGGATTACGTCCGTCCATGAAGGGGAGAAGCTAGGTGAAAATTCATGAAGGTTCTACAATCATCGGCTCTTATATTCCGATCGCCGGCGTTGAAAGATAAGGCCAAAGCAAAACCCAAAAAAAAATAGAGAGAGAGAGAGAGATTTGGAGGGTTTTTCAATTAATTTTCAAAGAGGGCTGAAATTAGGGTTGGGTGAGAGGGAATTTCAGAGATCTGTGGAGGGAAAAGAAAAGAAGGGGATTCTCCTCTTCCTTTACTGTACCAGAGAGAAACAGCTGTGATGTGAGAGAAGAAGTAACACCCTTGATTTTTCCTACGGTTAATTTAGAATTTTACCACAAACTTCCGCCTGGATAAATTACCTGGGTTAAAAAAAAACCATTTGTAGGCAATTATTTATTTATTTCTCTTCTTATTTTATTCCGTTAGGGTTGATATAATTAGATCTTGTAATATTTAAATACTAATTATAAAATCGTATTTCTTATCATTAATTATAAAAAATCATGTTAATATAATAAAAAATTTTATCCTATCAAAATTTATATCAATATATATCACATACAATTGCAAAATATGTTTTTAATTTTTATTAAATTTTAATCTATATTATCTTCATAATTTTTTTTCCTGTAATATACAAACAAAAATAAATTTCTCAAAGAGGAGAATATGAAGATTGAAAGCCAATTTTTTTTTTTGGTGTTGTTATTGTTATTATTATCAAATTATAATGCATTTGTGGTTTATATTTCCATCAATTTCACATTTTTTTCGAGAAAAAGAAAAGACAATTACACGACATAAATTAAGGTTATCTGCTTTCTTATGCGAAAATACGCGGATTGTAAAAAATAATTGAGATTGAGTAGTATTAATTTGTCAGATGAAAATCCTTTTCTATTATCTGCAAATTTTGTATTTCTAACCATTTTAAACATGATATATATTAAAAAAAAATTAATTTTTTAATTTAATTTTTTTTATAAATAATAATTATTAAATCAAATCTTATATATAGATTACATTGACAAGCATATCATAAGATTACTTCAGATTGTACATTTCATGTTCAGAAAACTTGAGGGGTAAGTATTGACTCTTGACTTAGCCTAATATTCCGTTGGCCATGGCTTTTGGATATTCCGAATCAACCACCCAAGCATATATATCTCAATCTCCGTACAATGCTTATCCCCAAGTTCTTCAACCTTTATTATTAACAAGCAAAATCCTTTCTCAAGTCCCCCACACGCCACAGGCCATCTTTAAGATAAATTTGGTAATCCTTAATATGGTATATAAAAATAAAAATAAAAATAAAAATAAAAATGACATGTATTAAAATTAAAAAAATTAAAATTTTATTTCAATATCAATTTTAATATAAAAATTATTTATTTTATAAAATATAAATATAATTTTACATCAATCATGAATTCTCGGATTTAATTTCAGCCATAGCATTCGCGCTCACTGCTTTTTCTTTTGAGTTTAATGCGGCACAAGTAAGCCCATAACAAGAGGCAAGAGGATACCAAAATTAAATGTCACAGTAAAAGCCCAGACTCTCAAAACCCACAAGGACAGCTGCTTAGGGTCTTGTGATCTCAGCTCAGGTTTCTCGAAACAATAAGACTCGGATGCAAGAAACCCACCACTCTTTAAGGCCATTTGCTAATATAGGTCATAGAGGCTTACTTCAAGTCATACAAATAAATAGGGTAACATGTTGATATAATTGTTTTAGCCAGGTTGGTAATATTTGTGATTAAAAAAATGATTAAATGAAAGCTAAACATTAACACTGGACATATTATAAATAGATCGAGTTCAATGAAAAAATTATTGATGCCCAAAAATTTGGATAAGTAAAAGGTAAGGAATTCAATAAAAGATATACTCAAAAGGTCTATGATCAATGTAATCCTTAAAACATGGAATGTAATTTGAATGTGAATAATAACCACGATCCCACTATCAACCATACTCAAATCATGTATAACAAATTAAACAAAAACAAATATCATTTCTAGGTATAACCACCCACTCAACATACAATGTGGATGTAGGGATGAGGGATGTGTACTTAAAATGTCTATGATCAATGTAATCCTTAAAATATGGAATGTAATTTGAATGTGAATAATAACTACGATCCCACTATCAACCATACTCAAATCATGTATAACAAATTAAACAAAAGCAAATATCATTTCTAGGTATATCCACCCACTCAACATACAATGTGGATGTAGGGATGAGGGATGTGTGTTTCATGCACAATGAAAGTTTGCAATAAAAGAAAGGTTCCTTAAGAAAGAACACTCCTTTGAACTCTTATACTCTTTCGATTCTTAAGTCTTGATACTTTTAAAATCCTCATTGACTTTAGCATCAGATAATGAGAGAATATTTTCATGATTTTTAATAAAAACACCTATTTAATATGGATTGTTATTTAAATAAATCAAACATTTATCTTCTTGAACAGTTGAACTAGATTATAGAGTTGTTTGAGTTTTCAATATCAAATTAATATTAAAATTCTTAATAATTTGATTTAAAGTACCTTGCCTCCCTCTGGCTCCAGAGCAATATCAAGTAGATTTAACCCATAATAAACAAAGCTTGCTTTTCTTCTAAAGATCCAAGTCAACAGAAATAACTCAAACGAATACATATCTAAGCTTGGGAGGAATCTTTAGCCATACTGATCGGCTGCTTCCAGGACAGCCAACCATTTCTGCAACCTCAACTGCTTATAAAACCTCTGAATAAACTCCTCAGCAGCTTCGTCCACGCGGTAGTGGTCTTCATCATCATCTTTCAACACGAATGGCGACTCTCCGATCTGCACTCTCCGCCCTTTTGGTAGCACTAGCGGCGACTCATAATCACCCGCGTCTCTACAACCCATTGCTCCAAAAAACCTGCCGTCCCGCGTGCGAGAACGCGTGTACTGATAACGAGGTTTGCGCTTGCTGGCCTGGAACGGATTGTAAGGTCGATGCATGGGGCTGGTGGTGCAGCTGAACTCGTAATCCATTGGAGACACGAAGGAGAGGTGCGCGTCTCGTGACCTGCAACTCAGTGAACCATGATTCGTGACCATGAGATCGTTTAAAGCTTTTCCCATGGTCTTCCCTCGTTTCATTAAGAAGTGGAGATCGTCAAGCACGAACTTGCTCTTTGAGAAGCCTTTTCTTATCATGAAGAAACTTAGACGAGCCAAATCGGAAAGCTTCTTGGCAATGAAGGGTGGGCTTGGTTCCATATCTAGCGGTTTGGGGAGAAGAGTTTGAGAGATGAGGCATATTTAAAGGGGATGGAAAGTTGATCACTGTTTTGATTTGTGCTGTCTGTTATGATTACTTTAGTTTGCTTTTCTGTTTGTTTTTCTCTCTTGTCAATCATGATTCTTTGTCTTCAACCATAAGAGTTTGGAGTCACCTATTGAAAAGTGGTTTTGGCCGCCTCCATTTCTAAAAGGGGTTTGATTTTGATTGAAATGACCAACTGGGTGGTAATTTTACAATCGCATCATTGTCTCATAGTTGCCAATGAGAAGGAAATGATGAAAAACCTTGCTTGTAACCAGATTGGATAGCATGGAGATTTCCATTGTTTCAGGATGAGCATTTTTGTAGCTAACTTGAGGACAGGGTAAATCCCAACACCTTGTCAATTGAGCATTAGTATTAGTTTAGGTCGCGTGTATATCAGACAGAAGATTGCGGATTCGAAACGATTTAGGTGCATAGTTTCTTCTTCGTGAGCTAAGCAAAGAGGAGTTAAAGGGTTTCAGGATAAGTTAGAAATACGAAAAAAACTTTCAAAATGTGTTTAGATTTACTATAACATTTATTTTCAGGAGAAAGTTTTATTTAACGGTTATTATCCTCTCTTCGAAAATTTTTTTTGTATCTTCTATAAATAAAAATATGTTTTTTTAATGAAATAATAAAAAATTAAAATTAATAGTGAAAAAATAATTTGATGCGTTCCACATTTTTTTTTATTTTTCCATAGATTCAAATGCATCAGTGAAATCCAAACCACCCTAGAGTAAATCCCAAATAATTGTTGCCATATATATGAGCTGTTCATACAATTTGATTGAAATCTTGGTATGCCTTCAGGATAAGTTCGAAGGAAAGCGAGATTAAAGCTAAATGTATGCACTATGGACTAACTAAAATAGTGGGAAAGTGTAAAAGAGAAAGATATGGGAATCCGTTATGTATTATATAAAGGTATAAGCCCTACTTTATCCTTACATTATACAATGGTGTCCAATTTAAAATTCTTATACTTAAAGAAATTCTTTACCTTTTATTTAGTTTATTAACCCTATTGGGTCTCATAATGATTACACAAGCTAGAATCCTATGTTAATTTAAGTGATTATTAGTGATGACAATTAACAAATATCCTAATTAATCCCTGGCAAGTGGAAGAAGAACCAACTGTTTGGGTGGGAAGAAAAGTAGGCAGATATGAAAACGAAAATTCAAAGTGATGGGTTAATTTGCAATAGATTTGGTCATTAAACATAAGGTTTCTCGGGAAATCATAACTTAATTTTGTGCAACTAATGATGAGTTGATAACTCAACCCCCCAAAAGAAATACTTCCTGGAATGAAATTGCCCGGAGAGGCTTCTATGGCTCGTTAATTTCACGATCAGACGGGAAGAAAGCAGTGGTATTAGTGTTATAATGAACCATGGGAAGATTTTCTGAGCATTTCTCAATAGAGCTCCAGCTTGTTACTTATCAAGAATTCAATCTGATGAGTGATGACTCATATATGGTAGCAGTGTATCTTTCTGGATTCTTCATGATTTATATACAAGCAGTAAAGGCCTCGCTAGTTTGAGTGACAAGACAACCAGAATATTTCTGTTTTTGCTGTCAAAATTGCCGCAAACCTTACATATGACAAGCAAGAAGAATGTTTAAGAGGTTTTAAACTCTGCCAGTCAAACATGAAGTGAAGGAATTGGTGACGAGCATCTACCAGCCAAAAAACAGAGTAATTGTAATTCATAAAGCACGGTAGGGTACATTTATGTGGGTACAATCCATATGCCTCAACCTTTTTCTTCTTTTTTTTTTTTTAGTGACAAAATGAAAACGTATTTTTTTAACAATAATTCATGTATAAAATTTGTATTTAAAATAAATAACCAATGACAAATCGATAAAATGAAGGGTCTTACTTGATATGTGAGGCAAGTCCGATAAATAGATTGCATGAAACTTTCAAAGGAAATTCTTTTTCCCACCCGTATCATTGGAATGATATGTAATACTTCTTTCAAAGGAAAGTATTCAAATCACAAAGACCACCATATAAAATGAAGATATTTTAAAAATAAACCACAATATATATACACTATAAACCAGAGCCCCAATCGTATTTGTGGATGAACACTTTCTAAAACATCTACCTGACCCAGTGATTCAAACTGGTGTTCTAACTTTAGGTGAAAGAAAAACACTTTAATCTATCCTGCAAGATCAATCATTTACCAGAGACAGTTAATCTTTTCAGCTCTGGTTGACTAATCTCTTCTTCATCCAGTCAATGATATCCTGTCCTATCTCTTCCCACTCGGGCTCAAAGAGAAGGTCGTGCAAGAAGCCGTCATAGAGCTTTATGTCTTTGAACTTGGAGGCTGCCTCATTGTACAAATCCTGTGAGGCGAGTGGATCAGTGACTTTGTCCGCAGTTCCATGGAGAACAAAGAATGGGACTGTCACAGACTTGAAGTTTTGCATCAAGTAAGATGAAATGCGCAATATCTCATGTCCCGTTCGAACCCTTATCGGACCAGTATAGACCAAGGGATCAGAATACTTGGCCAGCAGTGCCGCGGGGTCCCTTGAAACTGGTATGCCCCTCTTGTTTGCACCTTTAAACTGGTACTTGGGAACAACCAGTGAAAAAATAGGAGCAATAGCCTGCATATAGACAACATATAAAAAATTTAAATACAAGGGAAAACAATACGATTTGATAGGATGCATGAAGGTTGTGGTAGAAACTTTACAAAATATGCTATTGATATCGTGACAATATACTCGCTCGCGTTACCCAATAGAAAAGGATTACACAACACTAAAGTAACTCACAGATCTCATGATCTCAACAATAAGAGTTAGATGGCATCATAGAGAATACCATGGAAGCATTTATTCAAGCTAAAATTTCACCGGCTAACTTTAAAAGGACTTAGCATCTCCCCAAAATTAATTTGCAGATTTCTTTTGCTTAACAGAATATTTTGGCAGCAGTTTGACATTTCAAAAGAGAGCCCAGTTTTTTCATAAATGAAAGTGCTATCAAACCGTTGATGGGTGATTGGTTTGGTTTTAGGGCATTTTTAGCTTTTATCCTTCACTTCAAAAAGAAAAAAAGACCAACCAACATAGGAGGCAGCTACAGGCCACAGCATGATTTAGCACATTACAAACTAAGAACAAGAAGCAGCAACTCACCGCAACAATTGGATGTGCTGGCTTAACACGCAAAGCTGGAGATGTCAGCACTATTCCCTCGAGCATTTCCTCAATATGAGGATATGAAGCTGCCTGCTAATTTGCAGCTTATTAATTGTTAAGTTCTATTTATAATCCTGTTGGTTAAATTAATCACTAGATGCAATACCTTTAAAACAACAGCTCCACCAGTAGAGTGGCCAAAAAGGAAGCAAGGTACACCTGGGTTCTCTGATTTGATCCTTTCCAAGAAAGCCCCCTGAAGAAAGAGAAAAGATAAAACTTAGCACCACCATGCAGGCATATATTGAATAAAGCCGAAGGCTTCCAAATTAAAGTTTTAATTGTTTATTATCAACCAGCAGTCGTGATAGTCACTAACTTTTAAATTTTTTATGATTTAAATGTTATATCGGTATAATGTTATAAAAGACAAAGTAATCAGTACGAGTTAATCTGAACTCAAGGAGAACTTACGGTGTCTGCAACAACGTGATCAAGTGAAGGAACATATCCATGCAATCCATCACTGCCACCGTGACCTATAGCAAGAAAACTTATCTCATTTCGAGCACTTAAAACGAATAATTTTGAATACAACTTAGCCAAAAGAAAAGAAAAGTGTCAAATTATGTACCTATCCAGTCCATTGCATAAACACCAAAGTTACAAGAGGTTAGTCGTTTTGCAAATTGAGCATATCTTCCACTGTAAATGAAAAACCACGAAAACCGAGTTCGAAATATGAGATCCTCTTCCACTAGGGAAAAAACTGAGATGTTCATGGAGGAATTGAATTAACAAACTAATGTTACCTGTGCTCATTCAGCCCGTGTATAATGATCAAAATGCCCCTAAAATCAGAAACAAACAGTACTTAGAACTTAGAAGATAAAAGAGTAAAGCAAAAACGCAACAGAATGAAAGCAACTTTAAGAAAAGAAAAGCACAAAAATACAGGCTAAAGATTTGTATGATACTATAAATACAAACAATAAAGCATTACATGCATATCAACCAAAAAGAATTTAATCGCTGAAGAAAGTAAAGCATCGTTCTCCTGTTTATAATAAAATTCATAACCTTGATCCTTTCAGTTTACCGTTCTCAAAATTGAAAATCAAATTCATTTGTTTAGTTCTTTGAAGTAATACACAATTCAAAAGTTACCGACTTTAGTTCTTCTTTAAACAAAGCAAATTAAAACGAAAAATAAACGCTTTATTTTAATTTAGTTTCATTTCTTTCTTTCCAATTCCATAAGAGAAAATAACGTCGATGAAGAAAATGAACGCCTTACTTCAATTCACCGGTTGCTGGAAACCAAGACCGGCAAAACAAGGCATTTCTTCGAACCCCAAAGAACAGGGACGTGCTCCAACGGCACCGAGTCTCTCCGTCCCCGGTCTCAAACCCCATGTCCAAACCCTCCGCTAAAGCTCTCCTTTTCAAGGTGTCCTCCTCTTCTCGTCTCCATACCGACCTCCGCCTCGCGGTTTTATCCGGCAGTTTCTGAACCGCAGCGTCAGCGTCAACAGCTGCGACCAGCGTATGAGAGTGGCGGCGCCGAGGGAAGAGTAGGAGGAGGAGGTACAAGATTATTGATTTAATGAAAATGAGGGGAATTCTTAGGGTTCTTAGGATCGGGATTATCCGGTTGCTCGCTCCCGACGTCAATTGCTCCATCTCTCCCGACGTTGACATGGCAGAGATGGGAAAATATCAAAATAATATAAAAAAATAAATTGAATTTTAGATTAAAAAAAAAGGAAAAAAAATGAAAGAAAATGAAAACCTATAGATATGAGATGGAATGAAACGAAGGGAAATAGAGTAGAAGGCAGAGAATTGTCAGGCCTTTCCGGTTGGGGTATTTATAGGGCGCGAGGGGATTTCGGACAAGGAAACTAGAAAATAGGGAAACCCAATTAACTGCAGTCAATGACGTGGATTTGTTTGATTTGAGTCGGGATACGATATCGATCTGGTAAGCAACGTGGACGGTAATGACGGAGTGAGGATGTGGCGCGTGCTTTTAATTTTGAGCGTAGGAGAGTATGATTCTACTATCAAACTTAAAATGGAGGTTGTGAACTGCGTGGGAAGCGGAGGGAGAAAGTTCAATGGGGGCTTACGCAACAGTTTCTGAAAGATACTTTGCGCGGAGCCAGCCGGACAGCTCGCGTCGAACCGATGGAGTTTCGACTTTCAACGGTTTGATATTTGCGCGAAAAATTAGTTGATAAACCGGTTAGCAATCCCGTATCTAATATTATTTTACGTATTGATAAGTTTTTTAAATTTTTAAAATGTTCATTAATAATATACATATATTTTTTTATCATTTCAAGTGAATTTATTAGTTAAAAATCTAAATTTTTAACTAATAAATATGTAAAAATTATGTTTTAAATTTTTAGTTTAAAAATATTAAAATTGTACTTTTAAATAATTAGTTATGATTAGATTTTTTATTAGGCTTGATCCAAATTTAGTGCAAAAAATATCATATGTATCCATAAATACACCAATAAATCATGATACAATTTATTTTTTAAAATATATATCAAATTTATAAATACTAATAATAGGTAATGCAAGGAAGGTATGTGTGGATTTTCCAATTGAGGCAGAGGCTAAAGTAGTAAGTTGTTTACTGGTTAGTTAGTTAAGCTAAAAAGAAGATGTTTTTTGAAGAATTGGGTAGAAATATCGTATCACACGGAGGTAAAAAAAATTTTATTTTAAATTTATTTTTTAAAAATAAAATAAAAAATGTAAAATAAAGATCTACGTCTGATAAGATATGGATAGTTATGAGCCGCCAATCTAATTAATAAAACGTTTCAACTATGATTTCAACAGAAAGAGAAGACAGTCAGTCAGCCAGCCAGCCACCGGCGCAATCGGCTGATATCATGAGGAGGTGAGAATCCAGGAAGCATCGATGAAATCGTACCAGGAAACCACCCATGACGACATCTATTTCAAGCCTCAAAATTATCAAGAGAGATTCGTCCACGTGTCATTACTGGGCGCAATGTTTCTTTTTATAGCTGGGAATGATCAAAGCAGCGGACTTTTCTAAGAATATTATGGTAGACGCGCTCTGTCACCACAGCGCACCAAACAACATGGCGATGTCACATAGAAAAGAGCCTCGGGATTTATGGCCCACCCTCTACCGATCTAGGCATCTACCCAAATCCAGCAAAGTCTATGATAACATGGGAAGTTTAACCATTGGTTTAGAAAAGAAAATTTTTTATACATATATATATATATATATATATTTTAGGTTAAATATAAAATATTTTTTAATTTTGATAAATCATCGATTTATTTTTAAATTTATTAATTCAATAAATTTTTATCTATAATTTTTTTAAATTTATAAATAATTTACTAATAAAAAATGATAAAAATTTAGATTTTAATATTTTGTACGAAAATTTATACTTTAACCATTTTAGATCAATCCGTTGCCTCTTAAATATGTATTACCATAGATATAATGAGAAAAAAGGGGACAAGGGCCTTAATATAGTCATTAAAGAGTATAAGAACGAAGAATAAGAATATCTGTTAAAAAAAAAAAGAAAGGATATGCCTTCTCCACGTATAAAACTGCAGTGGGCGATGAGAACGGAAGATTAAACAAATCCCACATGGAATAAAGACAAGAATAAGATTGATGGATAATTAAGTGCATTAAATAAAAATGAAAAGTTCAATTTAAATCTAAGAAGGCGGTGCAGATGACGCATGCAAATTGAATTGGAAATCATTTTTTGCTCATAATTCTTTGAGTTCTGACTATGTTATTTTATTGGATCAATTTATTTTATTATTTTATTTAGGGAAAGAAAACACTGATTTTCTTTTTTTCAAATAACGATATACATGCAATATATATATATATTTAATATTGGGGTTGGAAAAAGAATTTTAAGATACTCAAACGATTACAATCATATACAGCAAATAGATTTGATCATTTATATATTTTTGTTATATTTATTTTATGTTAAATCATACAAAATATTAAAATTATTATATTATAATTTGTTTTGAAACATCAAATATTATAAAAAATTATAAAAATTTGAACTATATTATTTTAATATTATTTTCGTATTATATCATCATATTTTATTTAAAATTATCAAATCTACTCTTAAATAATCAAGGTAAATGGTTGGGTGAATTTTTAGTGACAAGCATGATGTTAGCATTAGAGTAGTAATAATTATGACACGATATTATTTATGTGACAAGGATTAATGCAAAATAAACTAACATTTTTATCACATCATGTCAAATGGATAATTGACATAAAAATAACGTTATAATCATAGTGTTTTCTATAATTGTATTGTTGGTTTAGGTAACATGCATAAACATTATGATAAGCATGACAAGATGATACTTTTGGGGTTGAGAAAGGTTTGGCAGCTCTTAGCACCGAATCTTATTCAATAAAAGAAGAAAGTTGGTGAAGTATTGCCCTCAAAACTTATTGCTTTTTGCTGTTTGTTGGGGTGTTTATTACGACAAGGAATACCTCAGCTATTCATACTCGTCGTTTTATGTAAAATTATGTTTATACATATATGTTGTGTTATAAAAAATTATATTCATGTTTAAAAAATATAAAAATTTTGTGTTAATATTTATGATTATATGTCAATTAATACAAAATATTATTTTTGACTTTTATCAAATTTTAATCTTAATTACTTTTATATCTTTTTTATATTATATTATCATATCGTATCTAAAATTATCATATCTACCATAAATGATTAGTAGCTAATGATATTGGAAACTGACTGTTAGCAAGATTGATGGACCATGGTCCCTTGATCTGAAGGGTTATGATGTTTATTTTGTAAGTATTTATGTATATATAATGAGATTTGATTCCAAATCTTATATTATATTACAATTTTTTAAAATCATTTAATCAAGAGATTATTTATTGATACTCTCTAATTCATATAGCCAGTTCATAATAATAGACGAATAAATAAATAATTTAGTAGTTAAATAAAATAAAAAAGATAAGAAAAAGCTCAAGTTGGAGCCGTGTTCAGATCAATGTCAACAACAAAAAATTTTTTATACAAAAAGATCATAATTTTAAAATAAAAAAATTATAAATATTATCATTTGAACCATAAATTTATTAAAAAAACACATATTAGAAGAATTGCATCAAGTAATATTGAATTTGCTCGTTCACTCATTATTAGAACATCTCTCTAGCAATTGGCGAATCAAACTGTGGTAGTGGAACAATTTTGAATGCACCATAAATCACCAATGCAAATCAGTTTTAAGCTTTAGACAGAATTATTATTAAAGTGTTAATTCCACTCATTCTCTTTTAAAAAAGAAAGTAGAAATGAATGAATATGGTCCAAAATCAAGTTGCATTGTCATCCACTAGGGTGACAACAACATCCTTTTCGTCTTCCCTAAGACCAAAACATTATAGCAAGACACTTTTTTTTAAATCACCGGTATCACAATTATAATCAAATATTACTAAAAAAAATATTTAAATTCATCAAACATATTATATATATAACTCGACTTACAAATTTACATACAATAAATCTAAATTTGGATCTTAAGATTTTAAAATTCTCTTGAATAAGATCTCAATAACTAATTAAAGCGGTTTTTTTATTTTGAGTTCATAGCGGCATATAAAGAGAAAAAAAATTGAATATTAAAATTAATTTTCCTAAAAAAATATTAAATTAAACTTTCTTGGTTATTAATGACCATTTTTAACTGGGGAAAAAAGAGCCCAGAAAGTCATATATTCCATGCACCAATAAAAAAATCCAACTAAATTTCTAAGGTTAGGAACGAAGCTTTGAAAAAAAGGGAGAGAAGTATAGATTAGGTAGGCTTCTTCAAACTCTTTGTCAAAGTCATAGATTCTGGAAGTATTTGCACTAAGAGAACGATGGTGCATGTAATTTTCAGAGATGGTGACATTTTCTTTTTTCTTTTTTTTTTTAAATTTATTATATCAAGGGAGCACGGAATAGAAAAAAAAAATGAAAAGAATAAAACAATAATTGTATAGTAAATTCAGATAAGATTGGTATCATATTGAGTGGATATAACGCAAGAACTTTATATATTCAACAAATATAAATAAAAAATATCTTTTAAGTTGAAAAGAAATGTATTTTTTTATTGATTATTTTTTTATTGATTTTAAAAATTAACTTAAATAATCATGTTTTAAATTTTAAATCTGATCATAAAATTCAAAATATAAAAAAAAAATAAAAAAAAACAGTAAAAACGCGAGATCATAGCTATGGATGTTTGGCATTTTCATAAATTGCTTTGACATTTTATGTAAACCGTGGGTCCTAGACAAAGAAAAAAGATGTGATTTTAGGCCGCGCGAGTAGCTGGATTGAACCCATATCGTTAGCATTAAAGTTGAGGGATTTTAGGGTTAGTTTAAATTTAAAAAAATGATTATTAATAATATATTTTTTATTAAAATAATAAAAAATTAAAATTAAGAATGAAAATATAATTTTATCTTTTTATCATTTTTTTCAATTTTTAATCATACAACGACCTATCTGTGCTAATTTATGAGCCAAATGATTCAATAATAAATATTGATTCATTATTTTTAAAGTTTATTTGATGTATTAATAATATATAATATTTATACATTGTCATTAAAAAATGTCACTAAATTGATGATATGATATTTTTTTATTAATTCATGATGTATAACATTTATATATTATTAAAATAATCAAAATTTGATTTAACGGTTGTTATTATTCTTTATAAGAGATTACATTTAAGGTTCAAATCTCTTTGTTCTTTCTACCTCTTGGTGTACAAAAAATCTGTACATTATCAGTCAAAATTGAACAAGAATTTGGTTTCATTACTCTTTATATGGAAGATGCACAAATGGAGGAAGAAAGAGTAAATAAAGGGAATTTCTTATGAACATATTTGACCTTCGATGGTGAGCGGCCTTGCCAAGAACCTTTTGCCTCAAATGGGCGGCTAGGCATTTTTTTTTTTGTATGACTGACTTGGGTCACACAGGGACAAATCTATAGTCCAGGCCAGCCCACTTAAACAATATGAAGCCCGTCATACAATACAGTGTCAGTTCTTTCAGTTTGGATGAGTCAGTCACCAGTGTACCAAACTGTAGGAATTGACCATTATTCGGCTGATTGATGCGAGTTTGGATGCCCCATTGGTACTAGTTTGATGCGATAGAGCATATAAAATAAATTATAGTGAAAAGAAAAATTATTTTTAATTTTGTTATTATTTTATTAAAAAATATATATAAAACAGCGCTTGTTTTTATGGCTGTAAGAATTGCATGGGCCTTAAACAAAGGGATTAAAACAATACAGACATGCAAGAATAGAATCTATTAATCTAGGTTTTGAATACACGTTCAAAGTCCATAAATGTAAAAACACTTGTAAAGGCGAACCAGATAGAGCCTAAAAGAAGGAAAAAGGAGAGCGATTTTTAAGCGGTCATCGGGTGTCGAAAACAATGGGCTGCACACAAGGCAGGGCTGGTTGAATACAAGATTATAAATTTAGAAGTCTGTTGGGATATGGAAGTACTCCCGCTTGGCCCAAATTGCGTTTGATCAAGATGCATCACTTTGCCCGAAACCTATTCCATTGGACTTTCTGCTCGAAATGATCTCGACGTATGTGTATAAATAGTTGATTAAAAGGAAATAAATTTCACATTAATTGTGTTTAAAATAGATGAGATTTTTTATATATGTTAATCAAACTCCTAAAGTAATTTAATAAGCAATAACATCTTTAAGCTTTAGTCTTTTGGCATTTGGGTTTTAAAATAAATTTTAAAATTCAAAGATGAAACACTTGAATTTTGTATTCTAAGTTTATTGATTATTGTACTTTTTACAATTTTCACAAAAAAAAGATTTAAAATTTTGTTATATTCTAAGATAATTTGCTTTTTTATAAGACAACATTACACTAAAAAAAAATAATAATAATTTTACACCTCTCAAAGTCATTACTACCGGCGTATCTATACTGCTGTTTTCTAACATAAACATGGGGCGCGCGGTGTGGCTTGCATGGAAACCAGTTATAACCGATAAAATCATGCATGCATCACTGTGGACATCAGCTAGCACGGGAAAGAAGTTGGTTTCTTTTTTACATGTCCTTGTTGTTCATCTTTTGCCTTTGTGTTCTTAGAGGACTAGGTTGCCGTCTAGGCTGGGGACCACATGTTAGTGATTACTAAGTTTCTCTTCTCATGATTTACATGCAAATCTCTCTCTTCCCTCTTGCATCTCAACTTTTTCCATTTTTGTACTACTTTTAAATCCTTTTTCTCTCGCGAATCCATCCCTTATTAATATTATCCATTCGCAGTTGGGATATGCACAATTCTGTTTCACCACAAAATATAGTATTATTGATTTTCTGGTTTTTTCTTTACGTATATGTATATATATATATATATTTATGTGTGTATATATATATATATATATATTATATAAAACATTATAATACATTTAATCGAATGCAAACATATATATTTATATGTATATATATATATATATATACAAGCTCGTGAATCCTCATCACGAGTGTGCATGCATGGCAATGCACGAGATTGTAAAATTCCATACCTTCTGCATTCTGCAACACATGGATTGAGCATCTTTAAATTTTAATAATCCCTACCCTTCCATTTCCGTGCATGTAATCTTTCCGCATAACATCTCCAATCACTATCCAAACCCTCCAAATTGCAGCAAACAACGAGCTAGTTGCTACAATTTGCTGGTAATTAATGGCCATGACTCAAATCAACAGACGTTTCTGCCTGTAAAGTGTAAAGTTCATCAACAGCTGGACCTACCTCAACCTAATACTCTCGATTTCTTCTCTCTTTATAAACGCAATTCACTGTTTTTCTCTTCGTGTATATATGCAGAGACTTGTAAACCAATTGAAGAATCATCCAATCTCTTTTCAGTTATGGTATATATATTTGGTGCTGTTAGGTTTAAATTGCTTTACTTCTTATACGTTTTACTTTGATTCAAATTCCTAATTCTGTGTTTTTCTACAGAATAATGAGCAAAGGCTTCTTCGAAAGGCCGTGTCTGATGTTTCTTCTGAAATCGTAAAGTATAAACCTTTAGAATCTTGCACAGCTGATCATGATCAAGTCAAGCAAGCAGAATGTGAATGCTGTGGACTGAAAGAGGATTGCACCGCCGATTACATCGCAAGAGTTAAGGATTGCCATTGTGGAAAGTGGGTTTGCGGCCTTTGCTCTGAGGCCGTAAAAGAAAGGTTACGTCGGGCACCCAAGACAGCCATGCAAGAGGCAGTAAGCTTCCACAGGGAATTTTGCCAGAAATTTAATTGTACTACCCGACTCAACCCCAAACTCTCATTGACTTGTGAAATGAGGGATATAGCTAAAAGAAGCCACGAGAACCGAAGTTCCAAGAACTTTTCATCAGCACCAAGCATTGCTCGAAGCACTAGCTGTGTCCCAAAGATCAATTTATAAACACTAATTCCTCTACTTCATTTGACTCTTTTGAGGCCTTAGGTTGACAAGTTGATAGATAAATAGGTGGGAATTTCTCTTCTTGTCGTGAGTAGATAAACAACAAGATTCAGTCTACCGTTACATCTCCAAAATACTCTACAAAAACCAGTAAGCTAGTTTATTTCTATCCTCCATAAGATCAATACAGTATAAATCTTCATTTTTCGTCTTCGGAAGAAATCATTCATGACTCACGCCTGTTGCATTCCTCCATTGAAGGACTGGAAAGCTTGGGGTCTTTCTGATTCCATAATGGATGCCAAGAGTATAGGTTTGAAACTTATTACAGAACAGAAATGGGTTGGGCAGAAGTATGCTGGGCTTCAATACCGGGCTTATATTCTGAAGCCATGACCCATCCAAACGATTTTCTGAGTTGGTGGTATTTAGGTGGACCGTGAAGTGGACCTCAGTCAAAAAAACTTTGTATTCATAATTGAGCGTCATAATTGCTAGATGGTCCCAATTCTCCAGACAAATCCCCAAATTATTGTGCAAAATTAAGCAAAGTAAGCCCTAGTTGGTGCAAAATCTCACATAGAACGTGAACAGCACACGTGCGATGGACACAACTTTAGGGTTTAAAAGCTTGAATGATGGACCGACCTTTCTAACAATAGTTGAAATTTTTAGTCATTTGATTGGACCATTCTTCTAAATATTCAAATCAAGTGTGTCCACCATGAAAATGACATTAACTGAGATTCAAGAGGCCAATTAAGCTTACTAATAATCGGGTTTTTCCTTAGAGAAAAGCTCTACATTATAGCTTTCGTCCTTCGAAGTTATGAATGAACGAAAAATCCACAGTCAAAAGATGAATTAAAGTTTATCTATTTGTTACAGGTTTATATTGCTGTTAAATCAAATTTAAATCATAAATTAACATAGAAAACAGCTTCTAAAGCTGAGATTATCTGAGCAGACAACTAAAAAGGATGGTCGGTTAAACCTTTATTAATGTCATATTGGGCAATCTGACATGATTAGCATATAGCTGATATATATATATATATAGAGACACTTTAATATTTGTATATAAATTCATAATGGCCAGAAAGAGATTCCTTCAGTTCAATCCCAGAAAACAATTTAATGCAACTAAGGTTTGTCAAACTCTCAAAACTAGTAATTCTCCAAAGTGCAACGTAAAGAAATAGTACTAGCTAATAAAGAAAAGACCCAAAGTAACGAACACATGAATCGTGCAGGCATGCATGCATTTGCTTGTTTAAATGCTTGCTAGCTAGCTATCCACTTTCTCATTCCAGGCAACTTTCAACTTAAATCACCAAATGGGAAAGGTTTCCTTGATGGGTTTCATGTGCAAAGCGAAAGATATTGACTATAATTCCACTCCAGTACTGTCTTTCGCTTCTTTTTGAATGAAGAACAAATTAATTTGAAGTACATTTGCTATAGTGTTAGACACTAGCACTGCTGGTTTATTTCAGTTGCCATGTGACCCTCAATCAAGCTCAATAACCTAATAATCCCACGTTATAATCTCAGTGGACCCTTTCGCCCGACATTTGTTGATCACAATGCATAGAAAATTTATTCTTTGCTAAAAGAAAGTGGATATCCAAGTTCCTGCTATTACTCCTCATTTTTGCCAAAGTAGTATTAAAGTTTCAATCTTGTTGATCAATCTCATCTGGACCACTAACTAAGAACACGAAGCCCTACAAAAAAATGTCAAAAGAAGATCGGGACGACGACCCTTGTTCAAGGATATGGGTCGGCTCCGCGTCATGCATGCCTCATATGATCGATTCGAAAAAAAGTTAAGAAAAATAATTGTATATGTTACATAGATTGAAAGTGATGAGATATTAAGTAGTATAAGTACAAATGGAAGCACTAAACCTAGTTTGGATTTATATTGTTTTTAATGCTCTTTACAGAAGATTGGTATAAATCAACTTTATAAGGGAATATTGAGCTGATTCATACATTTGATCAGCCCACCTTCTAATTATATTAAAATACCACAAAAGAATAGAAAAATAATATATTTTTGTACTGTGTAAGATAATTTGTTAGTTTCTAGATATTGTATATGAGCAGTGGATGAGAGGAGTTCCACTAACAGAAAAAATAAAAATTAATTAGTTCTTGGAGCAAAAACTATGTGAATGAAATGGTAAATAATTAATTTTTTAATAAATATTAAAAGAAATAAAATGTTAGATAATATGTAATCTAAAAATATAAGAGAGAAAAAGTGTAAAAAAAAATAAAATTGAGCAAACAATTTTCTAATAGAAAAAATAGACATAATTATTCATTTTAAAAAGTAATTAATATATGTTTATTAATTTATTTTTTATTGTTAGATGGATATGCCTATATTTTTTTGGTAAAATTTTCATTTAAATTGGAGTCTCATAATACAAACTCAGTCAATAATTTTATAATAATAAGTATGATATAGATATATGCAAGAATTATTTCCTCCATAAGCTTGGGCAATACTTTTGTCTAATATTATTGAGTTACCATTTCGTTCAATTCTAAATGAAGTTTTCAAACTGATCAAGTGACTTCATATAGCTAGGATTAGTTTCTAATCAAACTCATTCATTCATAGGACCTTTTTTTTTTTATTGTTTTACAAAAAAATTTATGACCAAGGATAATTGTTTATTTCTTTTATTTCTTAGAACTTAGCCATTGAAGCAGCTTTTTGCCTCCTTTTTCCTTCTTAGGTGCAGTTTGGCACCGTGATTAACTATGGTGTGGTGTGATAAGATAGAAAAAGATAAAATAAGGTGGAAGGTAAAATTATCATCTCACCATTGATTTTAATTTTTTGTTATTTTATTAAAAAAATCATATATGTTTAATGGTAATTTTAGCATTTTCAATCTCATCAGAACCATTTTCATCGTCCATCACAATTCTTACCCCAATCTATGGCCATATAACAAGACGGTTGCCCTTTTTAATTATATATTATATATATTGTTATCTAATTTATCGACAGAAAAATTTTTATACTCCACAAATAAGATTTAACAGAATAATATATGTTTAATATTATTTTTTGATATTTTTAAAAAATATATGTTATTTTATTGATTCTACTTGTAAAATTTAAAAATATCATTTTCAATATATTAAATAATAATCCAATATATATTCATTAATTCACACATTTAAAAATAGAATCATGGATTCCTCGTGCCCCTCAATGTCCATTCATGTAGTTAGTGGGATTCACCACACTTACATATATAAATATAGTAAATATATATATATATATATTAATTTGCAAATTATATATATACATGCTCTCCCCTCTTTGCATAATGCACAACATGTTTATATATAGTACAAATTAAATCTCAAAAGGTAAGGTTAAAGAAGAGTTGTAGATTCTTCTCTATATTCTAGATATATCCCATTTTAAGCAAAGTATAGTGGAACAACTAATTACACACAATGACATAAAATTAATAGCTAGTGATGTCTATAGTCCCTATATTTGTACAACATATAACATATTTTTGTTTCCAAAATCCAAATACATGCGTGAGTTGCGATCCCTATGGTTGTCAACAACTATATTGGACAATAATAAAATACAAAACATGCGTCAATTATGTGTTAGAATAAAGGCAGCTTGATTAGGGCCGGCGGTTTAATTTAGTAAAAGGAGTGGAGAATGGGGGAAGGGAGAGGCCAAGGGCCAAAAGCAATGGCTAGCTAGCTGATAAGGAGAGAGAGGAGGGTTGGGTTGTTGTAAAACCCTAGAAAATGGAGATATGAAAGAAAGCATGCTGGGTTTGACAAAGACCATACACTGTATATTCCTTCGAGAAAGAGGTTGTGGGGTCTCCAGAGACAAGAGACAGACAAAGAGAGAGAGCGCACGAGCATTTCTACATTGTAAAGACACCCAACTTTTTCTTTCATTCCTTTGCTTTCCTAATGGCTACTACTCTCATGCCTCATCTTCTCTTCATCTCTACGAGTGTCCATGCTACATTTATATTTAGACTTAATCATCATAAATACGATAAAAATTATTCTTTTAAAGATTTAAAGATTGTGAATTCCAACAGAAATAAGGAAAATTGTATATAATGACTACAAAATAAAAGTCTTATATATTAAATTAACTCTTTTTAATATTAAATATGTTATGATGATACAATATAAATATAATACAAATAAAAAATACAAATTAACAAAAAATATATTTAAATATAATAAAAATTTAAAAAATATTTTATATTTAACATATATTTTCAGGCAATACATACAAATTATTATCTACCTTAATTCCTCTCACTCTCTTTCTCTATATTAAAAAAAAAAAACCCTTATATTTAACCCCACTGTCGTTTGTCTATATATATTCCTCTTTGCCTCACTTTAGCTCCTTTACTTTCTGTTTGCTTTGTACTCTCTATCTAAAAGGGTGGTGTCTTTCTCTTTCTTTCTTTCTTTACTGACGACTGAGGGGGCTGAGGGGGGAGAATCCAAGATAATTATGTAAAGAGTCCAAACAAAAGGGGCTGAAGAAGAATTCTGCTTTTACGTACGCCAGTGAGCTGAGCCTGCCTCATTTCAATTCCCTTTCTCACAATTACAATCCTAAACCATTGATTTCTTCAGGGTTTTCTTTTCTTTTTCCTGTTGGAGGACAAAAGGGAGTGAAAGAAGGATAGAGTAATTTACATCTGAATTAATAATTTGTCATAATTTCTTCTGACAAAGTCTTATAAATAACCAATGACAACACATCAGTAGAATGCTTTAATGATTAGAGAATTCCCAGACCAAGACTTGTCATATAAATGATGATAGGTAAACGTTAATGCCCCTTTTGTTTGCTGATGTACTGACTACATATTAATTCCTCATTAAATCTTACCTTTCTCGACCATATTTTAACTTACCAAAAATAACATTTTAATTTTCATTTCCCAAGTCTACTTAATTATTAGCTTCTGTACTTTTCTTTAATTCATTTTTTCCCTCCATAAACCCAATTTTAGATTGCATATATGACATAAATATAAATGATAACCCTTTCACATGTGTTATCTTAAACCCTAATTTTATATATATATATATATATATATATATGAAAAAAAGCGGTTGAACCATATTTACACTGTATAGATAATTCTTGTAAAATTTAAGAGATCTTTTGGTGATAATTTACACATAAGACGGTGAAAAAAACTTAACTTAAGCATAATTTGTTCAAAATTTTACTTGAAAATTAATTTTTTGTGTAAATATGAATAAAAGAACAATTCCAATTCATACGTTTTAAAAGTTAGAAGTTTAAATTTTATTTTATTTTTCAATACTTTGGTTTGTACAATTATTTATGCAAAAAAGAAATACTTGTTAAAACTAATTGTTTAAGTTAGTGTACACTTCATTCCAATATCAATCCCATTAGTAACAAATTTCCTTGCCCACATGGACTTCGTTAGTCAAAGCTGATTCATGCAATATTCCTCTGATTATAACTGATCTCCAGAGCCAGCTACATTGCCATAAGTAGCTGCTAACACTTGTTGTATCATTGCTACATTAATCTCATCACTCCATTGTCCCTTCCACCACAAGTATTATCATTCCCCTTAGTCTTTGACCAACATATTTGCTGCCCCAAATATTACTTTTAAAGTGTTATTTTGACCCAGAAACGATGGATTATTGCCAATTATTACCCACTTAACATGATTAAACATGTGGTTTCATTTTCACTATAAACATCATTTTTACATTGCATGATAATGTTTATGCCAATTGCTATTATTAAATCCGAATATAATACTACTAAACAATGAAGTTAATTTCTCTTTACAAAAAAGGAACAAAAGCTTCTGCGAAGTAACATTCTTGAAAATAATAGGTTTAATATTAATCCGGAAGTATTTATGCAGAATTTAAGATTCAAACCTTAATGTTGATAATTTTTTATTCTTATTGTAAAAAAAAAAAAAAAAGGCATAATAAGAGAAATGAAAACATGAGCTCATGAAAGAAAAGAAAACTTAAATTGATCAAATATTCAAAGCCTCTCAACCGTTACAGAAATCCTTGTCCCTATCGCAGTTCAGTCAAAAGAGCATTTTGGTAATATCAGACAAAATCAGAGGCTTTTCCAACATCTATCCCTGTTTCCTCTTTCAACCGTTCGTGTTTCAAATATCATTCAAAGACAAGTCAAGTTGCAATCTTGTAATTTTCTCTTAATTCAATGCCCACTTCTCTTTTCCTTCCGACCACGATCTATTTATACACTCAAAATCTCTCAATCTCTCTCTCACCCTACCATCCTCCTTTCTCTTCATAATTTCTTCTTTCTTTTGATCCAAGTTGTTTCTTTTACCGTAATCTAATAATGGTTGCATTTTGGTACGTTACTGGACGTTTCACCAATGGTTTTTGCTGTTTTTTTTATTTAAATTCTTTATTTAGCAAACAAGTGTTCATGTGATGCATGTTCTTTAATAATTACTGAGAGTCATATGATTTGAAACTGTTACAAATGATTCTTGATTATGAATTATGATGATTTAAGTGTTCTTCCTTGGTTACCATGTTCATGATCTCACTTGTTTTTGCTTGTTTTGAGTGTTGATTCATGCACATATTGTAAGTTATTCTCTGGTTTTCTAATTCTTTTCAATTTTCTACTGCAAAAGATGAATGATTGGATGTTATTTTAACTTCAATTAATATATAATATGCTAAAGTAGGAGCTTTTGTTAATTAATATATATGCATTACTTCTTTATTTTTCTGACTTTTCAAACAGCTTGGGATCCGTGGGATTATAGAGACGAAACTCTGGAATCTTTCTTAGATGTTACAGTAGAATCATAGCATATCAGCTGGTAGAGATGGCCGCGGAAGGAGCTAAACCAAGTTCAGTAGTTGTGTTCTTCATGTTCATGTTCTTGTTCTTCAATCATGGCGTGTCTGAATCTGATTATGGTAAAGAACTTGAGCTTCTTTTGTCTTTCAAGTCTTCAATCCACGACCCTTCTGGTTTCCTGTCCGACTGGGATTCCTCTGTCACTTTTTGCCAGTGGCAGGGTATCACTTGCAATAATTTGTCTCTTGTTCAAACACTTGATGTTTCTGCTAAAAACCTGTCTGGGAAATTAGTTTCCTCATCGATTTTCCATTTTCCTTTTGTTGAAACTTTAAATCTCTCCAGCAATCAGCTCTATGGTGAAATTCCTCAAGACATATTTTCTTCATCTTCACTTCGGTTTCTCAACCTTAGTAACAACAATTTCACCGGTCAAATTCCAAGTGGTTCCATTTCCCGCCTGGAGGTATTGGATCTTTCAAACAATATGCTTTCCGGGAAAATCCCACAAGAAATCGGATCGTTTTACAGTCTGAAATTTCTTGATCTCGGTGGGAATGCTTTGGTGGGGAAAATTCCAATCTCGATATCAAACATCACTACTTTGCAGTTCTTGACTTTGGCATCAAACCAATTAGTTGGCCCAATTCCACATGAATTAGGCAAGATGAAGAACTTGAAATGGATATACTTGGGCTATAACAATCTTTCAGGAGAAATTCCAAAAGAAATTGGTATGTTAACTTCCTTGAATCATCTTGATCTTGTCTACAACAATCTCACTGGTCAAATCCCATCCTCCCTGGGAAACCTCAGCGATCTTCAGTATCTCTTTCTTTACCAAAATAAGCTTACAGGTTCAATTCCAAACTCCATTTTTGGTCTCAAAAAGCTGCTTTCTCTTGATCTTAGTGATAATTCATTATCTGGTGAGATCCCAGAGCTCATAATTCAGTTGCAAAACCTGGAGATTCTTCATATTTTCGGAAACAGGTTTACGGGTAAAATTCCAAATGCCTTAACTTCTTTGCCTCGGCTTCAAGTCCTTCAGCTATGGTCGAACAGATTGTCAGGTGAGATTCCAGAAAGCCTTGGAAGATATAATAATCTCACGATTGTCGACCTCTCCACCAATAATCTCACGGGACGTATACCAGATGGGCTTTGCAGCTCGGGTCGTCTTTTTAAGCTCATTCTGTTCTCAAATTCGCTTGAGGGTGTCATTCCAGAGAATTTGAGCACTTGCAGAAGTTTGCAGCGAGTAAGGCTTCAAAGCAATCGTCTGTCGGGCGAATTATCTTCAGAGTTCACGAAACTGCCTCTCGTATACTTCTTGGATATCTCGAACAACAATCTCTGGGGCGACATCGGAGAGCAAAAATGGGACATGCCATCGCTTGAAATGTTGAGCTTGGCAGGGAACAGATTTTCCGGGAAGTTGCCTCACTCATTTGGTAGCCAAAAGATTGAGGATTTGGACTTGTCAGGAAACGGATTTTCAGGTACCATTCCACGTAGTTTTGGGAGCTTATCAGAGCTAATGCAATTAAGCCTACGTGGAAACAAGCTGACTGGTGAAATCCCCATGGAATTATCTTCATGCAAGAATCTTGTGAGTCTAGACTTAAGCCACAACCAACTCAATGGCCAAATTCCATCTGGTTTCGCTGAAATGCCAGTTCTTGGTCAGCTTGATTTGTCGGAGAATCAATTATCTGGTGAAATACCACCAAAGTTGGGGAAACTGGAATCGTTGGTTCAAGTGAATATTTCGTACAACCATTTACATGGTAGTTTACCATCTACCGGTGCCTTTCTTGCTATAAATGCAAGTGCTGTTACCGGTAACGATCTTTGCGGAGGAGATGACACGAGCGGTTTACCACCATGCAAGAAGGTCAAGAATCCGGCTTGGTGGTTTGTTCTTGCTTGTTCTCTTGCTGCTTTACTGTTGCTTGCTCTTGCTGCTTTTGGCTTCGTATTCATTCGTGGAAGAAACAATTTGGAGCTGAAAAGAGTGGAAAACGAAGATGGAACATGGGAATTACAATTCTTTGATTCCAAGGCCTCGAAGTCAGTCACCATTGATGATATTATACTAACTGCCAAAGAAGCAGATTTTATTTCCAGCGGCAAGCATGGCATGTCATTCAAAGGGAAGTCTGCTGTAAATGATCTGCAATTCGTCGTGAAAGAAATGAACGAAGTCAGCTCAATTCCATCAAGTTTTTGGTCTGAAATCACGCAATTTGGCAAGCTTCAGCACCCAAATATTGTTAAATTAATGGGAATATGCCGGTCGGATAAGTGCGCGTATTTGGTTTACGAGCACATAGAAGGGAGAATTTTAAGTGAAATCCTTCGCAACTTAAGCTGGGAGAGACGGCGAAAGATTGCTATTGGGATTGCAAAAGCTCTACGGTTTTTGCATTCTTATTGTTCGTCAAACATTCTCGTCGGAGACATGTCGCCGGAGAGAGTTATCATCGATGGTAAAGACGAGCCTCGGCTACGATTAAGCCTTCCCGGACTGGTTTGCATGGAAAACAAGCGTTTCGTTTCTTCGGCATACGCTTCCCCAGGTACATGAAAAATACTTCATTTCATTTTAATTGTCTCTCTTATTTTTACCCATATTAAAAGTAATTGATTTTTTTTATATATTTAGTATTATAAATTTAATTTTCTTTATAATATTAATGTCTCATATTTTTTATTATCAAAAAATAAAAATAAAAATTTAAATATAAAAAAGTAAAAGTACAAAGTGTTTAAAAATTATTCCCAAAAGGAGTATATATACTATATAATATATATATATATATATATATATTTTTTTTAATTAAAAATTTCCCTGTTAACTGTGAAAAGTAATAATGTATGCATCATTTTAATTATGCAATTCTGTCGCATATGAAAAAAAAATTTCAGGCAAAATTCTTGTCAGTCAAACCTTAAATTATGAGATATTATGATGTCTGGCTCTTAGATACTTCAAACAATAACTTCAAAAAATCTAAGCATCCTGTTCATCTTATGGTGCATGCCATGATATCAGATTCGCATTGAAAAAATTATGTCAAAACATCCAAATTTAAGAATTTAAATCCATAATCCATCAAATTATCTGAGTTTATAATACGATATAAAAGTAATATAAATCAAAATTTAATAAAAAATTATATATAAATAAAATTTTTTATAATTTACATAATGAATATTCTGAGTTCACCTGGAATAATATTTCAACCACTACCGTACATTGTTAATATTCTACAATTCCTTGCACGTTTACATTTTGCTAATGTATTGTTGTTCTTCTATATTTTCTTCTGTTGGCAGAAGCCAAGGCAAGCGAGGATATGACAGAAAAGAGTGATATCTACGGATTCGGCCTCATTCTGATTGAATTATTGACGGGGAAAAGTCCTGCGGATGCTGAATTTGGAGTGCAGCAGCAGAGCATGGTGGAGTGGGCCCGCTATTGCTACTCAGATTGTCATCTTGATTCGTGGGTGGATCCCATGATCAGAGGCCATGCAGCCAACAACAGCCAGAAACAGAACCAGATCGTCGCGACCATGAATCTAGCTCTCCATTGCACGGCCGGCGACCCTACAGCTCGCCCATGCGCAACCGACGTTTGCAAAACCCTACAATCCGCTTTCAGAATAACTTCTTGTGTCCCTGCAGGCCTAAAATTTTCATCACCTGTTTAGGCTTTGTAATAATAATATAGCATGATTCTGTTCAGAATTTTCATTTTTGGGTTAATTTTCTCTTTCTTTTTTTTTTCCCACCTTGGTTTCTAGTATAAGGTTTATAAATTAAGGTATTAAAATGATTGTCACTCAAATGTTTTGTTTGATGGTATGTTGAATTCATACTAATGATGAGTGTAAAAATGTAGATAAACTAAATGCAATTATATCATGAATTACAGTTTTTTCTTCAGAGATGGTGTATATATTTATCTTTCAAGTTGTTCTTTTTCTTACCTAGCTCATCATTTCACTACTTTTATGGCTCATGATTATGACTCACATGGTCTAAGTTCCTAGTAAACATATTAGTGCTGAGCCACCCTGGTAAATAAATGGCCAGAGACAGGTGGGGTGGATTTCTTTCTTTTTCCCTCTTTTGTAAGAGGAGAATGCAAAGAATTTGGTAGAAATCTTAAACCCAAGTCTTGATCCCAACTCCTAATCCTATTTTCCTCCTTGGTCGATGTTATCCTAGTTATATGATTAGTGCTAGAAATTGGTAAATGAATATCTAGGAAAAGATCAAACTCTTCTTTATTGAGATTCCTATAAGCTTGAGGGAAAATTTCACTTTTTAAATTAATTTTTAGATTAAAAAAATCCAATATCATATAACATTTATAGGTTGTCAATATTTCTTTGTATTCCCTATAGCTTTTGATTTTAAGGGTAGATAGCCTTAGCATTTCTCTCATGTAGGGTAAATTATTGAGAATTCTTGTCATTTTTTGGATTAAGCAGAAAATTGTTATACAAACATCTTGCTTTCCCACCTATGTCAATATCTGCTGATATGCACAGTGCATTGTTTTCTTTAATTATGTTGTCTTACAGCTTGTGTTTAAGCATGAAAATGGGCATATAGGATTAGAATTCACATGAATTTGGACTAAACATCATGGCCTACTTCCTCCTCAACTTTTTTCTTTTTGTCTTCTCCGTTATTCTAGTAGGAGTTTTGTCCCTTTTCTTTACACTTTTGTTTTAATGTTAGGCTTGACAAGCCAATTCCTCTCTTTTTCATTTTTTATTTTTTTTATTTTTTTATGTTATGCTCTGTTTTGCTTCCATCATGATGAATGGGCTGGAAATTTTTCCACCTTGCAATCTTGCATTCTCTCTCATGACATTGGAATATGGCAGAGATTGGGTAAACAACCCGGAAAACGGACTTATTCACTTTCACTGTTTTAATTATCAACTTGTTGACTATACTTTCCTAGCAATGACTTTGTAAAGATCCTCCACTGTCTGCTCTTATCCAAAAGGCCACGCCTTGTTTGTTGTTTCTGCCATTTAAATTTGTTTAATATCACTCGTGCCTACACCAAAAGTCAAAAGTTAACTTCACAAAGCGAATTGGTTGCCATTGTTAGATGTAGAAATGGACTTCACAGCTTTGAATTTGGGGTACTGGTAGTACGTGGATATTAAATAAGAATGATATGAATAAAAAATATTTTATATATAATATATTGTTATAAATATGAGTTATATATATATATATATATGAGTTTTATATAAATGAATTGTTAAATTTAATGGGGGGGGGGGGGGGGGGGGGGGCAATTAAGGGTATGTTTGACCCTTGTAGAGATTGATTGATTTGATGAGATAGTATGCTTGGGTTTGCATGTGAAGTTTTGCTTTCAGGGGCAGTGAAGGCTTGGGTCACGCCCTGCAGCTATCTATTCTCCCTACTACACTACTCAATTTGAGAGGAGACCGTAGCAGGTGAATGGTCCTGATCAGCCGGTTAGGTCAAACAGGTAGAAAACAGGAATATTACTCATGCTGAAAGGGGACCACCGTACTAAAATCCTGATGGCTTGATGATATTCTTTGTCCCGTTGTCGGAACACTCTTTTGGAATGGGAAAAAATGGCCAACTGCTACTATCTTCAATTGCATAGTTGCATGGAAAAAGCTTGCTGCGGCATTGAGGCAGGCAGCTGCTCGAATGCTGCCTTTTATTCTTTAACCTCGCATTCCAAGAGTTCTGCCTTTTTCATTCACACTTCACAGACAATGGTCAAAGGATTTTTTTATTGTTTCATTGCTTAATGTAATTATCGAGATTTCATGTCGGCTTAGAATGGAGTACTAATTTAATTTAATTTAATTAGATACTAACTTTATGGTGAAAACACATGCAGTGAATTATAAAGCAACAGGGAGCTAATTAATCCTAGGTTCCGTTTGATAGGTAATGCCCCGTTTGCAGAAGTAAGTTTCCAAGAGTTTGAAGCTTGAATTGGAGCTCCTGAAGAACAGTTTATGCAACTGCCATTCATGTCATCAGATTAATTATAAACGTATATCAATACCTTTTGTAACAATGAATTCATATTTCCAGGAGAGGTAACTTTTTAAAAATAAAATAATGGGACTTTTGAGTCGAATTGGGCAACATTTATCAAGTTAGAGATAGGTTTCAAAAATGGTATTAAGCAATCACCAATTGAAATACGAGAACTAAATACTACATTGTGAGAGTCATTTCTAAAATTTAACATTTGATGTAATCTTAGTTTTATTTTGTATTGAGTTTGACAGAGACTTCAAAATTTAACCGAAAGAGTTTGTAACACTAAAAAAGTTTTAAAGATCTATTATAATACATATATATATATATATATATGTGTGTAAAAATTTAAATACATATTTTTGAAATCTTTTTTTATGAGACAAAATCTTGAAACCTTCTAACCAAAACAACTCCACAACTTTTCAAGCTGGGATTGAGACATATCAAAATATATATGACATTGAAAACTAGATTAATTAGTAGTTTTAAGTTTCAAATTAGTAGCTGTCTCTTAATCTTTTTACTATTCCTTTTCAATTAAACAAGACAAAGCTGAAAGAAACTCTAAGAACTGCAATGAACAGGGCTTACATCAGGCAAAACTAATAAAAACTTGCAGAGTGCATCAAGTTAATATTAGTATACTCCACTAGGATAGAGGGTCAAAAGAAGAAGGCAATTTAGATGGGGCTCTTCTCTTTCCAACCAGGGCCTGGCCACAACCTTTCTTGTGACCAACTTTTGCCTTCAATGTGGTAATGATGATGTTGAGGGGTTTTCCTTTTGTTCTTTTCACTTCCATTCTCTCCAAGCAATGATGGTATTGACAACAACCCTTTTTCTCTTTTGCTCAATCAGAGCTCTTGGGGAGATGGAGATCAGAGCTCACATTGTTAGAAGATTCCATCACTAAAGATCAGTCTAAGCATAAAAATATAAAACCAGCTGACATTTCAAGGAGCAAACCAGCTCAGTTTTGCTGGCAGTGATATGATTTTTCAAGTGTTTTGTTATCTTAAAAGCCTCAATATATCAATAATTATGGTTCTTGGAGACCATGCAAAAGGTTCTTCGGCTGCTTTCTTCTATTCAAAAAGCTCCTTTTCTTCTCCATTTTCTTTTCCTTTCTTCGATTCAATGGGAAAAGGTGCTGATATTTCTTTGAACGTTTTTCCCACCCCATCTCTTTTCTCCTTCAACAGTTTTCTTTTGCACATCACAAAAACAAAACATCTTTCATATTTGTTTCTTTGTTCTAAGACAGCTGTTTCTTTGTTCTCGAGTTTTAATGTAGAAACAATAATTGGATACACGTGTGCCCTATTACATATCTCAACAACAACCCACTTAACACAATCTATGGAGTTTGATATGGAGAAACGAAAAGTGGGGTGATTGGCAGTTCTAGTTTGACCAATCTATTGTTTCATGCTGAGCCTGCAGACCAGCATCCATGAACTTGAGCTTTATGAAGGGGATGGAAATCTGAATCCTTGACAATGAGAAAGTCCCGGAAATTCCAAGTTAAAATATCCAAAGCTTCATCAATCAGTAAATGACACCTTAATAACTTGGTTGTTTAAGGATAAATTACTGTTTCATAATCCTCCAAAATCTGTTCGAAGTGAAGTCTTCGCTTTTATTTTGAAAGTGCGAAAATTCTTCGAGTTTGAGATCCCAAAACCGTTGTACCAAAGGAAAATTACTGTTTCATATAGTTTTAAAATAGATTCAAAACCGAGTCATTTGAAATCTGCCGGTCATAATGTCAAAATTATTCATCCAAAAAGTAATTATGCATTCCTAGTCTGTCTCAAACTTTATTCCACAAGCCTTTGTTCCCCATATCAAATCAGCCAACACCCCTAAGCTCCCTGCGACTTCTTAAAACAACTTTTCCATTGATAATGTTCCCATTTATAGACCATAAACCAGTTGATGATTTCCCACGAATGGAGGACTTGGTCCTTCAGGATTAGCTTCTATTCACATGAAAACCTGAAGTTAAATTACAAGATGTCAACTTAGACCCGAATCCTGATCACTTTACTCCAACTTTTATATATCTAGTCAGTACTAATAATATCTTCACTTTTGGTTTATATTAATGGATTTGTAATTTCTGCACCAAGACAGAAGGTACTCGAGGAGCCATGATGGTGGCGAACAGTCCAATCTGGGCCACAAAGCTGCATGATTTAGAATGGGTTTGGTATCCAACTTCCCATTGTTGTATTCGAGTATCCATGTTATTGTTAACCAATTATTGGAGGTGTAAGATAAAACAAGTGGAACATGGTGTCATGTTGCAGGAAATGACATTGGGTTTTCTGATATCAAGAAATGGGCTTTGATTGATTTCCAAAGATGGTCATTTGGTGGAGTAGGTAAGAGAGGTACTTCATAGGGTTTAAATCATTAGTGGATGAAGGTGAGAGATGACTGAGAACTTCACAATCCATCAACAGTTTATAATTAAGGATTGACATTAACTCAAGATGTGAAGGACAATTAGACCAATGATTCAAATCTATAGGAAGAATATATAGATGATAGCTTAGTTTATCATCAAAAGTACTTGATCAATATTTGTTTGTAGAATAAAAAAAATTATTTGATAATGTATTGAATAATAATTTTAAATAGAGAATCTTGGTGTAACTAAAAGATTATTCTTTGTGACTTAAAAATTATATGTTCAATTGAAAGCAATTTCTCTGTTACTATAAAGGTTATATCTGACCCTTTAAATATTACAATATAAGAATCTTGTACTCTGTTTTTTTTTTTTTTTTTTGAAAATCAACTAAGAGGATTGGAAGGATAGGGAAGATTTGATAATCATAGTGATTAGTGTCGTACTAGTGGAAGTCTTTAGCAAAGCACAAGATTATGTGTTGGGGGATGGCATTTTCATGTCCTCAAATTGTACAACATAGTGCTCCTCCACATTAGGGAAAAGGAAGGGAAAAAAGAATAAAGGGTTTAGGGTCATGCTCAGTATTGAATCAGAAGCAAAAGAATCAATAGTGGTGGGGCTGATAAATTCCTTATCTGATTGCACACTTCAAGAACCTTTGGTTTGTCAGCGTTGTAGATTTGACTGGCATTTTGCCATTTAAGATATATAAAACAATGGGTTGAGTAATATGATGGGATCTATCAATGTCTAGATTCCATGTTATGTGCTCAAACTTCTTGTTCTTTTGAAAAGCATTTTCCACTGGGAAGGAAAATGACATAATATAAGTCAATACTTGCTTGTCTTAATATCAGGTGATGGAACTCCTACCACCATTTAGGAGGTTATTGGGTCTTCTTCAAGAGATTCCTAGTAGGGATTGTTCATTGATGTGCCTAGCGGTATAATAATTCCACCATTGGCAACTGTTACCTCTCCCTCTAATTGAAGTTTCCTGTTATCTTCTAAGCAAGACATTTTTTTTTAGTTGAGTAAAAGAAGAAGCGAATGAAGACAGCAAAAAATTGTGAGGAGAACGTCGGAGTTTGTCCTCGAGGTCATACAAGATAACAAAATAGAAGGATGCACAAGCCTGGTTATTTAGTTGATATTGAACCATCAAGACCGTAAGCTAGATATGGTGGTATACCGATAGTATCATAGGCTATTGATTTTGTCCGCAACAGTTCAATAGATGCGGCCGCTCAAAGAAAGAACAGAGGCATTAATGAAGAGGAGTCAAAGCCAACTGCAAGGAATCCACATTCAACCATGGCAGGTAGGAGAAAGCAAGCCATCCAATAAAACAAGAGCAAATGAGACAGGAAATTCTACATGGGGGAACTTATTTTTCAACATTCTCATTAGCAAACAGTGTTATGCATAACATTTTATCGCCATGATTAACTTTTAAAAACAACTAAAGAAAACACATGGAAAAGTGAAAAAACATAAAAATGGGGCAACGATAGTGATCGATCTATTAAGCATATGAAGCAAATACAAAGAATTGGGTAACCAAAATCGAGGCCCTAGATACCATTTGGTTCAACATCCTTGTAACAGTATCATATAACTTAATAGTTTCTCCAAACTAAAAAGACTAAAAATGAAAAAGGAGCTTCTTCTAATCTAGTTCATATCTATACCCTATCGTCTCTTTGAGTTTTCTTCATACAAAGGACCAGTTGATGAACATGAAGCAGATACAGTGAGCATTTTCTTCATCATTTACCACTTTCCAAGCGACTGCTCTCTCGTAGGAGACTGGCCTTCCCATGCTAGACAAGCAGATTCCACCTTGAAGACACATAAAACCCTGCTCCAAAGGAAAGCAGAGAGGAAAGAATAATCAACTATTTCTCTCAAAAGAACAGCAATTGCTTAGGATAAAATTTTTGAGTTGGTCGACTCTCTTCGTCAGAATAATCAAATCTAGCACAAGCAGACAGTTAAGATGGATTTTTTTAAGGTAACAATCATGCAAAGCCTGCTGATATCTTTCACCTTTCAGATATCTAATGCATTCGAGTTATTTGTCTCAGCTTATAATCCAGTTTCTCATTTAATGTCCCATTTCAGTGCAGCTTATCTCTAATTGGTATAGCTGGTTGAAACCGATATAAGTTAATGGACACAATTTACTATAAATTTTCAGTTACCATAGGTTCCTTAATGTAAGAAGTAAATCACCACTTGTGGCCTACCTGCTGCATTACTTGTGGGAACTCAGCAAATAGGGCCTTTCGTCCATTCTCATCGAAAATTTTCTCCAAACTTATGTCCTGAAGTGCTACCAAGGTTGTTTCAAGCATGTCAAGTCCTGCTTGATTGGCAAATGTAAAAACTGGTAGTGCCTGCATATATTACCAAGTAGGTTATATTTTAGGCTAACAGATACACGATTCAAAAACACGATCATTTGATTAGGGGAAGAAACAACAAAATATATATGTAAATACCTTCAAAGAGCAGCATAGAACTGCATCTGTGTGATGCCAAAGCATTTTCAGAATGGATTGACTTCCTTCATGTTTGAGCAGCTCCACACCCAGATAGCACCTGTGAAGAGAAAGAATCCAAAAATTTTGTTTAAAATAAGTCCAGATTGACATAACTGATATTAACAACTAAAAATTAGGTCCAGAATTTTGGAAAATGCGATAGAAATGAATAAAGGGGATTTCACTGACACACCTATAGCTGTGACAAATCCAACGAGCAAGCGTCTGTGCTTCAGGAGTACCAGGAGGTGTCCGTAAACCAACATGAGAACCAAAGTGGGACGGAGAGAGTGCCAATGCCACCCTTTGAACAGAGGCAATAATACTCCGCATATACTGTCGAGCCATGGCTGCCACATTTTCTTGAAGGTGGATCTCATAGACAAATTGGAATGCTATTGTCATCACAGATTTTGTGCTCCCACAACGACCTGAGTTATCACCAGTTGCTAGGTTTCCGGCAGCCCCAACTTCAAGAGTAGAGGCAAGGTCAAGTGTACGATTTGGACTGGATATATCCTACATTAGATTTAAATTCAACTAGTAAGTAACTAACAAAAATAATAATTCAAACGAGAAAAAAACAAAGCAAAAAAAAAAAGATAATGAAAGACCGAATCTTAGATCATATCATACATGGTAAACACTTACCATTCCAGAATCAAGGGGGATGATGCGGAAACCAGAAGGAATAATAGGTGCATCATCAGAGAATGAGGCATCAATGGGGGCAAAGATAAGTTCAGCACAGGTGCCAACAGCATTCTCATCAACACCGCTACATAGCTGAGAGATTCGAACAACAAGGAAAAACATAAATCAACACTAAAAGAAGAGTTACATTAGGAAAAAGAGATTATAAATATTTGATGCAAGAATGAGAACTAAACATTGGCCCATGCCATAAAATAAAGTCAGCTGAGGGATTGTTGGTGAAACTTAAGTACCTGTAAGAGGAAGATATCACCGGGCATGATCATGTCCTCCCGATAGTGGCCCATATTTTCAAGCTTAATGACCTCCATGAACTATAACAAAAAAGTGATAGCAACTTTCAGGATACATTTTGCCAATTGATGCAAGGATTATACAATAATTAAGTCCCAAATTCGATACCAAATTAATACCTCTTCATGCTCAATTGTGTGAGCCAGTGGAAGAATGACCTGACCCCCAAAACTTCCACCTCGAGGCACTGGCAAGCTACTGGGACCAGCTTTGACAGAAGCAGCAGAGTAAGCATCAATACCACTGTCTGCCCATTCTGATCGATGTTCGCGCAAGAATCTGAGAAGTATTGCTGGAGGCACATTCTACAAACAGAATGAAGGCAGAGGTTCATAAGAATGAAACATGTTTGACAAGATTACCATCTGAAGATGCTAAAAAGCTATAAGGTGGACTGTTTCAGTTCTGAAGGGATTTTAAATACTGCAAGAGTTTTTCATAAAGTAAATTCTGAAGAGCAAAGAACCTATATTTTGGCCTGTTATGCTATTCTCATTTAACAGCTATATCTGCAACTATTTTATCTGTTTAGTGAGTCCTCTAACCAAACTAAAGTGCCTCATCTGCCTTAATCCATGTTCAGTACACCTCACCCAACAAAGAGCCAAGATTTGCATGATTATTTCTATCCTTTCCTAACCACTAATTCTTTTCCTCTAAAATTTCTTTCTGGATGTTAAGAAATTTTCAAATCATTGACCAAGAAAAAACAATTGACTGGTCATGATATCATGGAATTAGTATATCCATGAGCTAATCTTGAGGCCCTCTGATCACAACATTGGGAAGGAAAAAACATTTTTACTTTGTTTCAAACCTCTAGATCTTCTGCTGTAAGTGACGTACTTGTCACACATTTAGAAACTGACCTGCAATAACATGGATGCTTTGGCACATAGAATTGCATTGCCCATTGAAGGAAATCCATTACTATAAGAAAGATTTATGCCCATCATCTTGCCAGGAGATGAGTTCACAAGGAGGGTAACATCATCAACACCATCACTTTCCAACGTAGACCATCCTTCATCAGTAAATCCATTAACAGCCTCATTAAATCCCCTGGAAAATAGAATATGTTAGATTGCCATTTATAAAGTATTGGTCTACTTCTGCGCATAGAATGTAAATTGGAAGAGTTGAAAAATGAACGTACTTGCTCAATTTCTGACTAAGTGCACGAAGAGCTGCAGGTCTTCTCCCCCAACCAGTAACATTTGGCTGAGATATTTCTTGAGAAATCTGCCTCAAATGACGCAAAGCCTGCACAAATGCCAAGGCTATAAACTTATATCGTACATGAGACATTTATTGTCTTGGTTTAGCTACCTAACAATTATTCTGTGTGTTACTCTTGGCCATAATATACAAGTGATCTCTACAAATTTTTGGAAAAGCTGGAAGATATGATAACTCAAAAGTATAGATGAAGAATAGTCTTACCGCCATTGTTGTCTTCTGAGCAAGTAAAGTTGAGGACTCGTAAAGGGGGCGCAACACTTCAGGAACACTCCAAGGCTACATGTAAAGAAAGAAGAAAACTGAAAACCATTGCCTCATTAAGAAAACATGTATTTCACAAGGGAAGCAAGGTGATTTACATACCTCCAAATCCATGTGATCAACTATGTGAATGATAGATCCACCCCCTTCACAAGGTCTAATCAGATAACCACTAGCCAGCATTTCTGCTCTCACAAAATTTGCAGCTGGCGGCATACTGGGACCATTCTGAGTGTTATTAAGTGATCTTTCACATACCTATGCAACAACCAGAAGTTCCACAGTAAGGCAAAGGAATGGCAATCAGACTATAAAAATCAGACTACAAAACCTTTCTGACAACATTAAGGCAAAGGAATAGCAAAAGCTCCACAGTAAACGTACCACGAGACTACCATCCTCCATAACAGATGTGTAGCGCAACAACCAGAAGTCACGAGCTGGTGCCAATGTTGTTGGCGCATAGAGCTAAAAAAAGGCAACCGAATTTTGTACTTTTACAATAAGAAGTTGCACCATTAATTCCAGAATTTTGTCCCAAAGTGAAAGGAAAAAATGGTAGCCTACCTGCATATAAAGCAGTTCAATGGTCCCACCGTTTCCAGTGGACAACACGTTGATAACATCCACAGCTCGGCAATCACGGTACCACGAAGGCCGATCTTTAAGGATTTCAGCGACCTACAGGAAAAAAGAAAATAGTCAATTCTTCACCAAATTTGAACCAAGAAATGTCCTCTCACCAGAAAGCAAAAACAAACTTACTCTTGTAGGATCTAGTCCCGCAAGTCCGCATGCTCGTGCTGCCACTCCAGTGCAACCATGAGAAATAGCAACGATTCCAATGGAATCCGGACCAGGCTGCACAGATAAGAAAGATATTAGTAGTATGTAAAAATGGCAGGCATTCAGGACTAATATTCAGCGAAACAAAAAGTCCCAAAGACACTAGCTCTTTTGTTATTTAGCATATCAATATGGGATTGCAATTTAATTCATCATATTAAGACAAAGGCATATTTGGAGTACCTAGGATAAGATCTGTCTGGATGATGTTTCAAAAGAAAAAAAGCAGCATGCTACATATTATTACCCACTAATTTTTTATTCTCATTTTCATCTTTACTAGTATTAATTAGTTAACTGTTAACAATTGATGGATAAAAAAAAGTTTTCGAGGACAGATCTTTTGAATCCAATATTCCTGCAATTACAAGAAATGATCAAAAATGAAAAGGTTTAACTTATGTGGCAAACAAGGAAATATCAGTAACTATAATAGAGAAAGTGGGATAGTGGGATGTCCTAGATATTGACATAACGAATATGGGTTTGAATGTTGCTTAGAAGATTAGCAAGATTTTATACTTTATTACATATATTCTCGATAATGACAAAGAATAATAATGGAGTACATAGTTTAATAGCGAGTAGTAAAGAATAAAAGAATAATGACAGTAGAGAGAGAGGAGAGCAGTAACCTTCATCCCAGGCATTTGGACCCACTCCACAGCAGTTCCAGTGGCCTTTGAAAGAAACTCTGTTAAAGTTTCCTCTGCAATGGACAAAAGTCTAGAAAGCATACAAACACAAGGCGCATAAGCACACAACAACAACCAAAGGTTTAATTTTATAGAGAAACGAGGAAAGAAAGAGACACAACAATGGGAGTGAAACAGCAAAAATTCCACTAACCCTGCAGGGCTGGCATCCCTTGGAGGATGCTGAGGAGTCAAATGGTGTTGACCACTCGTCACCACTGATTCACAGCTTGTATCTGTAGTGGCTAGGGTCGCCTGCAACACAACCAGTGCAATTAACCCCAATCTCCATAATAACAATACTAATAATTCAAAGCAAATTACATATTCTTGTTTATGTTCAATGAAAGGTTTCAAATCAAGTTAAGGATTGTTATCTTATGCATTGAAAGAAAAAAAACTTTATTATTAATCAGAATTAAGATGAGCTTAGTTATTTGATTGTAAAATCTTTCTTCTTTTTTAAGATAGCAAACATCAAAGGGAAGATCAAGTTCTTACATTTTGAGACTGTTGGCGGAAATAGCTGTTTTCATAAACAAGCTGTGAAACTTGCTTTTGTAACCTATCATTCTCCTCCATTAACAGTTTATTCATAGCTGTCAACTTCCTGTTCACAGCTTGGAGACGTGACGCCTCTTTCCGTTGTTTTTCTCTACATCTGCGACAAAGAAACAAAATTTAAAGATCCCAAAGTCAGCGACCACATAAAATTATCAAGAAAGAAGTTAGAAGTTGTAATATATTAGAAGTGCACAGTTCTTTCTTACTGAATAATTAATATTTGTTTGAAATTAAGATGAAAAATATATCTAAAGATTGGATTATATATGCACCTGCGATTTTGGAACCAAACTTTGATCTGTTTGGGCTCGATGTTGGAGAGAATGGGGCACTCACGAATGAGCTGTTGGCGACGCATGGAGCTAGGCTTAGGACACTCATGGTATAGACGTTCTAAAGCTTCGACTTGCTCGGGCGTGTATCTCACATACTTGCCATTATCCATTGCTATCTTGTTCCCGTCTTTGCAGGATGAGGTCACCGCCATCATCACGTCTATCCCATCAAAACCAACAACAATCAAAGCATTCATTTCGAAAGCATACTTATATATATATATATATATATATATATCAAAAAGAACTAATGAAAGATTAATTAAATATATGTACCGTTCTCTCTTTGGGGAACTTTGCAAACACAAACGGATCGCCGGCGACTCCTCAAAAACCCATTCGAATTCTCAAAAAGAACAAAAGTTTTCTCCTCCTTTAGCAAACTCTATGCTTTGGGTACTTTAGGTTTGTGTATTTCCTGGGGGCACTCTCTAGGAACGAAGAAAGATCTTTCTTTGACGAAACCTCAGGAACATGTTCAAAACATCATCAGAAACAGCTGTTTTCTTGTTACTATTGTTGACACTGATGACGAACAAAACAACTCTCTCTCTCTCAGAGGCTATGGAATCATATACGATAGGAAGATGGCTTTTTTCAAAGAAAAAAAAGAGAGGCTTGAATTGGTATTTGTATTGGCTGAGAAGAGGAAGGTGGGTTGGTATATGTTAAAAGGAAAAGACTTGGGAAGCAGAAAGACTCCTTAATACCAGACAGAATATCAGACTTTGCTTCTGTTTTTACATCAGAAAGCAATTAACAATACACTGTTACTTCTGCTGCTTTCTTTTCTTTCGCACCCTCCTTTGCTTTCTTCGGCTGCGTTCCTTTGCCTCTCTTTCAAACTTAAAAACCACCCCTTGTGAGTAAATTATGCATTAACTGTAATACATTGGAGGATAGTCTTAACAGGAATCAACACTCTCACTTTACAGCGCGTGTTGTTCAACGCCTTCTTCTTCCACCGAATTATCCCTTTGCCCTCCATGTTTTCTAAGACAACAAACGCCTTTAAATTAATAATTTGTATAAATGAGTAAAAATTATGATTTTTAATTAAATAGCTGTATAAAATTAATAATTTTTTTATTGTAATCACTAATAATTTCATTTCAAAATTTTGTATAAGATTTCAATTTCGATTGATGCATAAATTAATAATTTAATAAAAATATAAAATAAATTTTGTGTAAAATTTTAATTTCAGTTGATGCATAAATTTCAATATGCTAATTTACGGGAAATTAGCATGTTTTAGATTTTCTTATTTTGAGAATTAGAAAGTACAAAAATATATTATATAATATATATTTGTAAAGATATTTTTTAAGAATTTATAAATCAAAATGATTTTTTAAAAAAAAATAAACGTTGTAAAGTTATTAGATAAATTTAATAAATGTTAAAATTAAACATGTTTTCTAAGAAAAAATAATAATTTATAATATAAAACTTTTAAATTAATAACTTCTAGAAATTGATGTTCGATGATGGTCACGAGAGTATTAATTTAAAAAACCTCTACATATATACAGCTTTTAATTCGGATTATTTTTTAAGTTTTACTCCTCAATAAAGAATTAAATTGAAAAAAAATAATGTCAATAACCTCTTAATCGAGTAGTTAAAATAAAAAATTATGATATGTTATAAGTTTTAAGTTCAAACTCAATTAACTCTATTTTCTAACCCCAAAATATCAAAAAATAAATATATATATATATATTATTTTCAATATTATATATATGGGATTCACATAACTAAAAAAAATCAAATTTAAAATAAATAAAGAAATAAATAGATATAACCAAGTAGAAAAGGATGGAAGCATGGGTTGAGTGAATAAAGAGAAGTTAAATTATGAAGGAGATTGCATGCGGCCTCCATTTCTCATAACATATCACCACCTTTCCTCTCTCATCATCATCATGTTAACTCCCTTATGCTGTGACATAATCAAATATATCAATATGGCCTCAATCTTTTTCCTTGGATGCTACCCAACATATATTGTTTTCATTTTCAACTCTTTAAGTTATATAAAATATGTTTCACTCATCATTCTCTTCTCCTAGCTATAGCAAGCTACTACTAGTAGTATATGTAATCATATGCAAGTGTCAAAAACAAGAAGAAAAGAACAAGAAAAATTCAATATATAGTATTACTATGGTAAATGTTTAGGCTAATTTTAATTGTTCCAAGCTTTCAACCAGGTGGTTTTTGGATTTAATTTGCATAGATTTTTGTTAGCCAATACGAATAAGGGTTTAACTCGAAAGTTCAATCATAAAATGCGATAATCGACGTGATGAGAACGATTATATTATACATTCAAATCAAATCTTAATCAATAATAAGATAAAAAAATTATAAAAATTCAATTATTTCCCACTCTATATTTTCCTTGGTGATATACTTAATAGTTGGTCAAAAACCATTATATATCCCCAATTCATTGTGATAAATGATTTTTTTAATGTTTGAATGTAGAAAGACCGAGTCAATTGTGTTGCAATTCAATGACAGACCATAGACTCCAACTACAGGATTAAGTATGATTACTTTTATTTCTTTGTTATTCCTATACGTTGCTTACATGAAAATTTTGAACTAAATTATGTCTCAAAGGTTTTTTACAAAAAAAATAAATCCCATGATTGAAGGTTTACATTTGATATGCCATTTTTCAAATAAAAGTTGTTATTATATTAACAATTTTTGAAAATTGAATTTACATTAGATTTATGTATTAGTGTATGTGTTTATATATATTTACATTAATTAAATTTGTTTCCAAACTGAAAAGAGATATGAAAAATGATTTCCTGGTCGGCATGGGAATGACCATGCCTTAGCAACAAAAGTTAAAGGGTGTGGAATTTTAGACAGTGTTTTCCAACTAACAAGGAAAGTTGGTGTGCATTGCCAAGACTCATTGTAACACATCTTGAGACTTGGTAAAGGAAAATACTCCTTTTAATGGGTATAAACTTTGACACGATAATTCATATATATAATTTGTATTTATATAATATAAATTATATTTGTATTATGTAAAATAAAAAAATTAAAATTAAAATTTATTTCAATACATCAAAAACATTATTTTTTATAATTTTTTTATCAAAATTTAATATATATCATTTTTATATTTTTTATTCGTATCATTTTAATATTCTTATAGATAAATGACGAAATTTACTAACAATCCATTGAAAACGATTCAATCCCACTTAAATTAAAGATTGGCCAAGTCAATGAAAGGTCATCTCCACAATCACCATTTCAATACCCCTTCCTCTCGAGTCCCCTTCAACATGAGCTGCATCGAACTAAAGAACAAAAAGAAAAAAAAAAAAATCTAAGCCTTCCAATTCTTTAGGCAATTGGTTAAAAACCAAGCAATGGCAGACCAACCCAAGTGGTGTTTGATTCTTCGTTTATCCGCCTCCTCAATTAGACTTTAATCCGCCATCAAAGATAGAGTAAAATACGCGTCTTCACTTTTAAAATTTCTTGTGATTAATTTTTTAATTAATCTAATTTTTTTATAATTACATAAAAAATACTTAATTAAAAAGATTGATTATCTTGATTAAAAAAATAGCCGGTTTGGATTTTACCAAACCTTATCATAAAATAAGAAAATAAAAAGGTAATTTTCTGTTGTTTAGTGGTAAATTTTTTAATTTTAATCTAATTTTGCATATGTCAACGGCGGTTAAAAAGGAGAATTGAAAAGGAAAGGGAGGCTGGTAAAAGTGCTAACATACCCCGCCACTCGCGGTTGTACCATTGAAAACGGTGCCACTAGGGAGATTGCGCTGAAATTTTTAAATTCTTTTATTTTTTTTTAAATTTTGGATCATTGAATGAAAGTTTGACAGGTGTCCCACAAGTGATTGTTACGTGAGGTTGACGCCGACTGACCAAATCCTGGGTTTGTGGTCCACACGTGGGTACCCAGGTGTGGCCCCCGCACGCGTGAAGACTCCTCTTCTCTTTACAACGTGCTCCTTGCCAGCCGCCCAGGGTGTATCGTAATTTTCTTTTCCCAAAGTTTATCTTAACCATTTTTTACCTTAAAAATATCATATTGCTTCTCCTCACGCGCTGTGTAACAGGAGCATACTTTACGCGCAGTGAGCATTTGCCAATTCGGTCACTAGATTGGTAATTTGCTGGATTTTGCGGTAAAAAAGCTATTGCATTGACTTTCATTTATATTATACAGATTCACCTCATATTTACTACCTTTCTAATTTTGGTGTTTTATCTTTTCAGGATAGATATAACTTTTTAAAATTTTATAAACATCCACTTTATATAATGTTGTATAAAGAGCTAACATTAATATGCTAATAAAAAGTTGAAAAAAAATCTATTTTTTTTTAATTTTGTAAAACGTGCAATTAAAACTAATAAAATTTTAATTTAATGACAAAAAAATTTTAAAATTTTTTATTATGTACCAACTTAATCTAGTTATTTATTAATTTAATTAATTGAATCAAAGAATTTTTATAATATTACAAGTTCTATAAATGTAACATTTATTATAATTATAACTTGTTACGGAATGTATTATTTAAAAATATGTAGTGAAAACCAAGTTGAATAAGTACAATTCACAAGCAGATTTTAAAGAATATTTATATATTCATATATATATATATCAATAAATATTTAAATTTCACAAACAATATTAGAATGATGATATATATATATATTTTTAATATTACTTAAAAGTATATATTATCATAATTTTATTTGTAAAGTTTAAAAACTTTACTTACAAGTCACAATGTGTTTGTTGAATGATCATCATATATATTTCAAAAAAAATCTAATGTTTGTTTAAAATAATTTTTTAACCATAATTTTTTTTATTTTTCATTCAATTTATATTTTCAAATAAATCCAAATAGATATATTTTTTTTCGTATGAACCAAAAAATAATTTTTGCATAATTTTTTAACAATTGACAACTCAATGGAATCGAAAAAAACGAATTAGCTTGTCACGTTTCTCATTAGACTATTTTTCTTTTTATCCAAAGGTGTTAAAAAATTAAAAAAAGAAAAATGGGGGACCAGTAAAGTGTATGTGAACAAACAGGGGAGCATGATTAAGTGGGGAGAAAGGGGACCACCAAGAATAGTACGCGTGTCGCAATCTTTCGGCGTGTCAGAGTAGAGCGCCAAAAGAAAAAAGACATTCTCTCTGCGGTCGGGAAGCGTGACTTTTGTGTTTCGTCAACGTAACGGACCTTTTGCACAAACTGTAGCGCCAACACCACCACCACGGCCATCAGCACCGCCTCGGGCACCACTACCACCTCCCAGTGCGCGCAGCCTTGGCTCCAACTCTGCTAAACTACGCTCTGAAACACAGATTAAAATAAAAATTAAAACATGGCTTAAATACAAGGAACAAAGAGGCATCGGCCTTCCATATTCTCATGATGGGATTAAGATTCGAATCCCTTAATTCTACCCTTTTGTCAGATTTATATAAAATTATATTGTACTCAACAACAAGCTTCATAAAATATTATTATGTTCATTAAATTAACAAGAGCAAGCCTGTAATTCATGTATGATATACTATTGTATTTTAACCTTATATATTTTGAGTCAATTAAAAAATGGGTTATAAAGATTTTGTGTCATGTGAGTCACACAACAAAGGAGATTACAATCAAAATTTTGACCATAATTTTTAATCTTTCTTCCTTTATAAAAATATTTATATTTGATGCATATTATCCGTATATAAATTTTTTACATCATAGTTCAATTATATTATAAATTGTAATGACTTCACAAATAGATTAAGACGATAACATATATTTTTTTAAAAATATTAAAAAATAAATAAAATATATACGTATTATCATCTATTCATTATTCGTAAAATTTAAAATTTTTACTTGTAATATATTGAATAATAATTCATATTATTATATTTTATTAATTAGTGAATTTTAAAATAAAAATATATTTTAAATTCATTAACTAATGAATTGCCATGAATAATAAATTAATAATAAATGAAATTTATACACTAAATGTGTCTCAAATATATTTTTTTAGAAAAAATTATCTCTTAGTAATATATATAGTACTAATAATAGCTTAAAGCTTTATGAACAAGCAAAGGCATGAGACCCGCAAGAATGAAAAGGGGAAAACCAAAGATGAGGCAGGCGGCAGGGCGGCCAGCCAGCCAACCAGGCAGCTCGAGGAAGGCACGCCAAGCACAAGTAAATGGGGGAGTGAAAAAAGTGACAGTTCGAGTGTGGGACGCCTCAGCGTGGGCCGACAAGGAAATGGAGGGGCCCACTCAACGGCTCGGAAATAGAGGATTTGGCCCACTCATGGCCCATCCGCTTCATAATCATTTCCTACTGTCATCACCTTTCACGTCGGTTTAAGTATTATTTTTTCATTAAGATGGAGAATATTCGGCGGCCGCACTTTATGGGATGGGATGCTAATCTCGTTGTTGATTTGTTTAGCTTAACAAGCAAGTAGGGCCAGTCTGTGATTAATGAAGCAGATTAAGAGCTAATCCGATGATTAGTAAGTATTAAGTACTGTCAACCTCAACTCTCATTTCTCTCTCACCAATGGAAAAGAAAAAGAGCCAAACCACCGGCAAACAACCACGAACATGAATACACATACGATAAAAAAAAAATGTAAAGATTGTTAATGCCAAAAAGGGTGCTGGGTTTTGTTAATGGTAAATGAGCTTCTTCCTCCTTAGATTAACCTTAACCTGCAAATAAGATTTGTTGGGGTTGTTCTCAATGAAATTGGTTCTAATACTTAAGTCAATAACAGTTTATAAATGATAATGAATTAAAAAAGTAGAGAAGTGAAACTCAGTGTTGGTATCTTAATCTCTGCTTGATGTTCCTTTTTATAGAAATTTGCGTACCACCTCTTCCTTTGAAGCGTAATTCATGTTGAAGTGCGGAGTTGTAGTTAGATTCATTGTGAGCAGGCGGTCGTGCGGTTCGTAGCACCTTTAAAGGTCAGTGGGAGTCCAGACAGTTACATGGGCTAGAATGATTAGGTTCCTCGCCTGAGTCGGCTGCCTTACCTGAGCCAGCAACCGTGGGCGTGCTCGGTCTGCCTTTAGACATGCCTGAGTTGAGCTTGCTCATACATGGGCTGAACTAACTATGTAACTGTTATAATAACGATAATATAAATTAAAATTAAGTAAAACTGCATATAAATTTTAAAAATAAAATATTGTGTTAGATGAACTAAAACAAATTTTAATATAATAATTTTATATTTTATATCATAGGAATGTGAAATATTCATAGAAATATATATTTGAATTGTCAAGCCAAAAATGAGTAATCTAACATGACCCAAAAAGCCCACCTTGAACTTCGGCTTAAACATCTAAAAATCCAAGCCTAAAACGTTGAACGTGGGTTAACAAGAAACTAAGAAAGAAACAGCTTTAATGCAGAATTATATTTCAGACTTGTTACATCGATAACACTTTCAGCATGAAGCACGTTTCATAGGCTTATATTCCAAAAAGGCAAAAACACAAACATGTTTTCACATTACACTCTGATGTTTACACTGAATAGTATCAATAACAAAAATCCACCAATCGATTACATGAGAGAAAAAGTGAACTAACAGGAATGTTTGACCTCCATTTGGTAGGTATACAGGAAGCTTTGATTCTCAATGTGGCTGCAATAGTTTGCTGTGTTCTTTTGATGTATGGTGTACATCCATCCAGGAAGTGGGAACCACAGATTGAAATCCGCAATGGCCAAGTAATATAACCTACATGAATTAGCTATTTTCCGTTTACATATTCCAGAAGATGCCGATCAAGCTCAAAATGGCAAGAAAGTAGTCCCTGCAACACAAACAAGCCAAAAATGAATGATGCAATCCAAATCAATGTTACCTTGAATAAGAAATATAGGTGCAAAATAAGCAGTAGAACCTGAAGCCGAAGGATGAATTTGCATATTAAAACTAGTTATTCACAACAATTACCAATAACATTAGAAGATCTAACTGATATCTTTGCTCCTTGTACCGAAGTACAGAGAACAAAAATGTTACCTTAGTTATGGGAGGAGTAGGTTTTGCTTCAAAATTAAACTCAGGAAAGCGTGTGACTTCTGTAGCATTTTCAAATAATATATATGTAGGAAGCTGTCCCTTGCTCCCTGCGAGCATAAGATTCCACCGTGTAAATGCATTAACAAAAATTCAAACATATGTAACACTGGGTCTAAAACTTATTAAGTACCCTTCATAATTAATGTGTACTCACCACCAGGAGAAATTCCAAATTTTTCTGCAGCATTAGGGAAAAGTCCAAGATCAACTATTCCGAATGATAGATTTTTGTTTGAGTATCTGCCCAACAGAAACATTAAAAACTAATAAAAACCTTATTAAAAACAATAAAGAATCAAAATGGATAGTTTTGGAAACCAACATACGTAATTGACAGCTCAGGAAAGCACCGACTTGCACGTCTGCAAGCAGATGAAAATGAAGCACGGAATTCCACCTGCCAAACGCATGGTTGTCACTCTCAAAAATAATTAAGTTTCAAGTTCATTAATAATTACTAACATTGAAAATTTGCAATCGAATATCTACTTTTGGACTAACTTCAGTCTACAAACCGACTTCTTTGAGCATAGCTTCCGTGTATAAAGTAACTTCTTCAAGCATAAAAAACGAAACAAGTGCTTTCACCATCTTCATATATAATACAAACATTCTCTTAATATTGTGCAAGCATATTATCACTAATCAAATGAGTAAGAGTCTAAGAGATATATGGCTTTGATATCATTTAATGCTGGCTTGCAACCAATAAAGAAATAATGGAAGATACTAATTAACAATAACAACTGTTATGCAAGTTACGAGAGCATGCATTTTTTACAGAGAGAAGTCAACATGCTATATGGCATATGCTCTTGAACATTAAGAATCTAGGGAAAAAAATCCAAACCAACCAGCCAAAACCTTGATGTGTTCCCCTCAGTTAGCAATGCTTCCAATTGCAATGGTGTTAATTTACTAGAAGTACCTAGAAAATTCAATTTGGAAACAAGAGGAAAAAACATTCCCAATCAAAACAACATGCGAGTAATTCTTCTAGTTATAAGGAAAGCCAAAGCGAAATTCATTAGATACCTAGTTCTTCATAAGGAGGCTGCTCTGTTAAAACATATATCACTGTAAGAAACCGAAAACAATATCCTCATTATGCTGCATTTATATCAAAATGATAAAAGGTCCTAGTAACAATTTGGGAAAAAACCAAAGTATTTTTCGAATTACCATTAGCAATAGAAGCAACAATAATACCTGAAAATACCACAATGTACCACAAAGTCAAGTGGTAGTCCATTATTAGTGTAAGGGCAATAAGAAAAATCTGGGAAAATAAAAAGAGAGAGACAGAGGGAAAATTTTAGTTGCAAATTACATGCGATAAAATGAGATGATTAGGCAAATAAATGGGTAAGCTAACCTTTCCAAAAAACAATGTATCAGCAACAAAAGACTCCCATGTTTCTTCTCTTACTATCTGTATGCAAAGCAGAGGAAAATAAACAGTCCATTGCTTTGAAGCTCCGTTTGTAAGAAACAAATCAAGGGGGAAAAAAAGTTAAAAAAAAAAACTAATCTAATTGTTGAGCTAAATATAAACATTTTCCTTTAATTTCCTCCCTATTTCTTTCTACCAAACGAATAAAAGAAAGTTTTTACCAAGTTCCTTCGATTACCTTGTATGCAATCAGCGTGGAAAATACCAAAATCGCTTGAATTTCCTGTACCAAAAATAAAAATTAATGTCGATTTGTGAAGGTTCTAAAAACAAACAAAACACAAAGGTTTGCCAGGAGAAAAAAGGGTAGGGGATAATGAGAAATTACCCGATAAAAGAGAAGTTGAGTGATATGAGGGGAGAGGACATGAGAAGCAGAGCTGCGAACGATGAAATAAGAGAAGAAAGCCAGGAAATGGGAGAGATAGTACGGCTCTCCTACCATCAGATTTAACCACTCCATCGGGTTACCTCGTTTCTTCTCCATTTCGTTTTTTCGCTTTATGGGATGGATCTAGCTCGGCTTCAAGGGTTTCAGTTGACGATTACAGGTTTCACCATTTTTGTTCCCATCACAGTTGAATGAAAGGGTTGTTGCTCTCCGTCGCTCCGTGCTAATGACAACTGTTCCTAAGGATCTCGAGACCCGAATAGCAAAGCGGAAAATCTCGGACTCGGACTCTTTTATCTTCCATGGGCCGTATTTCGAACAAGTTCTCAATCCAGGGGCCGAGTTTGTGCAAAGAGAGAGCGCGACAGAGGCCTGAAACTATTGGCCAATGTGGGCGTTTGAAAGAGATATTTTGTTGGGCTTGAGTCTCCAAAAATTTTGTTCACGATTAATTTTTAAAAAAAATTAAAAGGTTAATATTTATAATTTTTATGTAACTTACTGTGTTTTTTTTTTTTGAAAAATATTTTAATTTTTAAAATGAAGAAAAAACCAAAATTTCCAATATAATTTAACCTAATTGAACCAAGGCATGGTGCTACACTTTTGAAATGATACTTTTTTAACATAACATAAAATTGTGTTAAAAGGACAAATTGAGTTGAGGTTTTAAGTTGGTTTATTTCAGAATATTTTCATCTTTTCTTGTTGTAGTTAAGTGTTTAGCATCATGATATGTATAGTCTTGATAATTTTTTAGATAATTAAATTTTCAAATATCCAAAATAAGATGAATTATTATTACGAGTATAAAATTCTAGAACAGTAGACGAATTTTAAAAAAAAAAACTTTTATTTTGAAAGCTATAGATTCAAATATTAAAAAGAATGAAATAAAACTTATAGAGTTTTTGAAATATTTTTAGATGGAGAGTTCATTCTACAATTTTAATTCTTATCTTTATTTTTATTATCCGATGATATTTTTATTTTCTTTTATCAGAATGTATTTTAAAATTTCAATTCGAGTATCTTATTGACAATTTTTATATTTTCTATCAAAAAAATCTCAACAAGAGTAAAAAGCAAATTGTTTACCAATATGTACCAATATCATATGTACAAAAACAAAAAAAAAAAAAAAAGTCCTTACTCTTATAATTATTGACCCAAATTGATAGACTATCCTATGGACATTTGCCCATATATCGTAGAAGTTGGTAGAAACTATACAAAACAAAGGGAAACAACGTGGAAAAGTGCCGCATCCTATCTGTAAATTCCCTTTTAAATGAAAAGGGAGGAAAATGAAAATCCCTTTTAAATTCCCAACAGAGCCAAGAATATGCCATTCCCTCCATCTGCAAGCACTAAACTTAATCTCGAAGGACAACCATTGCTGGGTTGGCATAACGGTAACATGTCTCTTTGTTTTTCTTTTTTCTCCTCCAGCCTTGCCGGAAAGATAAATCAAAGCAAATGGGCTTGTCATTCAAGCCTGTCTGTGCTGAAGTAGGGCCTTCGTTTTTTCTCGGGTCCACCGCTGGCGCACCCAAGCCCTTCTTTGCCTCCTGTTTCCTCCTGCGGCGTCTGCTTCACCATGTGCTCCCCGAGCCATTGGCAAACGTTTGAAGTATATGCATTAAAGGGAGAAAAGCAGGTCAAACAACCAGGCTTCGTAAACAAGTTCGCCTCACCTTCTCAGTAATTCAGGCCACCCCCACTACTTTCATCAGCAAAAGTTATTACGTAGAAGATAATAGTTTCGACATTTTTCTGATTATATTGATACAATGATAAATGTTATTTTTTTATTTGAATATTACGAATTTAAATTATGAAAATAATTTTTTTATGAAAATAAAAAAAAAACTTTTTATGCATAAAAGATAAGTAGACGATCGATGAAAATTTTATCCAAATAAACTAAGAAGCAAGTGCATTGAACAAGGATTTAATTGACCAATTTGACCATGAACATAAACAGATTTATGAGTTGGGGACATTTGGGTCATTCAACTAAGGCAAGCAACCATTCCGGAAGGAAAAGGGGAACGTCCCGTCCCACGTGAGTTGTCCCAACGGGTGATGCTCAGCACGTGCGTATTCAACAACTCACGTGACCATCAACACGTGCTCTCACGTTACCGTAAATCTATAAAAAGAACCCCCCCTCATGTAAGGTATGCTACTCTACTCTTATCACTTCGTCGAAGCGTCCTAGAAAAAGCAAATAGACCGTGGATCCTCGCCACGTGGCATTGACCACCGTCAGTTCTGGCTTTTGACACGAGCCAAAGCACTCACATGGGTCGCTGACACCTCCACCCCCCGCCCTCTATCACGTGCAAATTGGACCCTACACATGCAAAACCCCAATTTTACAATTTTAAAAAATAAATAAAAAATCAAAGTAAAAAAATAAACAAACAAATAAATAAAGTCTGGTAAATGGAGTCCTCCACGCCAAGCAACGCCTCTGGTACCTTCTCTTTTTCAGGCTTTCCTTTTAATTCAAGGAAAAAAGTAATGGAAAAAAATAGTAAAATAAAAAAATAAACTAGAAAATTCCTAGTATTACTAAAATTCTTAAAATACTATAAAGGAAAGGAAATATCTTTACTGCAATAAAGAACAGTAACACCTTATCCGCTATTCGAAGTAGACTCGCGTTGGGATTGGTGTCATTCAGTGGGGCCTCACTGTACTCTCAGCCCTCCACTTCTCTATACTTGCCACGTGGTCGCTCCACCAGCGTTAAAACATGCAGCCGCATTTCCGAAGAGTTAAAAACGGGCGTCCATGAATTTCGTTTTAACGAGTCGGCTCTGATTTGAAACTGAGTCAGAAAGCGAGTTAAAACGAAAACGTTAATCTCTTGGCATTAAATTGACTCGTTCGTAGTCCTACGTGGCAGAATGAGGTGAAAAGTTAAGAACCGAAATGACAGGTCCTTCTGTACAGGTGGGGACAAAATTAGTAAAATCCTGACCGTCCAGTTCATCAAGTTTAGCTGTAATAATCGTGCTTAATAGTGGGGTTTGAATATAATACAAGAATTAGCAGGGTTATTAAAATTAAAATTCATAAGCGCGACTCCCGATGGAAAAATTAAAGCAGAGGAATCGGGCTTGCAAACTTGGACGCTAATGCACAAGGCTCAGCGACAAAACCTGCTAGATCGGTTCCTAAGGGGTTGAATTTGAACACAATATATAAACTTTATCCTCTTCCCCTTAATCATGATTAATTAATTTGTTAATTACCTTTTTACCCCATCTCTTTCTGTAAAATTTGTTAATTAATTCTGACAGAAAAGCTTTTGATTAAATTACCGTTATTGCCCATTGTCAGTGGCCCGAGTTCTAAGCGATGAAGTAATGATTCTGTGCGGTACGTGGTGTGATCATTGTTGTGCACTTGCTGATAATCATCATCATCGTCCCGTGCACGTGCGGTTTTGATTTTTATCATCAGAACAAAAACCTTCGGGGCCCGCTCAAATGCGGCCACCTGATTTGTGAATCCCGTGGGCCCTGACTTATTATGTCTGTCTTTTTAACTAAACACTGCAATTTGCATGCTTAAAACTATTACAAAACTGATTGATTCGAATAATTTAAACTGTCACTTGATTAATTCAAATTGGGGTTTTCTGAATTGGTTATTTATATTTTTCCTTTATTAAATTAATTAATAAAATAATGATAATTGATTGTTAACTATATAACCATTCTAAGTTCTAACATTATTATTTTTTTAAAAAATTAATATTTCAATATATCTTTAAATTTCAATAAATACAAAATTAAATCCCGACTTTTTTATTCTATGTAAATAAGGTTATAAAGTTTTATTTATTTATAATTATAGTCATAAATATTTAAAATCAATGAAATCCAATTAGAATAAAAAGATTAACATTTGTTATCTAGCACTATTAAAAAAAATACAATAAATCATAATTAGTCTTTTATTATTCTAGTTAGATTTTTTATAGAGTAATTTGAGTTATAAAACAACTAAAAGTCGTCCCAATTAATTTTTTTAATTAATTTTAATAGGTTTATGATTTTATACAAAAAATTATAGTATTATTATTTACACACTATAAGAGATCATAAATTTAATTTAACTTTTTATTAAAAATTAAGAAAATATTTAGGTATTAACCTATAAAAATTTTAAGCGAAGACTCACTCAATAGATAATTACATGTGTAATCCAAATTTGGAAATTATGAACCTAATTTGGTAAATTATGGTGATATTAGTCTCAAAAGGAAAATAAACAAAGCTTATTTAATCATCAATAATTTGGTTTTACTGCAACTTAAATTAATATATGAAATGAAATGGAAGAATAAAACTACTAAAACTTTGACTTTACCTTCACCACATCCCATGTCTTTATTTTTATTACTTATCATTTAATAATATAAAAAAAACAATTATTTCAATTTTTTTTTTTTTGTTAATATTGAATGCCCAAAAAAAGAAAACAAAAGAAAAAGGGCACTAAAGTAACTTCACCGTGGATTTTCCTTTACCCAATTAAAGCTTCTTTATTTATTTTTTTTTTAAATCCCCTTCAAACGCATAGAAATCCTCTCTCTCCTCAAGACCACAACTCTCTCGTACTTCTCTCTTTCTTTGTTTTCCACACTCACATTTTCCTCTGTGTAGTTTCTTCCTTTAACGCCAACAAGGGTAAACGAGAACGATAAACGGAAAGAAGTGCTAAAAACTATGGAAGCGCCAGAATTCTTTCAAGGAAGCAGCAGCTACTGTTCTCAATTGGCGCCCGAAAAGCCTGCGGCAGGTGACCATTTCATTGTGGAGGACTTGCTTGATTTTTCCAACGAGGATGCCGTCATAACTGACGGAGCATTCGACTCTTCTGTTGCTGGCCACTCGACGGATTCCTCCAACGTTACGGCCGTCGACAGCTGCAATTCGTCGTCGTTTTCTGGTTGTGAACCGAATTTAGCGGGTGATATTGGTTGCCGTGGTTTTACTGACGGTCAGTTCGCAGGTGACCTTTGCGTGCCGGTAATTTCTCCCCTACATGCAGTAATGTTATGGGTTAAAAGATTGAAGTTTTTAATTTCACCTTTTTTTTTTTTTTACCGTTTTTGCGAGCCAATGAAATGAAGTTTACTGCATTTCTTTGGAAATTCAGCTTCGGATCAAATTTTTACCTATTTTTTTAATTTTTTGATAATTTTCCCAGCAACCAAACAAAGGATAAAGACCAATGTGCATGGCAATGCAATTTGGTGAAAGCTGCATGAATAGTGAAAATAGTTTCTTTATCCAAATAATTCAAAATTTGAAAAATAAAAAGGAAAATGAAAACCTTGCTAATATGTAATTTTTTTTATATTTATGAACAGTACGACGACTTAGCTGAGCTCGAATGGGTGTCGAATTTCGTAGAGGAATCATTTTCAAGTGAGGACCTGCAAAAGCTCCAGCTGATATCCGGAATGCAAACCCGACCCGACGAATCTTCAGAGACCCGGGACTTCCAACCGCTTCTTCCCAACCAAATTAACAACGTCATTGATAACGGTGACAACGACAACCCGATTTTCCATCCGGACATGTCAGTTCCCGCTAAGGCCAGAAGCAAACGGTCCCGGGCTGCGCCATGTAATTGGGCCTCCCGCCTCCTTGTTCTCAACCCAACGACTTCATCTACCGAACCCGATATTGTGGTCCCGGTCCAACCACTTCCGCAAAACCACCCCGGTAAAAAGCCCGTCAAAACGACCTCGTCCAAGAAAAAAGATGGTGGCGAAGGCGGTGGCGTCGCTAATTCAGATGGGCGGAAGTGCCTGCATTGTGCTACGGATAAGACGCCGCAGTGGCGAACTGGTCCCATGGGCCCAAAAACACTATGCAATGCTTGTGGAGTGAGGTATAAATCGGGGCGGCTTGTGCCCGAGTACCGACCCGCTGCCAGCCCGACGTTTGTGCTGACTAAGCATTCAAATTCTCACCGTAAGGTGCTCGAGCTTCGACGACAGAAGGAACTGCTAAGGGCCCAACAGCAGCATCAACAACAATTCATGCATCATCAGAACATGGTTTTTGATGTAACCAACGGTGATGATTACTTGATCCACCAACACGTGGGTCCTGATTTCAGGCAGCTGATCTAGTGGGTGCTAGAGTAGGGAAGCTTCGAAAATTTTTTCCCAGACTTTAATTTAGTTGCTGAATTCATTAGTGAATTCCCGTTTATATTTTCCCTAACTGTTTTGTTTTTTTTTTAGAATTTTCGTACCCTTGAGTTGGTTCTTTTCCCTGCCAAATTTGGCAAACTCTGGAAACCCAATTTTTTTTTTTTTTTTGTTTAATTCAGGTAAATTAGTAATTTTATTTGTTCCTTTTGATTATTACTTTGACTTCTTCCATTAGAATTTGAATTTCTAAGCTCCCATAAATTGACAAATTGCTTTACAACATGCAATATCTATACTCCCTTGGTCTTGTTACTATAATTTTGTCCTCCATATAAAATAAGAAAGTCTTCAGTTTGAAAAAAAAAAAAGAAAAAAAGAAGCGTATAAACATTAAAATTTTTATATTTTAAATAAATAATTATTTGAATCAAAATTTATGATCGATCTTTTAGATTCTGGAGAACTTAAGAATTTTATATATATGCTTTTTGTTGTGAATTGTCGCTTTATGAGTAAAGAAGAAACAAAGAGGAAAACCATTTTATCAAGAATTAAATTCTTGAAGTATGAAACTTGATGTCATGCCTTAATTTCAGCCACCCATGTGTGTTTCATTGCAAAGTTGTCTTTGTCACATTTAACAATCCCATAATGGTTAATGGTTAAGTATTTAAGACCACTTGCCACCCCTTCCATCATTAACCCAAGATTCAACACAAATAGAAAGTCCAGATGAATTTCCACTACTCCCATGGAGTTTTTCTTTTAATTGCCGTGAAAAACACAAGAAACAAACAAATTCCAAGGTTCACCCCACACCGACGGAAGGTAAATGCACACCTTTCTAAAGTATCTAGCTAGCTAGCTAGGCTGCTGGGACAGGCCAAAATGAACCCTAAAGGCCACATGTAAAGAGGTTGTGGGAAGAAGAAAAATGAGTGGTGGGAGATGATTAATTGATTATTTAAGTGAATTATTATCTTCTAAGACTGTGAAACTTATCAACATAGATTTCAGCGAAATGGAATTGCTGGTCATTCCAATGTAGCTTTTACTTACAGTGAACGTTATGATAATTTTTCTGCCTTGTACTTGAATCCCTGTTGACGATCTTACCTTTTCCTCTGCACAAGTTTCCCCGCCATAGAAGACTTTCAGAGTGAAATGAAGAACTAAAGTTCTTATAACATGAATTATTGAATAGACGTGAAATAATATTATTATAACGTATTTTCATTACGTACAAATGAAAAAAAAAATAGCATTTGATATGTTCAAAAGAAAAAAAAAAGATAAAAATCACAAAATAAAATTTAAGTTATGATATTATTTTAAGTATATAAATTAAAATCAATCAATTAACAATTGGTAAAAGAGTGCAACTTGAAAAAAGACATTGTAACAAATAATATATTCAAAAAAAATTAGGGTTTTTCAAATTAGTTAGTGTGAAGACCATGTGTTTCATATTTTTAAAAGGGATTATTCTATATGAATCAGAAAAATGCAGTATATATATAAGCCAGCATGTGAGCAAGGATTGCGATCCAGACATCTTATTGGGAAAATATGCCATACTGTGTTAAAAAGATCGGTCATCAGAACATTTATATAAATATTTAGATTAAAATGAAGGGTTTTATTCGTTGACGATCCTAGGCAAATTGCTAATCCCATAGAACTCTTATTTTAATACCTGCAAATCTTCTCAGTTCAATCATTGCCAATTAACTATTCTCAAAGACTCTAACCATTTCTTCTCCAAACCAATGGTTTTCCTTTGTCTTGTCTCTTAAAACAATCTAAATAATACAGACACTTCTGGTAATGGACTGGAGTTGTTCATATGTTTCTACAGTAGTGTATGTTTAACAAATTTAGTCTGAAAAGAAGCAAACCTAGCGGTGCTCACATGCCCTCTCTCACTTCTATTCTGTAATGTCTTCATTGTTACGTTGCTTATATTTTGGGAATAATGAAAAAGGTAAGTCCAGTAGATCTTGAAGGCCCTTGTCTGTGAAAAGGGTACGTACCAAATTCATTCATTTTGTTAATAAAAATAATTATTACAAATATTCAGATATGGGAATAAATAATGGTTATGGTGGTGGTGTGTGGTATGATAATGGCTTTCAAATATTCCAGAAGGTTTTGAATACATGGGCTTCCATGCATGGTGGTTAATTTTCCATGTTCATTTGTAAAGAAGTTGTCTCCTTTTCACATCCACTTCTGCTGTCAATGACTTGACAATTGGTACCTCCTCCTTTCTTTATGATATTAAACTTTTCTCTTTTGCCCTACCATGGATAATCCAGTGACTCCGCCATTGAACCAAGTTCATTGCTCTTTTTGGTAAATATAGAAAATCATGCTTTGTAAAAGTTATGGTAGTAATTCCGATTCTAATATCTCGAAATCTTATTCGATCAGGGATGTTTATTGAATCCAAGGATGTCCCTAAATTTCATGACACGAAATTTCATAGCGTTTTTGTATTTTATCGTTTTTGTATGGTGTGTTTTCGTAATATATCATTTTTGTATCATACGTTTTAATATTATATTATTTTCGTATCGTATTATCGTATACCCGCCAAAATGAAATCAGCTGGCTTCCACTTCTTGTTGGTTATTTGGAGCCAGGCAGGAAAAATTAAGTATAATAAGCCGGCCAAAATGAACCATGCAAATTGCAAACATTATCCAATTTCTTCCTCTGTTATGGCTATTGTACTGTGTCTGAACATGCATGGAAGCACATGGTTGTTTTTACGAATACGTCTACATGCAGAAATAAAGAAAGAAAAGTATGGTGCCAGGGTCTTAATTTGAGAGATAGAAAGCGAGAGCTTTCACATGGTAATGTTTTGTTAGGATTGGAGACATGGGCGCCATAGCCAAGACAACTCTCAGAGAGATGGGAGACATGGGGACACCATCCCTCTCTACTTTCTCACGTGCACTTCTTTTTGATTAGGAAAATCAATATGGTATTCTAAAGAACCTGTGTTTGTTTAGAAATTGCAGTTTCTCTAAGTTTTGCCAACTTATGAAAAGTGAACAAGGGTTTAACCAGAATGGCGAAAACTTACTCTTCCAGGTGGAATCAAAGTATATATCTCATATCAAAAGGAGGAAGCATCAAATATATAATGGACAAGAGCTATTTACACATGGTGATAAGGATTGAAAATGAATTTGAAGGCAACCGGGAATCTTTTACTAGTAGAATAGGATGAGAATAGGAAATGAAATCATTCATGCACCCATTCATTGCTTTAAACAAAAAGACATGGTTAAGTTATTGGAATCAATAACTTCATTACATCCAGCATAACTTTAAGCCCAGACAGAAGTAGAGTAAATAGCAAAGAGGTTTTATTCTTTGAAGTAACAAGGTTTGCAATCTAGAGAGAAAATTTCCGGAGAATCTGGGAATAGAATTCTTGAAGTGTATTTTGTGTCCATTATCCAGGACTTTGAAAACTTACTTCAACTAATAATTAAAAAGGACATACTTGTCAAATAAACTAAATCTTCAAATGGACACACAAGAAGGAAAGCAATGACCCTGATCCATCATGCATTACTTCCTTCCACTTTTGATATGATGTTATCGAGGCACACTGAGACCTAGTTCTGTTCAAAATTTAAAAAAAAGAAAAAAGAAAAAAGAAAAAAGAAGATCACAATAAGCATTAGCAAGTGCCATAGGAAAGAAACTAAAAAAAAAAATGTTTCTTCAAGTCAATGAAACGTGAATAAACCTACTAGTCATATAACAATCACTGGGGTCCATAAACAAACCAATATTTTCAAAAAATTGAGTTAAGTAGCTGTTATCAATAGCAGGACGAGCAATTATAAAATTACAATTGCAAAAATAAAACTAGCCCTGGTTGGCTGTGGCACTTATGTTACTAGAGCAATAGTTATTGGCACATCCATAATAGAGAAGAGATAACTTGCAAGAACAACAAAACAATTAACTAATACAATTGGCAAAAAGACTTGAATGTTGACCTTCAACTTTAATTTTGTTCTGAAATCCATAAGCAATTGGACATTTAGAATGCATACTAAATGCTAGACCAGCTTTCAATCTAAAATTTTTAATAAAAGACAAAAGTATAATCTTTGCATTCATGAAAATGCAGACCACTGAACTGCATAAAACAAACAAGTTTGAACAATTCTAAAGGCCCTACATTCCCTATAAAAGAACCTTTCACATCTTCTGCAATTAAAATTTAATCAAATTCTTCTCCTAAACCAAACAGGACTATCCATTTATATAGTCGAAGTACATGGTCTGACATATAAAACTATATCTCACAAATTATAATGTCACATTCAATTATTCATTTGAATAGCAGCACATACAAAGTTTTGCATCCATAGCTCCATTAATACAATTGATGAACAAGGATAGAAAAGGGCCTTCAGTTATAAAACCTACTTCATTGATAGAGAATAAGCATACAAGCTTAAAATCATGATGAAAAAAAGATAAACAAAATGCTACAGAACATAAAACAAAATAGAGAGCTATGGACTTATTACGTATGCGATGTTTCTATCATATAAGAATCCTTGTAGGCTACAGTATGTACAGAAAGTAATGAAGTAAATGGTCAACATAGCTAGAGTCTGCATTTCCAATCATATTACTTTAGCAGTATATAACAGAATCTTCAACTTTGACTAACAAGCAAGAACTATCAACAATTTTCAGTGCATTGCTTAAAAAGTTGTAAATCATACACAACCTTCTCAAACCAAGTGCAAGCTCTCCAACTCAGGTTGTGTCTTTGTTCGTATCTACCCCTGTTCCAACACACCCGACTTAGAAAATCATCATACATATATATTTAGTCTCACTCACTTGTTACTACAATTTAATCTCCACTAACTTGTCTAGCTCTTTCTCTTTTGTAATTTTTTGGCTGAGACCTTTTTCTGCTAATATCTATTAGAATCACTTCATTCCACACTTTCTTCTATTCAATACTTTCAGTGACAAGCCGAGTTGGATGACATTGGATGCAGATATCCTGAATTTAAGCAGTTGAAAACATGCAGAATTTAAGCTGTGCTCTATCACAAACTTCTCATCATTTCCCCTTTCCTACATGCTTAATTCTTTTCTTACCGAATTCAGAAGACCCCTTTCTGTCCTTCTCTTTCTCGTGGTTTAGATTAGAAAAAAGAAAACTTATAAATCAAGAACTAAAGTAAATAAAATAGTAACCAACAAAGAACATAAAAATGTTCTCAAATTGATAGCTCTAGATTAGAATTGATTGGACATGAAAATCATGATCATGATATAAGACAACCTAAACAAACAACACTGCTTTAGTAATTAATTATAGAGTTAAAAGAGTTGGTTAGGGAAACAAAATTACAAACATTTTGGAGATTATCAAACTCCTGGATTTGCACTGCAAAGCATACCCTGAGACAACGACCTCGAGCTCCTTGAATCGATTCCTAGACACGACGTGAGCCGAGCTGAAGACACCGCTGAGTGGAGAGGTAGCAGAGATTGAAGACAACCCAATTGAGAAGCAGACCTGAAAAATTTAGAAGCAAAGTTTTGGTAATTTGAAGGAAACCCAAGTTAAAAAACGGATAAACTACGAGGATTAAGAGTCTAAACTTAATAAATTTAAAGAAATTGAAAGAGACATGCAAAGATAAGGTTTTTAAAGGGCTTACCTTGGAAATGTGCTAGAAGAGCGAGCAGGATGGAGAGAACCGACGGGATTGGTCTTAAGGGTTGGCTTGTTAATGGTAGATTTGAGGATAGAGAATGTTGGTTTTGAGACAGATCTAAAGCGAGAAGCCATTTTGAAGAAAGACAAAGAAAGTGTTCAACGTTAGGTTAGGATTTTGGAGAAGAAAAGGATTCAAGGGGTTTTGTGGGGGTTTTAGATTTTATTTGGGGAAAATTACCAAAAGATGATGTAATTACCAAAGTCACCCTCTCTCTCACGCTCACGGTATGGCAAAGTCTAATTGACTATTTAATTAAAAAAATGGCATTTTAGCAAATTGAAAATTAGGGTTTGTCAATCCCTGAATTTCTTCCCCTTTTCATCTTTTTTGCTATATTTTCTCTATCATTAAATTTATCAAATAACCTTTGGGGAATGTTTGCTGATATAAGAGGGCATTGAAGGATTATAGATGCTTTCCTAATCCCCGTTGTTTAGAAGGTACAATTTACAATGAACTGCTACAATGCCAGTTTGCAACCTTAAAAACATCTTTTATGATATTAGATAGGCATTGTTTCCTTTTGAGTTTCCATAGAATGGTAGGATATCATACCTAACAATAAAAATGTAATTTATTTAAGGTAGGAAAACCAGCCCATCAATGGTGAGGGTACACAATATTAAAACATAGAAAGAGTCGGACAACAAATTAACATTCTTGTTCTTCAACATGTTCTAGCAACTAATCCAAGTGATAGTTCCTACTAATGTATGGTTAGGGATGTTCTCATCTAGCAGCTGCTCTGATTTGTTGTAGCTTGTTTTAAACATATTCCACAAACCAAGCAGAATCCAGCAAAGGATATTTCTCCTCCAAAACATATTAGTTGTGAAGCGATTAAATTCATTGATTATGGAGGCGTAATAAGATGGGAATTTTTTCTTCAAAATTACAGCAAGTTCAGCTTCCCTGTCACTGAATCAACTGCCATTTTAGGCCCTGCACAATCACAACAATAGATGTACAATAGTCAATAAATAGACAAAAACAAATCGTTTTATTCTTGTTTCTGCTTCTTATCACTCGTTATTTTGGAAGATGAAAGTGAACTGTAACATCCTTAGGTGATGAGACAGTTGTATGTGATCATATCTCATATCATCTTTATCTACTAATCAATGGACCCATCATGGCATATAAAAGAGTGTTTATCACATTGAGGCAACTACTACATTTTTAGCAGAAAATGAGAAAGAAGCAAACCAGGTCCAACGGCAAGGACTGTCTTTGACCCTGCTGAAACCTGTAAAACAAAGCAGTCTTGAGGTCTTGGCCACACATTACAAGTTTAGCACCCAAACATCAAATTAAAGAAATTTAACTCAAGTTGAAACCAAGCCGTCATGCACTAGAGAAAACAGGGAAACCACTAAGAGTCCTTGGACTAGTAATAAAGAATATCAAACAACAAAAAACATCTTCACAATAGCACAAATCAGGATATGCTAAGTCTATTGGTTCTGATACACTTTTAGATAAGGACTTCTGGCACCAACTTCCCTTCATTCGAATTAACAAAACCTATAAATGAGTTGCCATTACATTCACCTCAAGGTGAGATTACATGAAGTGATGCAGATAATACCTGTGTTCTTCCAGCATCAGCAACAACAAAAGTGGGAAGGCCAATACTGTCAGCTGCTTCTCTTAACTTATTCCTGATAAGAAAATGAAAGGGTACCCACACAATTAAGAAAACAAAGAAGAGTGTTTTAAACAAGATATATGTAAGTTGACAAATATGGTGAGATCCCAATCATTCCAATGAAATCACCTGCTTACATTTCTTGTTGGTTCTTGCATGTAACAACTATTTTGGGTTGCCCGCAATCCTCCCATTGTCTTAAAAGGGATCGATCACTGCAACATTCTTATATGACTTAACTTTGATAAAAAGATTAAAGCTATACAAATGACTAACATAGACAAAGGGTTCCCATGGATCCCCACTAAAGCAAGGTCACAAGTGAAAGCTTGAATTAAAAAAACTGACTCAAAATCAGGAAACATACCTTTGCATCAATTCTGCATACATGCCAGTGGCAGCATCTATAAATTTGGACAGGAAAGATTAACCAAATAAAAGAAAGGTTAGAATATATGAAAATGTGAGTAAAAGAACCTTTTTTTTTTTTTTTAATTTGGTTTGAGGGTGGAGGGGAATGAGGACGAAATGTTAGAAAAACAGTAGACTAAAATTTGAAATCAAAAGCAAAATCTCTGGAACAGTTCAGGAATCTTACGGGCACACTGAGATGCAATCTTCCCTGATTTCATCTTAAGGTCTTGTCTAACCACTAAAACCTGTCATAAGCAGTCCGAAACTCAAAATTTCATAGTTATCTTATATAATGGGGGTGATGTTAACAAAACTATGAACAAAATCAAGTTGCTTGAGTTACTGAACAGAGAAATTTATGTCAATGACTTCAACAAAGCATATAGAAACGATAACAAGAAATTAGCTTCTCGGCTTTATTAGATCAAACAAGTACACCAAGTCATTCCCTTTTCTAAAAACAAAAATCCAGCCATCCAAACACCCTAAAGATGCTAAAATGACATCACATTTGGTATCTGTAACACTTATTGTGCCAAAAAAAAACATTTACGAAGTAATAATGAATAGGAAGCACAAACAAACCATTTTAAGGTCTTGCTCGGCATTAGAGGAAACAAAGTCTTGTTGTTGAAGCTTTCCAGGTTGGAAATTCTTCTTCTTGGAAAGGGTTTTAGTTGGTTTTGTCAAATCCAGCAATAACCCAAATATGAAACCAAGAACAAGTCCCGGAATGAAGTTTTCAGGTCTGAAACTCACACCTAACCACTCTTTTTCCTGCTTCTGCAGCTTCTGATACCGCACAAAAGAACTAATACCATCAATTTGTATAAATAACAAAGAGAAAAAGCTAGAGAAAGAATCAGAAAAAAAATGAAATAGTAGCAGTAAGTGAGGAGATGAACCTTGTTTGTAGGTTGAGAAGAGTTTCGAGCGGAGGCCCACATAATCTTTAGGAAGAGAGATTGAATTGGGTGAAGACTGGCAGTGAGTAGGAACTAACGTCTGGAAAACTGGGGAAAGAGAAACGCTAGTTGTTGAAGAAGAGATAAAATGACTAGAGAAAAACGATGTCGTTTCAAGTAAATATATAAAATAAATAACATTAACTATTTAATTAGAGAAAAATTATCTCATGGTACGGTCTACAATTCCATGACAGAATTAGCAAGATAAATATACCCTTTGTGATACAATAAAAAATAATTAAAAAAATAAAAATGTAATAAAAATAAACGCTTAATTAAATGCATCTTGTATATACCAAATAAACCTGTATATATAATATATATTTTTGTTTTTGGGTTTAGTTGAAGTAAAACTGTGGTTACCTGAAACGTTAGATTCTGAAGTAAGGATTTGACATGAAGTTACGATAAAAACATACTTAATTTTACATAGGGAATTTCTTTATGAAAGAGTGGGGAGCAATTGACAAAGGTAATTTACTCATAACCCAGTTGCGCACTTGAATTTCAGAATACAAAAGGCCCAAAATAATAAAATTTTGGGGACCACACAAATATGAGTCTTAAGCCCATTGAAACCACACAGGGACATCTATAAATACCCTCAGGTATGATAAAAAAACCTTAAACTCTATTTTGTTTACAGAAACTATGCCAAACTCTCTGTCTGACTTAAACATCGGAGTGCAAACGCGGGAGAACCCCTGCGTTCCTCTGATCTTTTTCTTTCTTGCAGAAACTCTCGGCAACACGTGGCAAGAAACTCAAAAAGAAGACGTCAACGATTCATCACTATTGTTTCAGGTAACAACAAAAACAATTTTTTTTCTTAAAATTATTATTATACTTCTTGATTTGAGTAGTACTATGGTACAATTATATCTGATCATAAGTTTTCAATATTTCTCATAACAAAAATTCTTATGGGTTTTAATGAGTAATTGATAACTAATGGACCACTGGGAAGGCATCGCTTTGCTTACAACAGGCTATACCTTGCCTTACCTTCAACCTGGCCTTTTAACCATTTCATGCCCTTTAATAACTTGCCTCATAATCAAGCTTTAGGCTTAGCCCCTCCTCGCACTATTTCCCCAACCATCCCGCTATTCCTCTCGTGTCCTTCAATTTTGCCCAAAGAATCTCAGCCGTAAGTCTCCCTCAAATACGCGAATCATTCTCTTAAAATCGTACATTCAAGCACTCCCTCATCTTCACTTTTCAATAACCCGATTATGGATCCTGCTTCCGCTTCATCTTCATCCACACCAAACGATCTTCACCACCACAACAGGCTGCACCACCGGTTCAAACCACCCCAACCTGTAGCCAACCGGATAGCCCGAGCACTCCGCCACCCGCTCTTTCTCCTCCATAGATCCGATTCCATCTTCTTTATCTTAGGTGCCACAGGAAATGTTTACACCGTTACATTATGCTCAACCCCTTCATGCACGTGCCCTGATCGTACAACCCCATGCAAACACATCTTGTTTGTCTTAATCCGAGTATTGGGTGTCTCAATCGACGACACATGTCTCCGCAGGAGGACCCTCCGGCCATGTCGGCTCAGCCGCCTTCTCCGGACGCCGGCGTTGCCTGAAGCGCTAGCGGGGGCTAGGCTACGTGAGAGGTTCCATCAGCTTTTCTCTCAGACAAAGAAGCAAGGTGAGTCCGAAGGAGTCAAGGAGATCGAAGAAGGAACGGTGTGTCCAATTTGCTTAGAAGAAATGGAGAAAGGAGAGAAAGTGGTCGCTTGTTCGACATGTCGGAACCTGATTCATGAAGAATGCTTGATGAGGTGGAAGAGAAGCCGGGGGAGGAGGTCGGCTAGTTGTGTGATATGTCGTGCAAGATGGAACGCTGGCCAAGAGAAGTATCTGAATTTGGCTCCTTATATTAACCAGGACGAGGCAGTAGAGGGCGGTGGTGGCGGCAACGACGGCAGCCTATGTGCTGGATAAATTGTGTTACAAAATCCTTACTTTGAGTTGGATTAATTTGAAAAGTTACAAAGATTAGGAGTGTTAATTGTACATAGGCAACTGTATAAACTATAAATGTGTGTATTTCATTTGAGATTATGGTAATGTTGTTAATGTTTAGAAATAAAAAAAATATATATTTGACATATATATGTGATACAAAATATACTTAAGTCCACAAAATGATGGTCCAAAGTCTCACGAAACGTAATCCTTAAACAAACAGTCTAAGGACAAAGAAGCTAAGGTAATAATACATCTACACTTTAGATAGTTAAATCTGATCCATTTTAAAGATTAGGTATGAGTTGAATATGACTAACAATCATAATCTTATTAGTAGAATATGTCTTCAATACGGTTGGTGGTTGGTAGAGGCGACTCTCATACTTGTAAATAATCATTTATATCTTGCATATAATAACCTAATAGGCATATTTTGTGCATAAAAGACAAAAAAAAAAAAAAAATCATACAATAAAAAAGCTCTCATTATAAAAACCAACTTCTTATAAACTCTCTCTAATATTAATAGTCTCTCAATTTTCATATTTAAATACATTTAGTACTTTCATTAACTTGATCGTAAGCGTTAGCAGGTAAAAAAAAAAAAAAAAAAAAAAAACCCAATAAACCTTAGCAACTTTTTGGTATAGCACATATAATATCACATTTTAGAATATATTTTACCATTAAAATACATAAAAATGCATAGACACGTGTCAACATGATATTGAGTTATTGACCGATTAGAACTTCCTTGGAATTTCATTGTTAATAAATGGACCAATATATGTACTCTTAATAATTTATCAAATCAGATAATGTTTAAATCATGTCATATAGAAAAATGTTATTTGGTAACATAATCTTATCTTATTCGTTTCCTGATCACATTTTAACACCAAAAATTAGAGAAACAAACCTTACTGCTTCGTGTCACTGTCCTCGACAATCGGTGCAACCTGAAATAACAAGTCCTACACGAAACTGAATTGAAACCCCGACACAGAGAGATAAGGGATTTGATAAGAATCCGAACACGTAATACGCCCAAAAAAAGTGTTTGAAATTCCGAATTTCTCACCAATGTTTCAAAGATAACTACCGCTCACCCATTGTCTGTCACAACTCAGACGTCGCTGAAGCTCTCTATTTAATCAGCTTCCAATGTGTGTTAACTTTTTCTTAATTAAAAGCTGAAGCTTTATACTTTCCGGAAACAATGGAAGAAGCTGCCGCCAGCTCGTTCCCTGGTTCCGGTAATTTGTCCCATAAGGTCGTTGCAGTTGCCGCTGGTGAAGCTCATACTTTGGCTCTCTCTGGTAACTATATCTCAAAGCTTTGATTTATTTGTTCTATTGCTCCTTCTCTAATTGTCAGTTCTATTAGTATGGTGATGATAGAAATCTTAACCTGGAGGGTTTTGATAATGTCTTTTGTAATGAATGGAAATTGCAGGGGATGGGTGTGTGTATTCATGGGGCAGAGGAATGTTTGGGAGACTGGGGAACGGTTCAGAATCCGACGAGCTTTTCCCCGTTCGGGTCAAGTTCGAGAACTCAGAGCTTAAGTTTATAGCTGTAGCTGCTGGAGCTTATCACAGTCTTGCTCTTGCAGGTTTGTGGTCTTGGGCTTTATGCAAATTTTTAGTCTTGCTTTTTGTTAATTCAATCTTTTTTATGTTTGTTAAAATGTTTAGCTGAATTTCGTGATTGTTATTAGAATTTTTTTTTTTTTAATTCATTGACACCTATGGATTTGTAAAATGACAGATGATGGATCAGTTTGGTCTTGGGGTTATAACATCTGTATCCTTCTTATAGGGGAAGAACTCTGCTTTATGCTTTTGCTTCATTTATTGCAAGATTTTGTTTCTGAAGCTTTATTAGTATTACTATCTATTTTATTTCCTTTCTGTATTTATGTATTTTAGTATATCCCTTGACTGTCGTATGGATGGCCAACTTGGTCTAAATGGGGAGAATTATTCGGATCCTCAGTTGTTGGAGCGCTTCCTCGAGTTGGGCTCCGCTGATCAATCAAAAGATGAGTTAGAGATTAAGAGTAAAGCACCATTGAAGGTATGACATGAGTTATGTAGCTATTGAACTTGTAAGGCCCTGTTCCATGTTCTTCTCATAGCTTGTTCTGCCACAGATTTCTGCAGTGAAAGCAGGAGGAATGACTTCTCTGGCTATTGATAATCTTGGGGCCTTGTGGATGTGGGGCAGTTGTCCACAGGAAAACAGCAGTGGTGATGGAGGCTTGACGTTTGTAAGTAGTTTTATCCCAATTCCTGTTTGGGATTTCCATGGCCATACTGTTGTTAAGGTCGCCTGTGGAAATGAGCATATTGTAGCCCTAGTTAGTGCGGGAGAAACGTATAAAGGTGATGATCTCGTATGCTACACTTGGGGTAGTAATGGCCATGGCCAGTTAGGCCTAGGAGATAGAGAGAGCAGGATCCATCCTGAAATTGTTGAAACATTTAACCTGGACTCTCAATGGACAGTTTATGAGGTAGCATGTGGTGCCTTCCACACGGCTTTGCTTACTCATAGAAAGAGGCCAAGTGACACACTTGAGAGTATGTGTTGGACGTTTGGCCTTGGGGACAAGGGGCAACTTGGGCATGGAACCACCCAAAATGCATTCGTTCCTGAACCTGTCAAAGAGTTGCCGCAGCCTGTATATCTGGTTTCTGTTGACTGTGGCTTGTTTCACACTTGTGTTGTTTCATCCGCCGGAGATGTTTGGTCATGGGGAATGGAGAAGGGTTTAGGGCTATGCCCGGATGCTAGTTTTACAGGAACAGATTCAGGAGATGCCATTTCTCCCCTACAGATATCTGGTGATGGAGTGCACGGGCCCAAATTTCATGATCCAGTTCAAGTATCTTGTGGGGCTGCCCATACTGTTGTTGTTGCAAATGATGGATATAAGCTATGGTCGTGGGGCAGAGGAAGGAGTGGAGTTCTTGGAAATGGTAAAACAATAGACTGTTTCACTCCCTCAATCGTGTTATGGCCTCCACCGAACGAGGATTTCAAGCAAGAAGAGCTGAACAATACCGTCAGAGAGGAAGATAAGATTGTTGATCATAAGGGTTCCAATGGGGTCTCGGAAATGGAAAAGAAATTATCTCTGGCCATGGAAGAGATGAAGCTCCTCCAATCAAAACTTTCCGTTATGGAACGTTATGCAAGCATACTTCACGGTTCCATTTTCGGCAAACCTTTCGAAGAGCAGGATATCCCACTCTCATTGCAGAACACAGGCACTTTTGACATTGCAAGGGAATGGGAAAGCATGTTGGAGTCAGCAGAACGAAGCAAGCTTGTTAGGTTGGAATTGTTCTATCGAAACATGCTTGCCGGTGTTAAGGATAAGATTATGAAGAAAAGAATCCAGGAGATAATAAAGGAGTGTTTGCCTTCTTCAACGCAAGGAAAATAATTGTTGTACATAAAAAACTGCAAGGAATATCGTGCATTCAGCTTATTTTGGTTCAAATGGAGAATGTTAGAGACAAGAATTTGGTTGAAGTAGCTTGGTATTGCATTATTAGATTTATTGAAGTCATGAATTACTATGTAGTTTTTGGCCATAAATATTGTTGTTGTTAGACATAATAAAGGTATGAACTCAGTAAATCGTGTATTATTTGAACTGCCTCATCAAATGGGGATTTTGTTACATTATTTTTATAATAAATAAATGGATTATTTGAGCTTATCACTAGACACATTTTTAAAATATATTTAAAAATGAAAAATTATTGATTAAAAAATTCATTATTATCTTTTAATTTCACACACGAAATTTAAAAAATTAATGTTAGTGTTTGGAAGATTATTGTTTTATGTTTGGTATTAAAAGAAAATATTGTAAATATTAAAATTTAAGTTTTAAATTAGGAATATTCAATATTTTAAGGTTAATCATATAATCATTTAAATCAATATTTAATGTGATATGTTTTTTATTTATAAATATAAAGAGAGAAAAGGAAAATCAAACATTAGAAATATGTGTTTATGATTTTAAATTAATTTTACATTTATTAATAAACATAAAATAAATAGGATAATTATCTTATACATTATCAGTAAAATTTTTGACTCCACAAGTAAAATTAGGATGATAACACATGTCTTATTTTATTTTTTTTATTTTTTTAATATATTTAAAGGACATGTATTATCATCTTAATCCGATTGTGAAATAAAAAAACTCAATTGATACTGTACAAGATAATTATCTATATAAATATAAATTTTTATGATCTAAATCTCTTGATATCTGATAATCACATTGAATTTGACTAATCCAAAATCTAATATTTATCAAATTTCATAAAAAAACAACTCTTTCATAATTATTTACTCAATATACAAAACTCAACATAAAACTTTATTTAAAAGGATCTTAGTCCTTATTACTTAAATCAAAAGGTCCTAATAAATATAAAATATCTTTATATTAGGATGACTTTAAAATTTTCCGTTTTGATTTTGATGCCTTTTATATACAGCACCTGTATTAATTGAAAAGAAACGTTTTTATTCTAGGGGATGCTATTTTTCGCCTCGTAACCAAACACACGGCAAATTAATCCCTCCTTTGCTCAACGACTCAACGTTCGGAAACCCCATCGAAAACCCTAACGCACTGAGACGCACTCGCTTACTGGTTTATCGGCCAAAAATGCCTGGCGTGTCGTCAGATTCAGGCGCTGGCGCTTTGGCTCCAATGTCGTCGGAGTCTCAGGGTGCGGCGGTGTATCCTCTCCACCATGGCCTCAAGTCTCCGATCTCTCGGCTCTCCATTTCATGGTCACGCGGCAACTCACTCCGCGTCTCGGTCTTCTCTGCACCGTCGGAGGATGATTCTGTCGACGAAGACGCAGGAGGGAAAGTTCTGGAAGTGAAGCTCGGTGGCGGAGACGGCGAGATCAGCGACGCTCGTTGGCGGAGGATCGCCTACGGTTCGGTCTCTCCTTTTGCTCTACTCCAGAGCAGGAAAAACGCAGCCTCCAGCTTATCCAAAATGTCCATGGGTTCTTCACCTTACAATGTTGACTGGTAATTAATTTCCAAATTTCATTTTGGTAGCCATATATGCGAAATTTATTGGCTTTTGCTGGAAAAAGTTGAATTTGTTGTGATCAGGTGGGAGTACATAATGGAGTACAGCAAGGACATAAGTTCCCTTCTTGGTAATCAGAAATCACGTTCAGGTCCGGTTATCGACGATCCGAAGTCCGTCATATCGGTAATTTCTTCTTCTTCTTTATTTTTTTGGGGTACCATTTATGCTTCTGTTTGTTCTTTTAATTTCAATTTGCCTTTTTTTTTTCTCAGAAAGAAGAGGAACCGACTAGTTTGAAGGCTGCGTGGGAGCTATTGGAAATGTTTTACGCAGAAAAGCCATCTCAATCATGGTTACCTGAGCGCCTAGTCGATTGGTTAGCTGTAAATCTCTTTCCTTTTTGTTACTATCCATCAAGTTTGACTTTACTTTGGTTTTAAAGTTGTTTGTTACTCCTCTGCTACTAATAATCAATTTCTTGTCTTGGCAGGATTACGATAGCCTTTTCTCGGGAACACACCCAACAGTCCACTCAAAGCTTGTTGAATTTCAAGAAGAACTTGTTAACTTGCAGGTTTTACATAATTAGCCTTCTGCATACTTTAATAAAGTTAACTTCTCTATTTGGTTATTTTGCAGTTTTTGAGTTTAGACTTGCCAGTTGTACTCGATTCTGTATTCATATAAGATAGTGGTATTTAATCAGTTTATTCAATGCAGGTTGTGGAGGATGATCCCAAATACTGGGAAGTTTTGTCATCAGCAGTAGCAGTTGGTTGGCTAGATATCGTAGTAAGTTGTTTGATAGTCTGATGTAGTTTCATAACATACAATGATGAAGGCGTGATAGATATACTTTTTGTGGAATTTTTATGGTTGATTATAGTGTTATATTTCCTTTTGCAGGTGAAGATGTTGCGCTTGCATGGATCTTATCGATTAGATCAACTGAGCAATCGTGAGGTTGGTAAGAAATTGATTATTATGCATTGCTTATGAAAGATGTAGTTCTATGTTCCTTAATAATTGTATGTTGTAACACTGAACCATAGGCTTGTAATTCTTTCTATAAGACTTTCTAATATTTTATGATAGTCAGAGGTTTTTGTAAATCTTGGGTCATTGATTTGACCAATGTGTTAAAACTTGGAAACAATGCCTATTGTGCTTGTTCTGTCTTTGCTCCTGTCAGCCAAGGAGTTCTGTCTCTCTTTGCATTTTCATGTGTCAAGAATTTCATACACTCATTTTCCTTAAGTTGGTCTTTCAATGTCAAGTGACATCAGGTTTATTGTTGCTGTAACTAATTGAAATCCATGTATTTTATGTCTCTTTTACATGTACGTGAACAGATAGAGAATGGTCTTGTAGAGGCAGTTGCTGTCCTTATTTCAAAAATGCCGCGCATGCGTTTGGAACAAGAAGCAGGGAAATTGGGTGAATGCTTTAAGGCCAAGCCTGATTTTATGAAGGTATTTTAAGTTCTTTCAGTGATGTTCTCTCATTGTGCTTCATGATCCACTGCCTCCAAAGGTAAGTAACTCTAAATCTTTCTTTGGTATAGGCTTGGGAGAAATGGCGGGCACAAATAAATAAACTGGATTCAAGTGCATACTGGTTTCAGTGTGCTCACCAGCAGACTCGAGAGGGCTTGAGAAGTATGTTACAAGTAATGCTGGGTAATGCCAATAGTCTATGTACTGCAACATGTCATTGGATAGAGCTGTATATTTCTCACTTGCTATACATCAGACCATTCACTGTGGTATATACCTTTCCTTTATTCCATTGTTCTTAGCGTTTGTATATGTTAGCCAGACTTCGAAATAATCATTTGATTTATTATCTTGTGTTAGGGGTTAGAGAGCATGTACAGCTTGGCTCAGAAATGCATTCAATTGAAACCAATAGCCTCTGCAGATAGGTTGATGGGACTTATAATTGGAATTCTTGGGGAAAATACTGAGGTGACACGGGGATAAAACATCAATGGGCATTTCCATCAAAATACTCTTTTTGGTTCCTTAACCATAAACTAAATTGTGCTTCTCTAACTTCTCAGGTTGTCTTAGCAGAATGCTCGAAAGGATTTGGTCCTTGGTGAGCTGCCATATTTTCATTTTTATTCTTGCTTTTTGTTAGTATTTCATTGTTCGAGCCTTATTTGGGGCGTTATTGTTTCAATCTATTTTTTGGTCTGACAACTATGAGAATTTATCATGAAATTGAAGCTTGATCATGCCTGCCCGGTCATTAAGATCTATCTTTGTATATCGCTTATCATCAGGATGGTTGCCCATGCTATAGAGCTGTTGACTGCTGGGAGCGATCATGCAGAAATGCTTTTACACGAAGAGCATCAGACCTTTGGGGGAATAAGCATGGAGGAACTTCAGCGACTTGTTTATGCTCAAGTCCTATCCTCACATCCATTAACTTGGCAAGTGAGTGCAAACAACCATGTCGAATACTGTCTTTGGTAAATGTGCCTCAGTTATGCATGTTTTATACATTGTATGGCTTAGGATAGCCTTTTTAAGCTAGACAAATGAAAGATGGAGTGCAACTTTTCCAACTTCGATTCATTGTAATTAGTAAATTAGTACTATTTCACATTATTATTATACTGGATAAAGAATAATATTTGTAATGGAATGCTAGCGCTTTGATTAAGTATTTCTCACATGTATTTTGCTGTAACATCTACAGATTGCTCCGATATATCTTACATCATGCATGAAGCAGGGGATGGTTCTGTTACAGATATTATTGTACAAGCAGCCTGTTCAACATAATCAGTTGTTGCTTAAGGTCATTGATTCATTTTATTGATGCCACTCATCTTTGCAATTGTGCGTGTTTATTTCCTCTATGTCTTGGGTTTTAGAGGCTTATCAAGTGGTTGATTGATGATGTAATTGTATGTTACATGCAGAACATAGAGATTTGCCGCCTTTATGAACTTGACAACATAACTTCTAACATTATGAAGGTATAAAAATCTGTACTTTGGAAGGCATCAGTTGTTTTGGTTATGGATAATGCATCAAGCTTGGCATTAATTTTTGGACATTATGCATTTCCCATCCTGTTGAGTAATTTTGTGGCACGTCAAGATAATTGAATATGTGAGCATATGAGTTAAGATTCTCACTGTTTATGTTTAGATTGCGGGAGTGTACAACTGGAAGCATGGTAGGAAAGGTTCTGGAGTTTTTTGGCTTCAGCAAGCTCGAGACGAATATCGTCTTAATAAGATAGCTCAGCAGTTGTTTGATTCAGTTGGAAAAACAATATCTGATGAGAGTTTCAAGGTACTTTGTATAAGCAATCTCCAAAGCTCAAAGCTGTTTTCTTTCCCTTTTCCAACCAATTTTTTTTTTTTTTTTTATTTTCAGAAATAAAGAACCTTTTATGTTCAGAACTTATATTGGTTTATTAGATACTTAGTCTATCGTCTATCTTCACAGCAATGGGAGGGGTTAATTCAGCTATTAGGTTCTGAATCTAGGACTGCAGGTGGACTTGAGTTTTTGCACAAGTAAGAATTTCTGTCATTGCTTACGATTAGATTATGTTGTACGATTATTGAAAGAATGTAGCTACAAGTTTTTCTTCAAAATTTCTTAGCCCCAACATTTGACACATCATAGGTATAGAGATTTCAAGAAATCACTTAAGCAGGTTCATGACGGAAAAACTACAGATGCTACACGGCAAGCTGTGGAATCTCTTATATCGGTACGTATCTGTTATTTAATCGATTGAGCCTGCTAATATGCTACTGGTTTGAAAGTCCTGACAGTTGGCCTTAATAAGGAGGCATTTTCTCGGATATGAGGTCACTATAAGTTTATCTAATAGTGTCTGTTGCCATCTCTAGAGGACATTTATATATATCAGTTATTTATTGTTTTGATCAGTTATGATAAATTATTATCATCATCCTCGTCGATATCATAACGAGAATTTGTTGTGTGATTTTTGAAGTACAGCTTATGAAAAACCCTTCTACACCTCAACGCTTTTGGTTGCCTCTTCTTTATGACTCGGTAAGCTCCTTTTACATGTCTATCAATTTCTTATGGATTGTTCGTACACTTGGAATTTTCACAATATCTGCAATTTCCTGGCTTAATTATGGCACTGGCCTCTTTTCTGCAGTTGAAACTGCTTAATTGGAAGGATCGCCCTTTGCTCAATGTCTCCCAGACAAATCTTCTGTTAAATAAACTACAGGAGTTGTCCATGGCAAAGCTCCGTCCGGACTTCATTGAAGCTGAGTTACCCCCACAAGCCTTAAACTCCGTTAGACTGGCTCTTGCAACGAATCTTGGACGGGCTATCCTAGAGGAATGAAACTTAAGTGAATCCACCTGCAAAGTTGTTGTTCAAGTCTCAGAATTGCTCTATGCAGAATCGGCGGGCAGGTGGAAATGCATTCACTGGAAGCTGTGTGATGGACGAAACTGCTGGGGGAAGCCTGCTCGGGAGTCGTTTTTGTATTCGTTGGAGAAAAATCAAGTGTAATTACAGTAAACTAATATATCAAACTGAGGCACCTAGTTTAAATCTATTTACGAGCTTTTTTCTATGTTGCTAAGCCTGTAAAATCGATGACTGAATACTCTCTGGTTGGAAATTGATGACTGAATGCATATGGTCCAGAAAGAGAATTAATAAATCTGTATTTTTTTTTCTTTTGAGATCAATAAAGGCTGAATTATAATTAGGATGGCCAACGACAATCTCTATAGAGTAATTCATCAAACAAATAATTTTAAAAAAAATGCAAAATAAACAAGCAATGATGCATAAATCAAATAATGAAAGAAAAGAACCTCATATATGGCAAACAAAGAGAGAATAGACAAAATTAGACCTGAAATAATTGAATCTTATGATAATGAATAATATATCCATCCACCTTCCGTCAAAGGTAAGTCCTTGAATGTCCTCTGCCTCCATGGTTTCCTCCCTTCCAACTTTGCATCTTCGTGAATAGCAGCTGGGCTTCACCAAAACATCCCCGATATACTATACAAGATTGGGTCACATCTTTAAGCAAATCTTTTGGCTCTTACAGCAAAACCAGGCGTAATATGATAAGAATCACCTGCACATTGCAAGCACAGAATGCTACACAGGATGCAGGCTTCCTTGGTTCGCTGTACACCTAACCCCAGGTTATTACAGTTTCTTAGGTAGGTTGTAAGTCTTCTTAAGGAACTTTGAAGCTGTCTCATCATTCCGGTAACACAACACACGCAGGAGCGTGTTTGGTTCAGTAGGATTCCACTGCCCTGATGTTGGAGGTAGCGGAAGCCTAGACCTTGCAGATGAGCCATATGTCTCCAAGGTCACATGTCTGAACCGCTCAATTAAGCTCTCTGTATCGGTTCTGAATAGGGGAAGGACACCTCTCACCGTAGCTGAAAACTTATCTATGAGGTCAGTAGGCAAACCATCCCCATTGGCCCAAAACAGATCTTTAAGGGCTTTGAAATCATCCTCTATAATTTGAGAATCCTGACGAGAGAAAGCACGAGAAGGACCTCCAGCAAGTAAAACCAGCAAGAATCCATCACAGGAAGCTTTCATGATATCAGTTATAATCCTTGTACGAACTCTTTCATGCACAGTTTCTGAGATGATCAACAAGTTTCGCTCCAGTTCCTGTAATAGAGGGTCAATCCTAGAAGATGAAGGCTCCCCTACATACAAACCATCCCATAAAACATGACTTAGGTCATGGAATATGATTTTGTAAGCTACTGCTTCTGACAGTTGTTGAACACCTTCAATGCAAGCAGCTGGTGTTAGTTCAAATTTCTTGCTCAAACCATTCGAAAAATCTTCCACATGTGCAGACTCACAGTTCCTCAAGTGGGTTATGATTCGCTTCTCTAAAACATCCATCTCAGATCGGATACGGTGCAGAGTATTTATACGAACACACAGCTGTGGTACCCCAAATGAATGATCTCCGTTCATTGTTGCAACATGAGAATTTCTCTTCTGAGAACTTTGTGACTTTTCTTTCTTCTTCCATACGCCTTGGAACTTTGATACTGTCTCACATCTGGTCAATGCGGGCATTGTAGGGATATATGTATTGCGTGAACCTACACATCAGATTAAAAGGACAGCGCGTGTTAGAAACCCTAAAAACCTTAGACCTCAAATTAAGATGAATTATGAGATTTGTGAGCATTTACCACATCCAGATTTTGCCTTGATTACATAGTACTGAAGACATTTGTCAAGGCCAGCCATCAAATCAGGTACCAATGCAGGATGTGTTGGTATCGGCAGCTGGAAAAATGCATCTAAAGTCTCATCAATGATTCTCAAAATTTCAACAGCAGAGGGAGCATATCCTTCTTGATTTGCTTGTGGATTCCATACCTAACATAATGCAACGTCTTGATTACCAAAACAAAAAAGAATAATAATAACAATTTTCAATTCTAACAGTACTGCACCCAGCAATTCAGTAGATATCCAAGTAGCTGCATGAACAAACAAGCAAATTTTAAAAGGAGCATAAACTACCTCTAAATAGGTACTGCTTTTAAGATAATAAAGAATTTGAAACTAAAAAAATGAAATTCTGCACCTATTAAGAAATCATCTCCCACTAAATTCTGTGACAGGTGCAAAAGATCATAGACACTGCAACAGCTTTTAGGTTAGGGTTGCAAAGCACACTGCTATTTTTTTTAATAGATGCTAAGAAGGCAACTACTTAAATTTTCTGCAAGCCAAACCACTAATAAGATATCTTGGAGAGCTGATTCATATACTCTGCATTCCTTCACAATACCTAACTTCTTAAGCAAAATTCCTTCTTCACCTTTTTGGGTTGTCTTACTTATTTGTAGTCAAGGGAAGCAAACAACTAGAGCCTAACTGATATATCCATAAAGAGAATCTATTTGCAAAATATGATTACTGCCAGTAATGAGAATAGAACAGTAATTTCACAATGAATATATAATTATGTGATATGAAACTGAGAAGTTGTAGAACTTGGATTTGATAGATACAAATTTCAGATAAAAATTTCATCCAAATGACAAGAATAGCAGGTCCGTACCTCTTGTTGCAAATTCCTATCAACCCATTCCTTAAGTCTGTCTAATCTTGTCTTGATCCACCCTTTAACCAGATTGGCGATTGCAGCTTCAGCCTCATAAGGAGGCATCTCACGGATTATTGCCTTCCCACCATCATCACTGTCTACTGCATCCTCAACTGCAATCTGCACGAGATCATTCTCCAGTTTATCTGCAGCTCTCAGCACTTGAACAGCATCAGGTGTTAACTCCATAATGCCTGATATAAACTGTTTTATCTCATTTGCATAACAAGCATGAAGCGTGGCCACAGCCACACCTGCCGCTAAAGGATGCCAACCCTTTAGTATTGGACTGAAAACCTGCTTCTCATGAACTGCTAGCTCACCAACATCTTTAGCAAGGATTGCAAGGACAGGAAGAGGATTCAGCTGGTTTTTGGAAGCTCTCCTGCTTGAGTCTGCTTTCTCCATTCTCTATTTAACAACAAAACAAAGTATGCGCAGAGTCATGAAACCAACTAAAAGGGAGAACTGAGATGAGAGAGTATCCAAACACATACACATTCGTTGCATTCCAAGTCTCATGCATATAAGGAATAGTACATATGAAATGAAGATTCAGATACTATTCAAGTGCCATGGGCACTTAATTTTTCCTCATTGTCAGTAAAGAGGCTAATAGCAGATAGTAAAGACTTGCCTGAGCAAAAGCAGTGCGCAATGATGACCTGATGTATGTGTCAATTCTATTTCGAGCTACATCAACTTCTCCTTTCCTCTTTCTGCGATACTCAGTAGATACATCCTCAACCAAAATCTTAGCAGCTGATACACCTAAAGAAACAATGCCCTGCATGGTATAGATATTTCCACTATCGAAAGTGTCATGGTATGCAAGGAGTCTTTTCTCTGCCCAGCTCAGTATTGAACTCAAAGTAGAACTTAAAATCTTGGAGTAATCTGGATCCTTGGTTGTCTTCACATCTTTTGCTACCTCTGCTAGCTGACTATCAGCAGCATACAGCAAGTCCATTTCAGCTTGCCCAGTGGAAACAAAACGGTGAAACAGGACCCATGTAAAGCAGAGGTTATGGAGAATTTGGCTAATCCCTAGGATCACCCACGTCTTCTTTATTTGTTCCATAAGCTCATCAACTTCCTCAATAATTGATGTTTCATCATTAATATCAAAGCATGTCTCCAGAAGCATTTCGTAAAGTCTAAGATTCAGTGGAATGCCATCAGCCCAGTGGCATGAATCGGAGAGAGATCCATCAGATCTAGAAGCAAGAGATATAACAGCACTGCGGAGAACTTGCATTGATTCATTGTTCTTTCCACTTTCTATTGGCTTATCTAGGGCTGCATGAATGATTTGCCTAAGCCTTTGTGAAGCGTTATTTGACTTATCAAGTGGCACACGAGGATGCAATAGTAACCCAGCCTCAAGAACTCTGAGGTTTCTTTTCTGCCATGCATCATATTCTTGTTGATCGGTAAAATCTGATTGCTTAAGCTGCTGTAATAGCTCCAATGGGAGAACCACTGATTCAATCCGTCTTCCAACCTGTGACATGTAAATTTATAGTAGACTGTTATCAATTTAATGAACAAACACCAATGCCGTCAAGCACTCTGGCATACTTCCACCCCACCACCACAGTCACCCTAAGGAAAAAAAAGAACTTACAGTGGACACTATAAATTAATCAAACATGGAAAAAATTACAACAAATAAGAATGATAAAACTTATCAAAACCCTATTACACTATCGTCTTAAATTTGATAATCTTGATGAATTTTCCAAATTATTTGAGAATTCCCTTAATACTCCATTATTCAGGATTAAATTCTAGAATAAAAATTGTTGGTAAAATCATACTCTAATTTTCGGCATCGTTATCATCGGATCCTACCGCATCAACTTTTATATTTAATATTAAATTTAACTTACTCACAAACACCATTATCTGGATCAAATAAATTGCAATTAAAAGAAGTAAGAAAAATTCCATATCAACTAAGTTTCATGTAAAAGAAAACTTAAATTGAGCTAACCAGGCCACCGCCGATTCTCAAAAGCGCTCTTCTAACTCGCGAATCAACTGTCTCAGGTACCCGCATTTGAATCCTCATAAGCTCCCCCACGGTCGTAGGCCGCTTGGACTTGCAATGGCCCGAGCCTGGCCCGGAACCCGGACTCTTCTTCAAGCCCGATGAAGAGCCCGGCGATTTCAACCCTAAAGCCTTCTTCATCTTACTAGCAGCTGCTGACGTAAGCGAGCGCTGCAAAGCGGGCGAATTAGGAGAGTGGTTGTGGTTTTGACAAGGTGAGTTGTGACTCGGCGAATCGGAATTGAAGGAGGCGGAAGTGGAAAGAGGCTTGGAGGAGGAGGTACGGCATACGGCGAGGAAGACGTCGTAAGCAGTGAGTCGGAGGTCGGAATCGGTGAGTTGAGAGGCGAGTTGGCCGAGTGGAGATTGTAGATCGGTTGAGGTGAGCCTGCTCGGCATTGGTGGAGGTTTAATCTGCAGTGGCGGTGGCGTTGACTCCCTCTTTGAATGGCCGAGTGAAAGGTCTCTGAACAGATGCGCCATTGTGTTAACTCAGAGAGAGAGAGAAAATAAACGAGTTAGAGCATTGGACTATTTGAGAGAGTAAAACGGAAGGGAAACAGAGAGAAAAAGATAGCAGCTGTCTGGCATTTTTTTTTTAATAATTTTTTTATTTTTTTTAAGCATATATAAATAGAGGGGAAATTAATAATAATTTTATAATTTTTTAACATTTAAAAAAATGGCAATATTATGTAAACAAACTATTAAACATTATGATTGAAAATAATTCAAGGAAAAAATCATTTGTTCTATAAAAACAAATATTTAATTTTTTTTAAAAGGTGATATTATGTAAATTACAACAATTATAGTTTAATTAAATTTGACAATTCACAATTTGTATAATTCATATCAAATTATACAAACTGAAAAAATTATCATTTTATAATTGTGTTGATATATAATTATCAAATCTATTTTCTTAAATTTTTATAAATATATAGTTTTTTTCAAAACTTTACATGGTATGATCATATTTGTGTTTATAATTATCAAAATATTTTATCTAAATTTCCTCCTTTCTTTTTTTATAAAAAATATATTTTTTCATTTTTATTTTCTTGACTTCAAACAGAAAAGCGAGGAGGACAAACAGCTGTAGGGGCGTGAAGTACACGCAACACGAAAGAAAAAAGTGACGCGCGTGAGACGCAACGTTTTCAATTTTCATGCGATTGGGAAATGAGAAAGCAGAGTGTGAAAGAAAGGTTGATATTTATATGAGAACGGTGGGATCCCTTATCCGTGGGGCCTGGTGGGAGCGAATAGGGACCACGCGCACCTGTAAGCACAGTACGACATGCCAACGAACCGCCAAGAATTTGTTTATTTTTATCTTAATTTAATCATCAGAACGGTGATTGAGTGACAGTCCCAGAACATCTTGTTGCGTTTTTTATTCACCTAAGCTATTAGTTGAAAATATCTCATCGAATTGTGACAGACAGGCGGTGATTTGTTTATTACATAAATAGATTTTAAAAATTATCACAAAATCTATTTGATTATTCAATTAAATTTTTTTTATTTTTAATATTGATAGAGGTAATTTATTCTATCACATCTTAGTTTCAGAATATAAAAAGTTCAAAATAATAAAATTTTGAGGCTCACACAAATATGAGTCATGAGCTCATTGAAGTCACAGAGAGACATCTATAAATACCCTCAGATATGATCAAGAAAAGGTTAAGCTCTATTTTATTTACAGAAACTCTGTCAAATTTTCGGTCTGACTTAAGCATTAGAGTGCAAACGCAGGGGAAAACCCCTGCGTTCCTCTGATCTTCTTATTTCTTGCAGAAGCTCTCGGCAACACGTGGCAGGGAACTCGAAGAGAAGACGTCAGCGATTCGTCATCATTGTTTCAGGTAACAACAATTGACGTCGTCTGTGGGAATCGAAAGAAAAAAGCTATGGTACGGACACGTTCGAGAGGGATTAGAACCGATGAAGAATACGAAAAAAATCAAAATTCGAAGCCAAAACGACGTTTTTGAGAAAAAAATATCTGGCAAACCGCCTTCGGCTATTTGTCATCACGTAGATCTTGAAAAGTTACATGGATTCAAAAAAAATTCATCTCAATCGGACCACGGAGCACAAAGTTATGACCTTCCAAAGTTTCGAACACAGTGAGAGACTGCCGCAACTCTGTCGCGCACTCTGTCTCTCTACACTCTGCCTCGCAAGAGTCTGCCGCACACTCTGCCGCATAAGACTCTGCCGCGCATACTCTGAGGCCTAATAACGTCACTGTGGCCAGGCGTAAAAAATCAGACGAGCCGTAAGAGCCCGAGGCGCAGTAGCTTCACTGTGGCCAAGCGCAAAAAATCAGAAGAGCCGTAAGAGCCTGAGGCGCAGTAGCGTCATTGTAGCCAGGCGTAGAAATTAGACGAGCCGTAAGAGCCTGAGGCACAATAGCGTCACTGTAGTCAGGCGTAGAAATCAGACGAGCCGTAAGAGCCTGAGGCGCAATAGCGTCACTGTGGCCAGGCGTAAAAAATCAGACGAGCCTTAAGATGAGCCGTAAGAGCCTGAGGCGCAATAGCGTCACTGTGGCCAGGCGTAAAAATCAGACGAGCCGTAAGAGCCTGAAGCGTAATAGCGTCACTGTGGCCAGGCGTATAAAATCAGACGAGCCATAAGAGCCTGAGGCGCAATAGCGTCACTGTGACCAAGCGTGAAAAATCAGCTGAGCCGTAAGAGCCTGAAGCGCAATAGCGTCACTGTGGCCAGGCGTTGCAGATAAAGAAATCGTAAGAGCCTTAGACGCAATTGCGTCACTGTGACCAGACGTTGCAGACAAAGAAATCGTAAGAGCCTGAGACGCAATTGCGTCACTGTGGCCAGCCGTAAAAGACAAACATGCCATAATGCCAGAGGCGCGAATAGGTCGCGGCAGCCAAACATTAGAAAAAGATGTTTCATGGTACGAGAGGCGCGAATGCGTCACGACGGCCCGACACCATGAGAAGATTTATATAAAAGGGTTTGAAGCAAAAAACGCACCAGTTAAGTCACAAAGAAAAAGTGCAAAACCTTGAAGCAAAAAATGCGCGAGATAAGTTAAGCACCCAAATAGGGGCTTGAAGCAAAAAAAAAAAATGCACGAGGTAAGCTAAACACTCCGATAAAAATTCAACTTCAGAATCTAACGTAAGGACTTGACGTAAGGTTACGATGAGAACATATATACTCTTACATAAGGAACTTCCCTATGAAAGAGTGAGGAGCAATTGATAGAGGTAGTTTACTCCTACCTCAGTCGCACACCTGAGCTTTAGAATACAAAAGGCTCAAAATAATAAAATTTTGGAGCCCACACAAATATGAGTCCTGAGCTCATTGAAACCACACATGGACATCTATAAATACCCCCAGATATGATCAAAAAAAGGCTAAGCTCTATTTTATTTACAGAAACTCTGTCAAATTCTCGGTCTGACTTAAGCATCAGAGTGCAAACGCAGGGGAAAACCCCTGCGTTCCTCTGATCTTCGTCTTTCTTGCAGAAGCTCTCGGCAACACGTGGCAGGGAACTCGAAGAGAAGACGTCAGCGATTCGTCATCATTGTTTCAGGTAACAACAAATATATATGTTATTATTTTTTAAAATTTTAAAATTTTAAAATTTATTTGGCAGTATATCAAATATTTTTTTCTTTCTCTACTCGCTAAAGTTCACGTTTTACTGAACGTGAAGTTTATCAAATTATTTGACAATAGCTTTAAAAATAATTAAATTTGTTGTGTATAATAAAATAAATAATAAAAATAAAAAAATAATAAAGTACGTCACGTGGCGTACGAAAAATGCGTCTACGTCACGTGGCGTACAAAAAATGTGTCTACGTCATGTGACGCATGAAGAAAACAGATGGTAGATCGGGTTTACTGTTTTGGAAACAGTATAGCGAGAGATATAAATAAGACAAAAAAAGACATTTAGTCCAATGATAGATACGTAATTACTAGCAGAATAAATCTCTACAAATAGGGGTCAAGTATAACTTAAAAACCTAAATTTTTATCTTCTCTACAGAAACTCTGTCAAAATTCTCTTCTGACTTAAGTATCAAAGTGTTTATGCAATAAAAACCCATGCGTCCCTCTCATCATTTTTTTCTTACAAAGTCTCTGATAACACGTGACACGACAACGATACGTCATCATTTTATTTAGCAATAACAAAATCTAAATATATTAGGACTTTCATCTTATTTTTAAATAATATTTACCTCAACCAATGATTTTGTTTCGACAATGTTATTATTTTATGTATAATTATCTCATTCATCGTTGGTAAATTTTTTTAACTTCACAAGCGATATTAAAATAATGATATATATCTTATTTTATTTATTTTTTATTTTTTAATATATTTAAAAAATATATAATATCATCATAATCTCACTTGTAAAATTAAAAAAAATCTACTGATAATGAATTGAATAATTATTTTTATTTTATTTATTAACAGAGTTTAAAATCTCTACAAATTTATTATGTGTCACATGTAAGTTAAATGGTTTATAAAATTTTTTTAATTTATTATTAATAAATATAATAATCCATTGATTCATATGTTCATAAATATCATTTTTCCATTTGTGATTATAATATGCAAAATTTGCATGTAATAAAATTACAATGAATGGTTTTATATTAGTTAATATATTATTATCCTTTTGTGTCGGAAATTGAGGAACCAAAGAACATGCGACTTTGCTAGCGAGTGAGTTGGCTTTTGATTGGCTCAAACCAATTAGTTTTTGACACGTTCTTAGCTGGTTTTGGGGAAATATTATAAATAATTTTTTTAATTTATTAATGAAATTAATAAAAATATATATTTATAATATATTATAATTATAATTAAAAAATAAAAGTATATGATCTCTTTTGTAAAATTTAAAAAAAAAAAATTGCTATCATCATATAAAAATAAAATCAGTAATATTCAATTAAATATTTTTTGTTTTAATTAATTAAAGGCAATAAGGAATAAGTAAAGTTTAAGTTTCTATCTTCTCTTCTCTTGAATGTCGGCAATGACGACCTAAGTAGTAACCATTCATAATTTGATGGGATGTTTTATTTAAGGAAAAAAAAAAAGGCAGTGAGATTTTCCATTTAGGCATCTCAGGTAGGTAAAATGCCAATATTTTAGTACGGCTTTATTTCTATTTTTATTTCTTTGATAATTAAATGAAAGATTTAAATTATTTAGTTGGAATTCAAATTTAAGTATATACTAAAATTCGTTATTAATTGACGTTAATGAAAAATTATTGACGTTAACCGCACACTACACTACAGTACACGTGGAGGTTCATTTTATATTTCTTGCTTTCATTACTTTTCCTTTTCCACTGAGCTTTCTTCTTCCCATTGAAGCAAAATCACATAATTGAATTTAGTGTCCTTTCCACCTCTTTGTTGGAAGAAAATCATTATATTAATTGCTACTCTTTAGCATTTTTTTAGGCTTTTTAGCTATTATTATCTTTTAATGGGTAGTATATTATATATATATATATATAGCATAAATAAATTCCTAGTTTTTTTTTTTTATCGTATCAATATTTCTTTTTATTTATTTTAAAAATCCATGGACTTCCATATGGCCATCATTTATTAATGCCACATGCACTTTGCATGTTCAACCATAGCATTTTTACAAAATATTATTCATTTTAATAATCTTCGGCATGTTCAAATAAATAAATAATAACAATAAAAAAACCTTCTACCATGTTTGGATGCTTAGACTTTTTTTATTTTAAAAATTAAGAATGATAAAAAAAGTCAAATAGCCTTTTTTTAAATTAAATTTTATTTAAAATTATAATAATAATCAATATCTTATATTTTATGAACCAATAATTAACAATTATAATCATTAACTAAATAAATTAATTAATATAAATAATTATCACAAATTAAATTCAATCTAACACTAGGTGAGATTAATATATTTTTGTTGAACAAATGTACTACTACCCAAACATAATAACAATTGGAAATCAATCATATCTCACTTAATTAACCATTAAGGTTTTGTTAATCTTGTTTGGAAATCCAACCTAGTTTTTACTAAAAAGATAAATTATTTCAATATAATTTAAATTATTTTTTAATTAAAAAGATGACCGTGAGTATATAAATACAAATTCTAAATTATTAAAAATTACTTATTTAGAAAATTATCTGAATTAATTTGAATTTAATTTAAATTGATTTTTACACATAATTTGAATTAAATAATTTTCAGGAAAAAGAAAATTCAAAATAAAAATAATATTAATCTGAATACTCGACTGTATATTATTTTTATAATAAAAAATATTTAAATTTGCTTTAGAAAATGAATGTCTGAAATGAGCTGTCTTCTTATAAGCCATTAGTTTTGAAATTTACCGGTTTTTGTTTTCTTTGTTCTCCCATTCAATTCAAAGAAGAAACACAGTTTAGATTTATATTTTCATGTCGACACTGGGTGACGACGAGTTATGCTTAGTTCTCAAATGGGTTCATGACGAAAACGACAGGAAATCCTTCTCTCAGGTCTGCAAGCAATGGCTGCGAGTGGAAGGGTTAAGCCGATTATCCATCCGGGTTCTCGAACCCGATCTCATTCCCAATTTCATACCCAGATTCCCGAATTTGCGTTTGTTTGAAACTCCGATGTTTGTCTCCAATTCCCACATTGAATTCGTGGCTAAAACATGTCCAAACCTCCAAGTTCTTAACCTTAATCTTAGGAAAACACGGGAAGAACTCGATGAAGTTGATGGGAATTCTGGTTTTGAAGATGTTGGGAATGATGGGATTTGCGCTTTGGCTAATGGGTGTCGAAATATATCCAAAGTTTTGCTGAGAAAGAGAAAGAACGTAGGGAATGTTGCCGTTATTTCCCTCGTTAATTTCTTGCGGAATTTGACAACTTTGGATTTAGGAAGGTGTAATTTGGTGGATGACCAAGCTGTTGAAGCAATTGGGTGTTCGAAATCCATTCGGGTTTTGAATTTGGAAGCTTGTTCATTGGTTACTGACCGTGGATTGGCTGTTTTAGCAACTGGGTATATCGCAGCAACATTGAAAAAATTGGTTCTTGCAGAGTGTGATCGAATTACTGATTCTGGAGTCTCAATGTTGAAGCATATCTGTTGTTTGGAGGAGTTAAGTTTAGCTGAATGTGGGCCAAAGATAACAGATTCTGGTGGGGTGGCAATTTCTTCAGTTTCAAGTCTTAGGAAATTGAATTTGGCTTGGTTGATCAACTTATCGGATGTCACAGTCATTGCAATTGCTGAGAATTGTGTGAATTTGGTGGCTATTGATTTAACAGGTTGTGAGTTGATTACTGGAGCTGGTGTCAGAGCATTTGGCAATCATGAATGCTTGGAATACTTTGTTTTGGCTTCTTGTTATAATAGTTGCATAGATGATTTGAGTGTTGTGATTAGATGCCGCTCGCTGAGGGACATTGTGCTTGATAAAGGATTGAGAATGTGGATACCAATGGCAATGCAAGAGAATATCAGCAGGTTTTGTCAATTGCATTGGAGGTGATGGATGAACTGAAGGGTTAGAAGTTTTTGTAGCATTGGAATTGGATAACATCAAGGTTAGTGCTTCTTGATTTTGTGAGTAGTTCTTATTGATATGCCATGTTTAATTTATATAAACCTCCAACCATGTACGTCTTTTATTATCTCTTAAAACAAGAAGATTAACGAGATTTCTGTCTCTGGCTCCTTTGGACACCTGGTAGTTTCAATAATTCCTTAGAAATGTAATTCATTATCTCTTGTTTGGTTGCTATTAAGCTGGGTGAATTAGTGGCCTAGTGATTTTAAACCTTCTGAAACTATGAAGTTGGCAGTAAGACAAAATGTTAGTAAATGTCTTCTCTTTGAGAGCTTAAGGCAAGGCATTGATGTCCTTCAAGATAATCGTTGAAGGAAACTGAAAACTTGGTATGATGAAAAGCAGAACTAGGTGGTTTGTGATTGGGAATTTAAGCAGCAAGGATTTATTATTAAAGTTGCCAACTTTTTTTTGTTTTGATAATTTAGGATGAGAGTGAAATTGTTTGGATTTGAATCAAAACTTTATATTATGTCATAACTCTTTTTTAACCACTCAATCAAGAAATTATTTGGCTATTATGTTGCAAAATTATGGCACATTCATAAGTCCTATGCATCCCTCTTTTGCTTTCCTGTTCATATAACCAAATACAAAGCAGAAGCTACTGGTTGACAATGGTGTCGATTTTCACCCTTATGCAAAATGATTTCTCCATTATAAAGCCACTTTAGATCATGGCCTAGTTCACTTGGCCTGTTGGAAATAGGGATTGGAGAAATAAACCTAATTGTTCCACTTCAGCTAACAGTTCTTTGTAAATTCCCCAATCAAAAGTTTATGTTAACAATGATAAAGCCTTTCAGGTTATCTGGCCGAGTGATTGGCTTTGCAGCTATTATATTCCTGCCTGTTTCAGTGTGGGTATGTAATTCTCTTTTAGTTATAGTTAAAACATATTAACCTGACGCAGCATTATTGAAGAAGGCCGGATTGAAGCTTTTCTGGCTTCCATGCCATCCTGTTATTAGCTGAGAATGAGCTTTAGATGCCTGGTCACATTTGCAAGGATAAAACATGGTTAAAAGGAGCTTGACTCAGGGCTGCATTTGGACGAACGGTGAGAATCCCTGAGACTAAATGTGTGAAACTTTCCTATCATGACATCTTTTGTGCAATTGATTAATAAATTTGGAAAAAAATTGTTTGAATATATTAAAATCTAAAAGTTTAAAAGTGGAAATTTAATAATATTTTGATTCTTTTTGTTTATTTCTAATGTCAAGAAAGATTAAAAAAAAAAGTGATTATTAATATTAAAACAAAAAATAAAATACGTAACAATTTTTTTAATTCGACGTACAAGTTAAAAAAATTTCATTGCGTTATATAAAATCAAATTCTTAAGTAATACTTAAAAAAGATTAATTGAATGTTTAATAATTTTAAACACAATCAAACTATATAAATATAATACGAATTAAAATTTAATAAAAATTTAAAAAATAATTTTATATTTAATATATTAACATAAATTCTAATACAAATTTAATACGGTCAATCCTTCCTTCCATTTGATAAACCCAAGACAAAATCCCACTCCTGAAAAAAAGAAGCCGAAAACAATGGGATCGTCCTCAACAGTGAGAGCAGTTGCTGCTATTCTCCACAGATTCACAAATGGGGTTCCCTCGAATTCCTCGATGGTTTTTAGAAATGGCCTATTAAAAAGAGGTAGGAATTTGTTATCATTAGGCTACTCAATATCATCGTCTACTTCGTTATTCTATGAAGTTAACACTGACAGCCATGAGCATCAGCTCCGAAGTATTTCCACTTTCCCTCCTCTTTGCATGGGCAGGCGCTCTTCCAAGATTGCCGGAAGAAAGGTCTCTTTTTTCTTATCTCTCTCAAGTGCCCACATTTTTATAAATTAAAAAAAAAAATCCTTCTTTTAAAGGAAGCAATTGTCTTTTGAACAAATGGTAGCTGTTTGGTTGCCACCTGTTTGATGGAAATCCTGACAGAAGACAAATTCAATTCTAATTTGGTTTATGATATGGAAGTTTTTATAATCCCAAGATTAATCCTTTTCTCCTTTTGGAGTTTAGCTTATTTAGCTTGGAATTGAGATAGGCTCTGTTTATTTTCCATATGTCTTTACCTTTATACATGCAGTCAAAAACTTAAAATCTCAATGAAATAATTTGACTACTCTTTTATTTAAATTCAGGGGGCTCAAGATGCAAAGAAGGCTAAAATCTATTCAAGGATCGGAAAAGAAGTTGTATCTGCGTGAGTTGGTAGCTCATAGTTACTGCTTGATTTGCTACATTAATGCATGGAGTATTGCAATATGCTTTTATTAGTCAAGTTTATCATGTTTTACGGTTTGTTTTTACCGGTTTGTCCAATGCTTTTACTTCGCTGATTGTGATAGAGACTGAAATGCTCATAATTGTGATTCTTTATGTGCTTCAGCGTAAAGAAAGGCGGTCCAAATCCAGCATCAAATACGGTTCTTGCAGCAGCACTTGAGAAAGCCAAGGAGCTTGATGTACCCAAGGAAATTTTGGAGCGTAACATCAAGAGAGCATCGGAGAAAGGGCAAGAGGCTTATATTGAGAAACTTTATGAGGTTGGTGTGTAAATACTGTCTATTTACATTTGATGCTCTACTGATTATTCATTGAGGGTATATTGACGCTCTGATAGTATATGAGACTGGTTTTTGTTGGATCTTCAAGCATACTGCTCCTTTCAGGTATATGGCTATGGTGGAGTTAGCATTGTAGTCGAGGTCTTAACAGATAAAATAACCCGGTCTGTGGCTGCTGTTAGGGAGGTAGTCAAGGACTATGGAGGAAAGATGGCAGATCCTGGATCCGTTGTGTTCAAGTTCAGGCGTGTTCGAGTTGTGAATATAAAAGTCACTGATGCTGACAAAGATCAGCTTCTTACCATTGCATTAGATGCTGGTGCTGAGGATGTTATCGAGCCTCCAACATATGAAGATGATACGGATGAGGATAGGTCAGAAAGGTAATGCTCCCACTGCTTAAAGCTGAAATATTTCTGATTACTCTCTCCTTTTCCTATTTACTGCATCCTCTGGACCTCTTCTCATTTTGAATATCTTTATTACCTGCTAGCAACTAATTTCTCACCTTTGTACATAAATACAGAGGAATTAATATAGTCATCTTCATATATTTTCCATTGTAAAACAAGGGCTCTTTTACCGAGATTAAGGGTTATCATTGGCTGTGCCTTAAACATGTGAAGTAAAATTTGCAAGTGAGCTAATCAAGCCCTCATCTGGTGCACATGAAGGTGCAAAACTATACAACTTTACTGTTTGCATAAAAATGTAAACTGACCTTTTTTTTTTTGCATCTTTGATTGGAAATTTTCGAACTTTTGGACGGGAAAATATTCATATAATTACAGTAATAAGATTCTATAAATATTTAACAAAAGGATTTTATCTTTGTTATCTGATGATTCCACTATAAAATCTGTGTGCTTCAGTAAGTCTGCATATCTGATGATTTCCAATGATATATTACATATCAATCCGTTTTTTTTTTTTTTCAAATATGAAAGTTGTTTTGCCACTTGGGCTGGGCAAAGTCTGGCCATGATTTTACCTTGCAGTTATTATAAGATTGTAAGCTCAGCAGAAAACTATGCGACAATACTTTCAAAGCTACGTGATGAAGGAATAAATTTTCAGACTGATAATGGTTCTGAGTTACTTCCAATAACTACAATTGAGGTATTTTTTTTCTCTGTAATGTTGATTAGTTCTATGATCTGCCTTTGATTTCTCGTAACAAGGATCCTTTTCCTTCTATGTGGCTGATGTTGACATAATATATTGCTGAATGCAGCACATATTTAAACTGCATAATCAGTGTTTTAATGCTATGTTGTTTCACCAACTTGCCTATTTTGGTTGGTTTCAGGTGGATGATGAGGCTATGGACTTGAACAAGGAACTTATTTCTAAATTACTTGAACTTGATGATGTTGATGCTGTTTATACCGACCAGAAGTGATTCATACCAGACCAATTGATGTTTTAATGCTGTGAGTCAGTTTAACTTGTAGTTAGTGAATTAATAAGAATCTTGGCTGCATTCTTGCTCATTTTACTTTGGGCTTTCCTAGATGACCTTCATACTCTTCATCCGATTTCAAAGTTTCAACCCTCTTTGAGTAAGGGGTAGGTGATTTCAACTTATATCACAGTTCAAATAATCTTCTCTTTTATTCTTGTTACAAATTCTAAAGATCTGCCATAGCTGAAACTGAAACCACCCTTTGCTTCCTTTTGTTTTAGGAAAAAAATACATTCATTTTCTTTTATCATGAATCCATGATTAAATGCTAATTATTCACTCTGCTTTAACACTAATAAACCATTGATGTTTTATTATATTTGCTTACATATGGTCAAGAATGCTCTAGGGGTAATAATATTCTCTTTCACCCGCAACAAACGTATCATTTCACTCCTCCATACATCAAACTACATATTCCTTTTTTCTTCTGGTAATTACTCTCGACACTTAATATTTACACCTCACATTAATGACTTAAAATGTATAGATTTATCATATGACAATGCTATTTCCTGCATTTAGTCCGGTCAATGATCTATTTCCTGCATTAGATGCAAAGCCATGGGCAGCTTCTGGTTTTGATGAAGGCTCAGTAGTATTGATTTTATTTCTTGGGAACCCAACATCCATGTAGCCCATATGGTAGACCATAAGGGAGCTTTGCTCTTGCAATTTCTTTAAATGTTGATCCATCCAACAATAAAGCATAGCCACCTCCATTTTTCTCACTGATAAGGGAGATTACAACACCTGCAAAGAGCAAAAATAAAAGGAAAAAGGAGAATTGTCAATCATTTGACTAGATTTCGTTTGAAGATTACATCAGAAAACCAAACTTTGAATTGCAAAGAATAGGATTAATAGCTCACCATCATCTTCCTCGGTCGCCCCTGGCCGAGCCACAAAGAATGGTTCGGATGGCACAGCCCCCTCATCATTCCAATTCTTTGCCTTTTTCTTTACAAAATCAAGCTGGAATACCATAAACAAACAAAACATCAGCACATTTTTAGAACTTCAAAGTGGTAGCTAGCTAGGTGGAGGTGATGTAGTCATCATTATAAGTTAAATGAATTACCTTGGTGAGGGTATTGGGGAAGTGACATGGGCGTTGGGCTCCACAAGCATAAGCATATCTGTACTTTTTACCCAAGTTGGCAGGGTTGATGCTGCACATGTCCATCCCTCTGCCATGTTCATCGGGGTCCAAAGCTGCCTCCAACTTCCCATAGGGACTCCCATCTAATGGAATTGTGAATCTTCCTACCCTGATAATTATAAATTAATTGATTAGTTCCACCATTGAATTTATCTCTATATAGTGTGTATATATATAGTGTTTGCTCTTGCAGTTGTATAATTAGTAAGTCCTTTAATCTACATTAAGCTCACAAAAACCCCAAGGCTATAAACAGGCTAAAGGGTAGCCATCTATTTATGTCTAAGGCTAAAGTGTAGCTGGCCTACATCTTTGACCTCAGCTACGTATGAGTACGAACCATATTCTTGAAAAGCATGCATGCAAAGATTCGGAGTTGAACGTGCAATGCTCGTTTTCATTTGGGCACATCTCTTGAACCAAAATCAAGCAATAGAGGAGACGAAAATTCGATTTAAAAGCCTTCAGATCCCCATAACAAGCCATTAAAGATGAAATCAAAGATAGTGTTATATGGATAAAATATAGAATACCGTGTTTTATATATATATATATATATATATAATATATATAGATTAATATATATACAAACGAAATTAAAATAATAATATTAAAATATTAAAAAATAAATAAATAAAATTAAGCATATGACATTATTTTAATTTAACTTATAGAGTAAAAATTTTTTACTAATGATATATTGAATATTAATCATTTAAATAAAGATTTTGAAGATGATGATTGTTACCTTGCATCTGGTAGTACGTCCTCTCCATTGTAAGAACGGAGGTTTTGAAGCCTAAGCTTATCCAAAATCGTGGTGTCGGCGTTGTGTTCACAACAATCAGCGATAATAGCAGTCACCCTCCCATCTTCATCTTTCTCTTCGTAAGCGTTGATGAAGTGAAATGTCACGAATAATGGCACCTCCACGCTCGCCACCTACAAAATATCCACAAAATTAATTAAACCCTTCTACTGTTTAAAACGAATAAGACATATAAAAAGAAATCAAAGAAAATGGAGACTTACGATTTTTCCACTAGCTTTACACATAACATGAACAAAGGCATTGGATTCAGGATGCCACTCGAATTTGTACAACGGAGTAGGTTCAGCTCTGAGTAAATTTTGTGCACAGTACCTCAATGGCATTTCCGGCACGATAATATAATGCTCAGTCACCGGAAACGAATGGACCCAACCTGGCGCTGGTCCGCTTCTGCAGTTCACCCTTCCGATCACCTTCCTTTCATTTGTCCCCGGCTCCATTCTCACCACCGTGTATCCAGGGTTCAGCAAATCAGGTAACAGAGTCAAGAACTCGGTTTCTGTCACTATTGGATGCGCGGAGTGTATCAAACCCCCCAGGCCGTCGGCATATTCAAACCTTCCGAGGGTTTCCAAGCTGTTGGGGTCAATAACTAAGGACCCTTTTTGAGTTTCTGTCAAGCAAACAACACGGCCATCTCCAAGCTTGACAACGCCCGTGTTGGCGTTATCTGTTAAAGAAGCGCCAGAGAAGAGCTTTGCGAGGTCCCCAATATAGGCCACGAAGTTTTCATATTTAGGAACTTCCGAGAATTCTCGGAAGCAAATCTTCTTATTTTTCCTTGCAGCCTTATAGGCTTCCGATTCTATTTGCCGGTGACCGGCGATTAACCGACCGTTCTCAAAGTGAAGCTTGACAAGTGTGGCGTAACCGTCAAACAGGTGTCTGAAGTTGTAATCTTCTATGTGCCACAATCCTGGGCCGTTTCTCAGGTACGTCCCTTTCTGCCATGTAGTAGATTAATCAATCAATTAATTAATTTTAATCACGAAGAAAGAATGAACAATTTGATATCGATTTTTATGTTTACAAATCTCAAGCATTATTTTAACACTCAATCATCCAACAACGTTTGTTATACCAAACATATTCACGTCGTACGTCAAAGATTTCATGACATGTAATCTATATAGTTCACAGGTGACACAAAGGACACTATGATTACGCTTGATGATCTGTTTTCATAGAATATTTCTTTTAATTAAATGTGTTTCTGGATTTATTAATTATAAATAGGAAAGGAGTTCCTTGAAGTAATGTTATAAATTAATCAACAAACATGTATTAAAGCGGAATATTAATTAATGAAAGAATATACTTTGGTATCACCTAAGCCTGACACTCGCAGAAGACTAGCTTCGGACCCTTGATAATTTCCTTTTGTTTCCTTTGTTAGATGGTGAAGCAAGCAATAAAAGAAAGGAAAAAGTAGTAAGCAGTGCTAAGTGACAGTGGAAAGTAAACAGGAAGCGAGGAACATGTGGGTTTTTCATCGGAATTGTAATGAAAAAATTACTTAGTATTGTAGTCTTCATACGTACCAGCCATAAAGGAATCTCTCCTTGAACAGCCAGCTCCCCTTCCCAACGTTCTTGTCTCACACTTGTCCATGCAACGTGGTTCGAGTCCGGGGCGATTTCTTTCTCCGGAGAAGGCACAATCACTGGCCGCAGTGGGCTGGCAACATGGGTGCTTGTTAAGCCTTGTCTGTCCTGTTTTCTACCAGAACTAGATTTCTTCCCCAAGAAAACCCTATCTCTTCTATGATTGGATTGATCGAAATCCAACATAGCTGAGAGAGAAACATGGTGTCTGCAGCTGCAGATACCTGAAAATGATAGGGAACCCATGTGAGAGAGCTCAAGAACTGGACCGGATATATATATATGCAGCTGGATAGAATTACTAACGACAAAGGAGGTAATAAGATAGTTTAGCTACGGGCTTACTTACCATTTGGTATTTATAGGATGGCCTAGGCGAGAAAAGTTAGAAACTGGCTGAGGAAACAATTGGAATCTTGATTTGTGGAATCCCTTTGCACTATAAGACACAGATCTATAAAAAATTAATATTAATTAACTATTAAATTTACGTGAAGACACACACGTAATTTCAGATATTGATCGTTTTGTTTCGAAATTTTTATAATTTTATTTTATAAAATATGCTTCATAAATATGAGCTCAACTCTGCATATTTATTATAATAAATCTTCATAATATCTCGACTTGAGATTGAGACGATTTAATTGTTGTTGTCAAACACAACAGTGATGTATTGCTGACGTCTTCGTTTTGATTTTTATGCCACATGTTACCAAAAACTCTGTAAAAAAATAATAATCAGAGAAGTGTGAGGATTTTTCCTGCGTAAACACTTCGATATTTAAGTTAGAAAGAGAATTTAACAGAATTTCTATAAACAAAATGAAGACTTAGTTTCGTAAATCATACCTGGTCCATATTTATAAGAATTAATTTCACATTTTTTTACGTAGTTATCCAATAATTATGTATTTTTTATAATTTTACGGATCATGCAGAATAAAAAATATTTAAAGACAAAATTGTTCAAACAGCATAATTTACGTCTCTCGCAATACTATTTTTAAGATAGTAAACTCGATCTCCTATTTATTTTCTTCGTATGTTATGTAGCACATTTTTAATATTTTTTATTTTATTTTATTATTCTTTTTATCATGCACAACACTAATTAAAAAATTAAATTTGCGTATATTTTTATACGGAGGAACTACGCAGCAGCAGTGGTGATGATCAAGTGAATAGGTAGCCATTAATTATTGCAGCACATGGGGATTCAATTTTCTTCTAAAGTAAGGTGTTCATCACTTGAATATTGTCTTTTTCTTTGTCCCTTGAGGTGTTAGTGACCCGGCAAGAATGGTTTGGTGATGCTAATGTTGCCAAAGTTTGATGCCTTTAGTACTGGATGCCGCCTCATTAGGGATCCGAAGATTTTGAACTCTTCACGTGTCAAGTGCTCTAAATAAATTATAGTTTTACCATGTATCAAAAAACCTTATACTATTATATTTATATATATATATATATATATATATATGTGTGTGTGTGTGTGTGGTTTGATCACCAAAATATATGGGAAATTTGGAGGGTTAGCTTTGGTTAGGTAATTTATATCCAAAGTTAAATCATAAATTTGCAAATTAATTATGATACTAGATTAGACCAGACAATTTTAAACATTATGATGATTTATGAGTTATAATTTTATAAAAATTATATATATATTATGCAATAATTAAAAAATATATTGTACTTGACATATATATTAACGAACATGATTTGATATAACATGAATATTAAATATATACATAAAATTTAAGATCTAAATGATTTTGTCCAATTAAACTAGTTGAGTTCTTTTAATCAAATTGCAAAGAGAAGAAAAATACAAACTCTTTTATTAATGTATAGAGAAAAATTTTCAAAATTAGTTTCATTTTTGCATACGAATAAACTAATAGCTTGGTTCATATATGTTGATTATATACTCTATCGAGTCAACTTTTTTTGAACAAAGTAAATCATAATAATCTTCATGGTCATCATTTTTGCAATAATCAAAAGCTAGCATTGTCAACATCGATCGTCGTCTTTCAAGTTTCAAGAGGCTTGCGCGCAGCCATTAGCCAGGTCTACTCCTCCAAGCCTCTTAATTCATATTTCCTAGTAACTTTAGGTTAGGTCAAAGCCAGCTATGGCAGCCTAACAATTCTTCGGATTGAGTCTGAAATGAAAAGCAAGTATCACAAATTTAAAATTTAAATTTTAATATTTATATTTTTCTTATCAAACCCTTAAGCTACATTGCATTGAAAAAAAAAAATGAGAGACAATACGAGGCAATGGTGGAATATCTAACCGTCCAAAGTGGAATATTGAAGAAAAGCCTCCTATGGAATTCCAAAGCAACAATGATTTTTTCCATGATTTTGTGTTTTCATTTAATTTATAGTCCATACTCCTTCCGGAAAGTGGGAGCCTCAAGTTGCTTACTTTACAATGATTAGAGTACGAGTAAGGTTGCTGATCCTGGGGCCAGGTGTTTGCCACCTAGTCTCATGATTCATGATCCATATGAAATATACATTTTGAAAATTTCACGATCGGCCTCTGAATGGCAAGCAATATTCTTCCTTTTACTGCATTTTGTCACCTAGACGTGAAATTTTAATCATAGTTGTTGCTTCTGTGGAAAGAAAAAGTGCTTATGCTTAGGTCCATTCATGCTTGATTATACTGATTAAAAATCTTAATCAATTTTCATTCTGGATTCTTCTGATTTTCTTCGAAACCAAAAAGAAAAAAAGAAAAAAAACTTACCTAAAACTATGACAATGATCAACAAAGTCACCTTACTCGATGAATCAATGGAGTATATCAAAGTTTTATATGTTTGTGCTCATTAATAATATAGCTCCTCATGTATAGAGTAAAAGACAAAGTTACAAGATGTCTTTTTTTTTTCCCCCCCTAAAACTATTAAAACACTATGTAGTCTTTAAAATTTAGAGAACTATGAGTATAATAAGATTAGAAACTAATCAAAAAGAACTGTTTATGATATGTAATTCAATCGTAAAAATTTATTTATCATTCAAAAAGAATATTTACATAAAATTTCAATCAAAATATCTTATCAAGATTGCTTGTAAATAATATACCTTATTAAGTACTAATATTTGCGTACACATCATAAATACGTGTGAATGTGACTACAAAGAAGATTGAAATTTCATGATATATCCTCAATTAGTTTTAAAATTCGAACCTAAAAATGTGAAGGCATGCATTTATCATAGTTCACTCAACAATTTTATTTCTGTCATATTAATTATTAATTTTTCGACAATGACAGCAAAAGTATTTCGCAAAGAATAATACAAAGCATACATGCATATATGTGATATGATCGAAAACCCAACTTTAATGGGGTAAATTGATTATCAAAACTTGTCGAAAATCCACTTGCCCTAAGTTTGTCTTGACTCACTCTCTTTCATTCATGTTTTACAGTCTCGTTTGGTATCGGGGATTACTGTTTCAACTGCACTAAGAAATCAAGACCCTTATAATTGCTAACGTCTCTTCATGCCTCTCTTGATTTCTACAATGATCAGTTGAAGTGTCATATAATTATTTCATTTTGTGGCAGACAAAATTAGGGTTTTCCCCACAACCGAAGCAACACCATCCCTTAATTTAATTAGGGGTTAAAATTCCGTAATTAGTGGAGAGGGTCTAATTTCCATGATTGCTAATAGGACTGCCTTGTGGATGCTGATTTCACATTTTGAGTGTCACAATAATTTTATAATGCGTGACAGAAAAAATTTTCATACATTGTAACTTCTGATCGAATCCTTAATCCATGATAGACCAACGTTTTAATCAATAAATTTATTATTCTTCATTCAAATTAATTAAAATGCCGATTTTTCATCTTTAATCATGTTCATTTGATTTTTTTTTCTAGAGTGGAGGGAGAATCCCAATTCTAGGACAAAACAAATTAAGACATGTAATATTGTTCCAAAAAATTTTCAAATGTATAGATGCTCTTAGAAGAACCCAAGATTGATGCCCGATGGCATCCTGTCAGTTTCATTTCATTTTCTTTCTTAGCATTTCCAAATTAGTTGACTTACGATGTGATGGCTTGAAATAAAATTAATCCTCCACCATCTTGATTGATCCTTGACTAAAATTTATGAAGCCAAAGGTTAATTCTTGGAACTCCTCACCAGTAGCTGTCGACAATCGATTTATCACCGGTCCATTATAAGAAAAACTTTTTCATTAATGTTTTTTTTTTATAAAAATTGCAATTTAGGATAAATATAGAGGTTTCAGACTTAAATTTCACCGTTATACATAGATTTGATTCAATTTTTTATTAAATTTATTCTATTATCGTAAATATTAGCATGTACCATGTAGAAGGTTCCATAAGACACGCCATATAATAATAAGTACTCACTGGCAAAGAATACAAGTAAATTAAGATTCAACCTCAATCTTCAAGTGTAGTGGTTGAAAAACTTGAAGTTCAATTAACTAATCAATAATTCTAGGGATTTCACCTGTTTTTTACCCACTTACAGCATTGAATATGGATAAATCCATGGAAAACTTTGTAAATATTCGATTAAATACAAGAAAACAAATGCACGAGAGCGATGATTTTGCTTGCTGAGTCTAGTTTTTACTTAAATAAGAAAATGTCCATTTCCGAAGTTACTTTCTTACAAATCTTTATTGCATTAATTATACAACCAAAACAAGCCATATTTCAACCAGAAATCTGACTCATGCTGACGAAAGTTTAAGCAAAGCAACGGCAAAATAGATTGGCCCGAGTGTAATGGACAAGATATAAAAATTATAAAAGCAAGCTTTGTAGGGATCATAGACTTGTATTCATTTGTCTCGTATTGAAACCCCACATTATACCATATATATATATATATATGCGCTGCAATTTCGTAAATGTTGTCGTGTTTCATGGTGCTAACTTGATGCTGAAGCTTAAACTTTTGTACCCTATGTGGATGGCGATGATGAACCAACAAAGATTCTGAACAAAGTCAACTATTTTTGTCTTGTAATAACATAACTTGTAAGGCTGTCGGAAAATGACAATGGACTATGGAGCTACTGAATTTTCATCCTAGTGTTTTGCCTTGTTTGTGTGTATTTAAATAATTAGACAATGTTAATGTTGCTAAAACTCTGTGAAGTTATTAGTAATTCAAATGGAAAAAAAGAATTAAAAAAAAAAATTGAAACTTTCGAAGCGATCTGTTAATTCATATATGATTCTTTATATTTTTTTTTGAAAGGTAAAATTTATTAAATCAGAAAAAGATCTATTCTTATGATAAATTTTTTCAATACTACTATGTTCAAAGTGATTGTTGATTATAATTTATAAGCAATATTTTTGAAGTATTATTTCTATTTATACCCATATTGGTTAAAGTATATTAATTTGATCAAACTTTTCTTTGATTTAAGAATAAGAAAAATATAAATACTGAAATTCAAATTTCAAACTTACAAATCTCTTACTTAATTTCAACTTGTTCTAGTCTTCGATTTGGGAGTTAGTCTCAAGTTTCAAATCCAAATTAGGTCTATTTTATTTATTTATTGGTTAGGCTAATAGTTTCTCTACCATTGAAATGGGGTTCCAAGCGTTTATGAGTTTGGGCTCACACAACATCGAGGATATGGGCTTTCTGATCTAGTGTTTTAAGGTGGACATGGAATTACTACTATTAATGATTAACCGGCTAGACCACATTGATGAGATCGGGCTCACCCAAATCATGAGTCTCGGTTTCAGGTCTAGTTATTTAAGTTGGACTTGGATCTTCCATTCATCTATAAACATTCACTCGGCCGAACCACATTCATGAGCTTAGGCTCACAATGAATCTGGGTTTTCTGGCTAGCTAGATAGTTATTTAAGTTGGACTTGAACGTTTCATTTGTCAGTGAAAATTGAGTGGCCTAGTAGAGGACCACGTCCCAGGGTCTGCACCAACATAACTTCTGCCCAAGCTAGATCAACCAATCTTAAAAACAACCCATTGGAGAATAGAGAATGATGCATCAACCCTCAGCCTAAGAGTCCAACAAAAGAAGCTTTAGGTAGGAAACCCATTATTTTCCATTGGGACTGACTAGAGTGGATCAAACAATGCAGTCAATGATGTAACCTAAAATAGTAGCAGTAAAATCTAGGTCTCGGTAATAAAAAGTCAAACTTATTGCATAAAGCTCTTCTATTGAAGAATGAGAGTAAGATTATACATTTATAAATTTTAACATTAATAAAGAAACTATTTTCATAACTTAACTTATAATTTTCGAATCATAAAAAATAAACCTTATCATTGCATCAATCCTTGCCCTCAATTTCGACTCCGAAAAGTAATGGGAGGACCCCGGACCAACGAATTCAATACCTACAATCTTTTATTGATATCTAAACACATCTCTCAGATTCTTCGAGCTGTCAAAAATATGTGGCTGAGCCAGCTGTTTTAAAAAGCAGAAACACTGTTTTAAATTCCCTTAACAGGTACAGTACTGGTACCATACTTGAGGAGGCCGACCCAAACCCTATGAACATTTATCTCCATAAGTTTTTTGGTATTAATGACAAGAACGCTGACAAGTTTAATTCTGAGCAATGACATTGATAGGTCTAGAAAGCTGGTGGTCCGAAAATGAAAAGAACTGTAGCAACCATGACTAATTCCTGTACTCTCTCGACTCTTGAGTCTGCCATTGAACCAAAGTCTAGAGAGATACTAGGGTCGTTAACTGGCACTCACATGGGTCTATTTCTACCTGTCTGCCATGCAACCCTAATCCGACAACAGGATAAATGGTTATCTGCTGGGGCGTAAATCTTGCTGACAGCTCTTTATCATTGCATTATTATTATCTCAGCTTTGGGTGAAAGAAACATAAAGCACCCCTTGTATTCTTCATACGCTATTCAAGATTGTTGCTCAGAATTGACGCCTACGCCTAGGCCTAGGCCTAGGCCTAGGCCTATAGCAAGCAACTGCCGTTTGCTGGAACGCTGAGCTTTGCGATTCAGGGGTGAAGTTTCTTTGTCTTTCTTGAGCATTCCTTTTCAGGTTTTTTCCCTCTGCTCTGACAATTTCCATTTGAACGCCATCTGGCATTTGCATGGATGAAAAACAATGGGAAAATGGAAAGGTTTATCCGACGAAGGGGCACATCAATTCCTATCGTTGAAAATTTTGGACCGTCTGCTGGGGTCAGGGAAATGTTTTCTTGCACTTTTTTTTTCACTGGATGTTGATTTCTCTATCAAACCTGGGTTGAAAGCTTAAACCAAGAGAATGAGAGATCTAGCAAATAATTTTCCCCTTAACTTCAGGATTTCCTATTGCAGATGTAATGGCAGAACCAGTAATAATCAAATGAACAAATCTATTTCGGGATATAACCCTTTCCATGAAAGTTTAGCCTAGTACTAAACAGCTTGACAGCTCAAAATTTGTCTGACAAATAGTTTGCAACATGGAGTTGTACTTTAATGTTTGAGATTTGAAAAGTAACATACTATTGATGAAAGCTTTACTAGTTTTCGGTTTACTGTTCTCTTCCTTGCATTAAAGCCTGTTAATTAAAGGCTTTGCACAAACTCGAGGATTGCAGTTCGGTCATTATGAACCTTCATATTCTGCATTAATTATTGAAAGTAACTGTTACTGTATAAAAAAAGAATTTTAATAATATAAATATTTTAAATCCCTTTTTATTTAGAGATAAAGATAGCATAAAAAATAAATAAATGCACCAAAAAAAACTTGAAGTTATATATGATATTTTCAGTTTATACATCATGAAAAAAAAAAAATTAAAGGGTATATGTTGATAAAGCTCAAATTTGTTATAAAAAGTTCTTAAACATGTAACATTTGGTACTAATTTTTTTTTTAAATTACTTCAAGAAATTTAACTACTCAATGTGAGATGAAATTTAATTTCAATTTAGGAGATTAATCATCAATATTATTATTTTATAAAAACTTATTTTGTGGTATATTCTATATGATAAATAAAACACTAAAAATTCAAATTCTAACAAAAATTGCTCCTATTATTTTAAATTACTATATTTTTATAAGATAATAATAAAAAAAAAAGAAAGTGGAAGTAAAAAAAGACCTCACAGGAGAAAAATGAGAAAGAAATGTAGAGGTTAAACCGGTTTGGGTCCCATACGGTACGGCCACCCATTGAGAACAAGACACATCAACATCGTCAAAAAGCTGATAACGATGTGATTGTTGTGATCTGACGGCTAATCATCCAGCGACGCAAACGTGGCAGCATGCAGTTGGTCGACATAAACCATCACGATATCTTAGCTCAGGATCTTGCTGGGCCAGAGTAAGGGCCTACAATGTGGATCCCAAAATTAAAAGGTGGACGTTAAATTCAAAAGGCCCTTTTGTTATGGTTGGATTGGAAGTCAAATGCCTGTCTTTTGGGCCGAATTTGCAAAGTTCTGGCAATTTCCGATGCCGACAAAGCTATTTAAAGATTTTGTCTCGCTTGCCTTGTATTATAGATTACAATATTATAATTTTCATCATGGGATGGGCCCTAGGCCCAATAAATGGGAGGAACACCATGATGGGAGATGGACATGGATTTTCCCAATGGGCCCATCCTAAGTAAAGCCACGTGGTTTTTCCTTTTTTTTTTTTTTTACAAAGATAAAAAATTTTCTTATGTAATTTTTTAAGGTATTAATATAAATGTTTATGTATGATGACTATTACCGCACCAAATGTTGATACATTATTAATTAACAAATTAAAAAAAAAATTAAAGTTTGTAAAAATAAATATAAATATATATATTTTTTAATTTGCTCATAAGGGCTTTTGTTTATTAACGAAGTGTCAACTTCTAATGCACTGACCGTGTATATAGGTAGTATACTCTCAGTTCATCATATATAAACCCTTGAAATAAATACTAATATTTGGATCACCTCCTATTTTGTTTTATAATTTTTCCTCCCTCAGCCTTATTCATTTGACTTCTATTAGTTATTGAATATATATATTTTTAATTACACTCAGTTTTATCTTCTTTAATAATTGGCGGATCCGGTTGATGTTATTTGGATTTTAACTCAAATACAATAAATAATAATTTTTATTTAACTACTTAATCAATATGTTGTAGATCTCGTGAAATTAACTACATATTATAGCTAGGGTTTGCAATTTTTCAATAGTTGGAGTTTTTATTTTAAATTTTTTTAATTATTGAACTTTTTAGAAGCATTAATCTTATTTGATAAGTGTGTTATTTGCCGACATGTACATATGTTGAATGAGAGTTAATGACTAATGCAATCACTTTGGTACTATTATTAGGGACAGGAAGACACTATTAGTCTTCACCAACTTATTTCTCTCCTTAAACTACAACAATCTATACTTAAGGTTGTTAATATGCTTTAATTTGTCGGATTGACTGAAAATTAGCAAATTAATTACATCACTGAAAATAGTATTAATTGATAGATTATCCCATTTTCTTTCACTTTCAATGTACAAGTGTTGGACCGGCCTCCAATTGTTTTGTTTCTATATAACAAGAAATTTGCCTAAGTGTAAAAAAAAAAAAAAAAAAGAGCCAAAAAGACTAATTATTGATGATTTCCTCGAATATATATATATATGATTTTATTATTAACTAATTACTAATTAAATATTATATATATAAGTCTGCGCTCATCATCATGCAAATATAGGTACATATGGAATTAAAATATATATATATATATAGGCTACATAGTCTAAAAATTTATTAATAAACACTAATAATACAGACTCTTTCAAGTGAAGAAACTATGGGATGAAGGTGTTAAAAAAGATATTAATATTGAAAATCGAATCTTAGTTTAAATAAAAAGGCCTTTGAAAAAAATGAATTTTATATTCAAATATCATGTGTTGGTGGACAATGAAGCATAATACTCTAACCCTACATATGTTTATATAAGTCGAATTATTTAACACGACAATTTTTTTTTTATTATTTCAGAGGTTTCCATTATCAGCAAGCTGATGCAAAAAAGCATTAACTTTTGGAGTATGTCTCTCTGGATTGTTATACAATTAGCTAAAACAGGATATTTAGACATATAAGATTAGGTCAAGGTCGCTTTCTCTTCTCCACTTCCAGTTAGACACAATAATTAACCAAAACAGAATTTGGATTATCTTGATCTTGACATTTTGTTTTAATTATTACAAGCAGCATGATTTTTCACTTCGTCATGATTGTGTATTAATTGTATTCTATTTTTATACTATTTTTTTTTTTAATTTATAGATAAGCATAAAAGAAAAATAAAGACTCCCAATTTAATCTCCTTTAAAAGTGATCGATGTAAAAATTATATTTAGTGGAGATTAATTAAATATATTAAATTATATAAAAAAATATTTTAAGAATAATAATATCAATTAAAATTTTCATATCTAACCATATTTATTTAAAAAATTAATGGGTATTGATTCATATTCATATTTTGAAAATGGCACATAATAATTTTGTTATTAATACTTCTATAAATACAATTTTTTAATATATATAATTAAATTACCATTCAACAATCGATTTTTGATACGATTGGACAAACAAGTTTTAATATATTCATTAATGATATTTTTTCTCTATTTAGTAGAATAAATAATAATTTCAATAATAATAAATTAATAGACTCGCTCTTTTTTAGTTTCAACCACTATTATAGTAAGATGGTCAATTTTTCAACCCTAAAATTTAATATTAAAATGCACATCTAAAACATAATTTTGAAATTTTATAAAAATTGAATAAAATTTAAGGAAATATAAAAATTTTGTTCTTTAAAATATAATTTTAAAATTTCTTTTGGTCAATGGGGGCATGGTTTGCCATTGAGTCCCACGGAATTCTACTCTTATTCACTAGACTAAATTTTAATTATTAATTGATACACTTAAAAAAAAATAGTATCAAAATGGTTAAAAGTTTAAATTCTAACTCTTACCTTTTTTTTTTATGTTATTCTCAAACTTTGGACTTTATTTATAAAAAAAAGAAAAAAAAAAAAAAGAGGTCGGCTGGTTAGAAAAATCAATTAATCAACCCTCACATTGGACCACAATGGAATATAACCAGACCTTGCAATTTGTCATGACTATAACTGTGAAATCAGATAGAAGGTCGATCATTTTTCTCAACGCTTCGAAGCTTTTGAATTTCGAAAAGGGTGCTTTTGGCTTTTCGAGAATAATGCAGTGCTGCTGCTGCTGCTGCTGATGTTTTACCTACTCCGGCTTAGTTTTGTGTTTCAATTACACCAGTACCATTCAACTATTAAGCACTTCTTTCCCGACAGCCGCAATTGTTGAAATTGGAAGCCGAAATTACCCAGCGGAAACCATCCTCCTCATCATCATCAAGACAAGATCATCTCGCTTTTTTTTCTTTCAGGATTGATAAGATACAACATTAATCAAGGAGGTTTTAGTTTTAATGATTGCTTTGTTGAGAAGGCTGAGTCGACGGCTACCACTGCTCCCAACCCAAGCTCAGGCTGTGAATTATTTAGATATTAATGTGAAAAAAATAGTAGTAAAGTTGAAACTCTAAAAAGTAAATTTGATAATTTTAAAAGCGGTATCAAAATAAAAATAATAATATGAATTAAAAAATTAAATAATTTTATTAAATATAAAAATATATATTTTTTATATAATCTTTTGATATATTATATCATTAATTTTTATAATAAAGTTAAAATTTTTTATTTTAAAATAAAATCAATATAAATATAAAAGATGAAACATAAATTAAGTATTAATAGATATAAAATTTTTTTTAAAACCTTGAAAATAAATATAAGTTTTGTCTCATTAGATAAATGTTAAATTTAAATGAACAATAATATTAATTATGATGATATTGAAAATGTTAAAAAAAATTATTAAAAATATTTATTTTTAATAAAAGCAAAAAAATTAAAAACAATAACAAGAGGATAATTTTAATAACTTACCAATTTTGTCTTATTCTTTTAGTCCACCAACGTCAATATCATTTAATTTTATTTATTTTTAATATTTTTAATATAATTTATTCCTATTAATAGTAATTTATTTTTAATAATATATCTTAACATTAATTTTATTGTAAAATTTTTTGTACCATTAAATTATGATTATTTAAATATTCTGATAAGATATATATATATATATAGGGGAAGCTAAGGGGCAGGGGTAGGGGTCTTATCGTGGGGCAGAAACAAGCAAGGAAATAATACCCGTCGTTGCAGGTGGAGACACTTGGCAGAAGATGCGGATGCCGACAGTCAGTTATCAAAACGTCAGCTCTCACTTTTTGTCTTGCATTACACAAGAACTGGGCGAGAGAGACAAAGATTGCGACTGGAGGGCGGTTTCTCCGCCGACTGTCGCTGTCACTGGTGCACCCTTTTCTTTGCTGGCTCCAGGTGTAAATAATTCGGAATGCTCATAATTATAAGCTTTCCTCTTCAATTCTTCGTTGTCATCAAACGTTGCTACGACACATTGAAGTTTCAGTAACTTTTGATGAGTTTTGGGCACACTTTGGTTTGGGGTCAAACGCATGAACGTAAGGTCGGTTTCTATTTTAATGCCAATGCTACCATATTCCCCTAGTAAAAGAAATCTACCGGTATTCGTCAATCTCTTTGGCATGCGTTTGTCCAATAAAAGAGGCTTTCCAATAACGATCTCTACATCTTTTTAATCTATCGTAAAGCCCAGCTTTTACCTATGATGGGTATATAAAAATATCAAAAAAATTGATCCGTAACCAAAATTTAATATAATTGTTGTTATATTTTTAATAGTTAGATTTAAGATTTTATTTTTTTTAAATATCAAAATTTATATCAACATATTAAATTTTTAAAATTTATTAAATTTATATATAATTTTTATTTTTTTTTACGTAATTTAATTAGCAAGAATGTTTGTTTTATGGTTACGTAGAATGCAATGGATTCCAAATCCTTAAAATTAAATAAATGCATAGCGGGGGTACATTTGAATAGCGTCTATCAGTTTATGTTTTTTAGTTTCTCCTCTCCAATGAGAGACCGGAGGGGGAAGGGTCCACTGAAGGACCCCCTTTGTTTAAAAAGAAAAAAAGGATTTTATTATATTTTAATTATTTGTTTATATTAACTTTTAATAATATTTTATTTTTTGAAATAGCAAAATATATTAAAAATAATTTTAAAATATTTAATACTGAGAGTATTATTTGATATAAAATAATTTTATTAAAATTTTAAATTATTTCATTAATTTTATAAATATAAATATAAATATAAATATATAGTATAAATTTTATTATATATAAATTTTAATATTTATTTTTTTAATAGTTACTTGTTTTTTTTCTTGTATTTATCTTACTTTTATAATTACAAACGAATTCATATTATTATTTTATTATTAAATTTTATTGTCGTTATTATTTTTAATATTATTAAAATTAATATTATTATCCATTTGAATTAATCATTAATAATTAGTTTTTTATATGTCAATTAGCTATGGAAGTAATGATTGTGGTAAAATTAACTAAAGCTCAATTTGAATGACCAATAAAATTTTGATGAGATTTAAAATAATGAACAATTAATAGTTAGTTCTTTTATTTTGTTTCTTACCATCCTACCGCCCCGTGCTGACGCCCATAGGGCATTCAATCCGCACCTAATTAAATAGGTTTGTAGCTTTCATGAGGTTCTGAAATTGCCCTCGAGGAAATTCAGTTCTGGATAGGACCACAATGAAGAAAATTCAGGTCAATAAAAGCAAATTAAAGCTTGTAAAACAGTTGTATTCGGAAGTGGATGGGAAGGGTTTTTTCATTGTGAAGCGACAGTCACAGCCCCAATCATAACAACAAGAATCTTACTGTGTTTGCAGGTAAAGTTAGGACAAGTTTTGTGTAATTATTATGATAAAGATAGCCAAAAGATTAAGATCCTAAGAAAACTTTGCGTGCTACCACAGCACAGCAGATTGCATGTTCTCGTCTTTGTTCCAGTCTAGGTGGACCAAAGCGCCAAGCTTCCATTGTTTGCTGAAAGGACACATAGGACAGAGAGACCACCACAGAAAAATAATAATAATAATAAAAGACTTGAGCATCATCTATGCTCTGAAGGGATATTTTTATCAATCGTGTTCAGAAAATTTGTAAAAGATCATAGGAGAATCACTGTACAACAACATTGTTTGAAATGTTTCTGATCTACACAATGACTCAGTTGCATGGCTTCAAGGTGTTTCAACACCATTAATCATTGAAAGCGGCTACAACTTGCTATCTCAGCAAAATTCTACAATTCCGGCTGTGTGTATATATGAAATAGACATTAACAAATTGGATTTAGAAATCATGCACTGTTTCCGACTTAAACATCACCATCTTAGTATGAAATCCTTGGGGAGCTTTGAATACTTTCTGCTCAAACATTTTAGGATTTTTGTCATTATGTTTTCGTATATTCTCCGTACAAATACATTATGTGTGGTTCTCCAGCAGCGGCAAAGGCATGGCTAACGATGCATGAAGCAAGAAAAGTTGATGTGATCGGCCCCTCTAAGGATTGAAGCATTGAGGTTTCAAAGATTTCTTTCTTTCTCTCTTTTTCTTCGTCAACTCTATATGATAATAACGTGGAAATTAACTTTGATCATCAATATGCATATAACTTGGAAATTAACCAAGAATGGAGAGCACACTTGCCTGGCAAGATGGTGAAATTAGACAACTATTTAAACGTGCAAGAGAGGTGTAAAACTATTTCTAAAGATAAATTGACGACCCAAACTTTATGGACCAGTAAAAGAGACACGCTTTACATAGATATACATAGAGAGAGAATTAAAAATCAACTACCAAAAAGAAATTTGATAAGAGAAAGAAAGGGAATGAGGGAGTTTTGTTTTTTGTTACAGACAATTTAAGAGTAAGAAAATCTATATTTTTAAAATTAGAGTATATTATCAATTTATTATTAAAATTTATAAATATATTAAATTTTTATCTGTTAATTTTTAAAAATTTTCAATTTGTGTACTAATCAAAAGCCATGAAAATTCAAATTGAAATATTTTATACTCAACATTCAAATTTTAAAATTTGTCAACCCGTTAGCAGGAGTTGTTTTTCCTAGTAAGACAAAGATTGAACAAAAAATGCATAAGAGATATAATATAATGTTTGGATGATTATCTCACACACTATCAAAAAAAAATTTTATTCTACAAACAAAATTAAATTGATATCACATATATCATTTTATTTATTTATTTTTTTAATATTTTTAAAAAATATGTATTATCATCATAATTTTATTAACGATATATTAGATATTGATATATATTATTTTTATATTTGTATTTCATTATTTGAAACGATGAAAGCTCTAATCCTATATATTTATTTATTTATATATTTATCTATCTAATCGAGTAATTTTTTTAAATTTAAAACTTGAAATTCGTTAATTATATATCTATCTATAGCTATATATCTTAATTTGGTTAATTACCGAAGCAATTAGACAGTTTGGTTAAGAAAGATTTTCTTACAATACAAAACAAAAGAGAAGGATATTTCATCTACTCCATAAACAAAAGAATGGAAGGTCCTCCCCAACATGTCCTGCCATAGAAAGCAACGGGGACCATTCCTGGCCAGTCTTTATATAGCCATAGATTTTTTTATTATTTTGGAAAGCTCTTGTGGGGACTGATAGCTGACTATTCATGCATGGCGTTAGGTCATTCAAACGAAGGTTCATAAATATATATAAAAACATATATTAGAAAACTTATGTACTACATACTTTGCTTTCTCTCTCTCTATTATATTTAATTTTGATGGCCCCTACCCTTTACATTATTACTATATCCACCCCACGTGGACGCTATGCACACGAATTATTAAAGAGAGAGAATCGAAAGAAAGGGAGACCCAAATTTTGATTTTGTTTTTGCATTTCACTTTGTAGACAAATGAATTAGTAGTGGCCTGTAATCTGTGTTGGAAATGGAAACCATCTACAATAAGCCAAGGTGTGAGCGTGAGTGTTAATGCGAGGTATACCGCTGTCGAGTAGTCGTGTGTTTAATTAAGAACACAGCTAGCCAAGCACTGAAAGACGTCGTGTCCTTTATGGGGGATTGGAGGGTTATTTTTTTATGCATTTTGGGTACATTCTTTGGGATATGTCCAAATGATCGATTCCCTCTGCTTCTTTGCTTCGAGCCAGCCAGGGTTTTACCGAGTACCATCAATAATTAATGAGTTCATATTTGGTACAATGATGGTGTGCATTTAGAGTTTTACCAAGTAAGATTAATAATTAATAAGTTTATATTTGATTTATTATATTGTATAGTATTTATAAACTGTCTCTTAGATATAAAGCGTAATTTCATTAGAGTAAAACTAAAAATGTATAAATTTTTAAAAAACAAATGTTAATAAAATATTTTAATTTAATTTTAAGGATTTGTGTATTTTTAAAATTTTATTATATAAACCATAAAATTCTTTTATGGATTATCAATATATAAATCCATTTTTTTTCTTTTTAATTTTGCTTGTCTCGTTGACTTTTAAGTTAGTTTATTGGCAGATTACAAACTTGAAAATGCCAATGAGAAGATATTCTTTGCTTAAGTCTCTGCAAACAATAAATAATTTATTATCAAAATAATAGATAAATGTATTCAAATAAAAATTTATTATTTAATTATTAAATAATTGCATCTAAATGTATAATAAATAATTATTTTTTTATAAATAGGGTTATGATCATAATTTAAATAGACTGATATAATCAATCTATATAATTCTCTTATAAATATATATATATTTATATATTTATATATCATACATCATCAAACTATAAGAGTGTAAGCGATACAGTGGTACTCGTAAGTTACTCGGACTCGACTCTAATAAAACTAAAATTCGATTCGATTTTAGTCGAGTCGAATTCGACTCGAGCTATCGAGCGAGTCAAATTCGAGTACTTACATACTCGGTTCGAGTAATTTGCGAATCTAATTGAGCCTCAAGTTTTTATATATATTAATAATATATATTATTATATAATAATATTTATATAATGAGTGTAAGAGCAAACTCAAGTTCGAACTCGAGTCGAGTCTTGGAATCGAGCTCAAGTTTGAGCAAAAAATCGAATTTATATAATCGAGTCTAATTGAGCGTGCTTGAATAGCTCGAATTCGATCTCGAGCCGAACTCAAGTTTAAAAAATAAGACTCGATCGAGTTCGAGTCGAGTATCGAGCACCGAGTTTTCGAGTTGAACTCGAACTCGACTCGATTTCACCCCTATCAAACTCTACATAATAATATTTATATAACAAATGTAAGAGCGAACTCGAATCGAGTATCAAATTTTTGAGTCGAATTCAAATTCAAACAACTCACTGTATCGATTCGATTTGATTTGATTACCCGTATGAAACTCTACATGACAAAAGAGACAGCGTACTAGCCAATAGCCATGACCACAATTTAGTTGAGTCAAATCCCTATTAATCTTTTGCTTAAAAAATTATTTAAAAAGTTGATAGCTAAGGACCGGGTCGGGTCCCTTTGTCATTGATATATATTTTCTTGTTTGATGTATTTCTAAACGAGTTATGCTTCTTCGGTTGAGTCATACCCTTAATAATTTCATAATTATCTAATTCTTTTTTTTTGTTTTATAAATTCTTAATATTATCTTATTTACTATCAAGTTGCCTCGGAAAATACCCCATGCTTTCGTATTCAAGATTGTGGTCGGACCGCCAAGTAAAAAACATGTTATATAATCAATCTTAAAGTTCCTTTATCCAATTATCATTCTATAGTCACAAACTAATAAGAGAAAAAAAAAAAGAAATTCCCGGCAGCAGGAATCCAGCAAGCATCAAAATGAATGATATCATCGCTTGCGACATGCAATCAAAATTATATTTATAATATATAAAGAAATAAAAAATTAAAAAAAATAAAGAGAAAAAGTTTGTTAGGCTTTTATTTTTATTTTTTTTGGGTTGTTTAGTGAGCCACTGGCGCCCTCTTTATTCGTGATGGAATGGCTTCCATAAAAAGATTATTTAAAATGATTAGGCGGTGGATTTGACTTGTTTTAAAGTCTTTGATAATTACAATTTAACATAGTTTAGTGTTTGTATTTATATACTAATAGTATTTTTTAATTTAATAAATAAAATTTAAAAAATTATAAATATTTATTTTTAATAAATTTTTAAACGATGTGTAACATTTTATTAATTCATCATAAAATCTAGTTGTTTTAGCATATTATATTATATAATTAAAAAAAATATAGTATAAGCGGCTAATTGACAGAATTAATGGTAGATACCAGGTCATTAATAACATTAATTGTCTTTATTATAAGAGAATTTGGTGTAAAAATTCAACAAAATTAAGATTGGACGATCGCTGCCTTAAGTCCCGATTACCAAGCTTAACCCATGATTAAAATTTATCTAGGTTGACTTTTTAGCATGCGATCGACTACTGCAAGAATAGTAATATACTAGCTTATTAGAATTTTGACTTATGATTTCTTTATTGGGGATTTGCCTATCTTCTAATAGCAAGTAGAAACCTCCAAAATTATTGACTTTAATTAGTTTATAAGTCCAATAAAAACAGCAATTAGAGCTAATATATACAATTTATTGAATGATTAATTTATTTTCTAAGCGTCAAGGAAAATACATTTATTAGCTCTCAAATTTATTAGCACTATTAATGCAAAGGCATGAATGCACAATGCAACATGTATTTCTCTATTTATTATTCATCGTAAAATTTTATATGACATTGAAATATTATGCTAAAGGTCAATTTCTCTCAAACGTGAAGTTAAAAAATATTTCTAAAGTTGCAAGAGAGTATAAAAATTAAATTTTAAATTCACAAATACTTATACATATTTTAAATTCACTACTTAATAAAAATACAATAAGTTTATGAATTTGAGAATAATTATAGAAATTATATTTACATACATTTTATCATACAATTAATGCTAAATTTAAAATTTGAATTTATTTTTTGAAATTTAAGCTATCAAATGCAACCTAAGTTTTCAATAAAAATCTGATATGTTATAGAATTATTTAAAAAAAGTCTTACCTATTCAATATAAATTTTAACTATACAAGAAAAATCTAATATGTAATTGACAAAAGTATACTTTCTTTATTTATTTCTTGTCATTTGGAAGTGATAAAAGGAAAAAAACCATGGAAAGAAGAATACAATGTATACAAAAAAGGCTTTTCACGTCGAAATGATACCAAACATAACCTCGACTCCCGGCCTCAAACATGCATAGATGAAATAGAAGTTTCCTATAAAGAATAGTAAACAAAACCCAGACTAAAAAGAAGAAAAGTTTAAAAAGAAAAAGGAAAGAGCAAGCGATATTTCTCACTCATTGAAAGAAAAATCGTCAATAACAAGACAAAGAAATTATTAAAGGGTAAGCTTATAGCTAGCTAGCTAGCTAGCAATGGGGCCATTTGTTGCGGAAGAAGAAGCTTTGAAATCTTTCTCTCGATCACAAGCACAGCTACGAGATGGGGTCAAGAAGAAGGGATCGTATCATTTCTCGTACAGATAAATCTAATACAGATAGAGCAAACGCGTCCAAAAGCTCAATCAAAGAGTGAGATGGGAAGTGGGCTTCAAGATTTTGGTATCTGCCGCGGCTGGGGTCTGACTCTTTTCAATCATAACTAATTTGAATATACGGTGAAATTAAGTTTAATAAAATAAAATAAAAATATCATTAAAAATATATAGTTTATAATAAAATAATAAAAAATTAAATTTAGAAAATGAAAGAATAATTATATATATTTTTATTTTTGTTTCAAATGCAGTGAAATACAAAATGATCCCAAGAAAATATATACAAGCAATAAGATCAGACAGGGAAACTTGTTTTTGGATTCATGTATGTGCATGTATATTATACATGAAGATCAAAGAAGATTCAGTGGAAAAAGTTGAGTTCTGATTTTATCAATTATTTGGGTGGGGTGTCTAGAAAACTTAAATTGTCCACTACGAAGATGAACAAAAATCCCATGATGGGTTTTTCTTTTTCTTTTTATTTTTATTTTTTGCCTTTGAATTTGTGAAATTAGAGATACGTACAAAACGGTTTATGAAGTGCACCAAATTAGTAAGCATAACCCATTCAAGATATGGAGGTATTCGCTGTTTGGCTGCTTCTTTTAAGAGGGAACAAGATAGGAATACTAGTTAGTGAAGGTTTTGAACTACTAAAATAAGTTAAAAAAATTATATATATTTTTTAAAAAATAATAAAAAATATTTTTTTTAATTTCATAAATTAAATTAAAATAATTATACATATATTTTAAATATATTGAGTACAAATTAAATTTATCAAATCAAATGTTTCAATGTAAAAATTAAATATAATATGTATTTTAATTTAAAACATTAGTCACAATCAACATTCAAGTCCAAACCATACTAATTTTTTCCTTCTAAAATGGGTAATTTTTGTTTTTTTTAGGTAGGTGTTGACACGGAAAAGCTGCAAGCATATATTTTCTCAGGCTAAAATGATCTCTCAGCTAGTTTGTGCATACCATTTGTTTGTGTGGATTGTCTCGCCCCATTCACAGCCGCCGCGGAAGCTTACGAACATCTCTGTCTGATGTACAACATTCCATATTAATAACTATGGAACAAAGGGAAGAATAGAATGCGGAGGAATTGCGTTTAAAGAAGGTCACTAATTATCATACATCGTTGTTAGCACATATATTTTGACTCATCCAAAATTATTGAGATGCTCTGGCTTGTTTTCTTTCTCCCTTTCTTCCCCCTTTTTTTTTTTTTTTTAACGTGAAAAAAATGTAAAATTAATAATGTCTCGTCATATTAATTATATTTATGAAATTTAAAAATTTTATTAATAATTTTAAATAATTAATTATATATATAGTATCATTATTATGAGAGTTTTTATTTTATACTAATCATGTTATTGATTTATTTTATAAAAATTTAATAAGTTTTAAATGATTTATTGTTTAAATTAACCTACCATTAATTTTCTTCTTTCATATGAACTTAAGACCAATTGAAATTCATAAATGTATGCATGATTGCATTTTTCATATATATATATATATATATATATATATATATACACGTCAATTTTGCAGTTTGGTTGTCATAAAATGGAAAATTACTCTGAACAGAAACTATAACCATACTAAGAATAGTATCGAACTAAGTTGAAATTGATCACATATATAAAAAAATATTTTTCTAATTTGTTTCAACAAAGACATGCATAACATGTGTTGTCTGTCATTAATCAGATGAGCAGAAGAAAGCACCATACTATTCGTTTGGCATAATATTGTACTGCATATGGCCCATTAAAAAATTAAGATAATCTTGTATCCAGAAAAGTTTAAAAGGACATGGAAAAAGAAGACCCAAATCTTGCTTCCAGAGGGATAATGGAAAATCACTGGTAACAAATCACAGGCCAGGATTCCTTAACCAGGAAAATAATAACACTGTCATCAATTCATCGTCATATATTCTCAAGATAACAAAAGCAAGCAATGTTTTGCTTTTTGTTTTTCTGTTTGCTCTCTTAAAAGTGGAGTTGGATTGGACTAGATGCACTTTCATGAACGTGGTGAATATGGCGATAATGCTATCCAACCGTGAACATTAATGACTCCATTACACCAGAGTTTCAGAGGTCTGGTCAACCATGAATTGATAACAACATGGACCAACCCCCCCTCCCCTCCCCTCCCCCCAAAACCAAATCTATATGCTTAATAAATAAAATTAAAAAATTATAAAGTTTTTCAATTTATTTGGGGTAAATTTTATTGAAATCTTTAAATTTTTATCATAATTCAATCTTAATCTATTAGTTTTGAAATTAGATATTTAGATCCAAAATTACAAATGATGTTAACATATATCGATCAATTATTAAACTTGAATTAATAATATCACATTTTCAAGTATTAATAATAAATTTTATTACTATTTTTTATTTAAAGTTTTTTTTAAAAATTATTTATGTAAGATTTTTGTTTTTTTAATATTACAAAATGACATTTTGAATATTTTATGATTAACAAACATTTAGGTTAGTAATTTTTTTAATAGTGATTTGATAAAACATTTTTTTTTACTATCAAATTAATAATTTTAGATTAAAATATTTATTTTTCAAACTAATGAATTAATATTGAATTAAGATTTATATATATTTAAACTTTATTTATTAATAAAATAATATTATGTAATTGATTGATAATTTATGAAAACTATATCCTCTCTGAAAGCATCAAAATATAAAACTTTTGATTAAATCATTTCTAAAAAAGTGTCAATAAAGACTTGATCACAACTCACGCGGAAAAGAATATGGGATTTTGAAGTTTCATATTAAAGTTTTACTGTTTTAAATTTGATTCGATTTTATATTATATTTATCTAATTTTATATTAATTTATTTGTTTGAATTAGTCGATAATGATTATAATTTATCGTCTAAGTAGTAATTTCATAAATAAAAAAAGTTTAAAAGGATTATTATTATTGTTAATATTACATCATCATTATTAAACAAAAGAAAAAGCTAGTCGTGCTTATTACAGATAGGTATCCTTTTTAGATCAACAAGGATGTAGGCAAGAAAATTCCTGACATCCGTTCCATCAATGGGTTATTTTATCGCTATTAGCAAAATTTCGTGGAGCTTTCTTTCAACAACATAATTGTTTGAGAGAGAAAGAGAGATCAGAGAGCTAAGCTGAGGTAAACAATTAATACAGCAGAAAAGGATTGGATGAACAGTGTTTTGCTTGATTTGTCTCATATATATCCAGAAAGAGAAAAAAGATGAAGAAGAACACGCACGAGGGAAATTCCAGCCACCATTTTTAAACTGAATCTGGAGAAGAACAAAAGGCCAAGCAACAAGTACTTACTGTTCAACTATGTCGACGATGCGATGGCGATGGCGATGGCTATGGCGATGGCGAAGAAGAGAAAGTATTGTTATTTGTGGAAAGTTAAAAAGTTTAGAAAAGGTAGATAGATACTGTCACCCTAATGGGGAAAATTGTCACTTTCACAGCTCAACGTATTTCACCATCTGGCATCTGCCAAAAGCAAACCTCAGCGTCCATGACAAGGAGAATTTGAGCTTTTCATTGTCAGGCCCCTGTTTTTAGCATAATTCTTTCTCGTTCTATCTTATGCTACAATGGAAAATCGTTGTTTGTGAAAGAAGATTAAGATTACCCATGATAAGCTGACTCACAGCTCTCTACCCTTTTCAATTTATGATTTCTTATGAAAGATAAAAGGCATGATTTCCATTGTTGAACTAGATTTGAAGCTTGAGTTATGGTTGACAGAGAGAGACACCAACCATAAGGGAAGAAATTTATGACACTTTTCTTCTTTTTCTTCCCATTCTGAACACTGTACGGTGGGATTCATTGAAAGAGATCACATAAGCAAAGAGAAAGAGAGAGAAAAGAAAAAGAAAAAGACAGAGTTTCAGCCCTTCAAAGAAAAAGCAAAAGGGCTTAAAACCGGAAAAAAGAAAAAGAAAAGATACACGCTCACATTCACGAACACAAAAAGATGAAAACACTAATAATTCCATAGCAAACCTTCTTCGAACCCATTTTGTAAAACGCTCTCGGGCACTGGTAACTGATCACAAGCATACCCGCAATCTTCCACGCTTTGAAGCCATGGTGGTGGATAACAGTTCCATCCGTCCACTGAGTCCACAAACACAAACTCATTCTTCAACTCAAACGAGTCATAACTTGTTCCAAGACTTGGCAGCTCCACTATCTCGCTTAACTCGTCTGACCCTGAAGACAAGTCCATCTGAGAAACCCAAGACGACAGCGATGACGACGATGACAATGTAGAAGATGATGGAGAGTCAAACTTGTCCATCTGGGCAGCTTTGGCTGCCGCGGCTTGGACGTCACGGGGTGCTAAAGACACCGGTCGTGGTAAAGAGTTAGCGAGTTCAGGGAAGTTGAGAATAGCTGAATTGCCTTTGATGCTTAAAGCGGCCACGTCGTGTGCGCGAGCTGCCATTTCAGGAGTAGGGAAAGTACCGAGCCAAATTCGGGATTTTTTGCGTGGCTCGCGGATTTCAGACACCCATTTGCCCCAGTTCCGCATCCGGACGCCACGGTAAACCTGGTGCTTGCTTGAATCCCTCATTCTCTTCATCTTTTTATTAGAATCTGAGGCGCTTTCAGGTTTAGCGTTGGTTGAGCTAGGAGCCGAGTTAGGAGGCGAATGAGTTGACCCTGGAGACGAGGGTGATGGCGGAGGAGAAGAGAAAGAGTTGGAGCTACTCTCTGTCTCTGAATTCTGCGGCTCAGTCAGTTTCATTTTCTTGGTGATGACTTGACTCGGAGTCACTGGAACTATATAACTAACTGATCCGCCACGGATTGTTTCTTGAAACGTACAGAAGAAAAGTACAGGCAGAAAACGGGGGAGTGTGAAGTTGTAAGCTGGGAAACAGAGAAAAATAAATGAAAGTGATGAATGGAGAATGGGAGAAAAACCCAATGTTTAAGTTCGGGTTTGTTGTTTGTGTGCAGAGAGAAATGTTGAGGAAATACTGAACGAAGAGAGTGGGGTTTTGAAAGTGAGACTGACAGAGAAAAAGAAGTTAACTGAGAAAGAGAGGGGCGAGAGACTTGTTAATATGCTATTTGCCAAATGCCATTAGCCATTACTAGAATGGTTCTGGTTTCACGTGGCTTATTTAAAAAAAAAATAAAAAAAATTCATATTAAATAATATATTCATACTGTTAAGTTAAAAAAAATATATTTTTATCTTAAATTTTCATTTAAACATAAAAAATTCTCTTAAAATATAAATTAAAAAAATACAACAAGTGCACAAGATTGAGATCTGCAAAAAAAGTATTCTTAGCGGTTCTTTCTGTATTAAAAAAAATTATGTTCTTTTGAAATTGTTACAGCCGAATTACACAGCACTTTGCATTAAAAAAAAAAAAAATCCTTGTGAAGCTTCCTTTCAATCTCATAACAAACCAAAAAAAAGGAAAAAAAATATAATAGTAAATTTGATTGTACTTGGGTTTTTTTTTTTTTTAATTTATGTGGCTATAGATTTAAGTATAAATGAGAAATTTTTTATACATTTTTTGTTAATTTTGTTAAGGTTTTTATTTTTCAATAATGCTATTTTTATTTTATTGGAAATTTTACATTAATATTATTATATTTTTTATTTTTTATTATAATAATTAATAAAAATAACTGAACAATCTAATAACTTATCATTAGACCTGATCATGAGCAAGTTTATGTTGGGTTTGAGCAGTTCAGATTATATAATAATAATTTATATACAAACTTAAATACAATATAACACGTAAATTTGAGTTTGATATTTTGTTTATATATATTTTTATTTTATAATATAAAGTTCGAGCTTGATCAATTCAAATATTATTTTATTTATATTTTTATATTTTAATTTTTTGTTTATTTATTTATTTATTCTTTTATTTTTTAAAAAATTAATTTGATTTGTCAAAATTTATATGTTAATTTTTATATTAAATATAGATAATTATGTTTATTAATTAAGAATATTTTATATACATGTAATTATATTATATTTAATAAATAAATTTAAAACATTTTAAATTTAATTATATTCAAGCGGGCCAAATTGAGTCTAAATTTCTAAAGGCTAAGCTCATACCTAAAATCAAATCTAAAAATTTTGTCCAAATTTTTTAACGACCTCTAATAATTTTATCCAAAACTAATCAAATATTAAATAAACTTTCCAATTTAAAGGAATAATTCAAATCCTAAACAGATTAGATATTTCACGATAGATTAGGTAGATAGGCCTTAATTATCAACCAAAGCCTTTTTCCTATCATTTCCCAATGACTCATCCATTGACACTTGTAAGAATTGAGAGAGAAATTAGCTCTGAGTCTGACCCACAAAAGAAATGGCCAAATGGGTGACCCTGCTAGACCCTACGCTTCAATGGGGTCACCTTCTCTACCCCCACGCAACCTCCATTAATCTTACCAGTTTCAGTCAGTGTTTCTCACTTTCACTACAACTCTACTCTATATACTGTTCATTTATCCTCTTATCTTCTTCGCCACCACCCCAAATTCATCGGCATTTTTACCCTTTTTCTTCCCTCTCATCATGTCTGTAGCATGATCTCTCACCATCACAAGTTTTCTCCCAGATTGTTTGGTGGGAATTGGGATAGATATTTTACAACTCTTTCATAATATAAAAGTATATATGTTGTGAGGTAGCATGGAATATCTAGGATTTACATTGCTGTCGTGTCATTTGCATGATTTTTATTACATTAATTAATATCATATTATGTAGATTTTTTTTTTCTTTTGATGATTGATTCTTGCAAGGTAATTAAACTGTTCTATTAATATATAATTGTGTGTGTATATATAAATAAAAAACTTGAGGTCTAAGTTTAATTGGGGTCACAAGTTGGAAGCAGGGGGACAGCTTCAAACCCATATCTTCAATGGGTCCGATCGGCCAATTTAAAAATAAATTATATTCTTGATATTTTCACGTTTAATGAGTGGGAAAAATGATTGCAGATGTTAAAATATTTACCTTCAAATTTGAATGAATTAATTGGATTATATTTCCGATTCAAATCTTTGATCTTATTTAACCCATTCCTTAATTATGTTTTTAAGCATAAAACTGAATTTTAAATGGTGCAACAAAATGAGCAGAATTAATTGTTTCGTCCAGTTTTCATGGATCATTGGATTATTTATGTCATTTACACTTAGTAATAGGATGGTGAAGTCTGCAGCTGGGATGGCAGACGAATGCTGATTATTGATAACGATACTATCATTGTCTCCAAAACATCGATCTTGCCCTCATCTCTTTGTAGCTTTGTGAAGGTGTTGCCGGTTTTTGATTGAGTTTGATTTAAGAATAATAGCTTGATTGCTACGGGTTTTGAAAACCATACGAGATTGTAATGAAGGTTTTGAAAATTTGGCAATGTCCCCATTGGATTTTATCTTGGAGGATTCTTAGCAAGTTTCTTCTCCGGTTTGGTTGTTATATTTTTCTCTCATCTCATTCTTGTCTTCTTATGTTTCTTTTGGTGGGAGTAGCGATCTAAAATGTCTAAATTTAGAATTTGTAAGTTGTTAGCATACTTTGCATTGTTCTCGTTTTAGGTCTTTGTTATCTTTTTTGAATTGTATAATTGTATTGGTTCTATTTTTCATCTAGCTAGCTATTATTAATTTGAAAAAAATAAATAAAAATTCTTTGTTGTATTAATTTGCTGGGGACCCATATATTTCATGGGTGAATCATGCATAGTCTCGCAGTGGTTAAGTTGATTAATTTCGAACCCTTAGGTCAGGCACCAGAGACGAGTCACAGCTCGTCAGCCGGGTCCAGGACGAATTCCGACCTTGCTTCAACCATGAAATGGTGGTCCGAAACATCATGTTATTTGAAAAAAACAAGAAGAAAAAGTACTGCGTTTTAATGAAGGTGCCCTACATGTTAAAAATGACTTCTCTTTTTCAAATCAAAGGGTCCCTTCTTCCATTCCACGGAATCTTTAAGAATTTGGTTTCGTTTGTCACCGGGGATTTCTCCAATTCCAATATTTGATTTAGGGTTATGCAACGTATACGCAGCTCTAGTTATATATTCTTTGTAATATGATTACCATAAATATTATGTTTTTCATATTTTAAGACATCAATTTTAATCAATTTTAAGGGAATTAAGTTATATCACAAACTTCTCCGAAAGATCATGAATTTGTGCATGATGTTGATATATTGATTATTATATTTTTTTTTTTTATATATTCATGACTAGTTGGGTCAGCTCTTGGACATTACCTGTTATAATTTGAATCTGTTCGGTCATTGTATCCACTTCTTTTTGCGGTATATCCACCATAGCCTCAAAAATAGCAACTCGGTCACTTAGCTCGTCTGTTATGATCAAAAACTCAAGTTCTGATATCAAGTTGTCATAAATTCGTTCTCTCCTATAAACGTTCTCGATGATAGTCTAAGTTCTTCTCATGAATTTAATCAGTCAATTTTCCCACCTTTAACTCAAATAAGAGATAACACGCAGCAATAATCACATTTGAACAATTAAGAAATCAATCAAAAAATATACGCAAAGTAAAGTAAAGAACATTCAAACTTATCAGGATTAACGTCAATGATCATTGTTATAGTTTATTGAAACTTTGATTATTTTTTTTTTTTAAATAATTAAATTATCAATTTCAAGCTTCTTACTTACTCCCGCAGACATTATTCACTCCACGGAAATTCTTTTATCACCGAACTTCAATTCTCCATATATTATAATACAAAGATAGAGAGCACAAAATCGTCAAAAATTTGGACATAAATTTACCAACCCTTTTGTAAAATAAGCAAATTGGCATTCTTGTTTTTTGGCTTAATGATTTTTATCAGGTTTGTTGACATTTGTGTACGTACAGGTAATTTTATGTTATCGTATCGTAATAAATGTGGTAAGTACCTAGTATTGGCTATATCCTAGATTCTTGCGTTTTCCAAACCATGTACTTTCAAAACAAGTTAAATCTGTACCTCCACAACTGACCTGTTGATTGCCTAAACATGGACCCATACATTAACATCTAATTGCCTAGCTTTTCTCTCTTGATTTGATCTCATTTATATATATATATATATATATATATATATATATATATATATATATATAAAATTCTGATTCGACTAATTTGGAATATGAATCCATGGCCACATATCTGGACTAGGGAATGACCCCCGCGTGTCGCATCTACCAGGAAAACGAGCTACACCACTGAAAAAATTCGGATCATAGTGCTGGAATATCTAGATTTTGCTAGAAAATGTTCATATTTAGAGTGATTTAATTCAAAACGAATGGTATGGAATTGTTATTGTACGTTAATTTTTTAATTTAAATTATTTCACGTAATCATATTATTAAAAAAATAATAAATAATTTATGATCAAAATCATTAAAGTCAATTATAATAAATATTCAAATATGTGATATATAATAAAAAATTGATACTTTTTAATAATATGATTATGTGATATGAATTAAATAAAAATTATATATATATTGATATGAATTATTCGTTTTACACTACCCTTTTATCGATTTAATTACACCTTCAACTATCTCTCTAGAGTTTATAATTCAATGTTTTTTCTGTCAGGGATGTCTTTATAATGATAATGGACTACCTTCTTAGTCTAGGGTTATGCTTATAAGTATATAAAATAGCATTTTTTACACCAATCAAGCTGTTTTACTTGTATTATTGGCTTGGCACATGACCGAAATTTGAAGCCCTAAACACCTCTGGCTCTAGAGAAGGTACTGATATCGGACCGCAGCTGCAATTAGGACAGTAGGATAAGGATGAAATGCATATAGCTAGGGCAGGTGGTTGCGTACGACCAGGTCTTGCCCGAGGCACCTAACGTGTACCCATTGCAATTAATATGGCAAAAGTTGGTTGTTTCATTTTTGTTATTATTATATTATTGTTTTCAAGTTTCTAGCTTGTGAATGAATAAATCAGAAAATGCTAATATGTAAATTGAGATATAAGTTGTAGCATTAATTAATGAGTTCAATGTGTTTGGTTTTGATTTGTAGGTTTACCGATCAGCTGTTCTTTCTTTCCATGAACTGTGTGAAAATTTGAGCAGAGAGGGCCACCAGGAAATTTGAGGCATTGGCAAGCTTGGATCATAACAAAACATCAATAATTGAAAGGGAAAAGCTGAGCTGGTCATGAATGTGAAAACGACAATGGTCATAAAGTCAACAGGGCTTTCGGTTTTAACTTTCTACTGCCTAACTGAAAAAGAGAGTTTGGGTTGGAGGTGAACTTCCAAGTTATTTTTACTAGTTGCCTTAACTCATTTACCAGCAGCTGAAGCTGAAGCTTAAGCTGCTTTATGCATGGAGATTTAATAATGACCAACAGGATTGTACCGCAGACATTGATCTTTCACCGAGAAATATTGAATTTCGCAGTGGTACTACATTCACTGTTTTAGCACAAATCTCTTTCCTTGAGAAACCAGTTCCGCGTGTTCATGTTTCGGTCGGGTGAAGATGTTCGATGAAAGATTACGGATTCGGACAGGAAACAGGAAGAGTTTGTAAAACCTTAATTACCCTAAGGCCAACACAACACCGACTGTGTCCATAGCTTATTTAATAATCTTGTTTCCATGTATAGTTTTATGTTTGACAAATGTCACAATTCTATTTACGAGACAACAAATTTTTCATGGTTTGTACAACGGATGCGTTAATGATTTCACGTACATTTACAAGCAACCATTTTTGTTTCTTCTTCTCATTAGTTTCTGATAAATTTCTCTGTATTTAGCGCCCCCCCCCCCCCCCCCCCCAAAAAAAAAAAAGTGAACGATTGTTTGCTTCTCTTTTCTTTTACTTGTTGGAATTTCTTACAGAAGCAGTCATGCATGAAAACACTGCAAGCTTAGAAAAGTTCAGATGAAACTGAAGAGGTAAGAATGTGGGGTGCGGCAAAATGGTTGCCAAGTTGCTTCAACTCTTAAGCAGTAGTCAATGATCAAAAGAAATGACAGCATTGCCTGTGCAGTTCTATTAAATTTTGGGGCCATAATAAGAATAGACGACAAAAGTTTTCTTGTCCATAACCCAGGTAATTGCAGCCTTAGCTGTCCCGTGAGTTGGTGTTTTGGATCCCCAAAACCAAGTCTTTAACCAGCACCCTACTGCTCAGTCTGCCACTAGTGAACATTCATGGCTCTTTCATTACTGTTATGTTTCCTGCATCTAGCTTATCGTCTTCAGATATTTTTCCAGGGAATACATTTCTCTATAATTTGTAGTATTTATTCAGGATTGACAGCCACTCAACCAGGCTGGAGTGTCAAATCCCACAAATTCTTGCATGCTAAAAATGAAGTATCCAGTCATAATTATGTTCATAATTGATCAGCAAAATCTGAGAGTATCTGACATAGTCAATGAATTAAGTTTACCTTCTATTCTTTTCACCTGAAGTACTGTACATTACATACCAAACTTAGTATGCTATCCAACCTTATATCTACTTAGAAATCACACATAGAAAGGGTTTCATCACCTTGCATCCCAACAGTAAAAAAAAAAAAAAAAATTGCTTACTACTTTTGGCAATCTTAAATGGCTGGTGCACTGCAATAGGAGTCAGAAAAGAGAAGACCAATGTCAATGATCTGAATCATGCAGCTTCACCGATTGTCTGTCACATGCATTGCCCATACACAGATGATTCATGTTACAACTTCGTTCTATTCATTAATTCTATGCATAGTAAGTGGGACCTGAATAACCCAGATAAGCTATTTCTCTTTGGTATTCTTCATGTTGAACAAATCTGTTAATTCACATGCTGCTCATGTGCAAGCAGTCTTGTGCAGGTAGGTGTTTATTAATACACACAACCCATACATGCAGGATATGCAACTTAAAATCTGCACATTCATCATAAATTATGGCTAACGTGGGACCTGATGAAGATCTTCATTTATAATCATGATTACTGATCATTCTACTTATCCACTGCAATTGCTTAGCTAACAAACAATGTTTCCAGAAGTCTTCTACAGAATTCTTCATACCATATATATGTTCCTGACCTTTCTCATGTGTAGACATGGGTTTATATCTCAGAGGGAATGGAAGACAGGAAATGATCCTCTTCAAAACTAAACAATAGAGGAGATGTCCACAGCCTCATCCTAGGGTGTTGAATTCATATTGAAATGAATCTATACTGAAATTTTGATGGCCCTAACTCAAGTAGGAAGATCGATGAAAACTAATTGAGAAAGGTAAAATGATTTGGAGAAATTTTTTATATTAGATTTGTTTAAAAGTAGTTGTGTCATTCTAGGGTGAAAATACTGTACTTTTTAGCTGAGGAGAGGATCTTTTCCCATACAAGAAAGTCCAACTAAATTGTAATGTAACATATCCCCTTATCTTCCAATAATATCATAGTGCTACAAAGTATAATGACCAGGATATTTATGCATATATTCATACAAGGGGAAGAGCCACCATAAAACTTGTTTTCTTACTATTGCTGATTAAATGGCTAGCACCGAAAGGGTAGGTTTATCATTCAGGCTCACAGCTATGGCAAAACTTAGTACTGTGTGATTTAGAAGGTGAGTTCAGCAAGGAAAATGTGTCCTAAAATGACAACAATCTCAAAACATAAAAAAATTAGTAATTGCAGTGAATTGCAAGCATATTTTATGCCTTAATTTCCTTGAGTATGACAGCCACATGAAATAAGATCTTCACATCATGAAACATAAAAGCAGGCATCAAACATGTCAGGAACTTGTCTTTGCTATTATTTCCATAGGTTCGAAGACATACAGAATGTCTTTATTATTTTCTGTGTTTTCACAATGCCGCTTTTTGCAGATAATTGTTAAAGGATTTTAAATGATATTATCTCTAGAAATACAGCACTGCAGACACTGGGGAGCTTTTTTCTTACCCTTTCCTTCTCTTGGGACTTAAAATGAAGTCATCATCATCTTCATCAATATCATTGTTGATTCTTTTCTTGGCTTTTACATCTCCATTCTTTGAGGCAAGCTGCTGCTTCTGTGAACTCTCAGGTCTGCTGCTTGGTTTTGAAGATTTTATTGGAGTGCCAGTCCGAAGTTGCTTCTGCCTTCTCTGCTTCTTTTCATATGCTTTTCTGGCTTTTTCAGGGGACAACAAGCCATGTTCCATCATCCTGCAAATCGAACCATGTTACTTCTTCTCTCCGGCAGAATATTCTTTAACATTATTTGAATACTCAATTATGCATCATCAATCGTATATTTTCAAACACCCTTTAAGAGTAAATGGAGCCCTTTAGCCAGTTTATATTATGACCAAACTTCTGGTAGTATCATTCACGTTCAAGGCAGCCAAAATCCAAGAATGCAGTTTAAATGAGCAATCTATCATAATATTAATCTTTCACAAACTAACTACATAGAAAATGTTACATCCAAAGTAAATTGTATCCAGGGAACTAAGCTCGACTTAAATCAACTTTAACTCAAACCAGAACTCCTTTTTAGTCCATTCTCCATATCTAGCAACGGAGGAATTACAAGACCAAAAGGAATTACTGAAACACTGCACTGGAGCAACATTGCTAACTTGTATACCATCAGCATAAAATGAGCAATCCAACAAAATTGTGGGCTTATGTTCAGCAAACTGAAAAAAGGTGTCAGATTTATTTTATGCTGGATCCAGGGATTGAAGTGGAAAAAAGGGAAAAGAGAATTCCTTAGATAATTCATGTCTTAAGCAGCAAGCATGGTAATATATATATATAGACACACACACACGCACATAAAATATGAGGGAAATTAGCAAAGGTTACACTGTTACAGTAGGTTTCTGCATCTGCTGCTGATGCAAGTGAGGACACTATAAACAGACAAAGACCTCAAGTTTTGAAGTGGAAATAGGCCGTCTAAGGCTAAATAGAATGAAGTAACCACACAGCACTAATTAGGCTTAAATGACAGGTTCTTGTTTAGCTAGCAACAAAGGCATGCTGAACAATCATAGCAACAGGCCTGCTCAGAATACAGAAAGCCTTGCTATGGCAGGCACTTTCATGATGCCACGTATTGTTTTACCAGAAAGCTTGGAGCAAGAACCACTCTGGTCCCTGAAGCAATGCTATTTTTTCTTCCTTGAGGATTCATGGTATGCCTCCAAAGGCTATTTTGGTAAGCATAGATTGAGCCTTTCACAGAAATAGGACCATTTTTAGAACATTTCATCTATTCCAGTGATTTTAACTCTGATTCTGGGATGTCGAACTTGAAATTCAATCCATGTCTCTCTATAGTCTACAGCTCAAACAATGTTTTAGCCTACTAAGTAGAATATAATGATGACAATTAACTGAATCTATCTTATGTCAGAAACAGAACCCTGTGGAAGCAAATATGGATAATGCATAGCAAAGTGCAATAGCATAATTCATTTGTTTAGATGCTAAAAAACAAAAGAGAAATATGACAGTAGCAGGAAAATGCAAAGGAAAATGCATATATATATATATATATATATATAGATGCTAAAGCTACTTTTAGTATCAATTCTTCTTTCCAAAAGTAGATAGAAAAATGCAGCCACAGGGTGTAAGACTGATCATTGTATCCCAAGCAATGCACTCATGACCAGTGTAATCATCTCCAACAACCTTTGAGTGTATGTGGAAGATAATGATAAAATAAATGAGGTTCATAGTCTACATTTTCAGCGCTAGCAAAAAACCAGTACCTCTATGTGTACCTGATACTTCAGCCCTATCAGAGAAGGCCAACCATTTTTGTTTTCCATTTAAATGGAAACCAACAATAATTTCTTCAACTACTACTTTAGGACCCATCTGTGTCAAATTTCCTCTCTTTCAATATAGTGATACAATCTGTGAGCATCAGAGGACTGGCTAAACACTTAAAGCATCAAGTCAGAATATTCTAGAAGCTTCCATTTGATGCTAATATGGGGGGAAGAACTTGAGCCTTATCTCAAGATAACTCTCCAATTAACAGCCCTTTTGCTTCCTCGTGGCCTGCTTCTCTCCACCAACCCTAATTTCACTACAGTACCACTCAATTTGATTCCATTCTATACTCTAAATCATGTTGGAAAAAAAGGAAGCTAGAGATTTTCAATCTGAGAGAAAATCTTCTTCCTTCACAGGCAATTGCAATGCCAAACAGGATTGTTAACCAATCCAGAAGAGACCTGAGAAGCACTTAACATAGAAGTAATTGGCTTTCTATCAGCAAAAAAGAAAAAGAAACTTCCCTCAAACCATGGAGAATGATAACAATCAATTTTGCTCTCAGCTATTTTAGAAAGACTCCCACTGAGGCAAGAAGAGCATACTTCAAATTTTCCTCCTTACCCAATTGCCATTTTTCCCTCCCAAGATCTTTAGATTGAAATTGGCCTGACATCCAGAGACCTCTGTATTTTTTACTTAAAATCTCCTGCTCTCAGCATGGACATTAAAACAAGTAAAAAAAAAAAATATCACCACTTGAGTATGTGATACAGGAAAGAAGCAACAATTGGTAATTAATAACACAAAGGGAGAGAGATTTACAAAGACTGCTTCCATCTTTTGCTATCTCTTTTACCTGCATCAAAGTCAATTCTCTGGCAGTTAAAAGCCAGTGAATTAATGAACTGCAAAGTCCATAACCTTTTTCCTAATTAACCAGAAAATTTTCTAAGGTACCCACAAAGTTTCCATTTCTGTACTCCAATACGATTTAGAGAACATTGCTTAAGCACGTATATATCGGCAGTTCTGCATGTTATTTTAAGGAGATCAGTATTGCAGGGTAGAAAATGCTGAATTATGCACTCTTTTTTTTTTTTTCCTTTTTTTGACAGAATTATGCACTTAATGAGATGTGAAGTTCACTTTATGCAGATAAATTTATTGTTGCCAGACAAATCAAACCATGGAAAGCTTATTTCATTGTAACTATCATACTAACCAAACAGATATGAAGCATAAGATAAAAGTAACCTTCCACGATTAAAAGATAGAGATGATTGCAACATGACCTTAAACTCCACAAGGCATCAAGAAGATGCCTTAGGATTGAACTGAGCAACATGCAACTTGCAAGTGGTTCAACGATTCCATTTCTAATGAATAACAATTTCCTACAAGGTTAGTCAGGGTTGAAGAGACTCTCCAACATAAAAAAATCTCAAACAGGTTTTGCAAAGAAAACTAGTCGACTTTCATGAGACAGGAGCAGGTAAACAAGTTCCACAACTGCAGTGTGCTCTGTACAAAGTTAAGCAAGAAGTATTATTACAAGAAGGAAGCCTCACCAAAATTCTGCCATTTCACTTGTTGGTATCTGTTTCGACAAAGACTCATAAAATATTCGTAATGGCTCTCTCTGTCCCAAAAAAAAAAAAAAAAAAACCATTGAGGAACATCAATTATTAGAGACATGTTTCTGGACAAATGCGGAGATTTGAGATTATATGAGGACAACCTCTTCGGGAGGATCATGTTTCTGGCCAGGCAACGTATAAACCTTCTTCTCCCTAACCTTAGTTTTTGTGGTTGTTGTGGTTTTTGATGAACTTGAACTTGTTTTCGATTTTACCTTCAAAATCAATAAAGAAAAAAGTGAAATTCATATTTCATACATCTGGGGAGAAAAGAGACAAACTTTTAGATGTCCACAACCAAAATACATAGAAATAATTTGCCAAATCTCCCTATTCATCAAAGATTAATTAAATTCATTGACCAATGTTCATAGCAGAATCAACCAAATTATCACACATGCCAAATCTAGAACAATCAATCCGTCATTAAATTTACTACACACAAGCAAACCAAACTTGGAAACTAACAATTCACTGAAAAATAATGAAACCCAAAATCAACAACTTGAGAAACAATCAATAAAAACCAACAAATTTAAATAAAAGAAAATTAACAAGGAAATCTGAGATGGGCACCTCTGTTTTTGTTATGACAGTTGACACAGATTTTCGCTTTGCATCAACAGGCTGTTTGCTGGATCTTTCAATCTTCTTCCTGTTCAGAGAAGCATCGAAATTTCCCTTTGAAGAACCATCTTGACCACTGCTCTTGACCTTAACTAAATTGGCCTTTATCTCTGTGACCATTTCCAGAAATTCTTTATCTTTCAGATTTCAATTCTTTGCTAAGATGCTAACCTGATCTAATCAATTCTCTTATCTTCTTCTTTTCAAGCTTTATTGAAGAATCATTTTCATACCCTTTACCCAATTAAATTACCATACGTTAAAAAAAAAAAAAAAAAAAAAAATGAAACTTTGGCTGGTTATTGCCGTTTAACGGTTTATTTAAGGTTGTCTATTCTTAAATGCCCATGAACACAAAAAGCACAGGTTTTTACTGTATAGAGGTCGGTAAGAAATGAACAATCAGTTCAAATACTAATGTATATAAGTAGGGTTTTGGTGAGGCCATCTTTACCTTTTCACCTCGTTTCTTTTCCTTAACATTTTCATGCATTTACGTATTTATCCTTTGCACTAACTTCCTGTATCGGACGGTTGGAACACGTCATTGGAGAGTGTTCGGTTGGGACACGTGGTATACCGTTCGTTTTGCTGGAAAAAATCTTAGATCTTTGTCGGAAAATCCAATGCAAGTAATCATCCATCAATTATTTAAGAAAAATAAAGTTGAATTCTGAGGAATAAAAGAAACCAAAATAAAAATCCCAGATTAACAATTCTATGGAAAAACGGATCAGGTGTTTAAGATTTACACAAGAAAGCAATTATACGTGTAGACAAGACATCTCAACTCAGGACATGAAACAATATTTTTATGCTGTTCTAACTTGGAAAACTCTGTTATACCAAATGGAATGAAGAATCATATGAAACAAATCATACTTCACAGGCTCAGCATGCCAAAGGAAATGTTGTTGCACCATTTTCACCCTTTTATGCATCTCCACATACCTCTCTTCTGAAATGGAGAGGAGTATATTCTTCAGGTTTGGAATGTCCGTCTCCAAGACGAAAACAGCAAATGATTCCCAGTTTAGAACCTCAAAAAGGGGCGGCACAAAGTTGTCGGATATTATTACCGGTACACACTCGTAGAATATAGCTTCTACGACTCGTGGGCTATTCACTTCATGACCTCTTGCACATATGCAGAACTTACTGCTCTTCATATGCTCAATGTAGTTTGTGTTGCCCTTCACATGAGGCATGGGGCCAAAGATTTTCATGTCAGGGTCTTTTCCCCAATAGTTCAACAAAATTGGTCTCACATAACCATGCATGTTCCCTGCAAAGAATGCAAGGATATGCCTCTGGGTAGGAGGGTTGCCTCCCTGACTTTTCAGAGGATCCTTGGCTGAACGCACGTATGTTTCTGGTAGAGAAACATCCTTGCCTATGGTGAAGCCTACTCCAATATCAGCATTGCAGAGTGCTCTGATGCTGTTGAGCAAAAGTCCCCTTGTTTCAGCTGGCGCCTGAGAAGATAGAGTTTCTTACACGGTTTCCATTTAAAAAGAGGCAATAAAAGTTAAAATGCAATGAGAAATAATCTGTCCATGTGGTTTACATTGCAATGTAAGTAATACCATACGGTTTTAAAGCTCAACTAGTCCCTTAACTTTCAGACGACTTTAGATTTATGTGCTAAAAAGTTCCCCAGAATTTATGAAATAGACTAAAATCAGAGTCGATTCTTAGAAAAGAGAGGTTACCCATCAAAAGAAGATCTGTATAGAAGGTGATCATCAATTATGTTATGAGAAGTGAACATCAAAACCATCACGTTTGAGGCAAACCTCAGATCCCTTAAAATGGAAAATTTATCCAAATTGGGGTAGTCTAGATGCATGAGGTGTCAAGATGCCTCCTATAAGTGATGGCAATTTAAACAAGAAGGAAAAGCATACCCAGTCATGACAAGCAACTACAAAATGATCTGCTCCGTTGGTTCTGTTCCAGAAAGGATGTTTTGCTGCAAGCATGTTAACATAGCTTCTCATGTACTGAATTAAGTTGCTTCGACTGTGGGAATGGCGTACATAAAGTGTCAATTCTAACAACCGCGAACTAAATGGTAAGTAAAATAAGTGAGCTTTACGGGGGTCTTCAGTGACAAATTTTTTATTGGCTTCCAAGAGCTTTATGAACCACCCTTCAGATGCATATATTCCTTCCAGTATTCCTTGATGGAAAATGGGCTTTTCTCCCTCTTGGTAGATGTAAACCTTGAGCATACTCTCCATAAGTTCATAACTCCTGCAAAGTATGACATTCTTTCAACAATGAAACAAATACATTCTGTGAGAAACATAATTGTGATACTAAACATATAGGATTGAATTGATAAAGCTTGACAATAGTACATCCTAGTCTTCAAACGAGATGGATAAAGTTCTCTTAAGCATTTGATAAAAAAGCTGAGTGAAAACAAATTGAATGAGAATCTCAAGGTATACCTTTTAAACATCGAGACATTACGATACAGAAATGGGTCAAGTCCATAATCATTGGTCATAACAGGTGCATGCAAAATCTGTGATTTTGCAAAAATTACTTCCTGCTGTACTTTTGATGACCATGGTGGTGCCTACAAGCAATACATATCAAGAACTTATTTAAGTTAGAATTTTGCATTAACTTCATTGCAAAACTGATCAATTCAGATATAATTCCATAAATACCACTGAATGGGGTGAAGCATGACTCTGCATCAACAGATCATTCATCTCAGATACTGAGACAACAATCTTTTGTGGCTTCTTGGACTTCTTATTAGGCTTCTTGGATCCTTTCTCCCTTACTGCAGGAACTGTAGTTTCAGAATTAACATTCCCAGTTGAAGAAGGTGTCCTACTGAGGAAATCAGGGTCTTTATCCTTTTTAAGCATAACTGTGGTATTTTTGCCCACTAATGATGTGTTCACAGATGACATGGAGCTTCTTAACTTTGTATCCGGCAGAATGGGTGGTGAATTCTTTGGTGCAGATGCAGGTGCTGAAACATCAGAGCCCCAGCTTCCATTACTAGGCGAAGGATTATAATCTTTAGTAATATTCTGCTCTGTTGCTGCATGTAGGCCAGGGCCATTTACTACATTGTCACCATTCTCCAATATGGAGCTTTTATTCGTTGCCATAAGATTGTCTGATGCATAAACATTCTTGGTATTTTTGTCTCTTTCTTGAGATTCATTTCCTTGAGAAGTTTCTTTGTCTATATTTGAGACCTCTGCACCATTTTCGGTCTCATTAACTGCGTAAGTATGAGTAGAGTTTAAACCATTTGAAACTGTGACATTATCAACCATCCCAGACTTCGACCCTCCAGTTGGAAAGCTGCCATTCTTTCCAGCAGCAAAGAGAGATGTGAAAACTTCAGTGTACGGAAGTTCAAAAAATTGAACCCCTAAAACTAGAGCAAATGTAATAGCCACCAGCAAGAGAAGCCTCCTGCTTTCTAATTGACATAAGAGTCGAAGGCTCCCATCCATGTTCACATCCAAACTCAAAAGCAGTTATATTGGTTTGTGGCTTCAAACAATAACCAACAAACACAAGACAGCGCCGAAAGATGGCAACACAACTTGGTAATGTTATGGAAATACACAATATAGAAAGTAAGAATATCCTGCAATTATAGGAGGTTTTAAATTAGAGTTCACCTAAAATTAGATGCTAGCAGAACTGTTAACAAATTGGGAAATTCATGACAAATGACGAGTGGATCTCAAGAAAGGAAAAAAAAAAATTCATTTTCATGTAATTTACATGCATTTTCATAGCAACGCAGAAGGCAGAATAGCTAATAAAGAAATATATTTTCATTATAACAGGTTGCTTCATATCATCAACGATGAACCGAGAAAATATAGCCAGAATGAACATGTATCCAACATTCCTGCATACGAGAAGACATTTCCCAATTCGAAGAAATCAAGAAACATAAACTCGGTAAAAAATATATATATATATATATATATATATATATATATATATATATATATATATTGAAGTAAGAGTTAAACTTACATGCATTTTTTAGTGAATAGAAGTGAACCGACATATAAGTTCTCTGGGAAAGATTCGAACCTGCCGCTTATTCCTTGTAACAAGTACACCAAGAAACACAGAGGAAGCCCTTCAGGTTTTTATTCTTGGGGCCCAATGAGGTTTGATTTGCGTGATTTCAGGCTGAATTATTAGTGTTTGTTTCTATGGAAAACGACGGAAAGGAGAATTCCACAATTTCAGCTTTCGTGTTATCTTCTTATTATGAACACCTAAGAAACACTCGGATTAATCAACACGTGCACGAACCTCATTGGATTTCTTTTTTCTTTTTGCTTTTTTATGTCTCTTTTTCTTTGTTTTCATTTTTTAATGTTTCCAAAGTTTAAGTGACTCGGCTTTTCCTTGTAGCATTAAGGTTACAACATGTGCAAAAATGGCGCGTCATGTGCGATTAATAATGAGAAAACAAAATTCAAGGAGCTTCTGCATTTATAAACGATGATCGTATTGAAGACAACCTAAGAAAATCAATGATGCGGAAACTTTTGGAAACGAAAGGGGTATAGGCCTGTTAAGTGTCGTGTTCTATTTTTGAAATGTTGAGAACAAAAGCATAAGTTTGCCTTTCCCACATTATTTAATTATTTGTGTGGTGTCAGTGTTCACAAGAAGTTCTATGCTTAAAAAATTATTAATAATGTGTTTTTTGATTAAACCAAAAAAAAAGTTTAAGTCTTGGGTGAGAATTTTTTTAGTATTGAATTTATAATTTTATTATTTTTTATTTTTAATTTCGTATAATATTTTTAATAATTATTTTATTATTCATCTCATTGTCATTATCATTTGACATTAATCTCATTGTCATCCTTATTTTCAATCTCATTAAAAATCAATCGTATCCAAACTTACTCACATTCTTATAAATAAAAAAAAGGTGTATTTTAAAATTAAAATAATAAATTAGTAATAAGATATTAAAAATACATTAAAAAAATCAATCAAATTGAAAATATTCAAATCTATTTAAAACTCATTAGTCAAATAATTTAAAAGTAAATAAATTAAATTCAAATAATAATCAAATAAAATTTAAGTAACTTAATCTCGACTTGAATTTAAACAATCCATACGATAAGACTTGTAGTGAAAAAGGATCAATGTGACTACTAACTCAAATCTATATGCAACAAAATAATGTGTAAGCAAAATTTTTGCACTAAAAATACCTCAACAATATTCTATCAGAAAAGAAAATCTCAACATCTATTTACGCAATCTTGTGTTCACTTACCTAGGTTGGTTTCATTTGGAAAACTCTATTGTACCAAACGGAGTGGAGAATCATGTGAAATATATCATACTTCTCAGGTCTAGTATGCCAAAGAAAATGTTGCTGTATCTTTTTCACACTCAGCTGCATCTGCCGATACCTATCCTCAGGGATTGAGTGTAGGATCTTCTTCAAATTAGGAATGTCCTTCTCCAACACGAAGACAGCAAACGATTCCCAGTTCAAAACTTCAAAAAATGGAGGTACGAAGTTGTTGGATATGATCACTGGAACACATTCATAGAAAATGGCCTCTACCACTCGTGGACTGTTAACCTCGTAACCTCTCGGACAAAGGCAGTACTTGCTGCTCTTCATGTACTGGACGTAGTTCATTTTGCCCTTGACATTATGCATCTTACCAAAGATTTTCATGTCGGGATCTTTGTCACCCCACTGTTCTAGCAGAATTGGTCTTAAATAACCATGCATTTTTCCGGCAAAGAAAGCCAGGATTGGTCTCTTAGAAGCAGGGTTGCCACCGAGGTCTCTGAGAGGTTTCTGAGGATTCCGAACGTAGGTCTCAGGAAGAGAGACATCTTTGCCAAAAACATAACCTTCTCTAATGTCGGAATTGCAGAGGGCTCTTATGCAATTGGCCATGTGTTCCTTCGTTTCGGCTGGTGCCTGAGAAAGAGGAAACAACTGAGAATATGGCTGCACGCTATGAAAAATATCAGCAATAATTTCCCAGAAGTAACAAAGTAACATAGCTTCAGTAGTTTCAAATGTCAGGAACATTAACCTATTTCATGCTATTGTTAAGTACAATAGATGGGATTATTCGGAATTTATAAACAGTTCCAAGAAACCTAGAATACGTAATGGAAAGGAAACTAAGAAAGCATGAAAAGCATACCCAGTCATGGCAAGCAACCAGAAAGTGATCAGCTCCTTCAGTTCTGTTCCAGAAAGAATATTTTGCTGCAATCGTGTCGACATAGTTCTTCAAATACTCAATAAGATTCTTAAGACTGTGAGAATTAGGCACATATAAGGTTTCCTCTAACTTTCTAGAGCTAAAAGGTATGTAGAACAGGTGGGCTTCTCTTGGGTTTTTAGTAACAAATTTTTTATTGGCTTCCAGCTGCTTCATGAACCACCCTTCAGAGGCATATATACTCTTGACAAACGGCGTATGGACTATGGGTCTTTTTCCTTCCTTGTAGACATATACTTTGAGTGTGCTTTCCATCAAGTCATAGCTCCTGCAATTTGATGAAATTGTTTATGCACTTCAGTACCAGTAACCATATTATTTTACCAAAAACTAATCAAGAGTTCTTGCCACGAAATTCTTCTTTGCATTGAAATATAAACTATTTAGTAGTAGACTTCACCTCTTATTTCCACTGAAGGATTCCTTGTTTACCCTTTCTCCAAACTTATTCGGCTAATTATGGCTAGGTTTGCAAGAAGGATATCACTAACATCAAGAAACATGAACCATTTTTACCTTTATTAACATGGAAAATGAAAAGGAAGATGAATTAGTAACACCAGAACTATTTAAAGAAATGGTCATTTCCACACATGCAGCATTCTATTACACTATAAAGGCTTGAAATGAATAAACCATATTGGTATTCCTGATTAAAGGTAAAGGTACGGATAAGATGTGTAGGTTCAGATTTTCTCTGTTAAATATCATTGAAAGCTCACTTCTATGGTTCTAAGGAAGAAATTATTAACAGATATAAACTTAAGTGATTAAGATTTTAATCACATAGAGCAACCAGAGAATCCTTTCCCTCCACTACCAAGCTCTAGCTCATACTCCTCTGAAGTGTCTGGTAAAGTTTATTCCATCTTGACTAATAATATTGACACGATTTCAGTCTAACTCTAATTCTTTTATTTCCTTCTACATCAATTTACTGACTACTTTGCCATCATGCACCTATATTGCAGATGACCTAATTACTTAAGATCCTTCCCTTCATTTAGACTTTGATTGGCAACATCCACTTCTCTCTTGAATGAATTTATTACTTCCTTTTCTTGTATTTGCATATATATATATATATATATATATATCCATCTTATAATTCTCAACTCAACCAGCACTCTGTTATTAACTGTGGTACTTTTTAATGTAGTTAACAATGAAAGAGAAAATGGAGTCCTAATCTACCTTTTGAACATAGAAACATTCCGATAAAGAGACGCATTAAGTAGCTGGTCATTCTTTACAATGGGTGCATTCTCGATCTGCAATCTTGCATTTAATAGAACTTTGTCTGCTCCTGAAGACCATCTTGGTGTCTACAGACAAATGGAAATAGAAAGAAACATTGAAGCCTAGAACTAAATTTAACCCTTGGAAATAACGGAAACAAAACGTTTGAGCATACCATGGAATAATATGAAACACGACTCTGATAAAATAGATTGTTCATATCAGCTATTGTAGTTGGTGCAGGTGGCATCTCAGGCTTTTTCTTCATCTCAGGAGAATTGCCGGGAGAAGAGTTATCACCTGATGTAGTGAAATTATTCTGAATCTCTTCTGATTTTTCATTCTTGTCAAAACTTGGTGTCACATGTTGCTCCACTGAAGATATACTGGAATTAACAGACGCAACAGGACTCATGATATTCGTCTCAACATCATTTTCTAAGGTAGTGTTAATTGATGAATTTGCCGATGTTAAGGCAGGCAAAGGAGATCCAAGACCAGTATCTAAGGAATCTGTGCTTACTGGTGATAAAGTAATATTTTCATTTCCAACATTGTTGTTTGAAGTGTTAATATCAACAGTATCATTCTTTGAAGAAAAACTTTCCTCGGTTTTGCTAGCTTCCTCTATTACTGTCTTATTATTGGAACTTTCAGCATAATCCGCAGTGGAATTTGTATTTAGGTACTCAGATTCCCCAGTTGGAGACTCCCTAGAAGAACTGCTATCCTCATCTAATATGGCAGATCTATTCAAGCCTACTTCTCCTTCTGATATGAAATCATTTTTCTGGTCTTTGTCCTTTCTTTCAGAGGTCCCAAAGTCATTAGCTCTTTCATTAACATCACCAGCTTGGTTCAAACTATTTTTGGAACTTTCAGCATAATCCACTGCAGAATTCTTATTTAATTCTGCCAATTCCTCGGTTGAAGACTCCTTCGGAGATTCACTACCCTCATCAAATGTAGAAGATTTATTCAAGCCCACATCTGTTCCTGTTTTAACATCATTATTCGAATCCATGCACTCTCCTTCAGAGATCTTATTGTCATATGTACCATTGTACTCAAAACCAATTGAATGAGTCGCATTATGTGCCGCCCCTGACTCAGCTGGTGATGGATCACTACATAAGACACTTCTTTGTCCCTCAACGGAAACCTTACCAGAAGGAAATAATGTGGACAAAACATTCCCGTATGGAAGTTCAAGATATTGGAATGTTATAATCACAACAAATGTAATTCCTATAAGCGATATCAATTTCCTGTTATCTAATTTAAACAAAGATTTAAGTTCATGCCCCATAGAGAAACCACTCGACCAATTGTCAACTGAGTTCTAGTGCTACATAATTATCATCCCCGCATTGTGTTCCCCAGTCCCTGAATTTAGTCAAAAAAATGAAACTCCATTACTAATCCATGAACCTAACTAAATCTTAGTACAAAACTTATAAGGAACATACATGCAAAAGAAATCAGCACGCTAACATGTATGGTATATCTATTTTAGCCGCCAATGATTCAAGTAGCAAAAGAACTCTATAATCTAGAAGTTCAAAACAACATAAATTAAGAAAAGAACAAAGAGCTTAGGAATTTACCAAAGATGAGTGCTTAATTTTCTGCAAAGATCAACTAGTTGCATGGTCAATACTCAGAAGACCAATCCAATATGCAAACGGTTAGGTTATATTAACTGGACATTTTTTTATATGTTTGAAAGAAATATTTGAAATAAGTAACTGATTGTCATCAAATAGTAACCGGCCAGCCTAAGATATTTGAAAGTAAAGAATTCTTGCAATTTACATTCTCAAGAAAAAACGTTAAAGATTCATTCACAAAGACAAACGGTTATTCTTATTATTATAAAAAGATTAAACAAAAGTTTATTTGTATTTTTATAATAATTGTTTAAACGTTATTTTATTATTAAAATGTTCTAAGATAACATGTATTGTATACTATTTTTCAACGTCAATGAATAACAACAAAAATTAAGAAGAGAAAAAAGAACTTACAAATGTACCAAAGAAGAGTACTTAATTTTCTGCTTAGAGTTCTAATAAACAAGCCAGATTGTTACAAAGATCAACTAGTTACATAGTAAATGCTCAAAAGACTGATCTATGCCAGTTCTTTGTTCTTTTCCAGTAATCAATTGCAAATCGAGAAAATACAGAAAGAAATGACAAAACAACAAGAAACTCAAAAATCAACTAAAACCAGAGAAGAATCAAAATGCTTACGATTTTCGCTCGTCGAAGTCTCCTCCTTCTGTTTGGTGGACGAGAAACCAATGACGAAAACGAAATTCTCAAGTTCAGGGAAATAGAGAGTCAGAAAGAACCACGGAATCTTCTGCAAGAGGTGGACAGTTGTAAAACAAGAAAGAGAATCTTCTTCTCATTGTTTTCTTTTTGCTCTTGACTTCTTTTGAGAAAATATATTTTCTACTTTCTTAGCAGCCAGCCAAACAGTGAATTCTTGATTTGCATGAAGGGGTTTGAATGGGAAATTTCAAAGGTTTTTACGCAGCTTCTGTTTTACTGAAATTTCGCACTTACCGAGAAGTTGGAATTGGAAACGGTGAATCTCAACGTGCTTCGGACGCTAAGCTTTATTACTTAGTATCAAATTATTAATTGGACGATAAAGGACAGCCACCTATTCCGATATTACGTACTAACCATAGATCATTTTGATTTCTTGCCGACATACCACGCGCGGAGCACTCCGCGGTTCTCTCGATTCTTTCCTGGCGTAACGGACCCTGTGTCCCCGTTTGATTCTGTCGATTTTTTTTCTCGAAGTTCTTTTTTATTCTAAAGAAGATATTAAAATTCGTTTTTTTTTTTTACTTTTAAATTTGATGTTTTTGTTACCAAATTTTGAGATAATTAAAAAATAAAAAATTCCAAATTGTATAAAAAAAAAATTTGAATAGGATTTTACAAGATTATTTGTTTTTTTTATAATTATAACTATTCTCGTCTGTTTTATGATTTAAAATTAATTTTATGTGTGTCGAAAGTGACATTTAAATAAAACTGACAAATTCAAAATTCAAATTTTATCCAAATACTTGAGAAAGGAATATATTTTCATCTCTTCCAATCAACTGTTAGTAATTTTATTTGATATTTACTTTTACATTTAAGATTTCAAATATAAAATTTATAAGTTCCGATTATAGTTTAATGAAAATTTCGAGATTAATAGATGTTGAAACTTGAGATTAAAAGATCGCCTAATTTAAAAAATTAAATCTTGTCCAATAATAAAAAATATAAAGAGATATCAATCAACAAAATAAAATATAAAAAGTGAATTTGTATTTAAATTGGATCAGAGGTTAAGTATTTTTGTACTTCTTATACTTTATATATGTCATTATACCAGTTCTATAGGAGCATAAACATACTTTAGTGTTTATCTTGAATCATAACTTTTTTTTGATAATCTTGTTTGTTTAGCATCTTTCTATTGGTATTTGTATTTGATAATAATACTATTGTTGGTAATCGATAATACAAAAATCATAAGTAAACTATCAATAAATCTTACAAAATTCATCTTGAATTGAAGGCTTCAATTATTTAGAGTACAAAGTTTTAAAATATTCATAACTTTTAATTTCTAATAAAATTACCATTCAAAACTCGTTTATCAATACGTTATTTTTTTATATAAAAAATGTAAATCACACACAAATAATACCACTCATTAGTCATATTGCTACAAATAAGAAATAAAATACAAAACTGAAACTTTTATTTCTATGTTTTGATTTTGAATTAATTAATTGAATAAAAATATTGTATGGCAAAGTTGGAATGGGACGGTAACCGTTATGTTTAAGGCAGTGGGTTGTGTCACGAGTCATGAGCGAAGCGTGACAGCTAAAAATATAATTTCCTCAATTAAATAGCCTCTGCCCTTGGACTGCCAAATGTCAACAACGACTTGGCTTAATAGTATTACTAGTTACTAGAATTATTATTTTGGCTATGATTTAAATATCTATTTTATACAATAGTATTTTAGTATTTTTAGTTTTTTTTTTTCCTCAATCGGTATTGCATTCGGTTATTATCCGAAACCTATCGTATAATTATAACATTATTATTAGTAAGTAAATTGCATTTCGGTGTATAATTTAATTGTATAAATTATAAAATCAAATCAATAAACAAAAAAAAAAGTGTCTAGCTTTTGATTAAAAAATAAATAAAGTTAAAAAATTATCATATATTTTAATTTTTAATATCTTTAAAAATATGTATCATTTAAAAAATGTCACGTACCATGTATCAAATATTCTTCAATAAATATAAAATTTAAATCAATAAAATATCCAATTTATTAATAACCTCTTAATCTTAATCCAACGGTTAGAAAAATAATTATAAGGCATTTTAAAATTTTGAATTTGTAAGACCCGAAAATTCGGTGTCATTTTTAAGAAATTGATATTTAAAAATATGGATTAGTGTAATCTTGATCAAAAATCGAAGAAATAATTTAATTTCGAGTTCAATTGATCAAGATATAAATTATCAAAATTTATCAAAATTTTTACCTCGAAAAAACAAGCTCAAAAATAGTGAAAAAATATACCGAAAAGGTCAAATCGGACTGATAAATTCATTTACAGACTAAATGAATTTAATAGGAATTTTTGAGATATTTTTAAGATATTTTAGATATTTTTGGGATATTTTAATATTTTTATTATTATTTTAAGAATAAAATAATAATAAAAATATATTATAAAAAAAAAAATTGTTAAAAAAAAAAAACGAATTGAAAAAAAAAAAAAAAAAAACAAACAATGAAGCAGAAACGCGAAAAATTCGCGTGAACAGTGGACCGAGGAAGCCATCTCCACTGCTTCCGTCTCCGACGACCAACGGCGGCACTGGAGGAGTGAAAAGTGACCGGCGCAGGACCATCGGCCTCCAGGCAACCTCCAGGCAGCCGGACGCGCGGTGGAACGCCGGCAAACGGCAGATCGGAGGGAGGACAGCCGCGGGAGAGAGGGGAAAATCGGACGGCCGTCGGCGCCGATTTGGCCCGAGCCAAGCCAGCCGAAGCCTCCCCAGCCCGAGCCCAGTCGATTGGCGGCGGAATCGGCCGGAGAACCGGTCGGAAGACGCCGGAACGGCGAAATGGCCACTGAACCGGTTCGGACCGGTTCAGTGTGAAAAGGGACTGAACCGGTCCGAACCGGTTCAGGAGGAGAGAGAAAGAAGAGAGAGAAAAAAAAAAAAAATTTCATCGGACTTCGGGTAAGTCGATACGAGGTCAAAAGTGGCCGATTTAATTTTCGATAAATTTATTTGAATTATATTTAATCGAAAATTAGCCCGAAAATGAAAAATACGAAATTGTGCAGTTCGACGATTAATTCCGAACGGAAGCCTGATCGAACTTCGATTCGCGCATCATCGCACAATATCGGGTAAGTAACGCTCATTTACGACAATTTATGTGATTAACGCGTATTTAAGATTTAATTTACGCATTTCGGATTAAATTTCGGATTTAGTGAATTATAGTCGAAAATTCGAATAAACTGTCGTAAATGATATTCGGGCTATCCAAAGAGTTTGGAACGAAGCCCAATGGGTATTGATAGGCCCAATGAGCCAATAGACCCTGATGAAGGGAATTAATACGTGAAAACGGGCTTAATACGGATTAAGGCTCGATTAAAGTAATTAGGCCCATTTAGAGTAAACGGGCCCAATTAAGTGAAATGAACTGTATTAAATGTGTAATACAGTAGGAAACGTGTAATTAATCCAGTGAATGGTTAAATGCAGCTCCAAAGTCATATTGAGAGTTGACCGGACTGCGAGATTTGGACAGCACAGAGGAAGAGAGGTCACATTACGTGATCCGAGGTAAGGGATCTATGGAAGCTATTAGAGATAGCTGTACGTATTTTCATCGTTGTTTACAGTCAATTAAATTTCGTATAGCGTATAGATATGAAATTTTTGGATAATACCCGAATATGAAAAAATTACGAAAATACCCTTAGACTCGGGAATTTTTGTAAATGCATAAAGTGCATGCAATCCATGTTTTCTCTGTGAAAAAGAGATTTTTGTGAAGCTAAAATGATAGACTGGCTTATGATTTGACTGTATGCATTAACTTGCACGTTTTTCTAAAAAGTGATTTGATTGACGAGTGATTTAATGGGATGTTTCCCTCTCACTTTGTTTTGTACCGTTTTGCATATTGCACTCGGTTTTGAGTACCACTGTGGTGGGAAATAGAGCCAGCTGTCTATTTTGTGTGTGTGAAATCGTGCTGGAGCATGATGAGATCTGTGGATTTATCCAGATCTGCTCCCACTTGATTTTGGTATTACATCTGTACAGACCGTGCTGGAGCACTGCTCGCACTGGATTCTGTTGTGATTTGTGATTGAGATCGTGCTGGAGCCTTGTGTTGACTGTGTGTCACACTGACTTGCTCGCACTAGATCTGAGACGACAGGCTATGGTTGATAAATTATTAGGTTGGGGTGGTGAGCTGTTGACTCAGGCACCTACAACTTTGTGGTAATTGTACCTGGTTCACGGAGTACGCTGTACCGTGTAGACAACATGGAGTACACTGTACCGTGCAACTATGGGGTGTGAGGATTGCGTCTTTGGACTCGGGCATGCTTTGTCATTGCTCTGTTTTGTGATAGTCCTTAGATAGGAGCCGATGGATAGACTAATCCCCTCCTCGGACTCAGAGACACCATGGCACACCTGATCCGTGATAGCTTGTGGGTCTCGGACTTTGGCCAAATGTTCCCTTGGATTTGTGTTGAAATCCCTGCCTAGTCTCACCTGATTTTATTGGTTTCGATGATGAAACTAATTGTGATTTGATTTCTGTGATGAAACCGTGTGAAATGAGAACATGATTTTAAAGTGAGTTTCAATACTGAACACAGAAAGATTTTACTCTGAATGAGTTTTGATATTCGGTTTTTTGCAGTAAATTGCTATGTGTTTTACTATGATGGTTTTTGTGAATGCCATGAGTTTTTCGGCATAAACCATGCATCATGAGCATCGTGGATAGTTTGATTTTCTACTTGCTTTATAAATTAAGGAGAGTGTTTTGAAAAGTAAATGCATTTGTTTTACGAGTTGATAAAACATGCATTATGAGCATCGTAGATAGTGTGGTTATCTACCTGCTTTCATATATTTCTTACTGAGCGCGTTATGCTCATCCCATTATTTTTTCCACCTCTACAGAGCATTTCAGTAGAGTGTATAAGCTGCATCCATCCTACGATCTTTTACACACAGCTATCCAGCAGTATCGAGGTATGCACACATGTACTTTTGTATCTGAATAATAGTGTACAGTGATGTAGTCATGTTATATGGGGGATGTATATGTTAGGCAATGTAAACGAATTTTAAATTCTAAAAAGATAATTTTATAAGCTTCCGCAATATTTGTGCCTGGGACGAAAGCATTGCCTGTTATGCATATATATATATAATATATGAAACTGAGTGAGGGATATTGACTCACAGCCCAACAATTAAAATGTGGTAAGTTCGCGAAAAAAAAAAATTTGTAGTAATTTTTGTAAATTTGGGTCGCGACAGAATTAAGCCCGAATAATTTCCTCCTTTATCAGCCTTTCACCCATTATCAAAAAGAAAAGAGGCTAAACCCAAAAAAAATTGAATTTGAAGAGGTGTTAAAAATGAGAATTCTAGTTGTTAACCTTACTAAAATCTCAAAGTAAAAACATAATATTAAGCGTAAATTTAGTATCAATAGATGTAAAATAAATTAAAAATATTTTAAATAGAAGATATAATCTAAATATTTTTTTAATACAAAATATTATGTATTTACATCCATTGACATTAATTTTACATTTATTTTTTTATGTTATAATACTTCTAATATATTTTAATTCTATCAATACTAAATTTACACTAATTATATTTACATTAACCTTATAATAAAATAAAAAAAATTGATTCTAATAGTAGAATTTTCCGTATTAAAAAAGTATAATTTTGATTGTTTTAACAATAAAAGAAGTATAGACTATGAACAAATATTTGTTACATGAGATGTGGCCCCATATTTGAGGTTGAACATTAAAGTATATTTGTTTTTTTTTTCCTTGGTGAATGAACATTAAAGTTTAAACTTCTTTTTGTTTTCACATGATAAGCCATTGTCACCTTTTTCTTCTTTTTGTTTTTATTCGCATGGGAATGTGAACCATGCGTTAACGTACTCCGCCGCCATCAAAACTTGGTTTTCGTGAATCCTAATTTCATTTTAGGAAAAAATTAAGATTTAAAATCAGAACCTTTTCCCCCCTCTTTCTTGAAAAGGAAAATAAAAGGATGCTATTAATTGTTGATTAATGTTATGATGATGCTCTTTACTTTGTTTTATAAAAGAAAAAAACTAAAAATTAATCTTATACTTAAATTGTATAATAGTATATCAAGATGATTATTATATACATCATCAGTAATTTTTTAATTTTATAAATGAAATTAAAATAATAAAATATATTTTATTTTATTTATTTATTAATATTTTTAAAAAAATATGTGTCATTATTTTAAACTCATTTATATAAAGTTAAAAAATTGTATTGATGATATATAAAATATTAATTTAATATATTATAGTACAATTTAATCACTATATTAATATTGTTTTTATTTTTTTATACTCAACCCAGCAAATTAAGTTACATAGTATTTTTCTGATGAGCTATATCTTTTAAGCTTTTTTTATGTATCAATTTAAAGTATTTAAATTTTTATTTTTAAATATTTTTTACAACAATCGAATTTTGATTGATGAAAAACAAAAAGAAACTTTATAGACATACTATTACTCTACAGATGAGCATCAGGCCTTTGCTTCTAACAACTCACGTGTGTTTGTAAAATCTATATTTGATGTAATGTAAATCAATTATAGAATGTTAATTTATTAATGAATAAGTAAAAAAATAAATATTAATAAATAAATAACTTTACTTTTTAAAGTTTTTATATTTTTAATTTTTTTATTAATAAAATAGTATTTTATAATTGATTGAGAATATATCGTGGATATATATATATATATATATCAAGTATTAACCTTTTTTATAAAAGCTGTTGGATATTTTTTTGGATCTGAAATTTTTTCTCTCATTTTTCCATCCGAAACCTATTCAACTTTATGTTCCAAGCTTCTGCTCGTCTTTCGGTCAATCTATGCTACTAAGCCATTAGCTTAATTAAGATGTAATCAAGTCGAATCGATACAATAAAGTGTTTGAGTTCAAGTTCGATTCGAAAATTTGATGTTCGATCGAATCTTTTTTTTAAATTCGAGTTCGATTTGAAATCGAATTCGAACTATTCGAACTCGCTCGATTAAGTTCGATTATATAAGTTCGATTTTTTATTCGAACTCGAATTCGATTTTAAAACTCGACTCGAGCTCGAATTATTATATAAATATTATTATATAATAATATATATTATTAAAATATATAAAAGCTCGATACTCGATTAGACTCGCGAACTACTCGAGCTGTGTATCTAAGTGCTCGAATTCGACTCGCTCGATAACTTGAGTAGTTCAAGTTCGAGCTCGACTCGACTAAAATCGAACCGAATTCGAGTTTTACTCGAGTCGAACCCGAGTAACTTACGAATACACTGTATCGCTTACACTCTTAATCCTAACCATGCCCAAATCTTACATTCAATTCTTTTAGATATAAAATATAAAAGTTTTATGTCAACATGTATTTTCTCATATTTCCATTAAGATATAAAATTATTATATTATAAATTATGTCAATATGTAAAAGTAAAATGACTTTTTAATTTTTATAAAATCTATATATAATTTTCATGGAAACTTTAATTTGTATATTTTTTTATTTTTCATCATGCCAATTTCATATTATTGTATTTATTTATAATTTACAATTTATAAATATAGTTGATTGGTTCAGTTTAAAAAAAAAAAAAAAACCTATTTCGCCAGACTTTTGGTCTCCCATTTATTATTTCGGTGGCTTTGATATGACTCGCTGCTCTTTTTGACTTCAAGACAGCTTGATACAATCCGAAAACAATAATTCAAAATTCAAATGGAACCTGAAAAAGCCGAATGAACTATTTTTTTACACAAAATAAATAAATAAGAAAAAATGGAAATGGATAAAAATAAAAATACCAATCAAATTTAATTTAAATAATTTTTTCTTTACATGTTTGAACTTAAAATGAAAAATTTTGAAGGGACGGACAACATTTTTTTTTTGATATAATGATTTTTTCTAAGGAAGAGGAAATGCACATGTTAGTAATAAAAAACTAATACTCAAGATCATAGACAACAATTTTCAATCAAAATAAGTTTTCTTTTTTTCTTGTAGAATTAAAATTGATTAAAAAATAAATTTGACCATAAAAATCTTATCAAGATTCTTCCATTCACTTGCATCATTTTAGAAGAAAAGAAACAATAAATGCAAGACAAAAACAAGTATAATAAATTATTATTTTTAGTCCAATATATTTTTATATTACATCTAGTATAAAATTAATCTCTTCTCCCTAACTCAAAAAAATTTGATTTGATGAAAATTTAAATATAAAACATTTCACCGTAAGTTATTTTCACTCAAATTTAATGAGACTTTATATTACTAAACTAATCATTTGAGTTTAATAAACTAATCTTTATTAGTTAGAAAAATTGTTTATATGTTTTTATTTATTTATTATTGTTTGGTTTGTTTGACAAGTTACTGTTTTTGAGCAGCCAAAATAATTTAGTATGACGGGCATGCTGCCAATATATCTAAGAACTTAGTTTGCAGTTATCTACACAACTTGTTGGATTCAAAACTTATATTTTCCAACATTAAGGTGGTTCAAGGAGGACAAAGAAACATGGCACCTTCTTATGTTCCATTTCAAGCGCAATGCTTCTTTCAAAAACCTTCCAACTCACCCAACATTGATCTCTTCAAGTCAACTCATCTCTCGTCTTCTTTCAAGTTAATTATTAGCTAGTTCCTTTTTACTCTCTCTCCCCCTCTCTTTCTCTTTTAGTTAAAGTAAGGCTTGATTATTCAGATTTATAAATGATGCAGTAATACTATAACCTTTATGTATTGTCACTACACTATAAATTGATACCTTATTAATAAGCAAGTTAAAAATCATTTGTATTTGTTTATAAAGGCTTGACATATTTTCAATTTACTTACTAATGAAGTGTTAATCTCTAGTGCGATAACAATGTATAGAGGTTATATATTGTTAATACATCATATATAAATACCTTAATTATAATGTATAGATTTGCAATTTTCTTGTGACAGCCATTTTTAAGAGAATTACAAAAACTTACCTTTCGAGTTGATGTCCCAAAAACTGTGAAACATTTCAATCAAGTTGCTTGATGCATTTGTAGATTCAGCATTCCAATTTGTTGATTATCCATTAGATCCATCTCAGGTATATCAAAGATCTTAATTTCATGAATTCTGCTGCTCCTATTACACACAAGGAGTCAAAAAATTTGGAATATTTCAAAAGTAAAAATATTGAAAAACGCCACATAAATAAAAGTTTATATTTGATATACTATCTATTTATGTCGAAACATATCATGATATTTTATTAATAAGTGATATTTATTTTTAAAAATTTACTCATAATATGATTAGATGACAATATATATGATTTATAAATTGACAATACATTAAATATAAATCCCATAAATAATTATATTAATCTCATAATATAATTTTAATGAAACTATATTAGACAAGGACAAGTCTATTTTATTTTTTATTTTTACTCCAATTGAGTTTCACAAGCATTTCTTAAACCATTCTCAAAGCCTTACACAAAATCATATCCAATCTCTCTCTTATCCTTGTACTCTTAGTTACACTCCGTTAAAAGTGATTTTTGATAATTATGAGGTTTGGTGTATTGAAATTAAGAAATTTGAAAAAAGATGTAATTTTTTCGATGCACTTAAAAAAAATGCCAAAATAACTTTATCAAAGAGAAAGAACAATTGGTATTACTTTAAGGATTATTATCCTATTCTCCTTAATAAAATTATTTGACTTCATAAACAAGATGTTTTATTTTTTTAATTTTTTTAATATATTAAAAAAATATGTATTATTATCCTAGTATTACTTGTAAATTCAAAAATTTCAGTAGTAATATATAGGATAATTATCTTTACTTTAATATCTGTTTTTTTTTTTTTTGTGTTGTGCTTTAAATCCCGTTTATATATTATTTACTAACTTTATATGATTTTTGACATAAAATGAGACATCTTTGGTCAAAAGAACAAGATAAGATTGTGTTTTGTTGCATGTTGTTGAATATTGGGAGTATAATTGCATGATAACAAATTTGTTGATGAGAAATAATTATTAATAAAATATTAACCATAATAAATAAGCGTGATTTAATTCCAACAGCTAAACCTAACATTTTACAACTGTTGAACAGATTAACTCTGCTCCGGTAGATGAGTTGAGACAGGCTGCCCTCGTCACCAACATCGATGGGGAAATTCCAAGCGGTTTTCCCGAAGGTGTCTACGTAAGAAATGGTTTTTTTTTTTTGACTTTTTCTTTATTATTACCTAATCAGAACCAAATGATGACATCTTCCCACATTACTGTTGAAATGTTGACATTTTTCGTTGAAAAATGAGATAATATGTAAATATTAATGGTAAAAGTGTAATTAAATCTTGTCTTCAAGTTGAAGAAAAACAAGAACATCTAGTTATTGTTGGTTTTACGCCAAACACACAGGAGAAGCCATCACTTAAGGTCGAAAACTTTGCTTGCTAAGTTTGAACATTTCTTATGGACTTATTTATCATGGCAGTTCAAATACGATATAAATATATGAAATAAATTGATAGTTGCATTTTTATTGATAATTTTGTGAGATAAGAGAAAAAGATAAAAAAATATTATTATTTTGAAGTTTTTTCATGTTGATGGTAAAAAAGTTTGAATATATATTTATAAATTTAAAAGATTAAAAAAGTCTAATAATATTTCATACTGATACATTGAGTCCGATTGCACAAAAATGCTTCTCAATAACCCAATGTGTGAAAAGAATTAGGGGTTAAGTGTGTGTTTTTAGGGTTTAAAAAATTCGGTAACATTCAACAAGCTTTGGGTTTTGCATAGCTTGGCTGACTGGTCAATGACATGTTATTTGCAGGACCAAATCCTCTTTTCGGAGGATTAAAGTCGACCAAATCTTTATTTGAGCAGTCAAACTCCACATGGGTGGAAGGAGAAGGAATGCTTCATGCTTTGTATTTCAGTAAAGGCACTAATGGAACTGGACTTTCGTTTACAATAACAAACACCTTGAAACTGACACATTCAAGCTTGAAAAACAACGAAACAAACCCTCTTTTCTTCCTGCCATAGGAAGGGATTCGCTAGCTGTTTTGTCTGCTTACTCGCTTAATTTGGTAGGCTATAGCTTATCCAAATTTTTTAGTTAGTAGTTAACTGAGAAACTCGTAAACAACCATAAAATTGGTATCATTTGCTTGTTTTCTTGCTGTTCCCCAGCTGAGATTTGGCAAACCATTAAAAAGTACAAGCAATACCAATGTTTTTTAGCATTCGGGGAAGCTCTACTCCTCTGCAGAAAATTACAGAACCAGGCAGAGTTCCAAATGGTTGTCATGGAGCTTTCATGCCAATATCAGCTGCAAAACAGACACACACTACAAAAAAAAAAAAAAAAAAACAGCGACGGATTTAACGACGAATTTTTCGTGTTATCTTTTAAATTAGGCAGTGCTATCGCTTTAGCTGATGTAAATGCATAAATTAATTTCAACCTTCCAATAATGCAGCATTATTCACTTTAATTATGAGAAATTAAGATCATCAGTATTTTTTTATTTCAAAAGTCAACAAAAGCATTTAATTGATTAATTATACAATGAAAATAAAAACATTTATCACTAAATCTGATTGGACCGATTCGAAAAGAAAATGCGTGCAATGAAATATAAAAACCCTTATACACTCAAAAGTCAAAACCCATAAAAAAAACCCTACTAGTTAGTTACGTTCTCCATAGGTATTAATTTATAGAGCTTGATGATAACATGCATGAGTTCATGAATATAATATTATATAATTAGAAATAATTTTTTTTTGTAATATATTATATATATTGTCAGTACATTACATTAGTCTTTATATATATACACGCACACAAATCACTTCAATCTCAAAATAAAAATGGCATATTCCAAATCACTTCAACTTTCTAAATACAGCCAAAGATGAATTTGCCCATCCCAAACAATAAACTTGTCTAGAGGCATCTCACAACCAAAAAATGCCTATTTAAAAAACAACTATATTCATCTTCTCCTTTTCTTAACTTTTTTTTTATTGTTCATGATAAAAAGAATAATAAATAATAAAAATGTATCACGTGACGCACGAAAAAAATAGACGGGAGAGATATTTTTATCAATTAAATATTTAATTAAAGATATAATTAATTCCTATAAATAGGGGGACAACTCTATTTGCTTTATAGAAATTCTGTCAAATTCTCTTCTGACTTAAAGATCGAAATATTTACACAGGAAATAATCCCTGCGTCCCTCTGATTATTGCTTTTCTTGCAGAACTTTCGGTAGCACGTGGAAAAAAGATTAAAACGAGAATATCAACAAAATATTATCATCGTATTTGGTAACAACAATTCCAAAATTATTTGAAATTTGAAAAATCTAAAAGCAATTTCTACTTTCTTAATTCTTTAAGAATTATATTTATTAATCATATTTTTTTTGCTTTTATCCATTTCATATATTTAATTTATGGATAAAATTACATTAAAATTATCATAAATAATTTTAATTTATTTTGTGCGTCTACGAAAATAACATGTTTCTTTAAAAAATATGATTAATATGATCTATTAATCTAAAAAAAGAATTCTAATAATAAATGAGTGTAGTAGAGAGGTATATACTTATTAATTAAAATTAAAATTCATTTAAAAATTAAAAAAATAGTTAAATACTAGCTAGTCCTTTCAAAGATATGATTTAAATCAGGTATTATCTTGAACAAATTTATTTAAATATTTGAAGTTAAAGATGCTTTCTCCGTTGAACACGTTTCGGCCTCTTTCTGCTGCTGGGTCGTGCTCTTAAGCCCACCTCATTTTTGAATTCTTTTACCATTTTATCCTTTGTTTTTTTCAAACAATACTACGTGTGTATATATTGCAAAATAAATAAATTAAATTTCTTCCAAACGAGGAGACCTCTTTTTTTATATATATATATATATATAAGAACCTCCTAAAGATAATTGGAAGAAAGGAGAGATCAGATGGCATCTTCTCGTCTGCTGCTTCGTGTGCATTGCTCTGTTCAAAAGCCTTCCATCTCAACCAACTTCGATCATTTCAAGGCCACACTCTCCTCTGCTTTCAAGGTAGAAGAAACCCAGCTGTTCATAGAGATTTTCTTTCCAGGGAAACTGATCCTTAATTAATATTTGCATTTTGGCTAATATCATGCTTGCCAGCTAGTTTTCCTTTTCCAATCAGACTTCACGACCATTCTTTGAAATAGAATTCTGTAGACGAAGCTGTTTTGATAACAATTTCGTATATATATATATATATATATATATATATATATATATATATATATATATATATATTTATGTCTCTTTCCGACAGCCATTTTTAAGGGAAGCACAGCAACTTTCCTTGCGAATAGATGATGTCTCCAAAGCCGTCAAGAACACTTCTGTCAAGTTGTTGGATGCGTTTGTTGATTCTGTGTTTGAGTTTGCTGATCAGCCATTGCTCCCATTTCAGGTAACTATAGCTAGCCATTTGCCATGTAAGCTTGTCTATGCATATGTGTCATTAACTTAATTAGTACTAAGATTTTCTAATGCTTATTACAGAGTAATTTTGCTCCAGTGGATGAGTTGAGAGAAGCCGTTCAAGTCACCACCATCCAAGGGGAAATACCAGATGATTTTCCGGAGGGTGCCTACATAAGAAACGGTTTGTATATTTTATTTTTCGATAAATGAAATGGTTGTTATCGATATAATCACTGTCTTGTTAAAAATATTGCTTGATTGAAGATGTTTCTTATCCATGCCTTGAATTCAAGTAAAACAAGATTGAGTATTTACTATTACTGATTCTAGGCCGAATATAACCAAGGCATTGGTTTGGACGAGAAATAAGAGAACCAGTTATTTTTTATGTGGCATTGTGTCTCCAGAAGAGACTTCTCACAAGACACCAACTAAAAACATTGACTGTAGGCTAAGTTGGTCTGGTTTGCAATGCCTGCAGCTATGTTTTGGCGACAGCACAGTGTTGTGCAGAGTGCAGACAATTACTATATACTTGTCTAGACAAGATAACAGATAGAGTCCATTGACTGGAAATTACATACTTGTCTAGACAAACTTGTGCCGGCAGTTTTAAGAGTAAAAGTTGGAACATATTACACAGTTTAATTGCCCTCCCCGGTAAGTAAATTATATATCTATTCAACAGGAAATAAAAAAATCAAGTAGACTTTGCCTATGAACTAGCCATTTGCCTATGTGTTCTGAACAGATGGAATACTATTTTGTTCTTCACAACTGATGCTTCTTTTTGCACTTCAAAAGTTAAATCCATGATGGGGACAAGTTGGATTATCCGTTACTTTCTGTTCATGTTTTGGGTGTTATATGTAGTTAGTTTGATCAGAGAGATAACATGAACTTGAAACGTTGGTCATTTATAAATTAGAACATGTCTCATAGCTGAAGCTATCTATATGACCCAATAAAGGATTAGTAAATGCCATCGCTAGTGGTTAAAGTAAATATAAAATATTTAAATTCGAATTTTACGATCACTTGTTAGTTGATGATTTGTAAGTTTAAAAAAATTCTCAATTAAAAGTCCTGAATCCGTAAATCAAACTAATGGATTGATGGTATACCTGACCAGGAAAATAGAGCAACTTTATCTGCTCCTAAACTTTTATGAAAAAAGGGGTTAGTAAATGAAACCCGGAGAAGTTAATTTAGACTTCCTGCTTGTGGTAAACTGTGGTTGACAAGGTTTTTGTTATTGAAATTATTGCAGGACCAAACCCCCTTTTTGGAGCGTTAACATCAACAAGTTCCATGTTTGGAAGGTCAAATCACATTTGGATAGAGGGAGAAGGAATGCTTCATGCTTTATATTTTAGCAAGGGTCTCAATGGAAGCTGGACTGTTGTTTATAGTAACAGATACGTTGAAACAGAGACATTTAAGCTTGAAAAACAACGGAACAAATCTTCTTTTCTTCCTGCCATAGAGGGGGATTCGCCTGCTGTTTTGTCTGCTTATTTGTTTAATTTGGTGGGGTTGGCTTATCTGATTCTGTTGTTTCAAATCAATCAGCCTCATCCTAAATTAAAATAAACCCACTAGTATTGGGAATCTTTAGTATTTAACTAGAAACCTTGGAATTTTCTGACAAGACTAAAACTAGAAGATTTCGTAACACAGCAAGATTTTGTTTTTGTCTGATATGTAATAGAGCTAGATTATATGTTCAGATCAGATACATCTGTCTTAAAACAGCATCTCCTACTGTTTCTCAGATTTTGCTTATAAGTGTTTGATTAATTTACATTTTCTCAGTTGAGATTTGGTAAAGCAAACAAACAAATCAGCAACACCAGTGTTTTTGAGCACGCTGGGAAGATGTACTCAGTTGCGGAAAATCACAAACCTCAAGAGATCAACATTAATACACTAGAAACTTTGCATGATTGGGATGTAAATGGAGCTTGGAACAAGCCATTTTCCTCTCATCCGAAGGTTCTTCACTTCCCGACGTACAAAAACTATTTTTCAATATTGACTTTACAATGGAATGATCAATTCTTATGTAACAGAAAGCTCCAGGCACAGGAGAGCTAGTTATCATGGGGATTAATGCAACAAAGCCTTTTGCTGAAGTGGGAGTAATTTCTGGTACATTCTTCTTTTGTTGAACTATCATCCTTTAAGGCCTGGCCACATTCTAATGTTTATATTCATTTCTCTTGCAGCTGATGGAAAGAAATTGCTCCACAGAGCGGATTTGAAACTCAAAAGGTGCAGTCTATGCCATGAAATTGGAGTTACACAGAGGTAAACTTAGTGGTATACAGTTTTCCTTATCGTTTAAACTTACCTGCTGAATACTTATCAAATTTGACATGGATTTTCCTTTTGCAAGGTACATTGTGTTTCCAGACCACCCTCTGTCGATAGATTTGAACAGACTTGTTCGCGGTGGCCAGTGAGTCAAATGTGTTACTGGAATTTTCCCTTTCTTAGCTTAAAAATGTTCTCTTAAATTTTCAACAATCTTGACATGTAGATTAGTAAAATATGAAAAAGAAGGTGATGCAAGGATCGGCATAATGCCTCGCTATGGTGATCCAGATTCAATTCAGTGGTTTAAGGTGAAACCGAATTGCACATTTCACCTTTTCAATTGTTTTGAGGATGGTGATGAGGTAACTTATGGCTGGAATTATAGCATACTTTAACATTTTTAACTCTACTCTTCATTTGAAAATGATCTTGAAACCGATTGACTTCGAACAGGTTGTGATGTGGGGCTGTAGAGCTCTTGAGTCAATAATACCAGGGCCTAATCTGGGAAAGGATAAATTCGATTGGTTTTCAGAAAAGTTCAGGCCTGTAGAATCTGCAGAAGGAAGTATTGATGCTGTGTCAGAGGATCAATTAGTATTTCCTCGTCCTTATGAGTGGCGAATGAACATGCGAACTGGTGATGTAAAGGAGAGGAATCTGGCAGGGACTGAATTTCCCATGGATTTTCCAGTGATTAATGGAGCTTTTATAGGTGTCAAAAACAAGTATGGCTATTGCCAAGTACGTGATTGCATTGCAAGTTCTGCCTCAGGTAGTCATAGGAATTCTGCACTAGTATTCTATGCTATTCTGGTTACTATTGGGATAATTATATGATACCCTTTGATCTGGTCTATATTTCAGGCATGGCAAAGTATGGAGGCCTTGCCAAGCTGTACTTTGAAGAGCAGAACACTGGATTTTCTTTGGTATTTGACTAGGATCCTTAGAAGTTATCTTGTCTTCTAGATCTTTTCCATCATTTATTAGTTGATGAAATAATATTGTAACTTTTCTGTATTGAAACTAGAAAGAAAAGCAAGCAGAAGGGCTGATAAAGGTGGAATATCATATGTTTGAGGAGAACACTTTTGGCACTGGAGCTTCCTTTGTCCCTAAAGAAGGAGGTGCTGAAGAAGATGATGGTTGGGTTATCACTTTTGTTCACAATGAAGATTCTAACATATCTCAGGTAAGTTGATTCTAAGCTGCTAGCTATATCCATTTGAGAAGAGTTAGTATCGATCTGAGGGGATATCTCTTTTCATTGTATGCAGGTTCTCATCATTGATGCAAAGAACTTCTCCAGTGAACCTGTAGCCAGAATTACACTGCCATTCAGAGTCCCGTATGGTTTCCATGGAGCTTTTATGCCAATGCAACTGCATAACCAGATCATGAGGATAATCCCCTTTCCGAATCCCAAAATATCAAGAAGAATATCCCATTCCTACTTACAAAATCGCAATTGATGGCAAATGTCTACTGATGTATGCAATTCTGTCACTTCGACTTCTCAAGTGGTAAGAGTGAGAAGAAGTTCGTGTAGAAATTCTCAGTTCGAGTCTCAATATTTTCATTTGCACAAAAATTAAATGTAATAGTAGTTTTTAGATGGATTGAGAATATGAAATGACTAGGTTCTGCAGGATGGCCATATGGGTCTAATGGGGCAGAAAACACAAGTACAAAGCTAGGAATTTTGGATGTTGTAGTTGTAAATTTGTAATTAGTCCCCATCACTTTGAATGTGAAAATGGAAATTCTGTCCAAGTAATTACTACTGTATAATATCATGGCTTTTCAACAATAAACATGGATTACAGCCTTTTCTAGATTTTCCAATGAATGATTGAATTTCTATTGTTCTTATCAGAATTGTTACAGTTCATCATGAAAATAAAAAGAGAAAGAAGATCCCATTGGGATCAACCTTCCTTTTATGAAAAGATACCTACTTTACTATACTGTCATACTGTACCTGGAAAAAGAGATTGCAGAACAGTTGTAGACAGCATAAACCAACAACAGCAGCAAAAGGCCTTGAATGGGAGAATTTAGCAGCATCAGTTTTGCTTTTGCCTTATGAATCGATCAATTCTGCTCATCCTAGTTTTTTGCCTGTCCATCCATGTCAGAGCTGGAGAAGTAGCTGAGCCTCACTGGGATATTCGTCATCCTTTCCACCTAACCAAAAGTATAGTCATTGGAATCTTCTTGGGAATGTTGCTTTTAGCATTTCTCCACTTAGCCTACATTAATTTCTGTAAAGCAAACCTGGTTGATGATTTTGACAGTAGTACACATCATCAAAACTTTCATGGCCCTTCTCAATCAAGGCCGCCCATATTTTCTGGAGTTGATAGAAAAATAATGGAATCAATTCCCTTTTTCCATTTCTCTGCACTTCAGGGATCAAAAGGAGGCCTAGAGTGTGCAGTTTGCATATCCAAATTTGAGGATTCACATGTTCTTCGACTTTTGCCTAAGTGCAGGCATGCATTTCATATTAACTGCATCGACCAGTGGCTAGAAAGACATTCTAGCTGTCCTCTTTGCAGGTGTAAGTTTGATTCTAGAGACTTGAATTTTTTCCATCATTCAAATAGCAGATTGGGAGGATCTTGGAATCCTTCAAATCTAACTGAAGATCAAAATCTTGAGCTCATTGTTGAAAGGGAGCAGGACAATCAAGTTCAAGGGTCACCGAGGTTTAACATTGGAAGCAGCTCTCACAGTAATGCTAGGGGTAAGAATCAAGAATCACTGATTCTAGAGGGTGAAAGTAGTAGTGAAGATGATAAAAAACTCTTGGATAAACTTAATCGTAAGATGTTTGTTTCTGATGTTGTAGTGAAGAATCGATGGAGTGATGTCAGCCCATCAGACTTGCTGTTCTTGAATTCCGAGATGCTCAGTCTTATATCAAGTAAAAGGTTCTTTGCATTCGAATCAAACAGTATAGGATTTCCTATTGGTTTACCGACGAGTAAGCAGATTGATCAGCTTAAGGAGGATTTAGAGAGGAAGAGAATGTTTGAACCCTAGTTTAGCAGAATTTATAGGAATGATTCAAGTTCAAGCTTTCCTTCTGCTTCATATAATGAATCAAATTCATCAAAGATGAATCATAAAGAAAAGAGATCAGTGTCTGAGATTACAATCTTCCCAAGGCTCAGGTAATTCAGTATGAAAAACCAAACTTCAAAGGTTAGCAACAGTGGAAAAGAGGAGTGACTAAGGAGGCTTTGGCTACCAATAGTGTGCAAATCAGTTCAGTTTTTTTCCGGACAAGAAAGAAAATAACAAATAAAGATTAAATATATGAGACATCAATGTTGCTTTTCAAAGATTTGTAAACTTCTTGTCAATTACGCATCAATTCAAGAACCTTCTGTAAGTCTTCCAACTGGACAATAGTCCACATCTGAGAACAAGAAATGTCAAAATTTAATAATGATACAGGAATGAACCAGGGAATTTTTCATGATTTTTCTTTATTTTCCTTTTTTCTTTAATGTACTTGTTTCAATAGATTATGGGGTCTAGAAAATGAATGTGAACATGGAATCAATCAAGCAATTAGGATCTCTCTCCATGCAGATTCCATGGATTTGTGGGAATCCTTTGCCTGGAAACGTGATTAATCAGTTTGTTTCCTTTTCAGCAAGGATTTTGGAAATCATAGGTGGCTTTTCCTCTACTCCAAACGGAATCACAGCTGCTTATGGAAGCTCTAGTTATTACCATTTACCAGTCCTTAGCCGGGCTACTCGTTAAATGGTTCATATCAGTGAGTGGGATGGCTACCTAATAATTTCACAATGATAAATGATCAGAACCACCCATACTATTACACTGTAAGGATGATACAGAGTAGTCAGCTAACCCATGGACTCGAATTTCTGTATCCGGGCAAGATTTGTTGGACCACATGCATCCCCTTTTAAGCTCCATGGGGAAAGACAATTGCTCATTAATTCTGTAAATTTACATTTGAAGAATCTTAACTTTGTAAGCTCCGAATGTATGCATGGTTTTACCGTTTTTACAGAATTTATTTGTAAATTTATGATTTCTTTCTATTAGTAAAGTATGTCTATAATTCATGGCTTCCATTCAGTAGTTTGTCATCTTTAATGGTGGCATTGAGACCATACCAATAACCCCAACTCACCAAATTAAGTTCATAACTACAGCATCAATGCATTCCTTGTATCTCTAGCCAAGTCTTACAGGTTTTCAGTCTAATCCAGCACTATCCCATCCTCCCCTTCCTGTTCTTTTGCCATGGAATTCTATGGCAGAAATACTCTTCATGGTTTCGTGGATGACGAAAGCAATCCAAGGCAATCACCTCCTCGCCTTTCCATTAGAGCTCACCTAGATATGTATGACCAAGATCTTCAATTCAGCCCTGGAAGACCTTCTAGCCCCCGAGCAGGTGCCACCATGCGCTCAATGTTTCCGCCTGGTAGTCCTGAATCACCATGGACAGTCTCTCCTCTTCAAACCCCGTCTCCTGCACTCCTCTACAACTGCATCGCTTCTCTTCATCGCCAGGAAGGGAATATCTACTCGATTGCACTTTCAAAAGGGTTAGCTTTCACCGGCTCAGATAGCAATCGTATCCGGGCATGGAGGCAGCCTGATGGCATCGAGCGGGGATATATCAAGGCAAGTTCTGGAGAAGTCCGGGCCATTTCCGCCTATGGAAACATGCTTTTCACTACACATAAAGACTGCAAGATCAGAATTTGGAACTACACGGTTTCAGACAATTTTAGATTCAAAAAGATCTCAACACTCCCAAAGAGAAGCACATTTCTTCTGTTTCCTAAGACAAGCAGCCAACAACACAAAGATTGTGTTTCTTGCATGGCTTATTACCATGCCGAAGGGCTCTTGTACACTGGCTCATATGACAGAACAGTTAAGGCATGGCGGCTTCTAGATAATAAATGCGTAGACTCATTTGTAGCTCATGAAAGCAACGTCAATGGCATAGTAGTCAACCAAGACGACGGGTGTCTTTTTACTTGCTCCTCCGATGGATCAGTGAAGATATGGAGGAGAGTGTATAGAGAAAACTCACACACTTTAACCATGACATTGAAATTCCAGCAATCCCCTGTCAACGCCTTGGCCTTAAGCACAACATTCAACAATTGTTTTCTCTATTCGGGTACATCCGATGGCACCATCAATTTTTGGGAGAAAGAAAAAATGTCCGGAAGGTACAACCATGGCGGATTTTTACAGGGTCATCGTTTTGCAGTTCTCTGCCTGGCGGCCATAGAGAAGTTGGTATTTAGTGGCTCAGAGGATACAACGATTAGGGTCTGGAGGAGAGAAGAAGGAAGTTGTTTTCATGAATGTTTGGCAGTGCTGGATGGGCATAAAGGGCCTGTCAGATGCTTGGCTGCTTGTTTGGAGATGGAGAAAATTGTGATGGGATTTTTGGTATACAGCGCTAGTTTGGACCAAACTTTCAAGGTATGGCGGATCAAAGTCATGCCTGAAGAGAAAATCTGCTTCGATTTTGCAGACCAATGTGATTCAAAAACAAAGACGATGGAGTATGAGATGAACCCTGTGTTGTCTCCTTCTTGGGTTGAGAGGAAGCTTCAAGGTAATCATTTCCAGTAATTTAAGGCCATGTTTTTCTTGCTACTTCATTTTCATTTTTATTCTTACATTAGTTCTGTTGGTAGTTCTTTCCTCAACAATCCTGCACTAACAAAATTAGCCCAAAATAAAATCTTATTATCCCTATCAATGAGCTTCCATTGTCAAACTCTTTATCTCAATACTAAAATCAATTTTATTTGTGTTGAATGATCTATAAAAATGTAATTGATGCCAAATTTAAATGAAAAAAATTAATTGTAAATTTCGATAATCAATTACTCAAAATTTATTTAATTTTTATAATATAAATAAATATATGAACTATTAGTAAGCTTTAAGACCATGAAGTTAAAAGAGTTTTAAAATTTAATCTCAACTAGCTTTTTGTAATTTTAAATTATCACTTGATTTCATGTGACATGAGAAGGACAACTCAAGCCTGAGAATTGGTCAAAAGAGTTCAGAAAATTGGTTCTTTTTGTTATTCCTTTTTAGGATCGAGGATTGGGATATAGTTGGAATTTCATTTATCAGAGATGATTGGTTGAGATATTAGGTAGCTAGCTTAGGCAGGTGCCTTGAAGAACCCCACATGCCCCTAACTTCTGACAATAAAACACGATGTGATATTGGCCATATATGGAGTTTGTAGATCCAAACCAATGCTTGGAGTGACCACTGCAATGGTACGATCATTAATAAGAAATCCATCTGAACATATCCAGACTTAATGAAGGATAGTAATCTGGCAAACGACTTTACACCTAAAAGTTGCAGTGCCATTAATGGATGTTTTCACCTCTTTTATGCCTCCACCACCATGTCTCTGCTACTCAATAGGGTATCATTTAACCAGGAGTAATAAGGATTACGAAATGCAATCTTGGGAAATGGTAAATGCTAATTGCAGTAAATCCTCATAGATATAAATATTATACATATTCCTGTTCATTAACGAGCTTAAAAATTATTAATCAATGTTAGTTTATGTTCGGTTTGTTTATACATTTACTCAGATTATGACGATGGATATCAATATACCAAGGAAATAAAATAAAATTATTTATTAATGCACTAAAAGATAACTAAGCTATCATTAGAGGAAGGAAACAGTCTGGAAACTTGAAACATCGAGAAAGAGAAGAAGCGACAATGTAGGAAATTAGAAAGCTTCATCCTGGAGAGGAAGGGGAACATGGGTCCTAACAATAAAGAAGTTTTCGTAGATGTACCCTGCAAGGCCACCACCGATGAGGGGTCCAACCCAGTAAACCCAGTGATCTGTCCAGTCCCAGCTCACCAAAGCTGGTCCAAATGACCGAGCTGGGTTCATTGAAGCCCCTGAGAAAGCTCCACCAGCTAAGATGTTGGCCCCTACAACAAACCCAGTAAGCATTGGTCCTAGCCCATCGATGGAACCTTTTTTGGGGTCCACGATAGTGGCGTAGACTGTGAATAGCAAGGAGAATGTCAGAACAATCTCCCATACGACACCTTGAAGGAAGCCCACTCCACTAGCCAGTGAATGAATTGGAGTAGACTGCACAAAGAAAGAAACAATTCTAATATGTTAAATTGGTTTTCTGGTGAAAAGCTTGTTCATAATTTGTTAGAGTCGAGCAATTGGATTGTTGTTTTAAGCAAATTCATCAGAATACAAACTTACCAATCCTCCAGTGAGATATTTGAGAAGTATACAAGCAGCTGAAGATGCCAACAACTGATCGATCCAGTAGAGGATGGATCGGACCACGGTGATGTGGCCGCCGAAAAGCAAGCCAAGCGTGACTGCTGGGTTAAGATGGCCTCCGGATATGTGTCCGGCCGATATCATAACGCCTACGACAAGGGCATGAGCCACCGCCACCGCAAACAAGCCCACCAGTGCATCTGCCCCCAGCCCCAGCTTATCTGTTCATCACACGCATCACGTTGAAAAAGAAAAACGACACAAATCCTTTGAAAAAGAAAAAGAAGTTGATCCATGATAATAGAGATCTATTACCAGCGGCCATGGAAGTTCCAACTCCAACGAAGACGAAGAGGAAAGTGGTGACAAACTCGACCACAAGAGCCTTGATGCAGTCAGGCTGAGCAGCCTCTCTGCTCGTTCCTAAAGCGATTTTCGGCATGGCGATAACCGGAGAGTGTCAAAGCTAGCTACTCGACAATGAAACTGTTCAAAGGAATTTTTATATCTGTACTTGTTCAATAACAAAGGTAGCCTATATATAAGCGAGATGCTCTTCCAACTCTTCTTCAAGAAAGTGATGGCACGTTATGATGAAATTCAACTACATAAATGCCTGTAGCTCGTTGACTTGCTTTACATGGTTATTGGTTACAAATTTCCCACTTTGTACTCGGATTGATATTTGGTTTCCAAGGTAAGCTGGTACGAGTATTATGTAAAATAAACTTCAATTCCTTGAGAAAAGTTACGAAGAAGTGAATAAAAATGGAAGGAACCAATGTTTATTGATCATCCACTTGGTAAAGAATTCGGATATACTTAAGTAGGGTTTTGGATTCGTGTGAAAGAAACTAATAACGTTTCGAGAACCGATCTTTTTATATTATAAAATTTGATAAATATTCAATTTCAAATTAATCGAGATCAATATAATCATCGGATATTAAAAAATTTAAATTAAAAATTAAGAAATAAAAGAAAAAAAATAATCATATATAATATATGATAATTTTAGCTTGAAGAGAATTTACTGTCTAATAAAAGACATTATTAAGACATTTGAATTAAACCATAATTTTTTTTTTTTAACTTTTGTTAATTAAAGAGGAGAAAGGTTTAAGGGATTCAATCATGGCATCATTTTCACCTTTCACATTCCATCACCAGGAAAAAAGCTGAATTCCCGAATTATTTTCCATCTATAACCTATAATCTAATGTTAAATCTGTCGTGTTGAAATGAATATGTCTGAGTTAGTGAAGAGGTCGGTGCAGTCTTCTTCACCTTATCTCTTCCATCATTTTGTCTGTCTTTGATCCTATTTATATTTGACGTCCAAACACTGAAAGATGTTCAATCTCCATTTCAACCCTAAATTTTTACTAACCTTCCTCCTCAACACCATAACCACAAAAATTATTATTGAAAGCATAAATCAAAGTCTTAATCCAAGCAACCCAAAAGAATTATTTCAGTAGTATAAGGTCTCGTTAAGTTTTTGATACTCGAATTTTTATCAAGTTAATTTTTTTTAAATTATTGTCAATCATAAAATATAAATCAAAATTAATTTAATACTTAATATAATATAAAAATAACTCGTACTTTTTAATCCAATCATAATAGCATCCTCTAATAAACCATCATTTTTCAACAACAATTAAAATACCACTTGGTACTCTGGCAATGCATGTTTTTGTCTTACAAAATGTGGGTCTAAAGCGTGCATGATTACAGCGAAAGTTGGCCTCTGCGTTGTCGTTTTGTTCATCATGACTCCACCACACAGCACAGCCTTGTGTCTTTTTGTTCTTTTTAGGTCGATCGATCTGATTAAATAATTTGAGCAGAATTTCTTCCTCCGTGATGATCGAACTACTTGCAAACTCAATCATGTGGCCATACCTCAACTTCTCCTATCTCAATGCTTTAAGTTTCTGAATTTTCTATATAATTATATTACTACGTTAAATAAATAAAAAAAAGAATCTAAATTATTGTTATCGCACTATGAAGAAAAAGACAAAGTTGTCCAGTTGGATGCCAAAAGAACAACATAATTTCAACTTTAAATTATGAGAAAGACACCTCTACCATTGGAAGGTCTGAAGGTAACTTGTCAAGTTTAGTTTGGTAAATTCCACAGCCTGAATCATAACTGACATAATTAAAGCTGAAGTAGACCACATGGGAAAGGAGATACCAGTAGAAGAGATTATTTAACAAACAAATATGAAATTCTAAAGATCTTCTCAACAATACATGCTTGCGATTTACTGACCGAAAGGCTAATGTTTCATCAATTTTAGTTGGCTTATTTATAAACAAGTCTAAAAATATAATCGAGTTCGGATAATAAATATTTTAAAATTATTATTCAAACCCTACTCGAATTCCTAACCCATAATAATTTTATTATTTTAATTTTACTCGAATATGATTATAAATATTTTAATCTTACTTAATCAATGAGTAATGTTAGTTTATACTATACCCATTGGCCATTACCATTCCTCACATGGGCAGAAAATAAAAATAAAAAATTGACAGGATGACTTGAGGTTTAAAAGAAAGATACAAAAATTACTTTGGATCCACGGTGTAATTAATTTCGATGAAATTAAAAATAATAAAATAACTATTAAAAAATATATTTATAATAAATAATAAAAAATTAAAAACTAAAAACAGAAGAATAATTTTACTTTTTTCCCCCTATTTTCACTGCTTTGGTGCCACCACTTGTCGAATACCCCTTGGTTATTGACATGAAAAAAATTAAAAAATAAAAATAAAAATAAAATTCGAAGGCTTGAAGCTGTTTTAAAGTTCAGGACCTGATTTCCGGGCCATCCGCGTTAGCCCATTGTTCGAAAACCCAACCCTCAACCAAGCAATGAATATCTGATATGTCCGTTATCTGTTAGTGTTAGTTAGCAGAACGAAGTGCAGAAATGCTGATGGGAACACTGCCAATTGCATCAGCTTCCTCTCTGAGTTTCCCATTGAAGAGACTCTCTCTCCCATCAAACTCTCCTAAATATTGCAAAATCCATGGCTGTTACAATCACCATCCTTCTCGAAGGCTCGCTCTCTTTCAACTTGGCACTGGTAAAAGCTCTAAACCCTTTAATAAGAAAAACCCATGTTTTTTTTATCTTGTCTCTGTTCTATACTTTCATTTATACTTTGTAATAGAATTTGGAAACACGGGGGAAATACAAAAGAAGCAGAAGTCGTTGATATTGTTACATTGTTATTATATTTTGCTAGCTTAGATTAAAATTATTCAACTATACTCAAATTTTCAATGCTGCAAGAGTTAAGGCTGATACCTTTTCCTTTAAAAAAAAAAAAAAAAACATTTGAGGCTAATGCAGTTTTAGTGTTGGTTCAGCTATCCCTCAGTCACAATTCTTTGGTGCAAAAGTATCTAATTTATTAAGAACAGAAGGAAACTTAATGGAGGGTGGTACATCTGGAAATATGGTTACTGCTGTTAAGGAGCAAGATGCATTAAACTGGGTAGAAAATGACAAGAGAAGAATGCTTCATGTTGTTTACCGTGTTGGTGATTTGGAGAAGACTATAAAGTATGCCTTTTCATAGACTGGAACATTGAGTAACTGACATGTATACTCTTTGGTGATTCAGGATATTTTCAAATGGCTAATCATTTGTCAATCTGCAGGTTTTATACCGAATGCTTAGGAATGAAGCTGTTAAGAAAGCGTGACATACCTGGGGAGAGATATTCAAATGCTTTTCTTGGTTATGGACCCGAAGACTCGCATTTTGTTGTTGAGCTTACTTATAGTGAGTCATTACCTTGTTTCAGCATGTTTGAATGCTTATTCATCTATCTCATCTTTGAAATAGGTTAGAGATTCGTAATTTCACATAGTAAAAAGGTGGTCTCTAATATACTTTTGCATTTTAATTCTTCAGATTATGGAGTTGACAAATATGATATTGGAAATGGATTTGGTCATTTTGGTATTGCTGTAGAGGATGTAAGTTCTTTCATCAACTAAATCTTCTTCTGGCTGCAGTTTGTAAAAACTATCAAAGAAAGAAATCTAGCTGCTGTTTGATGGACACAGAGATGATTATATTGCTCCTAGTGCATAGTATTCAACATGTTCTCTTGTCATTTGGCTGAATCTGAAGCTATTGTCACTCATCAAAGAACTGATATGCAAAAAGCCCTTGCAAACTATTTGTTATGTCAGTTTGGTTGGAGTCATCCATTTCATTTCAACTCTCCTTTTTCCAAGACAATCTCTTTGTTGGTGCAAATTTATGAATTATGAAAACTATTCTATTCTAATTATTTGTAGGTTGCCAAAACAGTAGATTTAATAAAAGCAAAGGGAGGCAAGGTTACAAGGGAACCTGGCCCTGTCAAAGGTGGGAATACAGTAATTGCTTTTATTGAAGATCCAGATGGTTATAAGTTTGAACTTTTAGAGAGGGGGCCTACACCTGAGCCCCTTTGTCAAGTAATGCTTCGAGTTGGTGATCTTGATCGATCTATTAATTTCTACAAAAGGGTGGGTGACTTTTTACAGAGTTAGGGATCCTTTATTCTATTGAAGTTTAGCAGTTTAAATTGCTTCTATAGCTTATAGCACAAGAAAATGCTTATATCCCACTCTTTCTCTCTGGATTTATAGGCTTTTGGCATGAAGCTTCTTCGTAAAAAGGATAATCCTGAGTATAAGGTAAAGATACCCTTAACACACCATCAAAATATTGAATGTTTGATCATATCTGGTCATTTTCAGATTCCTATAAATAATTGTGCGTACTTCTCAGTATACGATAGCCATGATTGGCTACGGTCCTGAAGATAAAAATGCTGTGCTTGAACTGACATACAACTACGGGGTCACAGAATATGATAAAGGAAATGGTTATGCACAGGTAAACTCTTTCTTTCTTTCTTTTTTATTTTTTATTTTTTATTTTTTTGGTGCTTTATTTTTAGTTTTTCAGCTTGAGCAGCTTGTGAGTGAATTTGGTTCTTTCTTCTTCTTTTTTCCTCATCTCTGCATCTAGTTACTGAAATTCCTTTGACCCCTCATTAGGGCCATGTCAACTGAAGTTTCATATTTTACCAGATAGCAGTAGGCACAGATGATGTTTATAAGACTGCAGAAGCGATTAAGCTATTTGGAGGAAAGATTACTGTTGAGCCTGGGCCGTTGCCAGGCCTCAACACCAAGATTACTGCATGCCTGGACCCTGATGGCTGGAAATCGGTATGGCAGATAACGCTTTAGCTTAGGGTGTATGTACTTGAGGTTTTTATATATACAACTTACATCGATTTCCTCTACTTTTTTCTTCTTGGCTTACAGGTCTTTGTTGATAACATTGATTTCCTCAAGGAGCTCGAGTGATCAAGTATCATATACATGCCACCACTATTGATTGAATCCAGGCAAAGATTCATAACAAATTTGATGATTAGATGCTGCCTTTTGCAAAGCTTTTTATTATCAAAAACCTTACAGGAGAATATACTGAATCCCATATTGTAGATTTTTGTTTGCTTTTCCTTTTTTGCCTTTTCATTTTTTGTATAGGACTGTGAAGTTGCTCATATTGCAAATTAAGCCCAGTGCCTCGGGAATCAGTTATATACATCTCAACATAATTCCTTTACAGAAATGAAAATCTAGTTCTTCCATCGATCCAATTAGTTTCTCTCAGAAATATGCCATATTGTTTCGACAATTCAACATATGCTGGATCCCATCCGTCCACATCTGTTTGTCACCTTTACCCCTGCACTCAAATTCTATAATCCTATCTGCTGTTTTAATCCCAAAGTAAGCTCTCTGCTCAGTATTGTCTTCTCTCTCCCTTCTGGGCCACGCTGGGATGTCATTATGGACTCCTGAGATCACACCTAGAAGCACAGAGTAAACTCTGTTAACACATGTAGCGGTGATAAGGAAATTGATTTATTTAAATATGAGGCTTAGCTTACATTTCTTCTTTTTAGTGTACGTTCCTGCCATATGCTTGCTTTTCAGTTTAACCACCACCTGTTATTATTAAAAAAATTGTGATCTTTCTCAGAGGTCAAGGTAAAAGTATGCATTTAAAAAACCACTTTCGTACTTTTACAGATAAACAAGTGAATCTTTACAATTTAAAGGACAATTTTATACAATCAAATTAGAAGTTGTCTAAATTCTCAGAAATCTGCAAATATAGTTGCTAGGAATTCCTTTCTTCTGCTTTATACCTGCCAGTTAGAGTTTATGTAGAAAGAAACTTGCTTCCAATGTAGAGCTCCTGTCATCAACATAAATATATAGTGACGAGATGTAATATTTTGTTACCAAATACTGAAGATAGACAATTTTGATATTTCTGACAATTAAGACTTGTGAAAATGTACCTTTTCTTGTGCGCTTGAGTAGTTCTCCCCCTCTTGTGACAAAGTTCAATGTTGTTGATATGTTCAACTCGTTACCCGCTTCACCCTTTTCCTCACCTAGAGCAAATGTTGCAGACTTCTGCAGCCTTGCCCTTAGCGCAGCAGCTCCTCGCAAGGCTGAATTAATTTGTTAGATTTAATTTAACAGTCCTCTGAAACCATTAGTATATTGAACTATTAATGATATATATATATATATATATATATATGTTCATGAAGGTGACCGACAAAATTCATTCCATTATCATGTTTCAGCTATTCTTGCAGGCATGGGAAACAGTAAATTGAAAAGATGACTTGTAATATGTATATTTTTCTAGCTAGATGATTTTAGAAGCTATCTGAATAACCTGTAGCTGCTCCAGCTGTCAGGGTCATGATATCTCCATTTGTTCTTGCATTCATTGCAGAGTTGACTACTGTGAGAATTTGGTCATGATCAGCTCCCATGTCCTCTGCAATCTCAATGCAGTGGGCTGCAACAAGAGCTGCCGCAGATGCGATAGCAGTCGATACTTTAGAAGATGTCCTCGGACAGGTAATTGCCATTTCCGGTAACATTTCATTTGAGGCAGCAAGTGCAGCAATGGCAGCTGCAACTCCAGCCACTGATACAGCTGCATGCAGTTGTGCATTATGGGCTCTGATCTCCTGCTTCTTCTTCTCTTTCTGATCCTTCAACCATTTGCCCATTGTTCGCCCTCTTACTATGCTCTTGCATATCTTCAAATTGGCAATAAGCCAACAACAGTAAGTATAAATACTGATACTGTTAGGTAAACTGATGATTATGATGAGATTGAACAAGGAAATACCCCATTTTTTAGTAGTTGTTGGTTAGAGAGAAATTCTGGATTCAGTGCTTGATGAAGTAAAAATAATTCCTGCACATTACAAAGCTGTTATAAGGAAGTGTTAAGCGCACATTTGTGCCAATCCTGAACAGTATAATATTCCATCAATGGTGCAGGGCAGGAGCCAGGGGATGCTAATTGTTGCAGCAGAATCTGGTTAGCTGATGGCAAAGGGCTTATTAAAGAAACTGAGGTACCTTCAGATCTTCGCTCCCCCTTGGGGAAATTGGAGGGCTACCGCCATTAGGTAACTGCTGAAGTAGCTGTACAAACAAACAAACATGGAAATTTTATTTTTATGCTAATAATCATCACTTTCTACACTTATAGATTAGTCTTTATTTGAGCTTTTCCCAAGAACATGCAAGTTCTCGTAAAGAAACCAAAAGCTATACTTTCTTAATACATTTAATTATTTTTACAACTACAGCTTGGATTAAGGAAGGGATCTTACGGGTTCCCTTGAAGCAGTAGAGATTGCTTCATGCGTTTGATCATTTCCAACAGAGGAAACAGATGACTTCTGTTCATCAATGCCATTGGAAACTGCAATATGTGTCTTCTCTAGAGCTTTGGAGAGTTCCATGGCGGTGAGACTCCATGATCTTGCAAGAAACTCCATGGACTCTGTAGGAGTTTCAGGAGGGGGACAAGACAGCGGTAACCACTTCGCAGGACTATTCTCATCTATATTTGCCAGCCTCTGGGACGAGCTTTTGATGCTGCATGAGCTCACTAACACCAAAACAAACCATTCAAACACCCAAGTTAGCGCTAGTTTTCATGAAACACCAAGCTTATAACAGTAAAAGCTTACTTTTAAACTTGTCGAATCCTCCACTTTCACTCAAGCTGAGACTTTGATTCCAACAAAGACAGCAAGAACAAGCCAAGGAAGAGAAAGAAACAGTTCGACATTTATCATGGGAAGTGAATCTAAGCTGCATGGTTTTTCTTTATTGGGAAAAACAAAAAGAGAGAAGTGGAAGGGGATATATTCTATTGTATTGTACCAGAAAGGTTCCGCCATTAAAGGCAGTTCATCTTTGTCCTAACTTGCTGTTTTGCAGCTTTACATTATAAAGAGCAGAGGAAATAAAGGGTTAAAGACGAATTTTTTTGAGCGGCGTAGCCATTATGACTTGAGTTCTCTTTTGTCACCATTATCAGTAGCTGAAGCTAGTGGCAAGGGCCCTCTGCCCCTCTCGCGCACGCCCATGATATCCTGCGGATAATAACCGAACAGTACATTGCCCTGGAACAGATGTCTAGAGGCAAATGCAAAGCAACAGAGCAGGGCCCGAAGCACATGATTGATTTACAGGCTCAATGGGCCATTCCTCATCAACACACTCATTTTCTTTACTCGTACATTACTTTCTATACTCCATAGAAAGGTTGATGGCTACTGTTATAGTTTTATATTAATTTTGTACTTAAATATATATTTTTTTAAAAACCATAACTATTCATATATACATATATATATATATATATATATATATAACACAATTTTCATATTAAAATTTATATCTATACAATAAATATAATTTGTTCTTTTAATTTTATCATTCATATATATAATTTTTATTATATTTTATTATGTATTTATTTATTTATTTTATCACGTCTTTCTAGAATCTAATTAATCTTTGGTTTTAAAGGGTTTGTGATTTTACTGTTTTTGTACTTGCTGAACCTGGTCGGAATCAAGACATTTTGGACCAGAAAGTTGTATTATTCCTGCAATACTGAATACTGATCTGACAGGAACTTCTTTCTTTGCATCAATGGAATCAAAACATGTTAGGCCAAAAAGTTCTATTATACCTGGAAGTAGGAATACTGCTCTGACAATTATCTTTCTCACTATGATGATGGGTTATAGTATTTGAAATTATCTCATAATCCAATTGGCTACCATCTGGTCATTTGCAGAGGATGCTGCCGGCAAGAGACCTGGGGTATTTCAACATTACCAACTTTGGATCAAAAATGAAAAACAAAGACCTTCAATTGCCTTCATCACCTTTCTGTAATGATAAAATCGCCACTGGTTTGATGATCCTTTGCTGGGAAATACACCGCATCCAGGCATTGGCATCAGACAAGTTGTGATTTTATCTATTTCTACTTCTTAATGGATGAACAATAAGCAAGAGGGTAAAACTCGGTTCAAACTTGTTGACTTCTTGATTTTGAGTAAACCACTGAGAGCTACTTCGTGGTATTCAAAGCAAGCATGCTACCTGTTACTCGATACACCTTGACAGCTCCAGCAATTCTGTGTGCCATGGCTCTTTCACTTAGACCTGTAACAACAAAATAAAACAATTATTGACAGCTGCAAAAGTACACCAGGAATAAGGCAAGAATGTTTCTTACATGAGCAAAACAACATCAGCATAAGAAATATGGGTAAGAAACTGGAAAAAACAATCTCATTGTAGGCACCCTCCTCTACCTGAAAAAGTCTCTTGTTCTCCCTTGCCTAGTTGAACAATGTGTAACTACAATATTTAAGATCTATATTTCATACGAAGGCATCAAAGAACCCAAAAAGATCAACAGAAAGTAAGTGTTTCAAATCTCCATCAGAAAAAAAATAAAAATAAAAATAATAATGACAGGAAAGATGAAAGATGTAACAGTACTTGACTAGAAAGAACAAATTGCAGTGATGTAATTACCTCAATCCTCTAAGGTATAAACCTTCGAGATCCATACCCCGTATAGATATTTACAAAAATATCTTCATATAACTTCAATATTAGCAGTGACTGCTATTGATCAAATAAACTCTTCTCACATCCACTGGCAAATGAGAGACAATTATATAAAGTCAAGAAAATAAATGTACAGCTATATGTAGAGTTATATAAACAATGACAACTGACAGAATCTCCAAAAAACTAACAAGATAGTACCAGTACCTGAAACTCTAGATTACAGTACTTTTTCAGATTCTGGTGAACGCAGGTACCTAGATTCAAATTGATCCAGGTAAACATCAAGGGCTTTGATCCAAATTATGAAGTAATGAGAAAAGAAAGCAAATGCATCCTGAATTAAATGAGATACAAGGTCAAAACAACTGTATCAAACAAGTGAAACTTTATCATCTATTAACAGAAGAATGGAGAAAAAACACTTTACACATCATCCATCGAACAATTAAACATGAAACGGGCTAAACCATTGCCCCGTGCATGCAGAAAAAACCAAGCTTTGATGGGCCATGCTCCAGCACAATTCCACATATTTGCTCCCTCATGGTCAACTCACTGAAACCATATGATATGATCTGCCATCTCTTAGAAAAGATCTTGAGCTGTCCACAATCCAACTTCTTGACACTTGCAACACCAGCTCTGGGTTCCCTAAAATCCAAAGCCAAAATCAAAACCTGAGCTCAGCCATGCACATAGCCAAAAGCATTCACTCCCTAGAAAGTAGAAATTCATTGAAAATAATTTATCATAAATGAGATAGTTTTTGAATGATGTCTTCCAATACCAATCACTTAGCTGAAGATATTCTGTGAAATGATGGCATCCAGCTGCTTGAAGCACCAGTTTTGTTCCCGAGTCCACGGCCATTATTTGTAGCTTCAGTTGGACCCTCTGCTTTGGGTAGATTATTTTTCAAGGCACCAGGAAGAGCAAATGAACTGGATGGTATTGCTGCACTGCTCCCCATCTACAGCAGTCATATCCCACAGCAGTTATTTTAAATTGACTATCGGGTTAAGTTACATCATACTAAAACTAATAAACAGAAAAGGCAAGGGCTAAAGCCAGTTTAAAGTATGCCATGTTAATTTCAATTCCTTTCATTTTCTATATTTAAACTGGCAGCTTACAAGTGCACATGAAACATGATATGAAATGCTTCATCAGGCAACTTACATGTTTCTCACTCATATTTTGACCAACTGATGGTCTAAACTGCATACGAACATCTGTACAACCAAGGTTGCTTGGTCCTCTGTGCTCCATAACTTCACCTGAATGAGGAGCATCCTTGACTCCTGGAATTCAAAAATAAGGCAAGATGTGCTTCATTAAAGACAAATTCAAAAATGAGTTAAGAAATGAGAAATGTCTTCTGCCAGGATGTACCGAACTAGAATCTATCGAAGATGGAAACTAGAGCAGAAATACCCAACACTATAAGACAGAAACAACCACAAGATACCAAAGTGAAACAATGTTAATATATATATATATATATATATATATATATATATATATATATATGAACAAACGCTTGAAGCAATTACCTTTAAGCTTATCCATAGTCACTGCATGACTGTTACTTGTTCCAGAAAAAGGCTGCAAATCCTAAAAAATAGGAGAAACAGGTATAATCATATTAGACTGAGTAAAGAATTAACCAGAATGTGAAGCGGCCTCCAAACTGACTCATGCAACTATAAACAAATTATTTTTGATACATCTTTGGTCAAAAAACATTATGAAAAGCTTGGGCCCAAATAAAAATTCAAGAGATGCAAGTCTTTCAATTAAATGACTGGTCTAAAGAGAAAAAATAATAACAAAAAGAATAAAGAAAATACTAACAGATGACTGAGGATGTGTCTTTGTCCTTTGCGTCTGCTGGTACTTTAGAATTGTCCAATCAAATACGTAATCAAACTCATATCCTGCCACAAAGAATATTTGGAAGTTTAAAACCAGAAAATGCAAATATCAGTTTGATGTTATCCACACAGATATATGATGTTGCAATCACTGCTAGACAGGACTAAAAAATAAAATATCGATGGTTTAGAAATCTAAGTTTATCATTACTTGTCAACATAGAATCCCAAACCTGCAACATAATGAAGAGAATATGAGGAAGATGAACTTAAGTAGTTCATTACCTTCCCGGGTAAATAAATCTCGAAACAAACGCTTCAAGAATCCATAATCAGGCCTCTGATCAAATGTTAAAGAGTGGCAATAGTGAAAGTATGATGCAAACTCCACTGGGTGTGACTTGCATAAAACCTTTTTCAACATGAAACAAATGATAGTAAGCATTTAACAACTACAGATGATAAAATCATTTTTCTTTCCGGGGAGGGGAGATATCTAAGAAGGAAAAACCTCTATTGGTGTCGATAACTTCTTCTCACATATTTTATCATACTTCTGCTTCTTTGTAGCAGCTTTCAGACCCTGCCAAGGAAGGCTAAATGCATAACAAAATCAGTCAGACTTGTACACTCAGAATACCAGTGCTGCATAACATATGAATGAAGTCATCAAGACGTATAAGGCACATATTAAAGCAAAATCACGGCTGTTACCAGCCCAACTACATCCCTGATATAATTGAGTCAAAGAAGAGGAATGACAGTGAATTGTGGCATACCTTCCTCTCAAGAAATACAAAAGAACATAGCCAAGTGATTCCAAATCATCCCGACGGCTCTGCTCTGTGGAGATTAAGGAGAGAATGAAGAAAGCTTCAGAGCTCTGACTCATATTAAAATGTATACGAAAAAAAGCAATAATTCTTACCAATTCCAAGATGAGTATTGCAACTAGCATAACGTGCAGTCCCTGTTAAATTTTTATTCTCCCTGTAAGAGTTATCAAGAGAAAGTCACTACCTAGAAAGGAAAGAATAAATAAAAGGAAAGCAAAAACACTAGTAAATGGATAAAGAAACTAACAACTGAAAACTGAAATTTCACAGGTTCAAAGATAGAAATTAAAATGGATAAGAAACAGAGCTTCATCGAGTAAATTTGTCTACTAATCAGGTTAAAAAGGAAAGTCAGCCAGATATTAATAAAAAAATTGGTAACTGGATTATTACCTATAAGGAATATGGCGATTTGTGTTGGGATCACGGTATCTTTTGGCAAGACCAAAGTCAATGATGTAGACCTGATGCGGGCAAGAACAATTAAAAAAATAAATAAAGCAGAAAGAAAATAAGAGAAGTATTATCTACGCAAATCAAGCATTGAAGAACCATACCTGATTTGCTTTCCTGCCAAGACCCATGAGGAAATTATCTGGTTTGATGTCTCTATGCAGAAACCCCTTAGCATGCACAAATTCTATTCTCGCGATCTACACCTCATCAAAGGAAAAAATAATGTTAATGTGGAATGATATGCAGATTACAGCAACCCAAAAGCAATTAGCACATTGTTAAATAAGAAAAGAAGGTTTGGGCAACTCTTATTTGCAAATTCTTTCTCTGATTACCATTTGATCAGCCAACATTAAGACTGTTTTCAGTGAAAACTTTCTCCCACAGTAGACAAACAAGTCTTCCAGGCTCGGTCCCAGTAGGTCAAGAACAAGCACATTATCTTCCCCATTTACTCCACACCATTTTATATGTGCAATACCACCTAAAAAGGAACAATTTTTTGTAAATATCAACTGCATTAACATTATAGAAATAAATTTATACAAAAGATTGCATTCTCAACATAAAACTACCAAAAACTTTTACTTACTTCCTCCTTGAAGAATATTATACAGCTTGGCTTCATACAGCAATTGTGGATGTCTTGTCTGCCTGTTTTCCTGCAACCAACCCAAAATAAAGTTTACTAATTTATATGGACACGTCTTTACTCCCTTCAAAAAGTAGATTTTTCATCAACATGATGAAACCTAGAAGCTATTTATTCAATTAATTCCCAGTATAAAATCCAGCCACAGAATCAATTTTACAAATTTACCAAAATATTTAACTAATTTCGTACAACCACCCAAGTTAGCCAAAATTAAAAAAAAAAAAAAAAACAAAAACAAAAGCAGATAAAATTTTGTGTTTTTTGTGTTTCAAAATTCAGTATCTTACCTCAAAGCTTAATTTTACAGCTCAAATTTTCTTTTAAAACATTCATAGTGAAAGAAGTACAAAACTTATTAATAACTTTAAGTGAAGACTTACAATCTTTACCGCGACAGTTTCACCCGTGTGAACATGAGTAGCTGAAACAAAGCAAAACAAAAAGAAAAGCATATATTAAAATTGATAAATTTGAGATGAATTAGCATAATAAAAAGAAGAATTAGAGCTAAAACGGAAAAAATACCGAGAAAGATTTCACCAAACGACCCACTTCCGATTTTGCGACCGAGCTTGAACTTCTCTCCGACGATCCTCTCCATATATCAGCTGGACTTCTTTCTCTCCGTTTCTCTCGCTTTCCCCGAAAGAATCAGTCGATCTGTGGCTGGATTCGTGAAACAGAGAGAAAATTAGGGCAAACGATTGAGAAATTGACAAAGGGAGAGGAAAATTTTAGGGATCGAGCGAGGGAAGGAGGTGGAACCGTGGAGGAGGAAAACGGTGACCTTTAATCGGAGGGTGTTTTGGGGATTTCGACGAATTCGGGAGGATTTTCAACGTAAATGACGAGAGGGTTAAGGATGTCGGAAACGGGAAAAATAATCGGGGGAGCGTTCTGAAATTTTAAGGAATGAGAGGGAGAGGTAACTAAATAAGAAGAGATTAATTGGCCAATGCGATTGCAAATTATGAAATCTCAACAGCAAATTTTCTTATTTTAAAGAAAAATAATACGAAAAAAAAAAATACATAAAATGATATAAATTAAAGTTTATAAAATTGTATATAAGTAACTGAATAAATATTAAATATAATTTTAATATAAAATTTTATATTTTATATTTTATATTAAATAAATATAATTTTACACCACAATTGAAAAAATATATATATATATATCTACAAAAATCGTGGGGTTGTCATTCAAATGTCTTATTTATACTTTTTTTCCTCTTATATCGGTTTGCTGTATAACATTTGTACGTGAATTTTTATTAATTTATGATAATATTTTTAAAATTTAATATTTATAGGAAAAAAGTATGATCCAAATACTTTTATTTTTTAAAAAAAGAGAAATTTTAATTAAGATTTTAATACAATCAAATATTTAATTTTTATTTGTACAAAAAATAATTCCAAATAAAAAGGACAAAGATACGAGTAAAAAAAACGAAGATATTCAAATTAAATCTTAAATTATTGAAAGATTTTCTTATTTAATAAAAAATTTTGATTTTATATTTTGAAAGTGAAAAAATAATTATTTAAATTAATCTTCAAAGTCATTTATTAAAAGCATATCTCTTACAAATATTGCGCAAATCAACTAAATTATTCCTCACTATCCATAATATATATATTTTTAATCAAGAAGCGAAGTTGAAAGCTTCTTTTTACAAATTAAATAAATAAAAAAGGCTATTTCGTTAGTGACTTACAAAGCTGCGAATTGAAAGGTAGAATGAATTATGAATGTTATAAAAACAAAGTGCAATCTGAGGTCACAATATTAAAATTAAAAGATATCATCAGTTATAGACTGTTGTATATATGATACTGCAGCAAAGAATCAATCAATCCCATAGCCTGGAAAGAATAAGAAACCGAAGAAACTTCAATGGAAACTCCTTCGGATGAAAAGAAGACGATCAGAGAACCCCTCCTTACAGCCTCTACCTCCAAGGGTGGCTTCCGAACCCTGCCTTTCATCTTAGGTTCGTCCCCGAAACTTGCATGGTAATGTTATCAATGTTTCTGTTTTCAGTTGTCATTTTAATGCAACTTTGTGACAGCAAACGAAGCCTTTGAAAGGGTGGCCAGTGTGGGGTTAGCTCCGAACATGATACTGTATTTGACAAGAGAGTTTGGCATGGAAACTGCACAAGCAGCTAATGTGATCTTCTTCTGGTCGGCTGCCAACAGCTTCACCCCGATCATCGGCGCTTTTCTTGCAGATTCTTACGTGGGAAAGTACCGGATGATCGGATTCGGATCCATTCTTAGTTTTCTGGTAATCAATCCTGCCGTCTCGATACTTTATTTTTGCTGTTAGGTTTAAGTATGTGGACAATGTTGTCACTTGACACTTTGTTTATGTTGGCTTAAATTATTGCTGAGGAGGCCATGTCGCTTTCATTGCTTTTCTAATATTTCTAGATGGGGATATTGAAAATAACGTATAATCATTTTTCTCTGTGCCATCGACAAAGGGTTAGACAAGAAACTGTGTGACTGAAAACGAAGGCCTCCAATTTTAAAACTTGGGTCCTTATTAGTTTCTTTTTCTCTCAATCTAACTGAGTTCTCAATCAGACAGAACATGGCATTTCCCGATGCAAAGCAATCCTTGAGTTATGTTGAATTGTGATACATCGGTTATATAGGTGGTTTGTTTGTGCTTGAGTAGGATGCGCCATGTGTTGAAACTGTACAATATAATCCATTAATGCAACAAAATGTAGACAGAGCTTGAGGACTGCTCTTTCCAGGAGTTTCTGATGAAAATTTTCAGGTTTTTATGAATGGTGCCATTGTTGAAAGGAATCTATTTTTTTATTCTGATGAATTGTCAACCTGATTGCCTTTTTATGTTAGGGGATGGTTCTCTTATGGTTAACAGCTCTGTTTCCGCAAGCAAGGCCTTATTGTGACCAATTTAGCAGCATTTGTGAATCCCCCACAACACCCCAACTTCTGCTCTTGTATTCTTCCTTAGGCCTAATGTCTATTGGAGCCGGAGGCATAAGATCGTCTTCCTTAGCCTTTGGTGCAGATCAGTTGGACGGGGGAAACAATCCGGAAAATGCTGAAACATCCTTGCAGAGTTTCTTCAGTTGGTACTATGCTTCAGTCTCGTTTTCAGCTCTCATTGCTATAACCTGCATCGTCTATATTCAAGATAACCTGGGATGGAAAATGGGTTTCGGGATTCCTGCCATGCTAATGTTCATGTCAGCTCTTTCCTTCTACTCGGCATCTTCATTCTACGTTAAGTTGAAAGCCAGAACAAGCCTGTTCACTGGTTTTGCTCAACTTCTAGTGGCCTCTTTCAGAAATAGACACATTGATTTACCATCCCAAGCCACAAGTGAAGCTTACAATCTCAGAAAGGGATCCAAGCTTCTCGTGCCAAGTGAAAACCTAAGGTATCTTAAGAATTTCTCTCTTCTGAATATTGCTTACTTTAACTTAATCATCCTTCTCATTTGTATTTTCTTTTGAATCTGCCTAGGTTTCTGAATAAAGCATGTGTGATAAAAAATCCTCAACAGGACTTAACTGCAGATGGAAATGCTTCAAACCCCTGGAATCTTTGTACAATTGATCAAGTAGAGGAGCTAAAAGCATTGATTAGAGTGATGCCACTCTGCTCTGCAGGAATCATGATGTCTGTTACTATTGCTCAAAGCTCACTTTCAGTAATTCAAGCAGGCACCATGGACCGTCATATAACTCCAAAGTTTGAAATTCCAGCAGGTTCATTTGGCATGTTTATGATAATCTCCCTGGTAGTGTGGATTGCTTTCTATGATCGGATAGCTCTTCCTTTAGCTTCAAAAATTAAAGGAAAACCAGTTCGTCTTAGTTTGAAACAAAGAATGGGGATTGGACTTCTTTTCTCTTGTGCAACCATGGTAGCAGCAGCAATTGTAGAGTATATTAGACGGGAAATTGCAATCCGAGAAGGACTTTCGGATGAACCAGAAGCCATGGTGCACATGTCTGCGCTATGGCTATTGCCATATAATGTCCTGGGAGGGTTGGCTGAGGGTTTCAACGGAATTGGACAGATTGAATTCTTTTACTCTGAACTACCTAGAACCATGTCAAGCATCGCAGCCAATCTTATGGGATTAGAAACCTTCGCTGCAAATCTGGTGGCAAGTTTTATAACAAGCACAGTTAGTAATGTTACTAAAAGCGAAGGGGAAAGTTGGGTTTCAAGCAACATCAACAAGGGACATTATGATTACTATTATTGGCTTCTTGCTGGCTTGAACATGCTTAATTTCATTTATTTTCTTGCTTGCTGCAAGGCTTATGGTCCTTGTCAAAGAGATGATGTGAGTCAGGCTCTGGAATCCAGAAAAGATCATGAGAGGATTGATGATTGTTAGTTTCTCAGAATATAATAGAAAAACCACAGTTAGGTATCTGTGATGTCAAAGAGAAAATCTAACTGTATGAGTGAATACACAGAGCCTCTAAATTATTTAATGGGACGAACAATTTTACCCATTTTGGCATGTAGAACTGATATAAACCTTTATGTTATGAGTTGTCAAGTACTTATATTTCCTAACGATCCATTGGATCTATATTTAGAAAAATTTTGTTGGTTTATTTTTTCGAATAAATAAAAAAAACCCTTACACTTTGAATTAATTTTAAAAATTGAAATAGCTCAATAATATTTAATACGAGTACGAGAGTCATATTATCAATCTCTCTTTATTTTTTAAATAAAAAAATTTCTCCAAACTTAATGTGTGAAGAAAAATTTTATCTTTTAAATTAATTTTTAAAAATGAGAAAGCCCAGTAGCACTAAGCAAATTCTTCAATCCGTCTTATACATGTTTGCACCTTTATTTTATCTCCTCTTCTGTAATCCCAAAGCATGCAAATGGGAAATTCTGAAAGTAATTTGAGACCATTTCACAATGATCTTTATTTAAGTTACAAAATTTAAAACTCGCATTTCAGTTCAGATACTACATTGATAGCCACCGACCGAGGGTGTTGCGGCCAGTCGCTTGATAAACTCTACAACCGCCTTAACAGAATTGTTTGCAGCAAGAGAAATGAAAGTATCAGCTTCATTTGAATCAGTAGAGCCACCGCCAGCTAAGTCGGAGAGAGCCCTGATAATAATAAAAGGAACCCTTTGCTGCAGGCATATCAGGGCCACAGCTCCACTCTCCATATCCACAGGGCTTACGTCGAACTTGTCGTAAATGAAGCTCCGATAAGCAGCATTGTCTAAGTAAATACTGGTGCTTGTTCCTCTTTGGACTCTGACCACTCTCGGTGCCTCGGACAGACATGTTGTTGAGTTCACGCAGCTCTCTAGTTCCAGGTTCTATTCACACAAATTTACGGCCGCCCGGGTTAGTGAAAATGCCATGGATTAGTCAAAGTCGACCTGTTGCAGGGAAGAAGAAAATAATAGAATCCTCACCTCCAGGAATTCAGAAATGGTGAAGTAAAGGGGATCGACAGGGACCCAAAAGGCATGTTCTCTTTGCTCAGGAGTCCCATCTACGGGGAAGACTTCCTCTGGCTGGTACCAGACATTGTTTAATAGGTTGTCGTGTGAGGCACAGCTAGTCACATTCGTGGTATAATCTGCAAATTTTATGTAACCAATGTCTCTCGTGTAGTCTCCATTTGATTCGAGGGGAAGCTCGTCAAGAGGTCCATCTCCATATCTCTGCACTACGTCACTTATTTTAGCTATATATATAGTTTTGAATACTCTCAATCAAAGTGTAAATAACTCAACTTGTGAAATATTCATGTTATATTCTATAATTATTCAAGTTTGGTTAATTATTTTCAAGTCAAACTCAAGTTTGAATCACTTGAGTAATAAATTCAGTTAAATTTGAATATCTTAAATACTTAATTTGAACAGCATACGAGTCTAATCAAAATTTTTTAATATATATTTTTTATATTTTTTAATATATATACTTTTTTATTTATCATTTTACTCTTATAATAAATAGTTAAAAAATAATAAATCAAACTTATAAAAAAAAAAAATTATCAAGTTAAACTTGAGTTTTAAAAACTAAATTTAATCACACTCGAATTTCAAGTTTTGAATTTTAAAATTAAAACAATTTTACTCTTAATACTAAATCGACTGAACTCAATTCCGTTGCATCCTTACTCAAAATTTCAGCACAATCAACAAAGATCTATTGAAGTTTTTTGTCATCTGCTGATTAAAACATGTCAAAATCAAGATGATAGAGGCTTGAGGGGGATGTGAATATCACCACTTCTGGGAGCATCTGTGTATTTGGAAGTGTACCTGCCAACTCCAAAGAGCAGAGTGTGACCAATATCGAGGAATAGTGACAAATCCAATGTGGAGGGAGGGGTTGGCATTTCCAGCTATTCCATAATGGACAACTCCCTCAATCTTGAATAAAGTCAACAATAGCTGGGTGGTTATGCCTGCATTTATCTATTATAATAGGAAAGAAAACCCTAATTAGATATCTCAGCTAGTATAGTAAAGAATGAACATGCAGTGATGCCAAATGGGATCATTGAAAGTAGTAAATATATATACCATGCTTAGTCCTGTCATGACTAATATAACCTTTTTCTCAACAATTTTTCCAAAACGAAATCTCCTTCCTATAAAACCAGGAAAAGATAGATAAATTAATGAGACAGAAGGAAAAAATGAGTCTAAGGAGGAAGAACTATATGCTTGGAAAGCAAGAAAACAAACAAAGGGTTAAGCAAATATAATGAGATATAGTTTGTATTCGGAGTAACATGTCGAATGATTTGTGACATTTAATTAGGTTAGGCCGTTTGAGTTCGAAGCTCTCCCGTTATCAGTAAAAAGAAGAAATAATGTAACAATATTTGTATTCTTACAATAATGTTACTACCAGCCAACAATCTCTTTGCCGATGGCTTGTAGCACGTAGTTAGGTTAATTCGGTTCGAAGGTTTCTCATTATCAGGAAAAAAAGGAAGAAATAATGTAATCTTACCAGCAACATCAATGGTAAAGTCAGTGGAAGTATAGTTTGGATGTTGAAGAAGAGGGTTGATTTCAAAAAGGTTAGGAATCACCAGGCCTAGGTAAGGGCCATTCGTGTTGGCTTCATCAATGAGTTTTTGTGTATCTGCTGATATTGCAGCGTCTGCTTGATGCTTATGAAACATCAGTATGAGAGAAGCAAGAAGCATCATGCAAACAACTTTCATGGCTGCCATCTCTAAGACACACAAGCACAAGAATGGCTATGGAGAGTCCAAGTGAGCAGGGTTTCAGGTATTTGTAGAGGAATAAACCAATGGAAACGATTATTTGTGAGTCCCTTCGATAGCCACTAAATGTGTTCCACAAGCGGGGAGTACTATTATTCCCGTGAGAAAACAAAAACAAAAAGTAGAGTAAAAATAATATTAATGAACCTGAATTCATCTTACATGCACAAAAGTGACAAACCAGTAATACTTTGGCTGTCTTATTGGCCACATTAATCAACATGAAGACAGGAGTTTCTTATCTACAAGCATTTGCATTCATTTTTTCTAATATAATTAAAAAAGGAGGATCAAGATTATTTAGATTCGATTTCAATCTTACCTACTATCATATCTTCATAATTTTTTAAAGATTTTAACCACATGATCATGAGAGGGCGTCGGCATTGGCATCGCTGTTCAATTTCTATCAAAATCAAAACATGCACAAACGAACAAATCTTGGGCGCTCAATGCTCATATTGGAGGATGGGACCATCCTACCATGCACAAACGAACAAATCTTGGGCGCTCAATGCTCATATTGGAGGATGGGACCATCCTACCATGCACAAACAAATTTGTATTAATCAATAAATTAACACATCACATGCACAAACAAATTTGTACTGATCAATAAATGAGCACATCTTGGGAGTTCAATGCTCATCTCGGAGCAGGGGACCACCCTACCATGCAACCAGTACCATCTCTCTCGTATGAGTGCCCATTCTATCAGATATGTGATCGAGGACCTTATCACATTGCCAAACTTCCATTAATTATACAATAGTTGATGAAATTGATTTTAAATCTTATAGTATAGTATGTCACAATTTTTTTTTTAATTATTTGGTTTAGTTATAAAATTATCGGCAAGAAGCAAGGCCACTGCAGTTTGATTTTTGAGCATTCCACCAAAGACAAGCAGCTACTGCTGATCCTTGCATCGAACCTAAATAAGTACAACCTGATATCTTATACAAATGGTTACTATAAGTTTTTACAGTGTCATCATTTCAGTTTGCCATTTGCTGAAAATCAAAACAATCAGCTACGCTTTCACATTAAGCTACGAAGATTGAAGTGTGTATTCCGTTCTGTGAAGAAATGCAATAATCTGTTTATTATAGACCAGGGGGTTTGAAAAATGGAGCCAAACCAAAAATCGCATCCACATCGACAGGAACCTGAAGAGCAGTTTTAAGGGCCTCCGGTGTTGTCGTCTTGCCTTTCCAAGTGTTGAACCATGGCCCTCCTCCTACTTCTAGTGCTGCCATGTCACTTTTAACATCCAAGATTTGCTGCATATTGAAAAGACTGGAAGTGTGAGTATATTATGGCTTCTTTATCTCTAGACGTAATCAAATTATTGTATTAATAAGGTAAGAACTAGATTTGAACATATCGAGTTCGATGAATTCATGGAAAGCAACTTCAGGAGCCAATAGCGATATAGCATTGAGGGTAGCAACAAATCCATTCAGCATTATTCAAACCAGAAAGTTGTTGGATTCATCAAACCTAGCGTAATGGAATAAATCTACAATGGATTAGCCTGAGGACGTCGTATCCACAGCGTGTAACAATTACATCAATAATGGCTTTGTTACACCGAGAGCAATATTAAAACTAACAAGGCACTTTTGCAATTTCAAAATTATCTGTTCCTTGATTCCTATCTAAAAATGGTCCAAATTTGGATGGGCAGAAAGACTCAGAGCAGCATGAAATATAAGTAAGATTAAGATGAAATTTTTTTGTGAGATTATACTAAAAGATGATATAATCATTTGGAATCCCCTAGTAGAAAAGCTAAAGATGTAAAAATAATCATTACTCAGCAAGAACTGATGCAGATAGGTAATCCTAGCTCTAAATTGAAGAAAAATATAACTCAGGAAGATGACAATAACATACCTTCCCCTTAGTGCCACTAGATTTCTTTTCCCAGATTGTCAATCGTAGATCACCAAAACAAGTGTCCTTACAAGCTGGAGCAAGGCCAGCCTCTTTTGTTGGAGCACGCAATGTTGTACCTGGATCACTTGTTGTTGCCTCTAACTCAATCTGTTCATTAATAGGAATTAACAAGAGTCCGTAAATGAATACATTTAAACAGGACAGAGAAGCTTTACAGCCATTCAGACAACCTTGCATAATCTACTTTTGAGTTTTAATCTACCAGGTCCACATTTATAGTTCCAAAACTAGGATTTCTGGTTTGAAAACTATTGACACTAGTGCAATGGAGGAAGAAAACATGACCAAGAGACATAAAATTACCATATGTGTCTCATTCTCTGCAGCTATGTGCCAGTAACCCCAATCTGCAATTTCCCAAGATAAAGCACCATTCCATGGCACAATTTCATAGAAAACTCCATCATAGTGCACTCCAATCTGCAATAAGATTAATTTATTATTCAAGCTATAGAAAAAAAAAACTGAGAACTACTAGATTAAAACCAAAAATATAGTTTTCTCTGATAACAACGCATATATACTCTGAGGATATCTAGTTTCAATTCTCAATACTTGTAAGGCTACCACCATATCACAAGTCATGACAATTAAAACATGAAAAGGAGGATGTGGGTTTAACTCTTTCTCCTGATACATGTTAATAGAACAGATGACACTTGAGAACCAGTCCTCTGGGACATTATAAAAAAGAGCAGACACTGATAAACTCGTATTGAATATTGATCAATCAAAGAATGGGCACATCAAGATGATAAATGCCAAAGATTCCTCCACATAAAATAATCAGAAGCAGATTAAAGGCAACTTGCCAAAATGGCCAAATTAATAGTAGGACTTTCATTATGGTAAAAAGAACCCATTATGAATATATTTCTTTGTCCCCTCCTTTCGCTCCATTCTATCACTGATATCTTATTTTCTCTTCAACAAAATTCTTTTCATGCTAAAGGAATCATTAACAGAATAAAGAGAAAACAAAGCAAACATAAAAACTGCTAAAACAGAAGTACCATTGCAGCATTTTCAAAGGTCTCAGTCAGGCCAGGCAGTTGCCTCAGCCCACCACCAGCAGTCAGAGCAACTTCTCCATTTGCACCTTCGAAGACATTACATTGAACCTGAAGTAATATGTCAATGATGAAATCACCATGATTAAAACAGAAATGGCTAAGCTTGATTCAATGGAAAACCTAACACAACCAAAAATGTACTGGGACAACATAATCAGTAGTTAGGTAAGCATTCAGGGAGACGTGAAGGAATTGAGATTTACCCAAAACCATTTTCTAGGGAAGGCTCCACCCCAATTCTTTTCTGAATATGAAGGAGCATCTTGAAACTCAAACCTTTCACCATCCCACTCTATCCAGCCTGCAATCCAAAGTCATAGCCTGAGATAATATTCTCATGCACACATGGATTCTAAAGAGATCAAATTTCAGTCAAGGTGATAGGCGAATAATGGTGAATAACATAGCAAACTGAGTACAGATGTACAGAGAAACAAGAGGAAATCAATTCAAAGTGTAATTGATAATAGGAAGGACATAAGCAAGTGCCTGTTGAAAGTCCACCGGCCATGCAAATTTGCCAATGAGGTTCAAATACCGGAAAAGCTGCAAGCCAGCCAGCTGTTGACTTCTGCTTGGACCCAACATTACCCCAACCATAGATGGGGCGAGTGCTGTACTCCCAACTTGCAGTTTTAACAGTTTTTGCATAATATGTCCTGCAATTAAAACCTAAACCATGTAAACGCAAATGCTGAAATAAGTGATAATAAGTAGTAGATTTAGCTCAATTTTCTACTTTTTGTTAACCTAAAAAGTAATATAATCAAAACATAGACTTTTGAAGAAAATAGGAAATGGGACTAGATCAAAGAACAACTTCTATTTCTGATGCATGTTTGCTATGCCAAAGATTATACAAGGGAAAGAACTTGTAACTATGCAGCAGGAATACTTCTACATAGGAGCATAAGCACATCAACCATCAAAATAACACTTCTTTGATACTTCTCACAAAAGCATAACAATATTAATTCTTTTAAAATATCCAAAAAAGGTATCTGCTGTTTCTTCACCACGTGGAACAAAAGTCTGATACAAATTCATGGTTAGAGTTAAATGCTTTATATTTCTGAATAAAAAAGAAAAATAACAGTAGATAAAAACAAAAAGAAAAGATTTATTATATATGTTTAACATTAAATCATGCTTGTGGGTTCAATTACGAGGAGGTACCTGCCATCATCACGAATAAAGCCTTGATGCCAAAGTGGGCTAACTTGAAAGCCTTCCAAAACTTTTCTACTGAATTCCTACAAATATGTAAAGTTACCAAAGCATCAATATTAACCTACATAAAATATCTCATAGCAGCAGCTCAGAGACTTGCTTTGCAGGCATTTTCCTTAAAGAGTAGAATCCAAAAGTGCTTCTTCACCTCAGGAGGAACCTCCTTACTCGGAGGCCGCGAGTCTTTGTTGGCTAAAAAAGTATTCCCCAACGTTAGCTCCCGCCGACCTATGCATTAAAATATTGTTAATTATGCATAGAACATTTCCATTTATACATTCAGTCGCTGCAATTTAAAGGTATAAACTAGCAAAACACCAAAACACAGAAAGATGATAATTAGACTAACTCTAGCTAACCACTGAATTGATACAATTGAGCTTTATAAAATTTTTAACAATGGGTTTTAGTGATGCTGACCTGTTCAAGAACTCATATCATGCTAGTAATAACTAGAAAACATAGAGAAGTCCAAAGAAAAAGTTAATTGCACTCACTAATAAACATGATGCACAAAAAACCACAGAGTTACCAACAAGAGGCCATAATAAAATCAATTTAAATGACCCATAAATTAAAGTTTAAAACAATTGAAAGAATCTGTGAAAACTGATTAAACCAGACATGGCCACATGTTTTGAATTGCTAAAGTCTAACAAATCCAAAGGATTAAGTGACTATGGTGCATAAAATGGTGAAACATCATAGTGCAATAAAATTCAGATGTCAAGTTATACTTCCTTGATAAAAAGAAATTGATGTCATTTCAAAATTCAGGGCAAGCTCCTGAGAACTTATCCACCTATCCAAGAACAATGATAGGAGGTAGCTCCCCATCAATAAATTCTATTTTTGTTTCAAAGAGAAAAGAATCAAATATTTTATAATGAAGTCAGTAAGGTGTCATTCTGCAGCAACTATATAAAATAAGTGACATATACACCTAATAGATAACAGTTGCATTGCACAATGGTTGGCCATAACACGATCAGATCCTCGATTAAAATTAATAAAGCAAATAACAGACAAAACTTACTTCCCCAAAAGTTTTGAGATTCCTCTGTATATTGACATATATATTTGTCATAAGCACCAAGAATTTGAGCCCCAACTCCTGTAAATCTAGGTCCATGCTGCAGTGTTTCCCATGGCGTTAGTTTCCTCCTAAATGCAGGATTCTCCACAGAGTACATGAAGCAAAAGCTCTCCTTTCGTTCTGGGATTGATACCTTAAAGTACCAACCTTCAAAAAACTGTCGAGCAGTTCCATCAAAGTGGTATCTGTATACAACTAAAGCAATTTATTAATTGGAACTGTATAAAACAGAGCCTTTGATTAGCAGATCACCGTGAATGGTAGCCTTGAGGAACCCCGGTATTAATATTTTACCACCTATAATTTAGACTACAGCAAGACTATGCTTCCTTGATACTTGATACATTAAATCCAAAAAATAAATATCATGGTCATAGAAAATATAAATTTAAGATTCGAAATGGACTCATTAAAAATTCCCCTTTTAAGATTTAGGCTTGGCTTTACTTCTCAGGAACCAAAAAAATGTGTCACTTACATTAGAACAATCAATAATTGAAAATATGTTTTTTTAAATAAAAAAATTCATGATGATTTTTACAGTTAATATAAAATAAAATTAATAAATATGTTCGAAATATAGTATATTTAAATAATTCATCTTTAATCAAATCATAGAATTTTTCTCATAATCATAGTGAATCAAAGAATAGTTCTAGTGGTACGTTACTTTTACTTTTTAACCATTTTCAAAGAAAGACAAAGTAACAAAAACAATAGCCAACTCAAACTAAGCATTTTAAAGGAAAAATTACTAAAATTCAGCTGAAATTATTCAAACTCACTAAACACAACTGGAATTACCCGCTATGAGGAGTCCGAGTGTCTCGATTAGACGGCGTGGGGACATAAACCGGATTGACGGAGACCGGGCTCTCGACTGGCGGCGAAGAAGTTTCGGTTTCAGTCTCGGAGACGGAGCTGCAGGCAATAATCGGCGAGTTCGTTCGAAACCCCATCCTGAGAGGGCGAAGGCGTCGAGGAGAGAATCCATTGCTGGTTGAGGATTGAGAAAATTTAACAGTGGGTTTGGAGTTTAGAGAGCGAAATCCAGCATAACAAATAGGGAAAGAGTGAAGTTCGTTGATCGAGTAAATGTTTGGCTCCATGGAAAATCGCAGGAATGAAAAAAACAGAAGTAATATCTAAAAGCTTTGAAACGAAAAGTCAGGATTGGAGTTTCGACTCAAATCTGTAATTTTTAATGCATTTATAATAAAAATAGGCGAACATGCCGTGGCGCCAAAGTCTAAAAATGAACTGGCAACTGTCGCTGCCAACGGCCAACTTCTCTCTCCTAATTATCGGCTAATTATCGAGTATTAGCAAAAGAAAAAGATTTTTATACCAATTGAGATATAACTAATTCTGGACAAAAAAAAAACATAGATATTAATTAATGCTTAAAAATTATAAAAATATACATTATCATATTAAATAAAATTAACGATTTATTATCAAAATCATTAATAAATTAAAATAATTTTTTTTCAAATTATTACAGTCATATATTATAAATAATTATTTTTATAAAACAATTATATGATATGATTTTGTTATGGGCAAAATAAGATAGAAAATGATAATATGACGTGTCGTCAAGGCAAAGCGCCATGTGTCACGCTGAAATCAAACACAGATGAAAATAGATTTCATATCTAAAATTTAGTTTCGGACTATTTTATCCTTAGATACCTACAGTTAATATGACTAGGTAAATACGTCATTGAAGGCAAAATTCTTCCCTATAAATAGGAGACAGGTATGACATTTTAACCTAATTGAAATTTTACTGGAGAATACACTGAAACTCTGCCGACATCTTTTTCTGACTTAAGCATCGGAGTGCTAACGCAGGGAAGACCCTGCGCTCCTTTGACTATTCTGATTTTTGCAGAAGAGTGACGTGACTGGAAGATCGAGGTACTGACGTCAGCAATCCATCATTGTTGTGCTGATCAACAACAATTGGCGCCGTCTGTGGGAAACGAAAGAAAAGTTGTGGTTCTACATCAATGGTGAAGACACGATCCACGGCAATCCGGGATGCGGAGAATGAAGACACGGCCAGTTCTCCCCTGGACCGTGGAGAAGAAGCTCGGGAGGAGAGTCATATGATGACCATCCCTGTGGCAGAGTTCGAAGCAATGAGGAAACAGGGCGAGGAAACTGCCCGAGCCCTGCGCGAGATGGTAGACTTGTTCAAAGGTGCCTTTCCACAGGCAAATCTTCCACCGGCTGTCCAGAACTGGGCTGAACCGGGGACGCAGAGAAGGAACGCTTCGGAGGCTGGTGAGATTGGGGGCGAGACTGCGAAAGACTTAAGGCGTCAGGGTGCTGGAACTCCGGTGCGTGTGGCTGCGGAAGACCTGTTGTGCGAAGTCGCAGAAGACCTTATACGTGAAGCCGCGGAGCACCAAGAAGCGCAAGAATCTCTCCGCCAGGGTCCGCGAGACTTCCTCCAGGGTGCGAGAGAGTCGGACGGGAGGATGGTGCACCAGGATTCGCGAGACTCCGATGACAGGGTGGCGCACCAGAGTGCGCGAGATTCGATATTGGCATTAATGCGCCAGAGTGCGCGAGAGACAGTAGCCATTGTGCGTCAGGGCACGCCAGTGGTTGGGCATCAGGGTCCGCTAGCAGTCGGGCACCAGGGTGCGCCAGCGGTCTGGCGCCAGGGTGCGCCAGCGTTTGAGCACCAGGGTCAGCCAGCAGTCGGGCACCAGGGTGCGCCAGTGGTTGGACGACGGGGTGCGCCAGAGTTTGAGCACCAGGGTTCGCCAGCAGTAGGGCACCAGGGTGCGCCAGTGGTTGGAAGACGGGATGCGCCAGGGTTCGGGCACCAGGGTGCGCCAGCGGTCTGGCCCCAGGATGCGTCAGAGTTCGAGCACCAGGGTTCGCCAGCAGTCGGGCACCAGGGTGCACCAGTGGTTGGACGACGGGGTGCACCAGAGTTCGAGCACCAGGGTCCGCCAGCAATCGGGCACCAGGGTGCGCCAGTGGTTGGACGACGGGGTGCGCCAGAGTTCGAGCACCAGGGTCCGCCAGCAGTCGGGCACCAGGGTGCGCCAGCGGTCGGGCCCCAGGGTGCGCCAGAGTTCGAGCACCAGGGTCTACCAGCAGTCGGGCACCAGGGTGCGCCAGAGGTTGTGCACCAGGGTACGCCAGAGGTCTGGCGCCAGGGTGCGAGAGACGCGGTTCGTGATTCCTGCCGCCAGGATGTGCGAGAGCCGAGTGGTGATCTGATGCGCCAGGGTACACGAGGGCGAGACCGCAGTGAATTGCAGGGCATCGAGGAAGGTACCAGAGGAATGGGTTGCCCGAGTATACAGGACCCCGCACGTATGGAGAACCCCTCACAAGAAACTGGAGAAGGTTCAAGGCGTCCAAGGGCAAGAGGCGCGGCACGGGAGATTGTTAGGGGTCTCAGACGTCCAAATGTTGAAAATTTCTCTATGGATGGTGTAGGAGGTGCTGGGATGATGGGGTCTCATATGAATAGGAGAGGCTCAGAGGTAGATCCGACATGGAACCCCCTACTGAAGTAGCAAACTTTTTATCTCGAACCGAGAGGAATCAAGCCCCTAATCTATACAACAAGGGGAAAGAGACTGTCGATTGTGATCAAGCTGATTCATGTAATGTCGGAAAGATCCAAGATGCTATGGACATGAAGAGAATAGTTGAACAAATTTTAGAAGAAAAGAGATTGGTTCCAACCGAAGAGAACCAGAGACGGAAGGTCCCGTTCAGCGCAGCAATCATGGGGAAACCACTACCCCCAAAGTTTAAAATGCCGCAAATAGCAGCGTATGCAGGAAAAACAGACCCTTCCGATCATGTAGAAAGCTATGAGTCATTGATGCTACTACATGGATGGGAGGATGAGATAATGTGCAGGGCGTTCTCTCTAACCTTGACAGGTCATGCATTGAAATGGTTCAACAATTTGCCAGAAGGGTCTATTTCTTCCTTCAACCAGCTAAGAAGAGAATTTTTGAGAGCCTTTGGGATAAATAGTCAGAGAAGAAAGGAGGCCACCTATTTGCTCACCCTAAAGCAAGGAGACAAAGAATCACTGAAGAGCTATGTAGACCGATTTCGAGATGCTACTCTGGAGGTGCGTGATCTGCAAGTAGGGATAGCAGTGACAGCCATGCTCCAGGGAACACGGTCTGGAAAACTCCAGGAATCATTGTCCTTGGATCAGCCAACGACAGTCTCAGACTTGTTCTCTCGAGCCAACAAGTACATTACCTAAGAGGAGGTGATGAAATCAATTCTGAGGGGAGATTCCAAGGAAGGAAAGAAGCGGGAGAGAGACCTCGACGAGAGGAATATGGAGAGATCAGACAGATTCGACAAAGCCCCAAAGTTGAAATATGCAAGCTACACACGACTTTCTGAACCACGCGCTTCGATCCTAGCAGCGATCGAGAGAACTGGGATGCTCCAATTCCCTAGAAGAGGTGAGGGAAACCTGGGAGGAGATCTCAGATCCTATTGTAGTTTTCACTCCGCCTTTGGTCATTCAACGGAAAGGTGCCACGATCTTATGAACCAACTTGAGAAGTTAGCTAGAGAAGGGCTGTTGGACCGCTACACTCAGAAAATCGAGAGGAATCAATATCCTGCTCATGGTCAGAGGGACAATAGACCAGGTGATAGACGTAATGACGGTAGAGTCAACAGAAGAAGAATCGAGGAGAGAGGAAATGTGGCAAGACAGGGGGAACGTAGGAATCAGCAGATTGATAATGAGCCTACAGGACCCGCGATTAATGTCATCTCTGGAGGAGAGTACACAGCAGGCACCTCATCTACCTCACGGAAGGCTTATGCTAGACAAGCATACCAGGTTCATTCGGTAATGAAAATAGCTGAGGACGAAGAGATGATTACCTTCACGCCCGCTGATCAAGGAGATGTTATCATTCCACATGATGATCCAATGGTTATATCAGCAGTAGTGGCCAAGCATCCGATAGGGCGAATCCTGATAGACAATGGGAGCTCGGTGAACCTCATCTATTGGAACTGTTTCGAGAAAATGAATTTGAGCGAGGATAGGTTGAAGCCGGTAACTACTCCTCTCTTTGGTTTCACAGGAGAAAAGGTTAAGGTGGCAGGGTCTGTCGAACTACCTGTTACTCTGGGTGAAGAACCTAAGAGTGTTACAAGACAGGTTCTATTTATGGTGGTCAGGTCGGCCTCTCTGGCTTATAACGTTATCCTCGGACGTCCATTATTAAGCGATATGAGAGCCATACTTTCCCCGTGTTACTTGCTGATGAAGTTCCCAACTCCAAGAGGAGTGGGACAAGTTAGAGGAGACCAAAGGAGAGCAAGAACATGTAATGTTGCATCGACTACATGTAAGGGGATTCAGAGGAAGGAAACCCTCACTATCATGGAACCATCGAAGCCAAAGCCGGTTGAAGAAATGAAAGAAGTGAAGTTGGGGATTGAGGGCAAAGAGAAGAAGGTGTATATCGGAAGCCGATTGAAACCAGAAATGCAGGAAGAAATAATAAAATGCTTGAGGGCTGATATTTTTGCATGGACCCCCACTGATATGCCTGGAATAGATCCGAAGGTCATTTGTCATGAACTTAACGTGCTACCCGGAGCTAAGCCTATCAAACAGAAAAAAAAGAATTTTGCCCCCGAGAGGCACCAAATCATTGAAGAAGAGATAGACAAGTTGCTTAGGGCTGGATTCATTCAGGAAGTCCTGTATCCGGAATGGTTAGCAAATGTGGTGATGGTGAAGAAAGCCACCGGAAAATGGAGAATGTGTGTAGACTTTACGGATTTGAATAAGGCATGTCCGAAAGACTCATATCCACTACCTCGGATAGACAAACTCGTAGATGAAACTTCAGGATACGAGTTTCTTAGCTTCTTGGACGCTTTCTCCGGCTACCATCAAATCTTAATGCACCCGAAAGACGAGGAGAAGACGTCTTTCATCACTGATAAAGGGACTTACTGTTACAGAGTAATGCCGTTTGGACTAAAAAACGCAGGTGCCACATACCAGCGTATGGTGAATAGAGTTTTTAAAGACTTACTCGGAGTTACAATGGAAGCTTATGTGGACGACATGATTGTGAAAAGTAAAGAAGGGGAGTCTCATGCTTTGCAACTATCCAAAGTCTTCTCGGTCCTAAGGAAGTACCGCATGAGACTGAATCCCGACAAGTGTTCATTCGGAGTCCAGTCTGGGAAGTTTTTGGGGTTCATGATAACCAACCGTGGGATCGAGGCTAACCCCGAGAAGGTCCAAGCCATTCTGGATATGAAACCTCCAGTTACAGTTAAAGAGGTACAGAGGTTGACGGGGAGGATAGCCGCACTAAACTGCTTCCTGTCAAAATTAGCCGAAAGGAGCTTGCCTTTCTTCAAAACACTCCGAGGCGGAAAGAACTTTCAGTGGACCGAGGAATGTCAAACAGCCTTTGAGGAATTGAAGGAGTATTTGAAAGAGATCCCATTACTGTCAAGGCCTCTAACCGGGGAGCAGCTGTTTGTGTACCTCGGAATAGGTGATAAAGCGGTAAGTGCAGTTTTGCTGAGGAGAACCGCAGAAGGTGATAGGCCTGTTTATTATGTAAGCAAAGTGCTCTTGGAAGCAGAGACGAGATATCCCCAGATTGAGAGAGTTACGTTAGCACTCGTTGTAGCAGCTCGAAAACTACGCCCCTATTTTCAGGCACATTCTATAATTGTACTAACAGATCAGCCACTGAGACAGATACTCCAAAAGCCAGAACATTCCGGAAGGTTAGTGAAATGGGCAGTGGAGCTCGGGGAACACGATATTTCTTTTCAGCCTCGACAGGCTATTAAGGCACAAGCTTTGGCAGATTTTATCGTTGAATGCACATGTCGAGATGAGGCCAAGAAGGAAGAGTTGAACTGGTGGAAGCTATTTGTTGACGGGGCGTCGAATGTCAGGGGAAGCGGAGCTGGCATCGTGCTAATATCACCTGAAGGAGAAATGATAGAATACTCTCTACGCTTCGATTTTCCTAGCTCCAATAATGTGGCTGAATATGAAGCATTAATTTGTGGCATGAAACTTGCAAGGGAGCTCCAAGTTCAAAATTTGCTAGCCCATAGCGATTCGCAACTCGTCGTCAACCAATTCAAAGGACAGTATGAAGTGCGAGAATCTACCCTTGTTCCGTACTTAGAAAAGGTTCGGTGGTTAGCTCAATTGTTTGACAATTTTCAGATAACCCAAATTGACCGATCTGAGAATGGCCATGCCGACGCTCTATCTAAGTTGGCATCCTCCAAAGAAGCTACTGGGAGAGTCGTAAAGGTGGAAAGATTGGTTAGGTCGAGTATAGAAGAAGAAGAAAGGGTGTTAGAGATTGACGTCGGTTCTGACTGGAGAGTGACTATGAAACAGTATTTAATGGAGGGAACGCTCCCCAGTGAAAAGGAAGCAGCTCGGAAAATGAGAACTCAGAGTGCGAAATTTACTCTGATCAACGGGGAACTTTATAAAAGAGGATATACCATGCCGCTGCTGAAGTGTTTAGGACCAGAACAAGCCAACTACACATTGGCTGAGGTCCACGAAGGGATATGTGGAGAACACTTAGGAGCACGAGCTCTGGCAGCAAAAATACTCAGGGCAGGATTTTATTGGCCCACACTCAAGCAAGATGCACTTGATAAGGTGCGAAGATGTGACAAATGTCAAAGGTGCGCCCCCCTGATGACTACCCCAGTATCGGCCCTTCAAAGTACATTCCAGCCCACGCCGTTTGCCCAATGGGGTTTGGATATACTGGGACCATTCCCAGTGGCTACGGGTCAACGAAAGTACTTGTTGGTAGCCACGGATTACTTTACCAAATGGGTCGAAGCAGAGTCCCTGGCCACAATTACTGAGAAAAAGGTCGAAGAAATGGTTTGGAAGGAGATAATTTGCCGATTTGGAGTCCCAAGGATCTTGAACGTAGATCATGGGAAGCAGTTTGATTGCGAAGCATTCCGAAATTTCTGCGAGGGATTGAAGATTCAGCTCAGGATATCCTCTGTAGCATATCCGCAAGCCAATGGCCAAGCAGAAATCAGTAATAGGACCATACTTCATGGCCTCAAGACTCGCCTGGACAAAGCAAAAGGGGCCTGGGTGGACGAGCTGCCTAGTATTCTATGGGCATATAGAACGACGAGTCGGGTACCGACTGGGGAAACACCGTTCAGCTTAGTATATGGAACTGAAGCATTGATACCTGTAGAAATTGGAGCTGGCTCACCGAGGTTAATTCCCTATGTGCAAGAAGTGAATTCTCAAGGGTTGCGAGAGAATCTGGATCTGCTTGACGAGCAGCGAGATCTTGCCGCTATACGGCTGGCCGCTTATCAGCAAAGGGTTGCTCGTTATTATAACTCCCGTGTAAAAGATAGACCCCTACATGAAGGAGATCTTGTGCTACGAAAGTCAATTATCACCAATGCCTCAAGAGAAGATGGGAAGTTCAGAGCAAATTGGGAAGGGCCCTACAGAGTCAGGAAGATGATCGGACCTAGTACCTGCATCTTGGAAAGTTTGCTAGGCAAGAAGATAGCAAAGACATGGAATGCTAATCACCTGAAGCCATATTGGCAATGAGATGTTCATTTTTACCTTTTATTCTTTTTATTATTCTATTGTCAAAACGATGAATTGAAATTAAGCAATGAATTATTAAATACTTTCATCTATGTTGCAAGATAAAGGGCTTGAAGCGAAAAATGCGCGAGGTAAGCCATGAAGAAAACGTGCAAGGGCTTGAAGCGAAAAATGCGCGAGGTAAGCCACGCACTCAAGATAAAGGGCTTGAAGCGAAAAATGCGCGAGGTAAGCCATGAAGAAAACGTGCAAGGGCTTGAAGCGAGAAATGCGCGAGGTAAGCCACGCACTCAAGATAAAGGGCTTGAAGCGAAAAATGCGCGAGGTAAGCCATGAAGAAAACGTGCAAGGGCTTGAAGCGAAAAATGCGCGAGGTAAGCCACGCACTCAAGATAAAGGGCTTGAAGCGAAAAATGCGCGAGGTAAGCCATGAAGAAAACGTGCAAGGGCTTGAAGCGAAAAATGCTCGAGGTAAGCCACGCACTCAAGATAAAGGGCTTGAAGCGAAAAATGCGCGAGGTAAGCCATGAAGAAAACGTGCAAGGGCTTGAAGCGAAAAATGCGCGAGGTAAGCCACGCACTCAAGATAAAGGGCTTGAAGCGAAAAATGTGCGAGGTAAGCCATGAAGAAAACGTGCAAGGGCTTGAAGCGAAAAATGCGCGAGGTAAGCCACGCACTCAAGATAAAGGGCTTGAAGCGAAAAATGCGCGAGGTAAGCCATGAAGAAAACGTGCAAGGGCTTGAAGCGAAAAATGCGCGAGGTAAGCCACGCACTCAAGATAAAGGGCTTGAAGCGAAAAATGCGCGAGGTAAGCCATGAAGAAAACGTGCAAGGGCTTGAAGCGAAAAATGCGTGAGGTAAGTCACGCACTCAAGATATAGGGCTTGAAGCGAAAAATGCGCGAGGTAAGCCCCCCAATATAAAAAGAGAATATGCAACAAATAAGCAATAATGAGAATTTAGAACATAATATTATAAAGCAAATTGATTTATTAACTTTGGTAAAAACTTTATACATGAGAAGCTATCAAAGTCTCTAATACAAAGAACACTAACAACAAAGAAAAATAACTAAAACTATTCATCAGCTGGTGGAGGATTGCCTTCGCCCGATGCTTCGGATTCATCGCCTTCTAAATCACCCAGAGCATCAATCACTCCTGATTGCGGGCGAGGCTCCCAAGGGCCCGACAGGTTGGAGAGATCGTCATGGGCTCCCTTCTCAAGGTAGGTCTCGAAGTCCTCCTTGTCAGGCTCATATTCTGCCCAACCACGGAACTCGCTAGTATAATCCTCCAACCGCGTCGACCACTGCAGCTCGGGAAAAGTCTCCCCTGATCTCTCCTTCTCTAGCCAAGAACGCGCCATATAAAAACCGTACTTCGCAAAGCCAGTGGCAAATAACATCTTTCTGTCGTAACAGTCTTGCGATAAACGGTACTCCCGTACAGCTTCGGAACGAATCTCGTTCCTCGCGTCCTGGCTAACTGAAGAAGATGAAGGTCCTCTACGTAAACTCGAGACCTCCTCTTTCAACTACGTGTCGTCAGATTCCAGTTCATCATAACTAGTCTGGAGGTCTTGGAGCTTTTGTAGAACTGAGTCCAACTCCTCTTGAGTTGCAGTTAAGGACTCCTTGTACTCCTTGGACCTCTCTTGCTCCTTGACAAAATCCTCTTGAAGGCGGACATGGCTGAGGTTTAGGTCCTCGTTTTCCCTCTTCAGCCGGTCAAGTTGCTCGGGAAGCCTCCTATACTGATTCTTCTCGGTTATCCACTCAGCCTTCTCACTCCTCAACTGCTGAAGATCGGCATCAGCCCGAGTCCTATAAGCTCGGTATCGTGCGTTGCACGCGATCACCTGCTGAGCTGTCTGAAAATACAAAGAAAAGCAAAGGATCAGTTAAGGAAACACCGCAAAGAATAAAAAGAGAAAAGCAGAAAGGGAAAGCGAGTTAAGCAGATACCCTCATTGCTAAGTATTCGGCTTGATCCTCGGATTGAGGAAAACTCTTGAACAACTCCGCCTCGTCTCTAGGGAGTATGGTCGACTAGCCCAACCGGGCTGCTACGCCAGGGTCGTGGATGGAGTCGTTGTCATTAACGCCCGGATACACTATAAAGTTTTGCCCGTGAACCGCCACACCCCCGTCAACCACGTATCTGGAAGTGTTAAGGTCTGCAACGGGGGGAAATGCCGGGGTATCTCTCATGGACGACTCAATATACAAGCATCGTCTCTCAATTCGAGATGGACGAGTCGTGTTGCACTCGGCCCGATTCGCCTGGTGATGATCCTCTATCTCAAGGTCTGGAAGCGGTGGATCCACGGCTGCTTGTTTCCCCCTATCTCGATCACGAGAACCAGATCCCTCAGGAGGAGTGGGAAGGGAAGCTGGAGGAGGCCTCGACCTCTCGCCTCGAGAATCAGAGTCTGAAACGTGAGCATGGCTTCGGGACTCACGAGTTTGATCCCGCTCACGCCTACGCTTGGAAGGACGGATAACTCTAGCAACATCCTCATCACCTCCGCGTCGCCTAAAAGCGCCTCTAAGATGTTCCATCCCTGGAAAAGAAACAGAAAAAACAAAAGTTAAAACAAACAAAAGGAAGATGGACAAATATTTATGCAATGAAATGCAGTATGAAATCACCCGGATTCAAATAATCATCAAGCGAATGGATGTTAGCTAAGCTCTCATCCGTGGGCAATTCTAGAAAAGGGCTGCCAAACGCCTCGCCCTGGCCCCAATCTACATCTTCCTCCGACTCTACCTCCGAAGGATCAGTGGGACTGCCCACACCATGACCTCCCTCGGGAAAACCAGATGGAGAAGGCTCAGGAGTAACAGCTGAGGCGCATCCCCAACCCGCAGCAGTTATGCTCTCCGGAGTTAATACCGACAACAAGGCACCCTCATCCTCTACTTGAAGCTGAGAAATGAGGGGGCCATATGCGTCTCTTAAATTAATAATCGGGCTAAGATTATTGGGTCCACAATGACTCCACCGAGTAGGAATATTCAAAGATGAGGGAACCTCGACGACAAACCAATCAGATGCATAATTGTGAAGCTTAGAGGGAGGCTTTCCGAAAAGCTTAGTACTCTGACCCCTTCCAGAGACTTTTTGAATACAAAAACGGGTCAAATTGCGTACACTACGAACTCTGAAGAAAGAATTGAATAGTGGGACAGTAGGCCTGACGCTAAGCCTATGGCATACGACCGTAAATCCTACTACTTGGGCCCACCCGTTGGGATGAAGTTGAGCGGGAACTATGCCATAATGGCGAAGAAAAGCAACTCCAAATTCAGGAAGAGGGAAGCGAAATCTAAATTCCAACGAAGCCCGATGTACAGGAACACCGCTGCTAACGGATTGGGGAGCGAGCTCAGTTGCCGCAGGAAGCCTATAAACATAACCCTCCGGAAGAGGAAAGTTACTCCTAAACTGTTCAAGATCAGACTCTCTAAGCCTAGAATGGGGATCCAGAACTATTTCTTTTCCGCGACCGTGCCCGGCCATTAATACCTAAATGCCGTGAGGGTCCTAGAGGCCGCGAGGGTCCTAATGCCGTGAGGATGCTAGTGCCGTGAGGGTCCTAGTGCCGTGAGGTTGCTATGCCGTGAGGGTGCTATGCCGTGAGGATGTTAGTGCCGTGAGGGTGCTATGCCGTGAGGGTGCTAAGCCGTGAGGGTGCCATGCCGTGAGAGTGCCATGCCGTGAGGGTGCCATGCCGTGAGGGTGCCATGCCGTGAGGGTGCTATGCCGTGAGGGTGCTAGTGCCGTGAGGGTGCTATGCCGTGAGGGTGCTATGCCGTCAGGATGCTAGTGCCGTGAGGGTGCTAGTGCCGTGAGGGTGCTATGCCGTGAGGGTGCTAGTGCCGTGAGGGTCTTAGTGCCGTGAGGGTGCTAGTGCCGAGAGGGTACTATGCCGTGAGGGTGCTAGTGCCGTGAAGGTGCTATTGCCATGAGTGTACTATGCCGTGAGGGTCCTGGTGTCTTAAGGCCGCAAGAATCTAAAAGGTGAGAGTCACTTGCCGAGAGTATAGATTGCCGCAGGGGTTCGCCGCAAGACTACGCCGCAGGAGTTTGCCGTGAGACTAGAACGAGAGGATTTGCCGTTAAGATCCGCCAAGTTCGAGGTAAAAATGAAGTCTGAGCCTCCACTCTCACGCTATATATATATGCCGGCGGGGACGATGATAAAACGGTTACTCTTCCGCGTCCAATAATCCGCGAAAGAGTGGGGAGCAATTGTTATGGGCAAAATAAGATAGAAAATGATAATATGACGTGTCGTCAAGGCAAAGCGCCATGTGTCACGCTGAAATCAAACACAGATGAAAATAGACTTCATATCTAAAATTTAGTTTCGGACTATTTTATCCTTAGATACCTACAGTTAATATGACTGGGTAAATACGTCATTGAAGGTAAAATTCTTCCCTATAAATAGGAGACAGGTATGACATTTTAACCTAATTGAAATTTTACTGGAGAATACACTGAAACTCTGCCGACATCTTTTTCTGACTTAAGCATCGGAGTGCTAACGCAGGGAAGACCCTGCGCTCCTTTGACTATTCTGATTTTTGCAGAAGAGTGACGTGACTGGAAGATCGAGGTACTGACGTCAGCAATCCATCATTGTTGTGCTGATCAACAACAGATTTAAATGACAATAACTTAAGCATAGAGTTTCGGTTTCAGTCTCGGAGACGGAGCTGCAGGCAATAATCGGCGAGTTCGTTCGAAACCCCATCCTGAGAGGGCGAAGGCGTCGAGGAGAGAATCCATGGTTGAGGATTGAGAAAATTTAACAGTGGGTTTGGAGTTTAGAGAGCGAAATCCAGCATAACAAATAGGGAAAGAGTGAAGCTCGTTGATTGAGTAAATGTTTGGCTCCATGGAAAATCGCAGGAATAAAAAAACAGAAGTAAAAAATAAAAGCTTTGAAACGAAAAGTCAGGATTGGAGTTTCGACTCAAATCTGTAATTCTTAATGCATTTATAATAAAAAATAGGCGAACATGCCGTGGCGCCAAAGTCTAAAAATGAACTGGCAACTGTCGCTGCCAACGGCCAACTTCTCTCTCCTAATTATCGGCTAATTATCGAGTATTAGCAAAAGAAAAAGATTTTTATACCAATTGATATATAACTAATTCTGGACCAAAAAAAAATCATAGATATTAATTAATGCTTAAAAATTATAAAAATATACATTATCATATTAAATAAAATTAACGATTTATTATCATAATTATTAATAAATTAAAATAATTTTTTTTCAAATTATTACAGTCATATATTATAAATAATTATTTTTATAAAATAATTATATGATATGATTTAAATGACAATAACTTAAACATATGATGTGTATTAAAAAATACATTTGGTAGAAGAGATAACAAATATTTTATTATTTAAGAAATTAAGCCCAATTTAACCTAACGAATATTTAATAATTTTTATCTACATTTCTAAAATCTATTAATTCAATAATTACCTTTAAGTCTACATTTCTTATCGTCCTTTACATAATAAATGTTGCATGGTATTGTTAGGTCTATAAGTGTATCGAGTACATTGACTCCATTGATAATTAATTAAAATTAATTTGATATATCGATTCGCGTTAATGATAATGTAATAAATAGTTACAATAATAAAATGATAAAAAAATTTAATGTCAAATTATTATTTTATTTTATTAAAGATGAATAATTTTAATAAAATAGCAAAAAAAAATGAAATAAAAAATAAAAATGGTAATTTTATCTTTTTTACATGTTTTTTTTTTTTTTGAGTCCACTGAAGATAAAATTCAAAGGACTCCCAACGTCAGAACTTGTCCTGAAGCCCTAATCCTGGCACCTTGATTTTACTTTCCTCTATGCACGTTCAAAAATGGCTATAACTTGTTGACCAACACCTAATCCTCGAAAAACCTGCAGGCGATCAACCGATGGCGTTGAAGCCAAAGCAGCAGTATTTGCATGCACGAAAGTAGAACGAAACACAGTTCGATATTATTAGCCTTTTTACTGATCCAACATATGATCAGACGACAAAGAAAAGATGCTGTATAAATCGATGAAAACAATGAAGAAGAGAATTGAGACACAGAAAGTGGACAAGAAGCAGCCAGAAAAAGAATGCATTGCGGGTCAAGTCTGAGTTGGGAACCTTGAAGAGAATTAGGATAGGAGAATGATCATGGCCATGGATTGTTGAGAGAGTGAAGAAAAGAGCCGAAGAGAACTTTGTCTGGCACATTGAACAGGGCAGAAAAACTATAGGCGAAAAATAGCGTCGACAGCAGGATTCGAACCTGCGCAGGCAATGCCCAACAGATTTCGAGTCTGTCTCCTTAACCACTCGGACATATCGACGCCAGCATGCAGAAGATCCAATAAAATAAATTGTTCTCATTCTTAAATTCTGTCTAAAGTCCAACAGCAATCCAAAGTCTCGGTACATATATTAGTACTAGTTATGATTGCTAAGTTGAATTCAAATTTTCAAGGTGGTCGTCTGTCAAATTTGCATTTGCTATTGCTAACGGCCGAATGAGAAAAACCAAGAAACAGAAACTTTGTCGGGAAAAACATGCTTCCTTGACTGGAAAAGCTCACATGAAAACAGGAAGTGCAAAAGAGTTTAGGTGCTAATTACACTCTAATTATAGAAAATTCTTTTTCTCCAAATAGATTTCAAGATGTCAAATCAATATATTTATATGGGGTACAGTCATGTTAGAGTTTAACTTCTTAAATTTTGGTCATGTTCACTTTGTTCTTTAAGTGTTTCCTTTCTCCAAAAAGGTTAATGAAACTTAGCCATTTATAACAAACCATACATAACAGGTTAACTAACAAAAAGATGCCCTCAAAGTCCTTTCATTATAACGCACCATTGTAATTTAATGTAGTCAATGTCCATATCAGTATTATTAGTCTTTGCCATCTTGTTCTGAAACAGCATTTCTGCTGAATTGCCAAAGCTGCACCAGAAATGAATAAGATACAAGCAACATAACAATGCACTAAAAGCAGAGCTGGGGGTAACAAGTAAATAATTAAAATTGCTTTCAGTTATACTTGAAAGAATAGCTAAACCAGAATGAGAGCCAAAGTCTGAATCACACAAGGATGCTTTTCATGTGGCTGGTACTTACCTAACTGGTACCGTGAAATTTCTCTCAACCAAAATGGCAGGTAATGCAGAAATGGGAAAATAATATGTTTACAGTTGTCTGCAAAATACTCTACCATTTCAGCTAGGAGGTAAGTACATCGAAATCCTTATGCTTGGCCACTTAGCTTAGGCATCAGCCTAATTATGAGTCACCTTCGCTGACAATGAAATGCAACTCCTGGCCACCTTACCTACCACCCAAAATAATCAATATGAAAAATCAGATAAATCTAAATTGAGATATAGCTCTTTGCAGACATGTACCAAACAAGCATAGAAAATCAATGGTTCCAGCCCGTATGCATCATTTTTAAACCATTTGGAATAAAGTTTGAATCTGGTTGCTACATTTCTAAACCCAACGTGGTAGAATCCAGCAAAGTCTGCTTGCCAAGAGGCGAGTCTATTAGTCTCAACAAGCTAGTGCAGCATTCTTTGTTCAATGGATTGGCCCAGCGGGTCAGGAATATAGCTAAAAGTTCAGTTTCTCATTATTCATTAAGTATCCCAGAAATTTTTGTTTAATTTTCCGTATATTTTTCTTCTCACTTTGACAATGAATACACTGAACTCAAGTTAATATTAAATTACTTTTATTTCCATGTTGGTTTTTAACATTTCATATGCAAAATTTTTTGAACAAATACTTCGATTACTTGAGAGAGAACCGACACTCACCTGGACAATCAAAATTAAGTCCCTTCACATCCAGAATTTCACATCAGTGGAGCAATAACATCTAAATTATTCTTCATTAACCATTTTTGGGGGTAGAAGGAATTAGATGATTCAACGTTTAGCTCCCAAACCATGATTTTTGAGCAGTCCTGTAGCAAGCCTTCCATCTGGCTTTCATCTTCCACTAGTTGTTCGATAAACAAGCTTGCCTGCAATTCAAAACAATGAAGCGAAATGTTTGAAAAAAATATGCCAGCAGTATGTATCAAGGCATTTCAATATAGGTTATGGTGCAAGATACTCTTCCAAGGGTTAATTTTCAGAGGACATAGTTTCAATTTTTCACACCAAGTTTTGGAGAATTCTGTTCACTTTGTTTTAGTTTCATTTTTGTTTCCATCTTTTCACTGCTCAAACATAAAAAAGTATGATTTGAATTGCCAATAACCTTTTTCTTTTTCTTTTCCTCCCCTACCAAAATTGACTTAATCGGCAGATGTAGTAAATGGCAGCAACAGCCATGCTCACTGCAGTATGGTGAAACAATATGAAACTCAAGGACAATTAAAGAAGAGTTAACAAACACTAACTTGGAAGCCATCTTTGACTGTGTCAAACTGTCTAATCAGTTCAAGAGTCGGTCGGTGCCATCGCTTTGGATCCCAGAGTATGGTACTGTTGAAGGCAAATCCTGTCATTTCAGCATGGAATCTTCGGAATCTCCTACTCAGTCCATTTAGGTGCCATCCAATGACCTGAGTTCCATTACAAACAGGGCCCTCCAGTACAACTCTACTTTTGTCCCATGTTTGTTTAGCCACAGTCCATGTCCCAAAACGCCTATAAATAAAGGCCAGAGTGAAATAAACTGCCCTAGTAGACACAAGTAAAAGACAGAAGGGCATTGTGGCTATGACAACTAAAATAAATAAGCAAAGTGCTCCACGCAAAGAATGAACAGCAGGGAACCATATAGAGATGATAAAAGCCTAATTGGAGGCATCTTTAGTAGTAAACCTTCTCACTAACTTCCATATTGAAGGGAACAACTAATTCCTTGTGAGAAATAATAAAACAAATAAAAAGTTCAACTATCGGTGCTGACTAAATCATGCGATATAAGTAAATCAATGCATTCATTTCATCTTTCCAGGCTAGTGCTAAGTTGTATATATCTGATTCCTATTTTAGTCCAGGGCTAAAATAACATATCATCTCAACCATTGTTACACTAATACAAGATCATCTTAAGGAAATCTGTTCCCAGTTATAGACATGGCATAATCAAGAGATATGTAACAGCTTTAGGAATTTCAGGATCATTTCACGCTTTTCCAGTTCCTTCTTTTCTTCAAACTAAAATCCCCATATACTAATGATTCTCGTGCTTCAATGAAAGCTCAGAAAGAAAGAAGAAACAAACCATGACCTAAATAAGTTCCTGTTTTCATTTTTGTCACTCACTAGGGTGTCATACTAGAGAAAGAATCACCAGATTTGCATTACAATACCATCAAGAGAGACATTAAACAGAAGACATTAGGAAATACATAACAAGCATAATCATAATAATGCAAAAAATTAGAAATATAAAGGAGATACCTAATATGCCTCATTTGCTCAAATAGATCAACTGAGTATATGTTATCCTCATTGGCAAAGTAGACAATTCCATCAAGATGATGAGTTTCAATGTGAGATAACGCCACATTTATTTGGTGAACATTTCTGTCTTTTATATCAGTCAGATTTTTCTTGCAAACAAGATGCCTGTACATAACACTGCTCCTTCTTAGGATGTCAGCAGTTTCCTCAGACTGCGAAGTCACGTCCACAACTATCCACAATAGAGGAGGTTGGACCAGCTTTAATGTGTATGCCAAACGATTTAGATAATAGGCTTGAAGTGATCTAGCATATGTTGGAGTTACAACTATCAAAAGCTTACTAGATTCCAGATCTATATCTTGAGGAAGCAATTGATTAGTTGCATTATCTAAATTCCGTTCTATCGTTTCCTGTCTCTGCAGTAGTGCCTGTGCCCCCAATGTGACATTATTTTCAACCCCAGTGTTGTCCATCATTGATGTTACATTTATCTCTGAACTGTCATGTTTTTGAAAACTCCCAACGGTTGATACTACCTCAAAAGAGAATGCCTGGTGCTTTGTAATGGGATTCATATATGAAAAATCCACAGAAACGAATGGTGTCAATCCAATAAAAAAACCAACTATGAAACAAATGAAGAAATGAAAAAGGGCCCTCCTCCAAACTTGTCCTTTTTGTTTTGACCTGTCAAGAGGCCTAGAGGATCTAGGTGAAAAACCACCAAACACCAAAGCTTGAGAATCCCATAAACCAAAAAGAGAAGCTAGCAATCTACTAGTCGATGGGTAGTTCTGAGTACATGATGATGACTTGGACAAAGGAGAAGGAACTGAACGTTCAGCCTCCCCAGTAGCTAGAGTCCCCTGTCGAGGCACTGGGGACAGTGTTCTTCTAATTGATGCCATAACACTAATCTAATGTGCTCCTGAATCAATAAAGAATCACCACAGCAAAGCAACCAAATTTATCACAAGGTCGCTTAGAACATTACCATCCAAATATGTAATATGTGTTCCTTTCTCCATTGCAGATTCCTTAATCTATCTTTTCTGCAACAATCTAGTGCCAGTATTAACCATAAATCCTACCAGATACATTATTTCAAAAACACAATTCCGTATCAACTTAAAAATGCCGGTAAATCTACCAAAGTCAAGGCAAAGTTCTTGATCTACAATGAACTGTCCACTTTAACAAAACAAGCAAAAAGGCACCACTCTTGACTACAAAACAATGAGATTCGAAACCAAAATGCAACCAAATGAACAACCGAATTACCTTCCAACGGAAATGGGTCTTCGATCTTCTTTCCCAAAAGTCACATAGAAGAGAGAACTAACATCATCTCAGAGCTTTTTGTTCATGCTTTACAGAGCAAAAAAAAAAGCATCAACATTTTCAGATCTTCCTTTGCCTAAACCAAAGTCAAAACGGAGAGTAAAATAAGAGCTTAAAGAAAGTGTTCAAGGAATCTTTGTAATGGCCCTGGCCCTCGAGGGTTAACAGTTCAGAGAACACGGTCCTTGCTTCCAATCAGAAAGGTTCAGACACGACAAAATAAATTTTTTGTTTTTTTTTTTTTTCCCGATTGGATATTTCTAGCAAACCAACGGTATTATGGAGTATGTATAAAATTGAGCTGTTTGATTCACGTGTAAGGATGTGATAGCCTCACACTGCATCCATGGGCCAAACAGTTTAAATTTTCTTTTCGATCTTTTGGATGGTACAGCTTAGCCCAAGACCAGCCCTGGTAATGTCAAGTGGAGTTGGAAACGGCCCAAGTCCCGTACTTGTTTATACATCCCGAAGTTTATGATTCGCCTTCGTATAGGATAAAATTTTGTTTTGGAAAAAATATAAAATTTTTATATTAAAATTTATATTGTTATGTTAAATATAATTTTTTTTATTACTTTATATACATACATATATATATATATATATATATATATAAAATTTATCACGTTTTATCTTTTGTTATCTTTTAATTTTTTATTTGTATCATTTCTTATATTGTGTCTATGATAATCATGTTTGTATATATTATATGGTTTTTTTAATTTTAAAATATTTAAAATTTTAATTTAACATTTATATATTCAAAAAGAATATAATTTTAATCACACTAACATGTTTTGATTTATTTTAAATATGGATTTAATTTTAAAAATCATACTATGTGTTTAAAGGTTAGACATAATTTAAATGTGCATGTACGTAATGATAAATTTCTTTTTTTTTTTGACAAGTAATGATAAATTTCTTGATTGCATGTTTGATGTGTTTTATGAATGTTGAAATGAAATGAGTTTATATTTAGAATGCTGATAGTATGCGTTAACTGTACAATGTATTGAAGTGTTTATGGATCGAGTTTAATCATATCAACCTAAATAAAATATTACGAAATTGATATTAGGTATAAGTTTAATTTGGGAGCTTAATTTTTCGTCCTAGCTGATTTTTTTTGATAGATTGAATAAGTCAATGTTTTAAAAGTGCTTATATGCTATTAATTTTTTAAAAATATATAATAAAGCATAAAAATATTATCATACATAATTAAATAAGTATAATCTAATAAATTAAAATAGATTATAAAAAATTACAAAAAAATATGAAATGTTTAAACCAAAATAAAAAATTTAATATAAATTCAAATTAAATTGTAAAAAAATAAAAAATAATTAAAAATGCATTAATATCAAAAAGTATTAAAAAAATTATAATGATTAAATTTAATTAAATTTTGAATTAAAATGATAAATTCAAACTCAATTTTTTTATCGGCTTTGATTTTTAAACTTAACTCTATGTAACATATTTAATATTTTTATCTAAATTAATCTAAAAATTAATTGAACTTTTAAATTTGGACCAAAGATCTTTCTTTTGAATAAATCTAAATTTTATATATATATATATATATATATATATATATATATATATATATATACACACACACACACGAGTGTGTGTTAGTGTGAATATTTTTTTTTTGAAATTTTTGAAAATTTAAGCACTGAATTTTAATTTATTTTTTTGGCATAGAATTTTAATTTATTTTCTTAATTATTTTTTCTTTTTAAACTTTACATCCTGTCAAAGAAAATTTTTAAAAAATAAACTTTATGGAAGCCGGCGTTTATATAAGTAAAGATGACACAGCGTTGGTATCGATAGTCTTCGCAAGCTACTCTTCTTGCCCCGACTTTCTCAGATCTGTTTCTCTTATCATCCGACAGTTTGAGAGAAACCGATACAGCTCATTCCTTAAACGCCATAACCGTTAGCCATGGCGATTAGGTCTTTTCTTATTATTTTTCTTTTCTCTTTCTCTTCTCTACATCCGGTCTTCTCTCTTTACGAAGATCAAGTAGGCCTCATGGATTGGTAATCTCTATTTTCTTACTTCAATTCATAATTAACAATTCTTGCTATCTTGACTTCATTGATTTTGATTCAAATTTAATCATATTCTTCTTTTTTTTTTTTAATCTTTTTCGTTCTAATAAATTGTTTAATCTCAGGCATCAACAATACATTGGGAAAGTGAAGCAAGCAGTGTTTCATACTCATAAAACTGGTCGAAAACGAGTCATAGTATCCACTGAAGAGAACGTTATAGCTTCACTTGATCTCCGCCACGGCGAGATTTGTAAGTCTAATCTAATTATTGAAGTTTACTGTATTTTATAGTGATTTTAATTTTTTTTTTCAATTTTTGTTTCAAATCCAAATTCTTGTTGTACTTATGATTGGCTGTTTTATGTAGTTTGGAGACATGTGCTTGGGCCTAATGATGGAATTGATGGAATTGATATTGCTCTTGGAAAATGTAAGTGTGCCCATATCCTATATACTTTAAATAAAAATATAATATATCTTTAGTTTTTAATATTGAGTTGGTTTTTGATTGCTAGATTACTTGTTTGCTTGATTTAGCTTCCAACTTTTGTTTGTTGAGTGTTGGTCGGATATATATATATATATATATATATATATATATATATATATATATATATGATTAATTGTTGGTTTCTCCTTCTGTTGTTAGTATTTAACAATAGAAGTTGTGGCTTCTTGCTTCTGTAGCTGATTAAGTTTGAATAAATTTCATTCTTGCAGATGTCATTACCCTTTCATTGGCAGGAAGTATTTTAAGAGCATGGAACCTTCCTGATGGGCAGATGGTGTGGGAATCTTCTCTTCAGGGTTCAAAGCACTCAAAATCATTTTTATTAATGCCGGTTAGCATCAGAATTTTCATTTTCCACAATCTTTGCAATTAACTTTGTTTCACTCTCCTTTTTTTTTTGGACACGGAATATGTTTTTGTGGATAATGCTATCTGAAATTTGGACCTCGCAATACTATATTTGTTGTTCTCTAGTACAATCAAGATAAATCTTATTAAATTTTCATCGAAAAGATTTTTAGTTGTCTGTAGGGCATACAATTGAACAAGGCTAGGTTATGTACAGGAGTGTGCTTTGTTGAACATTTCTTATCATTGTAATATTTTATCTTCCGGAAAACTTCATGTCCTGCCTTTTGACCTGCCTTTAAAGCTTTATTTTGTAGAAGATAGAAATTATAAATTTCATTCTCTAATTCTAAAAGCCTATGTGATTAATTATATCATTGTTGTGCAGACAAATTTGAAAATTGAAAAGGATAATGTAGTCATCGTTTTTAGCAATGGCCGTCTCAATGCTGTTTCTTGCATAGATGGTGAGGTTCTTTGGAAGAAGGATCTTAAAGCAGAAAGGTTAGTCCAAATTAAAAGTTTTAAATTTCAACAGCATTCCCCCTCCATCCACTCCCCTTTGAAAATAACAGTATCATTGATTTACTATATTACCATGCTACTTGCAGCCTTGAGGTTCAGCAGGTAATTCATCCTCCTGGCAGTGATTTAATATACATTGTAGGATTTGCTGCTTCATCCCAGTTTGAGATGTATCAAATCAATGCCAGGAATGGAGAGTTGTTGAATCATGAAAGTGCAGCCTTTTCTGGTGGTTTTTTGGGGGAAGTTTCACTAGTTTCTAGTGAGACACTTGTGGCTCTTGATTCGACAGGGTCAATTTTGCTAACAACAAGTTTCCACAATGGAAAAATTAGTTTTCAACAGACACCCATTTCAAATCTTGTTGAAGATTCTTTGGGACCTGCAGTAATACTACCTTCATCAGTCACAGGATTATTTGCAATTAAAACGACTGCAATTACTATATTTATTAGAGTAACAAGTGAAGGCAATTTGGAAGTGGTGAAAAAAACAAATCATGAAACAGTTGTTAGTGATGCTCTCCCAATCTCTGAGGGCCAACAAGCATTTGCATTGGTACAACATGCAGGCAGCGAGATTCATCTCACAGTCAAGCTTGCACATGATTGGGATGGTAATTTGCTTAAAGAAAGCATTAAAATGGACCAGCAACGAGGGCTTGTCCACAAGGTTTTCATAAATAATTATATCCGAACTGATCAGTCTTATGGATTCCGGGCATTGATTGTGATGGAAGATCATTCGTTGTTGTTATTACAACAAGGTGCTATTGTCTGGAGTAGGGAAGATGGTTTGGCATCAATAATTGATGTAACAACCTCTGAACTCCCTCTGGAAAGGGATGGTGTATCTGTCGCAAAAGTGGAGCACAACCTCTTTGAATGGCTTAAGGTATGGAATATGAATCTTTTAAGATGATTTCAATAATGATATGATGTTTTCATTGAAAAGCAGATTTATATTTCTTATTTTAACTGAAGGCAATGCTAGAATGCATAGCATGTAACTTCATTCATTGCTTTTAACAGGTTAATAGATAATTAACTTTTGATTTTTTTTTAATAGGTGTTGAATTATCATATGTATGAAGTCTTTCATGTGGTTCTGAAATTAGAAAGATTATGGATAAACAGGTCTGAGCATAGTTGTTTTATGTGTATTAACCACAGAGTTTGCTAAGTGATTTTCAACTCTTTGAATAGTATTATGTTATGTTAGTTTAGAAATACGAAATTCCTACTGTCAAAGCCTCCATAACTGTATTCATTATTTGAAAATGGGCTTGAAGATTCATTTCTTTGATTAAATCCTCTCCGACCATGTGGTTTTGACTAGATGCTTCTTTTTCTTAAGGGACATATGCTGAAACTCAAGGGAACACTAATGCTTGCAAGCCCAGAGGATATAGCAGCCATACAAAGTATGAGGTTAAAAGGTTCTGAGAAAAGCAAAATGACCCGAGATCACAATGGCTTCCGGAAGCTGCTCATTGCACTAACAAGGGCAGGGAAGCTTTTTGCCTTGCATACTGGAGATGGACGCATTGTCTGGTCTCATTTGCTACAGTCTCTACACAAATCAGAATCATGTCAACATCGGATAGGACTAAACTTGTATCAGTGGCAGGTTCCCCATCATCATGCTTTGGATGAAAATCCATCTGTGCTTGTAGTTGGTCGATGTGGTCCTAGTTCAGATGCACCAGGTGTACTTTCTATCGTTGACACTTACACAGGAAAGGAGCTTAGTTCTTTAAGTCTTGTTCATTCCGTTGCACAAGTTATTCCACTTCCATATACAGATTCAACAGAACAGCGACTCCATCTGCTAATCGATGCTGATAAGCATGCACATTTATACCCCAAAACTCCTGAGGCTATTGATATTTTCCAACGTGAGTTTTCAAACATATACTGGTACTCAGTTGAGGATGATAATGGCATCATCAAGGGGCATGCTTTGAAGAGCAAGTGCACTGGCCAAGTGACTGATGAGTTCTGCTTTGACACTAAGGATTTGTGGTCAATCGTTTTCCCAGCTGAATCAGAAAAGATCATTGCAACTGTCACTAGAAAATTGAATGAGGTAAAGCACTTTGTCTCCTCCCTCATGGTTTTTCTCAATGACTTCTGCTTATTTTTTCAACCAACATTGTGATCTTAGGAGGAAATTTCTGGACTTAGTTGCTCTGTTTAGCATTATTGCATGAAGTCTCATGAGTTACCCTTTTGCTTATGCACTACTCAAACCCAAGACTTTTAGCCATTGCATGAGACTTGCCTCTTCATTCTATTTTTGTCGTTGACTTCTTAAAACCAATTATTTTTGTTGTGCTTTAGTGTCATGTGGTCAATGGGTGCTATGGAAGATAGGTAAACATGGTTAATTCCCAATTGTGCATGTTCTTCTGTTTATTTTGAATGTTTTTCGGTTCCTTGTTGCGAATGCTGCATACATAAAACATATTGAATGCTTTGTGATTTGACTTTTACAGGTGATACATACTCAAGCAAAGGTTATAGCAGACCAGGATGTCATGTATAAGTATATATCAAGAAATCTACTTTTTGTGGCAACTGTTGCTCCCAAAGCCAGTGGTGAAATTGGATCTGTTACACCAGAGGAATCATGGTTGGTTGTCTATCTTGTTGACACTGTAACAGGTCGTATATTGCATCGGGTGACTCATCATGGTTCACAGGGTCCTGTCCGTGCTGTAAGTGCTCTTTAATTTTCCCATATTGGTTTCATAAGCAGCTATGAAGGAATGGAATTGATAATGCTTTTTGTTTCTTGTAGGTTTTTAGTGAGAACTGGGTTGTTTACCACTACTTCAATCTTAGAGCACACAGATATGAGATGTCAGTCATTGAAATTTTTGACCAGTCTCGGGCTGTAAGCTGACATATACTTGAATTCTTTATGTTGAATTGCCTGTATCTTTAATTTGGTTATTTATCTTTTCCAACTTAAATACTATCTACAGGACAACAAGGACGTTTGGAAGCTTGTTCTTGGAAAGCACAACCTTACTTCGCCGGTCACTTCATATTCACGTCCAGAGGTCATAACAAAATCACAGTCCTACTTTTTTACCCATTCTGTGAAAGCTATAGCAGTGACATCGACAGCAAAGGGCATAACTTCAAAGCAGCTTCTCATTGGCACAGTTGGGGATCAGGTTTGTTAAGATTTTCAGAGAGCTAAATCATGGAATTGTCTTACCTGCTACTTTATAGTTGTTCATCTTTTCTTTTTAAATAGTTAAGAGTTATGCTCTTTTATACAAAACTAGCATTGAATAGTAGTATAGGGCGTGTGCCTGTGGCGTGATTTTCACCATGTTTTACAGGTTTTGGCACTTGAGAAGCGATTCCTGGATCCTCGTCGATCAGTTAACCCCACACAAGCAGAGAAAGAAGAAGGCATTATACCGCTAACAGATTCATTGCCAATAATTCCCCAAGTTAGTGTCTTTACGTTTTGACACCTGGCCAGCTTATTCTTTGTTTATTTCTTCTCATATATGTTAGTTGGTAGTATCATCACCTTCCGATAAATACTGTTTAATTGAGATGCTTTAGTACGCATGCAATCATGCACTTTAGGACATATGCATATGCTGAACTGGCCTTCCGAATCTAATCCTCTTTCTGAGGGGTGAAGGGTTGGGGAAGGGGATTGGTTAAGTAGCATAACTGATGGCTGTTCATGAATTGTTTCCAGTCCTACATTACGCATGCCCTTAAAGTAGAAGGTCTTCGAGGTATAATAACTGTGCCTGCCAAGCTGGAATCAACGACCCTCGTCTTTGCACATGGAGTGGACCTCTTTTTCACTCAGCTTGCACCATCAAGGACGTATGATTCTCTCACAGAAGATTTTAGTTATGCCCTACTTCTCATCACAATCGCGGCGCTTGTAGCAGCAATCTTTGTAACCTGGATTTTGTCTGAGAGGAAAGAACTACAAGAGAAGTGGAGATAAGTGACTCTCTGCTCATTACATTTATGTACTAACAATTTCCCCTGTTCTTTTTAGACTACAGATGGTTTATGATTCGAATTAGATTAGGAGGTTCCCTCCGGACTTGTAATCCTTCTAAATACTGTAGCATTCCCGCTTTAGTGTCATTTTTTTACCCTTAAACAGCTAGGATGCTTCTGAAATGGTGTTTACTCCATGAAACATCTACATAATTTTTTTTTGCAATGGAACATTAGGAGCATAATCTTGGACAACAGAATTGACACAATTCTCGTATTTAAGATATTTTGTTGTTTATTATTGAAGGCCTCAAGAATCGTGGGCCATAAGTTGAAGCCTACAATGTCTCAACATGTTTCCCATGTCATCGACTCAAGTAGTTGTCTAAATGCTATCATGTGACGTCCCAAAATAGATTCACCGCAATTGCTGGGCATTTCTTTCTACCCAAAATCCCTTCAGAGCTCAGAATACCGAACCCGGTTTTAAAACTGCTATGCTGTCACAGTGTTTATTACTGTTTCGTTGTCAACCACATGGCCGAGCCACTGTTTCCATGATTCATCGGAGCTTAAAAGAAAAGAAGTGAAGGGTGAAGAATGAAGACTGCAAAGCAAAAGTCGATCAAATAGTCTTCTATTCAACCAAAGTTGAAACTTGAAAGTGACATGAATCACTCAACTTTGAATTAGGATCGTCGTGTTCGCCACCTGGTTACTTACCTCCAGCTAAACGACGACATATCGTAAATGTCCTCTGTTTCTTCTGCTCCCTGAGTCCCCCTGTCATCTCTGCAAACTGCTCAGTTCCACCCCTCGGCCCCCACTTTCCCTTGCAGTTGCATTATTACAGACACTGTACTCTAATACAGCTCTTTCTCTCTCAGCCTCTTTCACTTCTTCTCCAATTCCTTTAACTTCACCACAAAATTCACTCATCCGAGAGAGTAAACTCAGCCTGAAATCAGCATGAAAACTAATCACCACCACCCAAAGCTTAAAACGCAACCGCGTCCGCTCTTCTCATGCGGCTTTTTTCGGAACTGCACGCAATCCACCCTCAGCCCCACCACTCCCCATTCTCCTTCCCTCCCGCTTTCTTCCTCCCAACCACCACCTTGCTCTCCATCTCCTCCATCAGCGCTACCTCACCCTTCTCCGCCTCCTCCTCCTCCTCCACCGCCACCAAGAAAAAACTCATTGCAGCAACGCCCGGAATCATCCTCTTCTTCATCTTCTTCCTCCGCTTCCCATAGCTTCACTCAATGGAAATTCCCCATTCCCACTTCCCCCATCCACCAAAACCAACCTCAATCTACTCCTCTTTTTCAACCAGCGCCGCTCTCTCCGCCGCTTCCTTCCGCCAATCTCCAAGAACTCTTTCATATCGCCGAGCTTCAGCTCAGTACGGGTTCGCAATCTGAACAACTTGCTGCCCTCCAGCTTCTCGAACGTTCTCTCGTACCCAACCCCCCTTCCGACCCGATTTGCCCGCCTGAATTGATGCGCGGGATCGTTTCGAATTTAAAAAGCAAAGCAGGAGTAAAACCAGCAACTAAAATTCTACTAGCATTATGTTTGGCGGAAGGCAACCGCCATATAGCTGTGGAGGCGGGAGCTGTGGGTGCGGTAGTGGAGATAGCAGCAGAGCTGGAAGGAGCCGCAGCAGAGAGGGCGTTGGCGGCGCTCGAGCTCATGTGCACGGTGCCGGAAGGAGCAGCGGAAGTGAGGGTCCACGCGCTTGCAGTGCCCGTGATGGTGTCTGTTATGGGGCGGTTAGCGGGAAGAGGGAGGGAATATGCAATAAGCGTGATTTCAGTGATCTACGGAGGTGGATGCGGTGCAGGTGGCAATGCAGAAGAAAATGAGGAGGATATGGCACAGGCTCCGTCGGAGGAGGTGGCCCGGGCGGTGGTGCTGGCGTTGCAAGGGGAGTGTACAGCCAGGGGAAGGAGGAAAGGGGCCCAGCTTTTGAAGACGCTTCAGGAATACAAACGGCTAGATTTAACCCAAGAAGGAAACGATGGATTCTGATTTATCTACCATTTGGGGTGGTTGCAGTCACGTTATTTTACTATTCTACGTTTGATTCCAGTAATTTGGTTGAGCTGAGCAAGCTACCAAACCCACGATTACAGTCGATGTAATTAAGCTACAGCTTAGCTTCCAGTTTAGATTTTCATTGGAATTTTCATGTTCCTTTTTTCTAGCTATGTTTCGCCATTTCCTTACCTCCACGAGCTCAGATCGATGTTAGTACAAAGCAATCTTAGAATGGTGGGTCTGACTCTAATCTCATTCCCATTAGTGAACCGGCAATCTGTGGGCTATATTTTCCCATTTTGGTTGCTAAACGCTGCGAAGAAATCTGATGCGAGGGTTGCCATTTGCTGCACTTGAATGTCAGATTCATGTGCGGTGGGGCTGCAATTCAGACTGCTAAGTTCGGCCGCATGTCTGATGCCTGCCCCTGGAGCTTATCATTCGGGCCTACGTATAAACCTCTCTGTGAGAAAATGATGTGCATATTCTCATTCCTCAGTTAACGCTTGAACCGACAGTTTCCTTATCTTGTGATATGCTATTTATAATCCCAGTTAGGTTGCGTTTGATAGTTGATACGACGAAAGTTGATATTTTGCACGTAATTTAATTATGTGTAAAATTATTGTAATTTTTGGTTGAAATAAAAACACCGTAAAATGATTTTACACTGTAATTACTTTGTATTTATTGATTGCATAGTGATTGCAATCAATTTTGATTGTAAGGTTTTTTTTTGTTTTTTTTCAACTGCAAAATAAGATAATTCACTCAAGATCTTCTTCCAATCCAACACATTTTTTTATAAAAAAATCAAATTTTTATTTTATTTTATTTTATTTGGTAATTGTAGTGCATGTTACTAAGAATTAAAAAAGTGTGTCGCGTAACATACGAAGAATGTGTTAAGTGACGCATGAAAAAAACGAGTATAGACATAAAAAAATCTGGCATTTAATAAAAATGGCATATGCTTAATTAGTAACAGAAAGAAACCCTTATAAATAGGGGTCATGTATAATTCATAGACCAAATCTAAAAACTCCCTACCAAAACTCTACAAAAGTCTTTTTCTGACTTAAGCATTATAGTGCAAACGCAGGGAACAACCCCTGTGTTCCTCTGATCTTTTTTTTTTGCAGAAGCTCTCAACAACACGCAATAGGGAACCCGAAGAGAAGACGTCAGCGATTCGTCACCATTGTTTCAGGTAACAATAATTGGCGCCGTCTGTGGGAAACGAAAGAAAAGCTATGATACAGACACGTTTAGGAAGGACGAGAACCGATGGATAATATAAAAAAATTAAAATTCGAAGCTAAAATGATATTTTTTTTGGACAAAATCCCGGAAAAATCGCCTTCAGCTATTTGCCATCGCGTAGATCTCGAAAAGTTACGTGAATTCAAAAAAAAAATCACCTCAATTGGACCACCGAGCACAAAGTTATGGCTCTCCAAAGTTTCGAGCACAGGGAGAAACCCTACCGCGTGAGACTCTGCCGCGCACCCTGCCATACACTCTGCAGTAGACTCTACCGCATGAGACTCTGCTGCGTGCACTCTACCTCGAGAGACTCCGTCCCACACTTTGTTGCACACTCTGCAGCACGAGAATATGTCGCGCTCACTCTGCTGCTCGAGACTCTGTCGCGCACCCCTGTCGGGCACACTGCCGCACACCTGCAGCTCGAGAGTCTGAAGCACACTCCGACGCCCGAGACCCTGCTACGCACCCTGCAGCGCGAGGCGCGAGAGACCTTGCCGCGTACCCCTGTCGCACACTCTGTTGTGCGAGCCGTGAGAGACCCTGTCCCGTACCCTGCCGCTTGCGCACTTTGCCGCGCACTTTGCCGCACACCTGCAGCGCCAGAGTCTGCCTGACACTCTGACGCGCGAGACTCTGCTGCGCACCCTGTCATGCGAGACTCTGCGCCGACCCTATCGCACGAGACCCTGTCCGGCACCCTGTCGAGCAAGGCGCGAGAATCTGCCACGCACCCTGTCGCGCGAGACCCTATCAGGCACCCTGTCGCGCAAGGAGCGAGAATCTGTCCCGTACTTTGCCATGCACCCTGTCGCGCGAGACCCTATCAGGCAAGACCTTGCCGCATAGTTTCAGATTCTTGCCATAGGGCTGAGGGAGCACAACCCTGAGGCATATTTTCAGAATCTTGTCGCCAGGGCGAGGGAGATAAAACCTGCCGCAGAGTTCGGGAGGCAAACCTCTACCGCAGGGTTTGGTCAAAATTAATTCGAAGTTCATCGGTCTGGGGAGCAGGGGAGACAGAGCCCTCCCTCAGCAAATAGAAGGCAACAGGCTAGTGGTCAAAACAGTCTGAACTCTTTAGTCTATTTCGAAGATTCAAGGCCAAATCTTGGAATGAGATGTATTAGAAGAAAGCATCCAGTGTAAAGACTCGGGAGAAGGAGCTTTCATTCAAATGACTCGGACTCTTGTAGAACTGAGGAAAGGGGAGCACATTCGACCAAAGAATCTGAGAAGAACACGAAAAAGTCATAGAAATGAGTCTTTGAAAAGTTATGTGGATCACTTCTGAGATGCTACTCTATAAGTGAAAGATTTACAAGTAGGAGTAGCTATGACAGCAATCCTACAGGAAACGAAATCTGAAAAGTAATAAGAGTCTTTGTCCCTTGACTAGCCTACAACTATCTCGGATTTATTTGCTCGAGCAAATAAGTATGTTGCCCAAAAGGAAGTAATGAAAATGGTGCAGTCTCGAGATGCGAAAGAAGAAAGAAAAAGATAAAGAGATGTGACCGGGAGGAGTTCTTCCAGACTCGATAGATCAGACAAGACTCCTATGCTCAGGTATGAAAACTATACCAAGCTAAACGAGCCTCGTGCTACTATTCTTGTTGCTATTGAAGGGACTGGACTATTAGAATTCCCGAAAGAGAAAGTAGGAAACTTAGGGCGGAACGCGGATGCCTACTGCAGCTTTTATTCTGCTTATGGTCATCCTACGGAAATGTGCAGAGAACTGATGGATCAGTTGGCCCGAGAGGGGAAGATTAATCGCTTCTTTTGGAGAAGCGAAATGACTCGTTACCCCTCACGAGATCGAAGGGACGATCATCCGCGGAATAGACAAGATAATGATAGAGGGAGAAATAGTCCAAGAAATGAATAAGAAGCTAAGCCAGACCCCCGAGGCAACCGACTGGATAACGAACCCACTGGCATGGCCATAAATGTTATTGCAGGGAGAGAATCGATGGCAGGAAGTTCCTCTGCTTCTCGCAAAAGTTACGCAAGACAAACATATCACGATCTTATGGTGATATCAGTGGTGGTGACAAAACATCCAGTGAGCAGAATCCTGATAGACAATGAAAGTTTGGTGAACTTAATCTATTGGAACTGCTTTGAGAAAATGAATGATCAGAAGAAAGATTAAGACCCATTATGACGCCATTGTACGAATTTACGGGAGAGAAAGTGAAGGTCGTCGGGTCTATAGAGCTGCTTGTGACTCGACAGGTATTGTTCATGGTTGTAAGATCAACCTCAGCTGTTTATAACATGATCTTGGGAAGGCCTCTACTAAATGATATGAGGGCGGTAAGATCTTCTTACTACCTATTAATGAAGTTCCCTACTCCCAACGGAGTCGAGCAAGTATGGAGAGATCAAAAGAGGGCTCGCACATGTTATATCGCCTCTACTGTCGGCAAATGGGTACAAAGAAGGAAAACATTGTGTATAGATGACCCTCCTAAACCTTAGTCTGTTGAGGAAACATAAGCTATTGAGCTAATCAAAGGAGATAAAGAGTTTGAGGCGCAATAGCGTCACTGTGACCGGGCGTAAAAGACAAACGAGCCATAAGAGCCTGAGGCACAATAGCGTCACTGTGGCCAGGCGTAAAAAACAGACGAGCCGTAAGAGCCTGAGGCGCAATAGCGTCACTGTGACCAGGCGTTGAAGATAGACGAGCCGTAAGAGCCTAAGGCACAATAGCATCACTGTGACCAGGCGTTGAAAACAGACGAGCCGTAAGAGCTTGAGGCGCAATAGCGTCACTGTGGCTAGGCGTTGAAGACAGACGAGTCGTAAGAGCTTGAGGCGCAATAGCATAACTGTGACCAGGCGTTGAAGACAGATGAGCCATAAGAGCCTGAGGCGCAATAGCGTCACTGTGGCCAGGCGTTGCAAACGGAGAAGCCGTAAGAGTCTGAAGCGCAATAACGTCATTGTGGCCAGGCACTGAAAACGTACAAGCCGTAAGAGCCTGAGGCGCAATAGCGTCACTGTGGCCAGACGTTGCAAACGGAGAAGCCGTAAGAGTCTGAGGCGCAATAACGTCATTGTGGCCAGGCACTGAAAACGTACAAGCCGTAAGAGCCTGAGGCGCAATAGTGTCACTGTGGCCAGGCGTTGAAGACAGATAAGCTGTAGGAGCCAGAGGCGCGATAGCGTCATGGCGGTTAGGCATCTGAAAAGAATTATCGTAAGAGCCAGAGGCACAAAGGCGTCACGGCGGCTAGGCATTTGAAAACAAACATGTTATAGTGCCAGAGGCGCTAATGCATCACGGCGGCCCGACACCAGGAGAAGATTTATATAAAACAGCTTAAAGCGAAAAATGCGCAAGCTAAGCCACGAAGAAAAAGTGCAAAAACTTGAAGTGAAAAATACGCGAGGTAAGCTAAGTACTCAAATAATGGCTTGAAGTAAAAAATGCGCGAGGTAAGCTAAATACTCCGATGAAAATTTGACTTCAGAATCTAACGTAAGGACTTGACGTGAGGTTACGATGAGAACATATGTACTCTTCCGCAAGGTTATACCTAGCGAAAGAGTGTGGAGCAATTGTTGTGTATGCTATTAAGAATAAAAAAAGTGCATCGCATGACACACGAAGAATGCGCCAAGTGGCGCACGAAGAAAACAAATATAGGCATGAGAAAATCTGACATTTAATAAAAAGAGCATATGCGTAATTAGTGACAGAGAGAAACCCCTATAAATAGGGGTTGTGTATGATTCATAGACCAGATCTGAAAACTCCCTACCAAAACTCTGCAGAATTCCTTTTCTGACTTAAGTATCGGAGTGCAAACGCAGGGAACAACCCCTACGTTCCTCTGATCTTCTTCTTTTTTGCAGAAGCTCTCAGCAACACGCGACATGGAACTCGAAGAGAAGACGTCAGCGATTCGTCATCATTATTTCAGGTAACAACAGTAACATAATTACATTTTAAATCATTTTATATTACAATTAACATATTAATAAACATTACTTCAAATTTATTTAATTTTATTATAATATTTACATTTAAAATTATTAATAATATATCAAATTTTATACTACAACTTATTAACATATTAATAATTATAACTTCATCTTATTTACGTTTTAATATAATAATTTTATTTTTAAATTTTTATTAAAAATGTATTAAATTTTATATTACAATTGATTAACATATTAATAATTATAATTTTATATTATTTACATTTTAAAATAATAATTACATTTTAAAATAATAATAATGTATCAAATTTATTTTTATACTAAGATTATTTTTGAAATTTTCTACTACATTACCAGTATAATTTTAGCTTATCAAATACCACAATGTTAATTTTTCTATAATTTAAAAAGTATTTTACTATGCATAGCAAACACTGCAGTAATATTTTCCTTATAATTTAATTCTAAACAATCATTTTTCCAATAATCATCTTATAATTTAATTCTAAACAATCATTTTCTCAATATTCATTTTACACCATAATCACTTTACAAGTAAAAAGTGAAATGCTATCTTAAATCTAACAGTTTGTGTATAAAATTCATATTTGTGTGATCATATTACGAATTTAATATAAAAATTTATGTCAAAATGTTAAATAAAAAATTTATATTATAAATTTTTATCATATTTATATATAATTTCTTATAAATTTTTAATCCTCAACACTTTCCAACATTTTATCTGTGATGTTCCTAAAATTGGCTGGTGAGCCCCAAAGGGTAATTACATAACGAAACAAGTGCATAAAAAGGCATTCATCTCTATACTATTAAATTCTCTTTCGGTGGAGCCGCAAATACTGCATATCTTGGTCTACAGTGCAAGCAACATTCCATTTTTAAAACAATAAATTCTCTTTTTTCTTCTAAGCGTGGCCTTCTGTTCTGTCAGTCCCCAATTAATATATTCTCTTTACCAACTTAGAATTCTCTCCATAAAAGGTTACGTCTGCAAGTAATGCCAGAATTATCCAGGATGTATCGTTTTTGGTTGCATGTAGGTATTCTGCAACTGCTTGTAGGGGTCTCGACCCTGCAAACCATCAGGGCTATTCCACCAGCGGCCCCTGTTCAATGCAACCAAACAGTATGCACCCTCTACAATTCCTATGGTGCGTGGGGAGATCGAAAGGACTGCCATGTCAAAATCGTTTCATACCCAACAACAGAAGAAGAGCTTCGCTTGGCCGTGGCCCATGCCAATAAGAACAAGCTTAAGGTGAAAGTGGTCAGCAAATTTTCACACACCATCCCAAAACTCGCTTGCCCTTCCACGCAGCTGTCTGATGATTCAATGTTGATAAGTACAGCAAAATATGATTCACACATTGAAGTTGACTCGGCCAATTTTGTTGTGACAGCCGATGCTGGAGTGGCGCTACGAAAGGTGATTGATAAGGTTGAAGAAGCTGGGCTAAGTCTAGTGGCTGCACCGTATTGGGAGGGTGTGAGCGTAGCCGGGCTGATAAGCACCGGGGCACACGGAAGCTCATGGTGGGGGAAAGGAGGAGCTGTTCATGATCATGTCATTGGCCTCAGCCTTATTGTTCCTGCCAGTGAATCAGAAGGGTATGCAAAAGTAATCCAAATTGGAGCTCAAGATCAACTTCTTAATGCAGCAAAGGTATCATTAGGAGTTTTGGGAATCATCTCTAAGGTCAGTGTTTCTATTCTTTGTGTGACTTGCTGCGCCAAACATTGCACTCCCAATCTTCAACATGACCGGAATCTTGCCTAATTAACCAAATAAATGGAGGAAACCAAATCCAATAAATGGAACGAACATAGGGTTATTGACTTATTGTAATGCCGTAATCTCATATCAAGATATTGTAAGATATGTATGTTTAGAGATTTAAATTGATGTATAAATAAATCCATAAGACTTTCATATTAAAGTAGATAATACCTCACACAGATTGAGTACGATCTCTCCACAGTTATCTATATAATTAATCAAATAATTGAAAATTCACATTGAAAAATCAAACCTTGGAATCATAGATCGGTCATATTGAGCTGTTATTTGAAAGAGGTTTATGTTTTTGTCTCAATGAACAATAGGTGAAGTTGTCTCTGGAGCCTGGATTCAAGAGAAGCATTACATATAATTTCACAGATGATTCTTTGATAGAAAAGGAATTCATCGAACATGGAAAGAAATATGAATTTGGAGACATCGCATGGTATCCATCACAACATACAGCTGTCTACAGATATGACAGCAGAGTTTCCATAGACGCTCCTGGCAATGGAATTAACGACTTTCTTGGCTTCCAAGCCAATCAAATCTTGGTTTCCAAAGCAATCAGAACAACAGGTAAACTCCGTTTGTCAATTTTTCACACAGCCTTTAGCTAGAAGTAAAAATAGAGATATTAATGCGTAGGTTTTAATATGTGAAAATATTGCAGAAAAAGCATTGGATAGTGCTAAAAACGTCAATGGCACATGCACGCTGGCGGCTACTACTTTGGGGTACAAGAAACTGATTGCCAATGGATTGAAGAACAATGGCCTGATTTTCACAGGTTATCCAGTTGTGGGTCGCCAAGGAAAAATGCAAACTTCTGGGTCTTGTTTATATTCACCAACCATAAGAATTGATAGCTCATGTGCTTGGGATCCAAGGATTAAAGGGCTTTTCTTTTATGAGTCAACTGCAATATTTAGTGTTACAAAGTTTAGAGATTTCATCCGAGATGTTAAAAGATTAAGGGATCTAAAGCCCGAAAATTTCTGTGGGATAGATCACTATAATGGGTTTCTGATACGTTACATCAAGGCTTCACAGGCATATCTAGGGCAACCCGAGGACTCCATTGTTGTTGATTTCAACTACTATCGTGCTGATGATGCTTCCACTCCCAGGTTAAACCAAGATGTAATGGAAGAACTTGAGCAAATGGCATTCTTTAAACATGGGGCTAGACCACACTGGGCCAAGAATAGGAACCTAGCATTCTTGAATGTGCAAAGTAAGTATCCAAGCTATAATAAGTTCATAGCAGCAAAGAAGCAATTAGACCCGCAAAACATGTTCTCTAGCCAATGGTCAGATGAGATATTGTTTGGAAAAGGAGGTGTTAAAAGTGATGGATGTGCCTTAGAAGGGCTGTGCATATGCTCGGAAGACAGACATTGCAGTCCAAGCAAAGGGTACTTCTGCAAACCAGGTCTGGTTTACAATGCAGCTAGAGTATGTAGATATTCACCATCCTCCGTACTATGATATTTTCAGCGGATTCTTCTGTTCTTTTCTTTTCTACGAAACAATTCAAAAGTGACAATGGTGAACATCTAATTATGTTTGCAGCTTCCAATAATGCAGTTTGAAACGTTTCCTTATAATTTTGTTTCCATAAAAATATCAACTAATTGTTTCGGAGTGGCAATAATTATAGACAGAAATCGTGCGTTGAGTAAACGATCTTTGAATGTGAATGTAAACGGGGAAGTGAAGTCCTGACTGGAATGCAACATTCCTGCTATCATCATCCTTTTTACAGTTCTGGCCCTTTTTTTTTTCTCAATTTAAAGCCACAACACAGGCCTGCCTATTTGACCTAAACAAAGCTCAAAACAATCATGGCGATTGAAGGGCTGAGGCCATGATCCACCAGGGAAGTGAATGAATTATTAGTCATATATCAACATACTCACTTTGTTGGGTGTTGTTCTTTTTGTTTCTGCTCTGGTGTTGACAGGCACACGGCAAAATATAGTCGAAATATAAAGAAATAGAACCAACCTCTAGATTTTAAGGGTAAAGATATTGCCTGGGACAACTTGTCACGCCCCGGAAGCGCGGAAAAATGAGGCTAATTAAAACTTTTTATCCATTAACTATGTTGTTTTCCTGTCCATGTCTAAAATTAAAATCTTTTTCATTTTCCAGGATCTCATTACATCACATACATTCTGTATATATAAAATCATTTACAACTATTACATCCCGACTATTATATACAATAGTGTCTATTATGTATCACATGTCTGGAATATAAGTAAGACTGTACCTCAAGGCTACGAAAGGTCGGACTACCTTGTCAACGACCACAGTCTCATATGTGCAGTAGACTCGCTATAGATAATCTGGGAGATGGAAAGGAGGGGGTGAGTTTTTCAGACTCAGTAAGAGATACATTTAAAATAGCTTTAAATACTCAAAACATGGTAAAACGCATGGTTTTACAAATCAGCATAAATATGTACTGGAGTAGAGATGCTTACATTTCATAAAAGCAGTAAAAACATGCTTAAATCATAAGTTTACACATCATGCATCCTTTTTAGTAAAATTCATATATAATATGCATATCACACCATGTAAACAGGTAAAAAGCATCTCAAAACTTAATCATGCATATCATAACATGCTTATCACTTTAAAGTGAAATTGTATTGTCATATGCACATTTCGTAAAACATACTCATAGCTACCTTTAAAATCTCATTATAGAAAATATGTGCTCAATAGCAAATCATAAAACAGGTAGCATGAAATGTGCGAAAACATATATATATATATCGTTCCGTCAATTCATCGTGTAGGGTCAGGCAATTGTCTCATATACTAGTCCCGAAGGACATCATACATCTGGTCCCGTAGGACTAAATCATAGTACTCATGGCCATAGCACAAGGGAGTCGTAGGACTGGATCAGGGTCGTACGCTGCCCTATCTCTCGTGCACCACTAAATGGGGACTATACGCACGAACTCACGTGCATCACCAAGTGTGGTCTATACGCACGTTTCTCATATCAAGTCAGAGCCTGCCCGTTCCCTGGCCGTCGGCTAGGTAGATCCTCGATCGTCTCCATACGAGATCGATTCCAGATCCTCTGACTTTCTTCATGTCATGCCTTTTTACCCCATAAAAATCATTTTGGGCCTCTTACCCAATTTATCAAAATCATTTCGGGTCTCATACCCGTGTATTAAAATCGTTACGGGACTCTAACCCGTTTTTCATAAATCATTTCGGGACTCTAGCCCGTTTCTCATAGAAAATATGATTTTCATAAATCATTACGGGACTCTAGCCCGTGTAAATATGGAAAGCATAGTTATCAAAGTCAATTCTTGGGACTCATACCCGTACCATGAAAATATAGCTTAGAAGCTGTTTTGGGACTTTAACCCGTATCATGAAAACATGATTTCATAAAACATATCGGGACTTTAACCCGTAATCTCACATGAAAATACTATGCTTTCGTTTCAGAAGTGAAAAATCACTTTTATAAACAAATATGCTGTAAAATGTATCTCAATTATATAAAACATGCTGAAAACTCGGGAAATGGTTTTGGCTTTGGTTTAAATACCGTTGAAAATCCATTTCGTAAAATCTCATCCAATTCTCATACATAAACAGTTGGTAAGGATGAAGGAGTACTAACGCTACTCTAAATTATATCCCTTACCTCTTAACGACTGATGTAGAGCACTTTCCTCGATGCTCGAATTTACCTCGTAAAACATGTCGATAGACCGAACTGCTGCAAAACAAGGTCAACTTATCACATATGGCTTAAATTCATTTTCACATATTCAAATATGTGATTATATCAAAGCTTTGACCAAAAGTTGACTTTTATCGATTTTACTCTTTTTGCTCGGTTTTATCGATGTAAACCTCGTTTTAATCGTATTTAACTCAATAAATATTTTCCTAATATTTATTACTGTCGAGTTAGCTAATTGGGCCAATTTCTCTCTTATTGGGCCAAATTGCACCTTAATGGGTCTTAATTCGTTTTAAGCCCGTTTTCACTTATTAATTCTTTCATCAAGGCCTATTGGGCTCACTGGGCCCATCAGTACTTATTGGGCCTTTTCTAGACTCTTTGAATAGTCTGTATATCATTTACGACAATTTAATTCAAAATCTTGATTTAATCCACTAAATGCGCAATTTAATCCGTAACTCGTAAAATAAACTTTTAATGCGCAATAATTACATAGATTGTCGTAAATGAGCTTTACTTACCCGAGATTTTGCGATAGTGCGCAATTCGAAGTTCGATCGGGCTCACGTACGTGATTTATCATCGAACTGCACAATTTATATATTTAATTTCGGGTGAATTTTTGATCAAATATAATTTAAATATATTTCCCGAAAATTAAATCGGTCACTTTTGACCTCTTACCGACTTACCCGAAGTCCGGTGTATCCCCAAAAATTTTTTCCTTTTTCCTTTTTCTCTTTTTCTTTCCTTTTTCTCCTTTTTCCCTCTCTTTTTCGGCTGAACCGGTCCGATCCGGTTCAGACCGGTTCAGACCGGTCCGATTCAGTCCGGTTCAGCTCCGTTCCAACTTCTTCCTCGCCGTTCGGGGCTTTTCCGGCCGGTTCTCGGCCGGCTTCCGCCTCCAGCTTGTCCGCGAGGTTGTCCGATGCATGGATATATGGTCAGCTTCGCCAAAGCTCGTCGGAAAGTGGCCGGTCCGGCCTCTTCTCTCCTCCGGCGGCGGCACCCAGTTTTCTTCTTCCGTTTTCGCCGTTTTCGGTCGTTTCCGGCCCCTGGATCGGTGTTGCAGAGGTCCCCTCTGGCCGGTGGTGGGTCGTTCCTCCTTCCCCGGCCGCCGGTCACTCCCTCTCTTCCCTTTTCTCTCTTTTTCTCTCTCGGTCTCTTTCTCCCTCTCGGTTGCCGGCGTTTTTCCTCGCTGGTCGGCGTCGGCTGGGTCTCCTTCCGCCTGGTGCGTCCGCCGGGGTCCTCGCCGGTGAGCAGATGGGAGCTCGGCTCCCTTGCTGCCTCTGCTCCTCATCCTCTCTGTCGCGCGACTCTGTTTCGCGCGACAGAGTTTCATTTTTTTTTTTTTTTTTAACTTATTATTTTTTTTATTATTATTTTATTATTAATTTATTATATTTTATTATATTTTATTTTAACCCAATAAAATATAATTTGTTGTACAAAATATCTCATATTTATTTTATTAATTAATTTATTTAATTTATTTAATTTATTTTAATCATTTCGGTGTATTTTTCGCATATTTTCGGGATAATGTCCCGGGCGAAAATTACAAAAATTCGTAATATATTCGTATCTTGACCAATTGAACTCAGAATTTCATAATTTCTCCTTTATTGATCAAGATTTCCTAAATCCATATTTTTAATGAAATTTCTTCATCGCATTTACACCGAAATTAGGATCTTTTGACCATTTTACCCTTCTACACGTTCGGGATTAATTTAGACCGATTTTCCTTCTCGTACTCACTATCTTTTCTCATTTAAATTTTGTATCTTTCGTCCAACGATTTAAATCCCTTTAATTTAAATTATGGTCCCAAATAGTGAACATAGTGAGAAAAATCCGGGTTTCACACAACTGCTACCTGCTAAGTTCCAAAGCCCACATTTGTATAAACTACTACTCCACTGCTTATAATCCAAATAAAAAGCATATAATAAATTTAAACTCCAATAACGCAACGCGAATAAAAATTAATCTTATATTTAATGTGGTACAAGAAAACCTCATAGTTCACACACACACACACAAATACTAGTAGTAAATTATATAAAACACATGATAAAGTTGATGAGATCTGAAATGAGTCGGGAAGCCCCGGAATAGGGGTTATTCTTTGTAGCACAAAGAAGCTGATTTAATATGAATGAATGAGAAATGAAAAAGACTTGAAGAGAAAACTACAACTGGCTGCTATAAAAAGTTAGACAAGAGAGTCAATTTGCATCCATTAATTACCTTGCTTGGCACTGAAGTGTTAAAAATTAGATTCTGCTACCTTTCTTATGGTGGATGGTGAAGTCTTTAGTTTTATACTCAATAGTTAATAGTGGTCATGAGACTTGGCTCAGTTACAGTTTGAACTCTGAAGTGATTATAAAGATTTTCTCTGGCAAGTGCTCCAGTGGTAGTTCAGGAGGGGAGAGCAGCCAATTTTTTGCCTTATCATAACAAGAATCATGCCAGACATGCACTCTATAGCATATATCCCTCTGAAAAATCAGAATGGCCATAGTTTCTCCAGCTTAGTAATCAACAAGAGAGAAAAACAAAACCAACAAAACTAGTAATATATATACCATATAACGGGAAAAGACATTTCTGCTTTCAGTGACTTGGTATGGCATCCGATAGGATTCAGAGGACAACATCTCTATTTATCTCTTTCTTTCCAAATCTTAAGAGCTATAAATTACAACTGAATAATCAACAACAATACTGATATTCTTCCAGGGCTCTTCAGACTCATGCTTTAGAACATATATATTGACTAATTGCCTGTTCTCTGTTTCCACTCCCACTAGCTGGCTCAAGAATGGGGGAGTATAGACCAAATTATTTAAGTGACAAACAAGCCCTTTTGAGAATAAGGGGCAGTACTTAGATTTTACAAACCCTTGTCCAGGAGAACACCGGAAAACAACATTGAATAAATTCAGTTGGTATGTAAGGGCGGTTGTGCAGGGGTTGAGGCCGAGGCATATGCAAATATTTACAAGACTTACCATGCACCAAACATTTTTTTCATGTTCTCAGGCTTGGCAATGGAAAATGCCAATACAAGTAGAACATTTTTAGTTCAAGAATAAAAATCAACTTTTGTGCGAAATATGACTGGTTTGATGCCTGACACTTCATAAAGCTTTTAAGCTTTTCTTCTTTTGCGGCATCAAGGAAGGTGCCTCAGATTTTGCCTGCTGAAAACTAGACAAGTCAAATACCGATTGAAGAAATGAAGAAAAGGAAGTGCAATTACAAGGTGTTTGGAAGAGATTAATTTGAACCCAAAATAAAAATGAAAGGGTTCTGAGAAGCTACCAGCATACATAATGATCACAGTTTCATGAAGTCCGATTTCGTGAATGCTCTTTTCTAACAGTAGGCTTCCTCTGACGCTTATGCCCAACCAATTTTATCAAGCCAGATGAAGGAGCTTCCCTTCCAGGTTTCAGGTCTTCACCTCCAATCATGTACTCATTCCCTGCTTCAGGGGCGGTAAAATCAGCAGGATTTCTGTTAATGCGGCAGATATCATTCTCTGAACCACCTTTTGGATGGAAAAGAGTGCCACTCATAGTACGAGCACCCTGCTTCTGTTTTGTTGTACTCTCTACTGCATGAAGCTGTATGGGAAACATCATGAAGTCTGAAGTGCCAAGCACCAGTTTTGGCATGCTATGAACAGGAATAGATCCACAAGTTGTGTTTAATCCACTACTTGAAGATATGGTTTCTTGTGACCTGCGGTTTCTATACTGCTTTTGTGAGTCTGAGCATTTTTTCTTCTCTTTCTCTCTAGTCTTCAGTGAAAATTGACCCGTAAAATCAGTTGCCTTCTTGAAACTTTTATCATGCTGGAATGAAGTAGAAGGACCGACTGCTGGAGTGACTGACATACATTCACAGAAACTCTCAGGTAGCTGGCCTTTACTATAACAATCATAGGATAGATGTTTCATGGAATTGTTCCTATATCCCTCAGATGGCAGGCTTGAAAACTCTTTAGAGTGATGACCATGAAGAAAGGAAGTTTTTTTAACAAATCTTTGGTTTCCATCCATCTCAACTGGTGCCCCTGACTGTAACCCAGCATCCATAAGGCTGAGTAAATGCATGGCTGGTATAGTTTCATTAGAATACAGATTTAGCGACCCCATCCCATTATGTTTGCAAGCAAATGGGTAATCTGCATGTGTCCTTCTAATGACTTCAGAATCAAACTTCCTACTACGATTTTCAAAGTTTGAAGCCAGATTTAAGAAGTTTCGATCATCATTTCCAGTCAAATTTCCCTTAGGCAGTCTGCTGGGGCAATGTGAAACTGCATCTATGTGTGTCACCTGATCTGAACACTTCTGAGGGATGCCATATAGATAGGGCATGTTATTTGGTATTGTGGATGGCCATAGATGAGCTGCATCTTTATTTTGCTGTGTAGCACTCTGGCATGAGCTACAAACTCCCAATGCCTGCACGCTAGCTTGAGAGGGTCTCTGGCCAACCATATTTCCAATCCACTGGCAATTTTGAGAGCTGTTTTGCCTGCTGGAATTGGCGGCAGAAATTTGGAGTCCATTTAGTGGCTTCTCTCTACATAGAGGAAAAGGCCGAAAGCCTGCAGGGGAATAACTTTGTTCCAATTGGCTCATATCATACTGGCTTCGGTCCATATGAGAGAAATAATCAACTGACTTTTGTCTGGATCTCGCATTATCACCTCTTACAGTTTTGCCAAATTTTCCATTTTTAGCTCGAGGTTTTGGTTTATGGGTGGTCTCATGAAACAGGCTCATCTCTTCATTTCCATATACTTTATTAAGATCCACCCTCTGATGATTTCTGGCATTATTGGTTGTTTCTGATATCGGTTTTTCAATTTCAGCATCTGGAAGACACCTTTCATACTGATTCTTTGCCATGAGTTCAACAATTTCCATGGGTATGTCATCTAAAGCTCCTTGCTCAGATGCCATTTCAGCTCGTTGATCATAATGTTTCCTAGCAACTGTTGAATGGTCCTGAAGCTCCACAATTTTCCCATTGTTGCTTGTACCACTGAAATCCTGTAAAAGAAAACAGATAAGAGGGGAATATTACCTCTCCATTTCACAGAAACAAAAACATGGGAAAAAAAAGATGCAATAATTAGCTAAGCTGAATTATTTCTAATTACTAGGGAAACATCTGTCATAATGGTTAGCTACGTTTTTAGTTATATATTTAACCCACTCATAACCATGAATTTCACTTAATTGTTTATGTTTACCAATGCTGCAATATATATATATATATATATATATATATATATATATGTCTCTAAGTTTGCAGATACAAGATGACACGAGCTTATATCAGAAACACAACAGTCATCATTATCTAAACAAATTCCAAGAGATATTTAAATTTTGGTGTAATGACTAAGGATGAAAGCAGCAGTTGTTCCAAAGTCTAACCAAGGCATGATTTCATACCTAATCTTTGCAGATACTTATTCTGATGAAACCTCAAGGTTGGAATAAGCAAAAGACAATAGCTTCACTTTTTCATAAATACAAGCACCGAAGTATAGCAGAGTTCTCAATTATGTGAACCTATTTTCTCCAAAAATAAAGATGCATCAGAATTACAACATCTAGGCAATAGTGTCTTAACTGTGTTTGATCTGATAGCTTATCTTCCAATTTAATTATAAGAAATTAAACTTTTATAACTGGCAGTGGAAAAGGGAATCTTTCTATCTCAAAAAGCCAGAATAATTTAATCTGAAGGTTCCAGAAATTTTACTCTGAACATTAACCAAAACTTGAATGATTCATGTATACCAAAACTAAATGTAAAAACAATCTTAGTTACAAGGAAGAAAACAAAACTTTGGGGAAAAGTTCACAAACTCTTCTTGCCACAAATATCTTGTGCATTTATACCTTTTCAAATGCTAGTTCAATAAATGCAGTAACAAAAGAAAAGCTCATACCATTTGCTGAATCAGAGAACAACTCCCAACTTCAGCACGAGAACTGTGCTTTTGCTTCTCATTCAGCAATGGTATTCTGTATGTAGTTCGGTTACTGTTGAGATCATGCATTTCCTTCCAAAGATAGGCATCTAGTTGAGATTTAGATGGAAAACTAGAGTCTCCAACATAATTCATCTTTAAATCTTTCCTCCCAATCTCATATTCACTGAGAACACGCCCTTGCCAAGGAAATAGACACGGAACTCCATCTCTGATTGGAGTAATATATTTTCCATCATATCTTTTAGCAGGCAAGCAATTATTAGGTGAAAATTGCAATCCTTTTTGAGCTGGTGCATCCTGGGTTACTTTAAGTGGAACAGCAACAGACCCACTTTGCCTTATTTCTACATCTTTCCTTGAAGTCAGACCTTCTTTGAGCATGCCATTGGTCCAAGGAATTGGAGAAGCATGCCCATCATGATCTTGATGCATCTTGCTCTTTTTCTTCAATAAATTAGATTTTTTCTCTGCCTTTTGGGCAGATTCAGGAAAGGGAACCAGCCCACTGCATGTAGAAACATCATTTGATTTGTACAGAATAATATCAGTGCCATTGTCCTTAGTGGTATCTCTGGCCTTTTTTTGTCTTTCCTTCTGCAGATTTTCTCGAGACAGACTCAAGGACAAGCATTCATCAAAATTCTGGGCCTTTCTAATTTTCTTCTTTCCTATAGTAGGACTTTTATCAACTTTAAGGTTTACCAAATGGGTCTTTCCACCAGTTTGTGAGCCACTTCCATTAATTGTACCTTCTGAATCAGAACTTGCAATTCCATCAGCAGTTTCAGCACCTCTGTTGGAGGTCCTAAGATTTCTATGCCCATCATTTGGAGAGCTCATTTCCTCAGGTCTCCATTCTTCATCATCCTGTGGCAACTTTCTTTTCCTATTATGAGCCAAACTGCTCGTAACAATTCCTTGGAAAATGACTTGTCCTTGGGGAGCAGATACTGAATCTATGCCTATAGATGCATCAGCAATGGCACTGGAAGGAGAATCTTCTGTACTTGTGAGATCAGTTTTTTCATCTCCATTTTTACCTAACAATTCAGTCAGCAGACGTACCTTACGGGTTTTTCTTCGATGCAAGCTGCCAGATGCACTTCCAAGCAATATCTCAGCACTTTCAGATGATGCATAATCACAATCATCTAATTCCAATGAAGGATGTTCAGCTGTGCAAGTTTTGATAGCATCAGGAACCCCATTAACCATACTGGCTGTCCCATAGGAATCAGAAGCTTTCACAAACTCCACCTGCTGATCAGAGGCGGAAGCATGTTTTACTGTCTGACATGTATCAGTGGCATGCTTAACTGTGCACTTCTGGTTTGAATCAGGAAGCTTGACACCAGCAATTTCATTATCTCTTTTATCAGGCTTATGAAGTTGCAGAGAAGCCACTGTAGCAGAAATCAGAAGCATTGTTATTGCAACAACTGCAGCTCTAGTTTCACTTGCAAAGCAGGAAAACGGTTAAGCTTTTTAGATGGTCTATTATTCATGGCAGACATACCTTTATCATCTATATGAAGTGTTTGCTGCATAAGGCTAGAAATAACTTCAATTCCAGCATAATTTGAAATCCCAGTTTCCTTATTAATGTTATTTTCTAAGACATCTGTTTGCCCTGGAAAAATCACCAAAATAATTAATGCTCTAACATACCGGTAATCACATGAGAATAGACTGAACTAGGATAGAAATATACCTATGATTGGTATATTTTCAATTTCAGCTGCTTTTTCACTTTTATCACTACCTAAAGAATGACGGTCACTGCTATTGACATTCACACAAGCATTAGCATCAAGTTTTCTTGATTCAACATTACTCTTTCCAGACTGCTTCAAATCTGATAACTGTATCGCAGCACCACCAAGGGATGACACATGAGGACAAGAGCTGAAGGATTTCAATTTGCTACTATTTTTAGCAACAGTTCTTTCTTCATTTACACTACCTTCAGCCCCATTTTCCTGGAGGCAGTTTTGGCAACACCACCATCTGAACTTTGGAACAAGTAAAGGAGGAAGCTTAAAGTTTTGTTCTTCAGATAAATTCTGGCCACCATCTAATGCAAATGGCCAACATTTCTTCCAGTCTTTCTTCCGCATTTCAGATGCATATCGACTGCATTTAAACCAAAGGGAATTTATGAGGAAGACTACCAAACATGAAGATTAAGTCACTACTACTATATAAAGTAAGCTATTGATACATAAAATTTCGCAATAACTTTCCTCAATATCTAACTTTAATCCCTTTATTAGAAGCCATTACATAACAGTTTAGTATGCTTTCCTGCTTCTAGGAGATATTGTCCTAGCAGCCACCAGGTTAGTCCCATTTCTCTCATTATGCTAATTATAAGGAGAAAAATATTTCAGCTGATGCTACTAAGTTATAAACTAGAAACCAAAAAATAATTATCTTTCCTCAAAAATATAATGTATATAAAAACAGGGCAAAAAAACTAATGTGCACACACAAACAAGCAACTGATGAAGTTTTTGAGGAAGCGTGAACAACAGAGAGAACTTAATTCATTTTAATAAGTCCTGTTCTGATAAATAGTTTAAAAGCCATTCATTTATAACAAAAGAGTAAGCTAGCAGATAAAGTACTCTCATGAATCAAATGATTTGACTAAGAAAAGATATATCTCTCAAATACGTATACACACATCCCCACATTCAAACAGACACCACACCAGACAACTGTTTTCAACAAAAATGGTAATATAGAGGCTGAGGAAGTTCAACAAATTTACAAGTGCAATGAGTGATAAGGATCATTGCTTACCGAATGGAAAAAAGCTCACACTTCCCAGTATCAATGTCATCATTAGCATTGATGAGATCTATAGATATTGAGTCGATCTTTATTGGTGATTCCACAGACTTGGCAACAAGATTAGAACTGCAACTCTGATGAGTTTCCTTGATCACAATAGTGCTCTCCATGTTATGAGTAACTAATTAACACCACCAATGTGCAAAAGTAAGATATCCCATGCGCATAGAATAACGATATGTAATAACATTGTAAATATATCCATATGCTATGTGATCAATATGTATAAAACTCTAAGATATTAAACATATCAAAAGAACTAAAGCACAGAGTTCATTCATAATTCCTAGGAAATTCAGAATGGAAACAACATAGTCATAGTAAAATAGATATACTAAAACAGATGAGACGCTGGAAAGCCCAAGCACACAGTTCGTTCATAATTCATATGAAATTCAGAATGCAAACAACATGGTCATAGCAAAATAGATATAACTAAAACAGATGAGAAGCTGGAAAGCCCCTATATTTGGTGATAACTGATAGCAGTAGACAAGTGAATACTATTCAGAGGGAACAAAATTGGAAACCCTAGTTCCAATGAAATCAAACAAAGATGTTTTCAGTAACTATATCAATGTTTTAATAACACCCTAATAAATTACATAGCAAAACCCATCCCTTTAAATCATGAAAGAACACCAACCAGGTAAGCAATATGTTAGGGTTTTATCAGATAATAAGTACTAATAAATTTGCAACGAAAAGACTAGTTTTGTTAATCTCACCTATACCAAAGAAATAATCCACTCTAAAGCTCACCTCCAAAACATTCGAGTTAGATGGTAAAATAATTCAAATCAATCCATAAACTTACAAATTCACAACCAGTGAGAAGTTAACACCATATCTAACACCAGAAAATAAATACACATAAGAAGAAAGGAAAGCGTTTCTAAGATAAAAGTACCAGAACAGGCTTGATTAGTGAAGCTCCAAGTTCAATAAGTAATGAAGCTTTCAATAGAGATAAATTTTTCAAATAAATTTCAGGTGCGGGATATTGCAACTTCAATCAAACAAGCTTAAGAATGGACCAACTACGCAACGGTACCCTCAAGCTAAGTTAATCTGCCTCCATTCACACAATAAGATCGTCAATATAGACGGAAAAACAAAGAACAAAATACCTGATTTACAACAGACCCCTTCAACATGTTCAAGAAGTCGGCGCGTCTTTCATTGTCAAGCCTTAAGTTCACACCTGTTGCTTCCTGTAATTGCACCATCATGAAACCAACTTACAGAATGGTTAAGATAACAATAACAAAGCAGACCATTTACTCGCAAATGCAACACAAATCAAACCATAGAAATACCTAAAACATCCACAATAAAAGGACCCAACAATGTACATTTGTTGGATGGAACAGACAGAGTTCACAGCAACATAAGCATCTTTGTGAAACACAAGAAGTCAAGAACCGGGTATAGTGTCGCACCCTCATTTCTTTTAATTTACCACATGAAGCAGAAAAGAGAAAGAGAGAGAAAACTGGCAGTGAGGGATGCATAACTAACAATATAATTTACTAAAACCATTATTTTCTTTAAGTTAATCCTATCACATCCTATCTTAGTAGCTTAACTTAAGATTTAATAAAGGCTGTGACCTAAGTTCTGTTAAAAAAGAGAAGGTGTACTTATTATCATAGCATCGTAACACTGAAATATCAGTAAGGATAAACTTAAAAGTATACGAACTGGTAATCTCTTTCAAGACAAAACAGTATTATACCAACAATAGCTATCAAACAATAAAATCTTAAAATGATTAACAGTTCTTCAACTTAAAACATTTCCCAAGAAGTATTTCTATATCCCAAAAATTCCACCTTTGCTTATCAAAGCTATGAAACATAAAATAAAAGCAAATCCCACAAAGAGAAGCAGAGATGAAAATACCTTAAAGAGAAGAAAATCCAGTTCGAGTCACACAAAATTGCAGCAAAAGAGAATTAAACTCAAGGCCCAAAACACAGTGTTAAGGTTAGGCTCACTCTGAAAGAAAAAGGGCAAAAACAAAATAACAGTTAGAAGCAAAATTCGTGAAAAAGCATCAATATTTTAACAAAAAATAGCTTACAAATTAATGAAGGAGAAAAACCAGTCAAGGAACCAATCAAAAATTCATCTTGCAAAGATTTAAAAAAAAAATCAATCACAGCCAAATCGAGCAACTGGTATCATAAAGTGAATTGATACAAATTTCTCAATCAATTGATTTTATATATAATAATAAGCATAACCCATCTTCTAAAAACGTTACAGATTTAAAAATAAAAACTGAACAGAACAGAGGAAAAAAAGAACTAACCCAAAGCTCGGGGAGGCGGAGGGACAGATCAAAACCAAACAATAAATTTGTCGCCGGAGGACTTGCCGGAGCTTCCGGCCGAACCAGAGGTCGCGGGCGGTCGCCGGGGGTCGCGGTTTGGGGGGTCGCTGCGGTAGAGAGAGAGGAGAGCATGCGGGGAGAGAGAAAGAGGTAAAAAAGAAAGAGAATAAATTAAAGGTATTTTTCCTTATCAAAAAAATAAAAGAAAGGCGTTTTGTTTAGTTAGGGCATATTATTAAATACCGACGAAAATTCGTCGGTGAAAATATCAATTTAAATAGAAATGTTTACAACGGATCAAAAATTCTTTGGCAATACTTAAAATGAAATTAAAAGAAATGTTTGATATATTTGTGGATGAATTTTTTTATCAAAAAATAATAGATAAAAAGGTTTTTAACATAAAAAGATATTTACTTTTAATAAAAAAAGTTATAAAACCCATTTACCAAATTGATTTTAATTTTTTCAAGGATCAGAAAAATACATTGATAATACTTTAAAAAAATAAAAAGTTTAATATTTTCACAAACATATTTTCGAAAGTTGTTAAAACAAAATAAAATAAAATTCAACTTAATGAAAAAAAAAAAAACTTGAGACCTTGTTTTCGGACAAATTTTTAGTTGAATATTATACATTAAAACAAAACAACCAAAAAAACTCTTAACATTTTTACCAACAAAGTTGATTAGTGCAAGGTTTTTAACCTTAAATAAAATTTAATTTTAAATAAAAATAGAAAATATGTCAATAAAAAACACGCCAAAATTATTAATCATTTAAATTTCATCATAAATTCGTCACTAAAAACCCTTATTAACTACAAATATATTCTATCATTAAAATTTAGTCACTATTAAAGTATTTTCCTGCAGTTATTATATGATCCCATAGTATATAAATCAACCTCAATGGATTTGCACTTATTGTTAATCCAATGAAATTATAACAAAACTGAAATCATATGTTATTGCTCAAAAAATTTAGGGCTCATGCAATACACTAACTAAAGGATTGGTTGTTAAAGGGTTTTAGAGTCTTTAGACAACATGTAAATAATGTAAACTTGATAGGGCCTTTTGTTAAAATGAAATAGTAAGGGTTTTATGTAATGTAATCAATTGCAACTTTGTTAATTGATTTTTATTTACCATATATAGATCAATTTGTACAAATATGACATTTTATTAGAGAAGACATTTTATGTTAGTTCCATGTGTTTCTTTAAAAGTAAATGCATGTGTTTTTTGTGGAAATGGATGATTTTGTTTTCTATCATTTCCAATTCTTACTTTTATAATACAATGGTCAAAATATTTATGAGTTTACATACATGTATGTATCATATCAATCCAATGCATTCTCATGCAACAAGTCTATAAATTAATATACATTGTTGATACTATGTATTTTGAAGCTTATGAATGCTTATTTATGATGTATAATGTTTTATTTGATGATTTTACTGTCCAAGAAGTATAATGTTGAACTAATCTTCATATTAATTAATTAGTTAAGTCACATTTAATGGATTTAAACTCGATTAAATTAAGTTTATATAGCAATTTTATTAACATCATATGCATGTAGTATTTTTGGTTTAAAATGTAACCTAATGTTATTTTGTATATTAGATCTACAATGAGATGGATATGTTTTATTAACATTTTGGAGATCAAGCACTATAGTAAAGACAGGATAAAGAGTAGTCATCCTTCCTCTTTTGTTTTCTCTCATTTCCTTTTGGTTTTGTTCCTTTGACAAAAGACACTTCATGACAGACCCCAACCAGAACAACTCCGGCCAATTACCACCTCAACAACCTTCAGAGAATCTCCCCTTCACTGGCAGTGGCTCCGGCATCGGTGCTTATCTTTGTTTAATTCGGCTTCTATCACTAAGGTTAGTGTTTGTATTGTTTTGATGTGTACCAAAGCTTGGATATCTTTAAGTAAGCTCCAACATCAAAGGCGTATTTAGGGCCATCTGAGGACCACTTCCACTCCGAGGTTAAAACCAAGATGTAATGGAAGAAGTTGAGGAAATGGCATTTCTTTAAATATGGGGCTAGGCCACAACGGTGGCATTCTTGAATGTGCAAAGCAAGTATACCCGAACTACTGTAAGTTTCTTGCGGCATAGAAGCAATTGGACCCACAAAACATGTTCTCAAGCTAGCCAATCGTCAGACGAGATATTAATTATTTGGAAAAAAAGCTGTTTTTTTAAAAAGTGATGTATGTCTGTCTGTAACAAGAAAAAAAAAAAAAGTGATGTATGTGCCTTAGAAGGGATGTGCCTATGCTCAGAAGATAGACTTTGCAGTCCAAGCAAAGGATAGTTTTCAAAATAGGTCTTGTGTACAAAGCTAGAGTCTGTAGATATTCACCATCCTCCATGGTGTAATAATACCTTTATTTATGTATATATAATATGATGAATTTTCGAAATGATAAATTAATACAATGGCGTGAATTTTAGATCATGGTTTGTTTCTTCTTTTTTTTCTCTTTACCCTAAATGCAGTTTGAATTGAAGCTATCCTTTTTTTTCCCTTTTCCGATAACTCTTGGCCATGGGCCATGGCAATATATTCCTGCTTAATTTACATAATATAAATTACTATGACCTGTTGGGAAAAAAAAACTTTAACAAAAATTGCTGTTTTATTCAATTTTTTATTTTGTTGTTGTTTTATTTTTCCATGCTTACTATTAATAGAACAAATTAGACTATAGTAGTATATACGTATATATACATATATATATAAATTATTAACCTTAAAATTAGTGTGTAATGGTATTGGTATTATAATAAGAGTTCAAATTGTGACAATTGTCATTTGAGTACTTCTCTATATATATATATATATATATATATATATATATATATATATATGTATATGTATATGTTTCTAGCGACCATATACAAATTCCCTTGATTATAGAAAAAAAATCAATAATTAATCAATGAATTATTACAAATTTAATTAAAAGATTTTGCTAACGAGTGTCTTAAAATACTTCCTTTAACAAACACAATCGCCATGTTACTTTTGTGTTAACATATATTTTCTCTTTATCACTTTTTAAATCGAATTTGAAGCATTCAGTTCAGCTCTTCAGTTTTCCACGAATTTTGCAGGAGAACGAGAATCAAGAGCCAGACTAATCATAGCTAGTTATAGCTTATAGGATGCTAATAACTGCTGCTCAAAGAAGCAAGCTCATACAGAAACAGCCGCCACCGCACTGAGACTCCGATCAAAGGGTTTGTTCATTATAGCAACAAGAAGAAAGAGCGCCGTGTCATCCCAGCAGAAAAAAGCAAGTCAGGAAGTTAATTCTTTAGTGTGGAGTAAAAAATATGTTAGGGTTTTATCAGATAATTGGAACTAATGAAGTTGGCGACGACAAGAATATATAGTTTGGTTAATCTTCCCTGTGCCAAAGAATACTGAAACTCACTTCCAAAACCTTCGAGTTAGATGGTAAAATAATTCACATTAATCCATTAAAATGAAATTTTTTTTCTAGGGTTTTCATCGTTTCTAAATTCAAAAGCCTGTGAATAGTTAACACTTAACACTACTTCTAATGAACAACAGAAAACCCATAAAAAAGAACACAAAGTATCCAGAAAAGTGAATAAATTAACTTGTAAAGCAAAATCCTGAGGCCAAATGTTCTATAAAAAGGCTAAACTTAACGTACAAAACACAGTAAACTCACCCCAAATAACTGAACTAAGCAAGCTTCAGCTAAGCCTATACTCGTATTAATCAAGACAAAACCAATCCAAAGTAAAAGAAACCTAGAGCCTTACATTGTATTAAAATATCCGTTAAAAAAACATATATTTAAAGAAGAATAAAAGACATGACCATTGTCATGTCATACCATTAAACCACGCATCCACGGGTAGAGAGAGAAGAGAGAAAGTTAAGAGAGAGACTGATGTGAGAGAGTAAGAACCAATGGTTTTAGTCCACGTGGAATGAAAGTGCGGTTCTTATCATAATCCATTATGGATGGGTTTGTTCTCAAAAGAGAAACCCTAGAGAATAGTGAAAAAGAGCACTTTTCCAACGCGTTGTTTGCACACTCTTATTCCTCAGCATCAAATTTTAAATGCGATTGCAGTCGTTATCATAACCATGTGGTCTCAAAGATGCTTCGCACGTAAACAGCATTCGATTAGAGCGTATGATAAACGCTCCAACTAAGAGCGTAGAGTTAGTTTGAAATAAAACCCTAAAGTTTGATTTCCTTTTTCTTGTCATGTAATGAAATTTGTAACCCTAACTAGTCCATTTTCGCAATAAAAATCTAACCCTAACCCTGGCCGAGCTAGTAAACTAGTGTTTAAATTGAGGGTTGGTGAGGGTGCGGATCACATTCACATAAAATAGGGGGCACATTAACAATTAGCTTTTAATCATGAAATTATACAGTTTTCCTTTGGGAAGGGGGCATCTTTGCTTTAATTCCAACCCTTGAATCTCACCCCACCTTTCACCTAAATTGTACCATTAATTAGATAAATATCAATTGATGCTTTAAACTTACAATCTCCTTGTAATAAATTCTTTTATTATCTACATAAGATAGTTGATAATGTTTCAACCAAATGATAGATTCTTTACTTGTAGGGTAGGGAAAACTTGAATAAAGTCATAAAAATAGAACAAAATTAGGGGAGAAGTTTATCTCTACATTAGGTAGATGGGGTTTAAGATTGGAAAGAAGAGAGGGAAAAAAACACCCTATGAAAACATAAGATGATCACTTTTGTTAATTATGACGTGTTGTGTCAGGAAAAAAAGTTGAGATATATCCTTTACTTGTAGATTAAGTATTAAAATTAAGTTTGGTTGTTGATTTTTCCAAATTTAAAGAGATCATGAAATCCATTTTTGGAGCAAAAGTGTCCAAATCTGCATATCACGACACTTAGACATCTCTCTCTCGTGTCCGAAGTCCATGCAAATGCTTGTGAATGTGGTCTTTCTTTTTTACTTTGAATTCTGTATTCCCATATGACAAATTTTTCATTTAATCTTGTATTTTTCTTAATTTATTAAGGCAACAAATAAAAATCGTTGCAAAAAAGTTTTGGCAACGATAAATTTATATTTTGCAACGGCTTTAAATGTAACCAAAAAAAACTCCATTCTTTAGTAGTGTATGCGCTTCTTAGTTTATTAAAACCATAGAAAGATTAGTAGGTTTGGGGATCTTGGTATAGTTAGGTTCAATAATCGTGTGGAATGGCACTGCTAGCAAATGTTCTGAAGTAGAAAGAGTAACGGTCGCTAAAAGAAGCCAAGCTTATGACTTGGATAGACAAAATCATATCAACCATATGTTTTCCTACAGCTTCCTGCAGCAAGAAAATGGGTTTTGCAACTTTTATTTATTGTAGTAATTAATAGAAACTTTTTCATAATAGAGAAGAAGTGGGTGGCTGAGGTGGATCCAGCACAGTACCGTACAGGAGAGTTTGGGTGTTCCAGTTCTCGGTCTGAATCCAGGGTCAGTGACCCATTGATATTTGTGTTAAATTTGGCAAAAACATGTCATAGATCTTGAGGTTTTATTGGGTCTAATGACTGAAAGGGATACATCATGATCTTCTTGTGGAGAGGGCCCTCCTTATCATGCCATCGTAGGCATAGTCGCATAGACCCGACACACATTTCCACTTAAAAAAAACCTAAAAAAGTTTCCAAGAGAAGTGCCTCTTGGATGACCTAGGTTCCCCGGCTGGCTGCTCCTGAAATTTCTGAATTTTGGCTCATGGTGTTGCACAGTTACCCCACCAGATTGTAGTTGACTGACTCGGAATACGTACGTATAACTCAATTGTGTGGTGATATCCATCATGTAGGGTACGTAGCAGTGAGATATTTTACTTGATTTCTCTGAAATCGATCCGTGATGCATTTCATGTGGTCGCTCAGATCGATAGCTTTAGCAGTTTCAGAAATCTCCGCTGAGATTTGGGTAAGAAGCCATAAACTTCAACCAACCTTGTTGGATCTCATAAATGCCCCACAATCTGCAGAAATGCCGAATTTCTTTCAATTTACGAACAATATGGAATAGTTTTGCTGTTCATAATCTGGGTTATAAGAACCAGCTAACAGAAGATAACCCAAGATCAATCAGAGATGGTTAGGTTAGCTGATATATAAAGGTAAACTAGACCAGACCTTGAAAGCTAATTAAAGAAAAAGGGATATCATCAATCATGAGCCTCTTTATGCCAGAAAATAGAAACTGTTCAAAACGCTTTAGGACAAAACCCAGAACTTTTTTCTGTGCTCAAAAAGCTAGTTTGTTTCGGTTCAAAGTTGAAATAAATCTCCAAAAACCATGATTGGGTACTGTATAATCAGACGAATCCACTCATTTTTCCATCAGATCTCTTGTTATATTTGTGCGTAGTTCTATACTGTGCTAAGATCTGGTTATACTTTTCATTAAGTTAGAATCTGAGTTTCATAGCTTTCTACCAGTGTCGGTAATTCGTTTGTCTTCTTTTATGCATGCATGCGTCTATGCTTGTATCATCATACGAAGACTTCGATATTCATTAGCAGTTTCATTTCAGCGAGTTTTCCTTTTTCTGGTTAATTAATGGTAATTAATTTTTTATTTCCGTTTAAATAACTGTTAATCAGGTTCAGCATCAACTTTCTTTCACGCTTACCCTTAATCTTATCTTAATTAGTTAATAATTTTGAAATTGTTATGTTCATCATCTTTATCTCTAAAACCCAGAGAGTAAATAAAAAGGATAAATTATAGTTAATCAATTTAAATTTTATTTGAATGATATTTTATTTTTTAATTTTATTAAAAAAATGAATAATAAATAATAAATAATGAAAATATCAATCAATGATTAATTAGACATAAAAGAATTATATGAATAAATTAAGTTAAATCTCAAAATTACATTAAAAACTATATTAAATTTAAATGACTCAATTTCCAAATTCAGTACACAAATAATGTGTCAAACATTTCTGGCTTTACTACCTCAATAATTAATTTAGAATATATAGCAAGAAAGGTTCCAAATTAACTATATGTAGTTATTTGGGAAGAAGAAAGTTGCCCTAAACATGGGATTTAGGCAATTATCAACGAAAAATTATAGTCCCACGAAATTTACTGAGCATAGATTTTACCATACAAGCAGATAGATAATCACATGGCTACACTGTTGTATTCATATATACAATGAGAAAGTCTGCAACCGGGAAACGATTTGATTGTGATCAGACAGCAGCTATAGCAGATGATCATAAGATCACTTCTATCCAAATTATATCAGCACTGATCTATCAGCTATCACAGACATGCATGCAGATAATTTTGGCTCCAGCCTCTGTGATTGCAATAGATTAGAGATTAAATTGGATAATCAGTATAAATGATTTTCGTAAAATTAAAAATAAATTAATTTAGATAAATTATGTAAATGATTCTTGTAAAATTAAAAATAATCATTAAATTAATATTAAATGAGGATGAATTTGAATTTAATTATAACAAAAACAATGATATGAGCGTAATAAAATAAATAATAGTTAAATATATTATATTAAAAAAAGAAAAAAATAATTTTAATAATATATTAAACAAATTTCTATATAATTTTTTAAATTAAAAGTATTAATCAACTATTATAAATATAATAAAGGGGAGTCACATCTATGGTAACAATGTACATTAATAATTATTAATAATGGAGATCTGTCCAAAAAGTTCCCGAGATTCAGTTTTCTTTTTTCTTTTTTTTTCCCCACAAAAAGAGAAATTAATAATATTGAGATTTTCCCTTTGTGACATTTGAATGTGTTTAAAAAATATTATTACCGTATGCTTTTAATAAAAACCAAACCAGCACTTTACACTTTAGATTTCAGAAGTAGTCAGTGTATATGTTAAAATTTTATTAAATTTTTTAATAATAATGACTTATAATACAAAATTTCGTATTTAAATTTTTAATGAATTAAATTTTTTTAATCAATATTAATTATATAATATTAATAAAAATTAATTTCATACCAAATATAATATTAAAACACTTCGTGATTTAAAAATAAAATTATATAGGGCTCACCTGCATTGGTGTGGTAAATTCTTTTATATGATATATATTTTTTGTGTAAAAATAAATAAAATATTGAGATTTGAATTTTTATTTTTAATTTTTTTATTTTTAAAAATAGGGATACGATAATTTGATATTTGTTTGGGAAACGCAAATACTGATGTTACATTTTCTTAATGGTTTGGAACGATATTGTTGTTTTTTCATTAAATTTTTAAGAATTTAATATTGTTTTGTTCTTTCAGTTTGACAAAATCTTGTATTTAAATAAAGCTCAAGTCAATCCACGAAAACTACTATAAAGTAAATGGACCATTATATTAAATTAAGAATACATTTTGTTCTGGGATCACTACATAGCTCGTTCCAACAACTCCAGACATGTTGCCTTTTAAATAAGTTTATTTATAATCAATTGCATTCCAAACGTATATGTTATCGCTAGTTTCCAGATTACATAGCTAGCTGAATTTGTAACTTGGTTCATGAAGTTATTTTTAAAGAATGATGTCTAATGTATTTTGGGTTCAAATTTTATATCGACAATTAAACATAGGAATGATTACAGGTAAAGAATTTACTAACTTTTGAGCATTGATTATATTTTATAATATTCAAATTTAATTAACTAATTAAATATTTTTTGATTTTTATTATCTAAAACCTATACATATAAAAAAATACCTAATAACTACTCGAAATTACTAAATATTTGTTTATTGAGTCATAATTTACCTTTTAAATTTAAATTTAAAATTAATTTTAATATATATTATTAAAAAATAAATTAACTTATAAATATAAACTAATGTTAAAAATCATAATTAAAATACTTAATGATTCAATTTAATCAAAAATTATATTAACAATAAATAATTTATAAAAACATGTATATAATATCTTTTAAAAAATATTATGTATTATCAAATTTATATAGTAGGATGCCCTAAGATCATTATCCGAACCGATAACGAGTAACAAAATTAGTATTTAAACTTAGGGAATTAATAATTATATATCCTAATATCATTATCTGATATAAAATTACTATTTAAACCCTACCCGTATCCGATTATTAGATTTACTAATCCTATTTAATTGGATTTAATAATGCAATATACTCATTTATGCGGTACCATATTTAAATCTAACAAATTATGTATCTAATTTGTGTTTTTATTATGTAAAATCGTATATTGTTAAGAGATTTCTAATTATGGCCATATTTTTATTGTTAGTACATTTTCCTCCTTCCCCTAATTCCCTTACTTTCTCTTTTGGCTTCCTTTATCATTCTATTTGCTAATAATTAAAATATTGTACATTTCATTTTTCATTCTTTCTCCAATGTGGGTAATGTACCTATCTTTTTCATGGTAGGTGATGAGGTCTTTAAAATAATAAAGCAAATGACGATTACCCATGGAACATCAAGGACATCAAATTAATATAAAAAAAAAATTAATGAAAAAAATACAATAAGCAAGGATTCTCACAAATGAAAAGATCGAACTGTGTCATGGTATGGTTGAATTATTGTTTTCGGAATTTATTTTTCTTTCGAGTCGATGGTGACAAAACATATAATTTGATAACTGCTTAAAGTCTTAGCTGGGTAAAACATTTTTTATGCTGTGGAAAACTTAGATATAATGTTTTCCATCGAATATCTGATTCATTATTTAATTATCCTACATATAAGTCAAAGCAGTTTGGTACAAATAAAATATCATATATAGATGGTCTAAATTTTGTACACGTATAATTTATTATTTATTAAAATAAAATAATAATTATATAAGTAAAACACCTTATTAGTTTAAAAAATATTAAAATGTATTTAAAATATAAAATAAATCAATAATTTTTTTAAATCATATATATATTAGCAATTTAATTTTTAAATAACTTCCAATTTCATTCAAATAGCAACATTATCTATTCAAATATTATTTAAACAACAAATTTAGAACGGATGCTTCTACTCCATTGTTTCCATAGTGTCAACTTTTTTTCCATTATTGAATTCAACTTTCTATCCACACTTTAAAAGCGTTACCGATTAAATTTCCCTATCTATCATTATGAAATCTCGTATTTAACTGTACAAATAAATCATTTTTTTTCTCTTTCACTGATTTTTTTTTTTTTTTTTGTAAAAAGGAAGTTATGAAGGTAATAAATAACAAATTTCAACTATAAAGTAAGTTTTTATTTTTTATTTTATTTTTTAGTTTTATATTTTTAATTTTATTATATTTTTCTTAATTTTATATACGAATAGCATAAATTTATTTATTTATACTTTCAAAATAATTATATAAAAGAATTTAAGATTATTAAAAATGTTGAGAATAATGCATTCAATAAAATGAGATAAAAAGCAATAAATGTGATAAAAAAAACGACAACACAGCTTACCGATCAGATCTTGCCATCATTTATCATGGAACACAATCTTCTTATTATACATTAAGTCTTTTTTATTTTTTTTAGTTTTATATATTTTAAATTTTATATGTAGATAAGGTCATTCCTTTTTTTTATGTTTTATTCACCCTCTTTCGTTGATTTTTTTTTTTGGGTCTGTAAAGAGGGAGATATGATAACAAATTTCAAAAACTTTTTTTTTTTATAGTTTTATATTTTTAAAAATTTTATTTGTAAATGTGATTTATGTATTTATGCTTATAGATAAACTATAAAAGAAAAGTTTAAAACTATAGAAGTGTTGTGAAAGAAAAGTTTAAAATTATAGAAGTGTTGTGGAATAATGTATTTAAGAGGATGAACGAATTTTTAAGTCGTTTTTTTTCTCCTTAATATTTTTGTACTTATTCTAATTTATTGATTTTTTTAAATGTAAAAATTTAAATTTTGAATTGAATGTATTTAATTAATACATTAATTATGCAATAATACTCTATATTATAATATGTTTATTATCATTTATTATTCTAAAATACAATTTGATCTCTTTTTTATGTTTTCTCTTTATTCTATTGGATTTTTTTTTTTTATATTTGTATATATACAAGGAGTCTGATCAACAAAGACTCCTTTATTATGTAATTTATTTTTAGCTTTTTCATGTAACAAAAAACAAGGAGTGATGAATGTAATAATATCACAATTCTTATGAATTTTGAGTAAAGAAATAATTGTAACGAAAAAAAAGTAACGAAATAATCAAAACAGCTTTAATATTTTGAAAACTAAGATGAAACTATATCTCTTATTTAATTTTAAAATTTTCGATAAATTATCTGAAATCTAATTATTTTAAAATTATATATTTTTATATTTTTATATGAATATATAAAAATCAAAGCTTTTGGCTGTAAGTAAAATATCTTACATGGATACTCTAAAAATTTGACATGTTTAATACGTTAAAATAAAAAATTAATAATTATCCCTTTTTTTTAAGTTTTAATATATATATATATATATACATTAATCACAAAATAAATCAATTATCTCTTTAAATCAATTATCTATTTCAATTCAAAAAATTTTATATCTCATCCTTAAACAAAGTGAATGATAGACTAAATTGCTCAAGTTTTTAAAGTAAAGTTGCGTAAAGTGATGAATGACATATATAGAAATAGAAATACTATATAGATGTCTCAATATTATATCTTACATTTACTTTATTATATTTTATATAAAATTTCATTAAATGATGTAGCATATATCATCCATTAATCATGAATAATTTTGAATTTAATCTATAATCATTATTTTAGAATATTTTATACTAATGGTATACTTTTAATATGTATGCAATAATGAGGTCTCCATGAGATCAAAAAAAAAAAAAAAATTAATGAGGTCTCCAGAGTATTACTATTATCTTTTTTATGTAACATGTTCTTTCCTTTTGTGGTTTATTTTTTAAAAATTTTCAACTCATTTAGGATAAAATAAAAAATATATACATACTACATTTCATATGAGGAAATACATTAATCCTGACTATTTTTATATATATTTTCAAACTTTATCATATAATTTATTATGTCAATAAAAAACATTTTTATATTTAATATTTTTTATTTTTAATTTGTATATTACATTAGAGCAATATTAAAAAAAATATAGTGGACATAATTATATGAAAATTTTAAAAGTAAAATCAAATTCACGTTGTAATTTGTCAAATGAAAATAGTATATAAAGAAAATTTAATATGTCTTTGATTTGCAATATTCCAGAATCATTGAGCCCAACAAGTATTCATCGAAAATCTCTATTTAAAAAAATTATATAGATTAGGAAAATTTTAATTTCTTCAAATTATGAAAATTTTTCTGTATATACTACTTTGATTTAATGAATTATAATATTATTACAAAATCTTCTTAATTATATCTAATATATAATTCCTTATATTACTACATTGTAATATACAAAATTAAAATAAAAAATATTAAATATTACTAATATTATAAATTTTAAACATATATATTATCAATAAATTTACTAATTGAATGTATTTCCGTGCATCGCATAGATTTGAAACTAGTTTTAATATAACAAACTATTATATGTGATTATATATTAATTTTCATGTAAATAAAATTTAAAATTATGTAAACGCAATAAACATTATTGTAAGTTGTCTATATGTAAAGATTAAAAAAAATGATCCCATTAACAAATAGCCAAAAATAATTAATCTTTTGATTTTCAAATCATTAGTATTAGTATAATTGTATACCGAACTCTTTTTGCTAGTTAAAAGCATTTGCATTGAAGTTGTTGGAAGAGAATCAAGTTAATAATGCAAGTAAAATTGTATATAAGGAATCTTTTGTATATAAATACTAGTTGACTAGTTGCTTCATATAACATTTTTAAGATTAAATTTCTAGTAATTCTGAAATTTAAATATATATATTTGTATTTTTGTTTTTTCAATCTCTAAACTTTTTTTTTACAAAAATTTTATTTATATTTAACACTAATTAAGAATTTAAATAAAAACCATTAAAGGATAAAATCATTAAAGGATATAAGTAAAGTAAGTAAATATAGATGCGATTGGATGTCTGTAAAGCCTGTAGGTTATTGGAATTAAGTTTAAAATTAACATGATAAGCACTAATTTTACTGATGAGTAAATATATTAGATTGCAGATAAAATAGTTTTTTTTTGTTTGTAATTATCCTAAAATAATTTTAAATTTTTTATTTTTTCGAATTTGACTTTTTTTTTTAAGAAAAGATAGAAATTTCGTTTAGTTTTCAAAAATTTAGAGTCTATGGTGTAGTTGGCTGATAGTTAATTATCAATATAACGAAAAGTTATCAAAGCTTAATGCTACCCAACTTATTTCGTGTTATGTTTGGACGAAGAATTTTAAAGAGATAATTTATTTTAATAAAAATATTCAAAAATTTAAAATTTAAAATTTAATTTGTTAATTAAAAATATTTGAAAAATTTTAAAATTTTAGCAAAGGAAAATTTGAGTATCTAAAATTTCTTTTTGAAAATCCATCTAAATAATTAGTTTTTCAAAATTCTTTTAAAACTATTCCTACTTTATTTCATATAACCCACAATTAAAACAAAAGCTAAAAAAATAAATATTATTTTATTTAAATATAACATATATTTCTTTTTTCTTTTCATATTACTAATAATATATATTTTTACAAGTCTAATGATACCCATATAACATATTTTATTTAATATTTATCTTTTTCTTATATTTAATATCATTATTTGTATTTTATAATTATCTTTTTACTTTATCAAATTCTGTTAAAAATTTTTTCTAAAAAAAATTATCTTTTAAATGGATGAATTTTAAAATATTTGTATTTTGAATTTTTTCAAAATTTTAAAATTTTTCATTCAAATGCACTATCAAAGTTTTTTCGATGTTTTCTAACCTTAATTTTCTTACATTAGTCACAACTTTTAATTTTTTAACTAAAACGTACATAAGTAAAACTCTCATTTGTTAACGCGTATATTTAAGATATGTTTTTTAAATTAATTAAATCGATAATATATTTTCTCTTCATTAATACTTTCATTTGTTAACGAGTATTTTTAAGATATATTTTTTAAATTAATTAAATCGATAATATATTTTCTTCATTAATTTTTTTTGGTTACAATTGATGATTAATTTATAAAATTTCAATGTGTAATATATTAAATATGATAATTTTAAAAAGTTTGTTCTCTTTTAAAACATTTGTTAGTAAAATTATAAAAATATAAAAAAGGTTAAAAAAACCAGTATAGTTCAAAAAATTTGTTCAAAATAGATTATCCGGTGAGATCAAAGTTGATGTATTTAAGCGACAACGTTTTTCCTCGTATGTTTCACAAATTTCCGTGGCAAAATCAAATTTTAATTTGAAATTTAACTAAGAGACGTATTGCTTTTAGATATTCAACACTTGAATCTCTTCCGTCCAATTTAGAACATAAACTCATCTTACCATACACTTGTAAATCAATCAACATGAATCCAATCACTGTCTGACTCTATTAGCGCCAAATTCCACTCCCTTCACTTTCCCAGGAAAAAATCCCTAAACCTATCTTAATCCAGCGGCTTACAATCACTCCTGATTCTTCTCTCAAATCTCATCCGTCAAAAAAAATTCAATTTCATCCGTCCGATTCAGTCCAAAACAAACTTCACCGTCCAATACTCTAAAATTTCAATTTCAAAGGACTGAGAGAGGGAGTGAAGCAAAGACTGAAGGAAGGGAGAAAAAAAAAAGCCTAACAATACCGTGCAAAGCTTTAGCTCATGGCGGCTTAGCTCACATCAAACACTCCAAACCTTTTTCTTTTTGTCTTTAGATTCTTATTTAACGGAATTTGAACGGTAAAAGGAAAAGAAAGATTCACAGTTTGTGATTTTCCTTTAAATTTCAATTTAATTAAGTGTGATTTTGTTTTTTTTTTTTATGTGAAGATTGAATAATGGAGAAAGGAGAAACAGTCTCGGATTTAACAGCGAAGAAATTGGCGAGGCAATTAGATTTCACAGGGGTGTGTCGCGCGGCGGCAAATTCAACGTTGCCGGATCACCCGATGCATTTACAGTCACAGTCGCAGTCTCAATCGCCATTGCAATCACAAACGCCTTTTCAGACGAAGCATCAGCAGCAGCCACAACCGCAGGAACTACAATTTCGGTTATTTTTTCCGCCGCAAACGGTGCAGTCGCCACAACAGTCTCCTCAAAAAACTCAGTCGACGCCAATGCCGCAACTTCAAACTCGGTCTCCGCCTGCGCCACCGCCGCAGCAAGTTACCATGGTGCATCGGGTGCCTCATCCAGTACAGAAGCTTCCGCTGCCAACATTTCAATTGAGGTGGCTTTTCAGGAAATCTTTAATTTCCCTCCATATTATATATGTCCTTCTATTTTTTGTTAGGAAAAAGATTATTTCACGTTTTATGCCTTAAAGATTTATTTATCTCGAAAATAAGCGTAATTATGATTAAAATTAACTTTAATTGATCCTAAAAAAAAATTTCCTTTTTCTAATTTCAGAAATTGTTCGTCTCATGAATAAGCAACAACTGAACTTCTAAGATTACTGTTATCTGTTTGGCTTTTTCAGTTTAGAGGGACCTTTTAGATTTTTCTTGTTGGTGGAATAGTGAGAACATTATGTACAATTAGAAATATACTTACAGCATAATGTTGTTTTTAACTCTCTGCATTATGTTTGTCCAGCAAGCAAGAGTCCCCAAGGTCCAGACCACGTGCACGTGCTGAAGCAAAAGATGGGACTCCAAAGAAACAAAAGCAGTGTAATTGCAAGAATTCTCGGTGCTTGAAGTTGTAAGATCATTAAAACCTTTTTGAAATTGATATCCCCTTTCGAGTTACATGTTTGATCAATAAGTCATAGATATCAAAGTGCTAATGGTATGATGATAATGTTCATTTTATAAAATGGCTACTTGAGTTTCGCTTTTAGGAAGCATTGTTTGAATAAGAGTGACAGGTCAATTGGTGGTTGACTTTTTCCGACTCCATTTTCTTCTTCTTGCTTGTGATAGATGATCTGTTATCCTCCATGTAAATATGAAGTTCTCTTTGAGGAAAACTTTTTAGTCACATGGATTAATATTTTTCTCGTACTAGGGACATAATCTTCATTTGATTACAGTTAGCTAACACCTGTTAGTTTATATGATTTTTCCTCCACCAAGTATTTAGGATCTATTAGTCAACTGAGTTATCTGATTTAGGTTGAAACAGAAATGCTTGTATTTGTTGGTATGTGATTAAACTTGCTGCTTTATGGTTGTGGTCAATGTGCATTTTGTTTTTGGTCATTATTAGGTACTGTGAGTGCTTTGCTACTGGAATTTTTTGTAATGGTTGTAATTGCATAAATTGCCATAACAATGTGGAGAATGAAGCAACAAGGAAAGAAGCAATTGGAGCACTCTTGGAACGCAATCCAGATGCATTTAGACCGAAGATTGCCAGCAGTCCCCACAGACCCCAGGATGCTAGGGTATGTTATCGACACCTTCAAGCTGACTCATTATATGTGTTACTAGGTGACAGCAATGAGACTTTTCAGTTTTTATTTCCTTCCAATGAGGTTCAAATATGAAGACTAATGTTAAACTTAGCCTATGTTGATTATTATTTTGGTTTTATTCTTTTTAGTTTAAGTGTGGTATTGTGTCATTGCATCAGTAGAAACAGGATATGTAAAGATCAATATGTTTGTTTAAATAGAAAAGTGAATTTTAATTTTGCCAAATTTAAAAACTTTCTTAATGTCTGGAAATGAATCCAGGAAAATGCACATGATGTCCAAATGGTTGGAAAACACAATAAAGGATGTCACTGCAAGAAATCTGGTTGTCTCAAGAAGTATTGTGAGTGCTTCCAAGCTAATATTCTATGCTCTGAAAATTGCAAGTGCATCGACTGCAAGAACTTCGAAGGAAGTGAAGAAAGAAGATCTCTCGTTCATGGAGATCTCAACTCCATGGCTTACATGCAACAGGCTGCAAATGCAGCCATTAGTGATGCCATTGGATCATCTGGCTATGGTACTCCTTTGGCATCCAAGAAGAGAAAATGTGAAGAAGCAGTCAAAGATCAATCCATTGAAAAGATTGTTCAACATCAACAGGTAATTCTTTGAATTATTATTATATGCAAGGGTAATCTTGGTTGATAAGGTCACTAATTTGATTTGTTCGACCTTTAGAAAAAAATGATGCTTTTTTATCCTTTTTATGTTATTTGATCATCTTATAACCCCTTTTCTGTCTAGCATCAAAGGTTTTTATAGTACTAATGGTATCTAAATGACATATACTTGCATAGATGGACTTTCTGGCTTTCTCTTTAGGAATCATCTATTCTATAGGGTACCTTCACAAATAGATGCGAATTATGATATTTAGAGATGAATGGAAAAAGCACTTGAATTTTCAAACCTCAAAATTTTCTCTCAACTGCTTTTAAGATTCTATTTACTACACAGTGCAGACTTTTTTTTTGCCATTCCTGTTTCCTCCTTTTTTTTTTCCCCCAAGCGAAAGCTGGATGCTGATATATTTCTCTAATTCCAACCAGGAAAATCATCTAAGAAATCCTGTGGCCACATCTTCTCCTTTATCTGCTTCTGTTTCTCGCACTGCTAATACAGCATCATTGGGATCTTCAAAATTCACGTACAGGTAGGAATTGCTTGTATTTTATTCTGCCTGTAAATAAAAGGAACATCTTTTTTTTTTTTGGTTATTTCCCCCTTTTTGGGAACTGATAAGTGTCACCAGACATTATAGAAGATCTCCATTGGCGGACATACTCCAACCACAGGTTGTTAAAGAGCTGTGTTCAGTTTTGGTGTTAGTTTCGTCAGAAGCTGGAAGGGCATTTGCTGAAGGTACTAATTATTATTAGTAAATACTGAACTTTTTGTTACTTTTCATTTCAGTATTACTTTTAACTTCTTAGCTAATCCATATTATTGAAATTGCAACGGTCAATGTGTTGTATGTACTCTCAGTCTATTACTTGTTTCCAAGTTTTATCTGTGTCACAAAGTGTCTTCCTGCAATCTGCATATTCTTTCATACATCTCTTCTTCTTAACTTTGAATGATGAAGCTTTTCTCTTCTGTCAAATGAGAGGGGAGGTGGGTAAGATAACTGGTTTTTGTATTTAATTAAATTTGCATTTTAAAAGTTATGATTGAATATTGCAACTTTGCACTTAAGTTTATGGTAATTATTCTGACATTATGCTTGCATAGATGAAACTGATCAATTATTTAGTAGAAAAACAATGACTGTGCATCATGCAAACCAAGAGTATTTGGTTTGTTGTAATGCCATTAAATGATAAATTGGTGTTGCGATCTTCAAGACCCAAAGGTATGAAAACACAGGTCTAGTATGGTTGTTTGCAAGTCATCATGGTGTATGGGACCCTTTTTTAAAAAAGAAATAGGAACAACTTTGCTGGTACCTGTAATACATAGAGGTTGATAATATAGAAACTTTTCTAAATCATACTGATATATTTCAGAAAGAGTGAAAAAAATTAATAAACTCTACTAAACAAAGTCTTGATTTTAAATAGATGGAGACTGTTGATGAAAATGGTGAATAGAATAATATAAACCTTTGAAAGTCCAAAGAAATGCTACGCATCAAATTTATATCTATGACTAGTTGCTATGATCTGGAATCTGGAGGACTCAATGGTTTACATATTCATTGTCATAAAGACTCTAATTTCCATCTTTCGTAGTTGTTTTTGACGATTGTTTTCATGAATATAGTCAGTCGACTGGTTTGCATAGAAAAGTCAAAATTTTAAACTTGCTATAGACTCCCAGGAATGTCGTAGTCTATGTGATATGCGATATCTGTTTCATAAACATTAACGAAAATATATATACAGACACACACACACACGAGGGATGGTTTAATCGTTGTTTCTCATCCAATATATTGGTTCATGATTTATGTGTCATGTCATGTCATCTAAATCATTTAACCTAATTCCATACTGAATTCAACTTGGGCTATTATGGCTAATTTTTCATTTTAGGATTCGCTATTTGAATGGATCTTGTTATTTCAGTAGAAGATAACAATTTGAATAGTACTTACTTGAAAGTTACAATCTCCAGAAAAAAGTAGCAAAATGGATCGACAAACAGAGAGAGGCTCCATTGAAACTATTGTTTCATCTGGTCGGGCGGGCGAGATGAGTCAGAAAGGTAATGGCATTCAGAAGGATGCCACTGGTAACCATCTGAGTGAGAACCAGGCTGATGCAGATAGAAGTGGGAACTCTGGAGTAGATGGGGATGATGTGCAAAATGCAAGGCCATTGTCTCCTGAAACACGTGCTTTGATGTGTGATGAAGAAAATGCAATGTTTATGGCAGCTGGTTCATCTAATGTATTGGCAGACCGTTCTCAAAACATGACTCAAAAATCATCAAATGGGCATGAATGCACAGAGGTCTATGCAGAGCAGGAAAGGCTTGTTTTGAAAAGGTTCCGTGATATTCTCAATCAATTCATTATTTGTGCGAGCAGTAAAGGTAATCCAGTTGGTTTCACAATTCTAGACTCTTAGTTTTGATGATATATTATTTGGGGCAAAATCCAATCAGGGTTTCTTCTTAGAAACTGTGCTCCTAATGGTTAAGCTGCTACGTTATATCCATTACAATTCTTGAAGTTTAGAATTGAAATTCATAAAATAGTAGGCACGGTGGTCTTTCCATTTCCTTACAAGCTTTAGTTGATTTTTCTGACCTAGAGAGTGGATTTTCTCGTCTAACTTCTTAGGTGTTCATTCTTCAATTATTGTTGTTGATGATTTGTCATGGTACATGTTACAGAAACAATGCGGTCTCCGTTGGCCAGAAGTGAAAAAAGAAGTCAGCAAGAATCAGTGGAGAATGGCGCTGTAAAATCTGGAATTCCAGCAGGTGGGCCGAACGAACCTCATCATAATGGAACTGTAAAATCTCCGATCCCAGCAACTGTAGAAATGGGTCAGACTGTCTCAGCAACCTCTTCTGCTTCCAATGCAGGTTTGCCTTCAAAGCATGAGTTGCCCATCGGAAAGAGGGACACAAATGCAGAGATTAAGGGCTCGGATAAGCGAGAAAATACTTCTAAGTAATCAGCATTCCTTCCTATGTCAGGATCCATTTTCTCCCTGCTCTTGATACTTGGTTCCTATCGTTAGAAATTCTGGTTGAGGAATTAACCATAATAGCTAGACGCTTAGACCTTTTCCATCTTACGGCATTAGGAACCATTAAAATTAATTCTTTTCAGTTATCTTTTAGGCCATTATGATAGTATAATGGGGAAATGAAGTTTCTGTTAACCCTAATTACATGTATATTTCTTAATAATGTCAGTATTTTCGAGTCGATTAATCCAGTGTTTACCTTTATCTCTTAATTCCAATAAGACCTTTTAAATTTTCAGCTTTCTGCAAGCTATCTAAGCCTAATACTCTTCGCAAAAGCTGGTCTTCAGAATGTGCATATTGGAATAGATCGTAGCTGTATCCGTCAGCGATTTAAAATGCTTTTGCAAAAAGATATATTGTTTAGCTTTCTATAACAATGTATATGCAACGGCGCAGGCAACTTTTCGAGTCGATTTAATATTAAATTTGAATTGATTTGATTTAAAAATTTAAGATTAAAAATTTGATTTAAATTTAATTTTTAAAATTTAAATTTAACTGAATAAAGTATTTTAATTATTTGAATTTGATTCGATAGATTTGAATTTAATTTAATAAGTTTGATTTATTTGTTTTTAATCATATATTATAAGTGTAAAATGAGTAAAATGATAAAAATTAATAATAAAATATTAAAAATATATATTAAAAAAATTCAATTAAAATTAAAAATTATTTAAATTAAGTATTAAAATATTAAAATTTATCAACGGTTGATTGTAAAAATTAAAAAAATGAATTTTTTTTTCAAATGTTTGAATAAGATTTAAATTTTAAAATTATTATTGTTAGAAGAGTTTAATTTGAATTTACCATTGCTTTGTAAAATGAACGAAAAAAATATTTAAATTTTCTTTGATTTGTTAGCTGAATATTTCAAATATGATTGAAAAATACAATCTCGAGATTAAGTAATGCACACATAATTTTTGATTTGTTTGCTCCCGCTAAATAACCTGATGAAGTGTGGGTGGAGTTTCCTAGCAACTTCCTGAACTGGATTTCCATTGAAGTGAAGTAAGTGGAGCCTCCTCTCGTTTTCTTTCCACCTTATCACCTCTGAACCAAACAAAATCTTTGCTATTGTTTTTCCCCTTAATTTCGCTTTCCTTCACCTAAAAACGGGGTTTTCACCGGATTTGATAATTTGAGTTAAGTGGTACAAAATAAAAAAAAAATTATATCACAATTGACATCGACGTATTAAATATTAAATTAATTTTTATTAAAATTTATTTGACATATTAAATGTCAAATTGTTTTTTTAATTTTTATCAAATATAATGTATATATTTAAGTATTTTTTATAATTTTATTTTGAATTTACATTTATGTACTAAAGAAACAGTGGTACAACTGGTTTTGTGTTTTTTTTTTTTTTTTTTTTCATTTTTCAGTATAAAATATGGACAAAAGAGGTAGCTTCCCTCCCACGAGCCACGTTGTCCACTATTATTATATTCCTTTTTTCCTTTTTTTTTTTTTGTGAAAGTTTTTCGTTTTTCCGATATTGGCATATCGGAAATTTCATCATTTACTAATATATTTTATTCTATTTTTTTATATAAAAAAAAAAAGAAAAAAGAAAAAATAATAAAAAAAAATGCTTGCCTCCCACCTTCTGCACCCTCCTAAAATAACTCGATTTCTGCTACGATCAAAGAGGAGACACGTGTCCGGTTTCCCACGAGTGCGATTGCAATCGTTCCTTCCGAGAACCATTCCCTATAAATACCAGCTCCAAATTGTAAATCTCGCAATAACCACAAGCAGCAGAGTGAGTCAAACGGAAATGGTGGTCAACGGCACAGTTACCGATGCGGAAAGCATCCGATCTCAGTTCCTTCAACTGCTTCATACCAGACGAAATGCTCAAGGTAAAACCCAAAGAAGAAAAACTCAGAACTCTTCAAAGATATTTCTTTCAATAATGTGAATTTCCTCTTGTTTTTACTCAGTTCCTTTGACTGTGGAACCTGCAAAACCTGTGGTTAACCCTTTCTATCAAGAAGTTCCTCCCCCAACGTTTAGTGAGGTAGAGATTTTCCTTGGACATTAGCTTTACTGTGACCAATAACATGTTCAAAACCCAAATTAAACTGCATTTATTTGTAAATTTACCAGGCAATGGAGTCTTGTCCGAAGGCCAGCATTGGAAACCTTAAGGAACTGCTTAAAGAGGAAAATCTTTATTTGCATACTGAGGTAATTGAATTGGATTTGTAAAAAGGATTGGTATATTTTGAAGAATGAAAACTTATTGTATCTTGGTCATTTATAGGCAGGAGAGCAGGGGAAGTTGCCCTTGTTGATTTTGAGCATGAAAGAAAGCAATCAAGAAAAGAGGCCTGCTGTTATTTTTCTACATAGTACACACAAGTGCAAAGAGTGGTTACGCCCATTGCTTGAAGTAAGCTATGCTAAACCTTTGAAGTTGTCGGGGTCTTTTTTTTTTCGGTAATATGGTTAGGAATTACCTAGATCTACTCCCTTCCTCCTAAAATGCTCCCTACAAAATCGAATCCAGATTGATAAGGAAAGGAAGCACCTTCCTTTACCAACTGGACTAACCCCTCTTGTATCAATTCTTCTTTTGTTAGCTATAATTTGCTAAACTGAGCTGTCTTCTTGTTTCAGGCTTATGCTTCACGGGGATATGTAGCCATTGGGGTTGATTCCCGCTACCATGGTGAACGTGCCAGCAGTCTAACTACTTATAAAGATGTATGTAAATTATGTCCAAGTTTTATTTTTATAAATCTGGGTTTATTTTGTTTAACCGTATTATTTGAGAAAAAAATCATTTCTTATTTATACCTTTTTATTATTATATTTTGAAATAAACCACTAGTAAAGTGATTCCGAATGTCATTATGCTATATCTAATTGCAGGCTTTGATATCATCATGGAAAAATGGAGATACAATGCCATTCATATTTGATACGGTAAGTCCTTTTTTTTTTTTTTTTTTTTTATTTATCTATTTTTCTGACCTACTTTGTTTCTGTAGGAATTTCATAATTGGTGATTGATCAAAAAATAAGAAGGAAATTTCATTAGTGGTCAGGAGTTATGCGAAACTAGTGAAGTTCTGCTGTTTAATTATCATTTTAGTGATGGCTTACAAAGTGGTGCTACTTTAAGCTCTCATTGAGATTTTAGCAATTAAACTGTCATGGTGTTATTTTTGAGCATTTCAATTCATTTAAGTCTTTCCATGTTTCAGGTTTGGGACTTGATAAAACTTGCAGATTATTTAACCCAGAGAGAGGATATAGATCCAACTAGGATTGGAATTACTGGTGAATCACTTGGAGGTTTGTTGACAGATATTTTAAGGACTAAGATGTTAAATATTTGCTCACTGTTGCATGTTGAACTTATGTGAATATCATGAAATGCAGGAATGCATGCGTGGTTTGCTGCTTTTGCTGACACCCGCTATGCAGTGGCTGCCCCAATAATTGGCGTTCAGGTAATTGAAAATTTAAAATTCCTATAAGCATTAATAAATATTTTAAGTTATTAACAAAATATAATGTTATATATTTGTAGGGATTTAGGTGGGCAATAGACAATGACAAGTGGCTGGCTCGAGTTAACAGTATAAAAGCTGTATTTGAAGGTAATTTGTGTCAGGCTTTTTGGAAAAAGAAATTTGATAAGATTTGGTTTCATCAATTTATGTTGGTTCCGGGAGAGTTATCTTTTATCCAGTTTGAGACTCTACATGAAGCTATCATAAATAAATATCTACGTATGCACTTGAAAGCAATATAGATTGAAAAAACTGATTTGTATTCTACAGGATTTTCAAGCCAGTCTAGTGTAAAAGGAAATGACTGATAACTCAGTCTCATACAACTGTGATAATTTTCTATAAATGGTTACATTTAGTAGATTTGTACTGATTCTTTAGATTTGGAGTGGCATATTGTATCACTTAATTGAAGCTGGTTGTTGACTCTGGCTTCATTTCTATTATGAATCTATTTTGGTTTTTTTTCTCTGATGTTCTTAAATAATTTTGTTACAGAAGCAAGGGTTGATCTAGGCAAGAATGAGATTGATAAAGAAGTGGTGGAGAAGGTCAGTTATGATTTTCCCTGCACAATTGCAGACATATTCCATGTAACTTGCCATTTACCAATTACAATCTTAAAAATGTGGAGTATTAATGTTCATGACTCTTTGGTGCTCTTTCTTTGTCTCACTTTGTATGTTTCAGTTGTCCTGAACATCATTTTAAGATAGCAACAGAGTGAGTTTTGATTTTACTTTTTTTTTAAATGGATATTTTAAAACTTTTAGCTAAATTGTTGAGTATTTCTTTTTTATGTAAAATAGTTAAAAAAATGTAAAAATTCATGAATCAAAATCCTTAAAGCATAAGAACCTCCTTTCAGTATGGGACATCTAGAAAAGTAATGACAGATTATTTCATTATTTATTTACTTTCTGAACAAGAGGTAAGAAACTCAAACAGAATAATGGTACAAACAACTGAGCTTCACAAGTCCAATTAAAAGATCATGATATCAGATAATGGTAATAAGTATAATGTACATCCAAACTACATTTAAAAGTGCCTAACCTTTGGAGATTTGAAGTTAAATGGAGTGACACATACTGGTAGAAAGGATACATAAGTCATCGACCTTTTTATCTTGTTGATAGAGCTTGTACTGCTAGCGGACTTGGCATTCTGACTAATTCCCTTACATTTTCGTCGTTCAGAAGCCTAACGAAGGCTGCATTAATGCTGCCGCCTGGTCTTGGTCTCATTTTATGGTTCTACTTTTCTTACCAGGTTTGGGATAGGATTGCTCCTGGTCTAGCCTCCCAGTTCGATGCACCTAACACCATCCCAGCTATTGCTCCACGCCCTTTGCTGATTGCAAACGGTATAACATTTATTTTTTTATTCCCTGTAAATTGAGTTGCTTTGAAAGTTCTTCTAATTTTACTATTAGTTCCTGATGTTTACATGTATGGTTAAAGCTTTTTCTTACTGCCTTTGGCAATGTTTAGGAGCTGAAGATCCCCGTTGCCCCATTGATGGCCTAGAAATTCCCGAGACAAGGGCATCCAAGGCTTATGGAGATAACTTTTGTTTGGATAAGTTTAAGGTATGGGTTCCTGCTGAATAATTCTGAAATCACCAAAATCTATTTCTATGTTTGCCAATAAAGCCTGAAAGCGAGGATGTCTAGTCAAGTAGCCAATTGTTGCATGAGAAAACTCCTAAAGATATAAAGCAGAAACTACTAGTACATCTCTTATGGGGACCTCTGGAAAGTACAATATGTAACCCTCTTTGAGATATACAAGTGTGCTAGTGCTCAAAAAATAATGTCATGTGTGCATAAGCATTGGTGTGATGGATGCATGTGCATGTTCTCCATTTACCTATGTTTAGCATCTTGGAGTGCTTGTTTTATTCTTTAAGAGTTTCAGCTCCACTGGATTTTTTGTGCTTTTATCTTATGTCTTTTGTGTCCTTACTGTGCAGCTCATTGCAGAACCTGGAGTATTGCACCAAATGACACCATTAATGGTGAAAGAAGCAAGTGATTGGTTTGACCGGTTTCTCAAGTAATAACTTGATCTGGTTACAGTTTCTCTCTTGGTTGCTTGTAATTGAAAATGTAATTTGTACGTGGTATGCTGCAACTCATTTTGAATGATGCCTTAATTTAGTTCTAATCCCTAAAAATAAGAATGTAAAATTCCACTCTACAGAGTTCGGTGTAGTTTCTCTCTGTTTTCCTTATTTGACCATTTTTAAATTGGAGGTGCTTGGACGTGGAGGAAGTTTGATTGATTGGCAATGGCAATTTATTACAAAGACATCAGAGTTTATTAAGTAAGCAACTTACCTAACTATTTCAGAGCTATACCAAGAAGAAATTTCACCAAGGTTTCCCGTACGAGTTTAAAGGAAGATTTCCTCAAAAGCAGCCACCTCTAGTAAAATACTATTTAATAATTTGTAGAACACTCAAAGTCCTATCTATGCAGTAAGAAATGCCTGCAGATTTGTTTCTTGACAGGATTGAGCAGTTGTAATTCCTCCTTCCTGCGTTAGTCTGCGGGGAGGCACGGCCTCGGAGCTTAAGCCTCAACAGGTGCACCCTGTAGGGGTTTGAAGTAGAAGGTAAACAGACTTGTAGCACAAAATCTTATGATCTTCGCATGAAAGAAATATCTCTAGCATTGCCCTAAATATGCCAATTCTTACCAATGGAATGCCTTTCATGGCCCTCTCTTCCAAGAATTTCGAGGGTTTGAAGAAGTTGCCATATAAAGCTGACCACTTGCTGAGACTTGTGAAAATGTACCTAGCTCCAATCGTGTTAGCCCAGAAAATTATACCTCCTCTGACAATGGAAGATAAACAAAGAATAAGCAATCTTCCTAGAGCAAAAAAAAAACGGATGAGTATTCTTGTATTCTTGTAGCTATAGAGTACTCACAGCCGCGAAGGAAAATTCATCCCAAGAACAGATGCAACGTCAAGTTCTGATGGTTGAGAGACCACTCTCTCCTCTAAGATGCGGCAGGCCTCATTCACCACCGGGAAGAAAACCATCTCCACAATTTCTTGGTCGGTTATGGAAATTGGCTGATAATCACATGAATTTCCTTTTTATGAGCACAGAAGCAACTTTCATAGAAACATTATATAGAAAATGTGCCTTACGTTTTCTTTGTCAACGAGGTTTGTAATTCTCCTGGATTCCTCAACTATTGGTAGCACGGTGTAATCAGGCTTTGGCTTGCTTCCCTTCTCGAAACTATAATATCCTTTTCCATTGCTTTCACCTATACGTCAAAGCATCCCATGAATACAAAATAAGCAGGGCATTTTCAGCCTTGGATGGCAATGCTGTTAGGAATTTCTAGCTTTACCCTGTCGGCCATGTTGGAGCATGAGCTCGTGTAAAGGAGACAGAAACGTTCTGTCTGGGAATGCTGCAGCCATCTCTTTGGCAAATGTAATAGCCAAGCCATATCCAGTTACATCATGAAGCCTGAACATATATATAAGAACGTTGAAGTTTGTTTGAAACAGAAACAATAAAACCAAATCAGGATCAAGAAACTCAACAGGAAAGGCCCCATTGACAAGCCAAATGCGCAAATCACTCTGTCAATTCTGAAAATGTCCACACCCAAGTCTGCTAACAGATACGGTCCTTGAAAATAACGGGTGAAAGTCCGATTTACAGCGAAACCGGTGCAGTTGCCAACGATCACAGGAACTTTCTTAATGGCTTTACCAATTGTCATAAGATCAAGCAAAACTTGTGTAGAAGTTCTCTCTGTCCGGACAATCTCCAAGAGTGGCATTATATGAGCCGGACTGTTTATCAGAAGAGACAGAATATGACGACTCAAAAGGCAAGAAGACATTAAAACAAACCATGCAATGCTAATTTACCTGAAAAAATGTGCTCCAACAATGCGATCTTGAGAGCTGGTCCTCGCTCCAATTCCGTTAAGATCAATGCCTGATGTGCCTGATGCCAAGACGCAGTTTGGAGGACAAGCCTTCTCAATCTCTTCAAAGATTGATTGTTTGAGTGACAAGTCCTCTATAACAGCCTGGGACAGAGTGAGCCTCAAAAAAAACCATCAATGTCTATCGACTAAATAATATTATAATTTATGTTTATTTAACGTAAAAGTGTATTTATATCATATTAAATATAAAATTTTGTGTTAAAATTTATGTCGATCCTATAAAATGTTAATTTTTTACTATATTTATTTATAATTTTTATCAAAATTTTAATCCTTATCGTATTCATATCTTTTATTTGTGTCATGTTGTTTAGGATAAAAGTTATTAGTTCTACTTAGAAAGACCAACCTCTATTACCAAATCCACGTCTTTGAATTCTGAGTAATCTGATACACCTTTTAGAAATGAAAGAGCTTTCTTAGCCCCGCACTCATCCAACTTTCCCTTCAAAACCAAGCCTTGTAGATTAGCTGCGAGACAGTAGAGAATGTTCTTACATGACCCTAACCGTCAAAATTCTCTCAAAATTAACACATTGAAAATCAATATCCATGATTGAAAACAGACCTTCAATCCTTTTAATCCCTCTCTCAAGGCATTCGGAATTGAGTTCCTTGACGAGGACATGGATATTGCTCAAAATGAGAGCAGTGGTGATTCCAGAACCCATTAGACCAGCACCAACTACACCAACTTTCTCTATTGCCCGTGGTTTAAGCCCAGCATCAGTCACACCAGGCACCTGCATTCACATGCACAGGTGAGAAGAGATTATGTTACCCATTTCTGCATAAATAAACTTGAAATCTAAGATATTCTAACCTCCGATATAACTAAGAATAAAATGCAAAGTTACAATATCTAAACACGAGTTAATACTGTTGAAATTTGTGGAGTTTGATAGAGTCGGTCTATCTAATACTTATGCAAAATTATACGACTCAAGACCCAATATATAGGTTCTATAAAATTCAATTACTTTACGTTACTCATGAAGTCATAGACATATGCAAGTGGTGGGCTAATGGCATTGCAATTTGCAAGGATAAAACAAATTATTAGCTGCTAGAAGCCCAAGCCTGATACAAACAAATGGTCATTGGAAATCTCCAAAGACCAAAGGTAACAACTCTTCCTGACTTCCTTCACAGCAAATGCCATCTGGCCCTGCTGCAATCCATTCAAATTTAATTTTTTATGATTTTTAATTAGTAGGTTATGCAGGAACCTAAAAACTTCTTTAAGTAAAAAATTCAATATTTAAATTCTATTATTATTAGCGCAGGCATCTTTACTATTATTATTAGCCTTGTCTACCTGAGATGTGGCACGTTGGGCGCAGAAGACATGGACAAGAGCTTTTGCAGAGGTTGAAAGCACCAACTCTTTAAATGCTTCCTCTTCCTGCACCCATCACCATCCAACCATGCACGCTTTTGCTATTAAGCTATAATATAATTCTCTCTTTAATAATCAAGATTAGCTAGCTTAATTTCATTCACTAATTAACAATTCAAAGAATTCACGCATGCTTTTTTTTTTTTTTTTTAATATATATAACCTTTAAAACGCCAGAATGTCCACCAGAATTAATGCCCTCTTCAACGACATCAAGACAGGCCACTATCTGAGGCATAGTTCGAGCAGTCTCTCTCAAATCTTGTCGAATACCTTCCAATTTCTCTTTTCTTTCTTGGATAGAACCCAGTTTATCGGTTCTTGAAAGAGAAAAAAGGCGAGGTCTACGACTCTCTGCAATATCTAGAGCCAAATTACTTGATACTTCCAGCAAATCTTCTACAGATGCTATAGCATCAACAAGGCCAATATTTTTGCCTTCTTCTGCCATTATTGGCTTCGAACTCTGCAAAGTAAATAGTATTATTATAATCGTATACGTACAGTCCAGAAAATCAGTTACCAAATCCGGTGACTTACCAACAGCATATCTACAGCCTTTGAAATTCCTACGAGCCTTGGAAGACGTTGAGTACCTCCAAGCCCTGGAATAACTCCAAGTGTAAGTTCTGGCAAACCCAGTTTAGTTCCGGAAGTGGCGACCCGAGCACAGCATCCCTGCACAAAATCAGTAAGAATATATTCAAGCATAACTAAGAAAGGCAAATCCAACCCAAGCTCATCGGCTTGAAATATAACAAACCATTGCCAGTTCCAATCCACCTCCCAGTGCATACCCTTGAATTGCAGCAACAGAAGGTTTTTTGTCATCTACGGATTACAAAACCAAACAAAGATCTCAGTGACCAGTTATATAAACGTTTCAAGCATGGGGCCTTGTTGCCTATAAAGGGAACTTAATTCAGGGTTTGATAACCTTCAACTAGGTTGATCAAATCACGAGATATTTCAGCCAAAAACGAGTTGTCACCTGCCGGAATGGTATATATACAAAACTGGTTAAGATTACACGTTTATTAATAGCTAATGGAACCTATTGGATTAATTAAAAAACAAAATTTACCAGTTCTCTGAATATCTTGCAATAGATTGATGTCCAAGCCACTAGAAAATTTACCGCAAGCACCTTTAGATTATGGAATAAACAGTCCTTACATTATTATATATATATATATATATATAGAGAGAGAGAGAGAGAAAGAGAGAAAAGAGAGAGGCTTCTGGGATTCACCGGTTAGAACGACTGCTTTCACGTCATCCCTCTTCATCGCCTCGTTGTATTTCGCCTTCAACTGTGCAAGTACTGCAAGCCGAAAAGTATATACATGTTAATCCTAGAACCAAGTAGACAATTAATCTTAAAAAGTCCAAAACTCATATATATAATCTAAAAATTTAATCAGATTTTCCTTTTTTCTTGTTAAACCGTGAAAACCCCCAGCTTACTATAGCTAAAAACTTTTACTAATAAAAAGGCACCGAGAAGTTAAAGTATAGCTTAAATGGCTTCCCCAAGGCCTTAAGTGCATAGCATCCGAACAAAATGTCCCATTGCTGGTTAAAGAACTCAACAACCAATTAAGGGTTTCATAGTGTTAATCTGGTTTGATAGAGACAGGCATATCGTGGAAGGATCTTTCAAGAAAATGAACCGCAGCAAGGTTGATATATGCTAAGTTAGTATATATATAATGAGAAACAGTGATGACTGATGATAGGTTTCTTCTCTTTGCAAAATGGAATCGTATTAAGACAATAGAAGCTAATAATATATGTACACATGCCCTTTAGGTGCAACACATTCACAGGTGGATTAGAGACGGTGATGATAGCGATTCCATCATCCCTAACTTCCATGCTTACTGGAGCTTCGCTGGCCATTGCTGCCTCAAACCTCAAATCTCAAACTTTTTCTTTTCGTTTTGTTTGTAGGACCATATAGCGAGTGCTTTAACTTCGTTACGTAATTTATAGAAAAAGATTTTGGAAGGTCGAAAACCAAACAAAGTCGATGATCACTAAGTCTTAGACTAGTTTCGGCTGTTTTAGAGTAGCCGGCGTCAAGATATTATAGTTTAATTATGCTTTGGGTATGACTCATTGGACATAAAAGTTGGAACAATTTATATAATTACTTGCATATATATCAAATAAACCCATTTCGTCTACACGCTCGCATTAAACTTCAACAACTGAACAGTTTTTTGGCAAAGGATTCTTTTACAGGGGTTTCTTCAACAAAGCAACAACAGATCAGGAAGGTTCTTCTACCAACAACGGATTCTTGGTGGTTATTCAAGCTAGTAATTTTTTTTTTTAATTTTCAAATAATACTCAAAACGATTTGATGAAGAAATGAAATGGGCTTTTTTACAAATTTCAAAAAGTTTTATGAGAGAATGAATGAGTTTTCTAAATTGGAAGTACCAAAAAAATTTTTGGAAATTTTGATTTTGAGTCCAAATAATAACAAAAGCTAAAATTTTTACATGAGCTTCAAATTCTATAAAAATATTATCTTTGAAAGACGATGTAAAGATATAATTAAAAATTTGATTTGGTAGTGTAAGATCTCGTTGAGTTTTTAAGTGATACTGATTTATAATAAAAAAATTTATGTTTAATTTTCATCAGATCAAATTTTTTTAGACCAATGAAAACACTAATAAAAATTAATTTTATACCTAATATAATTATATGCCCATAATTTTAGATCAAAAAGTTTCTCTAGAAGACCCATATATCCTATTCCTAGCCCTCTATTAGAACTGTATAGCAATATGATAAGTTGAGCTTCATCAACTTCTTACGACCTCTTTAGCTTTGTGAATTCTTTCTTGTTGGATTGTGACTTTGGTTTCGGTTAAATTAAAATATTGAGACTGAAAAAAGTGTGAGTTTAGAGAGAGAAAGGCAATCAAATGAATTGATTTTTATAATTCAAACTTGTCTAGCAGTCGACTGATTACCACAAAGAATTCCAGTCCTCTATAAAATTTATTTCCATTTTAATGCTTTTTAATTAATAATTATTTTATTTATTAGTTTCGTAATTAATATTTAATTAATAAAAATTATTTTTAAATTAATAACTATTCTTATTTTATACTTAACATTTAATTATGCTTAATCACTACAAGAAAACATACTTTCAGCGACGGAATTTTACCGACGGAATAATTCCGTTGGTAAAAAAGTAAATTAGCGACGGATTTGCGACGAAATTTCGTCGCCATTCGTATCAAATATAAAATTTACATTTTTCGACGGATTTTGCTACGGAATTCCGTCACTGAAGACGATCGAATACGCTGAAATTTTAGTTTCCTATTATTCCGTCGCTGAAACTTATCAGCGACGGAATTCCGTAGGTGATGCATTCCGTCTCTGAGAAGTTTCAGCGACGGACTTCCGTCGCGAATAAAAAACATTTTTTTTATTTTTTTGAATATTCTTTTCCGTCGCTGAAACTTATCAGAGACGGAATTCCGTAGGTGATATATTCCGTCGCTGAGAAGTTTCAGCGACGGACTTCCGTCGCTAATTTAACGAAATTTTTTTTATTTTTTTGAATATTCTTTTCCGTCGCTGAAACTTATCAGAGACAGAATTCCGTAGGTGATACATTCCGTCGCTGATAAGTTTCAGCGACGGAATTTCCGTCGCTAATGAAAAACATTTTATTTTATTTTTTTGAATATTCTATTCCGTCGCTGAAACATATCAGCGACGGAATTCCGTAGGTGATTAATTCCGTCTCTGATAAGTTTCAGCGACGGACTTCCGTCGCTAATGAAAAACATTTTTTTTTTATTTTTTTGAATATTTTATTCCGTCGCTGAAACTTATCAGCGACGAAATTCCGTAGGTGATATATTCCGTCGCTGATAAGAATTAGCGACGGACTTCCGTCGCTACTTTAACGAAATTTTTTTTACTTTTTTGAATATTCTTTTCCGTCGCTGAAACTCATCAGCGACGGAATTCCGTAGGTGATGATATCCGTCGCTGATAAGATTCAGCGACGAAATTTTCGTCGCGAATGAAAAACATTTTTTTTCATTTTTTTGAATATTCTATTCCGTCGCTGAAACTTATCAGCGACGGAATTCCGTAGGTGATAATTCCGTCGCTGAAGCTTATCAGCGACGGAATTTCCGTCGCGAATGAAAAACATTTTTTTTCATTTTTTTGAATATTCTATTCCGTCGCTGAAACTTATCAGCGACGGAATTCCGTAGGTGATAATTCCGTCGCTAAAGCTTATCAGCGACGGAATTTCCGTCGCTAATGAAAAACATTTTTTTTTCATTTTTTTTTGAATATTCTATTCCGTCGCTGAAACTTATCAGCGACGGAATTCCGTCGGGAAAGGCTTTTTTAAGTTCCCAGATTTCTCTTCTTCCCCCGATTTCCCCCTCTCCTCACCCGATTTCTCCTCTGCTTCTCTCGCCTGTCCAGCCCCGATCTCCGCCCTCTGTGTTGTTTGTCTTCACCGGCGACAACAACCACCTCCACCGAACGACTGGATCTCCCCCTCTTTCTCACCGCCGACGATCTCCCCTCTCTCCTCACGCGATTTCTCCTCTGGTTCACCCCGATCTCTGCCCTCTGTGCTGTTTCTCTTCACCGGCGGCAACAGCCCACCTCCACCGAACGTCCATCACTCCCTCTCTTCCTCACCGCCGACGATCTCCCCCCTCCCTGGCGTTAATCGAATTCAGGTCAAAAAGGTTAGGTTTACCTTTTTTTATCATTTATAATTTCTCTACATATTCAATGTAATGTTTATGAACTTAGGAAGAGACAATGTTTATGAACCTAACTTGTAATTTTGCATGCTGACCTACATATTAGACATGAGATTCATTCATAGTAGCAGTAGATAATTATATTACATGTATGAAAGTAAATAAAATTTTAGAAACATTATATACGAGATATGTAAATTAATTATGATATTACTTTATTTTACAGCTATAAGTGATCATTTTTTTTTTATTTATTAGTATTATTTATGCAATAATTTTTTTCACATTAAAATAGTTTTGATTTTCTCAATTGCAGCTATAAGTGATCAATTTTTTAATGATTTTATTAATATAAACTTAAAATCATGTTTTAATATTACATATGAAAAATTAATGAACTACATCAAATAAATAGATAAACTAACTAAACAGCAAACACATGTATTGTTGAACAAATCCAACATAAAATTACATTAAACCCATAATAATGACTTAAGATTGCAAACTTTTCTAAATGTCATTAAAAGTATAGAATTCATGAGCAATATATAAAAAAGATTATTGTTATACGTTTATTTAATAATTAAATAATTTATTACTTTTTAAATATATCTTAATAGATATAAGTTAATTTTTCAATCTTGTAAATTTTAAAATTTCATTATCATATAAGAAATTATCATTTTCTTGCTATTTATACTTAATATTTGTAATGAGATTGTTATTATTAAAGATTTTGTATTTAAAAAATTATATTCATATATGTTTATATTTGATGAAAAAATAATTTTAAGTTCCTTTTCATACTTTCTTATTTTCATTGATTGAAAAATGTGAAATAATAAATAATTAAAATAGATAAAAATTTGAACCTTTCAAAAAAATTGTATAATATTAAAAAATCAATAAAAATATAATAAGAATTAAGATTTGTTGCGTAGTTAGTTATATTAACCTCATATATTTTTTTTTTTGGGAACTATTCCATAAAAATACTTTCTCTCATCATCCATATCCCTTTTTTTTTCCTGGAGTTGTTGAGAAATTGGTAAGCCATTATCCCTTTCACCGGAAGTAGCTGTTTTCTTATTTGATATTGAGTCAAGCCTCATGCTCCAGCTGGTTTTCTTTTTGGTGCAATCACGAAGTCCTTTGCCTGACACATCCGCTTCACATCTTTGACTCAAAATTGATGATACCCCTAATTATGTAAATCTGCAAGCGTAACAGAATACATTTATTTTCATGATCCGTCTATTCCTTGAATAATTCTTAGACATGAAGAAACAATTAAGATGGTTTGAGAAACTTTAATCATCAAAATAAATAGGTAGAACATAAAGTATGATGATGGAGTCTAGCTACTTTAGATATCCAAATTAGGTCACCTACAATTGTACAGCCATATGATGATGGAATACATTTTTTTATATTAAACTTCAAGATCACTTTACGCTGAAATAGAAATATTTATGCGAGAGCTTTTACACACAATTTATAAATTACTTGATACGTTCTATGTTAATGAAAAATTTTATTATAAAAATGTCTTTGTTTAAAATTATTATTTTCCCCTTCATAAAACCAACTCAATTTTTTCCTCCTCTTTTCACTTTAACAACCAACCAACCTCAAACTTTCAATCTCATTTTAAATTAATTCTGTGATTGCCAAACATGAACTAATAAACATGAGAGGTTTTATTATTACGATGAGAAATTATGATAAGAGATCGAAAGCTGTGTTTTGTGAAGTTGGTCAATTGAAAAATCTATAGGCTTTTTAGGTAGCAAAATAAAAACACATGGTCGTTAGCTTTGAAAGTGACATTTTTTTCAAAGGTATCCAAATGGGTATTCCAAAAGAGTAGTTCTTTTTTTTAAAAAAAAAAAAAAATTTTATGTCAGCAATATTACCATTAAGGAGAGGTAATAATTCATTTAGAAGACAAAAATTGTCAAGAGAACAATCATACAAAAATTTCTTTATGATATTGTGGTTGTTGATGTGATTGTAAAACCTTAGTTATTAGTTGTTGATGTGATTGTAAAACCTTAGTTATTAGTTGTGGATAACTAAGGTTGTTGAGATGATTTAATATGCATGATTTGTATTGATGATTTGGACTGCTATATAGTATTATTTGTAGGTTGGGTAGAGACAAATTACAGTCGTTATGCTGCCGAATTTTCTAAGGAACTTAGGACTTTAAATAAAATACTCCACACATTCAGTTCGAATATTTAAACCTAGATATATGTATGTTACCTAATTTGATTTATTTTGTAATAAGGATGGATTTATCGTTTTCAATTATTTATTTTGTTAGTGTAGATGTTAAATTTTCTTATATGCATGTTACAAATTAAATTGATTTTACTTAATTGGAAAAATTTATTTGGTGATAGAGTGTATTGCAGATGAGAAGATTGAAAAAGTTAGCACAACGATCAGATAGGTCCAAGTCTCCTCTACCTGGATTGGAGTTTGACTCTCCTCTACCTGGATTGGAGTTTGACTATAATCTTGATTTTGACATTCAGCCTCAATCTCAGCAGCCTACTCCGTCTGATGCTCAGGCTCGTGATCGACATTTAGCTCACCGTCCAAATCAGCCTCGTTCTCGGCCTCTCGCCCAACCAAATCCATCTTCAAGTCGATCTGATCTAGCTCCTGATAATGATGACGACGACGATGATGATGCCATTCCAGCTCCTCCATCAGCGGTAGAAGAACCATTACCCGGGCGAAGAATATCTAATGAGGAGGCTACACAAACTGCGGGTGGTAGTGGGAGTGGGAGTGGGAGTGGTGGTAGTGGTCGGAAAAGAACAAGAGGCCCAAATCAAAGCCTTGAAACACCGCAAAACCCAGAGCATAGGTTATTTCTTACGCCACTTGGTAACATGTATATTGCTTCTACTTTTGTTTTATTTCCATACAACTCTGATATTAAATATGGTATAATATTTAGCGATATCTTCTTTTTTGATTGGCAGTTCTTTTCAAGACTCGAAGGGTGTGAGGACTATATCCAATTTAATTAAACAACATTACTCGGAACCATGGCCAACATGAAAAACGGTTCCAAATGAAGTGAAAGCACAGATGTGGAATAAATTTCAAGTACAGTACTTTGAAGTAAATAACTTTATAATTTGTCATAAACGTATCGAAATGATAATTATTTATTTTGTTTTTGTTTGCAGGAGAATTTCAGGTGGTCTGCTGACCAAGCCAATAATGTCTATACAATTTGGGAGCACTTATGCAAGTCACGTTTTAGAGACCTGCTGCAGATGGAGAGAAGACAAGCAATGCAATATTTTAATACGGATAAAATATCTGAATGTAAAGGGTACAACAAGTCAAAGTGGATTTCAGTCCAAATATGGGATCAATTAATTGAGAATGAATAGGGGACTGAAAGGTGGGAGGCGAAGTCAAAAAAAGGAAAACAAAATCGGTTGACGGAAAAAGAAGGAACGATAACAAAGCATACGAGTGGTTCTGTTTCTTTTCCGGTACATAAGTATAGGATGGTAAGTCCAAATAATAATTTTATTCATTTTACTATTGACTTTCATATATTTTTATTTAAATGTATTTTTTATTCATTACTCGAATTTCATATATAATCCATAAAATTGCATATCTTGTATTGTAGACGAAACGTCTAGGTCGAGCACCGACATATAAAGAATTGTTTGATCGGACGCATAGACGTTTAGGTGGAGATGGTGATTATGTGGACAACAAGTCCAAATCTGTCAGTGTACGTAAATGCATTCCGTCGGCTTCTAATATGGTTTTCCCGTTATTAAAGTTTATTGTTTATTATCCTTCTTCTAATTACATTGTAGGAAAAGTACGCTACTTCATTGACTCAGAAATACGGCGAGGATATAAGCACCCATCCTCCTTTTGATCGAGCTGCATGGTGTGAGGTAATTGGAGGGATGGAGAGTACGCGTACACATACGTACGGATTTGGGACTAGGCCACATCGCCTTGATTTACAAATGGGCACAAACATTGCATTTGCCTCTGGTTCCACCCAATCTTCTTGCGCATCTCATTCAGCTTATAGTCCTTTTCCTTATCCTACTCCTGACGTGATGGGTACTCCTGACACAAATTCAGAGGTGCAGCAAGTGAAAGAGGATGTCAGAGTCATTTCAAACAAGATTGATAATCTGGAAGGAAAGTTGTCTGATTTTATGGATCAGATGATGAACATGATGGTAAGGAATGCCAATAACACTGGAGCACCTGAAGTTGGACCGTCTGGATCTGCAGGTCACCCTAATCAGTGAGAGTACACATTTTATTTTATTTTCTTCTGAATTCTGGATGATATTTGTAATTATGATTTAATCGGACTGTATATGATGATGATTTGCAATTAATAGTTGATGTTAGTTTTGACATATAATTGTGATATAAAGAATATGTTTGTTTTTATCGATTTCTACAGCTTTCTTTCATTATTTTAGGTATACGGATTTAAGAAAACAAATATTAAAAAATATATATTTAAATTAGCTACGGAAATCCGTCGCTAAATCCCATTAGCGACGGAAAATTTAAATAATTAACAAAAATAAATATATAAATTAGCGACGGAAATCTGTCGCTAAAACATTTTAGCGACGAAAATTTCATTAAAAATCAGCAACGGATTTCCGTCTCTAAAATGTTTCAGAGACGGAATTATTAGCGACGGAATTTTTCGTCTCTGAAATACTTTACCGACGGAACAAACAGCGACGGATTTTTCGTCGTTGATATGTATCAGCGACGGATTTTTCGTCGCTGATATGTATCAGCGACGAAAATATTACCGACGGATTTTCGTCTCTGATTATTTTACCGACGAAAAATATCCGTCTCTGTTTGTCTTCACCGACGGAATTATTAGTGACAGAAGTCCGTCGCGGATTAAATTTAGCGACGGAAAAATAGCGTCGGAATTCCGTCGAAAAAAAGTTTTCACCGACGAAATTTATTTCCGACGGAATTAGCGACGAAAATTTCCCTTCAGCGACGGAAGACTTTCAGCGACTTCAAATTTAGCGACGGAATTAGCGACGGAAATTTCCGTCGCTAATTCCGTCGCAAAAACTTATTTGCAACGGAAACCTAGAATTAGCGACGGAAATTCCGTCGCTAATTCCATCACTGTTGCCTCTTTTTCTTGTAGTGAATTAATAGTTACTAATAATAATTATTATTATTTAATAACTGATAATTATTCTTGTTAATAATTATTAACATTATTTTATTTATAATAATTTATAAATTAATATAACAAAAGGATAAAATAGCCTTTTAAATTTATTCTAACTATATTATTTATACTAACCAAACATATTAATACTAATTCTTATTATATTCCATTCTAATTTCTAATAAATCAATCATTATAATAACTATTCTATTACATTTTTTCTTTTTTCTATTTCACATATATTTATTCTATTCCTATTTTGTTTTATTTCGCAAATCAAACGTGGTCTTAGAGTATTTTTACCATCCTCTTTACTTATGATGATGATGAGTTTGGATTTTGAATCTGCGACAGTTGCTCTGCGTAACTCGACGAGGCCGCAGTTTCTGAATGCCTTTGGAACTTGGAATCCCCCGGCCAGACTAAAACAAACCGGTGAGCTAATTATAATATATATTTTTTTGACAATATGTAAATTTTGTCATTGTATTATTGGGTGTTAATTTTGTTGGTTGTTAACTCTGGCGTCGTGATTAATTTAAATGGATAATAAAATTGATTTCGATAAAATTAAAAATAATAAAAAATATTAAAAATATATATTTTTTATAAAATAATAAAAAATTTAAAAATAAAACTAAAAAGATAATTTTATCATTTACTAGATGCAGCAGCTGCTTGGATAACTAAAGTTTTCTCATGTTTAAAACAAAACTATAAGATTTGAAAATTATATATTGAAGAGATCAAATGCATGTATGAGACAGATCAGAATGGACAACGTAGTATGAAACTGATAATATGCATGCATGGTTGTCGTTACATGCTACATATATCTTATCTCGGTCATAAAAGAAGTCCGAAATATTATATGTATTGTTGGCCGAGTAGCCTTGACAAGCTGCAAGCATGAAGCATGGAGGAGTGTATATGGAAATTAAATTATTTGAGACAAGAAAAAACTTTATGGTTTGGTAACAGACCAGAAAATTGGAGTACAGAAAATAATGGAGCAGAAAAAAAATTAAGCAATTCATCATTAATGTCGTACTCTTTTATCAGCAGCAATTAAGTTTTGGTTTTGAGGTGGAGGTGAGGTGACCTACTTGCGGGGTGGGTTGGCTGGTTAGGTTGAATATATAGCTACTATTAATTTCCTCTACTTTTTTTCCTCTAGGGAAGGTTGACGTAATAATTTTTTTATACAACCTAAATTTAATTAAAAAAATACAAAAATTGAAATTCCAACTTTCAAATTTATAAAATTTTTTATAAGTAAAAATATAATTATTTGAATTCATTCAATTTTTTACTGCTAAGATCAAATTTAATTTTCAAATTCTCAAAAAAATTATGGAAAACATTTTATGTATGTAATAATACTGTCTCTAAGTGGAGCTAAGTTAAGAAATAAATTAGCTATTAAAGACATTTTTCAACAGTAAATAGCAAAGTAAACTTCCAAGAGAAATTGATAGTCTTATATCTCTTTATCAGAAAATTTAAAAGCAAGTAAGGTGAGAAATCGTAAAGAACATAAACTCATTTTTCTTTATTTTCTTTAAACGAATTTTTAAAAGTCATGGGTTTAATTATGGGTTTGATAGTAATATCCATGAATTAAATAAATAAAGATTGTAAGGATAAATTAAGAATGTAACATTAATCGATGCGATTTCTTTTTTTATATATATATATATAAAAAAAAAATCAAATCTTGAATTTAACCTCTGCATTGATCATTTATTATTGAAAGAATCTCTTTTAAGCTTTAGAATGCAGCTTATTGATTTATTTTGATCATAGACTTGACTTTTTAATATATAGCTTTATCTTTGCCTTCTAAATTCAAGCTATTCGTCCTTTAATGCCTTTTCTTTGACATTTACAACTACCAACGAGATGTTCCATCCCCACTCCCATGTCCAGAAAATTCCCGTTACTTGTGTTGCCTAGACCGTCCCCTTTTTCTTAATGGAGCCATGGCAAAATACAGTGGACAAGATGCTAGAGATGAAAATCAATGTAGTTTTATTGCCTCAGACATAAACTGCACATAGAGAAGGCAGAAATAAAGTCTATATTTTGGATAAAACATACAAGTGAAGCACTGAGTATCGGCTCTTACGGTTTAAGACAGTTTATAGAACCACAAGTTTACCCTTTTTTGGGCATGGCAGCTAGTCTGGTGTACATTCTAGCCATCGATTGGAATCCTCTGATATCACCAGACCTTAAAAGATTGCCTGCCGCACGTAGGAAAGGAGTCTGTTAAGGATGAATAGAAAACAAAAGCAGCTCAAAGTGCCATAGAATTTACATAAGCCAATATATCAAAAAAGCCTAATGAAAACACTATCGATTCCGGTTACATCTCTAATTTACTTGCAAGGCAGCAAGAACAACAAAAATGGGGAGAGCAATGGGGACAGGAAGAAAAAAGATATTGTGGGGAGGTGGGAAATCAGGAGACATCTTGAATGCTTATTTACCCTTTCTGGAAAAATAAGATATGAAATTCACTTTTTATTTCTGGAACAATAAGATATGCTTCTTTACCAAGGCCATACTATTGAGCTAAAAAGACATTTTTCACACCATTCTTTGAGATCCAAGAACTTTCTCACATGACAACATGCATAAACACCACTTAAAAGAGTAAACAGTTAAGACAATCTTTTAGCATTCCCGTAGGTAAATTCATAAAGTTAAAAACAGAAAAATAGCAATATATAGACCAACTTACCAGAATCACAATTAAGCGGGCTATCAGGTTCTGGATGAGCCATCAAAGCTATTATAGCCCTACAAACAGACTGGAGTGTCCAAGCAGGGCTCCATGCATTCTTCAAAATATCAAGGCAAATCTCCCCTGTCTGTTTGAGAGATAAATAATAAATAAAGACTAAATTCTCAATTGAGCATCTTGGAATTATTATGTTTCACATATTATTAATCTCTAGACTTATCAGAAGTGGGATTCCTGTAATATATATGGCAATAGAATGATTGATCGTTTTCCAACATGTTCTAGAACACAGTATTCAATTATTAGAAGATTGTAATGTTACTGATTTTGATTTTCAGCTTCTGAAATTACGATCTACATCTCATCCCTGGATTTCAGGTAATTAAGACCAAGTCCATAGACAAAAAGTAGAGTTTAGCGTCAACTTGGAGAAGATAAAGTTTACTCAATGAAAGCAGAATCTTGCTTAGCCTCATACAATCTTTGGTGGAAAGGGTTCTCACATCCTAACCTTCTTTCCACTAGCCAGATGAATTGGCAATATTAAATACAACATTGTGCAGATTAAATTTATGAAATACATTCATGTATGCAATATTAAGCAGAAATGAATAGGTACTATGGTGAATAGGTACCATTTCTCCATCAGGATCTTTTCATTTGGCATTTTTGGGTGCCAAATGGAAAAACACCAAGCATCCCAATTCCCCAAAGAATGAACAGAAAATCATCAAATTGTAATCAGATATTAAGAATTTATCTTAAGCGTCGGCACATCTTTCTTTCCTTCCATTTTATGCAGTTCAATTCAAGCAGAGCATACAAGGTTATCAAGCCAAAGAATTCACACCTTGAAATGCACATTGGGATGAAAAATTTTCGTCAAGAACCGAACTTGCGGAGGTTGCAAAGGGTACTGCTCAGGAACAGCAAAAGCAAGCTGGAACACTCCACCTTCATAAGGTGTCTCAGATGGTCCCTATACAAAATATTCATCCAATTAAGACAAATACAAAACAACAATAATCTCCCTCATATCCTTAATTCTCTGCTTTACTTTGAACCAACCTTGATGAGAGCAGTCCACTTAAATATGTTGGAATCATCACAAACCAGTTGAATATCAGGATCGGCAACCTTTTCTCGCTGCACCTCTTTGTATTCCTTAAACAACCTTGCTCTTGATGCCTTCACACACAAAGATTTCAACCATATTAATGAATGAAAGAATTGCTTTTGACAAAAGCCCACACTTAAAATTCTTTTGTAATCACCATTTATTCGATTAAATACACAGAAAAATACATAATCAAACCTAGAAAAACAAAAAGCAGCAATCTACGTAAGCATCAGCTAACCTGCATTTCTCGTTCCTTGGAGGAAATTCAAAGATAATTCAATAAAAATTATACTTTGATATATCAGCGCGACAATAGCTGCAAGCTTGAAAGGAAAAAAAAGAGTAAAATTGTTGTGTATTATTTGCGATTAGAGCATAAGGATTTACGAAAATAATTAATTATCAACGCTTTGTTGGGAATCAGATGAAATAAAATATGGAATAAAGAAATTAATTTAAAACGATATTGATGATTAGAAAGAAAGAGAAAGAAGAAAAGAAAGAAAAGCGAGCTTATTAGAATCCCAACTGGTGAAGTTACCCAAGCAAAGAGAAAAGGAAGCTTCTCTGGTCGTCTTTCTTCTTGATATTGCTGATGAGGAGAGAAAAGCTTGATGAGAGAGTTTTGATTCTGTGTTTCACTATCTATTTAATTTTTAAATAGACGGTCAGAAACTGCCCTGTGCTGATTGATGCTTGACCTGACCCGCATAAGATAAGACCCTAGTGGGATGATCTATGTTGCGTAACCAAACAGGGAAATTGTGCATCAACCCTAGAAATTAAACAGGCTTAAACCCTTCTGTAAGAGCAACTTAGGAATTAGAAGAAAAAAAAGGTTTTAATGGCTGGTTCGACGATTCTCTCGAGATTATCATCGTCAAGGTTAAAGGCTCTTCCTTCCAAGCTTAAAAGCTACAAATCAGTGTCACCCACGATTTCTCCATTGAATTCAAGCTCTCAGTCTCAGGTTTCTTCTTCAGTGAAGCGCATTTCTGGGATTTCAAGGTTAGCTTTTTTCCGTGTAAAAGATTTGGGTTTTAAGATTTACTACTAATCTTAGAGAAATGAGATTAAGGGAAGGTGAAATGGATAAACTAAAATGGCGATTACAAAGTTAACAGTTTTTCAATGAATTTGTCTGTTAAGAATATAACAGTGCTTCTTTTCCCCTTATTTGCACGGGATTTCAGATTACCAGTGGAACTAAGCTGCTTAATGTCAATGACGCCATTACACAATGCAGTAGCTTCGGCTCGCCTCCGATCATTTCTTGCTGTAGAATCTCAGAGTTGGGGTTTGATTCCTCAAGGTCTCTCTCTTAATAAACGCATGAATGATTTTTGTTTGTAACATCCAATGTTCATATTTCAACATTGCCAACACTAAAGCTTGTTAATTCAAAAATGGACTGATTAAAGCGATATATTGATCTTTAGATAAGCACTTCAAAGTTAGCTGCTAATTTGGCTATAATGCATCTAAATTTAAGCATTTGCTTCAGCTACTGTTGTTGAATTGTATATATTTTACATTCGAATGTATAATGTTCTCCATACAGTATGCTTTTGTGTCGCCCTCGAGCCTTCACTGGTAAGGCCATGCCTAGTTTGGTGATGATGATTCATTTTCTCAAGAAGCCTGATCTGTATATGCTTGTTAAAGCACAGTTGTTTATACGGTGCTGCTAAATTGATCGAATAATGTTAGACAATGAATTTCTTGTTTCCATTGTCCTTTTGTTTTCTCTGAATGTTTGGCACTTGAGCATAATGATCTGTTACAAGAACATACCGCTTATTCTTATCTTTGTTGTCTTCAATGTTGCAGGTATCTCCATGCCTTTATAACAGCACCCTCTGTTACTGGTTGTTAATGGGCAAAACTTTTGTCAAAATGGAGTCTAGTTTCATTCTGAACTTGAAATCTGTAAGCGTTAATAATTTTCTCAATGTTTGTTATGATATGATGAATGCCGGAATCGATGATCTATGAGAAGCTGGAATTGATATAAATTGGCATAAAGAGAGTTTGACCCCTTGGATTACCAAATGGCCGGAATCTTATCAGTTTCTAAATATGCTTCATTCTTGTGTTGCCAAAATTTAATTTCACGCAAGATTCTTGTTAAGGGTTAGTTTTTTGTTCTACTTCTGCATATCTACTTGTTAGTATCACTGATCTTTCACTATGTCATAAATGGAAAGTTTTTAATAAATTTTATGGCGGTATTATCTCAATTATCTCGAGTGTTTGTACTAGATTAAGGATTATGAATGTTTAATTCCCTCATTAGTCGATACCCGATGTTGAATGTAGAACAAGCCACTTGCCGGCTAACCGATTAGTGATAAGGCTTCATACCACTGAAACTTTGAGTAACATTTGATTGGAAAAGAGAAGATTGAAGAAACGTGTCTCTGGCCTTGCTAATTTGCTCGGTTTAAGCAATCTGCCATCCCCTACCCAATTGGTTACTCCCAAGCAACTTGTGATTGAAATCCATGGGTTTTGCTCTAACAAGATTGCCTGCATTGCACAGGGACTGAGAGAATTTGTTGTGGATGATTCCATAGGCAAATTTCATATAAAATTTCCAAAGCTGAAGGTTCACTATTGCTGTTACCAGTTTTGCGGTGCATATTCCATTAAACATCGAAGTCCTGGAAAAATAATTTTCGAAAACCTACAATAAGTGAAACTTGAGGCTTAAACAAAGATGGATTCTGATGATAAACTCTAACCATAACCAAAGATAATGAGTTTTCTGGAAAGAAAACTGTGCACAAGAATTCAAGAATGCAGAGTCCAAAAGAGCGTACAAATTCCATAATATGTTCCAGAGGCATAAAATTAGAATTCTAGACTACCCTCTAATTTGATAAGCCAATAGCAATTTCCAGGAAGTAAAATATTACAACAGCCTTACAATTGAAAAGATTCCTACAGAAATTTACGCCTAAAAGCCTTAAAACAAGGACAGAAATTCGACATATACATTATATTAAAATGAAAATAAAATTTCCACAAGTCTGAGAAAAAAGAAAGGAAAAAACTCTCAAGAAATCAACCTTACCGAAAAGAGTTGATCTTTCCATTTTCTCTACAGGGAAAATATACATGTCTACATGATTCCAATGCCAAACATGCAACACAAAATATGAGTCAAGAGACTAGTTAAGAATATATCTATTTATATAAATATATAATCGAAATTTAAAAAACATTTAAGGTGAAAAAAAAGAAAGGAAACAAGTTAGCCACCAAAAAAATATGTAAATTAGAAAAACCTGCAAATGAAGAAAAGAAAAGTCCAGGTCACATGCTACCAGCTCTTCCAGGAGTGGTTTTCTTTGATTTAATTTTTGCCATGTCAACAAGGTCTCCAAAAAGCTTATCCTCAGGTTTTGAGGGCTTGGTCGGTGGGATGTAAGACGAAGTAGAAACCGGGTAGGAAGAGTTTCTTAGTCCCTTATCATCTCTGATGGATAGCCCATACATTTGCTGATCAAGATACTGTTGTTGACCATAGCCATATGCTGCCATTTGGTTGCCATACATTTGTTGAGGATACATAGGAGCCATCTGGCCAACTGGCATTTGCTGTGGAAACATGCCCATATACTGTGCTCCGTGGACTGGTTGGGGATGAAAACCAGCAAACTGGTTTCCCTGAACAGCATGGTTATTAATTGCTGACAAATGGCCCGATGTGATTGGCTGAATGTACATACCCACCACCTGATCATTTCCCATATGTTGAGGTCCTTGAGGCTGGCCATGTGTTACAACAACTTGAGTAACCATTGACTGGGGATACTGAGGACCTGCAACTGGGCTAGAGTCTGCAGCCTGTGCTTCCCAGGGTGGTGCTGGTAATGAGCCACTACTCTGGGCACCTTCTCAACATGTAAAACGTAAGCTTCATAAGTTCTAATGTAGTAGTAGCAAGAGTATAAATATTTAGCCTGCCAAAGAAGCCTAGAACACCACTATATGAATTTTGTGAGAGCAAAAGACCATGATGATGTACGTTAATGATTTCCCAGAGTGAAATCTGGAATGCGAAGGGTCTGTGCCTACAGTAAAATGCACTACTTATGCACAAAAAGCCTATTATAAACAGAAACGAACCATAGACAGGTGAGGGGGGCTGCTGCTGCTGAGCCAGCTGACCATTCCAGGCAGGACCTGTGCCTAGAGCATATGACTGCTCATATCGAGGGGATCCCATGTTTGGTGCAGTTCCATTCGCATGAAAATTCTGCTGCTGCTGAATTTGAGGAGTCAAAGGATTGGTTTGTCCAGCGAAACCTGATGACTGGGTGTTAACAGAATCAGAGGTGTTGTTACTATCAGAGAACATATCAAAGAGAACAAGGGCATTCTGCTGTGATGCAGGTGTTGTTTGTTGTGGTTCTCCCACAGGAACAAGGGCCAGTGAATTATTTGCCTTTGGTGAATTGTAGTCATCGCCACTAAGCAGATCCATTTTGGGATTGACTGCTGCTGGAGGAGTTGAACCATTAGTTGCAGGAGGAGCAGGAAGCAATAACTGATTAAATGGCTGAGAACTTGCACCTGTGCTTGAGGTGGATCTGCGAAGAAATCTTGTTTGTTAATGCTTGAGCTACCAGAAACACCTGATCAAGGGCTTTAGATAACCCAGATTTAAATGAATTTCAATGTCAATCCTAGCAACCCAAAATTTAGTAAGCAAATCAGCCACTCCTCACAAGGAGAAATACACTACTAATTACTAAATCTAAAAATGTTCAAAAGGTTTCCACTTCAACATAATCAAGAACCTGAAATTAGGTACGTATTTCAAAAAATCCATCAACTAAATTCTACCAAGGATTCCTCAAAACAAATAAATCAAATTGGTGAAAGAAACTTGTAACCAAGTTCCAGGATGCAGAGGACAAAATAACATGATTACCACCAATAATACTTAGGACAAGGTAATGCAGAACATAAAACAGAGATTATTCTTAGCATATTCTATCATTTCTGTAATAATATAAAACACCGATAATTTTAGTCACAAGATCCCTGCATATGGTAATCCAGTTCAAAAGAAGCATAATTACCTCCCCTCAGACTGCTTGCTGCTATCCCCAGTATCCACTAGGGGACCATTGGCATGCACAAGTTCTCTTGCAGCTTCAGGCTTAGGCTTGTCTGCTTGAGAAGAAGTTCCTGAAGCTATAGCTTCATGCTTTGCTAGTATGCGCTGCAAATCATCATTCATTGCTAAACCTTGACATAGAAGTGACTCATCCCTACAAGAGATAGAGAACCAAAGGTGATATGTGTTTTAAATCTAAGAATATTTCACACAATTTCTTCTACCATTCAAAAGAGGTTAGAATCTAACTACCAATGCAACTCATACACCATGCATACCAGAATAAGTGAAAACATCCCACAGAGATGGAATAGAAATGCACACAAAGATATTCAAGATATTCATTAGGTACTCAGAGAGAGGTTTAAGAAAAAATACTGAATGGAAAACAAATCAAATCCTTCATAAACTGCTCTAGCATCCATACACCATCGCATCGAGAATAATATAATTGAATAAAATAACAAAGTCCTTTGATCTCTACATTCCTCAGGATTTCACTCCCTCTTTCTGGTCAACCATTTTAACAAGTGATACCGGCACAATCACCTTAAGGACCAGATATTACAAACAGAATACATCAAAAAACCCACACAGAAAAGAATGTCAAAACCATGAAAATAGATAACATCATCATCGTCATCGACATATACAAAGGTACTAAGGACAACTAGGAAGTTAATAGTAAAAGAAAGAGTGTCTTTACGATGTTGAATTAACGAGGTGTACAACTCTTTGTTTGTACGCACGGCACTGCTCCACTAAGTCAACAATCACCTCCTGCCTAAGTCCCTGAAATTGTAGAAGAAAGACCACAACACGCAAAATAAGATTATTCGAGGATTTAGCAGTGTGAAACTTCATGAACTTCTGAAAAGTTTTTCATTATAAGAGATGGAAAAACATAAAGTTCAAACTGAAAAACTGGTTCACAATCTGACAAATTTGAGCATTGCCAACCAAATTATTACACAAATATCAATTACATTAAGAATTCAGTAGTCACTTTAACTCCAATTAATGAATTGTCACAAAAAAACACATTATTATGCTCTTGCGAGAAGTAAATAAAATATATTCCTCCTCTCTAAATTTCAAATTGTGAACATATACCTCCTTGTTTCCAGGATCTAATGCATTTAGCATTTCTGCAAGGACATCCATAATACCCCGTGCGTTTTGAATTTCTGTCAAACTGATAAATTAAACCAAGTTAAAAGACTAGATGCATTATCAATGATAAAATAACAAGTAGGAAACAGTGAATTAGCAATGTACTCTCACTATCAATAATATGAGAGAACAAGTAGTCCACATTTTTTCAACTATTACAACTGCTCTAGCATGTGGAAAGCCCCTACTGCTCTACTTTGAAGGTGAAAGTGTAATCATTGGTGTGTGAGCACCACAGCTGTGCTTACCAGCAACGGACAGGGAGCACTGTCAAGCGCTAACTAAACTGAGTTAAAACAATAACTTTTTTCACCAAATAAACTCACTTTGATCTCTCAAAAAAGTACATTAAGAAGTGAACAAAAAGTTTGTTTTGACAAATACTCCAATTTTAATACATAAAAATTATTACCAGATGCACTGAATAGAATGGAATACTATCCTTATTAAACAATTGAAACTCACTGCAAAATACATGTTAAAAACATATTTCAATAAGCTTTGTAATTTATTTAGTAAATAATTATAATAGCGCTTATTATGAGCAGCAGACTTTTGCTTAACCATTACAGCAGCACAATTTCTACAGAGACATCATTCAGTAAGTTGAAAAAAATGCCGTTTTAATACTGAATACGAATAATTGTGAACACAACCATGCTTTTACTCCTCAAACAACTGAGGAACAACAAAAGTACCTCAGGGTTGGGAACTCAGACTCTGCAGAAGACTCAGCCGTCTCTTGCTGATCAGACTTGCGAATATTTTGGGGATAAGAAGACAAAGGTTGTGTTTGAGGAGGAGTAAATACAGGTGCAGACCTCTCATTCCTCGGGGGGAATACTGCCCCAGAGCGCTGAGATAATAAACCAGTCTGGGTCAGCGAAAAAACAAGGGAAAGGCCACGTTATGTAAAAGCATGGCAGCATGTTTTTAATACAACTGATAGTCATGAATAAAATATAGCATATGAGGAAACAGTTCCCAAGAAATGCAGCATGTCTCATAAAGTTTGAGATGATAGGCCTCAGCAGACATACCAACAACTCTTGGTATGCAACATAATATTGTGGATATCTTGCCCTTGGTCCTCCAAAAGCTTCTTGCCAAGTGTCAATCAGAGACAATATCTTCTCTTTGACATGAAAATCGGGCTACAATTGAACAGTACAAAAACTGAGGACAGGTTTCACCAGCAGAAAATAAATGCAAAATGGGACTTACAATTACTTCTTACCCTTTTCTTCACTATTCTGACCATCTCATGGAGAACATCTCTCTCTGCAACATGCATATGGACAATGTCCCCACAGTTTTTTATAATAGTCTCTAGTAGCTAGAACATGAAAGTAGTCAAAATTTAAACAAGTTTAGGTTAGGTCTATGTAAGAAAAAGGTGATAAGACAACAGAAGTGATAATTATATCCATTTATTAGTAGAAATCAATGTAAGTTCTCAGGAGCTTACAGTTAAAGCAAGAAGTTGAACTTTAGGATTTTTACTTCCGAGCCGCTTTTTTATTCCTTTCACAACATCTTTTGCTTGCCTGATGAATAACAATCATATTTCAATACTAGAATTAGAAAAGCACAAAAAATTTGAACTTAAAATATACAAATTTGACCAGCTTCCAGCCTTCCTCCTCTGGAGGGAGAAAATTGAAAAAGAAAAGCCAACGCTAACCAGAACTAGGCCTTTCGGCCCTGTCTGCTTTCACAATAACTCAAATAAACTAAAAAGAAACCAGAGAAAATAACCAATAATAATCAACAAAAACATTAGGATGATAAGGTCACAACCATTAAAATCATCAATCAATGGTCATCTTTCAACTTTGAGGAAAGTAAATGAGCTCTCTATCACCCGTCTATCTTTATATAAAATTAGATCCTCTACCAATCAACAAAAGCCATAATTAAGAGCTGTATTATCAAATACATCCATGAACTAAATTACATATTGAACAAAGAAAAAAAAAAGCAAAGCAAACTAATCAATCCTGATAAACTTCCTAAACCATATTTCTCTTCAAACTTATGTAGCTATAAAAGAAAAGTCAATATTTAAATTCTGTTAAATCTACCCCCCCACCCCCCCACCAACCAAAAAAAAAAAAGTAAAAGCAAATCGAATTCCGAAACAAGGAAAAAAAACTAGATTCCAGTTCATTCTTTATAATCAAATTGAGACGCAGTAATCAACAGAGTCATAAGAGCAATAACAAATTCTCAAAAAGAGAGTAGAGGTTGGAATCCAGTGCAAGGCATACCCAGGGTCGTGATTAAGCATGTCGCAGATCTCGATATTCCTAGCCCAATCAGGCCCGATCAGCAAGTCGCTCGTAGCTCTCTCCACCATAGAGTTCACCATCTTCGTTCACAAAAAGCAATTCGCACATGCAAAAAGAAAAAAAATCAATCCGGTTCCGGTCACCGCCCGGCGAAATCGCAACGAATTGCAGAATATTCCGGAGACTCCTCCGAAACAATCCCTCTTTATTATCAAATAAATGAAAGAGTGCAAAATCGGCAATTCTTCTTCTCTCTCTCTCTCTTCTCCTCCTCGCTTCTCTCACCTATTCTCTCTCTATCTGAGATCAAATCAAATAGTTTTTTAATTTTCCGTCTGAGAGAACAAATAATTTACCTTTTTCTTTTTTTTCTCAATTATTTGGGAGGTGAAGTGAGTGAAGGAAAGACCAACCGAAATCGAACATCTGTCATTAAGCAAAAGCACTAACACACGTACCGTATCTACGTGTACTTATCCTGATACCGATGGTTTTGCCGACCGCTTACACATCGAACGGTTTTTATCGTTGACTGGACTCGGTGTTTCGTGTGAGTAATTTGGTGGCGTCAAAAATGGCCTATGCAACGGTGTCGTTTCAAGCATATTGAAATTTGAAGGAACTATTTCCACGTCACCTAGCGGGGACAGATCTATTCTTCACCGACCAATAAAAAAGACGGATTAGTTGTGATATAAACAAAGTTATTGTTTTTTTTTTTAATGATTGGGACCATGAACTGTTTGTGAGTCAGAAAGCTTGCTTAACTTTACCAAAAACAGAAATAATTTTATTTTTTAAGTAAAAATATAAATAAATCATTTAATTCAATCTACAACTGTCAATGAATCGGATAAAATTATATTATATCAATTTATTAAATGATGTACCCAAAACTTGATTTGATTTGACATGTAAATTTAATAATTTTAATATATGTTTTTCAATTATTAATAATTTAGTTGGATTTTAATATCAATAGTAAATATTAATTTATTTATGATTGTTAATTTAAATAATAAAAAGTTTAATTTTTTAAAATAAAATTTAGAATTCAAACTTTGTGAATAAAATGAATAATACTAAAAAATCGTTTTTTAAAAGAGATGATGAATATTCTAACTTAAAATTAATAGAGATTTAATGTTACAATTGCAAAATTTATATTAAAAAAAAGAGTAAATATTATTTTTTTTCTTGAAAGTAAACAATAGGTTTTTTATTCAATAGTAGTTTTGGTACACATCATCATTGGGATAGAAAGTCAAGCATGAAAAACATATATAATTACTTAAATAAAGTAGATAATAGGTCTTCGAAAGGGGTATCTAAACATAAGGAGTAGTATTTTTAATTAATATATTTAAAAAATCATCAATTTAATAATTAATTGTTGTATTTAATGTAAAAACATTACCGTGAGTAATATATCAATAAATTTAAAAATGGGTTCAAATGATACTCCTTAGTAAAATCCATGATAAAAACAAATTCATGTGTTATATGAATTCATGTGTTCCTAGCAGCAACTATAAATTTTAGCACTTTTTGATATTATTATTTTTATTATTTAAAAATTATATATTTCAATTATAAATTTATATTTAATACATTGATATCATATAGATTAAGTGTATAATAGTTTTTTTTTTAAATATAAGATCTTTTTAGATTTTTTTTGTTTAAATTAATTTGTTTCGAATCGAGAATGCAAAAAATTAAAACTCTTTTAATAAGTATGTTTTTTTTTTAAATTGTATATAAATTTTATACACTATTAATGAATATCATGACACAACATTATTTAACAAATTTAAATATTTTATTTTAAAATTTAAAAAAAATAATGAAATAAAGTATTATGATTCGATTGTGAATAATGTATGAAATTGGATTTATATAGACTTCATCAAATATAAATATTTTATTTAATTCCCGAACATACAAAGAGAGACAGAATCAAGAGCAAGAAAGGAAACGTCTGAAGAGAAACCAACAAAGCTATATATATGCTAGAAAAACCAGACGAGAAAAACAAAGCCACACAAGTTATTGTCTTCTTCCAGCATGATGGGCCTTTTTATTATAAAATTCTGATATAATCTCTCACCCACTAAATTTTGCACTGCATGTTGCATTATTTTATGCCTTTCGAATATATATATATATATATATATATACTGCATGTTGCATTATTTTATGCCTTTCGAATATATATATATATATATATATTCCTGTGACATTGAAAGGGTTGGCCAAAGGAGGCATAATCAAGGCCTGGCTAGATTCTTCACTTGCTTTTCTAGACCTAAATTTCGAGTTCCGGGCATGTTTCAACAATCATTAACAGATCAAGTTTTGTTCAACAATGTAACAGCCTGCCATGTCCAACAACTTGGCTGATCATTGAGCTCTGAGCATATCCTTTCGGCAATTTGCAGGTGGGATCAGGGCCTGAGTTTCGGTAGCTATTTGTTTCTATATGACTTTTGGATTAGATGTACTTCCACAATCTACAATGTCGGGTGCTCGGAGATCTGCATTCAATTTACAAAAATTGTTCACTTTGATCCAAAATTTCACCACGCCTCACAAGTATTGAATATTGATTTAAAATTATACATATACATATATATATATATATATATATATATATATATATAGTATATTAAATTTTCAAATGCGAGATTAAGCCGTTACATAAAAATTAAAAATAAAAAAAGTTAAAATTCAGATAATATCAAGCAAGTTAAGAAAGCTGCTTATTTTGGCTAACTGTTTAATTTAAAAGCATTACTGCTTTGCATTGTAGAATACACAGTTGTTATATTTATCTGCATAACCTACAAGCAAGAAGCAGATTCATGGCAACAACCTTTCACAATTTCAAGTTAAAACTGAAACCTTCTGATACCAAGATACTGGATCAAGCCTGCTTCAATAAGGAACCGGAACTCGGATCGAAGAGGGACCAGATTTCATGTCCTCTAGGATGAAATTCAAGAGAGTCTGGGTTATGGGACCTTCTTTGCCTACAGAGAAAAACATAAAGGAAATTATCAATGCTACAAGTTATGATAAGGTAAAAGTTAGACCCCTTCTCGTTTTCTCGCTAAACAAACAACTAAAGAATTGAAAATAAAAGATCATATCAAACAAAACAATATTTTGGAAGATTCTTGCTGAATCCAAGCAAATTCAATGCAAGAAACTAGTTATTCAAAGATCATATCAACTTCTTACCATTGCCGATGATCTGTTCATCCCACTGCACTACAGGGCGAACAAGGACTCCACTGCCGATAAGCATCATTTCATCTGCTCTTTTTCCTTCCTCAACACTCACGTTATCCACTCTTACTCCATGAAGTTTCCCATCTCTCACTAGTCCCTCTGCGAGAGTCAAAACTCTCTTAGCTGTGCAACCACTCAAAATTTTGTCAAAGTTAGGCATCAGAAGCTCTTTTTCCTTTGTAACAAATGCTACATTCATATTAGGCCCTTCGGCAACAAATCCATCATCATCCAGCCAAATTGCTGCATATGCACCTTTTTCTTCGGCTTCCATCTTTGAAAGCACGTTTGGAAGGTAATTTACACTCTTCATGGTGGCAAACTGGGGAGGTTTTATGGGGATCGATGAAGTAACTACTTTGATGCCACTCGAATCAAACAAAGACTGATCTTCAATCACAATGGCATAAAGAGCTGGTTGGTGACAGCCAGAAGATGATAATTGAAAGTCACCAGGACCAGCCGAAATCCAGTATCTCAGAGATCCTTTCTTACACTTGGAAGCACTTACAGTCTGTACAAGAATTCTTCTTATAGTCTCACGATCAAATGGAAGAACAATTTTTGCCATTGATGCTGACCTCATAATACGGTCAACATGTTGGTCTAATTCATAGAGGTATCTGAGATGCGAATTCATATTAAGAAAAACAATGACAGGGGTCACTACGACTTCTTAATTCTAACAATTCATATAAAGTAAAAAACCTCATATAAATATTATTCTCTTCTTGTTTGAAAAGCAATCAATTCACTTGACAATTGACATCAAAGTCTCAATCTGCTAATCAAAATATAACGTATTTTCATCATCAATCTGCCAATCAATCAAGCTCATTTAAAAAGAACTAGTACATTCTTAAGTATAGTTTTATAGAGCTAAGAAGTTGAATTAGTCACTTTCGAAGTGTAATTACTGTTTTGAAACTTAAAAGTAACAAAAGCATAAAAGAATGTATTCATAGTTCTCAAAATACGATGAAATCATAACCTTAATACTGAGCTTTCATGGTGATGTCGAAAAATGTTGCATAACATCAAAAAGTCATGATTATTGACACCATAATTTAAGAATAATAACATTCCAAATTAAGACAAAGAGATTTCTTATTCCGCTGACAGATTCACTAACCCGTTCATTATTGCAGCAGTATCAAAGACACCATGCCCCCTATGAACCATGTGATCATCCATAGGGATCACCATAGCTTCTGCATCGGTTATTATTCCACCGAAAATGCTAGAGTACATGGCCAGGAACTGCTGCTTTCCTTTTTGGTTTTCTCTCCATTGTTTTAGCCTTTCAATAGCCTTAACAAACCAAAGTAAAAGAAACATGTAAAAACACAGATCTGTTATATATGTGCAATCAAGATTCAAGATGCCAAAAGGTCTAAGCCTTTGGTCCTTACTGAAACAGTAAATAATCGCCATTTGGCCAATAACACCATAACATGATTCCAGAATTTCTTAATTTGCTTTGTAGAATTCAGTCTTATGAAACTCATCATGTAAGAACAAAACGGTAATAAAGAAGACAAACCTCGGAGCAAGGCAGGAGAGGAATATCTGATAGTTTATCAGTAGAATCTGCCAGAAAACAAAATGATCAAACCCCAATAGAAAATTACCCACCGATCTTTATGGACAAAACAAATGCAGAATTTATAAGAAATAAACTAAACATGATGAGCAAATGATTTGATATGAACAGAAACAATTTCCCAAAATGAAAAAGATACTAACCAATCAAAGGTTCAGTTTGATTAAAACTTCGGACGATTTTCAATTCTCTGACAGACCCTTGTTTCATAAGTGAAAGATTTCGCGGAACAAGACGTAAATCATGCAAGAGATGGGTGTGTCTTGTGGGAATATGCGACTTGTACAGAGAAGCTGACAGCGAAGCCATGGTAGCTAAAGATTCTGTTGTTGAGAGCCTGAATTAAGATGTGCTTTCTTTTAGTATGATCTGCAACTAGTTGACTCTAGTTTAAGTGGATTGGATTCTAATTTACAACGACTGAGAAGCCGATAAGACAATACTCTGCCGGCGGAGGTTGTCCGCCAAAAATGACAAAAGCGTTTCCACGCTCTAATGGCGTGAGTCACTCAAAGACTCATTGCACAAATTTTTAATGGCTAAAACATTCAAAAAAAAAAAAAAAACTCTAAACTATTTATTTCTTAAAATACAGTGAAAGGTAGTTATACTATTTAATTATAAAATAAAATCCCATTAATAAATAAAATTAAAAATATAAACTTAAAAATAAAAATCCAGAAATACTTATTAATATTTTATTTTCAAAGATATATATATTTATTATTATTGAAATAATATTTTATAATTAATTTTTAGTGTATGACAATTTTATTCTATTGATTTATCATAAAGATACATTTTGTATTTATTTTATTTAAAAAACTTTTTTTTATTGTACCTAAACAATCTTTTATTTTCAATAAGAATTTATTTTTTCATAAACAAAGATTTATGATAAATGTTTATCCGAGTACAAATTAAAAATTTATTTAGTACAAATTAAAATTTGTTGAATAGGATAAAAATATAAAAATATATTTATTTAATGCTGTAAAATTTAAGAGTGTATTTTTGTTATTTTAACCTTTTTTTTAATTATGCCATAAATTGGCCGGCCGCTTTCCTCTTTTTTTTTTTTAAATATATACCCTATTCTACGCACCGAGACACCGACTCGTATGTGTGACTAATTATAGAAACTATAAAAGAAAATTCCCTGCTTTGGTTTCTTACATCTCCTTTTCTCGACACTTCTCTTTCCCTCCAAATCCCTCTTCGGCAGTCTTCTCTCTCCTAATTCCGACTTTCGGCTACCGTCATCCGCGGCCGACCGTCACCCGTCGGTGTCAGTTTCACCCAAAAACTACGCCGTTTTTCCCCTCTTGCTATGGAGAGAAGAAAAAAGTTAGGCTAGTTCAGACGGGGACGTAATTACATAAATTACCTTTCTCGGATTGTGCAGTTGGGAATCGTACCGGTCCACCTCACCAGGAGATCGCGCGAAATCCCAGAAAAATGGCGTAAATTGCTACTCGAAACTGCAAGCAACGTTGCATTGCCAATCCTCTCTCCAACTCCGATTCAAGAACCCTCATTGAAACCCTAAATCAGTAATTTCAATTAAAGTCGTTCCCATCCTTTCAAAAAATTAGGTTTATTTCTTGATTCTAAAATACGCAATTAGGGTTGTTGAAACCCTAGACTTCACGTTTCTCACAATTTGTAGAAATACTTAAAGATTAAGAAAACCCTAGTTCAAATTAATTCCTATTGAGGTAGGGTTTTCCAAGAAAAGCTTCCATGGCGATTATAGGTGACGCGCTACGACAAGCTTTTATGCCGAAGCACGAGTACGAGAGCCTACGGGAGGAAGACAAAGCTTGGACGAGGCTACAAAGACCGATCTTAGTAGGTTCCATAGGGATAATTTCTCTCGCGATCTTTGTTTGCACAGTTATAAGCTTGAAGATTGTGTTTCCAGGAGATGGTTTGAAGCGACCGTTTTGCGACGACCGGAGACTGCAGCCTTTGCCGTTGAATGTGAAAGGAGGAGGCGATTCAGATCTGTCGCACGGAGCGTTTTATTTGACTGATCAAGAGACTGTGGATTACTATTGGATGGTTGTGTTTATACCATCCATGATCATTTTCTTGGCTTCAGTTGCGTATCTTGTGGCAGGTCCGCATAAATTCCGTTATTTCACTTTATTCCTGTCAAGTAAAGTTTTCTGCCAATTTGAAATTTCTTTGAAAATCTTATTTAGAAAATAATGGATGGTACAAAATTGCACATTTTAGAAAAGAAGCATTTCTTTGTTTATTATTTAGTATCCGAAACTTGTGAATGGAGATTGGAGACGGAGTATTATGGCTAAGAAATTTAAAGATGTCTTTCCTGTATTTCCACATTGTGAAAGGGAATATAGATGTAATGTAATTCTTGGAAGATGGTAAGCAAGTTAAGCTTCTTACTTGACTTGTTGTATGTCATAGAAAGATCTTATTGGATTTCTGTCTTCAGTATTCTTGAAATTAAGTGATCCTTGATGGTCTTCAATCTCTTATTGGCACAAGTTAGGTTCCAGGTGGCAAATGGTTGATTTACATAATTTCTGCCAGTTTGACTAGCTTCTGGAATTGATCATTGCTTCTACGGTATATGCTTCTTATTAATCCTATGTATCCCGTGTATGGTATTGTAATATTAAACTTGTTTTGTTATTGTGCGCTTTAAACTGGCCCGAGGATGTTGGAATTTGAATTTAGAATTTTGTGCTTTTATGCATGTTATTTAAATGATTTTACATTTGATTTATTGATGGCTTCTTTTCTTTTGCTTTGTGTTATGTGCTGGTTTTTCTAGTGCTAAAATTTTGTAAGAATTGATTTGGTAATGTTGCGGCCTTGAATTTTCTTGTTTAATTCCTTGTCTTTTTTCCATTTAGTTTATGTAGTTATCCTGGTATTGGTCTGCCATCTTGATATGACTATGCTCTCTGTTTTTTCATTTCCTAATGGTTTTGGTCATGTATCAGGTATTACTGTTGCTTATTCTGCTCCAACTAGGCATGGATGCTTAAAAGTGGTTGAGAATAATTACTGTGCTTCAAGAAGAGGTATGCCCTATGTCTCATTTCTTTGACTTGATTTCTTGTTGGTGTTGGAGCTTTTGGTCTCTTCAAGTTTTGTTATAACTGAACTCTGCCTTCTAGGCCTTAGTGCTTTAGACCATTCGGTATTGATACTACTAATATTAGTGCTCTTAACTACATTATTCTTGGGATTGCTGGTACTGGGAAAACCCTTAGAGACAAAGAAAGACTGATCCCCTCCTCCCTAGGAGCTATTGGCTGGACTATAGTCATCTATAACCATAGAAGGGCCTTTTTCTGAAACTGCCTTAAAGAGAACTGCAATTGGGGGTCACTCAGAAGGAGAAAGATTGGCAGGGGTGAAGGAAAAGAACTCCAACAGGTTGGCTTGAAAGAAAGTGAGCTGCCCTTTATTCTTCAATTGGATTACCAATGGCTGGAGATTTAACTGGAGAGCGAGATAAAGACAAATACCTAATGGATGGTGAAAAAGCTTCTCACTCCACATGGTTTGGAGATTTAAAGTGAACTTCTTAATTGTAAAATGAAGTATAAGTTGCGCGGCAAATGGTGCTACTTGCTGAAATCTGTTCTATTGCTGAATAGAAATGGGAAGATAGAATTTGACTTTGTTCTAACTGCTACTTCAACATAAATAACCAGCATCTCCTCTGTCTTGTTCGCCCTACTGAAAATTATTGTAAATTAAATTATTGAATTTTGGTTTTATAAAGCTATGAACACAATTAGCATGAATAGATGTACTTACTCATTTGTTAGGCTTTCTTTTTGATCACCTGAAGTGGTACTATTCTCTTGCTGCTGTGTCTGTCGATATGTTGCTATTTTCATATATGTACATGTTAATTTCATAGATTTTAATGGATGTGAGTTGCTGTTAACATTATTTCAATCTGCAGGTGGGGTTCGCTGCCTGTCCATTTTGAACGTGGTTTTTGCTATAATCTTTGGTCTTCTTGCATTATTCTTGGGTTCAAGCCTCCTCACATTAGGGAGTAGCTGCTCATTGCCCTTGTTTTGGTGCTATGAGATTTCTTCGTGGGGGCTCGTAATTCTATATGCAGGAACTGCCATCTTTCTAAGAAGGAGAGCAGCCGGAATTCTAGATGAAGGAGAGTTTGGTAGTCGAACTCTTGGTTTAGAAATGTTGGAGACTAACCCCTTGGATGTCACCCCAGATGTGGAAAGGCGTGTTAATGAAGGCTTCAGAGCATGGATGGGATCATCCCTCCTATCATCTGACGAAGAAGATGAACCTGAGAGTTATCATGAAACGCTCCATATAACACGCACAGCTTCTAACAGGCAAAGAGGGTGATCTTATATCAACTCACCAGGTTTAAGACTTTTTGGGGAAATTTTCACTACTTTGCTGTCAACGTGAATATTGATTCAGTTTTGGAGTGTTGAAGCTCGAGTGTAAGAGCTGCTTCTCTCCTCGTAGGTGATCTTACACGTAGCTTGTGAATAGTTAACCACCGAAATTCATTGTCATTTTGTGTTTCGAGCTCTAGTCATAGTCATCAAAGAGACGTGCGTTTTAACTGCTCTTTCTTGTATTGCTTATGTACTGGCAAACTTCAAAATTCAACAGTAGGAAGCATTCGAAGTTGTTCAGAATCTTCGGATTATTGTGCCTCTATCATGCTTTGTTTTGAATATCAGCTGTTCTTAGCGCTGCTGTTCGTGTCATTTGCATTTCTGACCAGGTGCAGCTTCTATCTATCTTGGTAAAATAAAATTGTAAAATTCCAGAATTTGCGTTTCCTTTCTCTCGCGAGTAGCCTGTCATTTGTCTCGGCCATATAAACTTATGAGGCAATGCTTTGCCTTGGGCGCCAAAGCCCAACATGTAGAGCGGGAGTGGGCTACCAGTTGAGCCCAACAACTTCGGCTTATTGGATTCGACTGAGATTGGGCATATAAATAAATTGAACGCCCAAAATCGTAACATGCTCTCTCCTCGCTAAACCCTAATCTCTCTCTTTTCACTATCGTTCACGGCCGACGGTCCGTACTCTCCAATCTCTTCGTTGAGTACTTGAGTTATCATCTCTTGTATCTCCTCGACCTACTCAAATCACATTGCGATTTCTCTTCAACGATGGCAACCAACTACGATTATGAGGAGGCGCCGGGCACCTACGATGAAGCGCACCGCCAAGACCTCGGGTATGACCCGAACTTCGTTCCCGACTCCGTTAGGTCGTTCGTCGTCCACCTATACCGTTACATTCGCGAGAAAAATGTATACGAAATTCACCAGATGTACGAGATCTCGTTCCAAACCCTCTCGGATCGTCACTTCAAAGACACGCCTTGGCCCTCCGTTGACGCCGTCGCTCAATTCGTCGACAACGATCGAGTATTTTGCCTCCTTTACCGTGAGATGTGGTTTCGTCACCTCTATGCTCGCCTTTCCCCCACTCTCAAGCAGAGGATCGATTCTTGGGATAATTATTGTAGCCTCTTTCAGGTAAATATTTTTATTATTTTATCAGTATCTATGATTCTGTGACGTGGATTAATTCGATTGGGCTTTGGTTTTTGTATAGGTGGTGTTGCATAGTGTGGTTAACATGCAGTTACCAAATCAGTGGTTATGGGACATGGTGGATGAGTTCGTATACCAATTCCAGAGTTTCTGTCAATACAGGGCTAAAATGAAGAACAAAACTGAGCAAGAACTCTCACTTCTTCGCCAATATGATCAGGTATTTCTATTCCCGTGATTCAATAATAGTTATTGAAAGCAAAATGATTCCATTGTTTATTGTTTTTGTGGGGGATTTTAAGTTAATTTTTTATCTTATAGGCCTGGAATGTGTATGGGGTGCTTAACTACTTGCAAGCATTTGTGGAGAAGTCAAATATTATTCAGATATTGGAGCAGGAGAAGGAGGGCCTCGAACAATTTACTGCTACTGATGGGTATGATTACAGTGGTGGAAGCAATGTCTTGAAGGTCTTGGGGTATTTCAGTATGGTTGGTTTATTGCGAGTTCATTGTCTTTTGGGTGATTACCAAACTGGGCTGAAGTGCTTACTTCCAATTGACATCAGTCAACAAGGTGTTTACACAAGTGTTATAGGAAGTCACATAACAACCATATATCATTATGGTTTTGCTAATCTTATGTTGCGGAGGTATGTTTTTGATTTGCTAAGTTTACCATGTAATGAGTTCTTAATATATACTGATGTAAATTCCTTCTGATTTTACTAAATTTTTATTCAATTTTAATTCTTGCATCTTTTTTTAGCTGAGGTTGATAATAATAGTTTTTTTTATTGAAGGTATGTGGAGGCTATTCGTGAATTCAATAAGATGCTCTTGTATATTTACAAAACGAAGCTATATCATCAGAAATCTCCACAATATGAACAGATACTGAAAAAGAATGAACAGATGTATGCCTTGCTGGCAATTTGTCTTTCACTTTGCCCCCAAGTGAAACTTGTTGAGGAGACTGTGAACACTCAGTTGAGGGAGAAGTATGGCGAAAAGATGGCTAGGATGCAAAGATATGATGATGAAGCTTTCGCTATCTATGATGAGCTCTTCTCGTATGCATGTCCCAAGTTCATTACACCTTCAGCTCCAAGCTTTGAGGAACCCCTTGTAAATTACAATCAGGTAAACTGTTTTATTGTTTCTAGGCAATCTTGAAAATGATTTTGGTGGAATTACATTAATTAAATCATTAACTGCTTGTTCCTTCCATTATTTACATCCCCAGTCCTTTCTCTTATTCAGCATTCGTGTTTATGTCACATAAGCTTGCTATAGTTAGGCTCTTTCATTTCTCTTGTACTCCTTATATAGTGGCCTGCTAAAAACAATAAGCTATCAGGCTGCAGGTTGTGCAATAATTCTTTGAATTGAGTGGTTGTTCGCCACAAGTTTTAGTATGAAAATAACATATCTGCAAGTTTGTCTTGCTATATTCACTAGTGGATGTAGAGCTTAGGACATGTTATGTTGGTTCATTATATGTTATTAGATGTTTAATTTTCCAAAATCTGTCTGTTCTAGCAATTTTTATATCCTTTTGGTTGGATATCCAGCCCCTAGAAAATGCTTATGTTGTAATATGGTCGGAGATATACCGAGATCGTGTAGATCTTAATTATATACTTATTTATTGTTGAGGGAAGTAATCATTTGGCATGCTATTCAAGCTTGGTCATTCTTTTTGTTTGTGTCATATGAGTTTTACCTACTGCCATTTTTTTATCCTGCAGGATGCCTACAGACTTCAGCTGAAGCTGTTTCTTTATGAAGTGAAGCAGCAGCAATTGTTATCAGGCGTCCGGACATTTCTTAAAGTGTATTCAACCATATCTCTTGGGAAGCTTGCAAATTACATGGAAGTTGATGAGTCTACTCTGAGGTGGACATTTCCTTTTTCTTCCACTTTTTCCTTTGTATTTAATCTAAATTTATGCTTAGTAATTTGTTGTACATGATATACCAACCTTCTTGTATAATGTTTTGTAGGACTATCTTGTTGACATACAAACACAAAACTCATGCTATTGATTCTGAAGGAAAGATCATCTCTAATGCTGATGTGGACTTCTACATTGATGATGTACGTAAATTTTTTAGCTTATGGGAATTAAAACTTAAAGTTGTGTCAAGAGATTGTTTTCAATATATTATCAGGCTGAACTGTTTGGTCTTAGGAGGTTAGTTTGAAGGACTATCTCTATTCTTCAGCGTTTCAAATCACATTCTGCTTTGCTGCAGGACACGATTCATGTTGTTGAATCCAAGCCAGTGAAAAGGTACGGCGATTACTTCTTGCGACAGATTGTCAAGGTATGGTATATATTCTTCTTGTCAAATGCATGCATACCAAGCATATTGGGGTATTTTACTGACTAAATGTGTGTGTGTGTGTATATATATATATATATATATATATATATATATATATATATATATATTATCTTATTACAGCTTGAAGGAGCGATAAATGATATGGATCAGATAAAGCTGGACTAGGTTGCCTATTTATCATGCACGGAGTTCACAGATTTTATTTGATGGTTTTAATTTCACATTTGGGAGATTTTGAATTAGTGGAATGTGGTTAGCTTCAGATGTAGTTCTTTACCTTTACCTGCAATGTCTTATTCAAGTTTAAGATATAAATAGTTCCATTACAAGAGTACTGTTGTGAGAGCGTAGAAGCAGTTTTTCCTAGTTATGCTATGCCGGCATGCCAGAAAATTTTTGTTGAGACAAGAGAATAGATCTCGGGAGGACGCAGAAAGTCGGCAATAAAGCGATTTATTTTTGCCCAAAAGCGAGCCCGTAACTTCCTTTTTTTTTTTTTAAGCGATAACACAAGTATGAAATGTACACTTGCAAAAATTCGGTTTTTCATGCCTTATTGTAAATGTCATCCACCAACAATTGAGCTTTTTCAAAAGAGAAAAAAAGGGAGGGGGATTAAGAAATGTTAAAAGTCAAAGGGCCTAGATCACTGTAATATTCGATCGGCTCGGAAACTGGGATTTTTTTTTTTTTTAAATTTTGGGAGGTTCAAAGAGGGAGGAAATTTGAACATAGTTGGAAACTGATTCTTTTGCCGGTCAGTTAAGGCATGAAATTGCTCTCTTTCTAAAACCGACTGGAGAAAAGAAACTCCAAAATTCTTGGATATTGCCAAAGGTATTCAACTAGTTTGCCTTGCCAACGCCTTTGTTCCAAGCGGCTATATTCTTCACATTCCTTACCTTGAGCAATGCACTACCGAGCAAAGACAGACTTACGGTAATTTTCTCCATTTCCCAAAGAAGACCTGCGTCTGACTTGTTATACGTTTGAATGGCAGACAGGCAGTTACATCGGCCCGCCTTTGCTTCTATCCTTGATGCTCCAGTCATTGTTACCAAACCATCTAACGTTCAACGTAACCATTAACACCCATTTCCTCCAGTGATATCCATTCGTCTCTCTGACTCGAGTCAATCATCACTTGCTCCCACCTGACAAACACTCGTGTTGATGCCCACTTGCAAAGAGCAAAAGCTCCTCTAAATATGGAAGGCTAAGGTTTTTTTTCATCAAACACTTGCTCTTTAGTTCATCTCTAGCCTCTCTAACCACATGGCGGCCACCACCACACTGACACATATATGCTTCGCTCCGTGGTGTCTCAGATTGAAAAGCAAGTCCATCTGTGCATGCCCACAGCGATTTCAATAACCATTCTCAGAGTCGAATTACGGAAAAAAATCAGTAGCTGCCGCCGTTAGCCAGCCATGACAAGGTGCGGCAGGTGTTGCTTGCACTATGCAATGAAGATAGTAAACCTCATCATGAATTTTCTCGGGATTGCGATTATTGTCTACTCCCTCTGGCTCCAAAAGATGTGGAATGACGGTTCTGCTGAATTGCCTTCTTATCACTCTCTTCCCAAGCCCTGGTAAACTCTCTCTCTTCCTCTTTCTCCCTAATCATTAGTAGTGTATCAGAGTTGAGCATGATTTTATCTAACCTTTTTGGTGTATGTTCAAATGATATTACCCTCATGTTCTGTTATTTTCATTGTTTAGTTTGTACTACTAGTAGTAAGCTTCTCTTCTCATACATACTTTGGGCTAATATGCTTATCTATGATTAAGGAAAATTTTCTTTTTCTTTTTCTTTTCAGATCGATACTAAATGCTATGAATTATTTAAATATATTTACGTCTCATTCCTTTTTCTTATTGCCCATTTTAGCCCTTTAAACAATGAAGCATGATAATGACTTAATTATCTCCTGTCTAATATCAAATGGACTTTGAACATAAACTTAGCTTCTTTTAGTTAAAATCATCTTGAGTTCATTGCCTCAAGAACTTTGCTATCTTTAAGACCAAATTTACAAGCTTGTAATAATTCTTAATTACTACTGCTGGAGTAGTTAAAGAAGACTATATATGATCAGTTTGCAATTATGAAGCCATTTATGTCTCTTGTTTTGGAAAGTATCTCCTTTGTTTAATTTTCAACAAACTTCTAAATAAATATCTTTGCCTTTGTTTAACAGGTTTATATATACATGTTTAGGTGTGGGAATTGCTGTCTGCTTGAGCACACTATTCAGTTATATGGTCTCTAATTTTATCAGCAAGTCTATCCTTTGCATTGTATCCTTTGCGATGAGCTTGAAACTTTCTTTTGTTACTACGCCATCATTGACAGGGAAGAAAAAAAGATTGGATTCTGAAGTTTATTTCATGTTTATAAGCAACCATTTTCTACCCAAAAACCAAAAAAAAACACACCTTTTTATCTTGTTGAGATTAGCAAACTTTTCATGTTGAACACATTTATTATATTATGCCAATAGAAACTTTTATGAGAAGAGGCCACTGGTTGCTTTTCTCATTTCTTTTATCTGTATGTTGTGAAAAGAACAGTTTTTTCTGAATAACTTATGAGGAAATAGACTCCTAAATTAATTAGTATTTATTTATGTGCAATTTTCCATTTAGTCAGTGACAAAGGTATTCCTCAACCAAGCTTGTAGTACATTTTCAGCGTTTGCTCCCTTCTTTCTCTGCAAGTTGCTGTGATTGTCACATTTTTCTTCAAGCATGACTGGAGTTCGGTATGCTCTCTCAACGTCCATTTTAATTTACATGGTGCATGTTTTTGATATCTCTGTTTGAAAATAGCTTCACGTATAAACGATCAATCAGCCTAGTCTCAATCAACATTTCCAGATTCTGCAAACGTTTTCAACATATTCTGAACATGAAAAATCTGATTTTCCTGAATGCAACATTTGATTAAAGTTGTTTTAATGCACAACGAATTGTTAATACTTATATGGTTCCAGCTGAATCTCTGCTGGCTTGTGATAACTTTGAAGTCGTTCTATCTTAAAGTTGCTACACAAAAAGCTTTGAGTTAGTCAAACAATCTTCTAGCTTGGTTGTAGTTTCTCTTATATCCCATCTTAATTTCTTCATCTTTCCTCCATGACAGTTAATATCTAAATACATTGATGATAGCCATGAAGATTTCAGGAGTTTTGTTATCTTCCATGAGAAGATGTGTAAATTGATTGCTCTCATGATTTTAGTGCCACAGGTAATTCCATCTTTTCACTGTCCTATGATTCCATTTCCATCGAACACTGCACTGCTTGTGTTGTAGAAAATTGGTATAAAAGCATTTATCTTTTATTGTGATGGGAAACTAATAACCAAAAACTTTTGCATGTATAATTTATACCAAACTATTATGTAGTTAATAGCCAGAAATGTGTTTTATGGTAAGGAACCTTCTTGAAAATCATTTTCATTCCAGTAATAGGTTCCTGATTGTGTTTCGTCGAATCCAAATCTTATAGTATGTCATAACATTTTATTAATAATTTGGAGCTTAAAAGTGACCATACCTTAAAAAAGAACTGTTCAGTAATTGCTGTTTGTTCTTGCATATATCTACTTCCAAAGTCAAAGACTGGTAGATGGGTCCAAAAAAGGAAACTAGAGGGTGTTTTTTCTCTTAAAAATAAGCTGATAGTTGGACCATTTTGTTTTTTCAGGTCAGTGCTATTGCATTAGCAATAATTCTGTGGACTGTTGGCATAGAGAGAATAACCCAAAGCCGGCATTCAGAGATACCTGATTTTACCAGATCTTTTCTGGTGGGAACTGGCTCTGGCATCCTCAATAACACCACACTAATTTGTGGCAGATGTGAAGTTTTACGTACAAGGGATCCACGACAAAGCTTGTTGTCATAGATTAAGAAGGATGTTTAAAATGCAATTCCAGTAAGTAAAACGGATGAAGATTAAAAAAACAAAAATTTTGTTTGGCCAAATCCCGATAATCTGTGTTTTCTATTTTCATGAATTTATGTCAAATTTGATTCTTAATTGTGGCCAACTTCTGATTGAAAGGTAGAAACCTGTCATTTTAGGCATGAAACTATCATCAACTCCGATTTTCAGGTATAGGAAATGTCCAGATACCAAACAACTCTGCATATGGGAGTTGGTGTTTATCGTACAGAGGCAAGCATTTGTTGTTTTGCCAATTTTATTCTTATTTCTCGCTCACATTGACCACTACAAGCTTACTTCTGGATTTATGGGTTTCCCTCATCCAAAATGTTTATCTATCAAGACTTTAGAAGAATTTATTGGTTGATTATTAAGTCAAAAAATTGATTGATTATTACCTTTGATTTTCATTAAGTCACATAAATGAAGTTATAACTTTTACTTTTCGTTAAGTTAAATAATTGGTGGATTATAATCTTTGTTTATCGTTAAGTCGAAAAATTGATAGATTATAATCTTTACCTTTTGTTAAGTTGAAAAAATGATGAGTTATAGCCTTTGCTGAGGGTTATAGCTTCTAATTTTTGTTAAGTCAAATAATTTATTGGTTACAACATTTACTTTTCATTAAATCAATGAATTGATAGTTTATAGTTTTTGTTTTTTTTTTAAGTCAAAGAATTGATGGGTCATAACTTTTTTTTTACGTTAAGTTAAAGAATTGATGGATTATAGCATTTTCTTTTTGTTAAGCTAAAGAATCCATGAATTATAGTTTTTATTTTTTGTTAAATCGAAGAATTGATTGGTTATAACCTTTACTTTTCGTTAAGAAAAAAATTGATGATTAAAACTTTTACTTTTCTTTAAGTAGAAGAATTGATGAGTTATAACCTTTACTTTTTGTTAAACTGAATAAATAATAGGTTATAACATTTGCTTTTCATTAAATTAAATAATTAATAGGTTATAGCATTAGCTTTTTGCTAAGTCAAGAATCGATGTGTAATAGTTTTTGCTTTCGTTAATTCAAAGAATTGATGAGTTATAACTTTTTTCTTTTTGTTGATGGATTATACCCGAAGAGTTGATAGATTATAACCTTTACTTTTTGTTAAACTGAATAAATAATAGGTTATAGCATTTGCTTTTCATTAAATTAAATAATTAATGGGTTATAGCATTGGCTTTTTGCTAAGTCAAGAATCGATGTGTAATAGTTTTTGCTTTCGTTAAGTCAAAGAATTGATGAGTTATAACTTTTACTTTTTGTTAATGGATTATACCCGAAGAGTTGATAGACTAACTTTTACTTTTTGTTAAACTTAATAAATAATAGGTTATAGCATTTGCTTTTCATTAAATTAAATAATTAATGAGTTATAGCCTTAGCTTTTTGCTAAGTCAAGAATCGATATGTAATAGCTTTTGTTTTCGTTAAGTTAAAGAATTGATGAGTTATAATTTTTATTTTTTGTTGATGGATTATACCCAAAGAATTGATAGACTATAACCTTTGTTTTCCATTAAGTCGAAAAAAATGATGTGTTAAGGAGTCCAACCTAAAAAAGCTGTATATGGGCGTTGGTGTTTATCGTACAGAGGTAAGCATTTGTTGTTTTGCCAATTGACCACTACAAGCCTACTTCTGGATTTATGGGTTTCCCTCGTCCAAAATGTTTATCTATCAAGATTTTAGCAGAATTTATTGGTTGATTATTAAGTCAAAAAATTGATTGATTATTATCTTTGATTTTTATTAAGTCAAAAAATTGATTGATTATTACCTTTGATTTTTATTAAGTCAAAAAATTGATTGATTATTACCTTTGATTTTCATTAAGTCAAATAAATGAAGTTATAATTTTTACTTTTTAAGTTAAATAATTGGTGAATTATAATCTTTGCTTACCGTTAAGTCGAAAAATTGATAAATTATAATCTTTACCTTTTGTTAAGTTGGAAAAAATGATGAGTTATAGCCTTTGCCGAGAGTTATAACTTCTAATTTTTGTTAAGTCAAATAATTTATTGGTTACAACATTTACTTTTCATTAAATCAATAAATTGATAGGTTATAGTTTTGCTTTTGTTTAAGTTAAAGAATTGATGGGTTATAATATTTTTTTTTTTTAAAGTTAAGTTAAAGAATTGATGGATTATTGTATTTTTTTTTTGTTAAGCTAAAGAATCGATGAGTTATAACCTTTATTTTTTGTTAAGCCAAATAAATAATAGATTATAGCATTTGTTTTTCATTAAACTAAATAATTAGTGTGTTATTTTTTCGTTATGCCAAAGAAATTGGTTTGTTATAGCATTTGCTTTTCATTTCTAGAAATAGAGCTTTTTGTTAAACCATTGATGGGTTGTATTGTAACTTTTTTTTTCATTAAGTTAGAGAATTGATGGATTAAAGTTTTACCTCTTGGTTAAGCCGAAGAATTGATGGTTATATCTTTTGCTTTCCATTAAGTTGACGAAATGATGTATTGTAGCTTTTGATTTTCGTTAAGCTGAAAAATTGTTAGATTATAAACCTATACTTTTTGTTAAGTCAAATAATTAATGAGTTATATAGTCTTTGATTTTCGTTAAGCCAAAGAAATAATGAGTTATTCCTTTTACTTTTCATTAAATCAAAAAATTAATAGATTATATCTTTTCATTTTCATTAAGTTAAATTATTTATAAGTTATAGTTTTTACTTTTCGTTAACCAAAATAACTAATGGGTTATTTACCTTTGCTAATGGATTATAGCCTTTTGTTTTTTATTAAACTAGAGACTTAATGGGTTATTCACTTCATTGTATTATTTTTCCCGCCGTAACTTTGCTCATGTCAGAACTGAACTCATTATTATAATATTATTTTATTATATGAATTTTTATTTAACACATATTTTGAGAAAATTTTAAATTTTATAAGAAACATTAAAATTATATTTTATATTTTTTTAATACTTTTTATGAAATATATATTATTTTAATTTTATTTGTGAAATTTAAAAAATTTATTGATAATATATTAAATAATAATTTATTATATTTAAAAAATTCCAACTGTAACTAAAATTTTACTCTTCACGTCCCATTATTTTCCTCAGTGAAGTTACTAATCACTATATAAAAAGATGTAAAGAGTAAAAATTTTTACTACATTTAGACCACTTCTTGTTTTATACTTCGATGGGGCAGTAGTAGCCTTAGATCATTAATGCGTTTTGTTTTCTTCCTTTTTCTCCGTAAGCATTGTCAAATGTCAACCTAGTAGGTTTTCTAGGAAAAAAAAGCTCATGCTTAAAAGCAAAGAAAGATGGGAGGCTGAACCGGATTCCACAACTCCAACACACCTCATTGGAACAGAAGAAGAAAAGTGAGGAGAGAAGGAGAATGTTTATGCATTTGGACAATCTTTTATCAATTAATTACTTAGATCCATTCTCTTTCGACAACAAATTGAAGAAATTTGGAAAAGAAAAAAAAAAATTACAGACATATATATATATATATATTATATATATATAAAATACAAACACAGTAATGAAATGGGAGGCTTTTAAGGCTGAATGAAACATTATCTGCAACCTTTCAAAAGATAGGAAGAAGGGCTTGAGAAACTCACGGTTGATGATTTTCCATTTTCAGTTCCCTTTCCAGGTGTTTCACATTCACTGAAATCAAGGATACGGCGCTCCGCCTGCAAAAAAAAATTGCATACTAGTTTCAACCAATTGCTCTACAGTAAGAAAGAGGATGTTAAGCTAAGCAAGGTTTTTCAGTAATACCGGGATATTTGAAGCCAAATCTGAACAGGCCTCCAACTGATTATTCTCATTGTCCATGTTAGCATTGTTGGAGGAGTGTCTTCCCTTGACGAGTGATTCCGGAGTTTCATTCCCCAGAACCTCCAGGGCATCAGCATAGGCAGCCGCAGTATGCTCACTTAATTGCTTCATCAACCCGATGGCATCATAGCTTCTGTCCGCAGGACTCATAAGATATCCTATATCCTGGAAAGAAATTCCAAATATTAGGAAGTATGAAGGGGAAAAAGAATTATAAAATCTACATGAAGTTGTTATACCTCAATTGTTATTTCTGTGTCAACCCTTGGGCCTGGAACAAAAGAGTTGATAAACCAAGGAGACTTCCATGCTGACGGGGATTCAATACTTCTTTTGAATGGAGTTTCACCAAATCTAGCAATTCAGACATCAAGCAAGCAACTGGTAAGCAAGCAATCAAGATCCTCGCATTTGAAGTAGAAATAAAAGGAAAGCAGCTCTTGACATACATGCACACCAAATAGCAAAAACATATGTTATAACAATAATAGGGAATCTTACATATTATAATTTTCAATGGTAGCATCAATCCCAGCATTATCAACCAAATTCTCCAGGGTTGCTGATGAATTGGTACATTGTACTGCAGTAACAGCAATTGAGTGGCCTTCGCTGTTCTTTATTTTCAGAGTAGGAGAGCTAACAACTATGCATGCATTTCCTGATAAGCATTCGGAAGCAAAACCCTGATTTGTTATAGCTCCTAAGCTTTTATGATACTGATTTCTTGGAGTTCGCATGCTAGAAGCCAATAATGGTCTGTCTGCTTTAAGACCAACTTGATCAGCAGAAAACAACAGTATATCATTTATGTTATGCTCAACGAGCACAGCCGAAGGCCGTTGGACCTGTCAAACGTAGAGAGGGAAAGATGAGTAAATTATAAATCAATTCAACATTAGATGCCAAAAGGAATATAACAGTAATAAAGAAAAAGAATTAAAACAAAGATTTACAACATAAGGCCACAAGAGAAAACAGTGTAAGGTGTACTTAGAACCATCAGGGCATCATATCTGAGTTAAAAATTTGACAGGATTTAATTAAACAGCTGTACCTTAAAAGCTAGAAAACTAAAATCAAAATTAAAAATTAAAAAACTCACAATTTTGTCAGAAGCATCAGCATCAGTTTTGTCCTTGGTATCAATATTGCAGGTTTCTTTTTTTATGTTTCCTTGGGAATTAGTTCCATTAGTTCCATTATCTTCTCCCCTAGTGTCTTGTTCCCCATCAAATGCTTGACACAGGTTTTCCTTTTCTTCAACAGAGGCACCAGAGTTGGCTCTATGTTCAGATGAAGACACCTGAGATGTATTGCCTGTCCCACTCCCATCAAACATAACATCCAAACGAGAGAAATCTTTGGTCAAACTGGATGTCATGTCAGTTTCCAGCTTTTTGTCACTCCTCCTTTCTGATAATGGTGATAATAGGTCACGATGGCGTTTCTTCAATATGGATGGAGTACCAGTAAAAGTTTTGGCAGCACTTTTCAGCACAGCATCAGGACTATCATCCCGAGATGGTGAATCCCACAACCTAAATGGAGTGATGCAGTTCATAGAAGACATCATCAGCTGGCGAATACCTAGGGGACTATATTCTTGTTGCATATCGCTGCCAGAAGGTACAAGATCACAGCTGAAAAACGGAATATCCAAGCTTGGAAATCGAGGAGGCTCATAACATAGACCTCCAACATCTTGTTCTGCAGACAAATTTGGCTTATCATCCACAGTAGGATAAGCTTGCATGGCATTTGATTCTGAACCAAAACTATTCACTGGAACCAACTTCAGAGAATCCCTGGCAAGGTATGATTGCTCTTGCAGGTCTGTATTATCTGTATGATTGTCATTGGTATAGATAAAGCCATCACTTGCATTCATAGTAAATTCTTGTTCTTGAGTTCCAAAAGATTGACCATTTAACTGACCGGACTCTCTGCCATACATAAGTGTACCATCCTCAACTGAAAGAAGTGAAGGAGACACAAAAGATTGACAGCATGAGGTTGGCAATACTTCAGACCTTGAAGGACAATCTGCAGTTCTTCCAGTTTCAGATATTTGGACGTCTGAAGCCTGACAAAGTGATGTATTTGTGCAACCACCCAATCCGACTATATTAGATCCTTCTGTAAAACTTTCAGAGGCAAAGCATCCATCATTCACTGCCTCCGAGAATAGGACCCTACAACATTCATCATCAGTTATCAACATATCCTCCGGTTCTTCAGAATTTGTAACCATATTTATGAAAGATGTAGGAGCATTTAATCCTACAGAAGTTTGAAATGCAGCATTCATCACTTCACAGGTTTCGCTAGTGTCTATACAGTGAGTTGGTAACCCAGATGATTCCTGCCCCAATTCCAGAGAAGAAATATTTGGTAGATCTGGTAAACCAAACTGGTAATCACCACTCGCAGAGTACCCTGCTTCACAAGGTATTTCTGGAATGGAGAAATTGATGTCTTCCAAAGATGGGTAATACTCTTCTGAACAAGGTGCTGGACTGGAATTCTTCTCCTTTGCTGCATTAGGCATTTCAGTCATGTGAAATTTCTCTCTTGTATGTAAAGCAGCATTAGCCAAATCACTTGCAGACTGAGAGCTGCCAATCCTTGTTGACTCTTGGCTGCATTCGGATATGTCCTCTGCTTCTGTCTTACATTTGGCACCACTATCATCTAAATTGCTCTGTATCCTCGAAGAAGATGAAGGCATGGGCTGGCTTTGGTTTGCAATAAGTGGGAATTGAAATTGCTCTAGAAGGCCTGATGCTATGTAAGAGTCCAATTTCTTTTTCACTGAACTGTTCCAGTGATTTTTTATTGCATTGTCCGTCCTGTTACCCATACAAAAATGGGTATAAAGCAAGTTATTAGTAAGTTCAAATGCAAATAATACATGAGCTTTTCTGATTAACAGAATATTGGAGTTTAGACAAATTTCAGAGGATGACTTGCAGTCACAGGAGGAAAGGAAGTAAAAAGCATAAGAGACTACAGAATATAGGTAACCTCGAAACAACATTGATCGAAAGATGTGGTGTATCTAAATAATAAGTTGGCATACCTTCCTGGCAAGAACTTTGTGAGTTCCGCCCATCTGTTTCCAAAAATCTGATGAGCACGAATCAGAGCCAGCTCTTCTTCCTGAGTCCATGCCTCTTTGTTTATGCCGGGATTGAGATGATTATGCCACCTACATTAGTACTTAGTTGTATGAGCAAAAACGTAAGGCAAGGAACAAATTTTAATTCTTACTGGCTGGAAAAGGAAGCATTACAACAGGAAAATAATTGCATATGATACAAGGGAAGATGTTTACAACAACATCCCAGGAGGAAAACCTCCCACAAACTGTTAAAATTCAACAGGATTAACCAATGCGACGAGGCGTGTTTTTACCCATCCTAAGAAAGGTCACATTCCAAAGCTCAAAATCCCCCTCTCCTAGGCCTTTTCAATAGTTCTAAATATAAATTGGGTTACAATATTAAAATTAATAGCTCTACCGTCACACCTTTCTCTGCATTGCTTTCCAATACGGCCAGGTAAGTGCTGAGCAATGGTTGACCACTTTTTTGGCCCAATTTTGTTCACCAACTCAATTATTAGCTCATCCTCCTGTTTAAATTTAACAAAAGCAACTTAGGACGCCATCAAGAAAAAGCCATCTGTTTTGTCAAGAACATCAAATTCAAAGAATTGTGAGAAAGAAATAAGTAGCAAAAACAATGACCTCTTTTGACCATGGCCCTTTAACAAGTTCCGGATTCAAGACCTTTTGCCACCTATGTAAGCACTGTACATCAGTACGATCCTTGAAACACTCCGCTGCAGATGAAGCAGCTTTACAATTAGATCATGTGAAATGATGCATGAAGAGCAATTATGCCACTCCAATTCCAAGAACATACCTATCTTTTTCCAATTTTTTCCTTTGAAACGTTGAACAGCTTTGCACAGAATCTCATCCTGGAAACCCACATAATTATGTTCTCAAATTGAAAAATCATTTAACAAAATGCATACAGATACAAAATACACACACACAGACACGTGTGTGTGTGTGTGTGTGTGTACAACAAATAATAATTGTATTAAAGGATGGGACTCAAATTACTGGACACAATAATACATGACACAACAAGAGCAAAAAGTTACAGAAAGAAAGGCAATTTCTTAAAACACAATAGAGCAACCATAAGCTAGGGAAAGTTAAATACCTCTTCAGCCGTCCATTGTCCTTTTGTGGAACGCCTTGTAGGACCACTAGTCCTCCTATAGAAGAATCAAAATCAGCAAAACTCAGCAGTACAGAAAACAATCAATTCCTTGTATGAGAACATAAGAGAAAAAAGAACATTGTAGGGGGAGAACAGCAGCAACCAATAACACAAATAATGGTTTTTGGTTTTTCAAGTAATACAAAAAGTAACAATCACTACGCTTTTAAAGAAGATACCCATGAAGAGCTCGCATTCTCTGAGCACCATCGCGGATGCTGAGCCCAACCGAAGGAGTCGATATTGTTCTATCACCTTCCATAGTTTCTTTGTAGATGAATAAAACTGCATACCCCAATTCCAACTCGACGACGCTTCTCCCCGCAATATGCTCTACGAATCATCATAAATCTACCTAACTGGAAAGTTCGTCCCCACGAAACAACAGACCAAGCTAACATAAAGGGATAAATAAAAAGAAATCATAAAAAAATATATATATCAAAGAAATTTTATATAATAATTAAAATGTCACTAGTCAACGATTTGAAAATCGTAGAGAATTTGAGTTAAAATTCAACAAAGAAAAGATCAAGTAACTTAAAATTACAATTAATTCTCTCCAATTCAAACCCTAGATCATGATCCAAGTTTAAATTCATTCATTTTTCAACGACTCAGAATTGGATAAAGAACCGATAGTCATTGTTCAGTGTTTAACTTAGACATCAAGATCGATTGAAGAAACTGCAACTTCATAAGATGAGGAAAAAAACCCCTAAAAGACGAAAAAAAGAAAAGAAAGCACTCACCGAACTGAGCTTCGGAAACCGAGAAATAGAAAACCGGAGGAGAAAGGAAGTTGAAACGGCGCGCATTTGCAGATCCAACAGAAGATATGGAGAGCAATTAAAGATAAAGATCTGCAAATGCACTGCGAAGATTAAAGAAGAAGAAGAAGAAGAGATGAGAAGAGCAAGAAAGTGATGGCGACAGAGAAGATGAAACGGTCTGGAGAAGTATTCAAAAATAAAGGGGCGGACTAATGGAGTTTCAAACCCTATGGTTAAAGATCGAACATGTTTTGGATTTGATGGCCCAGATTTGTCCACGTTGGATTGGTGGCCGTCCGGGTTTGGTACATTTGGGTTCTTTTTATTCAAATTCCCAACGGCCAATTTATTTTTCTTTTCCTTTCTTTTTTCTCTTTTTTTTTTCGTAATTGGTAATTAAAGAGTAAATCTAAAATTAAATACTTGAATGGCTTTTGGTGATATATTTATTACTAGCGCCCCAAAGCCCAGCACCGACAACAAATATACTTACGTCCAACATAAATAAAATTAAAATAATAAAATATATCATACTTAAAATATCAAAAAATAAATAAATAAAATAATATATATATCATTATCTTTATTTATTTATGAAATTAAAAAACTCAATTACCAATAAATTGAATAATAATCATATATTTTTTATTTTATATCATTTTATTATTTACTTTTAAGAATAGGAAAAAATCCAGTTGAATATTATATAAAATAAATCTTCAAAAGAAGCACTTGGGTAGAAGTAACTCAAGAAATTTGGGAGTTTTTTTTTTTTTTTAAATACAAACCTTGAAATTTTAATATCAAACTTATAAAACTCCCGCAATTTAAAAATAAATAAATATATACCATCACGCATTGTCAAAAATTCCTTTGAAATAATAAAATTCAATTATTTCCTTTAAAAACATGAACAAAGAAAACCAACTGAATATTATTATAAAGAGGAAAAAATAGTTGAAAATGAGAAAGTGAAACCAATCTCCTTGAGTAAGTAAGAATTAAGTAAAACTAACTTTGAAATTGTGGGAGTTGAGGGGTTGTTTGGGATCAATTTTATTTTATGTTTTATATTTTTGTTTTCAAAATCTTGTAATATAAATTATAAATTGTATTTGATTGACTTGTTTTGTTTTACAATTTATAAATTTGACAATAAAATTTTCAAAATTATAGGAACATAAATTTTATGTTTTCTACAATTTTTAAAACATTTTGAAAATATGTTTTATTTGAAAACACGGATGAACAGTAACTTTTAATGAAATCTTCATTTTAAATCCTATCAATAACAAATTACTCTATTTTTATTTATAATATTAAAAGACCTCTTCGCACAATCTTTTTTTCCCTTTCTCAATTCTTTCCAACTCATGTCGTTCAATGTTCATCCTCATTTTTCATTGTATTTAGTTTTCTCCTTCAAATCTTGATCTCTTAAACTCTCCCTTTTTTATTTTATATAATAAATTTTACTTTTTATTTTTAATTGTGTTTATATAATTTTACAAATATCATATTAAAACTTAGTTGTATTAAATTTAAACATTAATTATGTATAGATACATGGAGTATGAAATAAATCTCATCAAGTTTATTACAATTTATGCATAAAGTTCATGATGAAATTGCTATTAAATTATAGAATGCATATCAAAGTAATTAATTGTTAAATTTATATTAAAATTTAAACTCTTCTTTTTTGTATTTTGTATAATTACTTTTACTTTTTTTTTAAAATTTGTTCATATAATTTTACGGATATAGTATTAAATTTTAGTTATATTTTATTTAAATATTAATTGTGTATAGATACAAAAAGTAGAAAATAAATCTCATATAATTTTTGAAATCATAATTTTAAGAGAAAATTTATATTATAATAAATGAAATAATTTTTGTAATGTATCAAAATTAAGAATAAAATAACACATTATTAATCATAAATTAAATTATATAATTTTAATAAAAATATTTAATGTTTAATATTAATAAATTATGAAATAAAAAAATTATGTTTCAACATTTTTATTTGATACCAAATATATTTTTTATTTTTTATTTTTAAAATTGTACAAAAATATTAGTTCACCAAACATGTTTTATATTTTTAAAATTTCTAAACAAAACAAAACAAAAACAAAAACAAAATTTTCAAAACACAAAAAATATAAAACATAAATTTAACAATAATACCAACCGAGCTCAGAGTTTCCAAAGCAAAATAGATGAATGTCTTGCAATTTTTTCTCATTTTAAAAATAAAAAAATAACCATTGACATGACGGGGTCGCTGGTTTGATATAATTTTAATAACCTTTTTATATAGGCACAGAGATGGACGGGCAGTCGAGGACTTCATCGAGATGAAGAGCCCGAGAAGCAGAAGCCAAGAGTTGAGACTGCATCCTCAGAGTCGTGTGTGTCTTCAATCACAGATTAGGAATAACATTGAAACTTACTCCACAACAGAATAAAATAACATTCAAAATCACAAAATGATTGATTTTTTCCAAATAAACTATCCCTTCATTTCCTCTATGTTTCCAACCATTCCCCTTCGAAAATACACCCTCTTCATGATCTTGATGATAATGGTAACTTAGCAGAACAACGTCATTCAACAATTTTACTATACCCTAACACTCATCTTTACTTTTGGGAGAACAAAATTCAACTATCAACTTGACAATTTGAAGGGTATCAAAATAGCATGGTCAGAAATACTAATGAAAATAAAGCCAACAAAACTTATGGCCAACTTAAAACAGGACAGAAACAAGCAACATGGCTTGTATCTGGTACAAAAATATGATTTCAAAACCCATCTTATTAAGTCCATAGATCACTATCACGCTGCTCGAAATTTTTTAGTTTTGTTTGGACGACCAACTGGAGAATTGTTACGCCGGCCATGTTTTCCACCTCTATGGTGCTTTCCTCTCCTGTGAAGCACAAGATAAAAAGAACGAATTAAAACAGGTAAATTGAATAGAAGAGCATGGAAGGGGAATCTCCAAGGCAATTGCTTTATTCAACCGAAAGAATAAAACTGTACAAAGAGTATTGGCACTGACCTTCCATCAAAGTGCTTGTTCTCCCTGCGCTTTTCTTGGTTACCACGAAGTAAACTCCAATACTCCCTCTCAGCATCACCTAAAACATCACACAGCTCTATATCAGTTCCTCATCAAGGTATTTTGACCTGAAGTCATCAGTTCATCAAGTAATACATACTTTCCCGTTATATTCAAGATCATCAACAATGAAATAACAATGATACATGTGGCTTTCTAAACTATACACACACGTAACTGTTTCTGGATACAAAAGTGACCATCCTAATGAAACCTTCCCTTAATAAAAGGAATTACACTACATATGCAATTAAAAAACAAAACAAAAATAAGGTTTAAATGAAATAAAATGGAAGACGTCTCTTCCTTACCAGTTACTGGTTCTAAAGTAGCAATGAAATTTTTGACAACAAGACCACCTTCTTTAGCCAGGACTGCAGCAGCACGAGCCTTCTGGGTTGCTTCAGGTGCATCAAACCGAATGTAACCCTTATCCTCTCCAGCTTTGAAATCAACATACTTCACATGTAAAAGGATATTCATCATGCTAAGAAGTAATAAAGAAGAAATATCAAATTAATTAAAAAGAACATAGAGAAACAATTGTCTAGAACAAGGTCGGTTAATCTTTCTTTTAGTTTTAGTCACATTTCTATAGAACCAAAAAAACATAAAAACGATATAATTAAATGATCAGCAAAAGAGAGCAATTTCATTAATACCTTTACATTGCCGAATTTTTGAAGGACATCCTTCAAATCCTCACGCAAAACAACATTCTTATAATTTTTATAGACAGATGCAGAGAGTTTATGCTCCTCTTCAACCTTTTCAACGGGACTTTTAGCGCCCATTTCATCACTCGACGCAATATGTTTATCATCAATTCTTTCTTCATTGTCATTTTCATTTTCTGTAGTCTTCATTTCGCTCTTTCCTGTAGCTCCATCCTTAGCAATTTCATCAGAAATGCTCTTCAGTGTAAATGCAACAAGCAAGCCCTTGGGGTAACTGTGATGATCATTACATGGAGTTAGGTTACAAATATCTAGCAAGAAAAACCAATGCTAATTGAAGATTGAGATTAGTTACTGACTTTTCTTCAGCATTTGAGTCATCATCACCATTTGACCCTGTGATTGGATGATTACCCTCAAATTTCTTTGCTTCTTCTTCTCTTATAGCATCAAAATCCTTCCTGAAATGAAAATTGTGAGAACTGTCATATAGAAAATAAAAACATAACAGCAACTACAACCACTTATTTAAAAGCAACACCCATTTCAAAATCTATCATATCAAACAACTTTTTATAGATAAAAGTAATTTTTATTAATCCTAAAACAAGCAGGAGAATCCTTCTATGAAAATAACAAAGAGCTAAAGCAACTTTGCTATATATATTCTTATTCATTAGAGATGACTTGAACCCTACATTGAAAGTAAATACTGCTTCATATAAGTTTCATCATATGACACAATTCGAAACAAATTGCAACAAAATACATAACCACAAGTAAAGCTTACTTTGGTTTTAATTCCAGCTCAGCACCAGAAAAAACCAATGTTTGCTCCAAAACCTTTTGTGCATCCTCCTCAGTTGAGAATTCAATCAAAGCAGTGCCACAAAAATACTTTCTGTGTGCCACATGACGAGGCAACCTCACACTATTAACCTAAAACAAGTAAGACCATAATCAGTTTATATTAAAAAGAAAACATATCCATACAAATTATTGGCTTTCACATTGTAATTGAACAAGAAAATAATTGATAACAGAACAACTAATACCACCGTTGAGCAATACCTTAGCATATTGACCAAAAAAGGCTTCTACATCTTCCCTAAGTACATTGAACTCCAATGGTGAAGCAGCGATTGTTCTACGGTCTAATTGCTCAATCAATTCATCGGGCTTTAATAGCTCAGTGCTTCTACCAACTTTCTTCCCTGAAAGAGAAAAAAACCCAAATTTTATAAAAGAGAAACCCTATACAAAAAAGAAAAACTTTTCTTCGAGTTTTATAAAACTGACCATCTTCAGAAACCTTGAGGGAAGAGGAAGTTCTGAGAGTTTCAGCAACGGCTTTCAAAGTAGCCTCCGGTACATCTTCTGCCTTCACAGCCAGTAAATTCAAATGGTCTCTCATCTTTGAAAACGAACAAATCAATGCCAAACTAACCACTTTTTATTCGCAGTCAAGTTCAACAACAATGAAGCATCATGAAACAAATAATCAAAAAAAGACCACCAAAAGTTTCTTATTCTATTCCCTTAAGAAAATTTCTTCGTATTCAAAAAACAGGAAAGTATCAAAAAAAAAAAACGACTTAAGTGAAAGGATACAGCCATCTTCGCTCTCGCTGATTTTTTTCCTGAGAAAATCGTCTCGTGGAATATTGCTATCACTGAAGTAAAACTCTACCTGTCAAATAATTAAAAGAAAAAGTTATACAAAATCGATTTCAAAGCGATTGAAGAGTAAAAGGATACGGGAGGGGGATTTTGACCTGACGAAGAACAGCCTTGGCAGTATCTTCGCCCAAAGAAGGCGTCGCCATTGTAGTACGGTAAGTGCTTGAGAGGGAGAGAAGGATTCGGAGCGAGGGAAAGAGCGTGGGTGTTTAGGGTTTTGGAGTAGTTTGGGACTTTGGGTTGGGACGTGGCAGTTACCTGGTGGGCTTTTAAGTGTTCCTGTTTTTATTGTAAGCTTAACTCCGAACTTATATATATCGTTGTCCCTTAGCCACGTCATCACGATTGGCCCCTTGACGTCTCCCAAATATTTTTTTTATTTTATCATGATATAATATAAAATCAGTCTCATTTGCACGTTAAAAAAATGATTTGATAAAAATTTATATTCGACAATTTTTGTTATGGACAGTTTTCATTTAACAATTTAATAGAATTTTGAACCTTTAAGTCAATTTTTTGAATTTTTTATTTGATAAATATGATTATCCTAATTTTTTTTTTCAATGAAAACTTTTTGTTCATAGAAGAAAAACAAAGATTGAAATTTGAAGTTCATATTTATAAAATTATTTTTAAAAATAAAATATGATCATTTAAATTAATATAATAATTAAAAATTAATCTAATAATTATTATCTTTGCATAAAAGGTTCAATGTTCGATGTGAAAAAGAAAATCATATAAATAGGATTCATCACACAAAATAAACTGGAGAAAATTTTATTTTACTATATTTGCTTATTAAGGTACGTGTGTGATATAATGAGGCATTGAAAGTGGTTGTCCACTAATTCTCATAGTTATTTGAGCCAAATAATTTGCAAATTAACTTTCCTGAACACCAGTCCTGCATTTAACAGCTTTAATATTTCAATGGTGAGAATTTGCAGAGCTTAGAATTTCACGCTGACAAAGATATGACAAACCCGTCCAGTCACTTACCGTACGTGCCGGGCTAATATGTGCAGAGGTGGTGAATGGAGAGAAATCTCTAGTATGTGCCGGGCCTTTTAGGGCGGTGGTAGATGGAGAGTGCTTTGTGCAAAGGTTGGGTTTGCTAATAAATTTCACATTTCTCGGCAACAAAGGCAACTAATGAATTCGTAGTCCGAACCCTGTTGACCAAATATGACCTAAGTTGAGCAGACAAACCATAAGATGAATAGATAATGCAATTACCTACCAAGAGAGCTTCAAATTGAAGGAGAGTCATCTATTAGAGCCTCTCTTATCTTGCACTCTTCATCCACCAAAATCCCTCACTAGACGCAAGGAAGAGAAATAAGAAACATGACAAGTAAGAAAGAAGAAGTGAAACACCATGACCAAAACCAAATGTTTAACAATCTTAGTTGTCATTTTCTTGAACATGGACTAAGCACAACCATATAAGGTTGTCAACATTTCATCTGAAGTTAGAAACTTCCACATTCCCAACCCTTGTGCACTGCTAGATGGCACCAGTGAGCTTATGCGGCAAACATAAGCAAAACAGAAGTAATATGGTATCATCATTTGGATTTGCAATCAGAGTAAATGTTAAATTGAAAAAAAGATCACACATTAACCGGCAATGGAGATATGAATCATGTTTAGAAGAATATTTTTGCAACTATAACATAAGTTCATCTCCCCAACCCTCAACCTCGAGTTCATTCTACTCCTTGAAGTTTGTTCCCATTCATGTTGTCTCTTTTTCTTATCAAAACCTCAATGGAAATAATACTGCGACTTATTCACGAGGCATTACTTCAAGCCAGCAATCAAAAAAGTAACAATAAACCACCCTTCTTTCACGGGCAGTGGGTTTTTGGCAGCAAACAGCATCTTAATTGGCATTGAAATACCAATATGTTTCACATAAAATCCTCTTCAAGTTCCTGCAAAGATTTGCTTGTTGTTGCAATTTGTTTGTTTGATGTCATCTTTTCAGAGACCATGAGACCCTTGTAGCTTCTTATCTCTGCTTGTCTTTCCTTTTCAAGCCTTTCTAATTCCTCCCGTCGTTTCTGCCAGAGAAATCAAATGGATTTTCATTTTAGATATCCAAATAAAAATATGGTTTCGTGTGTATGAATGCACAGAAGGAGATATAATCTGCAGATTTTCTGATCACAGAGTCACAATCCATGAATTGTAAATACGCTCACACATTTAGCACCTATTGTATAAGTATTCAATAAGCCACATCAACAAAACTGTAAGAAGTTCTTTGGTTTCAAGGCAAATATCAGAATTATTGGCAGTCATTTAAACATCGTGCTGAACATACACGTATGTTCATAGATTCCAGTACATCGTGCCACTCTGATCATAGATTCCAGTCATTTACTATATCTATTAGCACATACACGTATTTGGAGAAGAGACAAAATCCAAGTATATTATGATGTACATAGACCTACAACATTTTGCATTTATTTAACTAAAAGACAATTTATGTGTGCTATTACCCTTTATTCTTTATAGACTATATTACTCCTGCCCTTCATGAATCTGGTTTAACATAGCTAATTTTTTACCCTAAGAAAAATCCAGTAGGATGACTTTTATTTTCATGCTACAACCATTTAGGATATTCATGTTCTATGGCATAAGAATAGAAACCATCAGCTCCTCTAGCCAATATCCATCTACCACGTAAGGAAAAAACAGTAAAAGAAAAAGAAGCTCACTTTTTCCCTCAGATGTTGCTTTCTCTCAGCTCTTTCTGCTGCATTAACCGCTTCTCTCTCAGCTGCAACAACATATTATATCAAGTGGCACGTGTTACATCAAGAACAGATAAAAGAAATTAATTTCAAAAACAATATACCTAATGTAGAGTAGTATAGAAGATGCAAAAGGCAAAACCAACATTACTGCATACCAGCATACTAAGATGGAAAATCCGATACAGAAAAGCATGACAGGCAGAATATATAGAGACAGAAATCACACCAAATTTATTTCGTAAACAGTGATAATACCATCTGTAGTCCTAAGTGAAGCAGAAAATGAAACTGCACACATTTGCACACCTTTCAAATCAGGTTTCCTTTCCACTTTAGTCCTGTTCAACCTGTTAACTATCTCATTTATCCGCTTCTCCACTCTCACAGTCCGAACCTAAACCACAAGATAAAATCAAACAAACATCCACTCTAGAAGAAAACAGATGAATAAAAACATTATTAATAATCGAAGTAATACAAAAATTTACCATCTTGGAATTGTGAAAGCCAACTTGGCCAACATCCATGGAAGGAGTTTTCTTCAAATTGGACCATGGAGTGTAAACAACATCAATATTGTTCACTTTGTTGCCTAACCTCACGTAATCATTGAGACAACAAAAAATAAGCTTGCAACTTGGTATCAAACATAATTAAATTACCGCAATTACAACCCAAAAAAAAATGATGAAATCAAAATAAACCTTGGATGGAATTAGCTTTAACAAGCTGAGCACAATCTTCAAGCAAACCTTCGCTTATATCATCGATAGTTTGACCTTTTTGAAGTCTTACATAAACATGAGCAGAAGACATTTTATCGACATGGAACCTATAACAAAACCAAATTCAATGACCAAAATTCATACATAATTCTAAAAGAGGGGAAAAAAACCCTAAACACTAATATTTTATAGCACAAATGAAGAAATTTCAGAAATTTTTATCGTATCACAAAAGAAGATCAAATGAGAAATTACCAAATGTCTTCCGGGAAGCCGTATTTGATAAGCTCCTCGTTCTCGTACTTGTCGAGACCCATGAAGATGGTGTAATCACCAACCTCTGGTCGGGCTTTGAAGTAAAACACCATTTTTTTTCCCTTTCCTCTCTTGGGAGACCAGAGACAAAACTAGGGGTTTTTTTTCAACCTCGAGTTAAGGAAATTTTGGGAGATCAGATTCAGATAACGTTGAAAAAATCGATTGCCTAATGCGATGCGATTTGCCGTTTCATGCTCGCCTTTTTCCAAATCAGCGTTTTAAATAAGCTCTCACCGCCGCCTACAGCACCCTATGCTTATCTTATAATATTATTTTTTTTCAACTTTTGTCAAATTGTAATCCTAAATTTATTTATTTATTATAAATTTAAAGTGTACTCTTATTAAACAAATAGAGTTATTATAAAAAAATTTTATTTTTATTTTAATCAAAATTATATCACGTTTTATTTTTTTATTTTTAATATTTTAATATAAATTATACTGTTTGAAATGTCAACAAAATATATATAAATTGACAATATCTTATCAAATTTTTTATTTGTTCCTATTTTTTATTGGGCAAGAAAGGGTATTAGACTTATATTATTTCGAATGGATCGAAATAGATAAATTCAACTCCAACCTAATAAATCCAAAAAAAAAAAATACTTTCTTAAGATTTTTCAAATCACGTTCAAATTCTTATTTATAAGAAAATATAATTAAATGTAAGATAATTACCTATATAGTATTAGTGCAGTTTTTGAATTCTACAAGTAAAATTAAAATGATAGTACATATTTTATTTTAATTAATTTTTAATATTTTTTAGATGATATGTATAATCATTTTAATATTGATTCTGAAATTTAAAAACCCTAATAACAATGCATTAGATAATTATTTTTAAATTATATTTATTTATTTGCTAATGAGAAAAAATACAAACACAAATCAAAGTAAAATGTATACAATCAAGCTTCATTTAGATCTCCCCGCACTTTCGGTTCAGTAAAATTAATAATAAATAATCTTAATATGATAAAAAAATTCAATCTAATTAATTTTTTACCCTTAATTTTAGTTTTTTTAATTATTTTATTAAAAAATATATATCTTTAATAATCATTTTATTTTTTTTAATTTCACGAAAATTAATCTCACCACTTATCCCATTATAAGGTGAACACTATTGACTTGTTCGATCCAATGCATTTGTTGAACTCAATCTTGTCTTGCCAACTCCATTTCTGCAAATCATAAAAATTAGTATGTAAAATTCTTACATTATTATAAAATTTTAAAAAAAATTATGTGCTTAATTTTATTTTTGTGTCTTTCGTGTTAACGAAAAAATTGTTACTTCTGTATTAGTGAAAAAATGATTTTATAATTTAAACTTGTAACTTTAAATCAAAATCAAAAGAAAAGAAAGAGAATGTCATAGATATCCTTCACATTTAGCAGAAGATTACAACCAAAAGTAGAGAAATGAGGATTCTATATAGGATGCTTAGCGAATGAAAAATGCACTGAAAAACATTGTGAAGGCTAGAACAAAGATGGTTATGGATTCTCTTCCGGTTAAATTGAACAGGAATGATTGACAAGGCGAAGAAGTGTAGTAGAGCTGCAAGAACTGTTGCAAAATAGCTCAAAACCAGCATCCAGAAGTTGCAGAATGAATTCGATTGAAAACAAACCCTGTTTCCTCCTCTTTGTAAAGGTGTTGTAAAGGCCCTAACCATAAGGAAATGGAAAATGATTCAGAATTAGTATTCTACAACAGACATTGATGACGAGGAGGAATTCCCAGCTCCAAAAAGAGTAGACCCATAACAAATCCTCCAGCTGTTCTAAGAAATCCCCCAATTATTCCTGCGACAATGCAACAAGCATAGCACACCCACTGCTATTTCTAGTATACGTAAAAGTCCATTTCTGGAGATGTTACACTTTGAAAAAACAGAAAAATGAATCCGAAGGAATCCAATCAGTTGAAATTTTGTGCAATTGGTCAGTTCAATCCAAGTTGTCGAATTTTGTCTGTTATCCTCCATAAAAGAAAAACCCCACACCACGACGAAATTAATGTTCTTCCTCCCACTGATATTTCCATAGAAAGTTGACAGGATTGAACGAAGTTCAGAGAGAATATGATTACTGGGGTTTTACTAAATCGGCCTAAAGAAAACATGGCTGGGGCGCGCTACCTTTGCTTGCATGCGTGCATGAATGCACAGCATGGCTTTCTTAGCAAAGAGTAAAGACCAATGTGTACAGAACAAGAGATGGGCTGGTAGGGTTGGCGATTCATATATAAAATTCTCGTGTGTGAGTATATAAAATTTTATTTGTCGTATGGAATAAAAATTATATAAAATTTATATTAATATGTTAAATATTATTTTTTAATTTTTATCATATTTATATTTTTTTTATCAAATATTAATTTTTATCATTTTCATATTTTTTATTCAAATTTATGTTCTTTTAAAATTGTCGCATCTTCGACTTCAAAACACAACTAAAGTAAGAATGGCAGTGAGTATCCTATAAATGTTACCTAACACTACTCATCCCAATTAAGTATAATTAGAGTATTATATAATCGAATTCAGGTAGGATTCAAGTAATTATTTTAAAATATTTACTATTGAAATTTGATTATAAATAATAATTTTTTATATAATATTTATATTTATAATTTATTTATTATCAATGTGATATGTAATTAAACTAATTCATTAAATATTATAATTATGACTTTTAACTTTAATTTTATTTTTATGAGTTAAATTAAATTTATTAATTCAATTTTTTAATAGTTTGTTTTAAAATTAATTTTAAATTTAAATTTAAAAATCAACCTTTGATTTTATAAATGGATAATTAATTGAATTTGAGTAGTTAATAAAAAAAAAATTATATTGTACAGGTAAGGATTGAATATCACAAATAAAAATAATTAAATAATTAATCAAATTCAAATATTATAAAAATAATTGAATTTAAATTTAAATTCAAATATAAAAAAAAAATTTCATTCTTAAACTCAAGTCAAGACCCTTTGAGGGGAACCTAACTGGTTTTGCTACAAAAAAGATAGGCTAGATTGAGGGACATAAAATAGGCAAATGGGTTTTGAAACATTCTGCAAATCATGCATAGTTTTGATGATTGTTTCCAACTTTGTCACCAAAGATGGCAACCATTATGCAAACACCAATGAAATTTCATTGAAATTTGTGAAATTATTAGCATTACAGTCCAGAAGAATAATTAGTGTTCTGACTTATGGCCTGACAATCTGACAAAATGATATAATACAAAAATGATCAAAAAAATATAAAAATGATATATAAATTTTATAAAAGTTAAAATATTTTGTATTTGACATGCTTTTGACATGAATTTTAAAATAAAAAATTTACATTTTCACAGCACGAATTAAAACACACAAAAAACCAGAGATAAAAATCCAAAAAATACAAAATTACATATTCCGTTACAAATAAAAATTCTATTGTGACTGGAAGTCTAATTGTCTTTTTTTGGGGGGAACATCCCTAAAAGTCTGTTAAATACAACATGGAAAGCGGAGGACGAGAGTTCTGTAAAATTGATATTAGTGACCATCTTTCTTCCCCCACAACCCCAGAAATGGAACAAACACAAGGCAATTTTTGTTGCATTTGAAGAACAAATAAAACGCTAGGGGAATTAGGGGGTCAAATGAGAAAAAGAAAAGATAAAAAACTGACATGTCACACTTCATACTTGCAGAGGTTCTCAAACCCCATGTATTCTTTGCGCTCGATCTTCCCAATCATGTTCGATATGCCAACACCACCTAGCAGAAATAAAACAAAAGAATTTAGGGAGTTCTTAGAATTTTGCATAGTTTGATGCATGAAAGAGTGTTTTGTCAAACCAATAAGGGGAATATCAAAGCTCACCTAGTGATACTGCACTAACGAATATAGTGGAGGCTAGAATGAAGATGATCAGGGATGCCCTTCCGAATACAATTATCAGTTTTCTGACAATATGCTGGCCGATAAGGGCGGCAATAGTAGCCACAGCAGTGAAGTAGAGAGCTGCCAAATAAAGTAAGAAAAATGTTGACTCCATAAAATTGCGGAACAACCATATCCTAATCTAGAGGCAAGATTGCTGACAGCACTACCCCTATCCCCACCACATCCCTTGCAGGTTGGGATTTTCCCTTTTATTTCCAAGTGATGAGAAGAAACTTCGATAAAATTATCATGGTGTTGTGAGTTTACAGCTTACCATAAGGTACAGGAAATCGTTTCAGCAGGTAATATTCTACAACAGACATGGATGAGGAGAATGTCATGGCAAAGGTAGCAGTAGCACTTGAGACCTGCAAAGACGTTAGTAAGAAACCAAAATATCAGAATTAACAAACAATATAAACTTCAAGGTCATGATGAGACAAGAACAGATTCTCCTTCATGTTATAACTTCATGACAAACTTCGAGGTTAAAACTTCATGGCACCCATCTGAAGGACACTTAGAAACTGACCTGTGGAGGGACACCGAGTTCCAAGAATAGTGGACCCATGATAAACCCTCCACCTAGGCCAAGTAGACCACCAACAATTCCAGCTAGTACTCCAAAAGCACAATAGGTAGCAAGCTGATGCACTCGCCAATTTGTGCCTTCGTCTCCCTTGGATGAAATTACTCTCCGTCCTTTATACAGACTAACTGCCTCATAAAGAGATACCCCAAACGAAACAGGGATCTGAGAAAAGAAAGGACTTCTCAAACAAGGTTTCAAAGAAATTATCGAGATGAGAATCATCATTGATCCTTAACATTAAAAAAAATATATTTCTTGATCATGAAATTCAACAAATGGAAAGAGGCAATTGAGGTGACAAAGTATAATGTACCTGCAACAAGTTCAACACCCAATACCATGTTGAACAAGTAGGTGTATGATTCTGTCACGAAAAATCATTTTATCAGTTATGCCTCAATAATTCATATTCTGAAAAATACTTAAACCATAAATAAAGCAGAAGAAACCTAACCTTGGCAATCTGCAGTGCCAGGAATGCAATCCAAACAAAACAAAGAAGCCCAAGTTCACTCCAACAAACATTCTCCCAAATAGCAACCTGCAATGATCGCATTAAATTAATTTTGACAAAAATAGGAACTGAATAACAGCTAATTACAGTCAACTCACTTCTTTATCTGTGTTATCCTTCAGTGGTTTACTGTTGGGGCCACTAGGCAGAGGCTTGTATTCCGCATCTCCACTACCAGTTCCTGATATCATATGAGAAATATATGGGCTTATTTCAGAAGGAATATCATGAGGAAAGGATCACTGAATGATCTTAAGAACTTATTTAAGGAAAAAGGCAACTGACCATTTGATTCCAAACGCCTGGCAGCCTCCTAAAATCCAAGACAAGCAGCTTTCAGACAATTAGTTACTAAATAATATAAACACACCACACACTGAATGAGAAAGTTTCCTTAGTTTTTAGCGGATTAAGCAGCAAAGGCACAACATTCCAAATGGAATTATCTAAGCAATTATGATATTTCAAAATCAAACATCCTTGAAATCTTTTAATTCCTCATTCATGACAGTGGAAATAACTTATTTAAAATATTATGGAAGGGATTCTTCTTTAAAATCACAATAGAGAACAAATATACAGACCTCAAAAATCTTCTCAAATCAGTATAAGAGTATGAGTTAACAAAATTACCTTTTTCAGTATGGTTTCTTTTTTCCATGTTTCAACACCCTTGAAGAATGCCTTTGTTGATGTTCCTGCAAGAGCCATCCAATCAAAATTAACAGATAGTGCTACAAGAACATTATGCCCAGCAAATACAACAATAAATCAGCAAATCATTACCTATAAAGAGAATAATAAGTAAAACTGTGACCATCCAATCTGCAAAGATTACGTTAAAAGCGACTCCTATGCTAATTCCCAGCATGAGCATTGGCTGGATAAGCAGAGCCAAATCATAATCAATGATAGGCATTTCAAGTGTAGGATGCCTTAGCTTAAGGTTGTAGTAAACAGTTGAAGCTGCTGCACCCATGATCATACCTAGGAAACCAAAAACATAAACATGGAATTAATGAACTCATTTAGAACAATAGAGTCATCTGTTTTGCTAACAAGTTAGCCAATAATTTCATTATTAGCATTTAAAATTCTCAAAATGCCGCATTTAGAAAACTGACATAATATTTGGAAGCATCTAAAAATAGACCTATTTATTTCTCTTCTTTTCTCCTGACTAGAAACTTTCAAAATCTTAAAATCAAAGATAGCTTACAAATTACAATCAAATGGTAACTGCAATTTTGAATCACTTAAAGTATGTAAATTAAACAATTCTGAAAGTTTTTAAGCCCACTTTTGGACTTAAATTTGAATTTTTTTTTTCATTAAAGAAAAAATTAGAGTTCTTATTCAACAGCAGAACCTTCAATAAATTTACAATAAATTTCCATTTTTGCATAAATTCAAGGGAACTCCTGCAGCAAAATAATTTCCCATACTCTCAAGAACAAATCAAACCATATATCAGTAAGAATTAGGAAAATGAAAAATAATGAGGAAGTCCTTTCTCTTGAAAATTTGAAATGGTCAAAAATTTTACCAAAGGAATTTTTACCCAAATACGCTACCATTTTCTCTTTTAATGTTTTCCTATTTCTTCAATCAAAAAAGATCAATTTCCCATCTTACATTTTGAAATAGCTGTAGCTGACTTTGCATCAAACCCAATTATAAGGCTAAGCATAGGAACAAAAATGCCTCCGCCACCAACTCCTCCTACACTACCAAACGCTGCTCCAAAGAATCCAATAATACTTCCCAGCACAATTTGCCAACCAAATTCCAAGTCCTATACCCAAGAGAAAAGCATTAAAAATACTTTAAAATACTACAAATTAAGGTGATCAAAGACATTAAAACAATAATCTGAAGATGAAATAAAGCATTTTTATAAAAGAAGGTAAAAGGAAAAGATTGGAATATATACTTACAGGCCAAACATGCTGATAACCTGATTTATTAGATTGCCACAAGAAATTAATAGCTTTGAGAAAAGGATTATTATTTGTTTCAGATTCCTTGGCGGATTTTCCATGCTTCAAGCTTCTTTCAGCTGAAACTAACATGAAAGCTAAAGCAAAGTTGAGGAAATTCAACGTTATCGATCTCAAAACACTCCGTCTGACTCCAAATTGCGCCATCTTCATTTTAAAATTCGACAATCTTTTCTTTTCTTTCAAATCAAGACTGAATACTCTCCCTTTCTGTAACTTTCTTTTTTTTTTTTTAATTTCAACACTTTTTCCGATTCAAAGTGTGAAAACTTTTCTCTCTAAGCCGTTGGCTTACAGACAACAATGTCAAAGGCGTTTGGATTCAAAGAAACCAGGGAGGAAAAAGCAAGAAAAAAAATCCCGAATCAGGAATTCAGATTTGGGATAAAATAAATTATGGGAAAAGAACTTCCATGCAAAATCAACCAAAGGATGGCTTCTTCGACTCTATTCTCCCTTACGTCTCTATTTCCTTCAGATGGATTCCTCTCCTCCCTTATAATTAGAAAATGAAAGACAGAAAAAGAAAATGGGTAAATCGGAGCTGACGCGCTGGCGACGATTAGCATTGATTTCCTTGTTTGGACTCAGTTAATTTGCGGTAGGTGAAATTGATTGACCGCTTTGCCCCATGCGTACGGAACTCCACCTCCTCCTCGGGTCAGCTCGACATTTGTGGAAACTACGTAAAAATACAATTGTGGCGAGGGACAAATTATATGTGATACTTGATATTTAATTATTTTAAAATTTATTTTCATTTTATTCAAATTTATTATTTTTCTGTTATTTTTTTTTTGAATTTAGAAAAAAATGTTTTTTTATTGGAAAGCGAGAAAAATGAATAAATTGTTGAAAAAGATAGAAAATTAAATAAAAATTTAAAAGATAACAAAAAATAATAATAATTTAAAACGAGAATAAATTTCAAAATACTTAAATATCAATTACAAAGTATTTTTATATAGTTTACCCTTAAAATTAGTATTTAAACAAAAGAAAACAAATATTAATTTGTTCCGTGAAGTATATTAAATACAAGATTAAGCTAGGTATGGTGATATACTCCAATTATTGACAAGATTTCTTTTATATTATAACAACGTCACTATTGTTGCGTATAGTAGAAACGATTAAAATTAAATTTTCTCCCAATCACGATTTATTGGAATAACTCCTGAAGATTTTTATTTTGTTGGATTCTTTTCAAATTTCCACTTTACAGAATTAATTAGATGGTACAATTAATTTAAATGAAATTAAAAAAATAATTATTAAAAATATATTTTAAAATAAAACAATAAAAAAATCCATGACATAAATTAATTTTATCCTTCAAATTCTTTTATTTTTATCCCCAAATAAATGATAGCCATCCAAGTTGATGGTTTGGAAATATTTATTATTAAAATTCATTGTAAGTCATTTTCTCAGCCCTTAGCTTCCGATAAAATATGTGTGCAACATTATTTTTAGATTCTAAAAATATTCATATTTTTTTTTCTAATTGCTAACAAACAATATTATTAAAAATTAAGGTTTCGAAATTTCATTTTAATAGCAAGCAAAAGTTTCGAACTGATTTAAGATAATTAATTAAATAATTTTTTGATTGAGTGATTAAAAAAAATTATGAAATATTTTAATATTTAAAATTAAATTTAAATAATTTTATTCTCATTTTTATATAAAAAAATTCGATGATATTTAGAGATTATCATATCAAATTATATTTGGATACTCTAATACCTTTTTTTTTCAAATAATTTTAGGTATTTGCGAACTTATTGAATGTTAAAGTTTCCCAAATGCTACTCTAAAATATATATTTTGTCCGTTAGCCCATGGCATGAAGATTTTCTTCCAACCTCAACTATGAAGAATTAACACCTTGTAGTAGATGGTTCTTCTTAAATAGTATATTTTAGAAAGAAAAGTAAGAGCATAAACCTTTCTTTTTGAGAATTAAAAAAAATACCAAAGAAAGCTGGATTTGTATAGGAGTAGTGATTTTTTAAATTAATTTACTTTTAGTATGATGCATGTGGTTGTCAACTAGTCATTAAATTATTTTTATTATATTTGGTTTGCAAATGTAATAATAAGAAAATAATTAATCTAGTAGTGTCAGTTTAGGTTGAATTGAGGGATGACTGAACAACAAAAACTTGGATTGGATACCTTTTTATCATAGGATCCTATGTTTCACATCCAGACAGCTTGACAGTTTAAGGATAATTTGAAATTATACAAATATATAAATAAATATATATATATATATATACAAACAAAATTAAAAACTGTGATATATTTTATTTTATTAATTTTATTTGTAAAATTTAAATTTTTTACAAATAATTAATAATAATAATAATTATTGTTACTTGATTACAATGGTGATAAATTATTGACGTATTCATCTTGATCTTCGCGTCACGTGCTACTAAAGATTTTATAAGAAAAAGAATGATTAGAGGGATGCAGGAGTTGTTCTTTGCGTTGACACTCCGATACTTAAGTCAACCAGAGAATTGTGCAAAATTTCAGTAGAAAAATTTAGAATTAGGTTAACGAATCGTACTTATCCCCTATTTATAAGAATTTATTTTGTCATTAATTATATTTTTTTCTTTTTTTATCTTACTCAGGGTTTGTATCATTTCTTATATGTTTTCTTCGTGTGCCACGTGATACATTCTTTGTGCGCCACGTGGCATACTTTTATTATTCTTTTATCATGCATAACAACAACAACAACAACAACAACAACAACAACAACAACAACAACAACAATAATAATAATAATAATAATAATAATAATAACCTAAACATCCAAGAAATTATGATCACAAGAGAACCGGTAGAAGAAAATGGTGATAGCATATAAATAAAAATATATATACCTTTAAAAGTTTATTGTATTTACAATATTCTTGCAAGTGATGATTAATTAGATTATTTCGGTCTGAATTTTTTAATGAAAGAAAAAAATTTGAAAAAATTATTTGGAGGAGATATCAGATATGGGGTTACAATAGCAGACATTGACCCCTAAGGTGGCAAGATTTGGACCCACTTTGATTATTTTATTTATTTATTTATTTTTAAAAATATGAGTTGTTTTTATATTATATTAGATATAAAATTAATTTTTATGCGTTTTATAATTGATATTGATTCAAAAAAAATGATCTGATGAAAATTTAAATAAAAATTTTTTTGTTATAAATTATTTTCATTTAAAAATTTAATAAAATCTTATATTAATATTATTGTTGTCCATCACAACAATGATGAATTGCTGACGTTAGTACTTTGATCATTTTGCCACATAACTATACAAAAAATCAGAACAATCAGAGGGACGTAGGGGTTTTTCCCTGCGTAAGCATTCCGATGCTTAAGTCATAACGAAATTTCAACAGAGTCTCAATAAAGTAAAAAAATAGAGCAAAAATTCCTTTATAAATTATACATGACCCTTATTTATAGGGAATAATCTATTCTTTAATTATGTATTTGTCCATCGACATCTAATGACAAAATCATCCAGGTAAATTTTGACACAGTCATCTTTCATCTGTATTCAATTTTAATGTGACATGTGGCGCCTTATCATGATAACGCGCCTTAGCACCCAAAACAAAGGGTTTGAAGCGAAAAGTACACGATGTATGTCATGAAGAAAAAGTGCGAGAGCTTGAAGCGAAAAGTGTGCGATGTAAGCTAAGCACCCAAAACAAAGGGCTTGAAGCGAAAAGTGCGCGATATAAGTCAAGAAGAAAAAGTACGAGAGCTTGAAGCGAAAAATGCGCGATGTAAGCCATGAAGAAAAAGTGCAAGAGCTTGAAGCGAAAAGTATGCAAGGTAAGCTAAGCACCCAAAGCAAAAAGCTCAAAGCGAAAAGTGCGCGATGTAAATCATGAAGAAAAAAGTGCAAAAGCTTGAAGGGAAAAGTGCGCGAGGTAAGCTAAGCACCAAAAACAAAAGGATTGAAGCAAAAAGTGTGCGATGTAAGTTAAGCACCCAAAACAAAGGATTTGAAGCGAAAAAGTGCGCGATGTAAACCAAAAAGAAAAAGTGCAAGAGTTTGAAGCGAAAAAGTGCGCAATGTAAGTTAAGAACCCAAACCAAAAGGCTTGAAACGAAAAGTACGCGATGTAAACCAAGAAGAAAAAGTGTGAGAGCTTGAAGCGAAAAGTGTCCGATGTAAGTTAAGCACCTAAAACAAAAGACTTAAAGCGAAAAGTGCGCGATGTAAGGCATTGAAGAAAAAGTGCAAGAGCTTGAAGCGAAAAGTGCGCAAGGTAAGCTAAGCACCCGAAACAAAAGGCTTGAAGCAAAAAGTGCGCGATGTAAGCCACGAAGAAAATGAGTAAGGGCTTGAAGCGAAAAATGCGCGAGGTAAGCCACGCACCCAAACAAAGGGTTTTAAGTGAAAAATGCTCAAGGTAAGCCATGCACTCAAACAAGAGCTTGAGAATTAGACGGTCAGAGAATTTGACTTCAGAATCTAATGTAAGGACTTGACCTGAGGCTACAATGAGAATTTATGTACTCTTTCGCAAGGTTATATTTAGCGAAAGAGTGGGGAGCAATTGTTATGCATGATAAAAGAATAATAAAAGTACGTCACGTGGCGCACGAAAAAAACATATGAGAAATGATACAAGCCCTAAGTAAGATAAAAAAGGCAAAAATGTAATTAATGACAGAATAAATCCCTATAAATAGGGATCAGGTACGATTCGTTAATCTAAATCTCTATTTCTTCTACAAAAGTTTTGTCTAATTCTCTAGCTGACTTAAGTATCGGAGTACCAATGTAAAGAATAACCCTTACATCTTTTTGATGTTTCTCTATTTTACAAAAATATTCAAAAACACATGACATAAAATTCGAAACGAATATATCAATAATTTATCATTGCTGTGCCGTGACAACTACAAATACTATCTTTAGAGTTAACACCATATTTATTTTAAGTGTAGAACAATTAGCCGAACCATCACAAGGCCTACTTTCCTTTTCTAGGCACATCCGACCACAGTGTCGGTGACAGGGATCATACATATGCTTTCCTTTCTTGCCTACAAATAATTGCACCCTCTTAATTGTGGCGATGGAGTGATGATCATTTAAGTTATAAAAAGCCATATTTATTACCTAGCTTTATATATATATATATATATATATCCTCCACGTAATACAAATGAGGAGATAAATTAACTTAGAAGTATTAAAATTTAAAATTTATATTTATTTATGTTATTTTTAAAAGTAAGTGTATAAATATTTAAATTAAACTTGAGATTTTTTTTGACCTTTCATTTGATAATTAGTAAACTTTTTTTAGAAGATAATGCGGATGATTATACAATTAATTTAGGTTGCAGCTTAATCTCTTAAGTTTTGTTTGGCAAATTAGATGGAGAAAAATTATTTTTTTAAAGTTACATATTTATTATTTTATAACGTATATTTTTTATTATTTTAATTTATCTTTCTAACCAAGCAATACTCGAAGTGGAAGTATTTCATCATTGCATGAAGAAAGACAAGATATTAAATTGAAAATTATAAATGTCCACAAAATTATAAGACTAATTTAGATAAATAGTGTATTATCTCCAATGAAATAAAAAAAATAAAAAAAGATAATTAAAATTATATGTTATGTAATAATAAAAAAAAAGAAAGCTACCCTTCTATTAATTTTTTTTTTTGTCTTTTTATATAAAAAAAATGCACCGGGACCTGCCAAATCCAACCAGGCTCTCACGCTATCCAATAATCTCATCCTATCTTCTATACTAGATATAAATACTGAAATCCACCGAGTAATCAACACGTAACCTAAAATATAAAACATGAGCATAAGATAAGGGTTGGTACGGTTTAAATATTAAGTTTCAAATTTAAATTTTCATAATTTTTTTAATAAACAATCTATAAATTTTTAAAAATTTATAAATAAAAATTTAATACATTCATAAATTCTAATAACGTGCGATATATCTTAACTTTTAAAATAAAATAATCTTCTTAAAATAGAATAACCTTCTAAAAACCCCTACCTCTAAACTTTTTATAAATATATATATATATATATATATATATATATATATATATATATATATATATTAGCAGCATATTGTGATCCACTCTGCTGTTGGATCACATGTCATTGCCTCGGAGATATATACAATCATAAGGATATATGTTTGATGACACTGCGACCAAAGCAAATACGATGAGGAAACTAATTTCTTATTCATTTTTAATAAAATTATATAAAAAATCATTATAAAAATGAAAAATATATCACTTTGATGTTTGATCATCACGTGATATATAACATACAGTCAGCATACGGTTGAGATATCCATGTGAATTATTATACGAGCAATAGATATTCTTAATTGATTTTCTCAACTACCCCGCTTTGACGTATAATAAATTATTTAGTTGCAAGGAAATTGAAAGTATAGGTTACTGACTACTGACTTTTCCTAATCTTTATTATTAAATTTATTATTATTATTATTTACCAAATAAAATGATTAGTCAGAGTTCGTACGTGGGTGATGAGCTGTAACTTGGCAGTAAGTTATAAATATTAATTTATAATGTATAAAATTAACTAGTTGACTGCGCTTTCCAGTTATGGTAAAAGTTAAAGTTGAATACATGGTGAAGTTAATTTCGAAAGATTTTTAAAGATATATTTTTAATAAAATAATAAAAATAATTTAGTTTCACATTTATTTTTTATTTATGTATGATTGGTATATCGATTGCACTGCACTGATTAGAGCTAGTGTGTCAAGTTCAGCATAAGTTGAAAACAGAAAACAAATAACTTGTGAAAAAGACTTGGAAAACTCAGTTACGAATATAACAATTAAAAAATATGAAAATTAAAATCCCTTTTGTTATTATAATGAAAATAATTATTATTATCATAAAATATAAAATAATGCCTGTGGCCATGGAGGATTTAAACCCTTAATATACTAAGTTTTAGAAAAAAAAAAAAAATTTACCTACCGCAAAATTTATTAAAAAAATATAATAAGCAATTTACAACCGAACCTCAAAATCAAAATCTGAATAAATCCTCATCTTACTAAGGAGCTTAATTAATTAGTGAATTAGCTTATTTCTTTAAAACATTTTTTCTATATATATATATATTTTTAGAATCGTTTGAATTTGATGGATCGAGGAATCTTTCGTTCGTACCGATATCTGATAAGTCATACGTAGCACATCTTATGTCATACAATTTTTATGGCTACACTTTGTCGGCAAATTATGAATGCTTTAGATTTTTTTAAAAATCATGAGTTATTTACGTATTTATATTATAAGAATATAAAATTTTATTTTCATTTTATGATTAATGTCTATTTAAGAAAATTTAATCTACAAAAATTAAACAAAAAATTTGTCGTTAAGAATTATATGTACTCAATAATTCAATAAAATTTTAATAAATTTTTTAAGTTAAAAATATTTTTTGATAACTTTTTTTTGGTACATGAAAAGAGTACAATTGTATTTATTAGTTCAGCGTAGGCGCACATGCTATAATTTGAAGTTCCGTAGCCACTGGACCGCAGTGGAGGTCCCCGGATGTGACCTTTCTTTTGACAGGGAAACACGTTGCCAGCTTGTATTGTAGCTTGTGATGACCAACAAGGACAAAATCCCCAACCCCACAAAAAAGGCATTTTCAATGCCAAAATTAATTTAATTGAGAGAGATGTTTGATGTAAGTTTGATAATTATATTTATACAATGCGTAATATATTACAAAATAACATAAAAATAATATAAATTAAGATATAATAAAAATTAAAACTATATTTTATATTTATTAATAAAGAATTAAAGTCCCTGTCTCTTCATCTTTTGGCAGGGAATGCATGATGCTGGGCAGTAGCCAGTGCTGCACGACTAGGAAAAAAGGTCAGAAATTTATAGCTTCATTAAAAAAATAACAAAGTTAGTTTGATTTTTCGTCGAGTTCACATTATTGTAATTTAAATTTGATTACAACTTTTTAAAAAGATTTATAAAAGACGATTGGAAATTGGAATGGTGGGTACAATAAAAAAACATATAATATGATTTTAATTCTTCTAAAATTTATGCACAATTAATTCATAAAAAAAAAAAAATTGAGTACAATCTTAATTTTGAATTGCCAATTTAAATTTAAGTGCATCCATTAAGTGTTTGGTTGACTATTTACATAGTTCCATTCAAAATAATGAAAAAAATTAATTAATTTTTATTAAATTCACAAGATTTAAAATTTGTGACAATCCTTTTGATCTTAATGATTTATAAATGATAGACGGTGGGTACAATAAATCAATAAAAATTAATTCATAATAATTAAATTATAACAAAAGTACCATCTAGATTTTGATGAGATGTCAACTTAATTTTATCCACACGAATAGGTATACTTACTCAAGATTTCTTGTTTTGGACAAAACCCCTCGGTTCGTAACTACCATCCGCCCTTGCGTGCAGCTCAAAGTCGCCCATAAGTAGAAAACACGTTTATTATTCTTTCAAGTTATCAATATCTTGGCATTCATAATTAACCAAGTTCAAATTCTTAATTACTGGTTTAAACTCAATTAAGATATTATTAAGGTCAAATTCTTAGAAAAACTGGCATTGCTTGCAAGACAAAAATTACCACTAATAGACAGACAGGAATGGAAACCAAGTGCATGATTCTGAGTAAAAGGCAGTTTGATGCACCAATTGTCACAAACATGTATATATATCTATTTAATTATCATTTTATTTTTTTATCGTATATTTAAATTAATTTTAAAATTATTCTTCCACTATTAATTTTATTTTAAGACTAGGTTAGTGTTAACCCAAAGTCAAATCCAAATGATAAAAAGCGGTACTTATCAGACCCTCAACCGTACAGAACCAAAGCACTGGTGATTGACCAAAGTGCTAAGCCACACTGCCTTTCATCACGTGAACTGAAAGATTCCTTTCAATCTCTTGCCGTCTTGATTCGGTGAACCACACCACGCCAACGCGAAAGCCGAAGAAGGATATAATTAGAAATAGAGACTTTTCTTTTTTGGGTTCTTTCTTAGAATTCATTTAACAATAGTCACTGTCCATATAGCTGGAATCCAATATTATCACTTGGATATGCATTTAACTTGTGAAATTCAGACAACGTGCTGTTTTCCCACATTTATGAGGAAACCATAAGTTAAATATGTACGTCTTTTCCAACTTTTTGGCGACACTAGGGCTGTTTTCAACTCTAATATTATTAAATGATTATACAGAAACCATTGCTAAACTCGTGCAGGACTATTCCCCTCCCTGGAATATAACTCATCCGCCATTGTTGAATCCTCATTATTCAACGAATTCATATTGCACCAAATGATCCAAAATTGCATTTTGGCACATTTATTATAACAAATGAATAAATATAACTTCAATATAAAATTATAAAAATTTAAAATAATAAATAATAAATATTATCATTTTAATAAACTCTTATTATAAGAACATTAAAATTTATCACATGATAGTCATAGAAGAAATAATATATTCTAAAAGCTGGTTTTATATTAAAATTTAATTTAAAATTAATCCGCAATTATTGACATTATTTAATAAACTTGGAATAGTAACACTTTAAGGAAGAAAAATTTGTGAAAGAGGCTAGCCTTTATGATAAAAGGTTTCAATTTGTATACTTTTCCTTTCGACCTCATGATCTGGTTGGCAGAAACCAAGTGTTTTTGCAGCACTCTTCTATGATTATCATACCCTTTAACCTTTGAAAAAGTCGTGCACTTGCTCATGATCCAAAAAGATTAATAATTATTTTTTTTTATGTTTAGGATGTTCTATAATTATTTCAAATTCTGACTAAATTTTAAATCGAATTGAATCAAATTTTATTTAAAAGTAACCCTTTCGATATTAATTATTTTATTTATAAAATTTTGAATCTCACATTTTATTTAAAGAGTATTGAGCTCTTTTCATTCGAACAGACAGACATTAATAAAGACTAAGAAACTATTATTTCTATAAATATAATATTTTTTGCTCTTAGATGTGCAATAGCTCACAAGTCATGCTGCTAATGATGATTAAACAACTACATATAAACAAATAATTCTGCCAGGTATAATCTAATAGTGCATAAGCAAATATATTGCATTGTCCTTTTTCTACTCTATTTTCCTCTTTTCAATCCCTCGAAGAGTCACTGCATTGAGGTTCTTTTTCATTCAGCTTCACAGTCATAGAAAACTAAACAAAACCCGGGTACTGTTCTTTGATAATGACTTATACGAGGATTTGAAATGACTCCACAACTGTTCATGTTACTGCGTGATTTCAGGGGGTTAATAATTAAACATATATTTTTTTTTCATGTTTACTAAAAAATCAAGTAGAGAAAATCTCAACTTCATTCAAACAATAATTTATTGTAGATAAAAAACCTTTTCTCAGCATTTTTTGAGCAAAAGGGCACATAATAAAAGTATGCCATGAATTCTCAACATATGTACCACACAAAACACAAGATAAAGGTATTGAGATACCTCTAGTTTGCAGGTTAACCCTTGTTGGCAGACATTCACGACATGCACGCCAGCAAAAAGATTTCACCATTGCAACTTTATACCCAGATTTCACTGTATACAATCCATCCTTACTAAAATGCCATATACATTTATCTTCACATGAGCATGAGATCAATGGAATTCTGAAAATAGCCTTCACATCAGCATCATTTAAATATTTCAATTAAAAGCTCATAATCTCATTCTTTATGACTAGGAATCATTAAGTCATTTACCGCCAGCAATTCAAATTCATGAATCATAGGAGTTTCAACTCTCAATTTCTTTGAATCTCTCAACCATGGGTCCTTCCAAACATTGATATGTACTCCATCACCAATCTTCCAGCCATAATCTTTATCAAGCATAAAGGGGAACTCCAAATGCTTCACCAAGTAAAACTTGGATTATGCCCCAAATGAACAGTTAAAAAATCCCTATCAGATAGTATTTAGCTTTGAACCGTCTATAAACTAAAACATCAGGGTCGAAGATAAGTTTCCAACCTTGTTTCCCTAGCATAGCCAAGTTAAAGGCTTGAAAATCGTGGAAGCCCAATCCTCCATCCACTTTACGAGCACACATCTTCCTCCATGACATCTAATTAATTCCTCGGTTTCCACCTTGTTTCGATCCCCGTTAGAACGAGTTAAGCATCCTTCATAACTCCTCTGCTAAGGAAGTAGGTATAAGAAGAGTAGTCATACAATAAAAAGGAATTTCTTGACCCAATGCTTTAACCAGAACCTCTCGCCCTGCCTCAAAAAGAGGTTTTTGACGCCATAGGTGATAGCTGTTAAATCCTTCTAAGTTATCTTTACATAAGTGATAACTAATAAAGACTTTGATATGACTTAATTTGTTACGTGGCTAGATGACATGAAATTTTTTGACATGTGAAATATTTGTTGATATATATATATATATATTTAAAATTACTTTTTTTTTCAAAGTTTTTCAGTTTTTTAGGAGTAAAAAGATAATTAAAAAAATTAATTTGAAAAATTTATATATATTTAAAATTACTTTTTTTTCAAAGTTTTTCTGTTTTTTAGGAGTAAAAAGATAATTAAAAAAATTAATTTGAAAAATTTATATATATTCACGTCAATAAATATTATACGTGATAAAAAATTTCATGTCATTTGATCACATAATAAACCATGTCAGCATCCTTGTTAGTTGTCACTGTTTAAAGATAACAACAATTAAAAAGATTTAACATAAACATATTTAATTTTGTTATTTTGAAAAATTTAAATTTTAATTGTTTAAAATAAAATTTAATTAATTTATTTTTATATAATTAAACGTAAAAATTTTAATTTTAATTTTTTATAAACTTTAAAAATATAATTAATAATTAAATCTTGATTTTACCAAAAAGTGCAGAGTTGATCACGGTAGTGTCAATGGTCCCTCTATACGAATTGGTCCAACTGTCTAAGTACATATCTTCAACAGGTTTTGTTTGGATTTGGATTGCGATAAGGATAAGCTTCTCAGATGTTGATGAGTTCTAGGCTACTTTTAGGCCCTGTTTGGTATGCAGAAAGTAAACACTTTGCGCTGTAATTTAATTGGGCGCAAAGTGTTTACGTTGTTTGGTATGCAGAAAGTAAACTGCAAAGTGATTACAGCCAAATTTGGCTGCAATCACTTTGCAACCAAGTCTGCAAAGTAAACTTGACATTACCCTACCCCCGACTCTTTCTCTGCTCTCTCATTCTCACCATCTGCAAAATCACTGTTGTGCAAAAACCCATTGCAACCGCCTCCTACCCATCCTCATCTCTGTTTTCCTCTTCTTTTCCGTTGCTGTTTGCTGCCGTTCGCCTCTGTCTCTTTTCTTCAACTGGTATTATACTTTATTCCTCTTCGCCTCTGTCAATTTCTTGTTTGCTGTCGACTGGTATTTTTTGTTTCTATCATTCTTTTTATGACTAGTTAGATTTTTTACTGATGTTTGATGGCAATGATATGGTTTAGTGATTTAGGAACTTTATTTGTTGTATGAGACAAAGAAGAAGAGTAATGTTTCTGTTTACATGTCTTCAGAGTAGGAATCTGCAAGTTCGGCTTCTGTTTATGATCCCTTTTTATGTTTCTAACGATTCTTAAAGAAGTTGGGGCTTTTGGGGTTTCCTTAGTTCTGGGCGCTTTATGCCTCTTCAAAAACCATATTCCCCTGCTATTTGATGACAGATTATATGGTATTGCTGGCTCCATTTTCTTCCCTTCCTCTGTATTAGTTTTGACATCCCCATGAATGTGTTCAATTCCCTTGTATAAAGTTTCATTTCCCCCCTTCTCATCAATATTTCCAAGCTCACGATCTCTGTCACCTCTATCTTTCTGCTTTCCTTCTGCTTCAAGAATTACATCATTTGAGTCAGACGTATACATACCTTTATCACTCAACTCCACATCCCCTTTGCGCCCTAAAATCTCAACACTGTTTCTTTCACCGAACTTGGCTTGTAAACTCCCAACATCCTTTCTGTTGTTTGAATGCTTGATTTGGTATAGCAACCAGATGCAAACTGCTAAAGTCCAGGTAAACTGAAAGGCCAGTTTTACATTAAACCCTCTGGGTCTCTGGTTCCGGTCGGTGGACTGGAAATACATCACAATCTGCACACTAAGAAAAAAACATAAGAAAAATGAACAAGGACTACCCACCTACCGATCTGTATATGACAAATGAAAATTGACAAAGATACATAATTTCATTAAAAAAAAAAAAACTCAAAGACCAGAGAAAATCTTTTGCACAAATCAGTTTTGAACATGAACTGTCAAGGATTCTTACAGACCGGTTGCATAAGTCAACACTATTCAAATGGTTGATATCTAAATCTCAATTTCCGCTAGCATTTCCAGCAATTCTAAGACCTGATACTGTATATCAACCATTTTAAATAAACATTTTAAAATTATAGTTTTATTTGCAAACCTCATATATGGAATAATCAATTATATTATATATATATAGTGTTCCTAATCGCAATGAAATTGGCTATTAGAAGGCTTTAGTCATATTTAGAGCAGATAGATATATTCTACAAGTTGTGATATAGTAAATTATATTAATATAGTTTTATACTTGGTTTTAACAGCTTTGCAATGCTTGAAATTTTCCTTGCTATGGCTTCTACAAGTTGTGATATAGTAAATTATATTACTATAGTTTTATACTTGGTTTTAACAGCTTTGCAATGCTTGAGATTTTCCTAGCTGCAGCTTCTAAGTTTTATCATATTTAATCCATTTATGCAGGAAAATGGTTGTACAACCTTAGATTTTGCTTTGCTATATATAAAAGTAATAGCCTTCAAAAACAATTTACATGTAATAGTATTTTAAGCTTAGAACATTAATTTAATATATTGTTGACCAATCCCTATTCTCTATATACAGGCTAATTTTTATAGTGAGAGTGTGGAGAAACTATTTAATGCAGTGTCACCACTGAACTCTGGCAATAATATTATACAAATAAATTTCTAGGATCCAACATGAGATATTTATTTTGGAAATGCATACCCTTTCTAGTTGTAAATCTATATGTAGTTTTCACTTGCTGATTCCAACTTCCAAGGCTGAGGTCTTACTTTATGCTTGGCTAAAAGGAATTGAAAAGGGTTATGTTTCATGTGTAAAGTAATCCAACCAAGGGCAAGGAATAATAATAATAATAATAATAATAATAATAATAATAATATTGAAGACATCAATTGAATTATAATTGATATTTAATAAATATACAGGCTACCTTTTTTTTCCACCGTCTTATCTTATTGTTGCACCACACGTGTCTTTTTTTCCATCAATTATTACTTAATAAATATCCATTTTCCTACATAAATGGATTAAAGTTGCTATGGCTTCTAAGGTTTCCTGTGCCTCATCCTGCTTGATTTCTACAACCAGTCTTTTGTTAGCTTATTAGCTATTCATTTGATTCATCATATAAAACTTACCTGGTAACTTAACTAATGCTAATTGAAACCAAGTATAAAACTATAGTAATATAAAACTATAGTCATATTTCAAACAAATCAGTTTACTGAAAACATGATTGCATCTACAACTACAATTTAAGTAATTATTATACAATCTATGAATGATTAATGAACAAATATCCTCTCTCTGAGAATTCTGCAGCAACATGAAAAATGTCTGCTATGTGCATGTACTTATATCCATGATATATGAAAGAATTGAGCAAATTAATTGTTTGTATTTGCATAAAAAAATACCCATAAAAAAATTTAATCATTTCTACAATTTTGGTAATTAGATATGGCAAAGACATACGTAGTGTATGTTGGATACAGACCGGGCATCTATAACAGTTGGCCGGAAGCTCAAAGACAAGTCCATGGGTTTAGGGGAGCAACTTATCAATCATTTCCTAATAGAGCCCAAGCTGAACAAGCTTTTCTGGATTATTGGGGATTGAATGAGTATTCTAATACTGAAATACCAAGCGTCGATGCTATTAGGCACCAAGATAGACAGTTAAATGATCAGCAGCGTCATATTATTCAACATCAACATTCAACTGTTTATTGGTGTCATTTAGTAATTGCATTTTGTATTGGTGTTATTTTAACTTTGATTTGTTTTCGTAGTGGTTAGTGTAATTGTTTTGATGGTCTTGTAATTTGAATTTTCATATGGATTTTAGGGTTTAATATGACAATGTGCTAGACTATATATATGTATGTTGTTAGTTAAATGATATGTGAACTCGTTATGTTAAATTACTTTTTTATTGAAAATTTTGGTTAATCACGGAATGGAAGGATTCTCCCAACAACAATATGCAATGGTGGCCACTGTCATAGCTTTATGTCTAAAGCTTTTAAACATTATTAACTTAGTCAATGTTTCTCTTCAAGATTGTGGTGTTTTGTTATTGAATATGAGAAAGCGTAAAAGGGGGAGTGATACTAGTTATGAGAGACATGTCATTAGGCAGTTGAATTTTAGAAGGATGGTGTTTGATTCTGATCTGACATGTGTTGAAAACATTAGAATGGATAGACATTGCTTCTATAAACTATGTAATATGCTTCAAACTATTGGTAGACTTGCACCAACAAAAAACATGAATGTTGAAGAAATGGTTGCTATATTCTTGTATATCATTTCTCATCATGTGAAAAATAGGGTTATTAAGCGAGAATTCGTTAGGAGTGGCGAGACTGTCAGTAGGCAAGTTACTATGGTATTACATTCGGTACTCAGGCTGCATTCGATATTGTTAAAGAAGCCAGAGCATGTTCATGAGAATTCCAATGACCTTAGATGGAAATGGTTTAAGGTAATGCATCAATTTGTAATAGTTTTTACGTTCATTTAGAGAAATGTATGAATGAAACTAATCGACGAAATGTTTGTGTCAATTCTCTATTGGAAACAATAGAACTGTTTAGGTGCATTAGATGGGACTTATATTAAAGTTAACGCATTGGAGGTTGATAAGCCTAGATACAGGACAAGAAAGAATGAAATTGCCACAAATGTCTTAGGGGTCTGTTCACAAGATATGCAGTTCATATATATCTTACCTGGATGGGAAGGTTCTGCTGCAGACTCTAGGGTTCTTCGAGATGCAATATCTAGAACGGATGGGTTGAAAGTGCCTAAAGGTATGAAATCATTATAAGCAGATCAATATTTCTTTCTTATCGGAAGGGTTGACCTAAGATTTAAAATTTTTTGTTCACCATAGGTTTTTATTACTTGTGTGATGCTGGGTATACTAATGGAGAAGGATTTTTAACTCTATATCGAGGTCAAAGGTATCATTTAAGCGATTGGAGACAGAATCACACCCCTCGATCAAAAGAAGAGTTGTTTAATTTTAGACACTCTAGTGCCAGAAATGTTATCGAGAGATGTTTTGGGTTACTAAAGATGAGATGGGCAATCCTTCGAGAGAGGTCGTGGTATCCAGGGAAAACAAAGGTTAGAATAATTTCTGCATGTGCTTTGTTACACAACCATATAAGGAGAGAGATGTCAGTTGATCCACTTGAGGCTGAATTAACAGACAGAGTTGTTGAATCCAATCAAGATGCTGACACCATCGCATTCATCGAGTCTTCTCCTGAATGGACAAATTGGAGAGATAACTTAGCACAAGAGATGTGGAATGAATGACTTGCTTCTAGGAACCGGAATTAATCTATGTCGTATTGTGTTGTTTGTTTCAATTTGAACAATCTAAATGTGTTTAATTTCTGCGATTTATCATAAATGGTTGTACTTGTTTCAGATATTTCTTTGCATTCAAACTACTTAAACTAGACATTTGTAACAGTTGTTTATTTAAATGTATTATTTCAATGTCTTATTTTAATGTACATTTTATTCCAACTATTTAATTGCTTCCAACAATTTCTTTGTTTAGTTTGCTTCTATAACAGGTTGATGGAGGGTGATTCATCCCAACGTGCTGCAAACAGAAGGTCCACTCACCAGTGGACATCAACTGAAGATGCCATCTTAATTGATTGTTGTATCGAGCTTGTCAACCAGGGTGGCTGGAGTAAAGACAATGGCACATTCAAGGCTGGATACTTGACGCAACTTGAGAAATGGATGGCCGAAAAAATCTCGAATTGTCAAATCAAAGGTAACCCTCACATCAACTCTAGGATGAGAACGCTAAAGACACAATATAGAGAGGTTGCAGATATGTTAGGTAATGCTGCATCTGGATTTGGATGGGATGAAGAGAAAAAGTGTATAACATGTGAGCTTGATGTTTGGAATGGTTGGTTAAAGGTATTATACATTATAACTTATTCTACTTCATATATATTTATGATATAATATTGTTTAATAAAAGAATGTGCATGATTTTGAATTTAATTACAGGGTCATCCCGGAGCAGCGGGACTACGGAACAAGTCTTTCCCTCATTTTGAGAAGTTGGCTCTCATTTTTGGCAAAGATAGGGCAACTGGTTTGACAGCAGAAACTCCTGGAGAAGCTGTTGATAATATCGAAACTGCAAATGCAAATGCCGAAACCGGGCTTAAGGACATGAATCTTGAAGCTGATGTTGGTGACAATGATGCCTTCACACCATTCAGTGATCCATCCGTTGGTACTCAAAGACGTTCAGTTTGCAATACTGACAATGTCACTCGTAATATAAACAAGAAAAGGAAATCTGGAGATCATGGTATGGAGGCAGTTGCAGATGCTTTAGTCCAGAATATGAATGGCCTTCATAGCATATGTGAGAAAGCAAGTGAACAAGTTGGTAAGTTGGCCGATTGCTTCAAATTTATGACTGATGATGCTGCTAGAAGGATGAAGGTGATGGATTTAATTTCAGAGCTGAAGAATGATGTAGAAGAACTGACAGAAAATGATATAGTTGAGATTACAGAAATCATCCTCAGTAGCCCAACCAAGGTTGACGTTTTCTTCTCATGTTCTTATGAAGGAGAATGCTTTATGTGAAGAAGTATCTTCGTCAACTTCGTGCTGCGTCTGAGATATAGGAGTTTGAGTTTTGGATGGTTGACTTTGATGTTTATGATTAAAAAGAACTTGGATTATTATAACGTACTTTGGATTATTATGCATAGGGATATGGTAGTGGGACTCCGTTGGATTATTATGACTTTGATGGATGATTATGAGTAGGTATGAATTATTTTGTATAAAGATATTCTAGTAGGACATATTATATTTTATGACTTGCTGAATGGCATGACATTATGAATTATGTATGAAAATATCTTATTAGGACTTGTATGAATTATTATGACTTTTATGAATGTTTATATAGTATTATCATGTATGAAAAATATTTTACATGGATTTATATGAAGTATTATAACTGTCATGGATGTTATACGTATTATGTTGATGTCATGATAATTGAAAATTTACAATTGATACATTAAAATTTCGAATTACATTAATAATATATGAATTATTAATATTATACTCTATAAAATAAAAATTAATAATAATACATGACAATTTAAAATTACAAATGATGAGTAATATTAATAATACAATTTTTATTTTAATTAATTTTCATTGAAAAATTATTTTTATACTCAGGGGTATTTTGGAAATTTGTCACTACTTTCCAAGCAAAGTAACTGGATACCAAACGCTGCGAAGTTACTTTCCCTGTAATTTAAACAGAATTTTACATTGAGATACCAAACACTGCAAAGTTACTTTCCCTGCAATCACTTTCCCTGCAATCACTTTTCCTACAATTTACCAAACGCCACCTTAGTTTGTCGCTGTTTTGAATGCTTTTGATAACGAAGGTTCCGTATCCTTGTGTCCTACTACTATCGCTTATCCTTGTGTCATGCTACTATCAGGTTGGGCAGGGAAATTAAAGGTCCAAAGTAACATTAGACAGTGTTGTGATTGAATTTTCTTCTGTTACTGATTTATGTATTTGTATTTATCAAATTCACGCAGAATATAAAAATTATTTTATCATAATTTATGATAATAATTTAAATGTCATATATATATATATTTAATTTATATAAATTTTTATTAAGTTTTAATCTATATTATATTATTTTATTTTAATATTATTTAATATCTAAAAGTTGTATATCAATTTTATTCTTTTCATTTTCTTGTCTTTGCAGATTAGAGGGGGCAACGCACATGGCCGTAGGCTCATGGTCCTAAATCTAGCCATGCGACATATATTTTTTTTTTAACCTAACAAATATAAATATAAATATAATAATAAAATATGAAAATATTATGAATAAAATATATAAAAGTGATAGAGGTTAAATTTTGATAAAAATTATATATAAATAAAATAAAAATGTTTAAAAAATTATATTTAATATATAGATACAAATTTTAATATAAAATATTTATTTTTTTAATAACATGAAATCGAATTTTATAAACGAATTATAATAGCATTGTTGAGTCAATTTTTGTGTCAACGGTCATTCATGTAGCAACAGCTTGTCAGCTTCCATTAATGGACCAGTTAAGAGAGTGATGATTCTTTTCTTTGGGCCTGGTTTTGATCCTTTGTGGACAGATTAATGAAAGCAGCTCTAAGGATGTAAGGTCCAGGCCAAACAGAAAAGCCCTGTTTCAATTCTAAGCTCTAACCACTTTGAATTGCCGGGTTTTTGAATTCTCTCCATGATTGATGGTTATTTTCAAAGAAAATGGGGCAGTTTCAGCTTCAACCGGTCTCGACACTGAAGCCATATTCGTGCAAGTTCATGCCTTTAGCTTCTTTTTCACATCCGGCTTGCTATCCTCTCCCAAAAATTTCCACAGTTCGTCGTTCTTCTTGTTCTCCAGGACTCACTGCACCCCTCAAGTTTCCACTTTATCATTCTCTGCCCACCGTTCGACCTAGCTTGGTATGCAAGATGAAGGGCTCAGGTCATTTGGAATTTAGTTCTATGAAAATATCTATTTTTAGTTTTAATTAAGTGTGGATGGATTTTTTTTTTTTTAATTTCAATATCGAGAATCATTTGCGTGTCGACTTTTGAACAAGCTTCTGTGAGTTGGGAATTTTTCCGAGCAGTTAATGTGCAAATGTTGACAAATCTTTGTGTCTATAGGGAGGAACAATTTATCAATCCAATGTTTTTTATAGATATTATTTCGGAGCTAGAACTTGGAAAGCCAGGGGATAGGCGAAAACCAGAGAAGCGTGTTAATGGAGTGTTTTGGATTATACTTCTTAATCTTGGAATATATGCAGCTGATCACTTGTTTCAGGTACTATGCTTAATCTTTTTGGTTACTCTTTGTTTGATATTGATGGGGATTTTCCCTAATAGCAACAATTACCCGAAAACGAAGTCTTGCATAGGTTCTGTGATTAGTCTTCTCCACTCTAAAACTTTTTTATTTTTATTTATTTTTTAACAATAGGTTCGGGGCATTCAGTCTCTATACTTGTATCATAGTTGGCCTGCTTGGTACCAATTTGTGACATCGACGTTTTGTCATGCTAACTGGTAAGCTCTCAATTACTCTGAGATTGCATAGACATCGGATATCAATATTATGGAGGACCAAGTGGGAAAGGCTTTAATCTTTTGATAAACGAATAGTAGTTATTCTACGAGTTTGTCTTATTTTTTGCTTAGATGTTCATCATTCTGCTTGTTATCCTGTTCAGGAAGCATCTTTCTAGCAACCTTTTCTTCTTGTACATTTTTGGTAAGCATTTTGCTCCTCTTTGAATTGAGAGTGCTTGTAATTTGTAAACATGGATGTTGTTTGAATTTGATTGATTTTGCAAGTTTGATTGTATTCTTGTTTGTAAAACAGGGAAACTCGTTGAAGAAGAGGAAGGAAATTTCGCGTTGTGGCTGTCTTACATTTTTACTGGTGCTGGAGCAAACATTGTTTCATGGCTGGTTTTACCCAGAAATGCAGTTTCTGTTGGCGCTTCTGGTGCAGTTTTCGGGTTATTTGCAATCAGCGTCCTTGTAAAGGTTTGCTAAATTGTCCATTTTAACTTTTAATATCTTTTTTTTTATTAGGAATAATGAACTGTCCAGACAGTAAGAACAAACTTCTTAACCCTTTTTCTTACTGTAGATGTCCTGGGACTGGAGGAAGATCCTTGAAGTGCTTATACTAGGCCAATTTGTTATAGAGAAGGTCTGAAATTTTAAATGATAGCAGTTTTTGAAAGGTTGTATTGAATGCATCTAAGGTTTTAATCTCCTTAATGTTGTGTTCTTGTCTTTGGCAGGTGATGGAAGCAGCCCAAGCTTCCACTGGCCTATCTGGATCTTCCTATTCCTTGCAAAGTGTCAATCACATTGCACATCTCTCTGGTGCTCTTATTGGTGTTCTTCTAGTATGGCTTCTCAGCAAAATTCCTTCTCAAACTCCTGATAAAGAAAAACGAGATTTGCATAGAAATAGAAGCTGAGTTAAATCATGATGGAGGTCTAATACAATGATGAGCTAGAAGTATGGATTCCATCGATTGGGAATGGAAATGTCGCACGATTCCTTTATAATGTAAGTAATTGAATTATAAAACAGATTATTGTTGTAAAAAAAGGGATTGTAAACAGATACAAAGAACCATATTTACTTGCATTTCTCAGTAAGCCAAAAAGAATAAAGTAGTTCATCAATGTGGCCGAGCTCTATTTACTATCTATAGTATTTTGATGACAATTTCTTTTTCTTTAGAAATGAAATTACAGTAGTTACACCAAAAGCTCATAACCTTTGTTTTTCTCAGTTAAGAAAAACCACTGTACATGAATGTGTAACCTGACCATACATTCTGAGCTGTCCTTGACATTTCTTCCGGCACACAATTGGATACCTTGCCCCAAATTTACAACTAAGTGGAATGTACATTGATTTTGTATCGAACCATGAGCAATCCAATGGAAAATCGGGATCTCTGAGCACCATGCGACTTTTTCTAAGAGACAAAGCTGACCCCTTTTCATCTACTGGAATGACACTCGGTATCTGTAAAAGATTGGAATGTAAGGCAGTTGTAGTTTGCTTGTGATATAGTTTCTCTAAACTTTCAACTGGTATCTCTTTTGTTGTCACCATTTTTTGTTCCTTACTATGAATGGTCCCCAGAATTCTATTTGCCTCTTTTGTCAATCCAGTGGCACGCCAAGCTTCAGCCACAAGGAAGATGGTCGATTTTTCAGGCTGAACCTCAAATTCTTCCATGACCTGGAGAAGCTCTTCTGCTTTCCATGGCTGTTTGGCTTCACCATATCCCGAAATTAAGGTCTCAAAGGTCTTCAAATTGGGAGATATTCCGTATTCACACATTTGATCAAAAATCTTGATTGCATAATCCATTCTGCCAGCACTACACCAACCACTGATAACAGTTGTAAAGATTACAACATTTGGATGGGATCCTGATTTAATCATGACTGTTATAAGTTCTTCAGCTTTCTCTGGTTCTTGTGCTCGCACATAACCTTTTGCAAGAATGCTATACGCATGAATATCAGGCTGTATACCTGCTTTCACCATGTCATCAAAGATTTCCCTGCATTTACCCATAAATCCTGCTGAACTCCATGCATTCATAATAGTGCTAAAGGTTATAACATCAGGTTTGACCCTGAATTCTTCCATCAAAGAAAGTACCTGCACATCAAAGCTTAACATGAATTTATGTTCTCCAGAAAGAAATAAAATACTCAGTAGACAAGGCACATATTCGCATACACACACAATTATACATATAAAAGCCTTAGAAAGCAAAACAAGCATAACCACAGCCCAAAATTTGTAGGAATTCTAAAATCCTCTATTGCTTTAGATGATTGCTAAAATGAAAGGAATTGGAGATAAAAGGTCATTGCTTTAACTTACCTCATCAACCCCATCTCTGTCCATGATGTCAACAAAACCTTTGATCAATGAGTTAAACATCACAAGATTAGGATGCACCCCGAGTTCCTTCATCCTATAAACAAACCTCAAGGCCTCTTTGATCCTACCTTCTTTATGATATCCGCTGATAATGACCCCACAAGTTCTCTCATTAGGCTGCACACCATTTTTCTGCATCTCTAAAATCACACCTTCAGCTAGATCAGTCTCTTCATTCTGTGAATAAGCAGTTGCTATGGTATTGTAGGTAACAGCATCTGGTTGCATGCCAGAGGCAATCATCTTATTAACCACATTCCAAGCTTCTGTCATGTTCTTCTTTTTGCACCATGCTCTGACAAGTACATTATAGGTCCTGAGGTTGGGTTTGACATTCCTCCCCTGGGACATCAGGTCTACCAGTTTAAGAGATTCTTCAGGCTTACCAGCGATCCCATACCCTTTGATTAATGTGTTATAGGTGCTAGTGGTGGGTTTCAATCCACTCTCCCTCATTTTCAAGAAAGTTTCCATGGCTTCTTCTACATTTCCACATTCAGAGAAAGCATTTATAACAGCATTGAAAAAAATTGAGTCAGGCTTCATTCCATTTTCTTCCACCTGAGAGATGATAGAATGTATGGAGCTGAAGTTCTTCTGGATGGTCAAGGCAGCCAATAAAGTTGTGTACGTTATCAAAGATGGCTTGTGCCCTCCTTCAATCAAACTGTCAAAAACTGACTCAGCTTCCTTGGGTTTTCCTCTTTCTATTAGTATATTCATCAGCTTTGTTCTGGAGTGAACTGTTCGGCAACTACCTTTCGTCATGCAGATGGAGCAATGTGATTGATTTTGGAGATCCATAAGTGGAGCAATGAGGAACTATGATTGCTATTCACCTCTATCTATCATCCAAGGAAGTTCCTGCAACATACCACGTGAAAATCACAATACTAGAAAGTTAACAGATAAAAGCAGTAAATCAATCAACCTCAATAATGAATTGCCAGCTTGCGAGAATCAAAGCAGAGAATCAGAGATCATAATTCCATTAGAAAAATTATGTGAAAAACACAAACATCAAGAAGACTGGGAAGGTAATAAATAACGAATACAAGCATGGCTTTTTCCTACCTACATGCATAATTTAAGTGCTACTATTTACAAGGAAAAGCAGACTATGAAAATCGAAACATGCACTTTGTGGGGAAAAAGATGCTATTCCTTTACTTTGAATCTCTACTTGAACAGGAATATCCAGTCATGACAACCTGGGAAACACGTAAATTCCTTTCCTGAAATGTAATTTTCCAAAAGTACCTATAAAGAAGACAATAGCTACCATGTCTGGATTCTGGAACTAGAAACAAGCATTCATTTCTGAAAAAAGAATTGAAACAAAACCAAAAGTGATCTGTTCTAGAAATCCATCTAAGACTTCAACTAAAGAGGATCACGAACTAAATTTTCACAAATTAATCCGGAATTCCCATCTGGGTATTTCACATACTTTCTTTATTGATCAAGAAAACCAAAAAAAAAAAAAAAAACAAAAGAAGAATTTTCCACAAGAAGAAAATATACAGTTTTCTTTTCACACATCAAACATCTCCTCTACAAAACCAAAAGATCAGTAATTCATCATCCTTGATGGATAAGATTTACTACTTCACAAGACCAAGAACAGAAAAGCTATAGAAAAGAAATAACCAAAATTTTCGGTTATGGGAAATCAGATAACGATGTAAAACAGGTTAATTTATGATGAAAGGCTATGTGATAATGTGAGTGAATCGTACCTGACAGGCTTGGGTCTGGGGTCCTGGATTCTTGCAAAAAATGCAAGAGAGGAAGAAAGAGAGGTTCCTGATTGATGGAATTATGGAGCATGGAGTGAGAGTCGTGAAATGCAATAAAGTATGTTATCCATACACACACATACAACAAAAAATACCATTACTGAAACAAAGACCAAGATATGGAGATAAGAAAACAATAAGTGCGGCTGAGATTTTTGAGGTATTTATTTATGGATTTATCATTTATATATATTTTTTAATAAACATGGACAGGGCCGGGCTGGCTTGCAATTGTAGCAGTTGAAAAGTTCAAACCCAAAAACGAAAGAAAGGAAAGAAGATAGAAAGCAAAGATTTGACAAATTCTGGCCCAGTGTACAGTTCCCACAGACCATCTCATCTTGCAAGAAAGAAAAACCTGCTTTCACTTCTCGCCTTGTATCATATGTCTGAAACAGACTTCCCGGAGAAATGGGTTTGTCGTGGAAAGAGAAATTCGAGGAAAAGAATTCTCTTTCTTTGGTTTCATTACTACCCGGAAAAGATAAAGTGCTGTAGTTAAATATTAGATCAGAGGTTTTGTATTGTGATGATAATGCATCTGAATATTTTTCTTTTTTTGTTTGAATTCCATTTCTTCATCTAGAATCTTTATTTCATGATCTCCCTGTTCTGTTGTAAAAGAAAGAAATGTTGAGGCTGTGGAAATGGTACCAGAATTGCTTGGCAACTCATCCTGTGAAGACACAGGTTATAAGCTCAGGCTTGATTTGGGGTTTTGGAGATATAGCTGCTCAAACCATTACTCACTCGACTGCCAATAAACACCATCATTTTCAGGTACATCAAAGTCATCAAGTTTCTTTCTTTAACATCTGATCATTTATTTTTTTCCAAGTGTCTTTCTTTCTTTTTCCCTTGCAGTTTGGACGAATGGGCAGTCTTTCATTTCCATTTTTCCCCATTTCTTTAAGTTCTTTTTTCTGCTCTTGTTTGAGTTTGGTTTCTTTGCTTATGGTCAATTTCGATATTTTTTTCCTAATGTCTATGTCATTCAATCATTCTTGCAATAAAAATGGTTTGATTTTTATTGCTGCATAATCTTTTTCTTCTCCTGATGAGATTGGTATGTTCTTTTTGTAATGTAAGGGGATAATCATTGTTTTTAGGTACAGTTTTAACTTTTTTTCTCTGTAATTGAGGTTTATATTTTGATTCTTGTTGCTTTCTTTTACTTTTCTTCTGCTGATTTTGTGAAATATAGGACTAACAAGCTGCATTTTTTTTTCTTTCAATTAGAAACTAGAATAATACTTAAAGATTATTGTCTTTCTCATGGTAGCTTCAATTTGAAAGGTGCAGTTTTGCATCAGTAACAACTTGTTCAACTTCATGACTTTCAGCTAGCTGCAATGCAAGAAAGAGCATTATTGCAGAGTTACCTTAGATCCAACCCCCCTTGTTCCTGTTGCACTAAGTTCACCCCTTGGAAATAATTTAACTATTGTAAATATGTCAGTAATCAAAACGTGGCATTCTGCCTTGTGTATATTCTAAGTATCTTTAATTTTGTGGAATATTTTAGCCATAATCAGCTTATTTCTTTTGGTAGAATGATTTTTTTTTGGTATGTATCAGGAAAAGGATAAACAATTAAAGATTAATTGGAAACGAGTGGCTACAACAAGCTTGTTCGGGTTTGGATTTGTTGGACCAGTTGGTCATTTTTGGTAATTATCCACTACCACTCTGGATTTACTTAGCTAAAGAGTACTAAGTTCACATCATGCTAATGTTTACTGCTTACTCATATATCTTAGCGCTTTCAATAAATGATTATCATGCAACAAAAAATGTGATGTTCTTAAGATTTACAGTGTGTACGGGGCTTATTATAGTAACTAGAGATGGCTCATGGTGGCCTCTTTTCTTATTTTTGGGTTGGTTATTGAACTTGGAGGTCAAGGAATTCTTCCATGGTTAAAGTTGCTCCGTCAAGATAAAATAACATTCAATGCCTAACTTCGATGTGCGTATGGTTTTTATGTGCAAACCTTTTGTTGGAAATTCTTAACTTTTTGGTAACATTTGTAGGTATGAAGGTTTGGACAGATATATAAGGTTGCGACTTCGTCTACAACCAAATTCTTTTCGTTTTGTGGCTACTAAAGTTGCAATTGATGGGTTCATCTTTGGGCCATTGGATTTACTTGTGTTCTTTACTTACATGGGATTTTCTGCTGGAAAGAGTGTTCCCCAGATCAAGGAAGATGTGAAGAGGGATTTTGTCCCAGCCTTAATAATTGAAGGAGGTTTATGGCCAATTCTTCAAGTTGCAAATTTTCGGTACATACCAGTGAGGTACCAACTTCTATACGTTAACTTCTTCTGCTTGTTGGATAGCTGTTTCTTGTCTTGGATTGAACAACAAGAGGATGCTCCTTGGAAACAATGGCTGAATTCTTTGATACCTTCAAAGGAGAAAAAGGATCAGGGTTGATGAATTATTGAATTTGAATTTTCTTGCATTTAAGAACTCTGTATCATTGTGCAAATGCATGGTAAAAGATAATACTAGTATGGAGAATGCAAAAGTTTATGGTTTTGATAGCTGGGCTTTAGCTAGCTTTGAGGGTGTTTTTACCCCTCTGGATATGAGGAAGTCACTGATCATTGTTCCTCTCAATCCATTTGATAAAAGATGTTGACATTTCTCTTTGCCTTTGAGATACTAATTGGCTTTTGTTTCTCTTGCCTGGTTCCATTAGCAGCAAGACGTTCTCAAACCGTGGTATGCTAAATCTCTTCTCATAAAATCATGAATTCCATTCCCATGTTTATAATCACGCAGCAGTACTAAATTTTAGCCTACAATGCTTGTGACAGAATTATTCACTATTTTATCTATTTTCCCTTGCTGAATGAAGAAAGATTACAATTGCGCAACAAATCTGCAGTAGAAATTGGTTGTCATGCTTAACATAATGCACAGCTTGTTGGTATCAACTTTCCTGGATAAATAAACAAAATTCCTCTACCAACTTTAAACAAATACCATATTCAAAGAAGAAAATGGTCAAAAAGAGCAAATGGAAAAGAAGGAATGACAAGGTAAATAACCTGTCAAGAAAATCTTTGAAGAGAAGTGAGATATTTAGCTGGTGCATAGATTATCGAAGTTTCTCTCAGCTTTCTGAACCTTGCTTCTAAGTTCTCCCTTTGGCCATCAATTCCTGGGTTTATTCTTGAGATTCACTGTTTGAGCTGGACTGGTGGTTTCAGTGTATACACTGGTGCCATAGTTCTTACAGGCCAATGCCATGTTATTCTTGTTCATGTTCTCTTACTTTTGAATCGATGCTTCTGAAGATATGTGCATTAAAAGAGAGAAATGTCTCCTTCTAGAGCTCGAACTACCTGGCATTGTTTTCGGGACAAATCAAGAGAAACTTGGTTTTTACAAAGTTAAACATAAACAAATAAGCAATTAAACACCATCACTAACAACATAATCCTTGGTTTCGGATCTGCTTAATTGCATGCTAGTTTACATAAAGGAAATGGGAGGTACCTGGATCATCCGAGGTCTAAGCCATGCAGACTGCCGCACACAAGCAGCGGCACAAGTGACCATGCTTGCCATCTCGCTCTTGTTGCAAACGCCGTGTAACCTTGGATCAGCAAGGGCATCAAAATCGTAATTTTCCAGTGCACGAGCTAGCTGAGGCCTCGCCTGTTGGAGCCAACACAGTAAACTTTTCTCACTCGTTAAACAGTCCAGCAACTCTAAGTCATAGCAGATTGAGAAGGAAAAACTTATATGAATAACGCTTGCCCGAGGACTTAACCAGTGAACCAGGCTCTGATTTATGGAGGATTCTTTCTTGATGATTGGTGGACGTCCAGTTATAAGCTCTAAAAGCATGACGCCATAGGAATATACGTCCGATTTATCTGTTAATTTACCAGTCAATGCGTACTCTGGAGCGAGGTATCTGCCAGCAGCATGCTGTTAGAGCCAATGTATTCTCAAATACTAGTGAAATTAAAAAAAAAAAAAAAGAGCATCTAAACTACATAGTTGCAGAATAAAGTTCAAAGTTATAGATTAAATTGGAAAGGACACGGGGTGAGATAAGAAAGGATCTAACCCGAAAGTTCCAACCACTCTGGTGAAGATGTGAGTAATGGAGGAACTTGCATCAAAGAAAATTATGGCAAGTCCAAAGTCAGAAACCTGAATGCAGAACATAGAGTTCATTGACAAGGAACACAAGAAATCTCACTTCACTGCTTAATTATGAAGCACTGGATCCTTGGGATAAACAACACATTATACTGAACACCTGCTCATTAATGGCTGGTAATCATATGTATGAATATATACAAGAACAGAACTACCAGGAATTACTTCATAGTTCATACTAAGTTGGGATAGACTGCATCATAAAACAAGAAAATTAATAGACTTTGAGACCTACCTTCACCTCGAATCTAGGATCAAGAAGAATATAATCTGCTTGGATATCACGATGAAAGATTATTGGACTACCTGTAGAACAATCCATTAAATTCCTTCATTTAATGCTTCTTAATGAAGGAAAAGAATCAGAGACAAAATTCAAACTATCCACCAGGAAAACTTCAGCACCCTTTCAACAGATTGAATCACTGGAATTACTGATCATATAAAATGAAGAGAAGGAAATAAGACTAACCATGCAAGTGGAATTCCAAGGTTTTGTTTGGAACAAACTCATAAACACGCGTCCTCTCAGCCCCAGTTATGCAGTATCCAACCAAGGAAACAAGATGTTTGTGATGCACTCGGCTAATAGTCTCAACCTCAGCCCGGAATTCACGCTCCCCCTGTTGGCTCCCAGCTTTTAGTTGCTTAATTGCAACTTTTGCCCACTCGGCAGGACTCCTTTGTGGACGTAACCAAAACTGCCTTCTCCAAGTAGGTTGGATTCAGAAAAGCCATTGCCACGACTAATTCATAATAGGTAAAAATGCCACTTGAGGAATTCGAGGTGGCATGAGCAGTAACAGTTCTTGAACTATTAGAGCCAGAGCCTTTAGCATTGTTGAGCTGCGGTGGAGGCAGGGCTTTTGGTAGCACTTTGATAACATGGGCTCCTGGCCGGGCAACCTTTTCTGGTTCATGTTGGTTTTGAACCGAAAAAACGTCATCTAACGACACAACCAACATTGGAATTCCTATCAGAAAACTCGTAGTGGATATGATTATAACAATATTAACCAATTAATCTCACCTTTTCTTACCCAACATTGTTGTTTTCTGTTAACCGCAGAAGGCTTCTGTTTTCTCCTTCTACCTTTACAACAAAGGCACACGAGTGCAAAGACAACAAAGAGTAGAATTCCAACACTAATGCAAGCAACTATAAGCCCAATTGGCGAATGTGACTCCTGCTTTGTGGCTGGCAAAACTCCTTTTCCAAGTGCTCGCGGTAATGATGGTGGTGATGCAGGCAGTGGAGACGATCCAGGAGTGCTAGGAATGGAATGAGAAGCTGTAGGTGGTGATGGGGACACCAAAAGTAAATGACGGTGGATCAATAGGCGGCCTTCGTGGAGGCAGAGAGGGAGCGGTTGTTGCCGGAGTTGGCAATGGCAAAGTAGTTGGTCAAGATGTAGATGGTTTAGAAGGTGGAGCAGAAGTTGTAGGGAGCGGTGGGGAAGCTACTGGACTAATGGTAGCAGTGGCAGGTGGTGGTGTTGGAGGCTGTGGAGTAACTGGACTTATAGCAATGGCTGCACGTGGGGGAGATGCAGCATTTCTAGGTGGAGATGTCGGGGACACGACTGGTTCTGCAAGAGGTGGCTGCACCACCGGAAGTGGTGGACTAGGAATCTTCTGTAGATAGGGACAGTGAGGTTGTTAACAACATCCTCGAAGAATTCTTGTTCTTCTGAGTAGTCCATACGCAAAGCACACCATCGATCACTACATCTCTCTCTGTCGCTGGATTATTTCATCCTGGAAACTCGAGATTTTTTTTCTTATTAAAAAAAAAAAATTCGTGAAAACATTTTTACTGACAAAATTTTTAAATTAAACCAACCAACCACAACACAAGAACCAGTTCCTCCAAAAATTCCAACACCATCTTAGCTAAGATAGAGCAAGCTATTCTTCTAATTATGAATTTTAATGTAGCTACTAGATTCACGGACGAGGGAATCATCTCTACACATTCGCTTCCTTCAGAAACCATCTTTATTGTAGTAATTTTTTAGATTTTACAATATCTTAATTTCCTCAGAAAAAAAAAAAAAAAACCCTATAGAAAACTGCATACAAATATGTCCAGAACATTATGTAATAGAACGATAAATTTCAGGCTTAAAAAAAAAAAAAAAAAAAAAAAAAAAACCTTGGACTGATGGAAATTAAGAGAGACAATGCGCAACTACCAAAAAAGGAGTTCATCAATTCTCTCCGCAGAACAAATTTCTCTTTACTTTCTTCCTAATAGAAAAGAAATTTCAATGAAAACTACTGAGAACATCTTTCCCATCTTGCCATTAAATGAAGAATGCATTTAATGCTCATGGAATTCCAAAGTTGGACAAGGCTGATTGGAAGAGAGTTGAGAATGCTTGGGATGTACTTTGATCATCGGCTTTGATCTTCATTTGGGCTTTAGCCGATGATGTGTTGATTATACATTCGACAAGATAATTAGATGGTTCCTCCGCTTTTTGTGCAAAGAAGAAGAACTTGAAGTTGGGGGATTGACCACCTGATGCAATGCAGTGGATGGAATGGCTTTGCATGTGCCGAAGGAGAGCTTGCGGAGTTGTTAATGCTGCAACGCCTTGAGGGCTTACTGTGTATTCCTGCGCCAATTAAAGATAAGTTGAGTTCTGAGAAAGGTGTGCATATAAAAGCAAAGTTTCTGCTCCAAGTATTAAGAACGACTTAAAGGACTAGACATGGTTCCCATTCAATCTGGTAGTTTAGTTTTCAAGGAAAGGGACAGGTTTTGTCTTGAAAGCTTTGAGGATAGTTTGATGCTAAGGATGTAATACTTTCTTAAATAATTTAGTTGCTAAACATTAGGTCATATCATACGTGGCCATCAGCCTGGAATAAAAAGTCCAGGTGGTAAAATAAAGATAGTACTTGAACAGCATAATCCTCACATAAAATTCAGCCAAGAGAAGGTTTTAATGTTGACAGAGAGCAAGAGATAGGAATAATTCACAAACAAACCTGAGTCAAAGCAACTGGCAATTGGCGCCACTTATGCTGAAACGTGCTTGGATCTAGAGCAGCTTTTGTATTAAGCTTCAATTGAGGCGGATGAGGAGCAGGAGCAGACGCTGCTGGTGCTGGCATACCAAGACCAAGTAGGTCATCAATAGCAAAGCTTGCTTGTGGAGAGTGGCCCACTGCAGTTGGATTTGAAATTGCCGACTCTATCTGTGTTTGCGAAGCAAAGACAGATGTAGATGAATTGTCATAAGGAGCAGTATAAGCAGAACCATTACTACTTGAACCTCTAGTTTCTTCTTTCTCTGAAGTAGTTAAAAGTAGATCCTTATCATTTTCCTCCACTCTCTGAGCAGAAACAACATTATCTGCTGCTTCTCCACCAATAGATAGATTACCAAGTTCATCTGAAAACTCAAAGGGACCCCTGTGTTCCTTATCTGTAAACATGTAAGATGGCTGCAGATATTTACAAATATCAGTTAAACCCGGCTCCATTCTGATTTGAATAACAAATCGAAGCACCTAGATCCCAAAAGGAGAAGCAGAGTGGATATAGTACAGTAAAATGTTCAATAGCAGAAAAAATTGTGTAGAATTAAGAAAATGCTTGGAGAAGCAGAATGCCATGATTACTGCAAAGAAACTAAATTGCATGAATAGTCAATTTTTTAGCTCTCAACATTACACAGAGTAAAAGTTGTTGCAAGTTATTCACAGCTGTTACACAAACTATTCAAGTCCATTTTATGGCTGTCACTGGTGGGTCTTCCATGGGTTAGCACATTTGACAATGACAAAGGGAAAGGAATTGACAAAGGTAAGGATAACTTAGGAGATGCAGATACTTTGGAGAGTAAAACCTTGTTTAAAAATTCACTTTTCACCAAGGGAAAGAAAAACTCATTCCCCCTTATTTTGGAAGCCTCAACTAATTGCTTAAACATTTTAATCTAGTGGTTCCAAATAACAAAATTTCTTAATTGTTTTATCAAGCCTACAAATCAAGGGGAGCATTAAATAGCGCAATGTACTCATGTCCCGCATAATATTCAGGTTGGTTCTCTCTGCCAGTAGTTTTTTAGGTCGTGATGTTTGAATGCATTTTCCTTGCAAACATTTTGGCCCACCTTGAATCAACACAGAGTCCCTCTGCCACAAGGCTTAGAATGAAAAAGAGAAGGCATTCTTCAAGATGAATTATCATTTCAGGCAAAAACAAAGAAGTCTTATTTATTGTGAAAATCCAATCAGTTTCACCTTTAAGTCATGAAAGAAGAAAAAGTGGAAATAGATGCCATATTCAACAACCAGATCCACATATTTATATTTCCAAAAGAAGTGGGATCCTACTGCTTTTAACTCATCAACTTTGATCAAGATTGAAACACTAGACTCAGTAATTAGGGTAAGGCATATGCCTTTTCTTTGCCTTAATTTTTTTTTTCCCTTCAATGTGCAGATTGGATGCATTAAAAACTCATCAGAACGGTCTAAAGTACAAAAAGATGCCTATAACATAAAATTGGAAGAAACTAGTAGTTACCTTTTGGTATACAACAGATAAACTGTTAAATTCATCAAATATCCGATCTTTAATTTCACTGCTTTGAGTATCAGCAAAAACAGACACGGCTTGCTTTGGAGGGTTTACCACCCGTTCAGCTACCGATACATTATACTGTAAAATCCTATAGTAGAATAAGGCTCTGTCATGAACATCCTGCAGTCAAGCCAAAGGTTTAATTGATTGTTTCTAGAAAACAACTTGACAACTCAAATAGTATTATTGATGTAAGAGTGGAAAAAAAGACAAACTTATACCTGATGAAAATCGGCAATACCTGCAGCCAATGCAGCTCCCAATGCATTTTGGGTCTCAGGAGGCCTTTTAAAAAAGCACTTCATCACTGCAGTGAGAAGATGTAAACGGACCTGTCCAATAGCATAATTTTATGAGATCAAGTACCTAAGATGATTAACATTTGCTAAGTGATTATGATATTTGGTAAATCAAATTTACACATTTACTGCACCAAATATCCACCGGAAAGACATGAATAAAAAACATCAGAGGACCAACAACAGTTTGAGAATGTCATAGGATCCATAATCTGAAATGGCTCAAAAAAAAAAAAAAAAAAACAGAACATGGATGGAATCATTGGACAATATCCGTGAAGGTTTATTACCTCAGCAGAATGCTCCTCATCCCAGTTTTCAACTAAACTCTCCAAAATATAAGGAGCATCTTGCATATCCTGAGAATATTCCCCCAACATCCATATAAGAGCTGCTTTCGCCTTTGGTTCCTGTACATTTTTGCTGCTAATGTTCCCAACCACCGCAATGCAATCGTGGCTCCATTGAGGGTATTTTCTAAGAAGGTCTTTCACAAGCACCTGCATAAAAGAACTCATGTAAATCGAGCAGGCAATAGTGAACTCATCATACTTTTATTTTGACAATGAGGAAAAACGCTTTTAGTAGGAAAGCAGCAGGGTATGTTATGCATATAATGTCCCAAACATCTAGTAGGGGCATAAATATTTATTTACCAGAGCTTCAGCAGTCACATAGTCTTTCTCCATTTCAAGAAATTGAAGAAGCCTATCAACAATAGCATTAACATCATACTGCTGCAATGCTATTTTGCCAACAGCTCTGATTGACTCTCTGGCAATGGGAATATCGACATTTGCAGCATACTCACATAGTTCCGTCACTGAAATTAGTCAACAAGGTACAGATCAGAATACTCAAGAGGAAACATTGAAAATTTACTGACGTCATCTTTTTCCAAAGAGGCCCTCAAAAAGAAACAGAGAGGCTGTTTGCTTACCGATCTCATAAGTATTGCTCTCATTTGCCACTGCAGTCAACATTTCAAGCTTCAATCGTTTGACATAAGACGGTTCATTATACTGGCAATAGAAGTGTTTGTAGTCTGAGGAAAATATATAAGGTGCCCGCATCACCAAGAGATGCAGATGGCTTATCACTGCATAAGACTGTTCTGGGCTTCCTGAACTAACAAGGGTCAACAGAGGTGCTTTGATACGTTCATACACCTTCACATACAAGGATTTCGTTAGCAAACTGCTGAGCCCATAAACAAGACCAGTGATCCTAGAGTATTATTAATTTATCAAGGCAATGTACAATGACGATTCAGGGAGATTTAAAAAAAAAAATTCACAAGAAGAATTAACTTAATGACTAAATTACAAGCTTGATGCAGTTTTAGAGACAAAAATGGGGAAATATTGACGACCAACAAAAGAAGCATTAACCACATGATCAAAATTAACTGAAAAGCACCTCCTTGATAGTAAACAATTAAGGAGATTGCTTGTGCGGAGTAGAAATTTAACAACTTTCCACACATTGAATTAAAGAGTCAGATCACCTGCTGATGAACATCAGTCATGGATAGGGTTAACTGTAAAAACACTTTGATAGTGGCTAAGACAACAGCCCCATTTGCATGGTGAAGTCTATCTTCAAGGAGATTCATAATGTCAAAAATCTCACTGCTGTCCGATGGCACATATTTAGTTACCAACTCAAGCACCAGGCATTGCGCCCATTCACTAAATTCCTTGATCCTACACATAAACATAAAAGCACATTTGAAAGCATTCATTTAAAATATCACAGCATTTAGTCTTACTTATACACCAGGATAAATGACAGCATAATCACCACAAGAAGGTAACAATTGAAATTTCCTATTGATTCTTCAATTTTTATCTATTGAACATACCGGTTCAATAGGTAATATATAACCGGCCTGCTAATCAAAGCTTCCCTTTCTCTTGAAGCCTCTTCAGAAGTGCTAGCTTCTGCACTCCAAATCTCTTGTAAAGCAGACATACAATTTGCAACCACCTAATGAAACAAATAACTCATTAATCTGCAAGCTAATTCTACAAACAAAATATAAAAATAAAATATTTGACAATCAATTCAAGCATTTTAACTAGCTCTCACTTGAGTATCCGAGTCATTGAGCATCAAATGCTTCAATATGGAAGGAAAATCCGCATCAACACAAGTGGAAGCTGAGATATGATAAAGCTTCAAAACTCCAATAACCGCCACTATTCTCACATAACTATTACTATCTTTCAATCCGGATCCTAACGGCCCCACCAAATACTCCACCAGATTTGCGACACGTAACGAGCACAAGCTCCGCAAGGCAAGCCCTCGGATCATTGGATCTTCATCGTGGCAATCCCTTTGGAGGAAATTGATGGTCAAGAGAGCGAGATCGGGGTTGACTTTGGCGTAATTACCAACGTAGAGATAACACATTTTCTTCAAAACGATGTCGGATGTGGCCGAGCACATCACCATCTCGCCGAAGAGAGCCGACACGTCGATTCCGATCGTCATGTAGGAGATCACTTTTTTGAAGAGTTCTCGCTTCGAATCGTCCACGCCCGGTGCTCGACTGCCGGCGAGTTGCCGGAGTTGGAGTTTCAAATCGGAGACTTCACTTTTACTGTTAACAGTAATTAAAAAGTTTAATTAGAGTTTCATAACAATAGAAGAAGAATGAAATCTGAATTTAAACTAGTAAAAAACAAAAAAAAAAAGAAGCAAAATTGCTGTTAAAATTGAAGGCTTGGGGTTGGGGATTAGGGGGATATAATAAGATTTACCCGGAAGGTTGAGACGGTGAGGGTGACCGTTGGGACTGAGCCGGAGGAGCCATGGCTGGTGGCTAACGGATTCCGATGTCAGTTTCAAAGTAAAGATCCACCAACGCGCAGACAGATCGGCCGCGGAACGAAGACAAGAGTAGTTGGAATTGGAGTTGAAGCGAGATGATGCAGTTACCGTTTGATGACACGTTTAAGGCGTTTCTGTTTACTAACTTAAACGGCACCGTTTCCTTAACAGGTCGGCATTTTTACTTGCGTTGAAAATGTTACTGAGAACCAAACGGTGCGTTTCACTCAAGGATATGAGCAAAGATTTGCCTCTTGCTGCCTTTGCGGCTTTGCCTAGCAGCAAAGAACAATCCATCAGTTTGGTTGTAATGATTCTAACTCAGCTTCCAGGATTCATTAATTTTTCCCTAAACCAGAACCAGAGCCAATACCAATCACTGATTTATGTATGTTAGTTCAATATACAAAGACGCTAGCTACCCTTTGCCATCGCTAAGTCTTCACATGTCATTCCAAACTTTGGCAAATATTTCCTTGAGTTGGTTTTTGTCTCAACTTTCATCGAATTTATTCAATTCTAAGTCATAATTTTTGAGCTAAGCTGAAGAATGCAAAGGGGAAAAAAGCTGGCATTTTCCACTCGTAACAAGGAAAGAGAAAAGTACAAGGAGATGGGCAACCCAATTTGATACGCCAGTTATGCCAACTTCTCAGGACAGCAGGTGAGACCCCATTTATCCTTGGTATTGATTTCTTTAGAATTGCATGCTGATTGTTCATGAAACGTGTTATCTTTTTTCCTCCTAACCTTTAATTTGTCGTCCTTAGATCCCCATGACAACTACGGAATTCTTGGGTGACACACTGAAGGAAATATAATGCAGATTTATGCTTTTGTGCGTTACAAACGCAGTGGATTTTTTTAACGTTATTAATTGCAGATTAGCAACAATTAGTTTTGTGGCTAAGGTGTTTAACATTTTGGCTACAACGGGAATATAAAAATTGAAACTTTGACTTAATCCCTCCTATAGAAGGGTAATAACCTCTAGACCAATCATTGGTTTTTTATAACGCCTAATATTAGTTATGAGTGTTTTATGCCCTACACACATTTGAAAGAATGCTATCAAAAAGCTTGCTAGAGTTGCAGGATTTGATTACTTACTGACAGGAGAGGGGAGAATCTGGAGCCATAAGAGGCTTCCACATTGTGAGGGCGTCGGCACTTTTGCATGCCGGAATTGGGCTAAAATGAGAAGTGCCCAGATTAACATCCAATTCCATTCTTATCCTAATAGGCAAGAAAATAGTTTTAAGACATCAACAAGCACAGGCATCTAGCATTCAGGAAACACAAAATATGCAACCATACAAGCGGGTTCCAGCTCTGGATCCTACCAATCCAATAGATACCTGAGTGAATTTACACAATAAAGCATATCCCACAACCAAATTAAAATGTTTTAGGGTTTTTTTTAAAGAAAAATGGTAATAACAAAAGAATCACCCATCTCAACTGCAGCAAATGGCATAACAACAAATACCAAACAACAGATCTAGACAGGGGCTGGTTACCCAATTATTGCCTAAGAGGCCAAAAATTTGAGTAATAGGATCATTCATGGATCACAAATAACTATCTCACAGCGCACAAAAAGATCAAAGAAGTAAATTTTTCTCAGTAATCAAAATAGTCGTGAAGATTCATAATGAAAAAAAAACTTCCTGTTTGTAGATATTACTTGAAAAATCAAACAAAGTTCTGAAAACACAAAGCTTCTAGTTTGTAAATTCAGGAATCTCAGAAACAAAACACCACAATTAACTTATGAGGCAGCAGCAGCTGTCTTCTTCCTTGGAGTTGCTTGTGTACCTGACAACAATTCAAAGATATCCCATTACATTCCTTATCAAACAAAAACATTTTCATTCCAAGCACATAGGATTCCATAACAAAAAGCGAAATACCTTCTCTAAAGCCAGTTTTGAACCTTCGGGGCACAAGACGGAGGTACCTCATGCGGCCTGTTCCGGTCGTCTTTCTTCTAATGGCCTTCACACTCCAGTTATCTAAAGCCAAAAACACAAGTCAATTCACCGAATGAATCAAACAAACAGATATTGACAGTAAAAGCCACTGTTCAGCAGACAGAATTGACTGAAAAATAAATCAGCACTAAATCCAGACGCCATCTTCAACCAAGCAATGACAATCAAACATGGATTAAGATAACATTTTTGACCCAAAAATTACACAACAGCCAGGACACTATAGATCAATAGAGTCAACAAGGAACATGGTTAACAGGAATAAGTCACATGGGATGTTTATAATGAAGTCTTTTAATTTGCCTACCTTATCTAAGTTCAGCTAGGAAAACTAAAGACAGAGCTAGAAGGACTAAACTATAAGGATTCGAAAAATCTAAAGCAAAGAAGCAAAAGCCAGCTTACATTTTCGGATGCGGCTGGCAGGGTAGCCACAAGCACCGCAACGACTCTTCTGGAGATGGAAGCTACGGCGTCCACATCGAACACAGAGAGTGTGAGTCTTGTTCCTTCTCTTTCCAAAGCTTCCGGTTCCTTTTCCCTATAAAAAAAATAAAATAAACTTCACAGTCAATTTCAATTTCTCCATAAATAACTTGAACAAAGAGAATGAATTCAAATAACAACAAATAATACCATTTCTTGTGTTCCAGATGCCGAAGAAACCCTAGAATCGTGAGAGGCACTGGGGAAAAGTTACGCCGAAAGTGAGGCTATGGTAATTATATAGTACTAGGGTTTTGTTAGAAAAACAAAAAAAGTTGCAGAATTCTTGTGGCGATCTCGCGGACCATCGTCCGAGAAAAGCCCACTGATAAGCCCAAAATTGTTAAAAGGAAAATTACAAAAGGCCGTCGGTTGTGCTAAAATGGGCTTAACTTCGGCCTGTTTTCATTTCCCGTGGACATGTACAATTTAAGCAAATTTAGCATGGTGTTTTGGATCTGGGCTGCCAAATAAAAAAAAATTAAAAAAAATAAGAGAATTAAATTAGATCACGAAAATTATTCTATTATAATTCACATTAACACATCAAAAACAAATAATTTTTAATTTTTTTTTAGGTTATTTTTGTATCTTTTTATGTAGATCTAGTAATGTTAGATACTATATATGATGACATATATGAAAATGATATGAAAAAAATATGAAAGTATCATGAGTTAAAATTCGATATAGTACGTGAATCTAACAAAATGTAAAAAAAAAATTGTTTTTGACGTATTAATATAAATTTTAATATAAATTTTTTATATTTTACATAATACAAATACGATTTTACATAACACAAAACTAAATTACCAAGTTTAATTTTATTATATCTTACCTTATCATTTTTTAAATTACCATGTACACTTAGAAACACTACTTTCATGCCTTCACTTGTCACGATGGTTATATTCTTATACCTTCAAATTTTCAAGATCTAAAACGAGAAAAAAAAATAAAAAGGCAAAAATAAGAAATTTTGTTTATAAATGGAACTTTCCTTGAAACTACGAACATGTGAACTCTGAATTCTGAAGGGTTTAGATATTTAAATTACACTCACCGCAATTAATATTCTTTCTGAGATTAATTTGCTTCCCTGCTGCAATAATTTCTCTCTAACTTGTGCTACAATCGTGGGCTGCTTCTTCAAAAAGGGAAAGCTGAAAGCTCCATTACTGACGGAATTTCCATGTTTTTGCAGATCATATTCTGCATTATTGCTTTTCAAAGTTGGATTGGAAGAAAAGCATTGCACTAGTTAAACTTGCCTTTTTCATGTAAAGAAACTAAGCTTGAAGGACCAGGAAGAAAAAGCTGAGGGATTAGAACAACTTGTATTCTCGTCAATCTATGGTAACAATTCTGAAGCGCCTGCAGCCATGCTTTTGTTTTTTTGGGTGCTTTGTTTGCTTCTAATCTTTAAAAAATATGCACAGTCATTGTCTTAGCTTATCGATGATTATGACTGAGAATTGGATAAAAGAATTGATTAGGCGATCAAAGAATTAAAGTCAGAGAAGGAGTTCTGAATTTCCTCTTGGTCCAGCAAAGTGCAAAAACCATGCAAAAGGCTGAATGTATTATATATGTTCATGCACATGTTTGAATAATATGCAAGTAACATGGATGGTGTGAATGAGTTCCACTTCTCAAGATAATAGATCAACCAGGAGAAGAATCCTTACCCAATACCTAATATTCTTTGTACTCTTCTAGATTCTTTTGGAGAAAGTTGCAAAGGGATGGGGGAAAAGTGAGCAAGTGGTTTCGATGCTTTGCTTTCACCAAGCACACTGATAGAGAGAAAGAAACCTTAGAGATTGACATAAAGAAGAGGAGGAGAAAATAGCATAAATCTATACTAAAATGAGTGAAAAAAATTTCAATTACCAAGATTGAGTTTTATGAGACTTATTCATTTTAAAATTAACGTGAGAATTTCAACAATCTTTTCTATATGTATGGATTTTAAGAATAGTATTTTTCAATCCAAAAATATATATATATATAAATATATTAACAATTTAAATTTTGATTACTATAACACTTAAAACTAACTCAAAAAATAAATTTTTTTTACTTATAAATACACTCTTAATTCTTTTCACTGTCGACGCGGAACCAACTCTAAGGAACTTTTCTTTTCCTGGTTTTCACCAAGAAAGAAAGTGTATCTTGGACCCTGCAAAAGGCCATCACTTTGGAATCTGTATAGAGCATGTGAACTGAGGATTGAGTTATGATTGAAAGATTAGAAAGGTCACGGTCTTATTTGAGAGAGTGGCGGTCCCAAACTCCACAACCCAATTCAAGAAAGAGCCAGAGCGAGAGCGAGAGCAAAAGAGTAGCACAATTTTGCACGGACGACTTTCTCTGCGCTAATCTCTCCCCTTAGTGCGTCAGTTTCATATACATGCACGCGCTTGCTCGTCTTGCCCTTTTCAGACTGGCAAAAAGAGAGCAGAGACGATGAAGATTGAGCCATGTCAATTGTTCTTGTCATTATGGTAGAATTTTAGCGACCATGATTATAGAATATTGCGACAAATGAACCCGTCTATTACATGTAGTTGTTGACATCCAATCAGGGAGTGAAAGGCGGTGGACTGGAGATTTTATATTAGAAGAATTGTGATGGATCGTCCATCTCAATCGTGAATACAACTCAATGAACTTGACATTCTGATGATTGCATCGTTACATCTGTTCGAAATACCTGTGATAATGCCAACATTAATCAACCAGCCCAGCACAGCAATGGTGAAAGATCAATTTCAGTTTAGCTTCTTTGATGGGAACTAGTCAAGGTTCCACCGGCACCTGATAACCCCACCAATTTTCCTGTGAAGGGTCGATTTTGATTTAAAGTAACTTGAGTAAAGATCATAGGTCCAAACTCTATCACCTAGAGAGAAATAGAAATTTCACTTACTAAAATGTGTTAATCTCAAATAAATATGAAAACAATGATTAACAACGATGAAAGCTACCCACCTGTCACATGAGTAGACCAGCAAATCCATTATTTCAAAGTGATTCACCCTTATTAATTTAGAAAGATCTTTAGACTATTCTCTAAATGTTTCTCGAATTTGGTGCTACCAATTCTTATATCCATCAAGTCATTATTGATGGGTAGGAAGAAAATTATCTATAAAATCGATGGAAGATATTATAATACATTTGAATATATATCGATTATGATTATGTTTTTATTTTTAAAATATAAAAATTTTATAAAATTTAAAATTTAAATTTCAATATTTAAATTTTTTCTTTTTAAATTAAAGATCTTAATTATATCAATTATATATATATATATATATATATATATATATATATATATAGGCTGATAACTCCCCACCATCAGATCTTATGCTGACTTAGATGGTAGCACTCAATTTCTAGGGTTTTTCAAAATGATCATGACGAAAATCTTTTCATTTATTTATTTATTTATTTATTTATTTATTTTTAAGTTGTCTCTGATCAACCAGCTCGGATAATCAATTGTGATGGACCACACACAATTAAGGCTGTTTAAGTATCAAATGAAAAAAAGAAATTGGATGGTCCTCATAAGCCCACCATGTGCCATACGATCGATGGATGTGTACTTACACTTAAAGAGGAAGTAGCAAAATTGCCTATCGTCTGCTTGTGGATGATACACACACCTCCTGCCAAGGACCACACTCGAGTTGGTTAAAGTGCTGCCCTGCCCTTCGAAAGATGCTTCAATGTTTGTCTAACCCAATACAATGCTTTAGTTGGTTTGCAAAACCTTTTTTTTTTTTTTTTTAACTAACGCATGCCGGATGGAGTTAAAATTATTTGAAATTAAAATTTATCTATTATCATAAATTTTTTATTTACTCTATTAAAATGCAACTGATTAATTCAAATATCACAATTTTTTTTTTATATTTATAAAGAGGTACAAAAAAGAATAAAATTTAAATCTTAAACATAATTCATCTTAAACAATAATTATATTCGTTACATCAAATTTTAATTGTTTATCATAATTTTTTTCTTTTTCATTCGATCAGAATGTATTTGGCTAATATGCTTAATTATATATTTATATTGAAGGGAAAACTATGTCTATATATGTTGGAAATGGATAAAAGAATAATCCTTTGTAGGGATTTAGTTAGTTTGATTGTGATTGATGTCTGAAAATAAAACAACTCAATAAACTACAAATCTAATAATTAAAATTTGTGATCTACTGGAAATGCTAGTTCCTTTTGTCAAATAACAAAGCCAGCTAATAGATGTCTATGTCAAGCTTTGGAATGGAAGCAACCACCAATTTGGATTTCACCATTTAACCTAATTGATACTTTTTAAATTAATTTGGCAAAAGCTCTAGAGAGGACTGCTTAATTTGGAAGACAAGAATCATGACCAAAGAAATGGCAGATTTGGTTCAAGTTCTAAAGTTCATATATATAAAGTTAAGGCAATTTTGATCTCATTTCATACATGTATTCTCAAAGAATATCGAATAAAATTTCGAATTTTAAAATTTGTATTTTTTTCTTAGATTAAAAGTATCCTTTTGATATCAACAATCAATACAGATACTAATTAAGAAAAGCTCATTAGGCTGGTGTCTATTGCTTTAGTTAAAAGGGGTCCTCACAGCATTATCTTTTCGATCAGAGGCAGAAAAGAAAGATACAGTATAACTTGGATCTAAAGGCGGTTGGTCAGGCATGAAGATTTCCTTACTGTATATTGCTGCAAAAGGCAAAAGAAAAAGAGCAAGAGATGAGAAAGCGAAGTGATGGTTGATGGCAATAAAGGCCCAAAGAGGACCCAATGCAGATGGCCATAGGGGATCTTACAGGTCAAAAATTGCTCTAAAATGGGGGAGTTTTGTAACATTAAAATTTAAATTCAGTCAATATTTATTTTTTTTGAACTTTAGACTTAACTCTAATGATTTATATAATTATTTTAAAAAATATATTAAACTGATTTGGTATTTAAATCTTAATATTTATGATTCTTTAGTTTATTTTTCGTGTTCGATGATGACCTTAAAACGAGCATGAGGCATATAACTTAATTATTTCAAGCTCAATCTAGTACGTAAACATGTACAAATATGCATGCATGAATACATTTAGCCTTAACTTGTAGGTACGTAGGCGAAAATATGTCGGCCCACATCCAATAAACCTGCTGCAAAAGTGTTTGATGCTAAGTTCAGAAAGAATCTAATTACTAAAAAGCAGTTATTGTAAAATGGTAGGGCACATGCAGCTGATAAAAACTAGAGGCGAGAAATCATAATAATGCATGCAGATGAACACGGCACATATAAAAAAAAAAAAAAACTACTAATAAATTATATTTTGTAATGAAAGAAATCAAATTTAATATACTAACAGCGAAAATTATTTACTTCTTAAACGGAGTTAAATGAATGTTGTCACTGTTTTATTTTTTTAATATATCAAAGGGTATGTATTATTTTGTTAATTTCGGTAATGAAATCTAAAAATTTTAATTTATTGTATAATTTTTTTATACACATAATATTTTAGATAACATAATAACAAGAAGTAATACTCTCGTATGTATAATTTGTTTAACACGTAAAAAAGCACAAACAATATGTAAAAAAAAAAGGATTTATTTAATGGATTATTATTTGGATAATGATCTAATATATTATTTACTTCTTAAACGGAGTTAAGTGAATGTTGTCACTGTTTTATTTTTTTAATATATCAAAGGGTATGTATTATTTTGTTAATTTCGTTAATGAAGTCTAAAAATTTCAATTTATTGTATAATTTTTTTATACACATAATATTTTAGATAACATAATAACAAGAAGTAATACTCTCGTATGTATAATTTGTTTAACACATGTAAAAAAGCGCAAACAATATGTAAAAAAAAAAGGGATTTATTTAATGGATTACTATTTGGATAATGATCTAATACACAATCAATTAAATTTTTAGATTCTACTAATAAAATTAAAATAATTATTTTTATTTTTTAATATTTCAAATTAAATATGTGTTACCATTTCGTTGTAAAGTCTAAAAACTTTACTAAATAATAATAATTCTTATTTAACTTAGTTGATTCATGCAATTTCTTAAAAGATAAGTTTCTATAAAATTTAAAAAATAATCTTAATACTTGCATTTTCTTTTTTATTAAGATAAAAAAAATAAAGCAATAAAATCAATAAACAAATAAAAATAAATGGATGAAGTGATAATATTGATTGATCCCCTAGAATTGGGATCTTAACAGTTGTGTCCGTCCATTTAGGAATGATATTTATAGCATAGAAATAGTAGATGTGAAATACCCAGCCAAGTCAATAGTTGGAATTGAACGCTGTGGGTACAAGCTAGCTTTTCCTAACAACATTTACCTGGACTCTAGCCAACACTTGCTGATTAGGTTGGGACCCTTTTTTTTTTTTTTTTTTCTTTTTATAAAAGATCGCGTCGAGATTTAGAAATATAAATAAAAATTATAAATATTAAGATATAAATTTTATTTATTAATCAAAACTCAATTTAACTATTTTTTTTAAAAAAAAAATTATTATTTTTTCTCTTTGTACCTGAGCCCAAATTCAAAAAATGCGGACTTTGTCCCCATTATACTTTCACAAAAGCTAGATGCTACTTCTTTGACCTAAATTTTTCTGTATGATTATGACAGAGGGACAGAAGTTATATTTTAATTTCAAGATTCTTGCCATCATACCTGAAAGTTTGTGGTATATATAGCCAGGGACTTGGGACAACGAATTTTTAGAGAGTTTTGGATTGATCTTTTTGTACAGAGGTAAATATACGTAATAAACTTTAAAATATGTTAAAATAAAATGTAAATATTTATTGTAGTAAAATTATCAAATGTTTATATTAATTGATGTTAATTTTATATTTTTTAAAAAAAATAAAAGGATTTTGTTAATAAAAGACAAAGCAAATTACAACCAAACTTTTGGTTATCTCCTAATTTAGTTAAGGAATAAGAAAAAAAATATTTTTCTGAAAATATGAACAGAAGAAACGATACTTATAAAAATTTACATTAGTCTTAAATTTTATTTGTGTATCGACATTAAATATATGTTGACCTTATAATGATATGAAATATTTATTTATTTATTTGGATGAGCTTGACGACAGGCAATCAATCCATCAATCAAATCCAAGTGAATTGTCAAAACAGCTCAACCTTTCCAGGTGACAAACAATGGTTACACACACAGATACAGCAGGTCGACCTTTTTCTGTTGTTATATGTGGTGTGGAAGCTTTAGGTAACTTTTTACATTACAAAAAAGGATTTTGGGTTGTTTGGGATATCACTATTTCACGTCTGCTTTGCCCATTTCCGGTCGCCCCTTTATTTCCCCAAACACATTAATAGCCTTCACTTCTTCTGAATTGCACGAGAAAAATATCTGTCTCGATTTTTAAGTTAGTTTAAAATTTTATAAAATTGAAATTCGAATAATTGATATTTACATATAAAAAAAAGATTCGTTATCAATATGTTGTTAAATGTTAAAATTTGAATTTAAATATATGAAATTAGATGTTAATAAATAAGTGAACCGAATAAAATTTATTAAAATATTAAAATCAATCAAATTTAAGCATAGTTTCAAATAAATATGATTTACAGCATTATTGCATTACTTAAGGAGGAAATAGTATTTAAAATTGGTAATGCTTAGCAATTAATAAGATTCTGCTCATTTTTTAAATGCACATGCTTAACTTCTGATCAAAAGTGGTGGTCCAAAGTTTCTTCTACTTGGAATGAAATCATTTTGACAGTGATATATATATTGCATCAAGACAAAAGCAATGGAAACATGATCCATAGATTCATTCTAGCTCTTCAAACAATGTTTGGTTTGAACTATATTCACTTTACCAAACACAAAAACAAAACAAAAGAACAATGAGACAAGAGTTAAGGTTGCTTGGTATTATTATAAAGTCATTTCTTCAATATATGAACAATTCTCAAGTCACCATGAAACACACCCTCCAAAGAAAAAGAAAAACAAAAAGCCTAAACCAAAGACTGAAGCTGCTATGTAGGCATCAGATGATCAGATTGTTTATAACTTGTAAAGTAACTCTGAATCTCCCAGGCTCCATGGAAAATATAGGTTAAAAATACAATCATGTCGCTTTGCAAAACAAATACCAAACACCCTTGAACCTGCTTGCTCTGAATCTCTTTTCCTCTCTCTCTAAATAAAGAAAAAAAAGTCATGCCTGATTAGAGAAAAATTTAATGGTAATATTGTACAAGATGTACAGATGGTTTAAGGTCCCTCCACAATCCAAACAACACCAACCCTACCTTCTTTCTTCCCTCTTCACAAGGCCTGGCAGCTGGCTCTGATCTGATGTAAAAAGAAGATAACTGATAAGGGTTCACTGAGATAACTCAATCCCTTTCTTTCAAACCTTTTCTTTTTCTCTTCTCCTCATCAATGAAGGAGCCAACAAAGATCTTTTGATGTGGCTGTGGCGATATATCAGTCAAAACCCACCGTTGTTTGCAACTTTTAGAGTAAAAAAACTTTATCGACAATGTAAAGAGAAGGAAAAACAAAATCATGGTGAAGATTGGTGGAGATTAAGTGAACGAGTGAAGGCCAAACGATGTTTTGCCTCTTGTTTCCAACGCCGTTGAATGTCTTCTGCTATTCTCTTAGCATCCATTGATGTACCTAGCAAGCCACGTTTAGTGAACCCCACGGCGTATAGCCCACATTCACCTTTCCACCCATTAGGGAATGGCTTTCGAGGGTACCCATCTTTCTCTGAGAACATCTCTCTTTCCTGACAAATTAAATTGCTCTTTCTTTTTAGCCTTTTTGCATCAACTTGTGGAGAAATTTATCCTATCTAATCCAGAAAATATAGATAAAAAGAAACAAAGTGGAAATAGGTAGAAAAGATAAAGGGTTTACCTTTAGCCAAGATGGTACGTTGCTTTTATAACCTGTTGCTAAGATGATTGCATCAAAGTTCTCAGTTCTGCCATCCACAAACTCCACAGCGTGGCGTTTTAGGCGTTTGATGCTTGGACATACCTAGATTACCACCAGTTCTAAATCAAGAATTTCGAAATTTATAATATAAATGTAAGAATTACTCCTAATAATTAGAACTAGGAAAGAGAGTTTCCACATGCAAAGAAAATATTAAAATTCAATAATTATTCCAAGGAAGTTGAGGAGTATGATTCAAACTCCTAATCATTGGTCTAATTGTTATCCGGAGGTGCTTTCATTTCCTGTCAATTAAAGTTTGTTTTTTGTGAAAAACATTCTTCTTGAATGTATTAAATCAATATAAAATACACATCAATCATTTGTAAAAAAATTTGATCCGTCGAAATTTTAAATTTATTAAATTGATATAAAAAATATGTCCTCATATGCTAAATAAAAACTTCAAATGATTATGAACTCGGGCATAAGCCTCAGTGCCGTAGCTTTTTTGGTGGAAAAGCTTGCTAGATCAAAAATGGAGGGGAAGAATAATTGGGAAACCATGTTGTGGCAAAAAGAAAAGCATGTGGTAGGACAGTTGAAACACAGTATTATAGGATCAATCAAACAATTATTCCATAGTTGCCAAAGGAAAAAAAAGTGATGTGATTTCAATGAGAAAAGGCAAGAAGAAATACCTTAATGTCTCCACTTTTGATTTTGGCAAGCGTGCCAACATCTAAGACGGGGGTCTTTCCAGACAGATTCTTGAGTTGAAGGGGACCCAAGCGCGGCCGGTCCAATCCAAAGCGAGCAGTATCACCGAGCATCAACCAGGACAGAATGAGCAAGAGGCGGTCGACAAGCCGCATGGGCAGCCACTTGAGCAGCCACATGGACAACCCGAAAGTCGATCTTCCCAGCATCTCTCGTGGCAGGACATGCACCTTCAGTTCCACAAACAACAAAACTTTAGTTAAACAGTTGATGAGATATTGTGTCCCCTAGTTGTGTAGTAGCATGGGCTAATTGCGTCCAGGCCATATCTCCATATTTTCGGAGTTTGCTTCTTTAATCTTTAAACAGGAAAGCTTAATCATAGGGGGAAAAAGGGGTGGAGATATACATCATTACGACAATATCTACAAGATCCTATGTTCTTTTTCTAACGATGTCGCGCATGCTTGGGAATTCCAAGAAAGTGAAAGCTCAATGATATGTAGTAAGTAAATTGCTTTGCTCGTCTCTAATGGAAGAATTAATAAGCAAGCCATTGGTACTTGAAGCCAAACTCTGGCAATTCCATGGAGGAAACAGGTGTCAATGACATGGTCTTGGTTTAAGTTTAGCTTATGATATGAATCTGTTTTGACTATGGTTACTAGGCAATACTGTTTTTTTTTTTTTTTTTAAATTTATATCATTGTTTAATAATAAATAAATTAGAAAGAATAATTTTGAGTTTTCAACTAGGTTTTTGCCCATGTATGATAGATGGAATTTGAGAAAAACCTAAATTTAAAAGCTCTTGTTCAATCAAAATCCACCTTTTTTCCTTACTAAAACAAGAACTCTAAAACCTGAAGAGACAGCTTGAGAAACCTTTTTTTCTTCCAATCACCTTTATCATGAAACAATCCAAAAAATCAAAAAGAAAATCCTTTAGTGGGTGATTTTTGCCTTAGTGTTTGGAGAGAAAGAGAAATTAAAAAAAAAAAGGGGAGAGAGAGAGAGAGAGAGAAGAGAGAGGGTGCCATGGTTGAGAGCTCTTACTCTATCTCTGACCACAAGTGAAGGCCAAGCATTATGATTGCAAAGATCCAAACACACCTCCATTCCTGAATTCCCACACCCCACCACCAAAACCCTTTTTCCTCTGAACTCCTCTCCACTTTTATACAAACTTGTATGCCTTATGTCCCCACAGAATTCTCCCATTCCTTTGATCTCTGGCACCACCGCCTCCGCATTCTCTCCTGTCGCCACCACCAGCCACCGGGACACATATTCCATCTCCTTCCCCTTTAACCCAACACTTCTCACGCGCCAAAACCCAAGCGTTGGATCATACTCAGCTTGTGAAACCGTCTCATTGAACTGTGGCCTAATATCAAACTTCTTAGCATATGCTTCCAAGTATTCCACGAATTGTTGCTTAGTAGGGTAAGTAGGGAAATCACTAGGGAACCCCATGAGAGGGAGTTCGCAAAACTGCTTTGGCAAGTGAAGGCATAGACGATCATAGGTCTTGAGTTGCCATAAAGATGCTATGCAGTTAGATCTCTCTAGGATTACACTCGGGACACCGTTCTCTTTCAGACAAGCGGCTGCCGCCAAACCCGAAGGCCCTGCACCAACAATAAGCGGCCCTGGAACGCATAAGCAACGCGACGACGACGACGACTTATTCATCTTCTCAACGAATATGGGATCATGAGTTTGTTTTCCTTCTATTTCTCTCAAGCAGTCCATCAACAGAGCGCAATTACGGACAATCAATTATATCCTTTTGTTAGCTCTACGTAGCTTTACAACTCAATAGCTACAGCTTGCTCTGCTTGTCGAGCTCAAGAGAAAAAAAACAAAACTGAAGAGAAGCATTATATTATAACAGGAAGTATGAAGGGGGACTGAGTTTTGAGAGATTAGGCCGAGATTTACTGATATATCTAAAGAAAGATTAGGTTTTGTGGGAAATTCCCCTTAAATATTGGAGTGGATTAAGAATACAAATGAGTTCTTATCCACTTGTGTGAAAAACAGTTGTTTGAATCTCTCTGTATTTGTTCTACGAAGGGTTAACCGGAAGACAAGCAAGAACTTCGGGGCTTAATCAGCATTCAACACTGAAAGAGAGAGAGAGAAAGAGAGATTGGAAGAATGAAAGAATGAAAGAAAGAGAAGAGAAGAGAAGAGAGAGAGAGATGGCGATATGTCTATAACTCTCTATATATATTCCTTTTGTTCACAGAAGAATTCAACCCACACTCATATATATGAAGGAAAACTAAGTTTAAGAAGTGGTAAAGGAGAATTCAAGTGGGGACATTTATTATTATTATTATTATTATTATTATTAAAACCAAAGGAATGTGTAAACTAAACTAAATATTTACTTCAAACACCCCATTGAGATTTGAGACGTCACTCTGACTGTCATGGCAGAAACTTGGAGACCTCATTGGGTGAGGACTACTAGAAAAAAAGAAAAGATTTTTGGTACAAAAAACCTGAACTAATCCCAATTAGGATAAGTTAAACAGTCATTAATCTAAAGGATTGTTGGTACGATTCTCACAGGATTTGCAGGTTTGATCATGGCTGGCAATCATAGGTTGGACCAGACCAAGTTGGGGCTGGTGGGTTTTGAATTGTAGCCAAAATGTCCACCATAATATTCAATGGTGACGGTTCTGTAATCATGGGAGATTAGAGTAAGATTTCAGTATTGCATGTGCATTTGGTTCAGTTTGATTTTCCAGGACTAGCCTTGTGCTTGGTTCATATAAACTGAAAATAATGATGGTTAATGGATGCTGCGGAAATGGAAATTTCTGCAATATTAGCCTGGTGGTGGCAACTATGGCAATGGTGGCGCTGGACACAGTGACGGGTCAAAGAAGGCAAGCTTGTTGTGGTAACGGTGGGGATTGATCAGTGGCAGTAGTCACAATGGTGATAGCACGCAGCAGGCAGTGATAACGGGACCAACACAGAACATTTGAAATTTGGTCTTTGCATTGGAGGCCCTACCAATGCCATGGCCTCAGGTAAAATCGTGTATAAAATCAATAGCCGTATTATGTTTAACATCATCATGTTTAATATTTTTTTCTTACAATTATATCCGAACCTGTACAACATTTCATACTAGAATGGAACTGTGAGTAGCTTTTAATTTTGATTAAAAATATAATAAATAAAATTTAAAAATCTTGAAGGGTGAAAAAAAAAGTGTGTGCAGACCAATTCAAAGGGGAGGCTGCAAATTTGGTGATTGGAAAATATCAGCAAAGAGCTGAATGAAAATGAAGGCCAAATGGGTGGCAGAGAGAAAGAGCTAGGGCCACCTCGCCCCTTTGTCTTAGACATGACAAACTTAGGTGGTTATTAACTACCTCCCTGCAAGGTAATCATTTCCTCACTCTTCGCTCTCATAGCCAACTGTCCCTCCCTCCAACCAGATTTTAGAAAAATTATTAAAAAATTATAAAAAAGAAAATATCAAAATACAAATAATTTTACCACTTACCAGTTACCGCTGCAGTTAATTTCTTTTACCTTTTCCAACAGTCTGAAACTGAAACCGAAACTGAAACCATTGGTTTAGAAATTAAAAATTACAGAACATAAAAGACCAAGACAGTGTTCCAAAATGTGAACAAAAGAGTGAGTTTGACTCACCATGGCCAATCGCTTTGAACCAGGTAAATTCCATGGGAAGATGGCATTGGCAGTCTAAGAATTTAATTTGAAAGCTGTGAGTAGGTGAGAAATAGATTGGATAAACTTATGGATGCTTGCTACTTAAACTAGTTTCTTAGTCTAATTAAGGGTTTAATCCAATAAGTCCGAGCAATTTTGTTAAGAGGTACTTTCATTAATAGACTTGAAATTTAAATTTTAATATTTGTAATTCTTTTTTTCTTTTTTTTTAAGATCGAAACGTTGGACAATATACCCAATTAGGAAAAAAAAGAAAGTTGGGATGTTGCAGTTGACCCATAGATTTCGATTACTTCATGTTCAAATCCATAATTAGCCAAGGGGGACCAAATACATCTTCATATTGATGTGTCATGTTCTGGTGTTTTCGCTACAATTCATCACATTTCAACCAGCAACGTCGAGAAAATACTTATGAAAACAACTACAATGTGTAAATTTCATACAATAGAAAGGATTAATGAAGACAATTAATGAATAATAACAATCAAATGGATTTCGCCATTGATTTTGGAATGATCCCAGCAGCTAGCTAAGCTAGCAAAGCAAATATATGTTCCCTAATGGAGAAAAGACTGATGCAATTGTCACCTGTTAGGAGGTTCAAATTAAGGAGGCATTGCATTTCCTTGCAATTGTCATACATCTTTGTGTACGGAGAGGTAGGACCATCAAGGCGGCGCGTTTGGTATAGGAGGTAAAGATCATGCGAAGGTGGGGACTTTGGCCAGCTAACTCGGCTTCTTTGCTTCTTCACATGCCTGATCTTCTTTCATATTGCCTGTAAGCAATTAAACATCTATCAAAACATTCCCATAGTGGTACTAAGGAATCTGGGATTTGAATTCAATTCAAATCATAGTAACAGTATGTATGGATGATTGAATCAGCATTCATATGCATTTTCGTGACAACATTCGATATACAAATTAAATGTGAGATATAATTTGTTAATTTTATCAAGGATATGATGTAAGTGTAAAAAAAGAAAAAAAGAAAATGATCACGCATAAATTCGAATTGATTTTTTTGTCTTACATCTGTATTTATTATAAACCGAGTGATTGATTATTTTTTTCCAGAGATTGGCTGTGGTAGCTTAATAATTAGGGCAGGTTTTGGGGATTGAGTTGGACATCTGTATAAATGTCCCAATCCTGAAAGAGGCTTCTGAAATTTTCTAAGCCACTTGGGGGCTGAGGACGTATGGAGTCCTTGGCACTTGATAATTGCAGCAACTGCATAAATCAGAGTCTTAAATGAAAGCCTCTGCCTAATAATTTGGTGAGCAGCAACCATATGTTTCTTGGAGTTTGAGGCCTTTGAGAAGATTTTGTATCTTGTTGCTGCCCCTTTTCCCCGACATCTCTATTGTGACTTTTCTTCACTACTTTGAATGTAAAAGAGTTCAGATTGGTGCTGTTTCTCCTGTTTGACATCTCTTTTCTTGTGAAATTCTGCTTAGTTAAAAATTAAAAAAAAAAAAAAAAAAAAGCAGCTTAGAACACAAAGTCTTCCTTTACAGCCGAAGTACTGTTAGAAAGGCGCATATGCTGAAAGAAAAGCAGTGAAGGAAACAGTCAACTATTCATGTCTCACTGTATATGTCGGGTTTCAATTTGAAAATAAAAAAGGATAAATTTAACGTATAAAATTATCGTATTATAAAATTTGAAGATGTATATGATATTTTTTTTTGATTAAAAAAAAATTATTTTATTTTCGTAATTAAATTGTGACATTTAAATAAAAAATATTTTTTATTTCGCATCAAAGCTCATCCTTTCATTTACTCGAATAATCTGAAAATCATCTAATCAAGCAAAGATGCATGCTTACTAACAACAATCTAATTAGTATGAAAAAAGAAGAAAAAAGAATGTTGCAAACATATGAAACTTGCTAAAGGTTTTATGGAACAATAATGGAGAAAGGCTTAAGAGCCGAAAGTTTAAAGTGCATGATACTTTATAAGAGTAAAATAGAATAAAGGGCGAGAGGCAGCAAGTAGGGAATAAAGCATAAAGGCCTAGAGACCTATTCTCCAATATAGAAGGAAGAGGAGAAGAGGGTATATTATTTATAGCTAAAAATCAAGAGAAGTTGATCCTATATATAGTAAGCCTTCATTCCTTAGTCCCTCTCAAACGGGAATTGCATCATCTTCTTCTTCTTCTTCTTCTTCTTCTTCTTCACCTGCCCAGTGCCCAATGCCCAATGCTTTAGCCTATTGTGCTAGTGCCCTTGTAGGCTTATAGGTGTAGCTAGCCAAGACAAACCACAGATAGAGATGGAACTTTAATATTAATATATACATCTTAACATGGGAATATGGGGCCCTTTGAAAGGTAGTTCCTAAAGCCCAAACCGGCATATGATATGGGCTTTCTTCAAACAGGACCTACCATGTGGGCCTCCAATGTATTATTTAATAATTGATGAATGATCTCTTGCTTTGTAAAAAATAAATAAATAAATAAATTCTTATTTTTAATTGATAGAAAAAATCATAATTTTAAATTTGAGTGTAAGCAAGTTGAGTCGAGAAGTTAATATAGGTAAAGATAGAATGATAATTTTTGAATTTCATGGGATTATTAGACAAGAAACTGGAACATTTTCTACCTAATGGGAACACACAAAACCCTCAAAGTCAGCTTTATTTGTATTTAATTATATATGCTTACTTTAGCTAAGCACACTATTTTTTTTGGATACAACTTTATGGAAGAAGAACATTGAAAGGCTTAAATACCACTAAATGGTTGCAAAGAAGGCACCCATGCCTATCTTCTTTTAGGTTGGTCATCATGAATTGCATAATATATTTACACACATAAAATACATATAAGCCCACATGAAATCTAATCATAACCATAAAGCCCTAAATGCTCTAAATTAATTAGAAGCTTCATCTCAATCTCTATCACCATATCATCATCATTTGATTTTAATCAATATGTATATAGTTCCCAAACATGCCCTAATTCACCACTATCCTTTATGATGAAATTTGAAATCATTCAGGGGTCTAGTATATCTTAATTAGTCAACAAATAGTAATGATCTAATACGACTGGTTGCGCCATTAAAGGTGGAGGCTTAATCATATTTTTAGGTATAAATTAATTAAGATGTGCTGAAAAAGTTGTTTAACCTAATTAATCTTTGTCAAAACAACACAATGGAAGGATAGTAAGCAAGATTATGTGATCATAATCCCACAAAACACTCTTTTTTTACCCTTTTTTTTTAAAAAAAAAAAGGCACAAAAAAACCCTTCCAAAAGAATTTTTTTTTTTCTTTGCCAAATAGTCTTACATGTTCACTCAAAACTTTCATCATCTTAATTCATACAAATAAGTTATTGATCTTGTTATATATATATTTCTTGAAAGCCAATCTATCAAAAAAAGGCTTATCATTGGGTAATGAAAACAACAAGAATATTACAGCATTACGGCTAATGCAATATGACTGTAAGACAACATGAATACGATATATAGAACTCTCTATGGGAAAATGATGATTATTAGTATTAGCCAACAAAAGGAAAAAGATCCCACCGAAATCTTGGTCACTAAGAATAGTTACCCGTTGAAAATCTAAAGCGTTTGACTTCATAATAACAGAATCGTCAATTCATCATGCATTCAACAACATATTAATTAGATCAATCTATTTCTTTTTAAGGTAATTACGTTCGTTATTCTTAAAACCAAATTAAAATAATAATTTTTTATATAATTGAGAGTAGAGACGAGATTACTTAGGTTTGAAAGTTTATTATATTTTTAAGCCAAAATAATGGTTAAGTGAAAAGAGAAGAGCCTCTTCTATGTGCCAATAAGAATAGAGACTTTGCCCTTTCTTTTTGTGATGTTTTGCATAATTCTTTTTCCCTCATCGTTTTGTTTTTAATAGCAAGTACTAATGTTTTCATTTATTCCATTTCTGGTCATAGTTCAATCTGTCGGTTAAGTACAAATTAAATAGCAAATTAATCAAATTGGATTGGTGCTTGCTCTATATGCAACTTTACTTTTTAGCTACTACTGTTTTCATCTTTGATCATTGGCATTGAACTAGCAAGGTGTCAAAAGGGGAAATTCTAAACAAGACATGCTTGTGATGTACATACAAAGTCTATGCACTCCTAACAATTCATATGATCACAGAGTAAGAATTTTTTAATTATGCTCATTATTATCAATAGAAAATAGTGACTCGCATGCGCATATAAAATATATAATTATGTACTTCAACTTGTAAAAGTACTCCAAAAATTTCCAATATTCAAAGTTGAAAATCTTTCATTATTCACTTTAATTTTGATTAGACAAAATATAATGATCCTCTTAATCCTTCATTATCATTTTAATATTAGTGTGATTAGTGAAATGAATTAGGGATACATACAAAACCAATCTAATCATCATGGAAATTAGTGGGGTAGGAAAGAAGAAAAGGTAAAGCAAAACACTTTGGAAGTATATACGTAAGTAAAGGAGTACTAAAACTTGATTTAATATAGTGTTTAATGAAAAAGGTTGTGTCTAGCGTGATTAAGCGCAATAAAAAGTTATCAAATGAGAGTAATACTTCACTGTGAAGTTAGGACCCGTTTAATGCTTCTTCAATGCATCTTCAGAAAAACAATAAAAATAAAAATAAAAAGCAGTAAAGAGAGGAGAGGAGAAGTATTTAATAAACCAACTTTGCCATTACAAAAAGGAAATTAATGTTAACTAATTAACATATTTTTTTTTCTGAGCCATAAAAGTTTTTTAAGTTTTTTCCACTACAAGAAAAAGGGTCAACAGCGACGAAATTTTCGTCGCTAATTCCGTCGCTAAATTTGAGGTCGCTGAAAGTTTTTCGTCGCTGAGGATAAATTTTCGTCGGTATTTTCGTCGCAAAATTTTTCGTCGGTGAAAGCCTTTAGCGACAGAAATCCGAAGCTATTTTTTCCTTCACTAAGTTAAATCAGCGACGGATTTCTGTCGGTATTGAAATATCTATGATTCCGTCGGTAAAATCAATCAGCGACGGAATTTCGTCGCTAATCATCTCCGTGGTTGAAACACTAATAGCGACAGAATTCCGTTGCTAATACTATCCGTCGCTCAAACCCTAATTGCGACGGAATTCCGTCGGTGAATATTCCGTCGTTGAAAGATTTCAGCGACGGAATTCCGTCGCTAATTGTTTGATTAAATTAAATTTTCATCGCTGAAACATTTCAGCGACGAAATTTTCGTCGCAAAAAGCTATTTTTTTGTTAATTAATTAAATTTTTCGTCGCTAAATGTGTTTAGCGACGGATTTCCGTAGCTAATTTAACATCCAAATTTTTTAATACTTTTTTTTATTAAATACGTGTACCTAAAATAATGGAACAGACCTGTAGATCCAAATAAAAACAAATATAACATATATATCACAACTATATGTCAAAACTAACATCAACTATTACTTGATAATCATCATCATATACAGTCCGATCACTACGGAATAACATATATCATCCAGAATTCATCCATCGATAACAAAATAAAATAAAATGTGTACTCTCACTGATTAGGGTGACCTCTAGATCCAAACGGTCCAGGTCCAAGTGCTCCTGTGTTATTGGCATTCCTTGCCATCAAATTCATCATCTGATCCATAAAATCAGACAACTTTCCTTCCAGATTATCAATCTTGTTTGAAATGACTCTGACGTCCTCTTTCACTTGCTGGACCTCTGCATTTGTGTCAGGAGTACCCATCACACTAGGAGTAGGATAGGGAAAAGGACTATATGCTGAATGTGATGCGCAAGAAGATTGGGTGGAACCAGAGGCAGCTGCAATGTTAGTGCCCATTTGTAAATCAAGGCGATGTGGCCTAGTCCCAAATCCGTACGTATGTGTACGCGTACTCTCCATCCCTCCAATTACCTCACACCATGCAGCTCGATCAAAAGGAGGATGGGTGCTTATATCCTCGCCGTATTTCTGGGTCAATGAAGTAGCGTACTTTTCCTACAATGTAATTAGAAGAAGAATAATAAACTGTAAACTTTAATAACGAGAAAACCATATTAGAAGCCAATAGAATGCATTACGTACACTGACAGATTTGGACTTGTTGTCCACATAATCACCATCTCCACCTAAACGTCTATGCGTCCGATCAAACAATTCTTTATATGTCGGTGCTCGACCTAGACGTTTCGCCTACATTAAAAGATATGCAATTTTATAAGAAAGATATGAAATTCTTATAAGGAATAAAAATTACATTAAAATAAAAGTCAACAGTAAATTAAAAAATAATTTTATTATTTGGACTTACCATCCTATATTCATGTACCGGAAAATAAACAGAACCACTTGTATGCTTTGTTATCGTTCCTTTTTTTTCCGTCAACCGATTCTGTTTTCCTTTTTTTGACTTCGCCTCCCACCTTTCAGTCCCCCATTCATTCTCAACTAATTGATCCCATATTTGGACTGAAATCCACTTCGACTTGTTGTACCCTTTACAGTCAGATATTTTATCCGCATTAAAATATTGCATTACTTGTCTTCTCTCCAACTACAACAAGTCTCTAAAACGTGACTTGCATAAGTGCTCCCAAATTGTATAGACATTATTGGTTTTGTTATCAGACCACCTGAAATTCTCCTGCAAAGAAAAACAAATAATAATTATCATTTCGATACGTTTATGATCAATTATCAGATTATTTACTTTTTTTGGCCTTTTGAAGCTACTTTCATGTTAGAAAGGAGCAGAAGCTTGCAGCTTTTCATGTATTGGTGCAAAAGAATTTGTTCACCTCTTGTTGACTTTTTAGGGTTATAAAGTAATGGTTAATATATACACAGACAAAGAAGTTAGATGTCTTCTTCTGCTTCTGCTTCTAGTTCTTCTTCCTCTTCTTCTTCAAGGCTTATTTTATTCTTAGTTGTAGATTTTATTAATTCGATCAACCATGATCAATGATCGTGCCTATAGCATATAACCTTTATCGAGCTGCACGCTTTTATCTATGCAATGAAACTACTTTTACAGACTTTTTTAATTTATCTTTCTTAACTCAAGTGATAAAGAAGAGATTCATTACCTTATAAAGACTTAAACAATTTAAGTTTGACTTAATTGTTATTAATCATTTTTATGAGAAATTAGGTTTAGAGTACGAAATTTGCTTGTTCTTTACATTTTTTTTATTTTTAGATTATAGTTTTTTTTATATAAAAGAATTTAGTTCAATTTAAAATTTAATTCAAATGATTTATGTCATTATTCTCCAAAAATAACATTCGACATATTTTGATTCAAATCTTAACATTGATAATTTTTTTTTTGTCTCTAAACTATGATTTTCCTTATATAATAAAACTCAAGTTTAATCGAAGATTTATTAAGACGACTGTTTTCAATTGAACTTGGGCGTAATAATTTACTGATAATTTTTTCTTTTTTATGTCAAAGAAAACTATAATAACATCATAATAGTTTATACTAATGAAATTCATGGTGTCACATAAATTAACTATAGCGTGGAATTAAACCACATGAATCAGCCAATTAAAATAAGATACCTTTTTATTTGCGGACTCTAAAAGGCATGCATTATCATTTTCATGGCTTGCTTAATCACAAACTCCACATTATATATTGCATTATATTTTAACAAAAGCTTTTTCTTTATGAAACCTATAAGCGGAAAGGAGAAAAATATCTACCAATTAGGTTGTTTGCATGCAGCAGCTACCTAGCTAAGTAGGCTATAGCCCATTGTAAATTTGTAATGCTGGACTTTAAGGATTCAAAAAATTCTCTGTGCTGCAATAGAAAAAATAAATAATTTAAATTAACTAATTAATCAATATGATTACTATTAATTAATTTTAATTGTTATTGGTAATATTTTTTTATAGTGTCACTTTAGGATTTTTTGGAAGAAAGCATTATTGAAAAGATAGTACTTTAATTGATATAAACAATAAATTTAAGTGATCAACTAGTTCATGTAGAATTTTTTTTTTTTAATGAAGAAGTTTTTTTAATTTTAAGAAAGAGAGAATATAAGTGATGATTTGACTCTTAAAACTTACATAATTTTTATACCGAATAAAGATAACTATTTGAATTAATACTAAATCGAACATGTAAAACTTTGCTTACATGGAAAGTTTCTTTTTTATGGGTTTCTTCTCACTTCTCACCTCATATGATTGCAAATGATCTTCCCTGTTTAATAAGTTCAAATATGAGCTTTTTAAACCCTTTATTTAAACAAACACAAAGAAACACTTTGGGTTCCATCAAAAATCATTGTGCACATTAGATGTATCTATTTGATAAAGACATGTTGATACAAGAAAAAAAAAACAAAAACAAAAAAGAAAAAAAAAAAGAAAGGGAAAAAAATTAAACAAAATCAAAGCAAAGCAAAATTCCAATAGCCAAGGTTTAGTTTTGGGGGAAAAATCATAACTTTAGGAGAATCATTCCTTTATGTTTATTACTATATAAAGACAGAATCTGTGTGGGTCATATACTCATATTTTCCACTCTTTCAAAGTTTTTTTTTTTTTTTTTATGAGTATCTGTTAATATTTTTATTCACTTCACAAAAGCTTGATTAGACAGTCGTGGGACTTGCCTTTTCCCATGATTTAAAGGGCATGTGTGTCCAAAACTCAATTTGCAATTCCTAAAGAAATATATAACATGTCTATTTTATTATATTATTACTTAAAGTCTAATTTCAAAAACATTCTCCTAAGCATGATATTATTACCTTTTCCCTATTGATCAATATCTTATAATAAATTAATTAAGATTCTCGATCCAAAGAACAGTTAGCTCAAGGATAACATAACTATATAAGCAATAATCTTGAGAACTAAAATTAGGGAACGTTGAAAATGGAGAAAAATTATATAATATTATTACGTCCAATATTCTTTATACTAAGCACTCACAAGAAAAGAATGATCCATCCTTTCATAAGAATGTCAGGTTTACTAATCAAGCTTAATTCATAAGCTATGAGCTACACTTGAACATAGAAGGCAGACAACATGCATGACACCTGTATTACACTTGACAGGTCTCCTGTAAAAGTGTAAGAAATATGGCTGAGGGAAATTTCACTCACCCCACTCACTCTCCTTAGCACCATCTGTTGTTACCTTCCTTCCTTCGACCTTTTCCTCTTATAGTTACTAACTTCAGCGTTAGAGATCTTTTTCTCTTTGGCAGATCAGGCAGATTTTTCATGTTAGCCTCCGACATATTTTTCCTCACAAGTCCGAAAAGATGTATACATGTTTATTAATGGATATACGATATGTTAAACATTAAAGAAATTAGATAAATAAAACTTGATTTAGTAATTATTATTTTTTTAAATAATTAATTATAAAATTCGAATCTTATTTTTGTATTTCTTTATAAACAAAAATATAAAAGTAGAAAGCAATGAAGAAATTGAAAAACATTATTAAACATCTAATCATTAGTCTCATCTTCGGACATAGTCTTAAAATTTTCTTTTTTCCTGATATTCTTTCTAAATTTGGAAGATTCCTTTCTCCTTTTTATGAAAAGATAAAAATCATGTAATATATATTATCATTGCAGTGTGATTGTAGTTCATGAACCTTGTTTTGTGCTAAGCATTTTATTCTCTACCTTTTGTAAATTGTTCCATTACTTTATTAATTCCTTCGAAAAGTCACCACTCCAAGCAAGAAAAATGAAAACATAACTGATAAACAACATAGAATAAAATTAAATATAAGTACTATCTTAATTAAAATTGTATCGAAAAAGAGGGATAAAAATATTAATTTTCCCTTATCTATCAAGAAGCTTGTCAAAAAGTGTCAAATTGTGTGAAACTAAATAATAAATGCAAGTGGTATGGTTCTGCACAAACTTTAGAATATTTATTACTTGTTAATTAACTAATACAACCAATTGGATGGTCTTAACATGCTAAACTTGAATAACATGAAGATATATGCATATGCATATACATATAAAGAAAATAAAAGTTGTGTGTTTTATTGGGGAAAAAAAAAAGAGAGAGAGAGAGAAAAGGGTTTTGTTTAATTTCTATAGATAGTGCTTGAAATGGGGAAATGAGTTTCAACTGAAGAAAGTGGAGTGGAGCATAAATGCCCAAGAATGTTGTTGAAAATGCCTGGAGAAACAACAAAAGGAGATTGGTCTCTGAGTCAAAATTTACTTATATCATGATGATTTCCATGAGTTTGCTTTAATAATTCTCTTCTCGATAATATGAAAATTTTACTGCTCTCTAATGATTATTACTGCCAACAAAGAAAACAGTCATTTTAAAACCGCCCCACCAATGTTGGTTTGCCAGGAAATCCTACAAGATTGAGTTAGCTTGATAGCCAAATTGCAGTGCTAAAGAGAAAAGAGAAGAAAAGAAAATTCTTTTAATGAGTGGATGACACAAATCCCCACCAAAGGCTATGTTGATGAAACAAACAGGGTCTTAATAAAAGACTAAAATTGAAAAAAGACAGATTAGTGGGAAGAAAGGAGGTTTTTAGATGCACCTGAATTGGTTTACATTAGAGAAAGATGAAGAAAAGAAGATAGTGCGCTTAGCCCACCATAGAGATAGGATTGGATGTGGGTTCATAAAGGTGAAAAAAAGAAAAGGCAAAGGCAATTGCCGATTGCCAAACCTTTCCCTCACAACCAGAACCAAGCCATCGAGCCATGGCCTTCATTTGGTTAGGGTTGAATTTTGAGGATTTCTATTCATATCATCACATGCAAGAAACTTAAAGCTTTTCTTTTACCTAGAATTTTGGTTAGATGTTGGACAAAGTATAGGAACTAAAAAGCAAGAACCTACAACCCTAAAACTTGCCACATCTTTACACTTTCAACTACCCAAAAAAAAAATGCTACAATTATTGGGTTCTTTTAAAGCTTATTTTTTTACTAATTTATCAAACAAATTCACCATTAAATAGAAGTACTAATAAACATTTTGACATTCAATCCAATTATTATCAAATAGCTATCTTCGAAATAGTTATCCATTAAAGGGTGGCCATAGAAACTTGGTTGGGTCACATTCATATTAAATTCAGGCCTAGTTTTAGGCCTAGGTAACTTAGATTGGTTGGGCCAGACATAGCTCAAAAGACTCTAATGGTCCAAATCATTTTCTCAGAACAGGTAAATTTAGGTTTTAGTTAGGCTGCAGCTTCGTGTAGACCTAGAAGAATACACTCGGAGAGTCGCACACTATTGGAGAAAAATGCCTTCTAACCTCAACTTCCAAATCCTTCATCCAAGTGTCTGGTCAAGTGCAAGGGGCGGTCATAGCTTTCACCAAGTATTTCATTTGGTGGGGGACAGATTTATTAAATTAGTATATTTTATAACAATCATAAATATTTATAGTTGTATTCTTAATGTGATCAATATATGAATTATAAAAACTCAAGGAGCTAGCAGCAAACTGAAATTCTAAGCGAGCAATTAGCTAGCAGATTATAGCTTTGACCTATTAAATTCAGCTTCCAAAATTGGTGGGGATATCCCAAATCTTTAATGCTAGTTTGAATTAAGTTCCAAAATAACTTAAGATACTTATAATACTTCAATTAGAGGTGTATTATTTTGATTTTAAACAAATTAATATATCGAATTGAATTTAATTTGATTAATCGATCAATTATGAATTATTTTGGTTGGTTACCGAAAATAATTCTAAAAAAGTTTTAATTTTTGGTTAATTTAATTCGAAAACCAAATCAATTAAATAAAATTTTAATCGAAAATATATGAACCCTAAAAATATATTTAATATTTGAAATTTAAATTTAATGTTGTAAGAATTTTCTTAATTTAATAATTTGATATTTTAGTATATGAATATTTTGTTAAATGATATTTTAATTTGTTTCAAATAAGATAAATCTAAAAATTAAAATAGAATTTAACTTAAATATTTTATTATTTCGATTAATTAATCAAATTTAATTTAGTTTGATTAATTTTGGAATTAAAAATTTCAATTAATTTGATTAAAGAAACAAAAATAAAATAATTAAATTCGATTTTGATCAATTCATTTTGAAATTAACTCAATCAAAACACTTTTAGTTTAAATGTTTCAAGGCATTTCACATAGCTTTCCTTGAACAGTATTAAAATTAATGTTCCTAACTATCTGCCACTCCAAAATCTTTTCCTAAAGACATTGACATAACTAGAGGAGAAGCTTCTATTCGTCTTGCTACACTAAGCCGAAAGCCCATGCTCAATCTTGGATTTTTACATGACAAGTGCACATACTAGACCCTCATAAATTAGGTGGTTGTTAGTTTAGTTTATCTCATTGAAGTCCACAGAAATTAAACACAGATTCTTGTTGAGACTGCTAATCATTCATTAAAGGCCATCACTAGTCACGAATGGCCCAGTCAATTATGTTGGGCGAATGCAATTTGAATACACCCTCTCTTCTCTCTATCTTTGTATCCACCTAAGCCCATATGACCCAAACGGCATTTAAGTGAACCAGTGGCAGTTGGAGACATTATTTCTGATGACAAATACTGTTGGGTGTTGTTATCAAGTGTGTGTCCTAGTACACTTCTCATTATAAATGTGGAGTGTACGTGCTCTGCTTTGCATGCATTACAAACCTAACTTTGAGTCTTTTCTCTGTCTTGCTCTTTCTTTCTATAGCATATACACTCGGTTCTAGATGGAGTTTCATTTCATCCCGGTTCTTGCTTTTCTAGCTGTAAGTTTTTCTATTTGTGGTGGATTTGAATGTGATTTCTTATTGTTGTTGTGCAGAGACGAATGAATTTTACCTTAACTTTTGTTGTTGCAGCTTGTGGTGGCGGCAAGCCATGCTGCTTTATCACCTGAGGAATATTGGAACTATGTGCTGCCAAATACTCCGATGCCAAAGGCTGTCAAACTTAGTCTACATCCTGGTGAGGGCTTAACACCCAAAGATTCCTTTTCCCGTAAATCATTTATTCACCAAGAAAAAGGAATTGTAATAGTTTTATGCTCCTAATACCATGGTTTATGAGAAAAACTATACCTTGAGAGGTTCAGCGAAGTGAAGACTGAAGATAACATCTCAGTTTCCCTATAGGATTGAGGGATAGTCAAATAGAAAACACACATCACAATCATGTAATCAGGGAAGCAGTTAGTAATCTGTGCAGCAAAAAAGTTACTGTGAAGTGCTAAAATATGTTCTATTATTGCAATTTATCAAAAGAGAATTGAGTAAAATATGCTATGTTCTGCAATTTTTCCAGGAAAAAAAAGAATAGAATGTGTCTTACATGTATCAACTTATTATGTATAACAAATATGTTGACTGCTGTTTTAATGATTATAAGCATGTCATAGTTCTACCAAGAAATCATCTAAACTCTCTACCACATGTTGGTTATTTGCAGATTTGACGGAGGAAAAAGGTACCTCTGTCAATGTAGGGGGTGGTGGTGTAAACGTCAATACAGGAAAAGGGAAGCCTGGGGGCACTTCTGTGAATGTCGGAAAAGGTGGAGTAAATGTGAACACCGGGAAAGGAAAGCCAGGGAGTGGCACCCATGTGAACGTTGGAGGCAAAGGAGTTGGAGTGAATACTAGAAAGCCAGGGGGTGGCACCAGTGTAAATGTTGGTGGCAAAGGTGGAGTATCTGTAAACACAGGACACAAGGGAAAGCCAGTATATGTTAATGTATCACCCTTTGTTTACAACTACGCAGCCACTGAGACTCAAGTCCATGATGATCCAAATGTAGCTCTTTTCTTTCTGGAAAAGGATATGCATCCCACAGCAACAATGACCCTGCATTTCACTGAAAATACAAAGACATCAACTTTCTTACCTCGCCAAATTGCTCAAAGAATACCGTTTGCATCTGACAAGTTGCCAGAAATTTTAAACAAGTTTTCAGTGAAACCTGGATCACTGGAAGCTGAGATGATGAAGAACACAATCAAGGAATGCGAACAGCCGCAGATTCAAGGAGAGGACAAATATTGTGCAACCTCACTAGAGTCAATGATTGACTTTAGCACTTCCAAGCTTGGGAGAAATACTCAGGCAATATCTACAGAGGTGGAAAAACAGACCCCAATGCAAAAGTACACGATAGCAGCTGGAGTGCAGAAGATGAAAGGTGACAAATCTGTAGTGTGCCATAAGCAGAATTATGCATATGCTGTCTTCTATTGCCACAAATCAGAAACGACAAGGACCAGGTTGACAAGGGCTTACCTGGTTCCTCTGGAGGGAGCTGATGGGACAAAAGCCAAAGCAGTAGCAATCTGCCACACAGATACATCAGCATGGAACCCAAAGCACTTGGCTTTCCAAGTCCTTAAAGTTGAGCCAGGAACCGTTCCCATCTGCCATTTCCTTCCTCAGGATCACATTGTTTGGATCCCCAAGTAAAAGCTTGAAGAGTAGACTCAATATCAACTAAGTATAGCGTGCATTAAAACAGCATAAAGCCATGGTTACTAGACCACTATATACCCCAAACCCATGAGTTCAGTTATGCACAATCTATATAATTCACTTTTGTTATGAACAATAAATAATGTACTTTCTAATGGATATAATGATGTTACTTTTTGTATCACAATTGTTTGCTGGAAAATCTTTTAGAATTCTTTCACATGATGAAAATCTCTTCAGAAGGTACTAACAACAAATAACCAAATGAAAAGAGAATTTAATGGCAATGATATTTGTCATTAATATTTGAATGATGGTAAATTGTTGGGGAAAAGGAAGAGTGGCCACTTAGGTTCTTGAAAACAATCAACGCTTTCCAAAGACACATTTGCCCAAATGATGAAACATGCAACCCTCTGGCAAATGCTCTCAGGGCGTGCAAAGATTTGTTAAACCGGGAGTGGACTGTTGTGATTCACCATGTTTATAGAGAAGCCAATAGGTGTGCCGACTTTATGGCGAGTTTAGCCCATGCTAGCCCAATTGACACAATGATTATTACTGATCCTCTACGGGAATTCCTTCTCTACTGCAGGAAGACAGTAGAGGACTTACTTGTAATAGACTTGTGACAGAATAAATTGATACTCTCTTCATTAACCAAAAAAAAAAAAGTGGGGTAGACTGGAGCAGGTTTCACTCTCGTGAATCTTGAAAATCACTGACTGGAAATCTGTACTTTTAAAATAGACCACCAAATTATCAGAAGGGAAAAGTTTGTGTTACCACAACTAGAGAAGAACCATGACTCAAATTTACACACACACACACATACAAAGAATCATGGATGCTACAACAAAACCATATTTCCCACGGGGCAAAAACCTATAAGTGCCAGTTTGATAAGGTATTATTTAGACATTTTAACTAAAGGCTATTATGACAATTTAGACTTTGATGGGACTCAAACTATCCAGAAGGGCCAGAAATATCAGAAAAGGAATGTGGTCATACCTGACGGCAAAGCAGCACTATCACATTAATTGGTTGGTTGAAGTAATGGCCCAAGAGAAATAGCACCTTCAATTCATTCCACACCTCAAAGGTTGTATCAAGGGAAACAGCACACTAGAGCATGCAAATCAGGACAGCAAAAGTAAGATAAAAGTTGGTGAAAATAGAAGAATCCTCTGGTGATGCATGCCAATAAACATTTCATTCAAAGCGACAGAGGTAATGTAAACCATTCTGATCCACTAACTGTAGGTATCAACCAAGTAATCCAAAGTTAAAACTGAATGAAATTGTTTAGAATGGCAATCCAGTATAGCATCGCTCATATCATAACAGGGCCGGGAAATGCCTTGATGCATTTAAATCTGTTACAGCTAAGTTTCCCTTAAAATTCTCTCTTCAACTTATCCCATTAGTAAACTTATGATTTCATTAAAACAATATGAGAAATGCATACATCTCTGCTAATTTTTTTCTTATCTACAGGAGGACAAAATGACAAAGCTTGTTAATTTAACAATTGAATTGAATCAAAATACTATGAAGGCAACAAAAATAATAAATCAAAGCATTAGTCATAAATGTATAGACTGCAATGTTTAGGTGCATAATGAAACAGATGCAAAGTTTTCTAATTCCTAGTACTCAAAAGTAGTGAGTAGTCACTCGGTCAAACATTTTAGAAATATAGCTGTGCATTTACCGCGTGGAACTAATTTCTTCAGCAAGGGTCCATCAGACAGTGGATTAAACGCACTGAACCGGAGAGTGCATGTATCTTTTTCAGTCCTGCTAAGCTGATGACAGCCCTAGATTATCCAATAGTGAATCGAGAAAGCAGATTCCAAGAAATTTATAAGACATCGCCCAGCAAATTGATGAGACCAAGTGGTAGAAAGCAAAGCTCAAACCAGTTAAAATGATTCATAGGAGCTTTGATGCCATTTTATCAATAAGATAGCAGATAAACAGTGTGCAACATGTAGTAGGTATCCAATGATCATGCAAAATGAAGGCCAAAAAAAATTAACAATGATCGAGCAAAATACTCGTTTATCAACATTACCAAAACCCGGCTTCTACCTTACTAGGGCTGCAAAGGCCAGCAATTAAAGAACCAAACCTCCACCCTGCAGCAGTACCAGGACAACAAACAACAATCACATTACAAATGACATTTTATTGTTCTTTGCAGATCACTTGTTATATGGTAGAACATGTAGCTTAAGCTAACTTACTATGCTACTTTATCATAAATACAATTAAAGCTACAAAAGTGTGTTCACAGCGTTCTAATATTTTTGAAGCATTTATTGCATCACAACTATCTCCATCCATAACACTTCTTCCAGATGATGACATGAGAAAAGTTGAAGGTTTCTTAATGCATAATTCCATCCAAACAGCACACTCAGCCAATCCCCCCTTCCCTGAAACCTGTAATCAAAGACATTGGAAATCAGAAGATGTCCCCAAGTTAAAAAATCTGTGGAATGTAGGACTCGTCAACTCTTCATTACATGCATGCTCTTCATTTCCATCAAAACTTGCCGTAACTGTAAACGAAAGTCAAGAACAAGGGCATCTCCAACTGCTCTAAGATTTGCACACAGCTTCCTCCATTCATCCTTTGGCCATAAAAGGCTCCAAAGAGCCCCATCTCCAACCTTCAACTGCGATGGTGAACCTAAATGTCGTCGAACTTCACTGCATATGGACACAATTAGAACTAACAATAAAATGTTTCTTTCTTTTCAGAGTAGAAGAAAAGGGTACAATTTTAATACTAGAAATGGCTAAAAAACACCATGGCAGTTCTTGGAAATAAACAAGATACAACAGCATTACCTACAATAAAAAAGACAAAAAAATCAGTAGGAAACTGTTTTAGTTCTGAATTTTCCCTGACTTGAACATCAACCTCAACAGGATTTCCATGACTTGAACATCAACCTCAGCAGGATTTCCAAAGGCAACATTTCCTGCCTGAGACAAACCCAGAGATATTCCCTCACGAGTTATTTTAAACGCTTCAGAACTTTGAGACTTCGATTCTGCCAATAACAAGGACTGCTCGTTTTCATTTTTGAAGATTTATCAATCTCCGACGTCAAGTTTCTTTCAGCAGGATACTGTTCACGAGTCATGCATGACGGGTGCATGATTTCATTATCTTGCGAAGTTCTTAGGTAATTGTCCAAACTGCCTTTGGCACTAAGAAGCCTCCCACTGTTGTTTGTGCATTCTTTCAGATCTCCAGTTTTCAAACCGAATGATTGGAATTTCCTTACCCTACCCCAATATTGGGATAGGGACTCATGACGGGCATTTCCTCTTCTTCGAGGCAAAAAACAGCAAACCAACTTTCTGTTCTTTACAAAACTTTCTCGGGTTGGTTTTTCTTGGAAATATCAATTTCGCATAATCCAGCATAAGGTCAGAAACAAATTCATTCCTCGTTTTTTCTTGTCATTTATAAACGGCTTAACTGCCAACAATCAACAAAAGTTTGTCACAAAAGAGTCTGGAGACCAGCAAGTGGATGAGCCACCCAGTCAACAGGGCAACTACACATTTTTGTACGTTTAGCAACCCAGCCCGCAACTCTATTCGCTTCCCTACCCACATAACAAAAGAAAACATCAGACAAGTCTTTGGTTAAATTAACAATATCTTCCTCAATCGCTCTCGTTTCCCACCATCGTGGAGCATCAGCATTCTTCAATCTTCGAATCAAGTTGGAATTATCAGATTCCACGTCAACCTTATCCCACCTTTTCCGTTGGACCATGAAGCGCGCCTCTCAAACTGCCATAGCCTCGGCCACTTCCACGCTTCTCGCCTGGACCTGGGACTGATAGCCATCAATCAATCTACCTTTGCTTGGTGGTGACCGAATCAAAGGCAACATCGCAATTGATTTTCAGGAAAAGGGTTGGGGGCCTCTGCCACTGCCCCGGCTGGGATCTACCAACGTTGCCCTCTCCGCCACAGAGGATTACTCAGAGGACATTCCATGAAACTCTTGAATAGCTTTAAGGCACACCTTAACTGGATCACCAACCAAACCTTCAAACAGATAATCATTTCTTGCTTTCCACAAATTCCAGCACAAGAGGCAAATCAACTTTAAAAATTAAAGGATCCAAATTTTGGTGGGCTCGTGGCCACCTCAAACCATCACTTGCCGAAACCAGCAAAGCCCTACCTTATCGGGCTATAGCTAAGACCCAAAGCTCTCCAAGTTGCTTATGCAAAAGGACAAAAGAAGAGAATGTATTCAAGGGACTCTATCTCTTGCTCACATCTTCCACACACAGCTTCAAAAACCTGTGCCGTTTGACCAGATTTTCTCCAGTGGGCAAGACGTCGTCAAGCCCTCCGTATGAAGGTCTTAACTTTTGGAATCATCTGTAAACTCCGTATGTTCTTCAAAATTAAGTCTTCATTTCCGCTCCTTTGACTATTCCCTGTCTCCCTAGTAACGACCATCCTGTCCTGGAGAAGTCTATACCCTGACTTCACCGTGTACTTCCCATCTTTCGTGTAATGCCAAACCAGAGAACCCGGCACACAAGGAGAGCCAATTGGGATATTCAAAATTGCCTTAATCTCCTATTCGTTGAAGAGGTCTCTCAGCATATTCCTATTCCATAATCTGTTCTCAGTGTTGAGGAGATGGTGCACTAAGGAGTGGCCCTCACCTAGTGGGCGTGGGGAGGAAATATTGAACCCCCGAAAGATCAGGGACCCAATGATCCTGCCAAACCAAGATGTCTCTCCCATTTCTAACATTCCATCTAGTCCCCTATTTCAGAAGCTCAACCCCCTACAACAGACTCTTCCATGCCCACAAGGAGACTCTCCCTGTAGAGGCATCCCATAGTGATCCATGCGGAAAACACACTCCTTTCATTACTCAAGCCCAAAGGGCCTCTGGGTTCATCGCCAACCTCCGTGCCTGTTTGGCTAACAGAGCATCATTGAAATGAAAGAATTCTCTAAAATCCATGTCACCCTTGGACTTATGACTTGCCAAACTATTCCATCTCATCCAATGAATATTCTCCACGGTTGAGGTTGAGGTCTTTGAAAAAGGAATAGGAGAGTTTAAACCATTGCGTCGTATAAACAGGAATAGTTGAGGCAACGGCTTTCAAGCACTTCTCTCCCTGCATGAGACAATAGTTTGCCCTTCCAAGACTGAACTTTATCGTTAACCAACTTGACCTTATCATAAATGTACCGCAATGTCTTCCACTTTCCTCTTCCCCACACAGGCGGCAATCCCAAATACTTGCAGTCCTCAAGAAGGTCGTTGACTCCTAACCTTCTTTTAACCTCTTCCTTGAGCTACTGATAGGTGTTAGGGGAAAAGAAAATTACGGATTTGTCGAAGTTGACTTTTTGACCGGTCGCTCCATTATTCCAGAATGCCCATTCGAGCTCCGAAGTATAGACGCATTTGTCCAACTTTTTCCCTTTCCGGTTCTGTTATTAGACCAAGAAAAGCAAGCACCACATATATCCACTTCAATCAGGTTGCCCATCTCCAAAAAACTATTGAAGGCGCTTGCTTGCCCCCTATCGATAGGTCTATCTCCACTCTTGTCCTCATGGCGATGCACTGTGTTAAAGTCTCCAACGCAACACCACCTGTCACCCAAAAAGGCTCTTGAATTCAAGATCTGTTCCCAAACTTGTCTCTTGCCACCCCTACATGGATCACCAAACACAAAAGCACAAAACCAATCGATTACGTTATCCATCTGAATCAACGCATTGATAAAAAAAAAATTAAAAAAAAAAACGACAACCAACCAATATTTCTATCTTAACTTCATTTTTCTACCAAATAGCCAGGCAACCTGATCTACCTGTCGCTTCCACATAGTAGCCTTTGACAAAATCTTATCTGTGTCTTAACCTCTCCAACCTACCCGAACGTTGCATTAGGAACACAATGGAGGGACGGTGCATTTGGATGAGCTCCCTTAGAACTCGAACTGCCGAGGGTTGTCTAAGCCCTTGGCAGTTCCAGACCAAGAGGCTCATTGGCCCTAGTGTGGCTATTACGGGTCAGCCACAATGTAACGTTCAGTTTTTTTTTTTTTTTTGTCTTTTCTTAATAAAATAATAATAATTTAAAAAAAATGATGATGATCATGAACAGAAAGGTAATGAACGGAAATGAAAAAAAAAAAAAAAGAAGAGGGGTAGTGTGTGGCAGGAAGTCTGATAGAAATGATGGGGTTGTGTCATTGTGTGTTGGTCAGCCAAAGAAAATAAATGAGAGTGATCGAGAGTATAAGGCAGAAACCAAGAGAAGAAAGAATGCTTGGGGCTGAGAGATAGAAAGAGAGCTTCCAAGGAGAAGAGAAACAGTAAAGAAAAGAAGACTGAAGCAGTGCAGGAGGTCTTTAAAGGTGAAAACGATGGTGCTGGAGCTGACATTCGTTGGTGTTAGCAAGAGTGAAACAAGGCTGTGATGCAGAGAGGTAACACAGAAATAAATAGATAAATGAAATAGTTTGGCAGTGATGGCAATTTTCTGTTTTGAAAATTATCAAGTTTATTTGATAAGTTATATGATACAAAATTGTAGGTAGATAAGATTGAAAACCGTTTAGAAGAATCGAGAGAAGTAAGTTAGCTTCGTTGTTGGTGTCAAGTACAAGTAAGTAGATATGCAGTTACAAATTTCTTATTTGGTTTTCTGAATTGATTTTTGTGGCATAAGGCTGACTATATGACATAATTTTGATGATTATCTGTCTCATTTGTGCTTTGTTTAAAGATGTGCACTATGCTTTGATGTGACTAAACACCTTATATGATTATATTTATTTTAGTAAAATTCATTTTATTTTATCTTATTTATTTATTAGGCAAATTTGATATCCTGAAATTTATTTTTAATGAATTTAAAATATTTTCTCATCTTAAGGAAATTTATTTTGATTTTAAACCTCATGCCTAAATTATCATATAAAGGAAGTAACATATGATTTGACTTTAATTAGTGATGCGGGTACGAGTGGACCCTCGCGGTACACCCAAGTATGTAGTTCCCTTGATAATGAAATCGGGAACAGTTTGGCCTATCCCGAGGTGATAGGTGCCGATTTTACCTGGCCCGTGAGATTGGCTCAAGTCTATGATCATAGATAGCGCCCTAGAAATAGGGAGTCTGTTGCACTGATAGCTACAGTGCGTTCTGTTAGGGTGGTACCCAGCGTTCTGACGCTTCTGTATCCGATATCCGTTTTGCATCCGTTATCCGAATTTTGATTTGTTTGACTGCTTCCCTAATTGGTTTCCATGCCTGATTTGATATATATATAGTTTTAGCACATGTTACCAATATTATTTGTTGTATCCGTTTTCAAACTTGTTTTCTAGTAAGGCATGTAAATTATCAAATCCGTTTTACGTTTTGAGTAGCTGTATATTTGCTTACTAGATTTTCCATAAAACTCACCCCCTTCCTTCCTCTCCCAGATTAAGGCAGTGCGAGTTTCAGAGATTTTTGTCAGACTTTTGAGACAACCGGGCTTCCACCGAGGTATATTTTGTACAGTGGATATATATATTTATATGTTGACACAGTATGTAAGTTTCATGGTGTACACTCGGGAGAGGGTTGGGATGTAAACATGTTGTGGACTGTAATTTTGTTGAAGTTGATATATATATATATTCAGTTTTTATGATCATTACTGCGTTTGATGAAATTTATTATAATATGAATGAGATATGAAAGTTTTCGAACTTGTAAAATTTTAGGTATAAATAATTGAAAATAAACTGTATATGAAGTAGATTAAAGATGATTATTGAGGCTGTTTAAATTAAAGGATAGTTGACGGTACATATCAAAATTTAGGAAATCAAAATTAGTTTAGTGGGGATCTGTAAAGAGTCGAAAGGAATAATTGACGCGTAGGTAGTCTACCACAAACACATACAAACGATAGGAAAAGTGAAAGCGCGAAATTGACTCAAAATTTTTGGCTTCCGAATTTGAATTAGTAAGTTTGGGGTGTTACACACCACCACCCTGTCATAGTAATCCTCCCGAGCAACTTCCGCGGCCTCGGACAACTCAATGTTCGGTATTTCATGAAACCTCCATTTTGGCGATTTCTCCTTCAGTTCCTCAATTTCTAGCCTTTCACGTAGAGAATTCATTCCATCAATTTTGAGTTTTGCCCTGGCTGCCTTCATGATCTGCAGTAGTCTTCCATTCAAAGCGGACTTCCCCACTCTTCAATCTCCCAGTTCTTGATTGTGGTGGACATACACTCAGTCGGCCCAAAACCAAATACCTTGTCCATCATGTCCTCGTCTTGTGCAATTTTAGCTTCTATAAAGTTCTACATTTTCGGCTCAATCATAGGCCCAGTTAGTGATTTGGATTTGAAGATCCCTCTTTGCTACTTCCCTAGGCCTGTCTCTTTCTCATCTCTATTTCTTTTCAAACTCCTTTGACCCATTACCCCTGCCATTTCCATATAGTCCAATTCCGGCCCAATCTCCATTTCAGTGCTGCTAGGAGAATTTGGGTCAACATCAGGCTCCTCCCCTATCGTAAAACTCGGAGTGCCAGGTTGTCCTGCTCAGGCTTCATCCATCTGGCCTTGTCAACATTTACTTCTTTATCAGTGGAGGTTTACTCTCTACCCCCAGCCTTTAAGTCCACCTGCTCCTCCTTCTCGTGGCGGCCACGCGCTTCTCCTTCCCTGCTCTTCAACCAGTGAAGTTCTTTACCAGACTCTTACCTCTTCCATGTCTAGGTTCCTTCCTCCCCATTTGCTCAACGCTCAGCCAGTGCCGTAGAACTCCTGTTGTCCGTCTTGTACTAGCATTCCTTAGTTGTATGATCCAATCACCCGCACCCATAGCAAAATTCTAGTAATCTTTCGTATCTGAAGGGGACCCGTAGTGTTGAGCGGCTTTGTCTTCTCAGATTAAACCCCGTAATCAGTGAATCCTATGCCTTAACCACCACCTTCATTCTCAAAATTCCATTCTATTTGACCTGATCTTCCGCCTCAATGTCGTCGTAACGTTCGGTTTCTTTTCTTTCTTAATAAAATAATAATAATAGTAAAACAAAAAAAAGAAAAGAAAAGTGGGAATAGTGGGGATAGTGTCGCGCGACAGTATCGCGCGACACTAATTTTTCCTATCCTCTTTTCTTATTTCGTTCCCTCTCTCTCCCCTACGTTTTTTGTTTCTTCAACAGCTTTCTCCCCCTCTGCCAGTCTTTGTTCTTCACCGTCGGTAACCCGAGACCACACCAGCAGGCTGACAGTCTTCCCCCTTCCACCGAAAATAATCTCCTCTCTTCCTTTCACCCGAAATCTGAGACAAAAAAAAAAGAGCAGAGCAGAAATGGGTCCAGGTGGTTGAGAGCTCTCGGTTTGGTGTTGGGAAGAGAACTAAAGAAGGGGATAAGCTTATTGACGCTGTTAAAGACAATGACATTGGATTGAGAAATCAGAAGAGGGTGGATCAGGAACATATGAGAAACAGAGGGCTCGATACCTCTGTGAAACCAAGATTGAAGCATAAAAAGGAGAAAAAGGCTAAAAACAGAGGAGTAAGAGCAATGCACCCCGTCAATTGCACGTTGATTTAATTAAAAATCTTTGGTAACATTCAACTGGATGCAGACAACGCTATTAGCAGGGGAGTCGAAAAAAATAGACATGCTTGAAGTCTCGGCAATTCGTGGATAAGAACGATGGGTGCAGAGAGGTAACAAAGAAATAAATTGATAAATGAAATAATTTGGCAGTGATGGCAATTTTCTGTTCTGAAAATTATCAAGTTTATTTGATGAGTTATATGATTACAAAATTGTAGGTAGATGAAATTGGGAACCATTTAGAAGAATCGAGAGAAGTAAGCTAGCTTCGTTATTGGTGTCAAGTACAAGTAAGTAAATATACAGTCTACAAATTTAATTAACTATTTTGTTCTGAAATGTTTTGCAGTGATATGAGATTTTGTGTGATCATTCGAAATTCTGTTTAATTTTATATATAAATAAGTAAATAAATAATATAATAAGTATTTCGTTGAGATATTTAAAAATATATATTTAGTTCTTTCGTCCAAAAACTTCGTATTTAGATTAAACCTCATGCCAAATAAATTCGATTTGAGGAAACTATATTAAAATTTTGTTTTAAAAATCGTGGGAGCCATCTCTAGAATTCCTAATGGGAACTAAGTGCTACACGTGTATTTATTGCAAGACTAAATCATTTTGGTACACCTACTGTATGGGTTCCCCTGAAAAGAAATCGGGAACAGTTTGGCCTATTCCGAGGCGATAAGTGCCAGTGTCGTCTGGCCCACAAGACTGGCTCTGGTCTATGATCATAGATAGCGCCCTAGAAATAGGGAGTCCGTTGCACTGATAGTTACAGTGCCTTTTGATAAGGTTGTACCTAATGCATTTACGCTTCAGCATCCGTATACAACTTTTGTATATGTATCTAATTTCGGTGTTCGTATTTGATTTTGCGATATATGTATGTATAATTGATATCTATTTGAAATTTGATTTCTGTATCCAAAAATCTGAAATTTGCACTCGAATTCTATGTTAGATTTTAATTTTGTGATATGATTACTTTTTCCAAATGAAATTACTTTTCTGATGACATTGTTTTACTTAGCTCATGTTTTATAAAAGCTGTATGTTTGTCTGTTTGGATTTGATTTTGAATGTAAGGCATGAGGGTCTGTATAAAACTAATTTTTGTTTTCAGTAGCTGCATATTTGCTTACTGAGTTTTTCATAAAACTCACCCCATCCTTCCTCCCCCAAATTAAGGCAGTGCGAGATTCAGCGGTTTTGTCATACTTTTGAGACAACCGAGCTTCCACCAAGGTATATTTTGTATGGTGGATATATATATAAATATATTTATATGTTGACACAGTATGAAACTTGCATGGTGTACACTCGTGAGATGGTTAGGAGGTAGACATGTTGTGGACTGTAATTTTGTTGAAGTTGATATATATATATATTCAGTCTTTATGATCATTACTGCGTCTGATGAAATTTATTATAATATGAATGAGATATGAAAGTTTTCGAACTTGTGGAATTTTAGGTATAAATAATTGGAAATAAACTGTATGTGAAGTAGATTTCAAGTGATTATTGAGACTGTTTAAATTAAAGGATAATTGACGGTACATGTCAAAGTTTAGGAAATCACTTTTAGTTTAGTGGGGACCTGTAAAGAGTCGAAAGGAATGATTGACGCGTAGGTAGTCTACCACAAACACATACAAACGATAGGAAAAGTGAAAGCGCGAAATCGGCCCGAAATTTCTGGCTTCCGAAATTGAATCAATAAGTTTGGGGTGTTACATTCATGCTCAACCAGCCTGGGAACAGCGGGGCTATCTTGGTAGCGTTTTCTTTTGTCATATACGCCAAGGGCAGGTTATGCGCTTGAACCCAGAACTCCGTTGTGGAGAAGTCATCTCTTCCAGCACTACATCCGTTGGCCACTCCTTAAGTATCAAATGGCAATCCATCACAGACCATTGGCCTTGTCTCATTACCTTGGCTTTGTCCCTCTCATTCTTAAACACAAAGAGATAGATGTTCCTCCCCAACTCGTGCACTTCCGGCGAATCACTCAGAGGCCATGCTTTCGACAGGATAGCTCGTAGAGGACCCACTCTAATGCTTTTCTCCGCTAGCACTTTGCCTACCAGAGAGTGATTCTTAACCCTACGGTTAACCTCATCGTCTGCCGACAGCTCCAGCACCTCTAAGTTGACGACTATGTCGTCCTCTGTGACTTCTCCACCATCAATGCCCCCTTGTCCTATACCCATAACGTCGGCAGGTCAACCCAGCGAAAAACAGAGATTCCCTGAAGATAGCAATGCTTCAGAGCTTAAAACACTAGGGAGTCGTTTGATAGGGCGAAGGGAAATAGAAGCTATTCTTAATGAACCAGGACTCCTTGAGAGACGTAGTAAAGAAGAAAAGGAATAGAAACTAAGAAATCTCTCTAGAAGGAGAGTACAAAGACGACTCTAGAGGTTTCCACTCCCCAGAGAGAACAGTTTCCTCATTTGTGATTAAGAAGGGAAGGGAAAAAGAGTACGGTCCAAACTTAAAATCAAAATCGAATTTGATTTTGTAACACCCCAAACTTACAGATTCAATTTCGAAAGTTAAAAATTTCAAGTCGATTGCACGCTTTTACTTTTCTTATCATTTGTTTGTGTTTGTGGTAGATTACCTACGTGTCAATCATTCCTTTCGACTCTTTACAGATCCTCACTAACTAAAAGTGATTTCTTAAATTTTGACATGTACCGTCGACTATCCTTTAATTTAAACAGTCTCAATAATCACTTGAAATCTACTTCACATACAGTTTATTTCTAATTATTTATACCTAAAATTCTACTAGTTTGAAAACTTTCATATCTCATTCATATTTATAATAAATTCCATCAGACGCAGTAATGATCATAAAAACTATATATATATATATATATATATATCAGCATCAACAAAATTACAGTCCACAACATGTCTACATCCCCACCCTCTCACGAGTGTACACAATGAAAGTTTCATACTGTGTCAACATATAAATATATATATATATCCACCGTACAAAATATACCTCGGTGGAAACCCGATTGTCTCAAAAGTATGACAAAAATCTTTGAAACTCGCACTGCCTTAATTTGGGAGAGGAAGGATGGGGTGAGTTTTATGAAAAACCCCGTAAGCAAATATGCAGCTACTAAAAACAAAAAATTAGTTTCATACAGACCCTCATGCCTTACATTTGAAATCAAATCCAAACAGACAAATAGATAGCTTTTCATAAAACATAAGCTAAGTAAAACAATGTCATCAGAAAAGTAATTTCGTTTGAAAAAAATATAATCATATTACAAAGTCAAAATCCAACATAGAATCCGAGTGCAAATTTCAAATTTTCGGATACAAAAATCAAATTTCCAAAAAGATACCAATCATACATACAGATATCGCAAAATCAAATATGAACACCGAAATTAAATACATATACCAAAGTTGTATACGGATGCTGAAGCATAAATGCATTAGGTACAACCTTATCAAAAGGCATTGTAGCTATCAGTGCAACGGACTCCCTATTTCTAGGGCGCTATCTATGATCATAGACTTGAGCCAGTCTCGTGGGCCAGACGACACTGGCACCTATCGCCTCGGGATAGGTCAAACTATTCTCGATTTTTTTCAGGGGAACCCATACAATAGGTGTATCAAAATGATTTAGTCTTACAATAAATACATGTGTAGCACTTAGTTCTCATCAGGGATTCTGAAATGGCTCCCATGGTTTTTAAAACAAAATGTTAATCTACTTCCCTCAAATCGAATTTATTTGGAATGAGATTTAATCTAAATACGAAGTTTTTGTACAAAAGAACTAAACATATATATTTTTAAATATCTCAACGAAAAACTTATTGTATTATTTATTTACTTATTTATATATATATTTAAACAGAATTTCGAAAGATCAAACAAAATCTCATATCACTGCAAAACATTTCAGAACAAAATAGTTAATTAAATTTGTAGACTGTATATCTACTTACTGTTACCCACTAGACGCAACGACTATTCGGTATACTTCCTTTGCACTCTAGTATTCCACCAAGCTCAACCAGTACAGATAAATTCTCTACATAGTTACAGAGCCCACATCAAAATTGTAATCAGTTAAATCTAATCACCACAATATTTTGAGATTATGAGGATATATTATCTGTTACCTTGCAACTCCTACATTACTTATAGACTCCTTCGACCTTGTATTTCTAAACCTGTTCAGGTCTCTCTAGAAATTTTCTAGTTTAACAATGAGATAACAGGTAAATGGGTACTATCTGTATTTGGCTACTGTTAAGGTTGGAGATAACTTGGGGAAAACGTGAACCGAGAAAATGGAAGTGCAAGGGGGTCGGTGGAGTTAGCTGGTCGGAGAGACACCGGTATTCGTCTTCTTCGGTTCAGTTGGTATGAAAACAAGGGGAACTCTTTTCTGTTTTTTTTTTGGGTCTCAGATTCTTGGTAAAAAGAAGAGAGGAGTGTTTCCGGTGGAAGGGGGAACGACCGTCGGCCTGCTGGTGCGATCTCGGGTTGCCGACGGTGAGGAACAGAGACTGGCAGAGAGAGAGAAAGCTGTTGGAGAAAAAACGTAGGGGAGAGGGAGGGAACGAAATAAGAAAAAAAGGAGGGGGAAAATTGGTGTCGCGCGATACTGTCGCGCGACACTATTCCCACTTTTCTTTTCTTTTTTATACTATTATTATTGTTTTATTATATTATTATTTTATTAAGAAAGAAAAGAAACTGAACGTTACAGATTTCGAGAGTAAGATGAAATAAACATTGGCAGATAAAATTAGGGTTTTGAAAAAAAAATTATAGGATTTAGGAGAAACATGACCAATGCGTGATCGAGGCGAACCAAACGCCATTATCGGAGATGGGAATGATCGACGACAATCTGCATAACCTGATCTATCTTCCTTCTCTTAGGGCGTCCCAAATGCGACGTCGTTGAGATGTTCGAATCATGAAGTGGGCGCCAATACAGTGGTGTTAAATAGCGAGCTGTTCTATTATAATACTCGATAGTATTAGGTATTTGCAATGGCGCCCTTCGTCTTTAACGTATTTAGCTTTCTCATCTTCCCGCAGTTCTCTGCTTCCACCATAAAAAACTCTTGGCTTGCAAATTAGGTTTAGTTTAACGGTGGAATGACTCGTTTACGATGATTTATACTAGTACATCACTAGAATGGTTACGTTAGTTTAGGTTAGGGCCACTAGGCCAATGAAAATTTGGCGTCGTTATGATGCAGTGTTAGACCCTAACTACTTAACCAGACACCCAGCTCGCAAGGGATCGATTGGAGACTCTTGACGAGTGCGAAGCGCGGGAAAGCTTTGCACGGGGCACAACGGGATGCACACCAAAACAGGCAAGACAGACACTTGACTTGGGCGGATTGCCAAGCATGAAACGGAGGTGCTAACGGACGATGATTGTAGTTGGCGGGTGGCGAGCTAACTTGCCGACACTCTAGAAATGTGAACCAAGTGGTTGACAACGATCATAGCAAAGATCGTGCAGTCATGGGAGACGGGCGCGAGAGCTAAGGCAGATCCTTGAAAATCGGGATAAGGATGAATGCGGGGAGTGGAGAAGTCTTGGCAGACCGAATCACTGAAGATTACCACGAATATAAACTTTGAAGAGCATTAAGGTGGCGATCATCCGGAGAGTCTTTAGTTTAATGAGAATTAATCCTATAGAGTTTCTGTTGTAATCAAATTCAGTTGCCTACGTGAGGGGATGTCTTAATTTACCTATATAAACCCAGGGGAGGGGTAGAATGTATTCATCATTCAGTGAGAGAATCATTTAGAGAGAAAGAGAGTGATAGCTAAGAGCGGTCTTCTTGGTTAAGATTGTAATTCCTTTTTGTTGCGGATTAATAGAAAGACTTTTTTCTCTAAAGCTTGAGTGTTCTTTACTTTATTAGTATACTTTGTTGAGTCATCTTTCTGCTCGAGTGTGGATTTGGATTAGTGTGGAGATTGGTTGTACTAAGTTGCGGGGAACTTAGGTCATCACTGGGAAAAGTTCTCTAGGAGAGAACGACCTTGTGACATGCGGTATTAACGGGAGGCAAAATCTATCAAAATAAAAACTATTAACGATGTAGAGGAGTGACCGTTATTAGGAAATAGTGTAAGATTTGGATAATTTGATTGGCTAATTTTATTAATACCATACTCTTTTAATTTATTTTGGTGTTATTAGTATATTAAAATTTATTTAATATTTTATTAAAAATTAAGTTCTGAATTAAATATATTATTTGATTAAAGTTGAATTTGTTAATAAAATCTTGATTTGGTGGTAAATAGGAGATCTTAGAATTCTGAGGTCTAATAGTTTATTAATTGTTATTTGTATTTATCATTTTATCAAGTTATTCGATTATAAAATGTAATATATTGATGATAATTGTAATTTTCAATAAAAATATACTATTAAAAAAAGTTGAGTTTGGATATAAATATATTGTTTTTTCGCACAATGATTTTCTTATCCTTCACTGAATTGTAGTTGTGGCATAGTATTAATTTGATTAGTAAAATATGTTTATCTAAACAATAAAAATACCTAAATATTAGATATTTGTGTAATGAAATTTGCCTATTTTAGGAGAATTTAGAGAGTATATGTGTTTCAATAATTTTTTTTGTGCAATTGTACAAAAAATAATTTAAGTATAGTTGCCAATCCTTGACATTTGAAACCAAATCATGTTATAGATGAAATGATCATGTTTTCATCTTTTACTTTTATATTTATTTGAAATAGTGAAAACAAAATTTTTTTATTTTTTTAATATTAAACATTTTTTCGCTTATATATTTTTTTTTCTAGTTTTAAAATTGAACCTAATTTTGATATTGATTAAAAGTAGGAAAGTAATTAATAGTGTTTCTGAAAAACTTCAATTTTGACGAGAACATGTGAAAATTAGTATAATTTCACATACACGTATACGTTTATATATATATATATATATATATATATATATATATATATATATATATATATATATATATATATATATATAAAGCACTATAAAATTTCAATTAAAGTTGAACTTGAACTTATAATTTTAACGTCTGATTTGAATGTTGGATGAAATCAATTTATTAAAACCTCACTCTGTTTCTGTTTATATTAACATAATTATATTAAAAAGTATACACACTATAAAAAATAAGTAGAAAAACACCAAAGAACATGCAGGATCAATTTAATATTAACTAATAGTGTTGTTACTCAATTACAATAATTACGAATTACTTACGTTATCGTCTTAATTTTTGTGCCACGTGCTATAGACAGTTCTGCAAGAAAAAGAATAATCAGAGGGACGCAGGGGTTTTTCCCTGCATAAGCACTCCGATGCTTAAATCAGACAGAGAATTTGACAGAGTTTCTGTAAAGAAAAATGGAGAGCTTTAGTTTCAGAAATCATACTTGTCTCCCCGCTTGTTGATGGTGATTGTGCTTTTAAAGATATGAGTTTGTACCTGATTCAAACTCTCTTTATTTATCTATATATATTTCAATTTTTACCTTGATAATGTTACAACCATGTAGATGAGGTTGAGTTTAAATCCAACGTCAATTACTCTTCTTTGCTATCTCTTTTTTTATTATTATTATTATCAGTCACAACAATTGCTCCTCACTCTTTAGCTATGTATAAGCTTGCGGAAGAGTACATCTATTCACATCGTAGCCTCAGATCAAATCCTCACGTTAGACTCTGAAGTCGAATTCTCAAGCTAGACTCTGACACCAAATTCTCAAACCATCCAATTCTCAAGCCCTTGTTTGAGTGTGTGGCTTACCTAGCGCATTTTTTGCTTCAAGCCCTTATATAATTCTTTGTGGCTTACTTCGCTCATTTTTCATTTCAAGCCCTTGAACAATTCTTTGTGGCTTACATTGCCCACTTTTCGCTTCAAGCCCTTTGTTTGAGTGCATGGCTTACCTCGCGCATTTTTCGCTTCAAGCCCTTGTCTGAGTGCTTAGCTTACTTCGCTTCAAACTCTTGCACTTTTTTCTTCATGGCTTACATCGCGCACTTTTAGCTTCAAGCCTTTTGTTACGAGTGCGTGGCTTACCTCGCGCATTTTTCGTTTCAAGCCCTTGCACATTTCTTTGTGGCTTACCTCGCGCATTTTTCGCTTCAAGCCATTGTCTAAGTGCTTAGCTTACTTCGCGCACTTTTCGCTTCAAGCCCTTGCACTTTTTTCTTCATGGCTTACATTACGCACTTTTCACTTCAAGCTTTTTGTTTTGGGTGCGTGGCTTACCTTTCGCATTTTTTGCTTCAAGCCCTTGTCTGAGTGCTTAGCTTACCTCGCGCACTTTTCGCTTCAAGCTCTTGCACTTTTTTCTTCATAACTTACATCGTGCACTTTTCGCTTCAAGCTTTTGCATATTTCTTCGTGTCTTACCTCGCGCATTTTTTGCTTCAAGCCCTTATCTGAGTGCTTAGCTTAGCTCGCACACTTTTCGCTTCAAGCTTTTTGTTTTGGGTGTGTGGTTTACCTCGCGCATTTTTTACTTCAAACCCTTTATTTGGGTGCGTGGCTTAACTCGCTTATTTTTCACTTCAAGCCCTTTCACATTTTCTTGTTGTAAGTTTCAGTTGAGATTTAGAGTTTGTAACCCACATTCTTGCTAGAATGTATCAGGAATAACACCATCCAAATTATTTATCCTTAAATTTAGCACCCCAAAGGACAAACTCTGTTGAGTTAGTCATTGAGGAATTGACCCACTCAAGTCATTATTAGACAGATCAAGTACTTGAAGATATGTACTGTTACATATCGACTTGAGGATGCTCCCTTGAAATTTATTACTCGAGAGAGAGAAAAAATAAGCAAAATTGAGGTAGTCGTCGATGACAACTGGTAAAACAGAGCTGAAATCGTTGTTCGAGTAATCCAGATAGGTGGCATATTGTGGAAGAAATGAGATTTTTCCTTGCAACTGGTTGTTATGAAGGTCAAGAACACTAGGACTTTATATTTTGCAAAGGTCCTTCGAATTCTACGAGGAAGTTCCGATAAAGATTTAGGTGTTGACAAGGTAGAACTCCCAAAGAAGATAGCAGCAGTTGTCAATCTAGCGAGTAAGTTTTGAGTTGACACCATTACCCATAACCCAATCATAGTACTTTTAGCAACCTCTCAACAAAATCACTTCTTCTCTTGTCCCTACATGTAGTGATCATTTCACTAGGAGTTACAATTGATGTCCTTTTTACAAAAAATATAGGGAAAATGGTTTTGTCGAACAATGATATACAGAAATGAACATCTGCTCTCTGTAAAAATAGTTAATAATCTGAAAGGAGACAGGAAACTTTTTATCCTCCCTGAAAAAGAGATGCATCAAACCTCTGCTGTATTGACTTCATTTCAGAATAAACTTCCTTGTCTCCAATTAGGACATGAATAAAATTTGATAATCCAGACTGATTCTCAACCTCAATGAATGCAGGACCAAAGAGATTTGGTTCAATTTGAGGGACATATATTTTGTATAATTCATGACCACAACTAGGGGAATCCTCTTTACTTTGAACACGTGTATATGTAAGGGAATAACCATACGGCAGATACCTTCCAGCAAAAGATACTAGGAACCTTCAAGCAGTATTTTCAAGTCTCGACCTGCTCCACACACAACAAATCTTAGCCCAAGAGAAGTAGAGAGTATACATCGATGAGTTGTTGAATGGATCTCTTATGCTTTTGGATGTGAGCTCCACCGCCAAGGCTGGCCTCTATGAAGGTAGCTAAAAAGACAATCTTGAAGGCCTTAAAAGATTTGGAGCATAAGAAAAATAAACAAAGCACTATCTGTAATGAGACTGGAGCCACGATTAGCCTCTTAAGGAGGCGCAAGCAGTCACAATGCTAGACTCCTTGTTGTCCTTCACTTTTAGACATTGCTATCCCTTGCAACAAAAAAATCTAACATCATGCAAATTGAGAATGTTCAAAATGAACTGCAAAAATCAGTCTTGCATTTAAGACTTCGAAGAAGGACTTGAGGGTCTCTTGAGGCGCCTGATCAAAGTTAGAGTAAATATTCTCAACATACTCAACCATTAGATAGCCTCAAATATCATGTGAATTCATCTTGTACAATAGATGCAATACAAATGTAATATTCTTATGTCAAAAAAAATATATTTTAGAAAATTTTGCCTCTATTGCATATTCCTCCTTTCATATTCCTCTTTTTGTTTCTTTCTTGTATTTAGAATCTCAAACTTTCTCTTTCAAATGTATCAAAAAGAATCTCGTGACTCAAGATAACAGAAATTAGCTGATAGGATAACACAAAATTTACATCAGCAATATGACTGGAGGAATCCAATGTGTCTTCCTTATTAAAATAAAAGCAGTCAAAAACTCAAAATTCTCGTTGTCTCAAGGAAAATAATTGAATTCTTACAATTTAAATATACTTGTACACATACTTTTACATGACTGACTCATATCTCACTTGTTCTGAGAAATGACCTATGCCCCGCATATACAATCGTTAGCCTCATGCTGTTTTATAATATCATGTAAAGATTGCAAAACCAAGCAAAAGGATCTTGTCTGCCTCTTGCATAACAGGCTTATCTTTAGTTGGCATAAATAATGGAGACTACCACAAGCAGGAATCATAAGCATGTGGCCGTTAAGAGCACTTCAGAAGCAGTGTTCATCTTCGCTGTGAGGTTATAGTTGCACAAAAAATTAGTCCACCAAAGGGAAAAAACGGAGCATGTAAAATAGAGCATATAAAAATCAAAACAAAAGACAGAGTCAAATTCCCACAGACGACACCAATTGTTGTTGCTCAATTACAATAATTACGAATTACTTACGTCATCGCCTTGATTTTTGTGCCACGTGCTATAGACAGTCGTGCAAGAAAAAGAACAATCAGAGGGACGCATGAGTTTTTCCCTACATAAGCACTCCGATGCTTAAATCAGACAGAGAATTTGACAGAGTTTCTGTAAAGAAAAATAGAGAGCCTTAGTTTCAGAAATCATACATGTCTCCCCGTTTGTTGATGGTGATTGTGTTTTTAAAGATATGAGTTTGTACCTGATTCAAACTCTCTTTCTTTATCTATATATATTTCGATTTTTACCTTAATAATGTTATAACCATGTAGATGAGATTGAGTTTAAATCCAACGTCAATTACTCTTCTTTGCTATCTCTTTATTATTATTATTATTATTATTATTATTATTATTATTATTATTATTATTATCAGTCACAACAAGTAGAAACCAATTTAATCATATAGTAAGCAACTATGGAGTTTAAATTTTTACACATTTATTCTTGAATCTAATAATTTAAGAATCTTACTACTTAGTTTAAGTTGATTCAAAACACACTCTTGATTGTAGACAAACCAAAGTTTTCAGTGTTCGACCTCTAATAGTGATCCAAATGACATGAGCGACACATACACCTTATTTGTAGAATTGTATTATGGTAACAACTATACTAATATCTTGAGTTTTTTGAAACTCACTACAAATAAGTATCAAGAACAATTTTTGATATTGCACAAGGAAAGAGGTGTTGCAAGACAAAGAATCTTGCAAGACAGAATAAAAATTTACAGAGATGCTTCATTGTAATTGTTCCAGTAACTACTATATATACAAAGTATGCCAAGTACGAAGGGACTTTTATCTCCATTTTAATATAAACTCGTAAGAATGAAATTAAAACATGATATTTCATATATAAAATGACATGATATTTCAAGTAAAAGGATCATTTGTATTACAGAGACAAGAAGTATATTTCATAAACATTAAAGTGATACTAACAAATGAAACCTTCTTTGGGCCATATTTAGAAAATTTATACTTTAATAAGTACCAAAATAATATCTTTAAATATTATCGTACTTCAATTTATGATAACACATATATTATTTTATTTATTTTTTAATATATTTAAAAAACACGTATTATCATCCTAACCCCACTTATTAAGTAAAAAACTACACTGACGATGTATATTTGAATGATAATCCTATGCACCGCTAGTGAAGTTTTTGACTCCACAAGCGAGAGTAGGATGATTACATATGTCATTTAAATATATTAAAAAAATAAAAATGAATCAAATAAGATATATGTTATTATTTTAATCTCGCTTGTGGGGTCAAAAAATTTCATCGACGATATATAAGATATTAATCATATTTGTTATTTTACATAATAATTTTTTATCAAGAAGTATTATTTATATTCTTTATAAAAATAGAATAGGTTTTTATAATTTTTTTAATTTTACAAATAAAACTAAAATATTGTCACATTTTTTAAATAATTTTTTATTTCAATTAATTTTTGTAATTCTTAATATATTTTAAGAAGTATTTATTAGCGCATCCTACTAATATTTTAATGGAGTTTTAATAGAATTTAAAGATATAATTTTCTAATTTTTTTATTGATAAAAGAAATACTCTATGATTATCTTAATATATAATGAAATTTTATTGGAAAAAAAAAAAGAGAGGCTATTCTATCTACTGCAGACGACCGTAGATTAGGAGAACGTACGAATTAAAACGTCACAAGCGCAACTGTAAATACGATTACTATAAGAGGAGGAAGATTAAAATCGGTCGGAGATAACCAAATCGAGGGAAATGAGGAGGGAGATTTAAGTCTGCTTTTCGCTAGGGTTTTCTTTCTTTGTCTCTTTCTCTTTCTTCTTCTTTTGATTTATTTACAAAAGCTAAGCAAACGCTCCTCTCTCTGCCTCTTCTGAAATCCTAAGTTAATTTCCCGCCAAACTTGATCTCTATTGAAGCTTTGAGCAGCGATTACTCACGGCATTGGTTCATAGAAAAAGAATTTTAGGGTTTATTGTGGCTTTTGGTTTCCCCGGATTGCTGGAAAATATTATACGGTAAGAAATTGTTTTCTTTGTAGTCGTTGATGTTTTTTTTTTTGTTCTTTTTAATTCAAAGATTATTGATTTAATTTTTTATTCAATTTTGGGGAAATATTTATTTGTACCATTTTATTCTTTTTTCTTTGTTATCTTTTAACAAATATGTGAATATTCCATAAGAATTGCAATGCTGTGTTTACGCGTGTTGAGTAATTTCACAGTTTTCATACTTTCAGGTTTTGTTATTCTGGTTAAGGAGAGGCCTGGTATGCGAGTATGGCAGAAGCCAATGAAATCGAAAACCTTGAATTTAAGTGGGGTAAGAAAAGAGGAATTGGTGGGAGAAAGAAAGATGTCCAGTTTTATGAATCGTTTACTTATGATGGTCTTGAGTACACTCTTTATGACAATGTTTATCTTCACAAGGAAGGCGAATTGCCTTATCTTGGAAAGCTTATAAAAATATGGGAGAATGCTGATAAATCAAAGAAAGTGAAGGTTTTATGGTTTTTCCAACCTTCAGAGATTTCCAATTATCTTGTAGTTGAATTGGCACATCTGAATGAAGTATTTTTGGCATCGGGTGAAGGAGTAGGCCTTGCCAACGTTAATCCCTTGGTAATTGTAATCTTATAAAGTGTCTCAGTACTTGATCTTTCATTTTCTGAAGGTCAACAGTTATAGTTTATATGTATGCTGTGACTTGTAATGTATTTTTGAGTTTTTGTAGTGACTGACAACAAAAGTATCATGTTTTGTTTTGCTCTTTATTATGGGAAAGTACTTTGAGCATGGCAATTTGAGAGGCTTTCTATTCATCTAACTGGGCATGCGTTAAAATCCCCTTTTAGCTTAGCTGTTTAGATCTTGGTTAATTTCTTACATGAAGTAGGTAGATCACAATTGGAGTGGATTTTGTGTGTCCTTGGTCTAAGAGTTTTTATCTCTCATGATAATTTTGGTATACATGGTATGCTACAAAGTGTTCTCTATTTCGGAAATTTGGTCTTGAAAATGGTAATTTATGTCCAATTCACTTAAGCCTTAAGGATATTAATGTTATGATTGAAATTGTTTACGTCTCAGGTAGCATCAGGTATCTTGTTAGAAGTGATTTAGTATTTGAGTTTTGCTGGCAATTAAGCTTATGTTTTCAAAATGTAATTCTGTAAATCAGTTAGATACCATATATAAGCTCAGAACATATCGATATGTTTGGTGTTTTTCTTTTAAGTGTTTAGAATACATTCATTTGCTTCGCTACTAATTTTCCGTACATTAATTCAGGAAGCAATTGCTGGAAAATGCAATGTAGTTTGCATTTCAAAGGATAGCAGAAATCCACAACCCTCAGATAAAGAGCTCCAAATGGCTGACTTTGTATTTTACCGTACTTTTGATGTTGGGCAACGCATTATCTTGGATAAGATAGATGACAAAATTGCTGGAATTGATGGTATTTTCTTCAATAATCTAATGCTCTTTTATTGTGATTTCTATTTCAATGCTGGTTGCAGTAATTTTTTATTTTATTTTTCTCAAATTGTTGCAGTTAAATTTATATTTAATCAAGTGGGTTCTCTGAAACCCTGTTCTGTTAATAACTTTGGTGTGGACAATAAACATGCCATTGAGAATGCTATGGAAACAAATGAAAGGGTGATTTTATCCAAGCTAAACCCATCTGAGAATCAAATTCCTGAAGATGATAGACGAGAGGAACAGAAACCCGCTGTTGGAGAGAAGCTTGCTGCCAAAGATAGACAAGGGAATGGCTTTAACAACAAAACTGCTTCAAGTCTGAAAGTTGAAGAGAATTCAGATGCAAAAGTGTCATCAGTTAAGCCGAATTTGTCCCTGAGAGAGAGGCATGTTTCTGATGTAGGTGATCTGACCAAAAGCAATGAAAGAGTGGAAAATACTTCTGGTGATAAGACAGGTTCAAACCATAAAATTAAAGAAAATGCAGATTTAGAAGTGTCATTAGTTAAACAGGAAAATACTCCTGGTGAGACGACCGGTAGTGTTGGTAAGTCTTTTGTCAATCAAGTCAAAGTTGATGAAAAATTAAAATCCACTAAGGATTTCAGTGAGTTAGATGAAAGGCCTCATAAGAAAGCAAAGCTTGATAGATCTGTGAAAGTCTCCAATGACAAGAAGAATAATGTCCTTAAGCCAAACCATGATTCTGATGGGAATAATTCAAAGCCCATAGTGCCAGATATCACTGCTTCTAAAGATAAACCAAGATGTGTTGCAGATTCTCTTGGGACAGCCAAAATCTCTTCGAAGAAGCTGAAGGTTGATGATAAACTCACAAAACTTACTGAAAGCAAGTTGCCCAAAGAGTCTCCTGCATGCCCTCCAAATGGCATAAAAACTGGTGATAAAGTACTGGAAGTTACCAGTAGACCTGATTCTGTAAGTGTTATTTTGGGGTTGCCTTTTCCTTTCTTTTTCTTTCTGTTTTTCCTGATCAAATTCATTCTAAAGGACCTTATGTTGAAGGAACACTGGGTTCTAAGGCACATTAAGCTCAAAGCACGGGGATTGGAATTTATTTGATAAGAAAGATCCAATTAACTTGCAAATTTTAACAGTCTCAAATATCTTAATTTGAAATTTTATTGTTTTGAAGTAATAGTTTTGTTGTACGACTGGTATTATTATATAGATGATGGATAAATCTTATTAAACCTATCTTTTCTTGTTCACTTCCCATTGAGGTCATGAGTTTCCTCCACCTGAATTGGTCCCTTTTTAAATAAAATTGCTGGCCCTTATATTTTAATTTCTTTAAACATTTAAATGAAAGTATACTGTGGTCTCATGTGACTGTTTTTTCTACCTTGGTTCTTGCTTTTACTCAAATCCCTTTTTTGACGAATAAGTTTTAGTCGAGTCATACTTGTGTCCTGGACAGCATCGTGCTTGCAAGTTTATGCTCTCCCCCATATTGTGGATTTACTTACTACTGTCCTGTTATCTCAGTGTTTTATTTATCATCATCATCAGAGCTTTTATCCCAATACTGGGGTAGGCTATATGAACCAATGTACAAATTCATGCCTAGTTGTCTGTATGAAATATCCTCCTCCACTCATTCTTATCTAATGCTAAGTGTTCTTCCAACTCCCCTTTTAACATATTTTTTCGGATTATTTCCTTTCAAGTTTTTTTCGGTCTTCCCCTAGCCTGGACCCTTTTTACATCATTCATAGTATCCACTTTTCTAACCGGAGTGTCCACAGGTCTACGTCGTACGTACCCAAATCACAATGTTGTATTCATGATGTGAAAAATTCTTGTGAAGCTTAGATTCTTTTTGCACTTACCTTTTATTGTTTATGCATGCTAACAGGATAGGAGCAAATGGTTCGCAGAACTTGTAAGTTCTTTTACACTCCTGCAATTGTTTAAATTAGTTTAAGCAGTCTACTTTGAATGTTGCCATACTTGGCCAGCAATCTTTAACTGATCTATAAACTGCCTCAATATTTTTTCAGCCTTGGGAAGAAAGAATGCAGGATGCACATGAGCATGGAACACTTGTGTTGTTTCAAAATTTGGACCCAGCTTACACTTCAGCAGAAGTGGAGGTAGTATCTTTTTAATCATTGTGATGTGTTTGGGCTTATATCTTTTCATATTTCCATGCATAGATTTATGTTTTCTTCTCTTTTTCTTTTTGCTTTCTTGTGAAGAATTTGGTTTTATATATCAGGATATAGTTTGGAGTGCTTTCAAGGAAACTTGCAGAGCAAGGATGGTGCAGCGGACTGCATATTCCAGTCCCCATTCTGGTATGAAAGTATCCTATAGGCAACTTTGATGATTTGATTAAGATATCAAGTGTTAGAAAACAGTTTTCCTCCCCATAGAACTATAGAAAGGTAACACCTTGTGTTATCTGAAGTAAGAAATCAAAAGTTGCCTAAATTTTAGAAATATCTTCTAATATTTGATGGTCCTGATACAGAAGTCTGCTTTTTTCCTCATTAAGACAAGAGACCAGTTAGTGATGCGTTCTCAATACTTCTGAGATATCAAACAAGATTATATCAGAAAAGGGATAGGAGTAAGGCTTGCTTGAGTGTCGTGGTGATGGCTATTGTTGTTTGCTTCAAGTGATTTTTGAGAAATATTGTGTTGTCATGTCTGTGTCATATCATCTTCATGTCCTTTGCCTCTGTTTATGCTTCTTATCCTAGTTTATCAAAATACCAATATTTAAAACCTCATTTAGAAGGAAAAAAACAGCCTTTTTGCTCCCTTCAAATATAGCAGGCAATTGATGCATTTTGCATTTAAGGAAATTCGTTTTGGTCGTGTTGTAGGTCAAGCTTTTGTTATATTCAAAACAAGTGAAGTAGCAGAGGAGGTTGTTACAAAATTGGATGAGGGATGCTTGTTGCTACCAAATCAGAGGTATGGGTGCAGCCAATACCAATCAGTGATGTTGTGCATATGTAATTGTGGACAATGCCCTAGTCTCATGCTTTTTGATTCGGTGGGTTTAACCGCCATTGTCTAACTACGGTGTGGTTTGCTAGCCTCATGTCGGTTAGAGTATGCTGCGTCACGTATTAGTATGTCTCTTTGACCCAGATGTTAGGTTTGAAAAGTTTCTCTTCACAACTTTGTGCATTTTCATTTTCCTTTTTCTTCTATTTTGATGGCCTATGCGTTCTCGATCAGCTTTCCTATATCTCCTCCAAAAAGAGCTAGTTTTAGGTATTTCTGGTTATATGATCTCATTTCTATAGTTTACCTATTTCAGCCCCCTCCCCTCCCCAATTTCAATTGTGTGCTTTGATATGTATTTTGCCTGTTTACTCTTTATTGCAAGTCTGTGCCAGTCCCATTGTATGGTGAATTCTCAACTTATTCATAACTTTTAGATCAATTTATGGTATTCAGAATCCGCGTTAAAGAGCAGAGGATGCTCCTTATTTACTTTTATTTACCTTTATTTCTTGTTGTGTAGGCCACTTGTTGCCAGTATGCCAAATCCTTGCTTTGCAAGGAAGCAGTCAGCATTCACAGGCCATCTCATTCTTGATAAACTTAAACCCCAACGGAAGATGGTACCTATTTCTCCTCTTTCTGGTTGTAGGTGTATGTTTGGTGTTACGGCATGCTTGCTTGGTGCTGCCACATAGATGTAGTAAATCTGACTTATTTGTTGACTTCTTTTTCCTTTTCTATTAATTGGTCTCGTTGTTTTCCCTTTTTCCAGAAAGATGTGGTGGTATCTACCTCACATTCTGCCCAGCCTAACACACTTGAATATGATATGGCCTTGGAATGGTGCTTACAGACAGAAAGATTCGATCAGTTCCAGAAAAAATTATTTGAGGTCTCTTATTTCTGTCATTTTTTTTCTGTGTTATCTACCTTTTATTGCTTTGTATTTGCTAAACTAGGTGTTCTGGGTTTTTTAGCGACATGGAAAAGAGCTGGAAAAACTGAGTGCTAACCTCAAGTCCAAATGAGCATTAATAATTTTGTGGGTCCCCCAATTTTGGTAAGTACTTCCCAAACAATGACCTAGCCACTTTTGTTGTAAGCATATTGTCTTACAGTGTGTGCCTTAAGATTAAAAGGAAGCCTTCTCGTGAAGCAAACCACCAATGTAGAGTTTTTGTTCAGACCATCTGATTTGAAGGTATGGCCTCTATGACTTGCTTTTCCTTACATTGTGCCATTATTTTCTTGTTTTAGTTAGTCCATAGGCAATTTGGTTTGAAACCTTCAATTGGAACCTCTTGATAATACTGGTTTTGTTTCTCAATTTTATATATGTTGTTTTTTTTTTTTTTTGTTGTTTGTTCACTTGAGATCCTTGATACTTGTAACATTGTTTGAAAATTTTTTCCAGTGGTCAAGCGGTGGAAACTTGATTCCGACAGTGTTCTCAGATGCTCATCAACTAGGTGATGCGTTGCCGAAACTGATGTTATATAAGAAATTAAGGCCTGAGATCCCGTCATCAGGCAAATTTTGGAATTATGTTTTGCGGTTCAGTTTTAGCATGAATGGTTAATTCCTTTTTTATCTATCTTCTCGATTGGGGGCAATTTGTATAATCCGTTGCTGCTTCCCTCTTCTTCTCTAGGCGATATTTTACAACTCTTTAGTTATGTTTCCACCTGTTGCACACCATTTTTGATCTGTGTTTGCAAATGCCAAACCATCGTTGTTGCTGGGATTAGATTTATTGATGTAATCGAGTTCAGATGATATGATATTAAGCTTGAGTTCAGCATGATTTAAAAAAAAAAAAAATGAAGCCGAAGTTTGGTATTAGTTTAATTAAGTGTAATTTTTGTAATTTAAATTTAATTCAAAAAATAATTGATTTGAAATTTTGAAGTTAAAAGTTTAGTTTTAACTTAATCAAGTTTAATTTATGAAATTTGAACGTAATTTAATAAAATATTTGAATTGTTTAAATTTGATTATTTTTTAGTTATTAATTTATCTTAAAGTAAAATGATGAATTAATAATTATATATTAAAAAAAGATAATTATGTTTGGGAGTTATATTACCTTGAATATTCAAATTAATTGTTTTAATTAAATATTAAAATATTTGAATTAGATTAGATTTATTATTTAAGTAGGTTGAGATTGGGACTGAACCAAATTTAAGTAGTTAAACATTTGTTATATCCAAAATGTATGTTACACCAAGTGTGAGTGGGTCCTTCAGAATTAGCTATCTGATTAATTTAAGTTTTGACTGTTTCAAATGGTTTCTACAGGGGTGCGGGGGTGTTAACAAATAGAACTTCGAGGTTTTGTTCAATGGTTATCGAAGAAATATATTTTTAGAGGCAGGTGATTTCTTGAGATTGACATGCCCGCTACCGAATGACCAGTCTGCATTTTGTCGGTTCTTCACTTTCCGGTAGAAAGTCGGTTTATTGGCTTATTTAACTACACGCTGACAAAGAAGGAAATTAAGGCGACATAATTAGTTCATTTCAATCTCCATGATTCTCAAGATCATACAATCCTACTATTAATGTTGTGTAAAAAAGAGAGCGCGCTTTAAAACACAGAACGTGGTTCATACTCAAAGGTGAGTCTTTTTTTTCTTTGATAAATATGGTGTTGGAGACGGAACTTTTCAAGATAGATTCGCTTATAATTGGAATAATTCAAGAGGTATCTGCTACGTGTTTTCAAATTTCAATAGATTTGGCATCTATTATTTCTAAGTACTAGAGAGTGAAGCATTAGTACATAAATATAATATAAATTAATAAAATTTTTATATTTTTTATGAAACAAATATTATTTTATATAATATAAATATAAATTATATACATAAATAGTTAAATTTCAATATAACACAGTTAATATAAAACGAAAAGAGTAAAAAATTATAAAAATTTAACTAAAATATATTTTATATTTAATTTATTAATATAAATTTTAAAAGATAATAATTTAGTACTATACAAATATAAAATATATAAATAAATTATCACAGCTAACTTTTAGACATAGCTTGTTCATTGGTAAGTTGCGGGGTCTTTTACTTGAAATATTCCATTTATGTTTGTAGCGTGGGACTTGCAAGTAGAGCCCTGTAAAGGAAGAAAACTGATGGGACTGTGAATAAGCAAATCAAAACCGTGATTCATCACAAAACTGAAAGAGGGATGAGAGCCGTCCGTCAAGAGGACATGATGCCAGCTGCAGGCCAATAAATTAATCAAGCAAGAAGAGCGACGTCGTAACGCTTTGAAAAATGTGACCGTTAATTTAAAAATAGAGCGAAAAGGACACCTCCTAATCAATTACAGCGAGTACAGACGCATACCCCACTCTCATCACTCTGCTCTCTTTCTGCTGCAACCTGCCTTCTCTCTGCACATCTCTCTGTACTAGCTTGGCAGTATTTTACTCACTTTTCGTGCCCCAGCTCACCCCCACCCCACCCGATCCCTCTTCTCTCTCTCACCCTTAACCCGAACTGTTCTCTAGCCAAAACCCAAAGAGAAATCCAACCACCGTTCGCCGTGCGGTGTTCCTTGTCCGAGCTGGTGGAGATTGAAAGGTTTGCTTTTTTGCTTCTTTGGAAGAATGGGTTGCGCGCAGTCGAGAATAGATAACGAAGAATCGGTGGCTCGTTGCAAGGACCGCAAGATGTTAATGAAAGATGCGGTTGTAGCTCGCAACGCCTTTGCGGCTGGTCACTCTGGTTATGCCATTTCCTTGAAGAACACTGGTGCCGCCTTGAGTGACTACGGTCATGGAGAAGCTGAAGATCCTCCTCAAGATCACCACCAGATCCCTCCTCTCGACTCCACTCCTCAACCGCCTCCACCGCCTCCAATGATGGATAACCTCCCTCCACCGCCTCCGCTTCCTAACTTCTCCCCTAGCCCCGTGGCTCCCATCAAACGCGCCGTCAGTATGCCTTCAATGCCCGTCAAGAGTCTTAAGAAGTTTGATTCTGCCCTCGCTATTGAAGAAGAGGAGGAAGAAGAAGAGGAGGAAGAAGAAGAAATAGGAGAACATCATCAAGGAAACGGAGTGCGTGAAGAAAATAATAATAATAACAAGGAAGATTTGAGAAAAGATTCAATAGGTCCCCATAGGGAGGAGATAACCCCACCAAGGACTCCGGAGAACAACAATGTGGGCCACCACCCGCCTCCGATGCCCGAAGCTAAAAATATGGCTTGGGATTACTTCTTTATGGTCGATGATAACATGCCGGGTCCGAGCTTGGATTTGGACGACAACAACAATGAAGCCGAGAATAGAAATGTTGATGCTGTAAAGGACAATGCTAGTGGTGTGACGTTTAGCGGCCACGGTAGAATTGATAATGAGATTGAGCCGAAGACGCCGGAGAGGGCAGAGGAGAAGGTAGCGATGGCAGTGGAGGTTGATGATAAAGGGAAGCAGCCGGTACAGATTGAGCATTCAAAAACAGCTCCGGCAGATTTCAGGAGAATGGCGAAGGCTGTTTCTAGCGTGAATTTGATGCAGATCTTGAATGAGATTGATGATCATTTCTTGCGATCCTCGGAAAGTGCTCAGGAGGTTTCTAAGATGCTGGAGGCTACAAGGTTGCATTATCATTCCAATTTTGCTGATAATCGAGGTAATCTGCTTGGTCTTAAGTTGTTCGGATGATTATTAATTTGCTAGTTAATTAGCTATGAGAATTCGACTTTTTCATGGCTGATGTTCTGCAATTGGTTGCGTTTGATCAAGGCACGAGTTCTTCAACGTTTTTCCTTTGAAAGATTAAAGCTTGGAGTATGTTTAGATCTGAAAAAAGAAAAAAAATTGTAACTTTGAATGATTTAATGGGCTTTTTTTTGTGTAAGGTGGCTTTACATTTGGATCTTGTTGTCCTTTAGCTTTATGTGAGAATCTGACCTTGACCTTATACCTTTCTACTATATTCTTTTGAAAAAAAAAAGCTGCAATTTTTTATTTGGGTGCAAATGGTCCATAGTTGACAATTCTAAAGTTACTAATATTTTACTCGTGTTGTTTGAAACGGTGATAACAGTCATCATGTTCCCTGTAGAAAAATGCACATTTAGCTTTAAAAGTAGAAAGCAATTCTATTGGTTTGTGATTTAAGAATATGTCAATCGAGCTTGCAGACCTTATGGATTTTGGTTCGTAATTTTGTCTTTGTAAGTTGTAATTGCGATTACAATGACAAATGCTTTGATGTGGTATATTGATCTTATTAGTGATCCTGCTGATTGTAGGAAATATTGATCATTCTGCAAGGGTAATGCGTGTCATTACATGGAATAGGTCTTTCAGAGGCATGACAAATGGTGAAAATGTGAAGGATGAATTCGATTCAGAAGAATATGAGACTCATGCCAGTGTTCTGGATAAGTTGCTAGCTTGGGAAAAGAAACTTTATGATGAAGTAAAGGTAAATTTAAATATAGGGTTTATCTGTTTATTTCCGATCAAATTTATATATCCAGCTGCCAGTGTTCTGGATAAGTTTCTCTAGAAATATGGATTAGTTATATTCTATGTAGATAATCGGCATGTCTTTATTAAGTTCCTTATTAATCAATTGCAATACTCATTTCTGCTAAATGTATTGCATAAATAAAAGAACATTTTAATTTTAATATTGATAAGCATTTTTTTTCTTGTTTTTGACGTTGTTCTGAATCTTATGAAAATTTGGTCCCTGTTGTAGCAAGGAGAGCTGATGAAGCTCGAATACAAAAGGAAGGTTGCTTGGTTAAACAAGCAGAAGAAACGTGGAGCTAGTGCTGAATCATTGGAGAAAACAAAAGCAGCTGTAAGTCATTTACACACTAGATACATAGTTGACATGCAGTCCATGGATTCAACAGTATCAGAAGTTAACCGATTACGGGATGAGCAGCTGTATCCGAAACTTGTTATGCTTGTTAATGGGTAAGTTTTCCTACAAAAATATTAAGAAAGCCGTATAGCGCTGCATAATACCTGGGATGTAGAGATTATGCTTTCGTTCTATCTTTTCTTCAATAGCTTTACCCCAATTGTTTGTATTGCTCGTATGTATTGAATCAAAGAAACCAACATTATCACCTTTCACCAATAGCTTTTGCTGGTTTTGATTATGTACCCTTTTTTAGCAAATCTTGAAGTGAATTGAATCATGACCATAAAATTGCCATCCAATTTGCAGGATGGCTAACATGTGGTCAAGTATGTGCATACATCATGATAGCCAGCTCAAGATTGTTGAAAAGCTTAAATCTCTTGATGTTGCACTTGCTTCCAAAGAGACGACAGAGCACCACCATGAACGCACTGTCCAGCTTCATAATGTTGTCCAAGATTGGCTTTCACACTTTGATAAGGTTGTGACTAATCAAAAGCAATATATCCAAGCTCTCAACAACTGGTTAAAGTTGAATCTCATCCCTATTGAAAGCAGCTTGAAAGAGAAAGTCTCATCTCCTCCACGAGTGCAGAATCCTCCAATCCAAGCACTCCTTCATACATGGCATGATTATCTTGAAAGGCTTCCTGATGAGGTCGCTAAATCTGCCATCTCTTCATTCGCTGCTGTGGTAAAAACCATAATCATTCATCAAGACGAAGAGATGAAGCAAAAAGAAAAATGTGAGGAAACTAGGAAGGAATATTTGCGCAAGAAGCAGGCATTTGAGGAATGGTATCAGAAGTATAAGCAACGGACATCTGCATCTGATGAAATAGATGCCGGAAGGGGTGAAGATGCGTATACAAAGGATCCTGTTTCAGAGAGGCAATTCACAGTTGAGAGCTTGAGAAAGAGGTTGGATGAGGAAATTGAAGCTTACCAAAAACATCGCCTTCAAGTGAGAGAAAAGTCTCTGGGAAGTCTTAAAATTCGGCTGCCTGAGCTATTCCGGGCTATGTCAGACTATTCTCATGCTTTCTCCGATGCTTATGAGAAGTTGAGGGCCATCACCCAGTCACAAAAACAAAACACCGCCCCCTCTTAGAGACCTCAGCTACGTTTTATTATATTAATTTCCTATTAAATGTATCCTACTGAACTGCAGTTCTTGGCAATGCAATGTAGCAATCTTTTGTTTATCCATGTGCAGAAGAATATGGTGTTTATGCTTCTTTTTCCACTTCCTTTCTCTACATGAAGGCTGATACGTGACAATCAGAAAAACAAATTAAGTACCAATGTTCTATGCTGAGTGGTGAATATCATGTGAACATTCAGGGCATCGACAAACAACAGCTGCTGCACATCTGTTTCCCAGTAGCCATGCCACTGGCAACGGGATTTGGCTCCATGACAATGCTTCTTTTTCAAAGGTGGGCCCGTCTGTCAAACCGTCAAAATCAAAGTAATTAGTTATTCTTTATTCATGATTATTTAATGTGGGTTGAAGTGGTCGACGTCAGGTTACTAATTTTCATTCTGGCTCTAAATCCATTTATGGATAGAGAATAATTTGGATGAGCAAATGACAAAACATTTGCAAGTATAATAGGATTACTCTTTGCAGTGCAACTTCTCAAAATGGGAATTTTATGTAAAATGATCCAAAACTCAAACATGCTGTTATTTGAGTAAAACCCATCATGTTTTGATGATCCAAAACTCGTGCAATCAGCCATACAATGTGTTGTTTCTCAGTTCCGGTTTTCGAGATTACTTGTTGGTCTTCAAGGGTGAAACTTTAGCCGATTGTTAAACCAAGAAATATCATGTTTCAGAGCATGTTTGAGTGTTTCTCGGTCCTTGTTTTCCTTAGTAATACTAAATTGTTTTACCGTATTAGTTTATGATTTCAATGCAAAGTGAACAGCACAAGACAAAACGAAAAAACATGGAATGTCTCAACTTTTTTTTACCTACTCTTAGCTTTATTCACAAGTAGATAATAATTTATGTTAATTTTTACGTTAAATCATATTTATATTAAATAAAATATCAAATTTTTAAGTAAAATTTAAATCAATATATCGAATATAAAACATTTATATTCTTTTTACAGCCTTCTCCGCCCCACCCTTGACCTAGTCATTAGTGGAAGACACCATGATAAAAGCAAAGAGAATCTTTTCAGTACTTAGTGAAGAACCCAACCCACATGGAAATGGTTTAGGCATGTTCCATTTCAAGTTTCAACCAATTTCAACTGCTGCACATTGTTTGACAGAGATTTTATAGACAAATCCAAGTTTCCATGATGATACTCTTGAAATGAAGCCAAATAGAAAGAGCCAAAAAATAATAAGAAGCGGTTTCAGAACTCGGCGGCATTGACACCACCAAGCCAGCTGTGATGATGAATCCCCGTTGAAGCCCATCGTCAGCCACAAACTTAATGCCTTATAATCCATCGAGCAAATGAGCAAGTTTTCCTTGTAGCAAATCTAAAAGCTATAAAACAAAGACAAGATGATCATCCATTAATTATCTTGTAGTTTAGTTTAACTACTTTTAAAAGCTTTTCTTTCATGATGGTATAACTTTGATGCCAAATTTTTGAATGTAGATTGTTTAGATTTTCCAAATCATGCTTCTTTATCACAAAATCAGCGTCGGAATCTAAAATTCTCGAGATTTATTCATATGAAAAGGCTGTGTAAGTTACAATACTATCGTAATTGAGTGCTTGATCAATGGTTGCATCAAAAAAATTGGTTAATAAAGGGTGATATCCATGGTTTCCACTTATTTACTGGATAATTATTCTTGACTCGTTTATTTTTAAATTGAGTTTAAGTTCAAATTATTAAAATATTGAATCTAGTCAAATTTAAATATTTTAATATTTGTCTCAAACAGTTAGTGAGTTTAATCAAATTTTTAATATATATTTAGATTTAATAGTTAAATATAACATCAATTTTTTACACAAAATGGATATAAGCCCTTAATATTTTATTGCATGAAAATTAATTCATAAATTTTTATTTTACTGTAAATAAACATTTAACCTTTCAAAATTATACAATTAAATCTAAATCTGTTAAATAATATTAACTTTCGTTGTATTACACTCGTGGCATGTAATGTGGCAACCAATTAAGTTATTCACGTCAACTTTCACGTAAAATGTCCAAACGGCAGTTAGTATCAATTAACAGATCTTAATTTAATTACATAATTTTGAAAAGTTGAGAGTTTATTTATAATAAAATAAAAAGTTTTTGAAATGATTTCTACTCGATAAAACGTTGAGGGTTTATATTTATTTTATATAAAAAATTGAGATTATATTTGACTATTAAGTCTTAGATTTATTATTAATTTATCATTTTATTTTCGTAATATATAGTTAAAAAATAATAAATTGAACTCAAACTTTAAAAATTAAACTTAATTAAGCTTGAACTAAAGTTTTGGTCTCAAATTTGTTAATCTAGTCAAAATCAAAGTCGATACTTAATCATTTTCATTCAGCTCAATTACACTTTCTCTTAACCAGACTTAACAATTTTATATACGACACGAAAACGATTCAAATGCGACATTGACTAAAATTAAGTAAAAACTATATATAAATATGATAAAAATTAAAAATAAAATTTTATATTTTTTGTATGGATATAAATTTTAATATAAAATTTGTATATTTTACAATATATAAACATAAATTATAGAAAAGTTAGGTTAAAGGAATTTGGAATTCCTGCCAACAAGTTTAGACTGCAGCTGGTTTGCTGGCCCCATGCTTAGCATGGATCTCGTTAGTTTTGATTCTCCAACACAACCCATGTTTAATGGGCCAAAAAGCCTAAATATAAACATTCCTAATTGGGCCAACAGGCCCACTGGCTCAAAATTAAACCCAAAACCACAAACGATACAGTGAGATGGCAAGGTAACAGAAGATTCGCCAAATTTGCGCATAAATAAATCCCCAATCCAAAGAAAAAACCCTAACCTCTGCTGTCTTAAAAAAAAAAATAAAAAAAAATTCTCTTTAAATGATCTGAGATTGTTTTCTTGTTGGCAAGAGCTGTGAAATCTCTTGGAAGTTTATAGATTTTGTGTTGCAGATATATAGAGGGGTCGATTGCGTGAAGTTAACGATGGGAATTGAAGTGGAAGAGATGGAGAAGGCGCGAACCAGGAAACGGCCTCGTCTTGGGTGGGACGTGGCACCGTCTGGGCCAGAGGTTGGTTCCTTTTATCAAAAAAGAAAATTAATTAGGGTTAAGGCACAGCCAGAGCGGAAAGGAGAAAGCTAACCTAAAGGGCTAAAGTTGTTTACTTGGGTATGAAATAAATCTGACTTTTTGGGATGGGAATTGGTTTGCAGGCGCAAGCGCAACGAACTCTGGTGACGGCTCGGCGTTCGTCGCCTCCCAAAAGGGATGATGATCAAGAAGGGCATTACGTCTTTAATCTTGGTGAAAATCTCACTCCAAGATGTAAGCTTTTTTTTTTTTTTGCTTTGTTCCGACCTCAGTTTTCACCTATTTTTTGCCTATGTATATGATGATGATGAGATTTTTATCAATGATTTGTATAATCAATGTTTTGACAGATAAAATACTTAGTAAGATGGGTGAAGGTTAGCTGTCAAAGTGCTCTGCTGTGAGATCTTTTAAATTTTGTGATTCTGCTTGTGGCACATTTCAGCAAAAAATTGCTAGTGTTGTAGGCACATTTGGCCGAGTCTTGGAATGTTGGGACCGTCAAACGCGAGAGTATGTTGCGATTAAGGTAGTTAGAAGCATACGTAAATATCGTGATGCAGCAATGATTGAAGTTGATGTACTTCAACATCTGGCCAAGAATGACAAAGGCACCTCACGGTATGTGTCTTACCATTTTTCATTTTATGGATATTGTATCTCGTGTCATTTGTGCTCACGGACTCTTTTGGTCACTTCTTGCAGCTGTGTGCAGATTCGGAATTGGTTTGATTACCGCAATCACATTTGCATAGTAAGTATTCAATGAAGCTTCTTTTAAGCATTTTGTGTTCCTTTTCACTCTTGCGTATCTTTTAAGGAAATTATGGTATTGGGAACTTTATATTTAGTAAGTGATTAGCTTAATGTTTTGCTATGAAAGAAGTGACTGAAGTCTTGAAGTTGCTTTGTTCTCTTAGAATGCACGATGCTTCATCCTTCTCAATTTGCTGTGATTCTTTGTAGGCGAATTAGTTGAAATCCTGAGCTTTCTGCTGCAAATGGATTAGTTGAATCTATTATGATACCTTGATTATATTTTGTCCTTGGGGACTTCATTCATGTAATTGGGACTGAACAAAAACCTTCCTGTGGATGCATTTTAATGGTGTTACCAGGTGTTTGAGAAGCTTGGACCAAGTTTATTTGATTTTCTAAAGAGAAATAAATACTGCCCATTTCCTGTGGATCTTGTTCGGGAATTTGGACGTCAGCTTTTGGAATCTGTAGCATGTGTGTGGATTGTTCTTAGCTCCTATTTTATCATCTTTCCTTTTCTAACCAAATGCCCTGTTCTGTTTCTTGGCCTTTTTTTGCCTGTTCAGGGGTAGATCTGGGTTGTTTATTGTGTCCCTTTTGTTTAACATGTTCTATGCTTTTAATATATCTGGCAGATATGCATGATTTACGCTTAATCCACACTGACCTGAAGCCAGAAAATATTCTTCTTGTGTCTTCTGAATATGTAAAGCTTCCTGGGTGCAAGGTAGTTGGCCTTTGTAATTGACAATTTATGCCATTCTAGATTTGGGGTACAAACGCGGTTATGACAATAAAAAATGTTTGGAATGGTACAGAGGAGTTCTTCAGATGAAACACATTTCAGGTGCTTGCCAAAGTCAAGTGCCATTAAGCTGATTGATTTTGGTAGTACTGCATTTGATAATCAGAATCATAGCTCCATTGTTTCCACGAGGCATTACAGAGCCCCTGAGATTATTCTAGGTAACCAGTTATTGTGTTGGAAAATGAGAATGTATTTCTCCCTTTGTTTGCTCTGTGTTTGTGTTCTATTTCAAGTGCAGAAAGCCATTGGGTAGTCTTTCTTCTGTTCTTTTCCCCCATTTCAGGGATAGGTAAAGGAAATTTAATTTCAAGTGATAACTTTCAAGGTGCTAGTTGAGTTCAAGGAAGGCTATTCAAGGACTAAATAATGCTGGAAACTTCATGAGTCCTTCCTTTTTAATGTCATCTCTTTGATTATGTTTTTTTGATGCATTTGGTGGTCTGGATATTTTGATTTCCGATTTTCTGTTGGTTCCTACTGCTGAGCTCGTTTCTCCGTATGCTTTAAGTTACTTTGACACCCTTTAAGTTTGCTGTCTGTTGTTTTGACACATTTATAAATACATTGATGCAGGTCTAGGTTGGAGTTATCCATGTGATCTATGGAGTGTTGGTTGCATACTTATTGAACTATGCATGGTCAGTCCAATTTTTTCAGATGCTTTTAGTCTCATTCAGATTTTTACGATAGAATCTTACACTGTTTGATTTATGTGCAGGGTGAAGCATTATTTCAAACCCATGAGAACTTGGAGCATTTGGCAATGATGGAGAGGGTATTAGGACCTATTCCTGAGCATATGATTCGAAGGGCTAAGTACGTTGTGATCTGAACTTAAATCTCGTAATCAACTGACTGTAATCGCATGTCTCACCTTATATTGGGTTTAATACAGCCGTGGCACTGAAAAATATTTCCGGAGAGGCTCTAGACTAAATTGGCCTGAAGGAGCAGTATCTAGGGAGAGTATTAGAGCTGTTAAGAAGCTTGATCGTCTTAAGGTAAGATTTTCCCTTCTTGTGTCTGCTTTCGCATGTACTTTTCCATTCTCTGATTAAAGCTTGTTCTTTATTGCAGAATATGGTATCACATGTAGGGAGCTCAAGATATTCGCTTGCAGACCTGTTGGAAGGTTTATTGACATATGATCCATCTGAACGTCTCACTGCACGTCAAGCTCTAAGTCATCCTTTCATTAAGAATCCAAGTTAAGCGGAAATAGTAAATAATTGTTTCATAGTGTTTGGATATATGCATGGGAGACGAATGGCGGATGCCACAATTTTTGAGACTCATGTCTGTAAACTAACGTTGGTTTATCGAAATATACAAGTTGCATCTATGTTATGGAATTGCTTGTAAGAAGCTTGTTCAACTATGAGCTCTTGAGCGGTCAATCTTTTGTTTTATTTCAATCGGTGTTGTGCACTTCTGAGTCGTGTTAACACCAAGTTTAGGTCGGGGAGACTTTGAAACGTGAGAATAGGTAAGCATGCCGAGCAGCATCACTACCGATGATCTCTGCAAGAACACAGTTCAAGGATCCTTGAACTGGTGAAATCTGTCAGCTTCTTTCACAACGAACGCTACCTTTAGAATCTTCGACAAACACTTGACAATCAACACAATCCCCACAAAAGTCTTTAAGTTCTTTAAGACCCAGATCACCCCTGCCTCGGCCCAGCCTCTATGGAGAAGCGCCAAACCGATTGCCAACTTCCCACCGTTAACTCTCAAGACGGTCTTGACCTAGGAAGAAACGGGTATGGGTTCATTTGCATTGTGGCAAACATGATAATAGAACAAGAGCTCATCTTATAGTATCGGGTAAATTAATCCATACAAATACAATGGCAATAAGAGAATTACAAAAAATGCAAACCAATACACTTTCATGATGATAGTTTTAGCTTGAAAGATTCAGTAGTGAGCCAAACACATGCGACATAAGATCCTAACATATCCTGAAACCAATCAATAGAAATATGCTTGCTGAATTGCTATGTGAAGGAGAGGCCACAAATGACAATTATTGCGTATACACTGCAATCCATGAACACGGCATGAATCACCCTCTGTGCTACCAATCCTAACTCCAAAGTCTTGCTTAATCGCTCAGCCCAATTATAGTCATCTGTGGAAGCAGCTTTGTTCTCTTCTCCAATAGCTCTCTGGGAACTTCCGCGATCATCAAAAAGAAGTCGCGTGATCACCAATGTCACATTAGTTAACAAAATGAAGTAAAGAGGCCTAAAGCTAACAATGCTCCCTAAGAATCTGTTTCCTACAAGAGGAAATCCCAAATGTGACAATACAACTAAAACCGCCACAATTGCTGAACATAAAAGGCGTGTCTTTAAAGATGCATCAATGGCGGCATTTATTTGCTTAGGAGTGAAAAAGTTTTGCTGTCGTGACCTTGTTTCCGAATCCTGTGCCACTCCTGAAGTAGAAATAAATGAACTCTGATCATTCAGCGAAACTGGCAATGAATTTGCTTCACCATTTGCATCCAGTGAAACTGGCAACGAATTTGCTTCACCACTTGCGTTCAAGGCAGCATCTTTAGAAGGCTCAATGCCTGTGCCGCCTCTGTGCGACATTGATTCCTCATTGGTATGACTCTGATCAGGCAACACAGGACTGGAGGCTTTATCATGCGCACGATGGGAAACAGCATGTCAGTACAAATCTAAAAGCAATTAGTCAAAACAACATGGAATCCTTCAACAAAACCATTAGTATTAGTATTTTTAGAATCTTTGTTCGTTATTTCAGTTACTTGGGGACAACAACGAAGGATATTTTTGAAGGCGCTTACAACAAGCAAGTTCAATGCTTTCAAGAACCCAAAAAACTAAACCTGAAAGAAGAGACTTTGACAAAACTTTCCCAAATCCAAAAATTTGCTACCTTTGTAATTCAATCGCTAGGATTCAACTAATCCTTGATCCTTAATTGACCCCTCCAATTATCAGGACATGACAAACTGAAAAGACCCTTGAGAAGATATATAAATAGGAAAGAGTAAAGGGAAAATAAAAAATGTACCGGCGGCTTCAGTTGAGAAGTTGGGTGGAGGATCTTGGTCGTGGAGAACCGACGGCAGAGGAGGGTCGCTGTGGGTTTGGTCCTGAGATTGAGGCTGCAGGTTTTGGAGTTGACCTTTAATAAAAGCCAAGCGGTCGGATCCTCTTTCAACGATTTTCCTACGCCGACTTTCTCTGGTGCTTGTTGCCATGTTAACAGTAAATCTTTTGTTTCAGAAAAAAAACGGCTGTAATTAAGCAGAACGGATACGAAAGAGCAAGGGAAGAACTCGGTTCGCTCGCTCGGCATCGCTGTGGATAATTAATAATATGACATTTGAGTCAAGTTTTGGGCTTTGGTTAGGTGTGAGTTTTGACATCTGGGCTTCTGTTCATTTATAATTGGGCCAATAGAAAAACTGCGTTGACAAAATTTGTCAGAAGTTGGATCTGAACCCACGCCTTCTTTCGAGGATCAGAACTTGAGTAGGAGTAGGAGTAGGAGACATCGCCCTTTCATGCCCCCCAATTTTCATTTGAGCTATTTTACTTTTGAACATGAGATGTTTCAAAACGATTATTGGCAAATGTTAAAACTTAAAGGGTGTTGAAATCCGTGATCCCCAAAAAAATAAAAATAAAAATAAAAGTTAAAAGTTATCTCTTATTAAGAGTAAAAAATTACAACGGAGTAGATTTGAAATAGATCTAATAATTCATGTATATAATTTATATTTATATCGCATCAAATTGTGTTTAGAGTAAAATAAGATATGATCTATTTGTATCTATCGTATCAACTTTAAATATTAAAAATAAAAAAAACAACAGTTTTTATTTTGAAATATTTAAATATATGAAATATGAATCTATCATTTCGAAATTGTAATAAAATTCGTATCGATAATTTAAAGATAAAATTATTTTTGATTTTTATTATAATCATATACAATTTTACTAAATTTTAATTCATATTATTTTATATCTTTTATTTAATATGGGTTACCATATTGTCTAATTTGAAACAATTAAAGTTAGAGGTAGGGATGGTTAAAGTTTGAGATTTTCCCACAAATTTTACCTCTGACAGCGTCGTATTGCCTTTTCAGGATTTACCCTTCCATTTCATGATTGATTCTGGATCTATTGCCAGATATTTCAACAAATGCCTGAAAAAATGAAACTCTTTTAAATCTAATTAACTTATAGCCCATGGGGTGGAGCATTAGTCAAAAATCAATGTTCTAAATATATTTTTGTTTTTGCCACATAAATGCAATTACATTACTTTTATAATAACATACACAACGACCACAAAACTAATTTAAATTGCATGCCTTCCACTGTCATCGGTTTCCAAGCAGCTGCTCGCATCATGAGACTTATGCACCGTAAACAACCCCATTTAAAGTCATGCCATGAGTTGTGAATTCAAATTCTTGTAGGTAGTAGCAGTGAAGACAAGTAAGCAACCATGTCCGTACGTAGTAGCATAACACATCCTTTCTTCAACAACAAGTTACATGTACTGAGACAGCCATTGCTTACACATATCGAGGACTGGAAGAGCATTCGCATGTAAAGCCTGAAATAAATTTCTCATTAGCCAGCGTGCCTATAAGCATTCAATCCGATTCTGATAGGAACTTAAATTACAAACCATGACTAGCCTACGTTTAAATGCTATCATTTTGGATTGTCAAATTGTCAAAATCTTGGTAAGAAGGAAAGCAATGGGTGATGATGAAAAATTTGTTAATCTAATGATTAGATTTCGTAACAACTTTTTTACTTTGCAGATTAATTATTGGATTAACTAATTTTACATCTTCATCCCTTTCTTTCCTCCCTTGCCTATCAAGCAAAGATGTAATGCATTAGGTGGTTGAGGTCTTATGCTTCGCTTTTAACCAGAAGATGGGAAAAGTAAAGTGATATTTCTAGTCGAGGTCTGTGGGAAGCATTTTCTTGGTTACCCAGCAGCCGGGAGAACTATGGACCCTACTCCGGCTGGTAATATGTGAGTGAGCCTCCTAGGAGATTAGATCATGGGGTTCATTGAGATAGTCATCTTTTTTGTCTTTACCCACATGAAAGGGGCACATGATACTAGTGGACAATCAGGCTGAAGTACGGTCACGGATTCTTTTAACTTCAAAAAACCACGACTCACAAATTGTGACACTAGAAAAAAGATAAGAAGAACAACCTGATGTGCAACATATTGGACATCAGCCACACTTCCACTTCGAGAAGCAATCTGGAAGGCACTTTTTAGGCGACCACAAACCACACATGCCAGCACCTTCCTGCAAAGAGGAGTTAAGAGCACAAGCGCACAAAAGAAAAAAAGTATCAGATTCTGTTTCTGAAACAGATATAAACATATATAATGTAAAAAAGAGGCTACTTATCTTAATACAAACTATATAACATATTCATCAAAACTGGCAGCAGACAATGCATATGAATTTTTGAAATTTCTACTGAAAAGTAACTAAACATGAGTTCATGCCCCATAAATGGCTAATCCCCAGTTCAAAGTCTTCTATTGCTCAGGGATTGCTGCAAGAAAAAATTATGGATATAACAGCAAAGAAAAATAGCAGTGAGGCGCTCACTATAAGTTTTCACCATATAGCATGGCGTTTTAGAGCCGCGATTTGAAAATATTATCTAAGTGGTACACTTGGTCCAAGAGTATAACCTGGAGGGACTTTAGTATCAGGTTGCCCTCACACTACTCAACTAATTCACTTAAATTAATAAGCCAATCAGGCTTTACTCTTTTGATGGCAAAGAGGAACAAAACAGGACTAGTTGGAGATACATAGCATTCGTGGGTCTATTCCAAAAATACAACATTGACTAGCTAAGTGGTAAAAGGTTGGATTGCCTGATACAAGTCCTTATTTTTTGAAATTTTGTTATACTTAGAAGACTAACTAGCTGGCTACTTAAACTCTCTGACGAGCCAACACAGTAGCCTTACCGAATCAAACGTCTACTATGTATGACCTGCTGTTCCTCGAATCAGACATGAAAAAAACAACTATGAAATATTGAAATAAATCAAACAAATTACCTGTGACTGCTGGTTAGCATGTCTATGAGACGGTCAGGGCGTTCCTTGTGTCTGTTAGCATACACATTAATAGCAGCGCCTAATACCTACAAAATTTCAAAAATACAAGATTAGTCATTCATGAAAAAAAGAATCTTGCTCTAAATGGGTGGCGGTGGATGGGGACCAAGGGTGGGGGGAAGAGCCTAGATTCCGGTCGCTTCACTTAATGTCTTATTTCATTTAACAAGAAAACTATCAAATACTGAAAATGGTAATCACTGAGGTCGATTTGATTACACTTGTTTCATTTAATGGATTGGACAGCATTTAGAGTTGATAATAAAACATGCAACTGTGCTAATGGCACCTCCATGAATCCAAAATACAAATAAACAGAGCATGCTTGACACCTTGGGAAGTTTGTTTAATACTTTGGACTGTATAAGGTACATTCAGTCAGAGCTAGTAGTAGTCTCAGTGACTTGTAGACCAAGAGATGCTAGTGGTACCCTTTTCACATAAAATTTCATTTTAGAGCACCATCACAAGCTAATTGGTAAGAGAAAGAATTTATTCCTCGAGTTCAATTGAATGCACTTTTGTGCATTTGATGTGTAACTATAGCCATTGCCATCCATGCATTAAGTTCTCACTTATTGGTGCTCACAGCATACAAGTTAACAGAGTATTGTATTCCATTAAAAATTCTTTTGGTAAGGAACCACTCAAGCTATAAAAATATACCTTCAAAAGGTCTGGGTAAGTACCAATATATTGAGTATACCATACCAAGAAAAGTACACTACCTGGTCCCAGTCATCATCATCAATTGTTCCTTTAATGTTTCTGAAAAATTCGGTCAACTGACTGCCTTTTTTTCTTTCAGCAAGCGATGCAGCAACACCGGCATATATGTCAACAGCTGCAAGGCATGGAGAATACTTCAAATGTTAAAAGCACAGCTGCATTAACTAAAGCTTCAAGAACTTGCCAAAAATTAAACAAATATGTCACCACCTGGAAGATTAAATTCATATATAACTTGGTATGCCAAATCAAAGTTCCTCTCAACAAGAGCTTCTGCAATCACACATCTTCTCCTGAAAAGCAGCAAGCACAACAAACCAGTCAACATTGTCATTAAAATTTAAGGCCGCTCCACTAACAATGGATCCACTCACAGAAGGTAAAATATTCAGTAATGTAGAGTAATTCTGGGCATGGTATAGCATCCTCATGTGGATGCCTGGTGAATGTAATTATACAGTCAAACCAACTTATGAGATGGATACTGAGAACTACAAAAGTTCCATCAAGCCTTGATTAACTTCAGCATTACATGTTGAAACCTGATGTTCCACCACCGTTAGCAATTCTTTGGACAAAAAAATTATTAGTCACTAGATTAACTTGAATTTTTACCCAAATCATGATAACGCTTAGAAAGGCCCTTCTCTTCTGCATTAATTTTTGAGTTATAATTTCTTCATTAAGATGCTAATAAAAGCTTCAATTAATATAGAATAGTGATTTGAAAATATATTTAAAAATAGCTGTATTTCCTCATTCCTAATAATAATACATAATTGGTGTCCTAATTACATCTGGAGCCAATCATGGTTGCCTAGTTGTTGACCAACAATTCCAACAAGTAGAAACATCATAAAAATCTTTTCACTACTCTGATATCTAAACGTAATTAAAGATGACGGTAACCTGAAGGTTTCTGGATCATTTGGATTTCCAAAAAGTGAATGTCTCCACTGTGGTCCATCTGAGTCATTAAAGGTTTTCACAACTTCCACCTGCAATTCCCAACAAATATAATCTAAAGATAAGACTTACCAATTAAAGCGACATTAAACGAAAGCAATTGGAGTCTGAATTTATTCTAACAAATACAATAATCAACATCCAGTTTGAATCAAAAAGATCCAACCTAATTAGATTACAACATTAGACAACTATTTAGAACTACGTCTCAATTATTACAATAATACTAGAACAGAAACTTGTCTTTGCAGCGGCACAGATAGCTTTATAGTTTATGGTGATGTAGCAAGGATTTGTTCGTGCTAAAAACACAAATATGATATCTGAAAAAAGATTCTTTGTTTAAGTTCATAAATTTCATTTCACATTGATTTTCATATTTTATATTTCAAATGTTTTTCTGTAGGTGTAGCTGGGGTTTCAGCATAACACAAGGCAGTGATAAGTGTATTCAGACTTTCAGCAAAATATCAGAGTCACAGACACCTATAAACATGAGAAAACCAAACTATCTCCTTGTACGTATTTATAGAGAATTCTATTATGTGTTCCATAATTTCAGAATTTACTTGGAAACTTTTTCTTCGTGTAAGGAACTGATCCTTTTATCATTCAAGAATATGCGCATCAAATTCTTTCCAAGCAGCAAAAGCCTTAATGTACGCCTAATGTCTTTCCCAAATCAATATATTACAAGCAGAACATCTTCTCTGGAAATGTCATTACCTGGATTGACAGTCTAGCTGAAAACTTGACAAGTCCTTCTTCTGTAAGCTTCTCAGAGGCACTTCTTCCTCTGGCACCCTTGGCAACAAGCTTGGTAGATTCTCCACCTTTGTATCGTGCTGATAATCCCTCGTCAAAATGCATCTATAGCAAATGGAAGGATAAGTAGCAACAGTGTATTTAGCAGATATTCAGTTTCACATGACTTTGTATGTACAAATTAGCCTTACTCATACCTGAGATATCTATATGGTTGATACTTTGCATATTTTTTAAAGTAGACTATATTGCTACTTTTTGGAGCATCTTTCCTTTTTCTTTGGATAATTATACTTTTTGTAACATCAATCCATGTAACTTTTCTGATTCTCTTACTCGGCATTTTAGATCTTAAATAAAGAAAAAAGAGTAGTGTATGATGTACCTTAGCATGTTCCAAATGTCTGATAGCTTCCTCTTGAGAAGAAGAATTCATAAATAACTGGATACAACAGAGTCCAGCTGCGACATGATCCTTCTTGATTACCTAAACCATCAAGTATATTTACGAAAAGCAATGACAAACTGTGCTTGATAGTAGAAAATGTAAAATGTGCATATATCAAGGGGGAGGGATGTGAGCTAATATATAATGATGATAGAATCCTTTTGTTATAGCTATTGCAGCCGCTGAAGCAGCTATTTATGCTAGAATTGACACCAAAGAAAGCCGGAAAAGACTAAAAGCTGGTGCGTAACAAACATCATATAAAACTGTAATCCATCCAATATTGATAGCAATTAATTCCCTTTATTTACCATCTCCATATTGTTATAAATACGTTAAAAGTTCAAGGAAGGAGAACCTTGCTAATTGTTCAGTCTACTCCATCAGCAAGAGCAACATGATAAAACAGCACACTCAATAAAAATCTTCTTGCTAAGTATTCATGGTTAGCAATCACCCCCACTGCCTCCCACCCAAATCCCCCTCCACACAAACACACACACACAGACACACCAATCTTAGCAGTTAGCACATGCAGCAGAATCATAACCTGACATCCAGACCTTTCAGCTGCATTACACAAAGGAGGTTGCAGTTACCTGAAATTTGTATAGATAATTGAAATGTCTGTGAGTTTCACAATACGTGCAAATACGACCAAGGGCAGCAGCTGTATATTGATTTACTAATGCATCCTGTTGTTTTGAAAATGAAATTCTTGTTGAAATCACTTCCTCCAGGACTGGCATAGCACCATAGCCAATGCACAAGTCACACAAATCATCAATGGTCCCATAATCAGTTGCCAAAGGATCTGGTCTTTGAGGGGAGGAGGATGAAGTAACTGCTGCCATTGTTGAAGGTTGAGCAGGTGGAGGAACACCAAAGGGAGGAAAGAATAACAAGCAAGCATCATTGAAGTGACCATGTTTAAACATAAATCCAAGCAAATGCTGACGAGCATACTACAAAGACAAAGGAAAGACAATCATATCAAAGAACTGATCACTGGGATGGGAAGAAACTAAAGTAACATATATTTATTATCATGAAAAATGAAGAATGAGAAATATAATTTATAGCAACGGAAATGCAGGTGTCAATAACCGCAAAGTGAGTGAGAAACAAACTGCAATTGAACACACTGCATAGTTACCGAGTTGTTACATAGCGAAAGCAATTCCAATATGACAAATTTCTTCTTCTTTTTTATTTTAAAAAATAACCATAGCATCTATCATAGAACTTTCAGCATGAGCAATAGGTTCAGGTACATGGAAATCTATGGAAAGAGGAACATAGGTTCAGCTTACATCTTGTAAATAGTTAACACACTCAGCATAACGAACACTGTCCAAGTTACTTCGTGGCCCATCTTCAGAGTCAGGGCCATATGGAAAATTACTATTAGTGGATTCTTGCAACCGTCTAGATCTCTCTGAACGAGGGAAGGTAGATGGCATGTACAGAACATTGAGATATGAATCAGCAGAAAGAGAATCATCCAAGATAGTTGGTGCACTTTTGGCCAAATGTTCATACCTGCAGCATAAACTGCGTTAGAAGATTCCATGCCATCATATACAACCATTTGTTTCCACACACTTTTTCTTTCACATGATAAGGTTCTTAATAGCTTATATATAACTCCAAAAGACATGGTAGTGCGAGCCTTAGAAAGATCATGATGCAGGGTGCAATCATTCAATTATTAAACCCTGCCTCATGTTGAAGTATTTGGACAGTAGCAATCAACTTCTTGCTCGTTTGAAACCTATTTCAAGTCGCATGCATCTTACATGGAACGAACAGCTGACACATCCACAGGTGGTCCTCCTTCGATTGTGTTAATGATCTCTAGAATGACTGGTGCATGATCACCCTTGTACAATTGAAAAGCTTGCCTGAGCCATAAAATAAGTGAAATAATAATAACAAATTCAGCATTACAGGAATCCAGAGTCTAACTTATGCTCTTCTTGCTAAATGAATAACAACATTAAAATACATTTAAACATACTTGAACTTTACACGAGCTTGCGAATAGTGCTCCATCCGAATCAAAGCATGTCCCCACGCATTCCACACAGGAAAAACATCAATCTGAGAGAAATAGAACAATTCACAACCCCAAGACATCCAAATGGAGCAGTATAATTAATTACTAGAATCTCAGCACAAAATAGTTACCTTACACTTCCTGCAAGTATAAACAGCCATGCTGTACCGTTCATCAACAATCAACCTGTCTCGGAGACCGGCAGATGAATCCTTGTCAGCAATATCATCAAGAGAAGCAGCTATTCCAGATCCCAGAAGGCTTTGAAGAAGTTCAGCACGTCCCAGCCAAACATCTGCTTGTGACAAAACTTCAGATAACTCATCAGTGGACTGACTACCCACACTTGAGCTACCAGCATCAGAGGATGCATCATCAGCTTCCCTGCTTCTTTCAGAATTACTGGACAAATCACTGCCCCCAGTAAGTTTTCTCAGTAGCGATTTAGCATATATTAGTCCCTGGACATGTAAAATTAGACAAAATTCATAACTTAGATAATTATCAGTACTGTATAATTAAAACAGAGAAAAATAGGTGGTGGCATTTAAAACATAATGAAACCACAATGAGGAATATAACTACTTCTAGCTATTGGCAGTTTAAGTGCTTGGATAGCCAGATACCTGGACAAATGTTTCTGTGGCGTGATATGCACGACCAATTGTTTCCATTGATGTATTCTCAGGCAACTGTTTAGACCCCAAAACAGTCTTCATCTGATTAACACATAAATCCAGGGCACTTTTGGCAGACACAAACTCATCAGAACACAAGGAAAGCAAAGCCTAGAAAAAGGGGAAAAGAAGAATCAGCAGATCAAAAGGTCCAATGATCAGAACATAAGAGAAAAAAAAGTGCCACACATCTCAACTATATTTCAACAGTAACTCCAAGCGTACTAAAAGCTTAGCAATACTACAGTAGTAGGTAGTTGATTTAAAATAAAAGCCTAACACGAATTTTGCTCCCAACAGACAATCATAGAAATTTTTTTATGGAAATACTCATTAGAGATCTGGTCCAACCGATCCCACAATGAGATAGCATAAACATTCCTAGAGAATTGAAGTAATTCTACCATGATTTGTACCACAATTATTGAGCTAGGAACCAATAGACATTGGCCACACAGTTCACCCCCATTAACTAAAACATATTTTCCTGTACTGTTACGCACCTTGAAGAGAATAATGTCAGGGGAACTTTCATATCTGTGAGTTGATCGAACAACTTCATCTTTACCAGCATCACCGGTTAGCATCCATTCCTCAGCAATTGAGACAGAAGGAAACCGCTCTTGACCATCTGCATAAGATGATACACGATCCTCTTGAATCCCAGCCATTGCCTCCCAAGTAACTCTTTCAGAAGGTGGCAAACCAGAATTCTTTCTTTTTCGATAAACATCTTTGGGGGCAGCCTTGTCCCCAGTGTTACGCGGAGTCCAAGAAAAAGCTCTACGAGCTTCTTTTTGTAAGTTGCTTAAACTGCTGGTGAAGGATGACTTTGCAGGTACACCTGCTCTCGTTTTTGGTTTTGGCCTTGTTCCAGAAACAGATATCCGTAGCTCCCGAATTGGAGAGCTAATACTGACAGCAATAGCTTTAGCAGCATATGATATAATTACACTGTTGTCTCTCAATGAAGGAAACTCTTTAAGGATCTGTCAGACAGATTATCAAAGATAGGATTCAGAATCCATATGATGGGAAATATAAGCCACAAACAAGTTCAAGGGAGAAGAACAAAGTGAAAGAAGAAATAAAAAAGAAAGTGCCATAAACTTCGCTCTCCAGATACAAGATGAGGAACCAGGAACCAGTAGTCAACCTCTCATGCTATCATGAGTGGTATTATTTATAAACTACAAAATATTATTTGAAAATAAAAAGCTAGAGAAGGCATCTAAGAAGTTCCTTAAGTATAATACCACAGAGGCTGATTGCAGTTGTTTCCTCATCAGCAGAACCTCCAATATTAAATGTGGGTGCTCATGCAGGGAAGAACAACGTTGCTGCCATGGCAATGGCAAGGCAGCCAGAACACGAAGACCTAAAGCCCATGAGTTAAGTCTAGAAACTTCAACATCTGACAGATTCCCATCTTGTCGCTTCAAGAAGAAGTGTACCTTTACAAAAGGACAGAATGAATCATTTACAAAGTTTTTTCAAACTCAATGAGCATAACTTACAGGATAATCAAATCCCAAAAAAAGAGGTGACGAAAACAATTAATTACAAGAAGTTGCTTTGATCGTAGGTTGGGTAATAGTTGCATTGCACCCATAGCAACCGGTAGAGCATCATCAGAGTCATGTAGTGACGATAAAAAACGTGAAGCTTCTGCCGGACCTCCCCCATTCAAAGGATCCGCTGTGAGAAGCTTCACAAGCTGTCGGCCCTGAAGTTCTCTCCGCAATTCAGCTGACAATCCAGCACTTTCAGCAACTTCCAAAGCAGCAGAAACTGCTCCTTTTTCAGCTAATCTTAGTGCTAAGCCTTCAGGATCTTGCTTACATTCACCTTCAACCTGATATTTCCAGGAAAAGAAAAGTAGCATAACAATTGTAAGTTAGAGTCAAGCATGAAAGAGGATTACCACCTTCTCATTTAATTCAGACACAGAAAAGAATACAACCTCTTGCCAGCTTCCATGGTGATTATCTACACTTAATATATGGCTGTACCTCTGCAAAGCTTGTCTCCTTTGCAAGACCTGAATTACCAAAAGAATACAACACTTCCCCAGTAATTAATGCAACAAAGCAAAGTCATATCAAGCAGCTTCTATAAGAGGAACAAGAAGAAAACCAATTACTAATGAAATCCAGAACCTCATTCCTAACTGGATCACTTTGAGGTAGGTGGCAGCTGCACATGGTTAGAACATCCAAAGCAGCATCAAGTTCCCATCTGTGCATGTACCTGAAAAATTGAAATTTGAGAGAGAGCCCACAAACCCAAGCATATTATAAATCTTCCATGAATTGCAACTTAAGCATTGCCGGTGGCTAAAACAGGCTTGAGAGTAATGCTTAATGACAAAGGTTAGCTATACTCGATCCCTTGGGATACTTTGTCAACTGCTCTTATTTAGTACAATCTTGTTTCTATAGATCTTCCAGAAAGCAAACAGCTGGGTTTTGTAGGCAGTTGGATGTTGAGAAGGGAAATATTTTGTAGCACCCAGACATCCCACATAGCCTCCTAACTTTGACACCTGTACAGACTAGTCATTTCTTACATCATCAAGGCCCGCAAACAATACCTTTGACATCCTACTCCAAAACAAAAAGAGGTTTGCTGATTTTCAAATTTTGAAATTGACTGATGTGAAGCAAAAACGTTTCCCAATCAAAAGCAAGTGCTCCTGGATATATTTAATCGGTTACAAAAGCATGTTGCTAGTACCATAAGTGACAAAAACATATATGTTTCTGGCCTACCATGCAACGTAGGAAAATGTCCAAGTTCAGAGATCTAAGATATCATGGAGAAAATGACAAACAGATTAGAAACAATTCAAAGCATTCTTTCTAGCCCTTCTGTGTACGCTCAAACTGCAAAAAATGACTTAAACAATTACATTAAGCATAAATCATTACAGTAGAGAAAAGAGATCAAGGCTTTCACATACTTCAGGGCAAGGCGAGCTGCCAATTGTTTATCCTTCAACCGCAGGCAATATTGCCAACTATTGCTCCAGATGCCATGCCCCGCATAACCTTGATGTTGTCCAGAGGATGAATGGATTTCTTCTCCACGTTCGATTAGTAGTTGAAGCAACAAGTCTGAGGCTCCATTTCGTAGAAAGCGATCAGACAGTGCAAGAGCATCCATTAGTTTCCCTTCATCTATCAATCTAAAAGGGGGGGAAAATTATTGGTATGACACTATAATCACAGCAAAAGATAAATCCTATTAGTAACCACAGCTAAGCTCAATTCTTTGCTCCTAAATAATGGTGAAAGGCTTGCGCCAAAACTGAAACCTCACATTGTGATACTTATAAAATTTAACAATCATATGTAACTGAAAAGTGATGCAGTAATTCTCACAATTTTGGACAAAATACATAGAAAAAAAGGATAGTACCGTTCCACTGCTTTCTCATATGGGTCTTCATTCTCCAAACCAAAGGAAAGAAAAACTGTACTATCAACTTCAGCTGTTTCAGGTTTTAAGCTATCATGCCATGGGTCTAGAGAAGTGCTATCTTTAACATTGAGGTCCATGTTTGCTGAGATGCTAGAATTACCGACAGTTTCATCAACTTCTGACTCGGTGTCACTGTCAGATTCACGCAGTCTCTTAATAACGGTTCTTGATTCAGGCTTAACCTTGCCATCATCAGCTCTTTGCATAGCTGTCACAGCAAATTCTGAAACCCTATGAAGATTAGTCTGCATTTGTATCCATCTATTCAAAGTTGGGAACCTGTTTCAGAAAAGCGAAAATTAAACGAAGTTGTGAAACAAATGAGATACAAGTGCATTAACATTCGGCACGGCATGCATGGCACCTTTCAGATTGATCAAGAGCAAACTCATAAAACAAACGATCAGCATCAGGTGCTTGCATTAAATCATCATTCAAGGAGCTAGATATAGTAGAGTCACTGCCACTGTACAACATACTGCTTCCAAAAACACAAGCCAACACAGCCCTGACAGGAGATATTTTAACCAAATGTTTCACTATATCCAATTGGAGAGGGTACAGAGGTATTCCAGGTGTTGCAGAGAAACGACTGTAACAGCTAGGCTTAGCTTCTTTCGCTGAAGGAGAAAGCACTTTATTTTCTGAACAACTACGAGGACATGTAGGAATGACGGGAATGCAAGCCCATCCATGACCAGACCGTGGAGGATAAACTGGTGGTACACATGCTGAAATCACTTCATGAACAAAGTCAGCAGACATTATTTCTGCTACTTTGCTAGCTGCATCAGTGCTACCTCGGTCAAAGACCAAACGAGTTAAAAGCTGAAAAGCAAAAGAGTAAAATGAAATTTTCTGTATGCAGAAAAGAAATCAAGCTAATTAGTTAAGGCTATTATTTTCTCTCTTTTCTTGGGTACAATGGAATATCATATTCCCCAAAGAAACTTGCATTCAACTAAAAGCAAAATATATAATATAAACTAAGGGGTCCTTCACTATGGTATTCCATCAAGAAACAAGAAGAAAGCTATTGACACCATGATAAAAGATCATTGAAAAGCATGGCAACACACTCTGCTTCAGGAAAATAATCTAGGAAGCAAGGAAAGAAAAAACCTTACATCTTTAGGCCACTCGTATACAAGTGAGAAAAAGTTAAAATCATGAGTTGTATCTGTTCCATCCACTATGTCACCGATTGCGGCAATATGGAGAATAAATTGGGATAAATAGGTGGAGGGCTTTGCACTTAAAGGACCAAACAGTCTCTTCCCAGTATCCTTCATATCATAGCCACCAGGCTGCACACTACTATCTCCAGCCATGGAAGTTAATGATGTCTGTTTGACAGCCTTTAACCCAAGCCCGAGAACCCCATCCTTGCCAAGGCTGGACTGTACCTTCCGATCAGTACCTGGGCCTTCCCCTTTAGTAAAATTTACTTCTATTTCTTCATCAGTGATAGCTCTTGCAAGATTGTGAAGCTTACCTAAGGTTTAACGGCACAAGACACATGAGAACCACAGGAACAAATTTACTGCAGTAAACATCAAAAGAATAACAGCACCACCAGTAAAATAGTGCACAGGATCCCTTTTTCCTGAAGAACCTAAAAAAGAATAAGTACCACTAAGAAACTGTCGCTTGCCCATATGAGCATCTTCAATCATCTGATGTAGCAGTGCAAGTGCACGTTCTCTTTGTCCCTGTCGATGAGAGTCCTTAGCTGATGAAATAGAGATCTCCCCTGTCAGAATGGCCTGAAGAACTGGAGGACTATCCTGGAAGAAAAGGTCAGAAAGAAGAATCAGAAAACCTGCAATTAACTCACAAGAAGAGCAATTGATTATTTGTTTTTTAGATCACCTAGAAAAAGGGAGAGGAGAAAGGGAGGCAAGAGGCAAATGCATACAAAAATGACCATTCAAGAAAATTCAAATTCTGACCTGTTCCAAGAACTCATACAGTCGTTTGAGGACACGCCGTAATACCGTAATAACTCCAACTTCATGGATCTGATCCCAATGAGTGGAACCCACCTTTGGAGAACCTCCTGGATATATCTCAGATAACATAACTTGAGCCTAAACATAAATGGAGTCAAACATCAATAACAATATGACCACAAAACTTAACACATATGCAAGAGTCTTGTTAGGTTAGAAGTAGAAAGAAAAGTTAGAGCCTACAAGTGTTTTCCCCCCTACAAGAACATTTCTTAAAATCATGAAGAAAGACAAATATGGAATAATATATTGTTTCACTCAAATCTCACCTAGCAAGTCATACTTAAAACAAGAACAAGTTAAATGATGTTATCCTTAATTCCACATTGGTTAAATCAAATTGACCTTTCCACATACAACAATTAGGATCAAGTTGGAAGCTTAATATGGTATTAAAGCTAGAATTGTTTGTTGCTCCTCTTGTACTCCAGATCATATAATCATTCCTCTTAATTGTTTTATGGAGGAGGGAGGCTGTGCAGGCAGGATTAAGTGGTGGTCTTATCTGACATCGGTTTAGCTTGGGATATGTACTGGGTTTATATTCAAATTGAGCTCTCCTCCTATGGCAATTGCTTTTCAGATAGGGTGCAAAACAAAACATTTTCATCGAGAAGAGCATGAAATAGGCTTTCTGTTGAAGACCAGCAACATTGATGGCAAAAGAATGTTGCTTTGGTAACAATCATCACTCAATGATATAAGGAATTGCCTAAAGAACTAGATGAGGAAAAAGGTAGTTCCATGAAATTTCGTAAAATGATAACAACAAAAACTTCATAATTAATACAGCCAACTAGACATTAAAGCAACAATACTAAATCACTAACATTAATAAAAGTTAACACTAAAGCTATTGACTGAGAATTACCTGATCTAGAAGCTGTTGACACATACTATTGGACCTTGCTGAAGTTGCAGCAACATCAATGCACAGAAGAATCTGCAGGACAAAGGAAAAGATCTAATATTTTCCAAATTGGAGATGTGAAAGGGGAAGAAAGAGTTAAAAAGTAAGTAAGCACTTACAGCAGCCAAAGGACCCAATTGAGAGCGCAACAAAGAAAAATCCAGATCCTGTACCGGAGAAGTGCCATCAGCCACACAAGACACTGCATTTTCTACCTGCAAAAATCACATCATGAGCCAGGGAGTTTATCACAGGGGTGAATAACAGGTAAGGGAAGGGTCTCAAGAAACCCAAGTGCTATGCACCACAAAAAAAAAAAAAAGATTAAGTTGTATCAGCAAATGACCTGTGTCTCTTATTCATTGCAACCATTTCAGCCGCTCTAATAGCAATACAAGGTCACTAATTTATCTGCCACCTCAGAGAGGGCACCAACATGCCCAGTGCTTTTCTTACCAATATTGTTGAAGGCAAAGAACTAGTCTATTTCACTTCGATATCTCAGGCCACAATCTTCTAAAACAAACGTATGATAAAAAGAGCATAGAACCACATATCTCAAAGTGGTAAGGAACCAGACCTCATCAGATGAAATTTTGACTAAAATCAAATAACATGACCATAGATTTTTTTATTTTTTTGAAGATCTATGTGCATGACACAGATCTTAATATAAGAGCAGATTGGACTTTCACTTGATAGAAACAAAAGAGAATCCTGGTTCCTAATAGAATACACAGAAAATCTGAGAACTGGCTCAATCTTTACTACCGAATAGGTGATGGTAAAAAATTGCTTACAATAATTAACAATCAAAACTTTGAGGACAAGACCAATCCCAAAATTCCATTATGGACACAAAATCCTCAAATTTGAAATAACCCCTAAAAGTTCTGGAAATCATCAAATCAGTACAGTTAACCTTAATATGAGTCTGCAAATGCACAGCCTTCGCACAAAACCCTCTAAAAGTATTTTCCCAATTTTACCCAAAACCCTCTAACTCTAATAGAAAAATTTTAAAAACATTCTTAGAGCGTCACTTCCATGCCTCAAATCATTTTATTTTCCTAGCATTTTAATGATGTCAAAATCACCACTCAAAATACCAGAAGCTGCCAAGATAGCTAGATTGATCATTCCTTAGTATAAAGTTTTTTGAACAGAAAAGAATTGATAAGTACCACTACAAAATAAGCTATAAATAGTATGGTGGAAAAAACAATGTGAAAGTATATCTGAAGAACTTATATGGTAACTGATCTAGTACTTACATGCACTTTTCCAAAGGCCTTATCTACCCACTCAGCTAATTCAAGGGTAGCTCTGTCTTCTGCAGATAATGAAAATCGATGAACTGCCTCTTCTCCAATGTCATATTTTGCTCTTTGCATACAACTGACAGGAAAATAAATAAATAAATAAGAGAACCTCAATACAATTTTTAAGTTTTATCGATAATTATAACTATAAAGAAAAATCAATATTTTCACATCCAAAAGCATGATTGATCATAAATATAAGAAGTATGCTGTATTGAATTACTTCCACTTTCCTACTTCAACTCCTACTCTAATTTATATCATGTCACACTTTTCTCCTAGACATATTTACTTTACATGTTCGAAGGAGATTTCATAAGAATGATTCAATGCATCATGAAGATAATAAAAGAAATTTAATGTCTGGCTCAACATAAGAAACTATTAAAAACTATTACAAACTTAAAAACTATTAAAAAGGTATCTGAGGTATCCCCGCAGCAATAAAAAATGGTGATTACCAATTCCAAAAGATATTTAGCCGTATGGAATAAACAAACTTGATTAACAGGTTCATATCTTATGAACCTGCTATGATAATGAGAAACACATTACCACACCACTTTTTGCTTTTGATTAGTAGAAATTAACAAACTGATTCAAAAGTTTTATCATCAAGCTTACAGGTTAAGTAGTTTAGACGGAGCTGCTCGTAATATGGTCAATGCTTCCTTCCAACTCCATGGCCTTTCAGATAATGGGAGAAGACGTTGCAAAATTGATAATCGCCATTCCCAATCTTCAACGAAACGTTTACCCATTGAGATTCTCCACTCCAAGGCCTGCCTTCCAGACAAGTTTAAACCATCATTGGATGCATGATCCTCCCCAGTTATGCTTGACGGAAGACTATGACGTACTATATCAAGTAGCAATCCTATGAAAGAAATAACCATTTTGTTTCCACCTTCATAAGTAGTTAAATCACTATGTTCCCCACCACATTCAGCGGACTGTTCAAAAAGGCTCCCTGGTGAGGCACAATGCGTCAAATTGAGAGAGATATCATCCATATGTAAAAGCGAAATTATAACATTCACCATCAGTATCTGCATGTGAATAAAATCAACATTATGTAAATTTTGGTAACATAAAACTAAAATGGGAAGTCTAACAGCTTTACTGAGAAAATAAGAGAATTCAAATACAACAAAACAAAAAAATGACAATATGAAGGACTTAAAGAAAAACCTAAAAATTTGCTAAAAGCAAATAATAATAATTGAGTTTGTAGCAAAGGAGTCTGATACAAGCATACCCATCTGAAAACATTTCTACAGATAATTTACAATCTAATATATTTTTCAAAGACAATTTTCAATTTTCCATCAATGAAAAAAAGCACAAAATAACACCCATAAGAAAATAAAAGTTCTTCAAAAAATTCACTCTAAAAGATTACCTTGCGTGGAATATTTTTTATGGCTTTCAGATGGTTCTTTAGGTCTTGCAAATGACATAGTGCTACTTGATGAGTCTCTTTCTCACCAGTTACGCTCTTTTGCATTGCTCCTAGTGCAAGAACAGTTGATTCCAAAGCATAACGCATGTGCATAAGTTCAATATCTTGCATCCTATCACATTAAGGAAATGTAAATAAAGAACAGTAACCCAGAGAACAAAAAGTTCTTTTTCATATAAGCGATACCAGGAAGAAAAAAATGTGTATAAAATGGAATAATAGCAGCCAGTAATAACGAGATCCATTATACATTGAAGCACAACAAGTATATGATGTGGTAACCTAGGCCTAGTTGTAAATTTTATATGCTAACAGTTTGGAAGCAATAGTTTCAACATCCAATTATTATACTAACCTTAAGTAAAAGATGCCAGTAGTAAATAGTGGCAACTTTAGCCAGACAGTTGAAAATTACATGAAACATTCTTGAGATAAAAAGTCATAACACTTTCCAAAATCCAGTGATGTAGACAGCTTTTGAATTTATAGGACAAAAATGTCAAGTAAATGGTGAATTCTTACTGTACAAAACATTACATCAGAAAAACGCTTTACAATCGCATCATATACAGTCAGTCTGGCACCAAGACTACCCCTGTACAATTGGCTACATAGCGCTCCACTACAAAGCAAACTAAGTTTCATTTGTGCTAATGTAAAACAAAGAATCACCAGTGTGCCAATGAAACATTTTAATCTGTTAGCATAACTTGTTAGTTTCAATAACTATCATTGTTACAGTTATAAATCTTTTACAAGGGCAGAGTAAATAATACCATCAGCCTATTAAAGCACATATCCAAGCTAATAATTTTTCAGGAAGTAATATTATTCTGGTCTAAAGGCCAGAGCAAATAATACAAAACTTTGCAAAACAAAACCAACTCCCTGAACCAACCAGTTTTTCACCACCACGGTACAAATAAGCAACAAAATTTGATTATATGGAATACCTAGCTTAGTTCAAACTTCTACAGAGGGCCACCCAGCCTTTCAAAATTGAATCAAGCTTTGAGAATGGAATTTATAGCCAGTGTGACAATAATATCAAGTGAAATTACTCAATCTAAATACCTTTTCCAGGACTCAAGAGTACAAGCAATTGGCTGCATGCTAATCAATTCAAAAGCATCCTGAAATTTTATGCCTGGAACAACATCAAACAGTACCTACACCAAAGTAATCTAGTTACAACTTAATACAACATTAAAAGGAGAAGAACAATGTTTACAACTTATAAAAAGCAAATTTTCACGGACATGCTTCTATAACCAAACTCCTTTACATGTTAGCAATACACACTCAAGAGAATAAACAGGCTGTTCACTTAAATGTCAAATTAACTCTTCAAATACTAAAGAATTGACTTGTCAAGACACTCCACACAGAAATTATTCACACTAACACATCTAAAATTTAAGTGTTTAAAGAGGAGTTTGCTTCCTCATTTCTTTGATGAAAAAAGACACAGATTTGAACTGTTAATGCTTTCACTATTGATCATATAGCATCATGGATATTTTTGACAGGTTAGTTATCCTCCTCTTTATTGGTTAATAAGTCATTATTAGCAGAAGGAATCAGGTAAAACCCTACAAACATAGACCAAGCCAAGTTCAACAGAATATTCACCAACCGATAAAAAAAGATATATTAACAAAAATGTATAACTATTTATAGCAGCATACAGGTTATCAGCAATGTGTCAGATGTGAATACATTTCTAATCACCATTTAGATTCTCACAACATGCAAATTATTTTTTATCTGATGGTAAAACCACATGAAGCATGCCATTGTTATATAGTCATAAAGTGTGCCTGGGTGTTTTGGGCACGGTCAAATATATATTTTGATCCATTTAGTTAGTTTGTGTGCTTTCATGTTTGAGTTAAAAGTACAATGCTTTATATAGCACCAGACACAGCTTTACTGTTATTGGTATTATGAATAAAGTTGTACTCAGCAAAATGTTTATGGAACCTTACTCGAATGGGAGTTTGGACAGAAAGTCTTTCCAACACAAAATTTTCAACAAATGTGTCTAACTGAACATCCTCACTTCCAGATGCTATGTTTTCATCTCCAGACAACAGTAATGAGAATTTTGAACTCCATGGTTGACCGGAATTGGCACAAGCAACGAAAGAGGCAATATCAAGGTGATAACATAATTGATCACAGAGATGAACCACACAAGATACCTGGCAAAAATATAAAGAACAAAATATAAATTTCATTTCTTACCTATACAATATTCAACTATAACATTATGAAAGTTCAAAAACAGGAATTACCTCATCTGACCGGTTTCCATAGAGAGAAGATTCTTCAAGCCGAAACACTTGTGATTTACTAGTCCAAAGCAATTGCATTAAGTTCCGCCTCAGCTTTGTTTTACCAGGCAGCAAATCCCAACCCATTGCAGCTACTAGGGGCCGAAGCCGAGGGAATAGTACAAGAACCTACATAACAAACAACTCATATTAAAAAAAAAAAAAAGCCTAATATTCAAGGTTGGCAAAGGGAACAAGCAACTCATTTACTAATGAATGGAGATTTCAGGGCTGCGCATTAACTTTAAAGTAAAATAAGACACATACATTTGCTGCTTCTTGAATGTTCTCCCTTTTTATGGCAGACAAAGCTGTATTCATCACACACTCTAGTATATGTAAACCAGAAATGCGGGCATAATGGAACATGTCTCTCATGCAAGAACTTGCTGCAATATTCAAAGGCAAATGCTTGTTATTTAAATCTGCATCAGGTTTCAATTCCACTAAATACTTTTGAAAATGCTCAAGAGGTGGTGGAATTTGGTCGTTGTCAACAGCTCTATACATCTCAATCTCTTCAAAAAGCAACTCATCGTGAATAACCTGCAAGAAAGCATGTTAAAATATACCATATGTTTTTACTACAGCAGCATTGACTTCTATCTGAAAATCGCACACATTTTAGCCAACATTAACATCACAAGAACCAAAAATAGATCATATGAAAACTAGCCAAAACCACTTGGAGGCTTTAGAAAACACACCAAAGCCAATAAATTTTATTACATGTGAAACAAAATGAAATGAAAAATGTTAATTTTGAGGAGTCTAAGGAATTTACTTAATACAGTAGTGAGAATTAGAATTCTGACCAAACATGATGATATGAAACTAACCCAAATATTCTATTATAAACAGGTTATGGCAACTCCAAAACAGACCTCATATTAAGCAAGCAAGCATGGCTTGTACAAAAAATTGTATGCAATATACAAGGATTCCACCAGCATTGAATCCTCTCAACTTTAAAACAGCAGATGGAATGAGGAGAATTATTGATGTTAGAAGACAAGAAAAGAATGTAATACTTGAATCACTTGAACAAGATGCCTGCAATTTGATGACAGAGCTTCTCCATAAATCCATAACAACTTCTCTTCTGTGGAATGTCGAGACCGTCCAAATCTTTCCTTTTCTGATAAAACCCTCTTGAGGAGATCTTGCAGCAGTTTTCTATTAGAAATATCAAATGAAATATATATATAAATACCTAGAAAACAATGGATGAAATTATGCCAATGCCAAAGACATGTCTTTGGAACCAGCAAAGGCATGAGCCTAGGGAACTATACCTAGAACTTACAAGAGAATGAATGAAAGCATGACAATAATAAACATAGGTCTTTCAAACAACCAAAGAGATATAGGGAATAAAAAAATTGGCCTGATACAGCATATAAAGTTAATTTGTAGATAACTTCTGTCAGTAAAAACCTTCCACTAAAATTTACTTGCAGGAAAAAAGTTTATGAAGAATTCTAAGAAAAGTTAGCAGTAGTAGAAAAAAATGCTTATAAACATCTTTAATTCATGAAGAAAGATAATATTCCATCAAATATTTACAAGACCACATTGGTATTAGTTCATTATATAAAACTGTTTTTCCCTTACATCTAACCATCCTCAGCATATATAAAATGGTTCTAGTACAAGCACTAGTCAATCTAAATGTATTGGCTCGGTTACCTCCAGTTCATACAAGATTTGTGTTCGAAACTATGATTTCATGATGGAAGATACAACAAAAGAAAAAGGAGCCTTATTAAATTACATAGAAAAGAATTTTCCATATCATTTACCCATAAACCTTAATCAAAATATTTAAATTTCTTCTTTTACTCACCAGCATCCACCCCTGCCCCTTCTTTAATATCTATTTTCTGCCCTTTTTACCACCTTGATTGTAAAATGAACAAAATGCTGCAACCATGTTAATAATCTATGGTAACAGAGCAAGCAACCCTTTGGCTGGAAGTTGGTAATTGGTAGGCCCAATACCCCAAGCCACAAGAGGAAGATAGTTGCTCCAATATAACACACACAGCTGACATACGAGATGACTACATGTGGGACAGTTGGACTATACCTGGCAAGTACCACACCAAAATATAAAAGGCACAAGTAAAGGCTAAGAAATGAGGATTCCAGACATTCCACCTTCAGCCTCTCAACTCTCTTGCTTTCCTCCCATTTCTTGTTGTTCTCTTCCTCCTCTCACAAACAATAACTTGAGCGTCAAAATGCACCACGAGTCTTAACTCCAGTATCCCCTGACCTATGCACCACGAGTCTTAACTCCAGTATCCCCTGACCTTCTTTTTTCTTCCTTGACATGTCAAACAAAGCCCACCAACTAAGCATCCAGTGGATTCCTACCTCACCCACCTAAAAGACCATCAACAATACATAGCTTCGACCTTTTATAGAAGCAGATGCCACATGCTTTGCTTATTTTCAACACTTCTACAATTCCTATCCAAAAAATCACCGCTAGAAAATTACTTCTGTAGTTGGCATTTGGCATCTTAACCCCACTTAACCGTCACTTATACAAGATGCTAAAACTAAATTTCACCCGTAAAGGCAGTGGATTAAACCAAGTATGATAAGATATAAAGTGCAGAGAAGATCTAAAATGTTTTTTTTAAGGAGAGCAATGCTAATCGTGTCAATGTAATTCAGCCCAAGCAGAAAAAGTGGGAAGCTAGTCAAAGCTCTTAATATCACAATTGGATCTAACTTTTTATTTCACATCTAAAAATGTCTAAATATCATAAGCTAAGCATCATGAAGGACCAACTACACTGCACTGAAACAGTAACATCAGACTCATTTTAGCAATAAATGCACATACCGATACTCAAGCTCTTCGACTCCATAATCAAGGTGAAGAAAACGAATACGAGAAACCGCTCCTTCAATATCCGCATCCTTCACGCGTTCCTTAATAGCACCCAAATGGGCTAACTGAACACTCTTTTGTATCAAACCAAGAACCCCCTTGTGTTCCTCATCGAATGAATCCACTCTAATCTTTTCCTCTCTTCTTACCATTATAGCCATCCCGAAATCAGCACCCTCCAATCCTTTCAATTGCCTCTGAATATTCCCACATAAGGCATCGAAAACATCCGCGTGATCCATAATCACCTTCCTTAAGCAAACCATTTCTTCTTCCTCAATCAAAACCTTCTCCAAAACAGCCTTATGCTCCTCTCCACCATCACCATCACCATCACGACCTTCCATGATTACATCCGGTCTTAACCTCCTCATTCCCAACTCCAAAAGTCTATCTAAAACCCTAACACAATCTCCCAGTTCACCATTTCCCTCTTTCAAATCCTCACTTTTATCTAACAACTCAGGTTTCTCTTCCTCAAAACCCTCACTCTCACTTTCCTTCTCTCTTTCAATCTTATCCAGATCAACATCTCTTCTCAGACTAGCCAGCACCTTATCTATCAAAACTTGAACTAATAACAAAAATTCCGCCCGTAGCCGCAATGTATCGGGATCGAAGCTCCATATTGATGTAGGATCATTAAATTGCAAGAGTTCGAGAGTAGAAAGATATGTTAGAAGAGCTGGCGATGGACATGAAGGTGACCAGGCAATGTTCTCGAACCGACCCGAGTTAGCAACGATCGTCTGAAGGATTGCCAACGCAAGGTCGGGGTTTTTGGTTCGTAGAGCGAGAAGCGTGCCTCGTAACGGCTCGAATTGAGCTAGGTGGAGATGATTCGCTGCTAGGCGCGAGAGGAGTTCAGTTTCTTTGTCCATTGGAAAATGGAAATGGAAATCAAGTTAGTTTTTGGATATTTATTTCGGTGACAACTTGTGATTGATCATGTGCTCATGATGCAGCATGACTGGATCATAATTTGGTGGTTGGGTACCGGGAAAACGATTGAAGGAGTTCGAATTATAGTTTAGGAGATGAAGATGGTGAAAACAGGGATTAGATTTGATTCACGTTTGAAAACTTCTAGGTGCCAAACCTGGGTACAAAATGAGGATGATGGGCGGGGGTGGTTCATGGTTAAGCCCTTAACGACGTCGTATTGAATGTCATCTTCCGGGGTGCCAATCTACCAGGGCCCGTTTAGCAAAAACAGTTGCATCTGTTGGGCTTCTGCAAAAGATCCAGTGCCTATTCCACCGACTACTCTGATGGATTTGATTTGGGTTAGACCAACCCGCTGGGCCAGTTCAGAAAGAGGCAACCCATCAACCATAAATCTATTATGATTTGCCCAAGTTATTATTATTTTTTTTAACAAAGAAAGCACTTACTTAATAGATGTTCATAACATAAATCATTTGAATTAAATTAATACTCCTGTAAGCATTATCTTACTCGTGTACGGAGCATTTAGGTTGTTTGTTTTTTCTCTTGTTTTCCTAACGTTTTTGGGAGGCACGGGCGGGAAGCCGCCATCAAAGTACCATTCTCTGCATATATAAACATAAAAAATGATGCAAGATGAACACGGAAGATGCCTTATTTTAATATCAAACTGGATATGGAACTGAGAGCATATTAGAAACACACACCTTCTTCACTACATAGCTAATAAGAGCAAATATTATCAAACAAATATTCAGAAAATAATGTCTCATAGACTGCTGAGTGAATCTGCTCTCTTTGCCCATAATTTCTCTAAGACGATGAGCTTGACCCTTATCAATTAACTGCAAGCTCAATTATCAACGTCATTTACTTCCAGCCTTAAGAAACCTACACAGAAGTGCTGCAGGTACCATATTATGATGTTAGTGTTTACTAAAATGAGAGTTACCTGAGATTATAAAAATCATCATAAACAAGCACTCTAGACAGTAAAAGAACTTAAAAAGGTTAAGAAGCCAAGCCAAACCGCATGACATGCCTGTGCTGTAATGTTAAACTAAAGCATCTTTCTTTCCATTTCTTGTCTTAAACTAAGTTCTTGTCTTTGCTCTTTAAGTTTTTGTCAAAACTAGGATCTGTAGATATATGGCAGGTGAAGGTAAGTTCCACACTCACGGGAAGGAACAGGAGTCATAAAGGGATTGAAAGACGTGATCTATAAGTGAAAGCAATTTTTTATGGGAAACTTCCACATGGGACCCAAACTTTTTGAAATATATTTTGTATCAGAGCATGTAATGGAGTTTTATTTTGAATGAGCCTCACAACATCCATGAATATTTTATAACTTACATGAAGACATGCTAAAAGAAATACCTTTCCTAACGGGACTGCTGGCAGACTAGACTAAACAGATGCGTCTTCATCCACAAGCTGAACTAATTAGAGGAATGTAAGCTAGAAATTTGATTATAAGCAAGACAGAGAAAAAAAAAGGGCCTGTTTATGAAAAATCTAGACTATTATTGCTTGATAAGTAGATTAGATTCTATATGCCTGTAAGACCCAAAAAATTCGGTGTCATTTTTAAGAAATTGATATTATAAATATAGATTTTTTTTAAACTTGATCAATAAAAAAGAAATAATTAAATTTCGAGTCCAATTGATCAAAATATAAATTATTAGAATTTATCAAAAATTTTACCTCGAAAAATGAGTCCGAAAATAGTGAAAAAAATATACCGAAAAGGTAAAATCGGACTGATAAATTCATTTAAAGACTAAATGAATTTAATATGAATTTTTAGGATATTTTTGAGATATTTTAAGATTTTTATTATTATTTTAAGAATAAATTAATAATAAAAATATATTATATAAAAAAAATTCTGTAAATAAAAAAAAAGGAAACAGAAACGAAACACGAAACAGGGGGAGAGGATAGAAAACCGATCCTTCCTCTGGTTCTTCACCGGCGGCGCCACGAAGGGAGATGGCGCGAGGATAAGACCGGCGAGGGACGACCGGCACGATAGGAGTGCCTGATCGCCGTCACGCGCCCTGGAGTCGCCGAAAAACGCAGATCGGTGGAGGGAAAGCCGTGGAGGAAAAGAGGAGATTCGACGGCCACCGGCGGTGCTTGGCTCCTATCAAGCCCAGCCAAGAGATCCCCAGGCCGAGGCGCGCCGATTGACGGTGGAATCAGCCGGAGAACCGGTCGGAAGACGCCGGAACGGCGAAAGGTGCCCTGAACCGGTCGGCCGGTTCAGTGAGGAAGCTTCTGCGCTGAACCGGACCGGACCGGTTCAGCCAAGGAGGAGAGAGAAAAAGAGAAAAAAAGGAAAAAAGGAAAAGAAAATTTTTGGGATTTCATCGAACTTCGGGTAAGTCGATACGAGGTCAAAAGTGACCGATTTAATTTTCGATAAATTTATTTGAATTATATTTAATCAGAAATTGGCCCGAAAATGAAAAATACAAAATTGTGCAGTTCGATGATTAATTCCGAATGGAAGCCCGATCGAACTCCGATTCACGTACCATCGCACAATATCGGGTAAGTAAAGCTCATTTACGACAATTTATGTGATAAACGCGTATTTAAAATTTATTTTACGCATTTCGGATTAAATTTCGGATTTAGTGAATTATATTCGGAATTTCGAATAAACTGTCGTAAATGATATTCGGGCTATCCAAGGAGTTTGGAACGAAGCCCAATGGGTATTGATAGACCCAAGGAGTCGATAGACCTTGATGAAGGGAATTAATACGTGAAAAACGGACTTAATACGGATTAAAGCCCGATTAAAGTAATTAGGCCCATTTAGAGTAAACGGGCCCAATTAAGTGAAATGAACTGTATTAAATGTGTAATACAGTAGGAAACGTGTAATTAATCCAGTGAATGGTTAAATGCAGCTCCAGAGTCATATTGAGAGTTGATCGGACTGCGAGATTTGGACAGCACAGAGGAAGAGAGGTCACACTACGTGATCCGAGGTAAGGGATCTATCATCTATGGGAGCTATTAGAGATAGTTGTACGTATTTTCATCGTCGTTTACAGTCAATTAAATTTCGTATAGCGTATAGATATGAAATTTCTGGATAGTACCCAAATATGGGAAAATTACGAAAATACCCTTAGACTCAGAAATTTTGAAAATGCATAAAGTGCATGCAATCCATGTTTTCTCTGTGAAAAAGAGATTTTGTGAAGCTGAAATGATAGACTGGCTCATGATTTGACTGTATGCATTAACTTGCACGTTTTTTTAAAAAGTGATTTGATTGACAAGTGATTTGATGGGATGTTTCCCTCTCACTTTGTTTTATACCGTTTTGCATATTGCACTTGGTTTTGAGTACCACTGTGGTGGGAAATAAAGCCAGATGTCTATTTTGTGTGTGTGAAATTGTGCTGGAGCTATGATGAGATCTGTGGATTTATCCAGATCCGCTCCCACTTGATTTTGGTATTACATCTGTACAGACCGTGCTGGAGCACTGCTCGCACTGGATTCTGTTGTGATTTGTGATTAAGATAGTGCTGGAGCCCTAGGGTTGAGTGGGGGGAATTGTCGCATCAGGGGCCGAGAGAGGTCGCCTGTGGTAGGCAGGACCTCACACACTGACTTGCTCGCACTAGATCTGAGACGACAGGCTATGGTTGATAATTTATTTGGTTGGGGTGGTGAGCTGTTGACTCAGGCACTTACAACTATGTGGTAATTGTACTGTGATTCACGGAGTTCGTCGTACCGTGTAGACAACATGGAGTACACTGTACCATGCAACTATGGGATGTGAGGATTGCGTCTTTGGACTCGGGCATGTTTTGTCATTGCTGTGTTTTGTGATAGTCCTTAGGAGCAGATGGATAGACTAATCCCCTCCTTGGACTCAGAGACACACTGACACACCTGATCCGTGATAGCTTGTGGGTCTCGGACTTTGGCCAATTGTCCCTTGGATTTGTGTTGAAATCCCTGCTTAATCTCATCTATTTTATTGGTTTCGATGATGAAACAAATTGTGATTTGATTTCTGTGATGAAACCGTTTGAAATGAGAATATGATTTTAAAGTGAGTTTCAATACTGAATATAGAAATATTTTACTCTGAATGAGTTTTGATATTCGATTTTTGACAGTAAATTGCTATGTGTTTTACTATGATGGTTTTGTGAATGCCATGAGTTTTTCGGCATAAACCATGCATCATGAGCATCGTAGATAATTTGATTATCTACTTGCTTTATAAATTAATGCGAGTGTTTTGAAAAGTAAATGCATTTGTTTTACGAGTTGATAAAACATGCATTATGAGCATCGTAGATAGTGTTGTTATCTACCTGCTTTCATATATTTCTTACTGAGCGCGTTATGCTCATCCCATTATTTTTTCCACCTCTACAGAGCATTTCAATAGAGTGTATAAGCTGCGTCCGTCCTGCGATCTTTTATACATAGCTATCCAGCAGTATCAAGGTATGCACACATGTACTTTTTGTATCTGAATAATAGTGTACAGTGATGTAGTTACGTTATATGGGGATGTATATATTAGGCAATATAAACGAAATTTTAAATTCTAAAATGATAACTTTATAAGCTTCCGCGAATGTTGTGCCTGGGACGAAAGCATTGCCTGTTATGCATATAGATAATATATGAAACTGAGTGATGGATATTGACTCAAAGCCCAACAATTGAAATGTGATAAGTTTACGAAAAATTTGTAGTGATTTTTAAAAATTTAGGTCGCGACAATGCCTTCCTTGCATCCTATACCACAAAATGAGGAGCAAAATAACAGAGAAGCATTGGATCCCACAGTTGCAAATCCAGCAGGTAAATAAAAGCTCCTTAACCAATGATATCTAACATAAGTAAGAAATTAAATGGTAAATAGAACATAATTGTTTGAAGAAATATGGTGTTTGCAACAAGCAAGTGATTTGATTAACCTGTCTCCCAGAACCCACAACAGAATGGCCAAGGAAAGAGTGAGGGAATGAAGAAATGTTGTATCTGAAAAATAAAAATCGAGTAATCCTGGAGAAGGACATTGTGCCTGTATGCATTCAAAAAAAAAAAAAAAAAAAAAACATTCTCCTTGCTATAAACTTATGCAGCATTATAAGTGAATAAACAAACATTGGAAAAGTGATATAGAAGTCAGGATCAGTGAGATTGATAGCAACACAGGGTAATTAATAAAGAGAATATCAATACAAAAACATAGCAGCAGAGAAGAAACTGTTTCAGTACCAGAAAGAATAGCAGTATTCTATGCTGAGGAGACAAAAAACATAAGTAAAACAACGTCAGGGAATTACCTATTCCTGAAAACACATTTTCTTGGCCAAACAAAAATGTATAGATACTGCAAATCACCAAAATGATAACAACAAGAATTCAGGCAACTAGAAAAAGAAGAAAGTGGTTATGCATGACAATACACTGATTACTTCTTTGTGAAAGAAAAGTAATTAACAATTTTCCCAAAATAAGTTTGACATACCCATCATTCACCAGATGAAGTTACAAAGAATGAACCACTCACTTTATCATCTTAAGCATATTCTCCATTGCCATCCAAACATGCCAGGTCGTATCAAAGTTGCCTACTAATTATTGTGTGATAAACAACTAAAACATTATGAAAAATTACACAATCTGACAAAATAAATTTGTAAAGACCCCACAAGAACGAATTTATAAAAATGAAATTTGTCTGTTCAAATTATAATCCTTGAAACATCCAAAATCCACAAAAACTACGAGGATGATAAGCAGCGTCAAGAAATTAACTATGAATTATGCAATGAAGAACTGACTCGAGCCATGATCCTAACATATCACAATGTTTCTTAGACAATTTGGATCACGAAGGTAAAAACAACAAAAAGCCATTCACCAACGTGAATTTTCAAGCATGCGGATGATTTCAAGTAAAGATCAGATAATAACAGAAAACTACATTCAATTTAATTTGAAATCAGAAGCGTAAGATAAAATTGAGGAAGACAATGAACCATAGACGGGAGAAGAGAGGTGAGATTCAGCTTCAGCAGCATGGGAGGAAACGACTGATTATCAGTCTGAGATGGTGAACTCGCCATTGCTTCCTCTCGGGCTTTTAAAAAGTGTTTGAACTCGGCAGCAGAGAAAGATAGAGAGGGTGGCTCTGATTTGTTTTGCAGGCGGAACTTTAAAATACCCCAAACTGCTTGGCGGGGCAATGCGTCGCTTTGCGCCTCTATTTCTTCCTGTATTTCACATTGACTAGAGAAATATGGGCTCATGGCATTCTGATCCCTCCCGGTCCTGTACGCTTGGAGCAGACCTGGTACTCACTGATAGAAGCAAAAATCATCCAAATCTCTAGTTAAACAATCCTCTCATAATCGTTCTTAGTCCTTACCACTAACAACGAGCATCATCCACCATACCATTCTCAATCGCAGTGTGCTGCTAACCACAAAAACCACAGAACAAACAATCGATTCAAAGAATGTAATGAACCGAGATTCTCTTCCCAAGCCTAAAATATCGTTGCATTATTAAATACTTAATAGTTACAACAGATCAAAGTGATTATCAGCAGTACATGTGGGAAACTGAAATCCTCTAAATTTCTAAACCTATGAAATAACGCATTTCTAATCTTGATAGAAACCAAGTATTAGATGAATTTACACGGTCTAGCAGCAAGAATTGTAGAAAAAAGCACCAAAACCTAAGTCCTTTCTTTCACTCTATCCTTTGCTTCCACTCAATACTTTCCTCTTGAAAAAATAAAGGAATAACATGAGATTCAATAGCAAGATATTCCACGGTAAACCAGAGCTCGTTCGAATATCAGGATTTTTTCCGATGGAAGTCTACTAGATCCAGCTTTAATTATCGCCGATACGATTATGGAGTTGCCCTTGCGGTCCTTCCCAAAAAAACAGGGACCGGAAGACAACTGGGAGGCGGCGAAACGACAGAAGCAGGACCGGCATAAAGTCCACCACCAAGCTTGAATTCCTTGAGCTTAATTTGCTTTTGCATCGTTTCCGGATCTGGGCCCAAACGGTTCGTTGACCCCAAGGCAAAATCAAAGTCTTCTTCACCCCTTGATCCATCGATCCTTCCAGGATCGGTCTTCTCAGCGGCGCCGATCAACGTTTCCCCGCGTTTCAGGATCTTGACCCGGCCCATCACCAGATTCTTCCCCGGCGGTTTGGCCACCATGGATTCGGATTGCCTTCTGTTACTCGATTGGAACACCTCGGGACTCCGCTTTCTACGACGAGAGTTGGCAAAATCATTGTTAGATTTTATGTTGACAATTTTAGGGTTTGGGTTTCTACGAGATCTCAAAGGATGGTCAAAGCTCATGGTTTCATGACGGAACCACTTGCCGCTAGAGTCTTCGGTGCGAAGAAAGGCGGTTGCCATTGGATCTTAGAAAGAAAACGGAGAAGCAACTGGAAAAGTCGAAGGAATTCCGATATTCTAATTTCTAACGTCTTGTTATTTCCAGCTACAATGGGAAACGAGAGAGAAGCGTTGCGGTTAGGGTATTTATAATAGATTTTCAAAGCTTGTTCGTTAGGGATTAGGGTGTCTCTACAAATCTGTGATTTTCACGTGACTTTCTTGCACCGCCTTGGTTTGATGATTGGGTCACACGCTAGGGTTACAGCCTGCAGACGTGGAGTTGATTCAGTGGTTATTTTGATGAGCTGTCTTTCTCTTTCATTTAGTAGACTAACATTTGCACATGCATTAGTACCTTGTTAAAGTACCACAGTTAATTTTAGGATGGCAAGCGCACGGCTAATTATAGGATCCAAATTCGATTAATTATCTGTAAAATATAAAAAATATTAATTAATTATCAAAAATAGTTGATTGTATAATATTTATTGAGTATTTATTTATAAGATAATTATTACCATCTCTAATATGAGTTAGTAACAAAAAAAAACCATAATATTTTAAGAATGGTGATAAAAAAATAACCATTATATTTTAAGAAATTATCTCATTTTAGTAGAATTTTTAGATTTTATTATTAATCGAATTATCAAAGCGATATATTTTTTAGAATTTCATAAAAAATTATTTGTGATAATTTCTTTCATTTTATTTAAAAAATCTAAAAAATTCATTGCTATCAACAGTGTAGTTTAAATTTTAAAAATGATATTAAAAAAATGGCACATATCATTAAAATATAAAAAAATTAATTAAAAATAAATAAAATATATGATAATATTTTAATTTTATTTATAAAATTAAAAAGTTTCATTAGTAACCAAAAGTTTCAAACCTCATTATTTTGTACTTGAATCAAAATTGAGTTTTTAATTAGGTTGACTTCATATGTTACACTTTCGTATCTATTTTTCCATTGGGAGACTTGTGAGTAAATGGCAAAACCTTTTCTGTTTTTTTTCATTATAAGATTTATTAGACAAAATTTGACTTAATTTGCTTAATTGATCGTGGACTCAATTTGAAGTTTCTAAAAAGGTCCATATCAATAACAAACAAAATAAACTTTGAAACGATAACCAAAATCAACTAAGATTAAACAATTATTGTATAATGAAAAAGTAGCAAAAATTGATGGAAAAAATCAAGAATACTTGTACAAATTTCTAGAAATATATATTTTTTATTTATAAAAGATACCAAAAAAAATTAAAAAATCAAACTTTAAATCTAATCTATCTCGAAAAAAAATAACAACAATTAAATAAAGTCTTAATTGTTATATATTTTGATACAACTTGGATTTGGTATAAACCATTCATCCTATTTCAATATTAGGTTTGATCCAAAATAAGTTGAAAAAAAAAAGAAAAAAAAAAACTCAAAATCCTTTGATTAACTCAACATGATATAACTCAAATCCAAGCTTAACATGTAAAAGGAAAAACTAAACCTTACAAATTGCCAGCAAAATATGGGAAATAAATTAAAAGAATACCTTCAACGGTTGTGAAAAATGAGTAAATTTGTTTTTTTTTTAATTATTTTTTGGGCATATAAGGAAAAAAAAAAAAAAGCCCTTAACAAGCCCCTTACAAAAGTGCCTAAGGGGGTTGGGTTTGAGGGGGCCCGTTTAACCAGCAAAGAACTGGGCTTAACTAATGTTGTACTTGAATCCAAAAGAATAATCCAATTATAAATTCACATTTTCAAACATCGGATTTTTCCTCAGATTGATAAGATTGGTTTGATTCAGCGTGAGGGTACAGTGAGTTCTACTTTTTAGTGGACAAAATAACATAAGGATATTTTTATTTTTTTATTATTTTATTAATTTTTTTTAATTATTTTTTATATTTTAAATTTCATTAAAATCAATTTATTCCATCTAAATTTACTCTCAAGTGAGTTTTTGAATAATTTTTTTGAGTTTCAAACTTTTCAACCTAAAGTATTATTAAAAATATTTTAAAAATTCGGAGTTATACATGATATAAAAGATAAAAATGAAAATGAATAATAATTTTGTTAATTCAATGAATAAATTATAAAATAAAAATATGATTGTAAAACCTAATTTTTGATTTGATAAAATTCTCATTCTTCTCACTAAACAAAGCTTAAACCTTCGGACCGCTCGAATCTGAGCAATCCTCTGGAAAAGCCAACCGGGCTTAAGAAAGGGTAATTCTACTTTTCTTCCGGGAATCATCCGCCAACGGTATTGGTTCGTGGATGCTGTCACCAAGTTTTGGTTGAACAAATTCACTCCCTCTAAAAATACTATTCCTTCTACTTTTCTATATTCTCCCCACCTGAAATCCTCTGTATCATGCATGCCGCCACACGTGAAGAAATTAAGCTATGTTGATGGCTAGATGCTGATGGATTGGCGGGGGCGAGTGGGAAGACAAGGCATATTTACGTAAGAAATGAATTGACTTATAAAGATGTTGCTACAGTTACAAATGCCATGCATTTTAAAACGAAGCGTCTCATTTCCCCAGCTATATAGAACAGTAGACATCTTTGTCTTGTTGTTAGGTTACCCCACGATTCTGTCAATCGTTGGTATTTTCTGTCCAAGTTAGTTCCCAGTTTTGTTCTAACGATGTTGTGTCCCTTTCTCAAGTTAGTCTTAATCTGGTGAATATTATATACTAAACTTCAGTTATGGTGATTTGCTGCAATACTATGCATGATGGGCCGATGGAGTCTACTTCAATCGAAAACAATATAACAACTTGTACCTTATATTTGCTGAATTGGTTTATTATTACTAACCAGATAATTCTAAATTGATTCGATGATAGGATTAAATGTTTGTTTAGATCATTGTAAATTTGATTTTTTATGAGATTAAAAATAATAAAAAAAATAAAAATATTTATTTTTAAATAAAATAATAAAAAAATTATTATGAAGGGTAATAATATAGTTATTCTAGCAAAAAAATTTGTCATTTAGCGGATATGAGATAAATCTGATCCTAAAAGTTATAAAATTTATATATAAATATAAAAAATTAAAATTTAAAAAATAAATTTTATATTTGAGGTGTCAATACTGATATTAATTTAAAATTTTCATATTTTATAAAACATAAATATAATTTTATAAAAAATAAATGTAAATTGTATATACGAATTGCCATGAAAATCATTCACTTTCCATTCATACCTTAAAGCACCATTGTCCCTGCATGCAGTCAAGGGAAGTCGGTTCATGTTGACAAAAGCAAACGAAATTCCGAAGAGGTTCCCATGCGTGCCTGCACGAGTGAGAACTTTGGTGAGTAGAGCACATGTCCACCGGCTGGCCCATCCCATTTTATGAATCGAATTTTCATAGCCAAAATCCTGTGAGCAGAATTACAGAGACTGAAGCCATTCCAGTGGAGCTTGCGTCAAATCATTATTCGAGCATCAACCCCGGTTTCCCATTATTGGCGCCCCGAAAAGCCAGTACTTTTTATATCTGATATTATATGGTCGTAAGGTTTTGTTCTAACATCACTTTCCTTTTATAAAAAGAAGCATTTATCCACGAATGATACATATGCCAACTCATTGAAAAAGCAATTTCTTAATTATAGTTTCGAACTTATTCTGATTTTGTGGCTTCAAATTTACCATGTTTTTATTTATTTATTTATTTATGTGGTTTTTAAAGAAAGTCAAAATATTGTTTATCTTTTGGTGCCGGACGGATGAATCTTCAGCTGAATTTTTTCCTTGTGCAAGGTGTTTTCACACTTGAGGAATAATGTAATCGAATTAAATTATTTATAAATTATTTGAATTAAATTTATTTATGTTTGGATGGATTTTAAATTTAAATTACTCGAGTAAAAAGTCGAATCGAATTCAACTATTTTAATACTCGATTCAAATGATCAAAGAGTCTCATCAAATTTTTTTATTATATATTTTTAATATTTTATTATTAAATTATCATTTTATTTTTATAAAATCGAAATTTGATAAATCAAATTCATCAAATCAAGTTTAATTAATTTGAATATTTTGTTACATTAAATTTAAAATTTAAAAATTAAATTTAATTTGAATTGAAATTAAACTTTAAAATTTTCAAATAAATTAAATTTGATTATAATATTAAATTATCTCGATTTCATTTCATCTTTTTATAAAAATCAATCAATAAATTAGAATTTAGAATTTAAAATACATTTCAACTCCTCAAATCAATATTTTAAAAAATAAAAAGAATAAAAATTAAAAAAATTTCAAATAAGAAAAAAAAAATGAAAAGGAGCGAGAGATTTGAGAATAATAAATAAAAAAAAAATTAATAAAAGCTAGTGGAGCCTGAAAAATACGGATTCTGCTGTCTAGATTTACTGTGAAAATGTATATTAATAACGTCTATATTATTTATTTTGTCCCATTCAAAGTATCTCAGACTCTATTATTATTTTTATGATATTGGATTACATTTTTTTTTATTACATGTAAAAGTTTAGAGGATTACTTAATTCAAGAACATTTCTCATGTATATTTCCTTATAAAGTAAGGAGAGTTAATCAAATTATTTACTACCAACAAAAAAAGAAAAGGGTAAATTCACATCCTAATTCATTAAATATTTTTCTTATAAATTAAGAATTAAAAAGAATACTAAAAAGAAAAGGAGAAAGAAAATACAAAGGACAAAACGGTCGTTGAAAATTTGATATATAAAGGTCGCATTCGACGTTATGGCCGTCCGCGTTTTCTACGCTGACAGTCATAAATCGTTCAACCAGATCTCGCCACGTCACAAAAGAATCACCTAGATATTGGTGCCATGGCAAGATGGTAACCGTATAGACTGCCAACGTGGGCAAGCCCAACGTTCGAAAAAACAGTGCCGGTTTTCTATTGCGACTTTGACCTCTTTTGATTTTTTTCCCGAATTTACCCCTGACATGTTCAGACACAAATCAAAAGCGAGCACAGCGAGATCAATCAAATCAATAATGTAACTATTCTTCTATTTCTCTCTCTCTCCTCTTTGCCGCGCTCTGCTTATCTTTCCCTCCCCCAGATCCGCTCTCAATCAAATCGAAACCAAATCTTTCTTCTTCTTCTTTTTTTCTAATTTTTGAAAAATAAAGTTTCTGAAAAGTTGAAATTAAATCCGAATTGTTTTTCCTTTTTATTTGAACGGAAAATTTGGAATATGGAAACAACGACGGTGTTGAAGAAGGCGGGAGGAGAAGGAGGACACGAGAAAGAAGTGTCGGATGGCAGCACCGGAAGCAGCAGCAATGACCACGGCAACAACAATAATAACAGCAACAGTAGCGGCGATCATAAACATAGGCATAGCCGAAGCATCAGCTCTGGCGGGGACGATAAGGGGCTTTTTGAATATTTCGGGTGGGTGTATCATATAGGAGTCAACACGATCGGCCACGAGTATTGCCATCTTCGGTTCCTCTTTATAAGGGGAAAATATGTTGAGATGTATAAAAGAGATCCTCACGAGAACCCCGGCATTGTACGTAACGTCACTTCTTCTTTTGGTTCTCGCTTTTTCCTTTTGAATTTATTGCAGCTTGTGATTATTATTATCTAGTCGAGACAATGCAGATTTGCAAGGGTATTTTTTTTTTTTACAATTCCTTTTTAAATTAAGCATGGTGAATTTCGATTTATTTCGTTTTCTATTTTTAGCTGTTGAAGGATATTTATTATTGACGATCGAAATTTTATGTAGGCGCAAATTAGGTTTCCTTCTAGTTATAATGTTAATAGTAAATGCATCAAGGTTAAGTAGGGAGATGAAGATTGAGGTTGATAAGTTTGGGGTCCAAATATTTGATCCCTCTGAAATTCTGTTGAATTAGTAGAGTGGGTTTATAATATACAAGGCTGCCCTTAACTAATTTAGCATAAGCACAGGAAGTGAAAAGAAGGTTAAGCACATTTCTGTTTGCTGAAGTCTATATAACCTTTATGAACTGTGCTGATTTGTTTAGTTGTTAATATTTGTTTTACGGATAAGAAAATCAAGTAATAAATTAAATAGAAATGAAAGAGGAGGTTGAATGTGTAATTGTTTCTCTGGAATTAATTACTTGCTTCTAGAGCGTCCTTCAGAAGAGAGTGCAATTCTTAGAAGGTAAGATGCATTGGAGTTTGTTGCAGGAAGTTGGTTAAAGTTCAATAAACAATATTTAACGAGATGCGGCGAGTCTATAGAAAGGGAAAGTAAATTGCATATATTGTTGTTCTTGTTAATATGTGACCTTTTTAATGGTTACTTAATTTAACTAACATGGCTTCATCTATTGTATTCTTAGAAGTTCGGATTCCAGTTCTTTATAGAATTTAACTTGCTGTTACATTGTTTGAAATATTTGGCTTCTAAAGGCCCCTTACTCAACTGTGGAGCCTTTGAAAGTAGAACTGCTATTTGATATAAGAAAGTTGCAATTTGCATAGGCCTCCAGTTACAAAGTTCAATTCAAGGTTGTTTTCTTTCTAACCACATTTAGATGGAGACCCCTTAGTTATATATTTGTTACGATGGTGATGAATGTGAGATGTTGAAAGGCATTATTATATATGACTCTTTTTTTTATTTGTAAATTCTGTTTTTCATTGCTCTTTTGCCAATGTGCATGAAGGAACTATTACTCAATTTAAGCTGGTCAGAGTGCTCTTCCAAATTCAATTGTTTATGTATTCTTGGTCGCTAATTATGTTATCTTGTCCAGAGACCTATTAGGAAGGGTGTCATAGGACCTACATTGTATTCTTAGAAGTTCGGATTCCAGTTCTTTATAGAATTTAACTTGCTGTTACATTGTATGAAATATTTGGCTTCTAAAGGCCCCTTACTCAACTGTGGAGCCTTTGAAAGTAGAACTGCTATTTGATATAAGAAAGTTGCAATTTGCATAGGCCTCCAGTTACAAAGTTCAATTCAAGGTTGTTTTCTTTCTAACCACATTTAGATGGAGACCCCTTAGTTATATATTTGTTACGATGGTGATGAATGTGAGATGTTGAAAGGCATTATTATATATGACTCTTTTTTTTAATTTTTAAATTCTGTTTTTCATTGCTCTTTTGCCAATGTGCATGAAGGAACTATTACTCAATTTAAGCTGGTCAGAGTGCTCTTCCAAATTCAATTGTTTATGTATTCTTGGTCGCTAATTATGTTGTCTTGTCCAGAGACCTATTAGGAAGGGTGTCATAGGACCTACATCGTATTCTTAGAAGTTCGGATTCCAGTTCTTTATAGAATTTAACTTGCTGTTACATTGTATGAAATATTTGGCTTCTAAAGGCCCCTTAGTCAACTGTGGAGCCTTTGAAAGTAGAACTGCTATTTGATATAAGAAAGTCACAATTTGCATAGGCCTCCAGTTACAAAGTTCAATTCAAGGTTGTTTTCTTTCTAACCACATTTAGATGCAGACCCCTTAGTTATATATTTGTTACGATGGTGATGAATGTGAGATGTTGAAAGGCATTATTATATATGACTCTTTTTTTATTTTTAAATTCTGTTTTTCATTGCTCTTTTGCCAATGTGCATGAAGGAACTATTACTCAATTTAAGCTGGTCAGAGTGCTCTTCCAAATTCAATTGTTTATGTATTCTTGGTCGCTAATTATGTTATCTTGTCCAGAGACCTATTAGGAAGGGTGTCATAGGACCTACATCGTATTCTTAGAAGTTCGGATTCCAGTTCTTTATAGAATTTAACTTGCTGTTACATTGTATGAAATATTTGGCTTCTAAAGGCCCCTTACTCAACTGTGGAGCCTTTGAAAGTAGAACTGCTATTTGATATAAGAAAGTCACAATTTGCATAGGCCTCCAGTTACAAAGTTCAATTCAAGGTTGTTTTCTTTCTAACCACATTTAGATCCAGACCCCTTAGTTATATATTTGTTACGATGGTGATGAATGTGAGATGTTGAAAGGCATTATTATATATGACTCTTTTTTTATTTTTAAATTCTGTTTTTCATTGCTCTTTTGCCAATGTGCATGAAGGAACTATTACTCAATTTAAGCTGGTCAGAGTGCTCTTCCAAATTCAATTGTTTATGTATTCTTGGTCGCTAATTATGTTATCTTGTCCAGAGACCTATTAGGAAGGGTGTCATAGGACCTACATTGATGGTGGAGGAGTTAGGGCGTCGAAAAGTCAGTAATGGGGTAAGTCTGCATTATTTGTCATTTTTTTGTTTATATTTATTATTCACTCTTTTTTTTTTTCCTCAAAATATTTGCTCTCGGATAGTACATGCTGGTTCTTCTTCTTCTTTTCCAGTTTCCTTTTCCCACGTTCTCTTTCTGATGTTTGCTTGTCTAAACTGTTTTCTTAATAAAGAAGCTCAATGTGGCACTTGACGGGTTTCTTTTGTTAACCATTTGTAGGATCTCTATGTTATACAATTTTGCAATCGATTGGATGAGTCCAAGAAAGGAGAAGTAAGTTTGTTCACGCAATTGATTTGATAATGATTTCTAGATACTGGCTTTTTTCGTGCATGACATATTACATTCTGTTGGTATATTAATCTTTGAGTTTGTTTAGTTGTTGAAATTGTTGGTTACAAGTTATACAAATATTTTGGGTGATAGAATATAAATGAGGGTTTATAAGTACTTCCTCTGGCCCAGCATGTGATATTGAAGGGAAATATGTGATTATGACGAGAGGTCCTTTTAAAGAACACAATGAAAGCAGACAAGCCAAGGGGTGGGGATCGACAAGTAAACTTATTTGTAAATGGCCTATGATTATTAGGGTTGAATAGCACCATATTCGCGAGAAAGTTTAGGATTAATTTGTGGGATAAATGTCAGCCTCACAAGTTGGGTGCTTGCTAATTAGTGAGAAACTAATCTTGTAGAAACTGAGTTTGTGATTTATTATCCAAGTAGATATTGCTCTCTCATTTTGGAAGTGATATGTCCAATTCCAAATTTTGATGACTTGGGAGTGTAATCTAAGTATTGCTAGCATTTTATAATGCTATGATTTTTGTCCATAACTCTTTAACCTCGGGAACCACTTCTTATGCTTTGAAAGGACCTTGACGACAATCTACTATATCTATGGGCATTCTAATAAAATAGTAGATTGAGTTAGCTGTTACCTTTTTGGCTGGCTTTATTCTTATATTTTAAACTGCAGCTGAATCACTTGGAAAGCTTTTTGTTACTGGTTAAACTTAGAAGCAGAATCACTTTGTTCTTTTCACCTTCCAAACTGCTATTGAGTGGGGCAATAATTTATCATTGAACCATTATTCTAAGAAAGAGATAATGGCCTCCAATCCTCTACTACAGTCAAAATGAAAACCTCTTGTATCTGTCTTGGGGAATATAATTTGCTCTAAGATCCTGATTACCTGCTCCCATAACTCTCTTGTTTTCAGTAATCAGAACAATATATTATTTTTTCTTTAAAATCATGGTTGTAAATCCTGTGTGTCATATATAGAGAATCCATGATGCATTTTGTTGGTTCTCCAATGACGTCTACTCCATAGGTAGGCCAATGGCAACTCTCTGCTTTTCTCTGCAGACAATTAGTTCTTCAAGTCACGTTTCTTTCTTATTAATGATTACTTTTCTTGTGTGCTGAAGTTGCACATGTCTAACTTCTTGTTTTTCTGCTTCAAGATTGCTTGCTCCACCGCTGGAGAAGCTCGAAAATGGATGGAGGCATTTGATCATGCCAAGCAACAGGTACAAGGAAGTTAGTTGAAATGATTTGAGTCATATATGTGATTGCTTTTTTAGACGAGAAGAACTCATTTTGCTCTCTCTTTTTTTTTTCTTTTTTTTTTTTTATGTATTCACATAACTTGCTACCTATTTTTGACAGGCTGAATATGAGCTTTCGAAAGCAGGTAGTAGCAGAAACAAATTAAACATGGAGGCTAAGTAAGCCATTTTTCCTTGACTATCTTGATAGAGTGGTCTTGAGTTTTGTTATAATTAAAGGCTTGACCTTAGACAAATTTGGTTGGTATTTTGACTGTATTTATGAAGATTGAGGGAAGATTCCATTAGATCCCAATTGATAGGTTGTGAGGAGACTAAGAATGGAAGGATACTTATCTGTGAGAGGAATTAAATGCAGTTTAACTACATAGTCATTTGATGTCACTTAAGTTGAGGCTAAAATTTTTATTATGGTATGTTGGCCGTTGAATTCATTTTCATATATGTAGTTATTTATTTCTTTATTTTGACTCTGTTAAGTATTGTAGCTAGTTGCTACCTGTAACAAAATCAAATTGATTCCTACCTGCTTCTACATATTATACTTGTTTTGCCCACATTTTTTTCTGAAATAAATTATTCTGCCTGTTTTATTCTGAAGTATTGATTTGGAAGGCCATCGACCTCGAGTAAGGCGGTATGCACATGGATTAAAAAGGCTTATAAGAATTGGACAAGGTGAGTTGGTATTTGCATCATTTTGGGCCATTGTGTCTTTTAAGGTTCAAAAAGAGAACTTTTGTCTGGCATTTTTTCTTCAACTTTTAATAATCAAAGAAGATTCTTTTATATCCACTTTGTGGTATAAATTGACCTCTAATTGTATCATATTGAACATATTTCCTCACATAAAGTATTATGTAAAAACATTTCAAATGCAGTTTATTATGTGCGCCTTTTAGGTTACCAACAATTGTATGGTTTAATAATGGTAAGCTAATGATGCCTCATGCGTTGTCTTTGGACAAAGAGAATGCTGCATCTAATTGTCTCCATTGAATGTTTGGTGTACTTTTATGGAGTTCGCATCTTAAATGAAGGTGATAAAAAATTAAAAGTGTGCATCTCAAGTTAGTTCAATTGTGCTATTCTGAGAAAATAACTTTGTGACATGTTTAAAATCAAGATAATGATTTCTTAAATTCGGAGATAACATGGTGTTAGGAGTTTCAAAGGGTGGCATATTGATCATTTTTGTCATGTGAAGCACTGAGAACAACAAGCAGAATTTTCGTGGAAAATTGATGATCTAGAGCTCTGAAAAACATTATTGTGTTATATTCAAGCAGGAAATGTGCCGGGGAATGAAAAGTTAATTTAGGAGTTAATTGATATGAAGGACCTTTTCTTTCAAAAAAAAAAAAAAATTTCCTCAAGGTTCTTTTTATTTATTTTAGTATGATTAGTTTTTATGTTTCTAATGGGTATATATTAATGATTTTTCATCTTAATTTGATAATTTCCCAGTGCTGAGCAAAATTTTCAGTTTTCTTTTATTCTGGCTGTTCATAGGTCCGGAGATGCTTTTGCGGCAAACCTCAAACTTGGCTGGTAATGGTACGTCAGATGGATACTTTGAAGGGGAGTTTGGGGATGCAATTGAAGCACATGAATGGAAATGTGTTCGTACAATCAATGGTATACTTCTTATTCCTTTTTTGGGTTAAACAAAATGCATTAATCCCGAAGAAAAATGTGCAAAGGATACCATTGCAGTTGAGCTTTCTGGATTGGAGCAATGCATTGCAGACAGTGACCTCTAAAGAGCTGGAAAGCCTGTAATGGTGTATTCATCATGGTTCACTTTCTCACTGTTAATTGTTTTCTGCAATCTAATGATGTCCTTCAAACAATTTTATTTTTCAGAACTCTTCTAGTTTTGTTATGTGATCGGGCTGGTTTCTGAGTATGTTAGGGTTGCAAATTTTCCTCTCTTCAGTATGCGAAAAATGAAAGATTTCACTGTTTATAAAAGATTTGTTATTTTGAGTCTCTCAATACACTAAGAAAATGAAATTGTACTAATGGAGAAACATTTTGTATAATCATCTAATAGACTGCTTTCTGTTTGGTTTCAGGTGTTAGAATCTTTGAGGATGTGGCTGATTCAAAGGTATTTATACGATCATAGTTATCATTTCCTTTTTATTTTTTTAGGACAAGCATCACAATAGAATCTCACACATACTTATTGGAACTTTAGCCTTATATCCATTCACTTTGTTGAGAAAATATGTATATGAACATATCACATGTAAAGCAATTTTAGATTACAGTATAGTAGTTAAAAACTTAATCCAATTCAAACATGCAGTTTGCAGTTATTGCTTATTGAACTTGTAGATCTAAAATATCTCTGTGCGTGTGTTTGTTGCTGCAGCTTTCTTTTGCGGAAAAAATTACCATTGAACACAATTTTGCATATCTTCCTAAAGTTTCTCTTCATCAGATGAATGAATCAAGCTCTTTCTTAAATGTTCTTTTAATTATTTGTAGAGTGGAAAAGGTGCACTTGTGAAGGCTGTTGCTCTTTTAGATGCAAACGCAGATACTGTTTTTGAAGTAATCTTAAATCTGGACCGTCATAGGAGATATGAGTAAGTTGTTCCACCTATGTTCCTTGATTTTATATTTTCCAGTAATGCAAGTTTAGTTTCTCTACTAACTATCTTCACAGATGGGATATGTTGACAGGTGACTTGGAGCTGATAGATTCTTATGATGGACACTATGATGTTGTCTATGGAACATATGATCCAAAATATCTTACTCGGTAATTTGTGTCAGAATGTAGCACTTGTTTTTCTCTTTGAAGAACCATTTGCCAACATGCGTAATGCATATGTAGTAAAGATATCAAGTGGTTTTTATCAAGCGCATCCATAGATTACACTTCTGATTTCTGATTGATTTGATGTATCCTCAGCATTCATTTTTCTCATTAAAAAGGATAATTAAAGGTCAAACAATGTTAGGTTCCTCTATTAATCTTCAGCTAATCAAATTGGCATGAATCTATCTCTATTTTGTCATTGGCTGGCATTTATTTGTCATATTATGTTTTCTAGATGGCAATCCAAGAGAGATTTTGTCTTCTCTAGGCAATGGTTTCGAGGTCAAGATGGAGCATATAGTAAGAGAATATGCTTATAACATTTTGAATTTATTTATATGAAATAAACTATTGCTTGTGTCTACTTAGCTCACATATGATATAAATTTTTGGCAGCAATTTTGCAATTTCCAGCTGTTCACAAGAAGCGGCCTCCAAGATCTGGATACCGACGTACAACAATTAATCGTAAGAGTTTGTATTCTTTGTTGAAAAAATGCTTTCTGTCTGAAGTACTTATTGATCTCTATAGCTTGAATGCCGCGTGCATTTTAACCTAACAGGAAATGCTATCTTTCTTCTTTGGACCTCTGTACTTTCTCTAGATGCTTAAATTTTGAAGGGATCGGTTGATCCATAAATATGAATTTTTTTTATTTGATATTGGTAGCAGTAAATGCTGCTTTAGAATTCTGTGGCAACTCGATTTCATAAAGTAATGCTTACGGCTGTGGAGCACTGCAAGATACACTTTCATGGGTTTCATTAGGAAAGAGACCTTATGCTTGTTATAAATCTTATTTATTTCTGTTCATAATGTGTATAGATATATTTATATATGTGGATGGCAGCGTCTACTTGGGAGATTAGAAGTTTAAACACACCCATGGGTTCGAATATTGCAAAATGCCTTGTAACACAAATGTTGGAGATTCATACTGCCGGGTGGTGTCGATGGAAGAAAAATAGCTGCTCAAAGTTTGAGAAGACGATCCCATATGCTTTATTGTCCCAGGTGTCAGGTTGAGTTACCTAATCAAGTCCTTATTATCTGACTTATGATCTTATACTAACAAGTAATGGCTTAGAGACATCTAGCATTATGTTGTCTCAGCTTTAGTCTGAGAGCTCAGTTAGACAGGTGGGCTTTAACCTAACCTCACCTGATCTCCAACATGCAAAACTATTCTTCCTATTCCTAAGCCTTTCGTGATCAAGGCAGGATGGACCTCTTTCATTTATCTCTGAAGTGATAGACTTTATTGTACGTGATTGATATTCGTGTCAACCACTTTATAGGTTTATGATGAGCACACATTGCATGACTTTCTGACAGTGTGACTGGAAAGGAGTACTTTTCTTTCCTCACATTACACAGACACAGATTGCTGGCAACAATGAGAACATAAATGACAACATTTCAAGAATTATTGTAAAAGACAGTATTAAAAGCTGAACCAAAACCTTTAGGGTTTTGTCACTGATATCATTTATGACACAATCACTGCAGTGTCAGTTATGTTTCCTTCTAAATCTTGTGTCAGGTTTAAAGGAATTTATTGGAGCAAATCCATCACTCAGTTGTGAATCTTCCACCATGGTTGTCAGATCAAAACTCTCTGATGTTTCAACTTCAAGTGGAGAGTTTGAAGATGTAGAAATGCAAGATGAATTCTATGATGCAATTGCTGGTGATTCGTCTTCATCATCAGAAGATGAAGAGAGTGAGGTTGATGCAGACAAGAAGGTAACTTTCCTCTTTGCCAAATTAAAAAACACCAGCACTTTCCCCTCCTCCAGAAAGGAGTTAAAATTTGTTGCACTATTAATGTATTAATGTAACCCAATTATTAGTTTTTTTTTTTAATTTATCATTATTAATTTGCTCTCAACATTGTCAGGAAAGTAAAGTTAAGCTGAAGAATGTATCTTGGGCCATCTCAAGCTTAGCTTTGAAGCGAACTTCAGGTTCTTTCTTTTCTTAATATTGCTAAAGATCAATCTGCTTTTACAGTTACTTTTTATTTGAAATGGGAAAATTTATTGAGGAAATATTTTGCTATTGATTTATGCATTCTCTTATTGGTTGTCTCAGTAACAAATAATTATAGCTTATAGTTTAAACAATCTCTTATCCTTAATTCCTCCCGGAGCTATTAAGTATGCTAAATTATAAGGCTACTGTGGATGCAGCTCCTGATGCAAATAAGGAATTAGATTCTAGTGTACCTCCTGTCAATGTTGATGCAAGTCAATTCAATAGTTCCCTCCACAAGGGAAAGGATGAGGCTGACTCAAATTGTTGGACTTCTCCTAGTGGTAGGGGATTTATGATAAGAGGAAAGACTTACTTAAAAGATAATGCCAAGGTGAGTTTTTCTTTTCTTCAAAATCATTTGACATGTATTTGTCCTTGTTGTTTTATTTGTTTTGAGTGCATTCTATCTCATTATTTTATATCATCAAAGCATGAAATAAGATTTTCTGGTATATTATTATGGTGAAATGAGATACAATTGGAATTTATGTCTGCTTTGTGTGTAGTGCTACTCATTCAATCTGTTCTCATCCTGAGTTGATACCTATGCTTCTGTTTGCCAGTTCTCATTAATCTGTTAACATGGGTGTGATTCAGTTCCCTTTACCTAATTTTCGCAGAACTGGTTTCTAAAATTGATTAATTGACTAAAATTGGTTTTACATGTGTATGCATTAGTGGTATTTGCTATCTTGTTTATTTCCAAAGTTGAGAGACTCTTGTTTAGATTAGTAGTTTCACTCACTTTCTTTGAATTATAATCACATTTTTTAGCCATTTATTATTCTTTGATCACTTTTTAACTGTAATTATCTTGGCTTAATGAGTTTTCTTTTCTGCAATCTGCAGCTTTAAATACAAATGAGACATTATGGCTTTTTCCATGTCCCATGATGAAAATTTTCTTTATATTTCATATTTGACAGCACTTCTCCTGTGGTTTTAGCATATCTGTGATATGTGCCTCACATTCCTTGTCCTTGCTGAGGCATCTGTTGTTCTACAGAGAATAAATTAAGTAACAATATAAACCTTTTCGCAGGTGATGGGTGCAGATCCTCTTCTGAAGCTCATAGCTGTTGACTGGTTCAAAGTCGATAAAGCCACAGATAAAATTGCATTGCATCCAAGGAGTCTAGTTCAGGTATTATACTAGGTTTCATACTTTGTTCCCCTTTCTTTGCAAACATGTATTAACCTTGTGTGAAGTGCCTCATTCTAAGAAAATTTGCTGCATTGTTTGATGGCTTTTGGTTTTTATTTTTTCATTTACTTTCAACAATTATTATTTAGAAAAGTCATACTGATATAATTTTATTGAATCCTTCTTTATATGTACATTTTACATTCTAAAATTTAAAAAATCCATAAAAGGAACCAGTGGCAGTAGCTTTCCAGGTTTCACAAATTTTCATGTTATGTCTATGCTCTTCCTATGCTTAAGCAATACTTTTTTTTCTTAAGCCAAATTTTATATATACATTGTAGTTTAGGCTTATAAGATATATATTCTTGTTCCTTGAATGCCCTTTTTTAGCCTTGATTCTGTATGGTAATTAAATGAATTAACCAGGATTCGTGTAGCATAAAGTCTATGTGCTATGCTTGTTACTCTTTATTAATTTACTTTATGACAGTTTTGAGCTGGAATAAAAAGGAGAAGGTCCATTTGGTTGAGGTTTTCTTAATTTTCCTCAAAATTGACTAACCTTTTAGATTGGGTGAAACAAGTTTTGAACTGACAAAGGAAAGGTTCAAAGTTTTCAGTTTTTTCTGGTGATCTGTGTAGCGTTCAGTTTCTTCAATTTATATTTCTCAAACCATTTATACTTCTATGTCTAACAACAACAAAAATGCCCTTTCTCACTTTCAACACATCTCCTTCATCGTGTCCTTGTTTTTCATTAATCCCGTCTTTACCAAATCATGTTTTTCTTGTATTACTTCTTGTATACCCACATGGTCATTGCAGCATTCTCATCTCAACTGCACTTATCTTCTATGTATCATAGACTTAGCCAAACAGCTATCAAAATGCCTGGCAGATTTGGAGATGTTAGATTTTTGTTTCAGTTTGGAAAAAAAAAAATTATAATTAGAGAATGATTGAACTTACTGTATATACTATAGGATAATATCCATTAGCAAATAGTTTGTACTCCTAAAAGCTGTTAGGGACTGTATAATTACTATAATTTGTTTTGTGACTGTCAAACTATCTTTTCTGGCATCTTTATTCCTAATGTGTTGGGCATTGTTGTTTTACAGATGAATAATACACTGTGATATTCTTTGCCCCACTGGACAGAAAAAGTTCCTTTCTAGATGAAACAACCTAATTTGGGAATATTTTACCTATTATGCATGATTTTTTACAATTGAAAAAACAGCTTTATGAGTTATGACCTAACTGCTATTTTTCATTTTCAGTCAGAAGCGGGGAAAAAGCTTCCTTTTATCCTTGTTATTAATCTCGAGGTACGCATGTGGATGCATTTTAACCTCCTTTATCAGTACATTTTTTGAACAAAATACCTGTTTTATATTGGGAATTTTTGTTAAACTCTTTCCTACAATGGGTAAGATAGTTATGAACTTGTTCCATGTTAAAGGCTTACTCCTGCAGAAAGCTAACTATTAAAATCTGAAAGTTGTTTGCTTGGGACATAGAAGTTTGAGTTCCTAACCTTTAGGACCCTGCTCTGGTAGGACCGTTATTAGTAATGATGCTTAGCCCATAGTTTCTAAACAGACTGTGATGAGTTCATTTAAAGAAATGCTAATCCCGAAATAGGCATATATATAGTGGATGATATGAAGAGTAAAGTGGACAGGTTTTAACAAATTTTATTGTTATAGATGGTCAACTAAGACCAGTCTTTGGCCTTTAGATTCGCATCTAACTTGATTTTTCTCCCAAGAATACTTTCTGACTTTGGAGGATGACAATGGTAATTATTGTAGCATGGAGAGAATTTTAACGTAACTCTTTTTATGGTCTTTCAAAGAGGATATATGTTTTATTGTCTCTGTTTCAGGTTCCTGCAAAACCAAACTATAGTTTGGTCCTCTACTATGCAGCTGAAAGGCCTGTGAAGAAAAATTCTTTATTAGGAAAATTTGTGGATGGAACCGATATGTTTCGCGATGCAAGATTTAAACTGATACCAAGCATTGTTGAGGTATGAAATGCTATATTGTAAAAATCTCAAGTGGCTTTTAGTTATTTGTTTTGATGCTATTGAAGGGCTCATCTGTTTTCAAACGCACAGGGTTATTGGATGGTCAAGCGTGCAGTTGGAACAAAAGCTTGTCTACTTGGGAAAGCTGTCACCTGCAAATATTTCAGACAAGATAACTTTCTGGAGGTAATGCAACCTCTGTTTTTGCTAATTTCCTTGCATCATTAGGCAAGGTAGTGATTGCTGCATCTACATTTATTTAGGTATCAAATTGATGCATTGCATCGCCCAAATAATAACTGAAACACAGATAAATTCTCATGGTTTACATTAACCATGCAGCATTAATTGCATGGAATCAAGTGGGAACTTTCTGCCTTATACAAGAATACCAATTCTGCAAATGTTGTTATAATTTTGAAGCCTAGGTTGTATCAGGATCTAAAGTCTTTATATTTCTTATAAGTTCCACTGCAGTGATATATGGTGAGATTATCTCTAATATATTCATATTGTAAGAAGTTAATGCCTATTCTGCAATTTCCAAAAAGTTGACTTGCAATATTACACTAGTATCGAATTTTATTGCCTAGTTAGATGAGGACTTTTTGATTGTGATGGTATTGTTGCTGAATCTTCTATTATGCAGATTGACGTGGATATTGGGTCATCATCAGTAGCAAGAAGTGTTATTGGCCTTGTCCTTGGATATGTCACAAGCTTAGTAGTAGATCTTGCAATATTAATAGAGGTTTGTGCCCTTTTTTTGTGCTGTTAATCTTTGAAACTACCGTCTTCTAGTGCGGCTTTCTGTTTTTGGCATAGACTTCAGGTTGTAAATGGTTGGGATTTTTTATGTTTAATTATCATGCTATGTCAAGTGAATTTTATTCCCTTGTTTGAATTTTCTGTGAAATCTTGGGGCATGGTTGGGAATTATGTCTACTGAAAATTTCTGTTCTTGGACTAAGGGTGTTTTTACAATTTGTTTTGGGAACAAAAACAGAAAACAAAAGCAACACTAAGCAGCTCTTTTCTTATTTGCTTGTCTAACTTGAGATTGCAGGAGTTCCTCAAGCATTTTAGCTCTGGGTTGTGTGGTATTCTATATTGCTGTTTGCGAGTATTTATTCAAACAAGATTTTGCTTTTCTGTGGTACAGTTTTAAACTGCACAAAATTTTTTGGTTCTCTCTTTTCAGATTGGATCATTCTTTTGTTGCAGCTGCAACATGCATGAAATGAACAACATTATAGTTTTAGTCTTCTCTCAGTTTTTTTGACTCTTAGTATTTTCATAAACCAGCTAAGAAGAAAACTCCCAAAATTTGGCTACTGATTAGCATTAAGTTTTAGAAAGTCCTTTTTTTCATTCCAAACTAAATTTCACCTTGTTTCTTCATAGTCAAGTAAATATTCTCCGGGCAATATCCTCTATTGGGATTTTGAAATTTTTCACGAAAGTACTATAGAAATAACACTAGATACCTAAAGCTCTGTGTAAGGCTGAATTGTTCCTACTTGTTCCCTTAAAAATACACGTCTGAAGCCTATATGTATTGACACTTGCTTTTCTGCAGGCAAAGGAAGAGGCAGAATTGCCTGAGTACATTCTGGGCACTGTTCGACTGAATCGTGTGAGGCTTGAATCTGCTGTATCATTGGAGGCTTGAGGTTTTCCACTAGTCCTATGCCGGTCTATAATGCATATTTTACTCCAAGGTTGCCATCACTACGAGTAGTTTTTCTTCTAAATGTTTCGTGTGGTATAATGTAACACTTCTGATTGGTTAGCTTCCAAATTTATTGTATATTTTATCCCAAACTTCATATCTTTCAGTTTGCAGTTTACTTGATTTGAGGGGATTAGCGTTGGGTTCATATTTGGTCTGTCATATTGAGTAAATTCAATGGCTAAAGAATTCGCCTGTATTTCTGCTTGAACAATATCATATTGGGTGAAGAACAATATATTTTGTAGATAAGATTTTTCCCACAGAATTCGGGACACCTTCCAATATAAACACTACATCAACACTTGGACTTCTTCTTAGGGTTCATATTTTTTTTTTCCTGCATTTTTCCAACCGGTTTTATCTGTCAGTTCACTTTATCAGGTTTCGCCTCAGAACATGTTAGATGTTCAAGTATAAAATATTTGTGACAAAAATTGATTGGTTCGCATTGCTTTCTCTTCTTTTTTATCTTTCTTTGCTTTCTCTTTAGGGTTCATTGACCTTGCTACGGGTTCACATAGTTTGGACTGGAGATTATCTTCCGGAGAATAGTTCTACAACTGGCTTCAAGTTCAACCCTATCACTCGGGCGTCCCAGCAAGGATATGACACCGGTACGAACCAATAGTGTTAATATTCGAGTTATAAACGACATTCTTTCATGGAGTTGAATTGGGTTTCTTTGATAGTAAATGCTTTAAGCTATAGGGATCTAGATTATTCTGATCTCTGTGGAATAAAGCTGATTTCGGATTGGGGTATTTTCTCATTGAGAAGAACAACTTTCATTTAGCAAATGGCTTGGTTTTGGGTCCTACAGGAACTAGAAAATTAATAGAGGATTCTTATAAAAAATAGTTGAAATTAAAGAAGTGTCCCTTTCTTCAATCACTTTACTAACTCCACTCACTTCTTTGCCATGCTTATTCTTTAAACATTTTATTTTATTGATTGATGTCTTCTTGTTGAATGTTTATCCGTTGTGCTTGGCTCATTTGTTTCAGCACCCCCTATTTTTGACTAAATGTCCCCCCAAAGCACCTTGGAAACTCAGAATTACCCTCCACTCAACCCCATAGGTATGTCCCGATTCAAGGCCAGAATGGTCATTTTCGATATCATGGGTGCTCGAATGGTTGGTAACAGGTTTGGTTGTACTTTTTCATTTGATCAGACTAAGACATCAAATCGGATATGAGGTTAATTAAGCTTCATCTCTTTTGACTACTCGAGTGGGAATCTAATTCAAGTTCAATTTTTTTTTTCCTCTCTAAAAAGATGTGTTCCTTCCGCATCACACGGCCATGCAGTCGGTGCCGGGTCTTTTTCAATCGTGTCATGGGGGAAATTCTCTGGAACTCTTTTTTGCATCCAGCTCTGACAACTGAATAGGGTTACACTTATAGCTATTAACACACAGTAATTGATCTATCTTCAATCTTGATCCCCTCGTGCGAGTTAAATCTAATCTTATCGAAATCACCTTTTGAGATTCTTTTTTTACTTGTGTTTTGGTCAAAGTTAATCCTCCCTCTAAAAGATTTGAATTTGAAAAAAAAAAAAAAAAAAGCCCTTTTGTTTTTTTTTATATAATTGGATTCGATAATCTTAAAAGGTTAAAATGATATTAATAAAAAATATAAATTATTATGAATTAAAATTTAATAAAAGATATATATAAATATAAAATTTTATATTTTTTTGTTTGATGTTATAATATGAATTTTAAAATGAATTTTTTTATTTTATACAATACAATTATTAAGTTCAAATTAGGGTAAAGACTTGAATTATTTAGATTCAGACATTAATTTTATAGCATATTTAAGTTATCTTTTAATCATTCGATTTAACATTTATTGAGAAAAAAAACCATTATAGTACAACATAATTACAGTATATATAATGTGTTAAAACATGTTCTTGAGAAGCTTTGACGATGCTATGGATGAAAGATTAGTTGACTTAGTTTATTATTATACTAGCTCGTCAACCATAGCAGCAGCAAGAACAAGAGTGGTAGTAGTTAGGCTTTTAATGGCACATGGAAGCTCTCTATGCCTCTGGGGTATTGCATTTGGTTTTGCGAAGTTCAGAATAGCTTTCCCAGTGGCAGATTTTTAATTGAAACCTTATTATGACACGCAACTGGGGTTCTTCACAATCACGGGGCCACTGTGAAATTCTGCAGCCACTGCTCTGGCTCTCGTGAAATGGGTGGGTTCCAAGCATTTAAGGCCTTGCACTGTCTTCCATGATGAATATAAACGTAAGCAACGAAGTTTTCAGTGATAGAAACAAAGAACCAAATTTTTTTTTAAAGTAATGAATATAAAAGGACAAGTTCTATATTGCATCCAAAAACTCTTTAATACTCAGCCTGTTCTCTTGTTTTTATTGACAATTTTCAGGTTTATGAAGTGAAAAGCAAAACCCAGAGATTAGAAACCCAGTGAAAAGCTTTTAAAATACTTGTGAAGCTTTTACCCATTGTTTGCCAACTTGCATCTCATGTGCCCCACTTTCCTGGTGGGGATGATGGATGTGTCACTATTTGAAGAACAATGATATAAGAATTCATGCTACCGGTCATAAAATGATTAAAACGGGCTATTAAGGATTAATTAAGATAAATAGTAGGATTAATTTTGATGTAATTAAAAATATATATTTTATTATAAAAAAATTAAAAATTAAAAATAATTTTATCTTTTCATATTTTTGTTGTTTTTTATAAATACTAAAAAAAATGTTTTTTAGTTAATGCCTAAACATAAATTTAGTATAAATTTTTTTTATATTATATGATTTAAGTACGATTTAACATCATGAATACAAATTATGTCCCGAATTTCGAGGTATATAATAAGATAGTTTATGCAAGACTACCCAGCCTGAGTGCAGGTCTACAGTTAGACGAACGAAGATCGTGCGGTCAAAAGAACTATTAGGGAAAAGTTTGACTGCTCTAAGATTGATTGAGTCGTTGGTGCGTAGAATATGGATTGTTTTATGGATTGACCAGGTTTAGCCGTTTAGGGTTGCTGAAATTTTTTAAGCTATGGAAAACCTCCATGGCTACTTTCATCTAGGGATTCTTTTTCGTTTCCTTTTTCTTCCTTCCGTTGCATGATCATTGGATCGCATGTGGACCAGGAAGCTGAGCCAAAGAACACACATGTCAATGAAGGGGTTAACCCTTTTTATTTCCTTCAAAGACACAAAAGGCCAAGCTCATCATAAATCAAGGGAAATGCTGTCGCTTTTATTACAACCCTTGTCTTTACTCTTTACCTTCCCTGCACCTGCTTCTGTCAATTCAACTACATGATAAAAACGAAAATCCTAGCGAAGATCTTTATCTTGTCCTTGAATACACTGACAACATGTCTTACATATTGAGATTAATTTAATAATACTGAGTTGTATATGAATTTATTTTCGATCTATTGTCATTAATGGTGTTGATTGTGTTGGGATGGAACTAGACTTTCTTAGTTGCATGGAAGTTTTACAACCTGTGGGGGGATTCTGGATATGGGGGTGAAAAAGAAAGAATATGGAAAAAGGACTATAAAGAGTACCAAAGCGAAGAATGTAATTCTTACTTAGTCAAATTCTAGTAACAGTTCAAAACTGCAGGAGCAGCTTTCATTTTCCTCAAGAGCATAGTCAAAGGATTTCTGTCTTTCTTCTTCCCTTTTGCCAAGCTTTAGGAGAAGTTGACCAGGTTGCAGCTACAAAGCTGAAATGCATTTACTTTCCTGCAATCAACCCATGAATCTGAAATTCACCCCTAAACCACCAAAAGAAAGGGTTTGCATTCCCTTTTTACCCCATAACCAACATATCATCTTCATTTTCCATTCATGGAACTAAAATTATTTGCTCTTTAATTCAAATCTTACAAGTTATAGCATATCATAGCTCCTTTATAATCATTTGATTTTATATATTATATATATACTTTATTTAACCATTACGATGAACATTTACTTTCTCAGTTTTCGTCCACAAACAATGTTCCCACACACGGTTGTGATAAAATGATTTACACACGGTTGTGATAACATAGCAGCTGTCATGTTAATTGCCTAATAAGTGTCCAAATGATTCTTGCTATTAAAGAATGATTCGCCTTTATCCATGATTATGCAATTTTGCTTCAAATACAAAATTCTAAGCTAAACCCTATTCTTATTTCCATATCTAAACAATAAATATGATGATTTTAGTGATGCCCCACAGTGTTCATAAACTAATTCAATTAGGTCACTGCTGATAATGTATAGGATTCTCTGCAGTAAAAAGCAAGAAAAAGAAGGCTCAAAATCAAAGACATGGAAGCTTTATTCTGTAATGGCAAACACCATCTAAATAAACTTGAGACTCAAGGCCCCATCTTGCCCACAAAAGCAACCGAATAATATTCTCATATCAAGTAATCACTATACGTCTTTCCCTATTTCCCATGCATCAAACTCATCTAACAACAACACAAAACACACAGCTTGCAGTGAGCTGACGGTCCTTTCCTTTTTCTTTGTTTGTGTTTATGGTTTGTCTCTCTTCTTTCTTTACTGTCTGTTTTTGCAATGGAGATTTTTCAGTGGCCACAGTTATATCTCCTCTTCTCTTCCATGATAATTGCAGTGGTATTAGCTGCTGATCCGTATTCAGATACTCTGTTGAGCTTAAAATCAGAGATTATTGATGATTTTGATAGTTTGGATGATTGGTTCGTGCTCCCTGGAGAAAGTCCTCCAGGGAAAGTATATGCTTGTTCTTGGTCTGGTGTCAAATGTGACAAGAACTCCACCACTGTTATTGGTTTAGATCTTAGTATGAAGAATCTTGCCGGTAAGTTACCTGGGAAGCAGTTCAGTGTATTCACGGAGCTTGTTGATCTCAACATCAGTCAAAATTCATTCTCTGGAGAACTTCCTGTAGAAATCTTTAATCTCACCAATCTAAGAAGCTTAGATATCAGCAGAAACAATTTTTCGGGCCACTTCCCAGAAGGAATCAGCGGTCTTCGAAACCTGGTTGTTCTTGATGCTTTCAGCAACAGTTTCTCAGGGCCATTGCCTGTCGAGCTTTCTGAGCTTAATTTTCTGAAGGTTCTCAATTTAGCTGGTAGTTACTTCAATGGACCAATCCCATCCGCATATGGGTATTTCAAGAGCCTGGAATTTATTCACTTAGCAGGAAATTTCCTCAGTGGAAACATACCACCGGAACTGGGTAGCCTCAAAACAGTGACTCATATGGAGATTGGCTACAATTCTTATGAAGGGAATATCCCATGGCAGTTGGGCAACATGAGTGAGCTTCAGTATCTTGATATTGCCGGTGCAAATCTCTCTGGCTCAATACCCAGGCAGCTCTCCAATCTCACCAAGCTCCAGTCACTTTTTCTCTTCAGAAACCAACTCACTGGACTGATTCCATGGGAGTTCAGCAAAATCGTGCCTCTCACCAACTTGGATCTCTCCGATAACTTAATTTCTGGGCCTATTCCTGAGAGCTTTGCAGAATTAAAGAATCTAAGACTGCTAAGTCTTATGTACAATGAAATGAATGGCACTGTCCCAGAAGGTATGGCAGAACTTCCATCACTGGATACTCTCTTTATATGGAACAATTTCTTCACTGGATCACTGCCACGAAACCTGGGCAGGAACTCAAAGCTTAGATGGTTGGATGTTTCAACCAACAGTTTCATTGGCAGCATTCCACCTGATATTTGTGCAGGTGGTGAGTTATTTAAATTAATCCTGTTTTCCAACAAGTTCAAGGGCAATATTTCACCTCTATCCAATTGTTCTTCCCTTGTTCGCCTTCGACTTGAGGATAATTCATTCTCAGGTGAAATTCCTTTGAAATTCAGCCATCTTCCTGATATCACTTACATAAACCTGTCAAAGAACAGGTTTACTGGTGGAATTCCCTCAGATAGTTCTCAAGCTTCAAAGCTTGAGTATTTCAATATCTCTAATAATCCAGAACTAGGGGGAATGATCCCGGCACAAACATGGTCTTTGCCACTTCTTCAGAATTTCTCTGCAGCATCTTGTAACATCTCAGGGAATCTACCTCCTTTCAGACCGTGCAAGTTCATTCTTGTTGTTGAACTGCAGATGAACAATTTGTCAGGAGCTGTCCCAAAAAGTATTTCCAATTGCCAGGCACTTGAGGTGATTAATTTAGCTGGCAATCAGTTTATTGGTCATATACCTGAGGAGCTTGCTAATCTTCCTGCTCTAGGAATTGTGGATTTGTCACATAACAATTTCAGCGGTTCAATACCTGCGGAGTTTGGCAAGTCTTCAAGCTTGTTACTTCTAAATGTATCATTCAATGATATCTCCGGTGCCATTCCTGCAGAAAAGGTGCTGCAATCAATGGGTAGAAGTGCATATGCTGGAAATCCAGAACTATGTGGAGCACCTCTTAAATCATGTTCGGGTTCAATGGCAATCTTCGGAAGCAAAGGCTCTGGAAAGCTCAGGTTAGTTCTGTTGGTCTGTGCTGGAGCAATCATTCTCATTGCAGCATTTGTTTTCTGGCTGATTTATCTCCGCAAAGGAAGCAAAGGCCAATGGAAAATGGACTCTTTTATTGGACTCCCACAGTTTACACCAAATGACGTTTTGAGGAGTTTCAATTCTACTGATTCCATGGAAGAATTGCCACCGCTATCAGCTGCAGTTTGCAAAGCAGTGCTGCCCACTGGAATTACTGTATTGGTTAAGAAGATAGAATGGGAACCAAAGAGAATGAAGGTTGCATCAGAGTTTATAACACAAATGGGAAATGCAAGACACAGGAATTTGATCAGATTACTTGGTTTCTGCTACAACAAGCATTTGGCTTATCTGCTGTATGATTACTTGCCTAATGGAAATTTGGCTGAGAAGATGAGAATGCAAAGAGATTGGGCAACCAAGCACAGAATCATAATTGGAATTGCTAAGGGACTTTGCTTCCTTCACCATGACTTTAATCCTGCAATCTCTCATGGAGATTTGAAGTCAAGCAATGTAGTCTTCGATGATAATTTCGAACCCCGTCTAGCAGATTTTGGATTCAAGCATCTGATACAGTTGATCAAAGGTACAGTTCCAGCAACAACTTCCAATTTGGTAACAGGTACAATTATCTATTCACTTTGCATGGATTTCTTTATTCAAAATTTTCCATTCAAACAAACAAATTTATCTTTTTAGTTAAAGTCCTAAGATATTCAAAGCTGAAAGAATGTCTGAACCAATTGTAACATACTTTTTTGCTCCCAAAGTACACCTAGACCGTTAACTGTTATTATTAGCAAACTGCTTCTCATTTGACATTTGAAACAGGTCAATTCAGTGATGCTATCAAAGAGGAACTGTACATGGACATATACAACTTTGGGGAGATCATTCTGGAAATATTAACCCATGGTAGGCTGACAAATGCTGGACCAAGCATACAGAACAAACCAAGAGATGCTCTTTTGGGGGAAATATACAATGACAATGAGGCTGGTTCCACCCTTTCATTGCAAGAGGAAATCAAATCAGTTGTTGATGTCGCTCTGCTCTGCACCAGAAACAGGCCAGCTGATCGGCCATCCATGGAAGATGCACTGAAGCTTCTGTCAGGGTTGAAGTCCCAAGGTAAATAAGAAGAGTTTCAATGTTTGCTTGAGCTTATGGTGGAAGACCTCAACAGATACATCTAATATATATATATATATATATATATATAGTGTAGTAAATACTTCAGTTGATCAAAATATTTCTTCTTCTTTTTTCTTTTTGAGATGAAATATTTGTATTTTGATTTGATTGTTAGATTGAAGATTGTTTATATCGATGAACATCTATAGTTACTGTCTTCCTGGGAAATCTTATCTTATGGAAAAAAACATCTGCTATTGTCTTGTTCTTCTAGTTGAGAGTTTCACTCATGTCTGATCAGACTATTCTACTTACATTACATGCATGCAATACTATCCCTGTCCAAAAGCCCTCAAACGCACATCAAGCGCGTCAACAACACCTTGAAAACTACCGAAATTCGAGCTCACGACGTCAACGTCGACTCCCAACCTCTCCGCCCCGGCAGCCGTGACCGGCCCGTGGGTCGCAACCACTAACCGCGGCCACCTCCTTCTGACCATCCCCCAAGCCCACCCGTACTCCTTTAAGCTCTTCAAAAATCCCTCCACTTCGCCACTGCTCGTAAAAACAACCGCATCCAGTTCACCTTCATTCTCCTCCGCTTTCCTCACTACTCCCTCCGCGCAACTGGGCCCCACCCACCTCGTCTCGTACGCGTCAACACGAACCGGGACCCATCCGCCACTCTCCAAATCCTTGAGAAAGTCCGGAACGACTGGCGGCTCATCTAGCCCGACAACTTTTGGAACAGGACACAACACTTTCCGACCATATCCTTCCCCAAGCGACAAAGCTAGGCTGTTGGGAGTAGCTGTTCGGGGGACCAAAACTTTAATCCGTTGTAAATTGGAACAAATTTGGGAGATAAAATGGGTGTCGATTAACTCTGAATCTTTGCCTAAGGCAGCGAGAATGAAAGTGGGGCCATGAGAGGGGAGGAGAGGTTTAGGGAAAGAGAGAGCAGCAAGGGAGAAGGAAGTGATGGAGGCGCGTGAAGGGAAGGTGATAGCAGAGATGAGAGAGAGGGAATGTGGGGAAAGGTGGGAGAAGAGAGATTGGGGAGTTGGATGAGTGGTGATGGTGGGGCACCAAAGAGGAGTGTGTCCTTTGAGAGTGAGGAGGCCGGAGAGTCTGGCGGCGTAATTTGGTGGGGCGGTGAAGATGACTGTGGGTTTCACAGTGCTGCTGGAGAGAGGGGAGGCTGCCATGGTTGTCTGCTCTTTACTCTGGCGGTTCTTTGTCCTATCAGATAATCGACTCGTCAAATCCATCCGGAGTGCAGATGCAAAAGTCATTTTCTTATGATTGAATATTATTTTGGTCAACCGAAAAGCAAAAAGTCGTTGTAGTATAGTGGTGAGTATTCCCGCCTGTCACGCGGGCGACCCGGGTTCGATCCCCGGCAACGGCGGTTATAAATTTTATCAAGTTCTTTTTGTAAACGTGGGAAGAAGAATACCGGGCAGTTTTTGACTAAGCCCAAATGGCCAAGGCCCAAACGCTCATTCTTTATACAGCTATTATTATTATTATTATTGTGTTTTCAGTCTAATCTCGTGACATACTGAAATCTCTACGCAGTTTACTATTTTTATTTTTTGGGATTCTAATTCATCTTTAAAAGATCTTAATTTAATGTTCATGTTTGGTGTTAATTATAGTCTATTATTCTTATTTTTCGATATAAAATATAAAAATTTTGTATCATCACGTTAAATATAAATTATTTATTTTAATTTTTATTAAATTTTAATCTATATCACATTTATATTTTTTCTATCATATTTTTATATGTCTTGTATTTTTCTTCTTCTTTATTATTTTATTATATCTTTATGAAACTTTGCCTTGTTATTAATTGTTAGTAATTATTTTCAGTGTTAAAATGAGGCAATTTTGTGTACCATTAATTGTATTGTTATTGCCCATAAAGCTGCCAAGTTCAAAAAGCTCAAGTACAAAAATCATGCCTTAAGCATGCCCAATCCCATACAAAAAGTATACCCATCAAATATATTATATTCTTTTCAGTTAAGGTGAAAATATAATAAATCAATTTTATCTTTTTTAAACATTTATTTTTCATAAGACATTAGAGATATAAAGAGGAATTGAATAATCAAACTTTTGATTTAATCTCGGTTAAAAAGAGATAATAATCGTAAAATCAATTTTTTATCATTTTTAAATAATATATTTGTTTTCATAACGTTTTAACTAAGTTTATTTACATTATCTTATTATAATCTTTCGACAAATTCAATCTCAAACTAACATAAAGTTTTTTGCTATTTGTGTCAACATCCGCCTGTGATAAAATGGATAACATTAACATGCTAAACAATGCTTATAAAGAAAATAAAATCATTAATGCTTATAAGTAACAATTTTTTATTTTCAAATCGTACACAGTGATATCGCATTAGATATTTTAAAAAAGAATTAACATACCTTATTATAATTAGGATTGTAAATGATCCGAACCCAAACCCTAATCAGTTTAATTGCATCATAATTAGGCCTGTTTATGTATTAGTGTTTTAAGCTCAAATGGTATTAGAAAAAAATTTAAAAGGGTAAATATCATTTATTTTTTTTTAAGGTTTGATTTTAATCTAATTTTAAAAAATTAAATTTAAAAAATGAACATTTAAGTCAAAATAACTTAATACAATTAAAAATAACTAACATAAAATATACAATAAAAAAAATATCTAACCTAAAAATTTTCAGACTCATCATTCTTTATTTTTATTTACCCTAAACTATTACTTGAAAAGGTATAATAATATTCATTTTTTTTTTCAAACTTTTGAATAATAATTTTTTGTCAATAAATAAAATAATGAACAATAAATAATAAAAAAAATTATAAAAAACTAATATTTCACAACTTAATAGTTGTTCTTAGTATTTTCATTTTTGATTGGAGTATTTAAAGAACACCAATGGATAAAATATTCTCAAAATTAAATTTTTAATTGTTGACTTAACAATTGACTAATTTATCATGTGAAAATAAAAAAATTTGAGACGAAGCATTCATTGTTAAAATTAATAGAGTAAAGTTGAATTAAAGTTAAAATTTTGGGAAGGTAGATAGAATTTACTCAAATTAAAATGATGTTTAATCTAGATTTAATTAATGATTAATTGAATTAGAGATAAAAGTTGATTGGATTTATTTATTTTAAATGAGTGTATTTGTGAAAATTAATCAAGGTTATTTTGATTTATAAATATTCATGTTCAAGAAGAATTAAAGAATTTTGCTCGTGTAAAATATAAAGAAGCCAATAATCAAGCTTCAAAAAATAAATAAAAAATTAGTAATAATAATTTTTTGGGCTTTCTCCTTAGGGCATAAGACGGCGGGTCACCATCTATAAATATCAAATCCAGTTGCCGAAATTCACAAAGTCGTTGTAGTATAGTGGTGAGTTTTCCCGCCTGTCACGCGGGTGACCCGGGTTCGATCCCCGGCAACGGCGATTTAGATTTTTTGCAAGTTCTTTATTTTTACTTGCTTTGAAAGGTCGAACCGTCGTTTATAAGCCCGAATGGCAAAGGCCCAAACACACATCCTTTATATTATTAAATATGTTTCCATTCTCCAAACATTCGTGTCTAACACACGTGTGAGGCAATTTCCCCGCCAAAACTCGATCACCTTCCCGCCAAAAAGAACCCCGCTCAATAGTTGATTAAGAATCGCCTTAGAGAAAACGATTTTGCTTCTTCATTTCACAGAAAGAGAAAGAAGATAATCACAGAAAGAAAAGAATGTCGGGATGGGACGAAGGAGCTGTGTACTACAGCAACCAGGCGCAGTTCACGGAAGCCTCCGCTGAAGCAGAAGCCGCCGCCGCATCCTCCACCGCGAGCCGTCATTCCATCCTCCTTAAATTCAAGGAGTTCATCAGAAACTTCGAGAAGGAGAAAAACGTGTTCCCATACAGAGAAAGCCTCGTCAATAACTCTAAATTCCTAGTGGTCCATCTGGAAGACCTTCTCTCCTTCGATTCCGATCTACCTTCCCTCCTTCGCTCCTCCCCCTCCGACTACCTGCCTCTGGTGAAAACATTCTTAAAAATCTTACTATCAATTTTATCAAAATAGGTTCTATTAGTCTAAGCTTTTTGATTTTTAATAATGGGTGTAGTTTGAGACGGCGGCTGCGGAGGTGTTAGCGGGTCTGAAGATGAAAGTAGCGGGAGATTCAGGGGAAATGGTGGAGTCGCAGACAGGAGAGGTTCAGATTTTGCTTACATCAAAGGAGGATCCAGTTTCTATGCGCTTGCTTGGGGTATTTTTTTGATCAATTGGTATGAAAGCAATGAGTTATTTACAGTTTTGACCTATTTTCTTTCTTGTTCTCAGGCTCAATATATCTCAAAACTAGTTAAGATAACGGGAATTACCATTGCTGCTTCAAGGGTTAAGGCGAAAGCAACTTATGTGCAATTAATCTGTAAGAACTGTAAAAGTCCTAGGACGGTTCCCTGCCGTCCCGGTCTTGGTGGGGCAATTGTTCCACGATCATGTGACCATATTCCCCAGGTTTATTCCTTAATAAAATTTGCTGTTTTTTTTAAATAGTATTAATTTCAAATCATATTTCTTATATAAGTTATGTAATGTCTATAGCCGGGAGAAGAACCTTGTCCTATTGATCCCTGGCTTGTGGTTCCTGATAGGAGCAAGTATGTTGATCAACAAACCTTGAAATTGCAAGAGAACCCAGAGGTAAGGTTCTTGATTTTAGGAGAAGTTATGAAATGAATTATGAAATTGATTGGACGATGTCTTCATGTTTAATTTGAAGGATGTACCTACTGGGGAGCTTCCTAGAAATATGTTACTTTCGGTGGACAGACATTTAGTTCAAACGATTGTACCTGGTACCAGGTTGACAATAATGGGGATTTATAGTATCTTTCAAGCTGCCAATTCATCCATTAAGTAAGTCATTAAGCACGGACTTGGATGTTTATCGTGTCTTTACTCTCATCTTTCCCGTCTAATAAGAATTCTAATTTGTTCTGATTTTATACAGCCACAAAGGAGCAGTTGCAGTTAGACAGCCTTATATCAGGGTAGTGGGAATGGAAGAGACAAATGAAGCCAGTGCTCGAGGGCCTGCCACTTTTACACAAGAAGAGGTAAAAATAAAGTGATCATGAATGTTGTTTAGTTAAGAAGTTTCTTTCCTACTTTACTGCACTTTTCCCATCGCCTCCTGCTTTGTGCATTTGCATCAACTATCAACTGTATGCATGATGGTGCTATTCACATATTCCTGAGTTAGCAAGCTTATTTTTGAATTGAATTGATTATTTTAACTTGCATGTCTTGGAGTTTTCTGCATAGAAGATTTTCATCATCATTATTATGTAAATAATCATTTGCTTGCAGGTGGAAGAATTCAAAAAAATTGCCTCAAATCAAGATACATACGAGGTTATATGCTCCAAGATTGCTCCCTCTATATTTGGTCACGATGATGTAAAGAAGGCTGTTGCTTGTCTTCTCTTTGGAGGAGCCAGGAAAGTAAGTTTCATATCCTTTTATCCTTCAAGATTCCTAGAATCTATCAATATTCCTACTATCTAACTGCGTTTCAAAAATGTGTAGAATTTGCCGGATGGGGTGAAGTTAAGAGGTGATATTAATGTGTTGCTTCTTGGTGATCCATCTACTGCCAAGTCACAGGTTAGTTACATGTTTCTATGATTGGTCGAGGTTGCTAAAATTGACTGTTATTTGCTTTGTGGTCTCCTATGGCCCTGTGGTATTCTACATTGACTTTTAGGGAATTTTCTCCAGGATTATATAATTTAAGCCATTTTAAGTTCTAGTGCTTCTCACTCAAGTTGATGCTAATTTTATGGTTACCTTGTGAAGTTTCTCAAGTTTGTTGAGAAGACAGCTCCCATAGCTGTTTATACTTCGGGAAAGGGCTCATCAGCTGCTGGTCTTACAGCTTCAGTTATTCGAGATAGTAGCTCTGTAAGTTCTTGATATGCTTTGGATCTATGGAGATAATTTTGTTTAATTGGTTGCTTTACTTTTGACAAAAGTTTCCTTTTGAATTGTTATATTCCTTTACTCTTTTATATATAAAAAAAATCTCACATGGATTCATGTATCTATGCAATGCCAGCGAGAGTTTTATCTTGAAGGAGGAGCCATGGTTTTGGCAGATGGAGGTGTTGTATGTATTGATGAGTTTGATAAGATGAGACCAGAGGATAGGTAAGTTAAATAAATGTTAAAACTTGTCAGGCCTTACCATGTATGATGGTTATGGAGTTTCGTTGGCTTTGTATGGCCTAGGGTTGCTATTCATGAAGCTATGGAGCAACAGACGATATCTATTGCCAAAGCGGGAATTACAACTGTTCTCAATTCCAGAACTTCAGTGCTTGCAGCTGCTAATCCTCCTTCAGGACGTTATGATGATCTTAAGGTCCACAACTGCACTCCCTGTTCCATTTTTGTCACTTTCTCCAATTTCTGCTTGCTATTACCATGAAGCAACTGAAAGAAATTTAATCACCTTGCAGACAGCACAGGATAATATCGATTTGCAGACTACAATTCTTTCAAGATTTGACTTGATCTTCATTGTCAAAGATATCAGGATGTATGACCAAGACAAGGTAATCTATGGTTATTTTGCTCACCTTAGATTTCCCCTTAATGACATTGGTTTGGCTAACTAAGCATTGGTTGCTAAAATGGTCTTATTTCTTGATTACTAAACAGTAATTCTTCTGTTTTAATGCAACATTATAGCAAGTCAAACATGACTCCAAGTGCTTTTACCAAGGGACTTTGAATTTCCATTCTCCTTTTACAGATTATAGCAAGTCATATCATAAAAGTTCATGCATCTGCTCAGACAGTTTCTAGTGATAGTAGAACTTCTAAAGAAGAGAATTGGCTGAAAAGGTATACCTAAAGTGCAGTCGCTTTTTGTTTTTGAGTATTAAAGTGAAGTTACTTGATCATCAAATGGTCATGCTGCATTGTATGTGCTGCTAAATTGAGTCAAATTTTACAGGTATATACAATATTGTCGAACAGAATGCCACCCTCGCCTTTCGGAAGCTGCATGTACTAAACTCCAGAGTGATTATGTTGATATCAGAAGGGTATTCTCAAACTTGAGCCATAAATGATTATTTTCTTCATGAGCTTGAACCCAAATTAAGCTAACAAAGGAGACCTTGCTGCCATTAGCACTGGCAGTTGTTTGAAATTAATGCTAAAATAATCTCAAGATTATTTTAATGTGCTAACTTACATTACTCACCAACATGGTTTATTCTTGCAGGGAATGAGGCAGCAATCAAATGAGACAGGAGAGGCTGCCGCAATTCCCATCACTGTGCGGCAGCTGGAGGCCATCATAAGGTTAAGCGAGGCTCTTGCAAAAATGAAATTGTAAGTATTGCTTCTAGCAAATCACGTTGAGTTGTGGATGCTTAAAATTAAAATTCAAACCGGAAGTTAACTCTCAGTGACTTTGCGACATTATAACTTAGATTAATATCTAGTGGCCTATTTTGATATAACTAGATCAAATTTTGCCCTTTTTAACAGTTAACTGAACATGTATTTTAGGTCACATGTTGCCACTGAAGGTGATGTAGCTGAAGCATTAAGACTTTTCAAAGTTTCCACAATGGATGCAGCACGTTCTGGAATAAACCAACATATTAATATCACTCCTGATATGGCCAATGAGATAAAGGTCTGTGGACATATCATTCCTTTACATTATTGCAGAAATTTTTCTTGTATCATTTTGCTATTTGTCATGTTAACAAATTTTCTTATATACAGCAAGCAGAAAACCAGATAAAGAGAAGACTGGGAATAGGAAATCGCATATCAGAAAGAAGGCTGATTGACGATCTTACTAGAATGGGGATGAATGAGTCAATGGTAAGTAGTCAACTTAAATACCGAGTCATTAACCTTTTCTTTGCAATGCCAGTTTTTCTCACTATTCGTCATATGCTTAATCTTGACTTGAATTCATGCTTTGGTCGGAATTATTTTTATTATCTTAGTAAACATTGAAAATTTAGTTAAAAATATGATAATTTTGGCTAGATCCACCTTATTGTGTATTTGTTGAATATCCCACTCATCATACAGCAGAGTTTCGTAGTTATAATATCATTAATGTATGGCAGGTAAGAAGAGCCATATTAATTATGCACCAGAGAGGTGAAGTGGAATATCAACGAGAAAGGCATATTATCGTTCGTAAAGTATAACCTGCTGTACCATCCCCTATTGTTTTGCTAGCAAAATTATAAGGTCTTATTCACCGATTAGGATCTGTTCCTGGTTGACAACCTTTTCTCTTCGACGGTCTGTGTTGTTCAAGCTTATTTTTATTGTCCATTAAGCATGTAAACGTTATCTCAAGACTTTACCGGAAAACAATTTCTTTTTGTTTGATTATGGTTGTTTACCGTCTAATTTTGTATTTTTGTTTTCTGCGGGTTTAGTCGGGCGATAATTATGGCGGCAAAAGATCTTGTTCTGCGTACGTGGCTGGTCTCTGGCCGTTGATTCTTCCATGTTTTCAAAGATAAATGGGCCATAAGCCCATCAATCTGCAGAAGACAGGGCTTGAGATTGGCCTTCTGCAACTTGGATAGGCATTTTAAACTAATTGTAACAAATGAGGAAATTTTCCAGAAAAATAACTGAATTATTTACAGAAGTAAAAGGGGTTCCTCTCTCTGGAAAGCTATACCATATATCATAAGAAATTGCGACATTTTAACAATATAACTATTCGAAGATCACTTGTCAATTCAATTTGAGACGGATGTTGCATTGCTCAACCAGAGACTGATTCCCACGACAGACTAGTTACACACCATTGAGCTTTAAAACACCATACCGCATGACTGACTAATCCTTAATAGAAGCACAATTCTATAGAATTTACAAAAATTTTATACATGAATGTCTAACATGTAATGGAGGTCATTACCAAGGGCTTAAGCCCGCAACTAACATCATCCCAAATTCAAGAAGGATCAATAACAAGTACTTCATTCTATAAGTTCACACTGTCCCTAAAATATTATGTACTTAAAACACATGTGAACAAGATTTCTCAGCATGTCATCTTCAACCCAACGGCTATCAACCATGACAAATCAAGCTATATCTTCGCAACCTACTTCTATGAGAGATCTGGACTCATGTCCTGCAGCCTTATTAACTATAAACCTCCCTAATCAAATAGTTCCCGCAATAGGTACTTTTTGCTCTCATGGTCTAAACCAAAAATATACACAGCATTCATTGTTTCAAACAAATTTCATGATGAACTTAAATTGAAAAGCCAGTAATCCACTATAGGAATTTCAATGTTCTTTTCCTATTCTAAACTAAATTCCAGCTCTTCATATCGTCTCTGATAGTCAATCTTGCAAACAAATTTCTCTGTAAGCAACACTGCTCCCTAGAATTTTAATGGTTCAAAGAATGTCGCTCAAAAGAACTAAGCTTAATCAATATCACTATTCCCTAATATTTTCAAAGTTCATTGATTCATAAGTGAACGATCATTCAGTTTCACATAAGCTGAACAAAGTCACTTTCGAGAACATACAGATCACCCAGGAGAGAACAGCTTAACATATCAAGATAAAAGCAAACAGCAAAACCAAATTCCATAACAAGCACACAAATGAAGATAAACGGTAATACGGAGCTAAATGCAGAATATAAAAATAGAACATTAGCTAAAACAAAGTTGAGAGTAAGACTTTAGGTTTGCCAACAATCTCATCAAAATCTCTAATGAAAGAACCCCTCAATGGTTCCCAATATTCAATTCCACATTTAAAAGTCTGCCAATAAACTTGGAAAAAACATAACAAAGCTTGACCAAATAAGCCCTTTGAGCTTAGAACCCTAGCTTGGTACGGCGCCAGTGCCTACGCTTTGCATTGTACCTGCATCCCAAAAACAAAAATTGAAAAGAACCCATCAATTAATGCTCTGAAAATAGCTTAAAAAATGAAAAAAAAGCTTTTAAGTATAAATAACCTAAAATTGCAGAAATATACGGACCTGATGGTGTTGTCGGTGCGCATGCGGATCCAGTAAGGGATCGGCCTGTTCTGCCTCATCTTCTTGGCCAGCTTCTTCTTGATCCTGAAGGTCTTGTGTGAAGGCTGCCATGTCAAAATAAACCACTCAAAACATCAGAGAGCTACCTTTTAAAACTCAACTTTCTTACAAACACAGATAAGAAGTACAGAAATTCAAGCTTAAAACAATGGCTGAACTGTTATTTAAGGTAAGGAAGAAGCGAAGCGGAGGCCGAAGACTACCATGTTCGGCGATTGAGAGAGGATGCGGCGCTAGGGTCTTGAAGCTGCAGCGTAGTCACGGGCTCTGAAATAGAAACCGCTTAAACATTATAAATGAACGCTGCAGCAGGGATTTTAGGGTTTACTCTATCGGGCCATTATTGGACCTTGAATTCATAATTGTGGATTTCAGTGATTTTCAGCCCAAATCATGGGGCTTGGGATCCAAATTCGTAATCCAAATCCTAGTCACCTTAGTAGCACACGCTCTCCATGTGCAGATTTTCGCGTCAAGACCCAAAAAAAAAAAAAAAAAGGGCCTATTAAAGGAGCCTTCCGTCCCTGTAACAATTCACGCACACTGTGTTTCGGTCTCTTTCTAGTTTCTCTCACTTATTTAAACAGTATATATATAAAAGCAAATATCTGCCCCTCAAATCTCCTCTTAATTCTCTTCGAGTTCAATTATCACTCCAATTCTCTTTCTCTCTCTAATATTATTGGATCTAGGGTTCTGGGTTTTTCATCTTAGTCAATTGGTCAGCAAATCAAGTGGCTGTGGTTGCTCCTCCACGACAATCTCCTTTTGAACGCAATGCCTCCTCGCGCATCTAAGAGAAAATCGGCCCCACCCAACTCCTCATCCGTCACATCACCCGACGGTCGTTCTGGTACCCTCTTCCCCCTTTTTTTTTTTTTTTGGGAAAAAAAAGGAAAAGATTTTGCCATGTTTAGTACGCGAGTAAGCGCGGGAAAAAAGGATTAATGAAAATAGAAGAATTTAAGAGAGAATTGGAGTAACCCTGTGTTTTGATGAAAAGTTCTTTACTGTCATTAGCGTTAATTTTTTTTTTTTTTTTGCTCGCATGTGAATGACGATTTATCCTTCTGATTGGTTTCTCAGAAACCGCGGGAAACGAGAAAATATTAAATTGAAAAATCGTACGGTAACTATATTTTTTAACGATCTTAGGTTTATTCTTTGTCTTCTTTTTTCTTTAGAAAAAAAAAAAAAAATTGCAGCAGAGAAACTTCATAGCGTATAATTTGAACTGATTAATGGCCTATTAGATCTGATTTGGCCTTTCATTAATTAGTGTCATTGATGATTTGGGATTGTCGGGTTATTGGCATGGTTTCTGGGTTTTGTGGCTGAATGCAACAGCAACTTAGCGTTTCTTAGCATTAGACCTGAAAATTATGTAAGGAGTGAAGAAGACAGGTTTAAACTATAAAAGATGACCTTGCTTTTTATATTCGGATAGATCTATATAGAGTACAATGATCTTATATGTTATATCATCTAGGCTCGGTCTCCTCTTTTGTAAGATTAGTTGTTTCGCTCTTCCCCAATTTGTGGTGTGGATAGCCTTTTGTGGTCTTACTAAAGTATCATCCTGAGTATGTTGATTCCAATAATGTTGGCAATTTTGGTAGTGAACTGAAGCTATTGAAATGAGCGTTCTATAATACGATCTTAATTGATTGTTTGTTAAAGATATAAAATAACAGTAATGCTGGTTGCCCTCAGCTGATTAGGTGGAAGAGTTCTTTTTCAATTATGCTTGCTGTTGTTCAGCTGACTTTTGAGGTCTTTTCATAAGTATTCTAATTAGATAATGCTATTTCTTTTTTCCAGTTGCAAGTAAAGCTAAAACAAAGGGGATGGAAAAAATAGATCGCTTGTTCAATTCATATGCAAATTGTTCATTAGGCATGATTGAGTAAGTATATTCCGCCTACAGTTTTTATATTTGTGGAGTTACTGATATGGTGCCATGTTTTTCTCTAGCATCTGCCATGGTGATTGGCTTCCTTTAGATACTGAAGAAGAAAAAGGCAAATAAGTTCATTATATTTGTCCAAGTCATGTTGTTATCATTTTTCAAGGTCAAGGGTCTGTCTTAGCTTATGATTCTTAAAGGTGTTACATTTCATCATGTCTGTTTTAAATTGTTAAACACAATGCAAAAGCTCAGGAACCCTCTTGAATTATTGTTTGAACATAATGCCTCTTGAATTATGTGTAGATTTATGTTTCATATCAAGGTACTTACAGAAAAGTGCTTCAGCTAAGAACAGATTTCATTTATAAGGAATTCTTTTACCTGCATTTCCATTGTGTCAAAAAGTAATGAGTTCCTTTGAAAAAAGAAAAAAAAAGGAGTTCATATAAAATTTTTCCTTATGTGCATGTTGAAAAAAGTTCTGATCATTTTATGTGAGTTCACACATCCTCAAACAAGTGAACATAAGCCCACTGAATGCACAAGAAGATATTTTCTTTAGAGGTTTGCATGCTTATCCTTTTCTAATGCTGTTAGTTTACTTGAGCAGTCCAGATGGTATTGTAGCACTCTGTTCAGATCTAGAAGTGGACTACACTGATGTGAGGATATTGATGCTTGCTTGGTATGTTATATTCTCTGGTTATATGACTGGATCCATACCCTGGTCTTAGTTTCTTCTAACATCATGTGCTCTGCATATCTCAGGAAATTAAAAGCTGAAAAGCAGGGCTATTTTACCCTGGTAAGCAGAAGCACTGTTTTATATGACATGCTGCATTTGATGGATTTTGCCGTAATATAATAGAAAAAGTGAACTGACATTAGATTAATGACTACCTTTATTCTTCTCTTGCACTGAATTAGGATGAGTGGCGAACTGGCCTGAAAGCATTGGGGGTTGATTCACTTAGCAAACTAAAAAAGGCACTTCCTGAACTGGAGATTGAGGTATTTGTATCTGTTGCAACAGTTATTGCAATCATTGTAAAGTCATATTGTTGTTGAAAAGTAAGCAATTAAGTGGTAATACTGATTTCATGTTTCCTATATCTGAAAAAAAGGTGGAGAAGCCATCGAATTATGAAGATTTCTATTCCTATGCATTTCGTTACTGCCTGACAGGTTTGCCCTTTAATTGAATGAAAACAGCCTTTCTTTCTTCATCATGCCCAGCTTTTCTTTTATAGGAATTGTTTTTCTAATAAAATGCTTACATTGATCAACTGCCTCAGAGGAGAAGCAAAAGAGTGTGGACATTGAGAGCATTTGTGAATTGTTGAATCTTGTTCTGGGTGCACAATTTCGTCCTCAGGTTGATTTACTAATTGAGTACTTAAAGGTAGATAGCCAATTTTTTGTTTATGAGTGTTTATTCTTTCATCTTTAGCAAAACTGATCAGATGCACTGTTTATTATCAGAATATGTGTTCCATAACATTTTTATGATGCTTGGACTTGATTTTCTGGCAGGTCCAGAATGATTACAAAGTAATAAATTTAGACCAATGGATAAATTTTCTACGTTTTTGCAGAGAGGTAAGCCTTTTGAAAAAAATGTTAAAACTTTGCTATACCCACAAAACTCATTAGCATGGGTTTTTCTTTCCACAATGAAATTTAGTGTAGTCTGCCAAAAGGAAGAAAGAAGAGAAACAAAGAAAATAAGAAATGGCATGTAAAAGGATAAAAAATTCATCCTAGATTTGAATTGGTGATGGTTGACATATGTGCTAATTTATATTGCATTGATAGAACTGAACTATTCATGATACTTGATGAAGTATTAGTTTGATTTTTTTCCCTCGAGCAATCTGAGGCATCTATAATAACTTTAAGTCCTTGCTAGCAGATCAGTTTCCCAGATCTAAAAAATTATGATCCCACTCAAGCTTGGCCCTTGATCCTCGATAATTTTGTCGAATGGATGAGAGAAAAGCATAGCTAGTGTTAGCATCTTTTGTGTGTCTGGCAGATTGCTGATTTCATGAGGTAAATGATCTCTCATTCTCTCTGGATTTGATCAGATTTTATTCTTTTGAAAGTATTAAAAGACGGATCAAATTCATTTTATTGGTCTGTTCGCAGGACCTTGTGGAAAATCTAACCAGTAACATGGAGCTGGCTCATAACTGATTAAACTAATTTTGCTGAATCTTTTCTCAGGCTTAAACTACAATTTTGTTGTCCGGAGATGATTTATACATTCTGCATTCATTGATGTTATAGTTTTCCTTTTTTCCCTGTTAAAGCTATATTAAGCAAAAACAATTGTGTTACTCAACAAAGGATAATTTTATAAATATAGCGATAAAGCACTTCTCACACCACAGTTTCATTCTGGATTGCAATGCTATTATCTACTAATCTTTAAAAGCAAAAGCATAAGTTTGAAAAATACTAGTGTTATATATATATATATATATATATATTTACCACAGCGACCTCTAATATTAAGAATAAAGAATAAAAATGTTAAAATTTAAATTTCAGACCTGTAAAATGGTCACAATTTTAAAATAAAAATATTATCGTTTGAATTAATACTCAAAGGCGCAAAATATCAAGTTGGACGAACAGAAGCTTTTATTTTGCAGTGTGTATAGACCATATATAGTCCTTTGACGAGAAAAAGGGCTGGAACAAGGTCTATTAACGAATTTCGTCTTGCAAAGCCTACAATCTTACCGAGCAACCACTTCTGAAATTGTAGAATCATCAACTGAACATATTTCTAATCTCTTTTCCTCATCGTCCTTTTTGGTCGAGAAAGCAGGCCTCTTTGGAGCCGCCATTATTGTGGTTTCATTTCTCAGCATTGAAGAGACATCCAACATGGTAGGTCTGTCATTTGCATTTTCTTGGACACACAGTAGAGCTATTTGCATGCATCTCAATAACTTGAGGGATGAAGTTGTGTCATCTAGTGAAGGGTCCATGAACTCCATACCTTTGCCCTCTGTCCATAGCTCATATGCCTGAGATTCATTTAAGCATTGTCTCAAATCTAATTTCACAAATATAATAGAAAAGATGTAGAGATATGTTAGCAATGAAACTTACGAAATCTAGAAGATTTAGATTTTCAAGTAACCCATACAGGTATGTATTCTTCTTTCCACTAATGATTTGAAGAAGTAGGACCCCAAAGCCATATACATCAGATTTGGTGGAGTATATACCATTTTTAACGTATTCAGGAGGAACATAACCACTGCAACAAATTAAAATGGCCGAGTGTTTAACATTATAAAGTTTTCATTCGATAAGATAACTTTGATCATTCGAATGCACTTACTATGTGCCAACAATTCGATGCGTATTTGCCTCAACTTCATTTTTTGAGAACATCCTAGCCATACCGAAATCTGATATCTTAGGTTTCATGTCTTCATCTAATAAAATGTTACTAGCTTTCAAGTCCCTATGAATAATTGTCAACCTGGAGTATTCTTGAAGATAAACAAGGCCTTGAGTAATCCCCTCAATGATTTCCACACGCTTATTCCAATCCAATATAAACCGTTTTATGGGGTCTGAATCTCAATAGATTTCGAGCAATCAGTGAATGAAACATAAACGCAAGTAAATAACCAATAAAGAAATCACATAAGTTTCGCTGGAAATCATCACCATAAAGGTAGTAGTCCAAACTCTTATTTGGCATGTACTCGTAGACCAGCATCTGTTCTTCTCTATCAATGCAGAATCCCAAAAGTCTGACAAGATTTACGTGTTGTAGTTTTGCTGTAAGCATAACCTCATTCTTAAACTCCTCATATCCTTGTGTGGATGTCTTTGAAAGTTTTTTTATTGCTATTTCTTGTCCATCTGATGAGACACCCTGGAAAATGAGGATTTATTGTTAGTGTCCTGGCAAAATGCAGTGTGATTTCCACAACTTTACACCAATTAGCTATATGATTCTACCATTACCTTGTAAACAGGACCATATCCACCCTCCCCCAGTTTATTTTCAAAAGAGAACCTATCAGTAGCCACCTCAACTTCAGAGAAACTATAAACCATCAGATTAGGAACATTACTGTGAAAATCTCCCGCAGCTGCCATCTGATTTGCTCTATGCTTGGAACTTTTAGTTACCAGCACCATCTCTATTAACCAACCAAAAAGAGTGATGAAAAAGCTTTTGGTTATTTGCATTTTAAATAGAAAGAATTAAACGGTTAAAAAAAGAATTACCTTCATCCTTCCTCGTCCAGATCTTTACCCTTCGCAAGTAGTATGTCAGTGCAACAACCAAAATCATGACCACAACGATTGGAATCAAAATACTAATCAGCGACAACGTCCCCCTTTTCTTTTGTTGGTTGTCACCGCTGGCATAAGCTGATGATGCCGATTAAAAATACCAAAGGCATATCAGGAAGATTATTTGTAAACATTGTCATTTCTATGATATTTATGTCTTGGATTCTATTGATTATATCTTTTGCATCTTACAACAACATGTTGGCTACGTTAACTTAGGTTATTGATATTTTCCTATCAAGACTTTGAATTCTTAATACTTATGGAAAAGAAATTGAATTGGTTGGAAAGAGTAAACATACCAGCTTGGGAAAGCACCCAGTTGTCATCGAAGGCAACTTGCCAGGCAATGTAACCCAACAACTTCTTCTCCTTGGCATAGGAAACTTTAATTTTCACCACCTCAACGTCATCAAAACCAATCCAAGTCGCTCCAACACTGCAGTAGTTCACTACGTAAGTTGCATTATACATTGAATTGGCTCCGTATCTTTGAATGTAATTCCTGATTTCCTTGAAGCTCACGACCCCATCTTCTGAAATAGCTGGTCCCGATGCTGGAGCGCCAATAATGTTATCCTCGGGGTTCATGAGTTTCCAAGCATAGCCATAGAAAGGCAAGCCCAAAACCAACTTATTGGCCGGTAATCCTCCGTTAATCCACGACTTTATACCAAACTCTATATTAACATCACTAGCCGGGTCATACAGAGCTGCATGAGCCCTGGTAAAGTTTTCCTCTGTTGGCGTATAGAAGTCATACGCCTGAACGTGTAACCAATTTAAGTTTCTCCTCAAAGAATCTACTGGATAAGTTGACGAGTCCGAATACTGCCATTGTGGAACTGCCGCAGTCAATATCAACTGAGACTGGCTAGAGTTTCTCGTCTCTGAATCTATTGCATGACGCCATTCTTCAAAGAGAGCAGCCATATTGCTCATATCAGAGCTTGTGTTTGGTGAAACCCAGCAAAATTCTAGGCCCTGGAAGCCATAAAGCCTAGCTATCTTTATTGAGGAATCGATGAAAGATTTCCTGTTGGAGGAATTGCTCACCATTGAAACTATGACCGAATGGTTTGCTTCCCAACCCAGAATGGATAGAAGCGTGATGATTGATGGGTTTTTCTGTCTGACAGTGTTAGTGAAAACGGAGAAGTATTGGTCATCAGAAGAATCAACAGAGAGCTGATAGGAGGAGGAATTCAGATCTGCAAAAGCGCAAACAAGGTGAGTAAATAGAGCAGAATTTATGTCAGAAATGGGAAATTCAGTGCCCGAAAACCAGTAACCGGCTTGAATCCAAGTTTGTGCTCTTGACGGATGCAATCCTAAAAGGAGAAAAACATGGAGAAGGACTATGATAAATTTAGGCACCATGGAGGAAACTTGCAGGAGTGCAGCGTTCTACTAGATCTTCGTCAACAGAATACATAAAACAAAGATAAGATTTGTAGAAGCCTATAAAGTTTGACTCAAATTTAAATTTAATTGATTGACTTGACGTTTATTTATAAGATTTTTAAGAATTTAAAAAACCGTCTAAATTGACTCTTTCTTTTTTCATGTTTTTTCAACGAATATTACAAAACAAAAGAGAGAAATTTAGTTTAATTATCAAGATTTTTATTTTTTTAAGTTGATTCAAAAAGAAAAGCTTAAAAAATGATCTAAAAGTCTACAACCCCCTTTTGATATCAACAAGTTTTAATTGATCCCTTTTGATATCAAAAAGTATTTTTTTTTATAAATATGGCGATAAAGCACTTATGTCACCACGGTTTCATTCTAGAACACACTGCTTTTTCTACTCATCTTTGAAGGCATCGGTAAGAGCGTCTGCTTTTGATAAATCCAGTGGCAAATGACAGCCCCCATGAATCAACAATAATTTCTGCTTCTCCTGCTGATTGGTGCCTATTCCTTAAGCTAAGAACATTGTTCATTATGTTAATTACGGGATCCGCATTCTTCAGCAAACTAAGTTTTATTCTTCTTTAATCTCTAGCATTCTAACATGACATGATAACAATAAGACATCCTTTCTTGTTCACTAGATAGAAAGGCAAGGGACCAAGCAGCAGTCCATGGCAACTTCACCATGCCCAACTACTGGATGGGTGGAAATAAAAAAAGTGGGCTGGTTTTTTCCTCTGTGTAAATATAAAAAGTGGACCTGAAAATGTTTTTTTTTCTCTGTGAAAATAAAAACGTGGGCCTGAAGTCCATAGTTTTGAGAAAACCCCAAAAGCCCGAATATAGCAATAGTGGCAAAACCGATGTTAATCAGACTATCAGAAATCCACGGCGCTAAAGGGAGACAACTATCCCACTTGAGAAAGCACCTAGTTGTCATCCTTGGAGGGTTTAAAAGCATTGTAACCATGCTTCCATCAGACCAATCTTTTTATTTCAAGCTCTATAAAATTTTCTATTAAAGCTGCTAAATTGTTCCAGTAAGTTGCGGGAAATAAAGTTGAATCAGTTTGATTTTAAAAATTAAAAATGACGAAATTTACTTTCAAAAATTAAATTAGGTATCAAATTAATCAGTTAGATTTTTTCTATCTTTTTTTATGTAAGACTTTGAAACCATGCTATGTGTAAAGATATATACTGTTTGACTGAATCAAATATTTCAAAAATCATATTGTTTTGATTTATAAACGAAAGAACTATATTTTTCAATAATTGAACTCAAATTATTGGTTCTAATTATATATATATATACACATATATATTACCATAGAGACCTTTAATATGAAGAATGGGAAGCATGCAGTGTGTAAACACCATATATTGTCCTTTGAGGAGAGAAGAGATTGGAACAAAGTCTATTAATGAATTTCGTCTCGCAAAGCATGGACTTTCACCGAGCAACCACTTCTGAAATTGTAGAATCATCAACTGAACATAATTCTGACTGCAATTCGTATCTCTTTTCTTCATCGCCTTTCCTTTTTGTCGAGAAAGCAGGCCTCTTTGGATCCGCCATTGCTGTGGTTTCATTCCTCAGCATTGAAGAGACATCCAACATGGAAGGTCTGTCATTTGCATTTTCTTGGACACACAGCAGAGCTATTCGCATGCATCTCAATAACTTAAGGGATGAAGTTGTGTCGTCTAGTGAAGGGTCCATGAACTCCATGCCTTTGCCCTCTGTCCACAGCTCATATGCCTGAGATTCATTCAAGCATTGTCACCCTTTCAGTTGTCTCAAATCTAATTTCACAATAGAATAAAAAAGGTGTAGAGAAATGTTAGCAATGAAACTTACAAAATCGAGAAGATTTAGATTTTCAAGTAACCCGTACAAGTATGCATTTTTCTTTCCACTAATGATTTGAAGAAGTAGGACCCCGAAGCTATATACATCAGACTTGGTAGAGTATATACCTTTCTTAATATATTCAGGAGAAACATAACCACTGCAACAAATTAAAATGGTCAAGTGTTTAACAATAAAGTTTTTATTTGATAAGATATTTGATCATTTGAATGCACTTACTATGTGCCAACAATTCGATGCGTGTTTGCCTCAACTTCATCTTTTGAGAAAATCCTAGCCATACCGAAATCTGATATCTTTGATTTCATGTCTTCATCTAATAAAATGTTGCTAGCTTTCAAGTCTCTATGAATAATTGTCAACCTGGAGTATTCTTGAAGATAAAGAAGGCCTTGAATAATCCCCTCAATGATTTCCACACGCTTATTCCAATCCAACGTAAACCGTTTTATGGGGTCTGCATCTCAATAGATTTTGAACAATCAATGAATGAAACATAAACACAAGTAAATAACCAATAAAGAAATCACATAAGTTTCGCTGGAAATCATCACCATAAAGGTCGTAGTCCAAACTCTTATTTGGCATGTACTCGTAGACCAGCATCTGTTCTTCTCTATCAATGCAGAATCCCAAAAGTCTGACAAGATTTACGTGTTGTAGTTTTGCTGTAAGCATAACCTCATTCTTAAACTCCTCATATCCTTGTGTGGATGTCTTTGAAAGTTTTTTTATTGCTATTTCTTGTCCATCTGATGATACACCCTGGAAAATGAGGATTTATTGTTAGTCTCCTGGCAAAATGCAGTGTGATTTCCACAACTTTACACCAATTAGCTATATGAGTCTGCCATTACCTTGTAAACAGGACCATATCCACCCTCCCCCAATTTATTTTCAAAAGAGAACCTATCAGTAGCCACCTCAACTTCAGAGAAACTATAAACCATCAGATTAGGAACGTTACTGTGAAAATCTCCCGCAGTTGCCATCTGATTTGCTCTATGCTTGGAACTTTTAGTTACCAGCTCCATCTCTATTAACCAACAAAAAAGAGTGATGAAAAAGCTTTTGGTTATTTGCATTTGAAATAGAAAGAATTAAACAGTTAAAAAAAGAATTACCTTCATCCTTCCTCTTCCAGATCTTTACCCTTCGCAAGTAGTATGTCAGTGCAACAACCAAAATCATCACCACAACGATTGGAATCAAAATACTAATCAGCGACAACGGCCCCCTTTTCTTTTGTTGATTGCCACCGCCGGCATAAGTTGATGATGCTGATTAAAAATATACGTAAGGCATATCAGGAAGATTATTTGTAAAAGTTGTCATTTCTATGATCTTTATGTCTTGGATTCTATTGATTATGTCCTTTGCATCTTACAACAACGTGTTGGCTACGTTAACTCAGGTTATTGAATATGATTTCAATTAAAAGTTGTAGGCTCGAGCTATGATATTTTCCTATCAAGACTTTGAATTCTTAATACTTATGGACAAGAAATTGAATTGGTTGGAAAGAGTCAACATACCAGCTTGGGAAAGCACCCAGTTGTCATCGAAGGCAACTTGCCAGGCAAAGTAACCCAGCAACTTCTTCTCCTTGGCATAGGAAACTTTTTTTTTGACAGCCTCAACATCATCAAAACCAATCCAGGTCGCTCCAACACTGCAGTAATTCACCACATAAGTAGCATTGTACACTGGAGTGGCTCCGTAACTTTGAATGTAATTCCTAATTTCCTTAAAGCTCAGGTCCCCCTTTTTTGAAATAGCTGGCCCCGATGCTGGTGCGCCAATGATGTTATCCTTGGGGTTCACAAGTGTCCACGCATAGCCATAGAGAGGCAAGCCCAAAACCAACTTATTAGCCGGTAATCCTCCTTCAATCCATGACGCTATACCAAAATCTGCATTAAGAACATCGGTTGGGTCATACAGAGCTGCATGACCTCTAGTAAAGTTTGCCGTTGCTGGTGTATGAAATTCATAAGCCAGAACATGTAACCAATTTAAGTTTCTCCTCAATGAATCTACTGGATATGTTGTCGAATTATGTCCATACCGCGAGAATAGAACTATCGCAGTCAGTATCAACTGAGACTGGCTAGAGTTTCTCGTCTCTGAATCTATTGCAGCTCGCCATTCTTCAAAGAGAGTAGCAATATTGCTCATTTCAGAGCTTGTGCTGATTGTAAGCCAGCAAAAGTCTAGACCCTGGAAGCCATAAAGCCTTGCTATCTTTATTGAGGAATCGATGAAAGATTTCCTGTGGGAAGAATTACTCACCATTGAATCCATGATCGAATGGTTTGTGTAAGGACCCCCAATGGATAGAAGAGTGATGATTGATGGGTTTTTCTGTTTGACGGTGTTTGTGAAAACGGAGAAGTATTGCTCATCAGAAGATTTAACAGAGAGCTGATAGGAGGAGGGATTCAGGTCTGCAAAACCGCAAATAAGGTGAGAAAATAGAGCAGAATTTATATCAGAAATGGGGAAATTACTGACCGAATCCCAGTAACTAACTTGAATCCAGGTTTGTGCTCTTGACGGATGCAATCCTAAAAGGAAAAAAACATGAAGAAGGACTATGATAGTTTTAGGTACCATGGTGGGAACTTGCAGGAGTGATGCTTTCCACTAGAGTTTCGATCTTGTTTTAAACGCAAAATTTCGTCAAAAAGAATACGTCAACAAATGTACACCGCATTTGACACATATATCTCATAAGATTTGCAAGAAACTTAAAAGGTTCGTTTGACTTTTTATTTTTTTTTTTTTTCATGTCGTTTATTTTAAAAGATTTTATCGAAAATTACAAAACAAAAGAAACAAATCCAGCTTAATTATCGAATTTTATCCTAATAAATTGATTATGAAAGAAATTATTTTTACTTTATTAGATAGAAATATTATAAGAGCGTTGTATTTTTTAAAATTTTTTATTGTCAATGTTTTTTATAATATAAATATTTTATTTTATTAAATAATTATAGTTATAAAATTTAAAATATTTAAAATAATTTATAGAGGTCGACGTCTACCAATTTTGTTTTAATGAAAGGGCGGTTGAGTGTCTAAGTTATCATTTGAAACATCATAGTAGATTTTTTAACTGATTTGCCTCGGTTTGATTATTATTATTATTATTATCTATTGTTATAAGTATTGTGCTTTCGCTTGTTTATCGCTTGAGTCCTACCAACTTTCATATTTTTATCTTGTTCTAATTTGAAAAAAAAAAAAAAAACCTTTTACCTCTATATTATATATTTTCTTTATGTTTTGATTTTTTTTTTTATGATCAAAATTATATTTTAATATATTCATCTACTGTTATATTCTATTTTAAGTTTATATTCAAACTTTAGTCTTGAAAAAAAATATCAAAGTTGAAGATATACAACTTCTTTAAATTATGGATGTGAAGATTTGAATCATTTGAATTGATTGTAATAAAGGAAATAAGTCTTTATTATAAAAGATATATATTATATATAAATTTTAAATATATAAATTAAATAATAATTTAAATATACAAATACACATTTAAATAAATAAAATTAATTCACCAATTGCATACTCGTTGGCTGTATATAGTAACGTAAAACAAGATGATGCAGAAGAAATTAATGATGAGGACCCGCCTTAGGTGGATTAAACTAAGAGATATATCAAATTATCAATGACACCTACCTCATAGGTCCACCATTTTACACTACTGGGTTGTGTATTAGAAATAATAAATAAATAGATATTTTTTTCATAATAATAATAAATTTATATTTTTCAAGAAAATAAAATATAAATTTACAAAAAAAAAATTATTGCAAGAGAAATATTTAATAATTGAAAATGATAATAAAATTGTTTAAATTTCAATTTAAAAATTATAATATGTCCTAATTTTTTTTTAATCACTTGATCAATAAATTATTGATAAAAAAATATTTTGATAAAAAATAAACAAAAGAGAAAATAAATGTAAAATTTGTGTAAAATTTGTGTATCAGGTGTCATTATTAATAAAATAATTTTCTTATAAAATATTAGGAAAGCCTTTATTATAAAAATAACCTCTTTATAATTACAAATGTATGGACTCTTTTTTCGTGAATAATACTCTCTTGACTTCCATATTCAACTTCATACTCTTAAAACTCTCACTGATTTGATTGTTGAAAGCACAGAACAAGTTTTATTGAAAAAGTCTTCGATGATTTTTTTTTATATTATTTTTTTAAAGTTGATTCAAAGAGAAAAGCCTAAAAAATGATCTAAAAGTCTACAACTCCCTTTTGATGCCAACAAGTTTTAATTGATCCCTCAAAATTAAATGTCGACATCTACCATTGGTCATGGTTGAATATTTAAACAAGAACAATATTTGCGAGAGGTGAAAATTATTGCTTAAAAATGTTGATATACACCTTTAACTTTTTTATTATTATTATAAGTAATTTTATTTAGGTCATTAAAATTTGGTCCTAACTTAATTTTAGTTTAATAGTACAAAAAATGAACACTTCGTTTCAAGTTAGTCATTTCATTAATCAACAGTTAAAAATTTAATTTTGAGACAATTTTACCACTTAAACCATTTGGAGTGCTTTAATACTCAAAACTAATTAATAATAAATAAAAAAATATTAAGAGTTACTATACTTTGAAATGTTAGGTTTTTTTATCTTTTTAATTTATATTTATTTATTGTTTATTATTTTTATTTATTAGGTACTTAACTTAGTAGCACATTATTATTTAATAAATAAATAAACAAAAATAAATTAAAAAAAACTAATCTTTCAAAAGTCAGTAACTTTTAGTATTTTTTATTCATGATTGATTGATTTGAATATTTAAAGCACTCCAAATGATTTAAAAAGTAAAATAGTTTCAAAATAAAGTTTTTAATAATTAACTAACAGAAGGACTAACATTTTCTGCGAAATAGAAAAGTTTGGAGTTGAGTGTTTATTTTTATACTAATAAACTAAATTTGAATTAGGATCAAAACTTAAAGAACTAGATGAATTTTACCATTATTATTATTATTATTATTATTATTATTATTACTGAGATTGATCACCATTCAAAAGACTATAATTGATAGAATAAAATTTTATTAGATGTATTAATAAACTAATAGTTTATATATATTTGAAACTTTCATAATTTAAATTTTGATCATCGAAATTAAAAATGGTTGTCCATAACTATAGTTCATTAGCGATAAGAAATTAACATCATTCTTATTTGTTAGTTCTTTTTAATAGTGCAATTTTATTAAAAGTTATTATTAAAATCAATATATTGCATTATTGACATTCGTAATTAAAAAAACCACTTTATTTAAATTGCATAAATAAGAAAATCACTATAATGAACTAAATTAGTAAATAGTTAGAATAAATTCAAATTCATACATGATGAGACTAAATCTAAAACTTCTAATTCTTAAAACTTTTTTCTTATTACTAAATCAAAACTTCATTAATATTGAAATCTAAAAACTTCTTTATTACTAAGCTAAAACTTCGTCGGCATTGACTCCATTGCAAATAACACAATCCGAAGGATCAAAATCTTATATTCTAACTTAGGGATGTAAACGGGACGGATACTCGTTAATTTTGGACTACTCGACCCCGATCCCGATTAATAATTACAAAACCCGAACCCTATAATTACCCGATTAATTTTTGAAACAATTACCCGAACCCTACCCTAATAAATTTTGCACTACCCGTTAAATACCCGAACCCTACCCGATTATTCAATTTATATTTTGACAACCCGTTTATTAACCCGAACCCGAAACCCGACTATGAAAAAAATTATTCTAACATCAAAAATCAAAAACATAAAATTAAATAAAAACATACATGTTCCATCATAATTAAACAAATTTTAATAGTTCAACAAGCAACTTAAAACCATTATGAGTGCATAATATATACCATAATATTTCTAATTTCATACATTTGATTTCTTATGAAGTTATGATATATTTATGTAATGTAAATTAATTTAATCAATGATAATAATATTAAATGATTAAAAATATGTAGACCTTAAATTGAATTAATATTTTCATTACAATTTATATCATACACATATAATATAGTATCATATATGTAAATGATCATATATTATAATATCATATATTATAATTATACTATAATATCATATACTATAATATGAAGTTATCAATTTATCATATACTTAAAATTTTAATTTGAATCATTGATTTTTTTTTAGTAAACAATGTTTTATTATAATTGATAATTTCAATTTTAAGTACAATTTGTATCATATGCATATACTATATTAATATCATATATAATACATGTAAATGGTCAATTTGCAAGAATTATATCTTAATCAAATTTGAAAATTTTATCATTTTAATTTCAGTAGTTTATATTTAAAATTTAAATACTTATTATCTTAAACATAATTTACTAATTTAATTTTATAATTATTTTATTATCATGTTTCATTAATTTTTTGGCTAAAAATGTTTTACTATAATTGATAATTTCAATTTTAAGTATAATTTGTATCATATACAAATACTACATTAGTGTGTGTGTGTATATATATATATATATATATATATATATATATATATATATATATATATATATATATATATATATATATATATATATATATAAAAGAATTTGCTCTTAACTAAATATGAAACTTTTATTATTTTAATTTCAGTATCTTGTATTTAAAATTTTAAGACATATTATTTTCAGCTTAATTAACCCAATTTAATTTCATAATTATTTATTTTATTATTTATTTTTATTAATTTTTTTAGTCAACAATGTTTTATTAAAATTGAAAATTACAAATTTTAATACAATTTGTATCATATAAATATACTATGCATTGATATCATATATGCAAATGGCTAATCATTAATGTGTAAGAATTGCATTTTAACTAATTATGAAATTTTTGTTAATTTAATTTTAATACATTATATTTAAAATTTTAAAACTTATTATTTTAAGTATAATCAATTATTTTAATTTTATAATTATTTTTATTATACTAATTACTAATTTTTTTAGACTCACAAAACTTTATTTTATAAATATTTTTTTATAACACATTATGTCAAATATAAGCAAAGGTTTACTTGGTAAGTTCATTGTATAAAGATTAAAAGATTAAGGTTCAAGTCCCCACAATTTTAAAAGTTATATTTTGCAAGCAAAAAATAAACGGGTATCGGGTTCGGGTACCCTAACCCGGTTACATTAATCGGGTTCGAGTTTAGGGTATCCGAGAGGTACTACCCGAACCAGTCACGGGTAGTGAAATTACTACCCTAACCTGATTAAAACCCTTTACCGATACCCGAATGAGATTTAAACGGGACGGGTAATGTCAAGTACCCGTTTACACACTACCCATTTACATCCCTATTCTTACTCCATATCTAGTAAAAATCCGACATTTATTCCATAAGCATGCACTTAAGGTTTGCAATCACCACGTGTCCGATACTGCCACATAAAAGTAAAGAATAATGTTAGGATTAAGATACAGCAAAATGAAAACAATTCATCAAATAAATAATAAATAGAACCTTAATTGTTACCCCTTTTTTCTATTTTCCTTGCATTTGTGTTTTAATAAATTTGAACCCAACATATGGAACTAGTGTTAGTTAACCATTCTAACAATTAAGTAGATGCCCTTCAATTTAAAGCTTGGCTTCAATGATCAGGTAGTCCCACCTTTACTCCAATAGTTGGGGGATCAGTTACCATCAAGTGAAAGTGCAAATCTAACGGTGGAAAATGGATTAAAATTTATGGATTGATCTGTTAAAATTTGTGCATTCATTAATGTTACAGTCCCTATTGAAGCTAATTTTAAGCGAAAACAATTGTGTTACTCAAAAAGGATATTTTTATAAATATAGCGATAAAGCACTTATCTCACAACGGTTTCATTCTAGAATACACTGCTTTTATCTACTCATCTTTGAAGACATCACTAAGAGCTTCTACTTTTGATAATCCAATGGCAAATGATAGTGATAATTCTATAAAAATGGAATTATTTATGCTTAATTTCTTAATTAATTATTTTAATCCCCAAATTATTTTGTTAATTATCCCATCATTTTGACTAAAATTCTCATGTTTGCAGATAAATTAAATTCGGATGAATTTAAAAAATTTCAGTAGAAAATGGACTGAAATTGGGCTAAAATCGAGATTGGACCACGCGGACAACACGAGTCATGCCACCTAGCACATCCAATTGGACAAGAAGACATATGACATGGAAATATCTTTTCAAGGAGCCAATGGTGTGAAGACCAGTGGCCAAACAATGCCAACTCATCTAGGATAGAAAAATTATAATTGTACCCCTAAGTGTGTATATAAATAAGACATGATAGCAATTGAAAAAAAACTAAGTAGTCTAAGGTAGAATAGGAGTAGTGTAGTTTAGGGTAAATTTAGGATTTATTTTCCTTGTTTTTAAGCTTTCTTTCTGGCAGCCACCATTTTGGTTACTATTCATGTCAACTTTCATTTTCATAAAAAACTTTTGTTCATTTCTAGTTTTTTTTTTATTTCTCTTCATTAATGAATAGTTACCATTTCTTTTTCTCTTCTTCTTGGTTTTGTTAAAATTTCATGTCTTTTATTTTTATTCTCGGTTTTCATGAAAGGTTATATTTTTTTTCATAGTTGTTAATCTCGAGTTACTTAGTAAGTTAGTTTTATTCCTTTGATTTTCTTTAGTTCCAATGAACAGTAAAGAGGGGAAGAAGACGCCGGTGACAGTGGCCATCTTCTTCAACTACTTAACTGTATAACTTCATTAAGATTTCGGTTTTACATTAGCTTACTATCTTACTGCTGTTTGATATTTTTATGCTCAAGTTTCTTTAAGTTCCGATTTAAAACTTAAGTTCTGGTCTGTATTACTTATTACCTTTTCTGTATCAATTTATTTTGTTTTTAGTTCTGCATATTTCTCTGTTTTTCGGTATAAATATTTTGCTGTGTTGCTTCGTGTTTCTGTTTCTTGCATTCTGATTGCAGGACTTTACATGAGGGATGACAGGATGGTAACTGAGCAGAACAGAAGTTGGTCGGGTTGCATTGCTGCAGTAGATGAGGATCGTCATCCTTCTTTGCTCTGCTCTGTTCTATGACCAATGTACTATTCATTTTTTGTTTTTTAGTTTGCTCAACATTACTTCATGGGTGCTCAATTCCTGCTGCTCCAGCTATTGGACATCCTCGGTTATCTGCAGCGGGAAGAAAGCTTGTGCTGAGCAGCGTATCAAGTGAGCAAGAAGCTGGATTGCACTAGAGAGCTGAAATCGAAGCTGCTGACTTACAGCCAGCATGATTGAAGCTTGCAAAAACATAGATACTATAGCAGCAGGAAGGATGCTGGACATCCTCTGTGTCTACTAATGTTCGATGATGAAGTAAGCTGGTACTGTGGGCACAGTTGGGCAGTATGGCTAGTGAGCATGATCAGCAGCAGTTGAACAGAGTCGAGAGTAAGAAGCAGGAGCAAGACGTGTGCGGGGAGCAGGTCTGGCCAGAAAATGCAGCTTGAAGCATGTGGTAGCGTGATGTGTTGAGTTGCAGAAGGATGCTGTACACGGAACCGAGGCAGAGTCGGTGGAAGTTGCAGAAGACTGCAACCAAACCTGGAAATACAAACTATACATGGGACTGGAAATGCAAACTATACCGTTGGCCATATTGCAAACCGACCAAGGTCATGTTTGGCATTTAACTTTTGCAATAATCCATTTTTTATGCATTTTAGAATAGCCTAATTTCAATTTAATTTGTTAGCCTAAGGAGTAAAATTCTAAACTTAGTTGCATGATTAGTTATAGTCAATAACTTGATTAGTTCATGAATTAGATTTAATTATGTCCTTAGTTCATTTCTATTTTATCATGCATTAGTTAAGTTATCATGCATTAGGATTAATTTAGAATTTATCATGCAAAAGATATTTCTCATGCATTAGTTAAATTTTATTGTTAAATTAGTAATTAGATATAATTAGGAGTAATTTAGAATTAATATTTTAGACATTTAGGCTTGTAGTTATTTTTTTTTAATTTTTCTAGGATTTTATTTCTTTAAATTTTAAGTTAGTTTAATTTGCATTTTATTAAGTAGTTTAATTACATGCATATTTTATTTTAGGTTTTTTTAATTTTAGTTTAATTAATCTTGTTTTGTTATTTTCATATTTGCATTTTATTTTAATTGCGTTAATGATTTTATTTGTTTTAACTGTTTAATTATTTTTTGTAGGTTAATGCTTTTATTACTCGGAACTTTGTAAGTAATTTTAGCTCAGTTTTATTTTCTTTATTTTATAGTTTTTATTATTTTCAGTATGGTTAGCCATATAGATCACTCCCTTAAAATTCAGAATTTGCTAGAATATACTTAGGGTAAGATTAACCGGTACTTAATTAGGCAATTCAATTTCTCTGTGGGATGATAACTCGGGACTCAAATTTCATTATTACTTGTACGACCTGTGCACTTGCGAAAATACGTTTAGCTCGTATCAAGTTTTTGGCGCCGTTGCCGGGGAAGTCTTAATTAGCCATTAATTAATATCGGTAAAATTATGCTTAGGTGTAATTCTAGCTTGTAAATATTTAAGTTGTAAATATTTAGAGCCTTACTTAGGTTAGTTAAATTTTCTCATAATTAATTAAAAAAATTGAAAAATTAAAAACTTGAAAAAAAAATTTCTAAGGACTTTCTGATGTTTGCATGCGTAGAGCCAAGAGTTATGATTGCTCTCCTCTAGATCCTGAAATTGAAAGAACTCTTAGAAAAATTCGAAAGGATTCTAGGAAATTTATAACTCCACTGCAAAACATCATGGCAGAAAATAGAGAAATTAGGACCGTTGGAGATTATGCAGTGTCGACGATTGGAGGATATTATTCCGGCATTAGGCCACCAGCTGTCCCTACAAACAATTTTGAAATTAAGCCTGCAATCCTTCAGATGATCCAAACCTTGCTACAGTTCAATGGGCTTCCGCATGAGGACCCACATGCTCACCTCGGGCAATTTCTGGACCTGTGCAACACATTCAAGCACAATGAATTATCTGATGATACGCTTAGACTTAGATTATTCCTCTTCTCACTTAGGGATAGGGCGTGACACTAGTTAACCTCCTTGCCTCCAGGATCCATTTCTACATGAGACGAGTTAGCCCATCAATTTCTAACCAAGTTTTTCCCTCCCTCTAAAATGGTCAGACTCCGCAGTGACATATCTTCCTTTGCCCAATTCGACTCTGAATCTCTTTACGAAGCATGAGAACGATATAAGGAGCTTCTTAGGAAGTGCCCTCACTATGACCTACCTTTATGGCTGTAAGTCCAAACTTTCTACAACGGACTTACAAGCCAAAATAGGACCATCATGGACGCTGCTGCGGGTAGAGCCCTGATGTGCAAAACAGAGGAGGAAGCTTACGAGTTGTTAGACAAGATGGCGGCTAACAACTATCAATGATCCTCGGAGAGACAATTGCCAAAGAAGTCGACGGGTATTTATGAGCTCGATACACTATCTACCTTGACCACTCAAATTGCTAATCTTACGAAGAAGGTAGAGTCGCTCAGTACCCAACATAATCCTTCCACCAGTCCTAACCCTATGTTTTCTGTCCAAAGTCCTTTTCTCTCTTGTGATCTGTGTAGTGGTACACACTCTGTGGGTATGTGTCTGCTTAACTTAGAATCGGTTCAGTATGTTGCTCCCCCTAAGCAACAGAACAATCATTTTTCAAACACCTATAATTCAGGGTGGAGGAACCATCCTAACTTCTCCTAGAGCCAAAACCAAGAGCAAACTTCTAGCTCTAGACCAGTAGGACCCCCTGGTTTTCAAGCTCCACCAGTTCAGGTACCACCATAACATCCATTTCCTCATCATCTGCCTTCTCATCACCCATACCCACCTCAGCAATTTCAACATCACCCATCCCCACATCAATTTCATCTTCCACCACCACAACCTATGCAGCCACAACATGTACTTACACCAATAGCCGAGAAGAAGCCCTCGCTTGAGGAAATGTTCTCAACGATCCTGTAAAATCAAGCTGCTTCAATTAAGAACTTAGAGGTTCAGGTGAGACAAATAGCAAATGCTCTTAACCAACGTCTTCAAGGAACCCTTCCTAGTAACACTGAAGCTAATCCTGTTAGGTAAAGGGAGAGTAAAGAATATGTCAAATCCATCACCCTTAGGAGTGGCAGAGAGCTAGATGATCCACAAGTTAAGTCCAGCCCTGAATAGCACATAGTTGGAGAATCCTTGAGTTCTAACGAAGCAGCTCAGAAAGAGCCGGAACCTAAAGATTAGGCTGCAAAGGAATCAAAGGTAGGTGCTTCTTCATCTATACCTTCTTCTACTTCACAGCCTTCCTTGCCCTCTGATGCTACACATGTTACCACTACATCCCTTCCAATTAGACCACCAGTACCTTTTCCTCAGAGGTTCCAAAATAAAAAATTGGATCAACAATTCACCAAATTTCTTGAGGTTTTTAAGAAACTTCACATCAACATTCCTTTCACAGATGCCTTAGAGCAAATGCCAAGTTATGTGAAGTTCCTGAAGGATATCCTCCCAAGGAAGAAAAGATTGGAAGATTATGAGACGGTGGGCTTAACTGAGAAATGTAGTGCAATTATCCAGCGAAAATTACCCCCAAGCTGAAGGATCCCGAGAGTTTTACCATACCCTGCACTATTGAAAATCTATTCTTTGGTAGAGCCCTGTGTGATTTAGGAGCTAGTATCAATCTAATGCCTTTGTCTATCTATCAAAAGTTAGGAATAGGGGATGTCAAGCCCACTACAGTGACCTTTCATCTAGCAGATCGATCCATTAAATATCCAAAGGGGGTCATTAAGGATGTGTTAGTAAAGGTGGACAAATTTATTTTTCCTGGGGATTTTATTATTTTAGACATGAAGGAAGACAGGGAAGTCCCCATTATACTAGGTAAACCTTTCCTAGCGACTGGTAGAACCTTAATTGATGTACAAAAGGGGAAATTAACCATGAGAGTCCTAGATAAGGAGGTGACATTTCATGATTCAAACCTTTGAAACTCTTTGATGACTCTTAAAAGTGTTTTAAGATAGAGGTTAATGAGGATATAAGGTTTAAGCACAAGAAATTTGAAAGAATGAGGGAAGTAGATAGAGCTAAGGAGGAGTTAACTGTCAACATTCTATCACCACTTTGGCTGACCGTCCTACTCTTCGCCCTGCTGCTGAGTGTTATTTTCTTCAGCTGCATTTGAAGTGACTGTATTTTTCTTTTCACTTTGTATATAGTTCTTTTTCTTTTATGTTGTTTCTTTGTTTGTTTATGTTGCAGATTTCTTTTCTACTATTACGCTTTATATCAAGCTTCAGTTGTTCATCATCATCAGAAAGGGGAGTACTCTGTTCTTGAGTTTAAATTCTTATATTATCTGCACACTGAAGATACTATGCACTTTAAGTTTGGGGGAGGGGATATCACTTGAACAATTTTGGGAAAAATTGAAAAAATTTTCAAACGAAGATAGTGACTTGTGCCAATCAATCACCAATAATTGCTGCTTCTCCTGCTGACTTGTGCCAATTCATTGAGCTGTGACAGTTTATAATCTTTATATACTGTTAGTTTTATTCTTGATAAAATTTAAAATTTACGAATAAAATTTAAAATTATATAAATTTTACGAATAAAATAAATTAAAAATTATATAAATTATAAATTTTTAAAAATAAATTAAAAATTTTTTAATTATATAAATTTACGAAATTTTTAAAATTATATAAATTTTAAAAAATAAATTAAAAAATTTCATTGATATAATTTTTTAAGATCTACTTATTTTTTTAACTTTATTGATAAATGAAATTATTTTGTAGTTCACTGATAATATATTAACATCAAATATAGACTCATGGGAAGAAGATAGTGTAGGAATTTATTTAATAAACTTATGTAAAAATTTGGACACTAAATAATTATAAAACAATAAATTAAGCATACGAGTTTCCACCATCGAAAGCGGAAGCAGGATTATCAATACCCTTACAGAGTGTGGACACTGAAAGCAATTGTGAATTTTCCAGATCTCGAATCCTTGATACTTATGAGACATCTATAGTAACTTTGAATCCTTGTTAGCATATTAGTTTTCCAGATCTCGAAAATTATGATGCAACCCAAGCTTGCCCTGTGATCCTCGATATTTTTTGTCGAATGGATGAGGGAAAAGCATAGCTTGTGTTGGCATCTTTTGTTTGTGTCTGGCAGATTGCTGATTTCATACCAATAATTGCTGCTTCTCCTGCTGATTGGTGCCTATTCCTTAAGCTAAGAACATTGTTCATTAGGTTAATTACGGGATCTGCATTCTTCAGCAAACTAAGTTTTATTCTTCTTTAATCTCTGGCATTCTAACATGACATGATAACAATAAGACATCCTTGCTTGTTCACTAGATAGAAAGGCAAGGGACCAAGCAGCAGTCCATGGCAACTTCACCATGCCCAACTACTGGCTGGGTGGAAATAAAAAAAGTGGGCTGGTTTTTTTCTCTGTGGAAATATAAAAAGTGGACCTGAAAATGTTTTTTTTCTCTGTGAAAATAAAAACGTGGGCCTGAAGTCCATAGTTTTGAGAAAACCCCAAAAGCCCGAATATAGCAATAGAGGCAAAACCGATGTTAATCAGACTATCAGAAATCCACGGCGCTAAAGGGAGACAACTATCCCACTTGAGAAAGCACCTAGTTGTCATCCTTGGAGGGTTTAAAAGCATTGTAACCATGCTTTCATCAGACCAATCTTTTTATTTCAAGCTCTATAAAATTTTCTATTAAAGCTGCTAAATTGTTCCAGTAAGTTGCGGGAAATAAAATTGAATCAGTTTGATTTTAAAAATTAAAAATGACGAAATTTACTTTCAAAAATTAAATTAGGTATCAAATTAATCAGTTAGATTTTTTCTATCTTTTTTTATGTAAGACTTTGAAATCATGCTATGTGTAAAGATATATACTGTTTGACTGAATCAAATATTTCAAAAATCATATTGTTTTGATTTATAAACGAAAGAACTATATTTTTCAATAATTGAACTCAAATTATTGGTTCTAATTATATATATATATACACATATATATTACCATAGAGACCTTTAATATGAAGAATGGGAAGCATGCAGTGTGTAAACACCATATATTGTCCTTTGAGGAGAGAAGAGATTGGAACAAAGTCTATTAATGAATTTCGTCTCGCAAAGCCTAGACTTTCACCGAGCAACCACTTCTGAAATTGTAGAATCATCAACTGAACATAATTCTGACTGCAATTCATATCTCTTTTCTTCATCGCCCTTCCTTTTTGTCGAGAAAGCAGGCCTCTTTGGATCCGCCATTGCTGTGGCTTCATTCCTCAGCATTGAAGAGACATCCAACATGGAAGGTCTGTCATTTGCATTTTCTTGGACACACAGCAAAGCTATTCTCATGCATCTCAAAAACTTAAGGGATGAAGTTGTGTCGTCTAGTGAAGGGTCCATGAACTCCATGCCTTTGCCCTCTGTCCACAGCTCATATGCCTGAGATTCATTCAAGCATTGTCACCCTTTCAGTTGTCTCAAATCTAATTTCACAATAGAATAAAAAAGGGGTAGAGAAATGTTAGCAATGAAACTTACAAAATCGAGAAGATTTAGATTTTCAAGTAACCCGTACAAGTATGTATTTTTCTTTCCACTAATGATTTGAAGAAGTAGGACCCCGAAGCTATATACATCAGACTTGGTAGAGTATATACCTTTTCTAATATATTCAGGGGAAACATAACCACTGCAACAAATTAAAATGATTAAGTGTTTAATAATAAAGTTTTTATTTAATAAGATATTTGATCATTTGAATGCACTTACTATGTGCCAACAATTCGATGCGTGTTTGCTTCAACTTCATTTTTTGAGAAAATCCTAGCCATACCGAAATCTGATATCTTTGATTTCATGTATTCATCTAATAAAATGTTGCTAGCTTTCAAGTCTCTATGAATAATTGTCAATCTGGAGTTGTATCTTTTAAGAAATTATTTTTACTTTATTAGATAGAAATATTATAATAGCGTTGTATTTTTTAAAATTTTTTATTGTCAATGTTTTTTATAATATAAATATTTTATTTTATTAAATAATTATAGTTATAAAATTTAAAATATTTAAAACAATTTAAAGAGGTCGACGTCTACCAATTTTTGTTTTAATGAAAGGGCGGTTGAGTGTCTAAGTTCTCGTTTGAAAAATCATAGTAGATTTTCTATTATTATTATTATTATTATTATTATGATTATTGACTTATTGTTATCTATTGTTATAAGTATTGTGCTTTCGCTTGTTTATCGCTTGAGTCCTACCAACTTTCATATTTTTATTTTGTTATAATTTGGAAAAAAAAAAACAAACCTTTTACCTCTATATTATATATTTTCTTTATGTTTTGATTTTTTTTTTATGATCAAAATTATATTTTAATAAATTCATCTACTGTTATATTCTATTTTAAGTTTATATTCAAACTTTAGTCTTGAAAAAAAAATCAAAGTTAAAGATATACAACTTCTTTAAATTATGGATGTGAAGATTTGAATCAATTGAATTGATTGTAATAAAGGAAATAAATCTTTATTAGAAAAGATATATATTATATATAAATTTTAAATATATAAATTAAATAATAATTTAAATATACAAATACACATTTAAATAAATAAAATTAATTCACCAATTGCATACTCGTTGCCTGTATATAGTAACGTAAAACAAGATGATGCAGAAGAAATTAATGATGAGGACCCGCCTTAGGTGGATTAAACTAAGAGATATATCAAATTATCAATGACACCTACCTCATAGGTCCACCATTTTACACTACTGGGTTGTGTATTAGAAATAATAAATAAATAGATATGTTTTCATAATAATAATAATTTTATATTATTCAAGAAAATAAAATATAAATTTAAAAAAAAATTATTACAAGAGAAATATTTAATAATTAAAAATAATAATAAAATTATTTAAATTTTAATTTATAATTATAATATGTCATAATTTTTTTTAATCACTTGATCAATAAATTATTGATAAAAAATTTTATCATAATATAAAAAATTATTTTGATAAAAAATAAACAAAAGAGAAAATAAATGTAAAATTTGTCGTGGCATTATTAATAAAATAATTTTCTTATAAAATATTAGGAAAACCTTTATTATAAAAATAATCTCTTTATAATTACAAATGTACGAACTCTTTTTTCGTGATTAATACTCTTTTGACTTCCATACTCAACTACATACTCTTAAAACTCTCACTGATTTGATTGTTGAAAGCTCAGAACAAGTTTTATTGAAAAAGTCTTCGATGATTTTTTTTTTTTTTTTTTAAGTTGATTCAAAGAGAAAAGCCTAAAAAATGATCTAAAAGTCTACAACACCCTTTTGATGCCAACAAGTTTTAATTGATCCCTCAAAATTAAATGTCGACATCCACCATTGGTCATGGTTGAATATTTAAACAAGAACAATATTTGCGAGAGGTGAAAATTATTGCTTAAAAATGTTGATATACACCTTTAACTTTTTTTGTTATTATTATAAATAATTTTATCTAGGTCATTAAAATTTGGTCTTAATTTAATTTTAGTTTAATAGTATAAAAAATGAATACTCTGCTTCAAATTAATCATTTCATTAATAAACTGTTAAAAATTTAATTTTGAGATAATTTTACTACTTAAACCATTCGGAGTGCTTTAATACTCAAATCAATTAATAATGAATAAAAAATTATTAAGAGTTACTATGCTTTGAAATGTTAGGTTTTTTTTATCTTTTTAATTTATATTTATTTATTGTTTATTATTTTTATTTATTAGGTACTTAACTTAGTAGTACATTATTATTTAATAAATAAATAAACAAAAATAAATTAAAAAAAATTAACTTTTCAAAAGTTAGTAGCTTTCAGTATTTTTTTTATTCATGATTGATTGATTTGAATATTTAAAGCATTCCAAATGATTTAAGAGGTAAAATAGTTTCAAATTAAAGTTTTTAATAATTAATTAACGGAATGACTAATATTTCCTGCAAAATAGAAAAATTTGGAGTTGAGTGTTTATTTTTATACTAATGGGCTAAATTTGAATTAGGATCAAAACTTAAAGAACTAGATGAATTTTACCATTATTATTATTATTATTATTATTATTATTATTATTACTGAGATTGATCACCATTCAAAAGACGATAATTGGTAGAATAAAATTTTATTAGATGTATTAATAAACTAATAGTTTATATATATTTGAAACTTTCATAATTTAAATTTTGATCATCGAAATTAAAAATGGTTGTCCATAACTATAGTTCATTAGTGATAAGAAATTAACACCATTCTTATTTGTTAGTTTTTTTTAATAGTGCAATTTTGTTAAAAGTTATGATTATAATCAATATATTGCATTATTGAAACTCGTAATTAAAAAAATCACTTTATTTAAATTGTATAAATAAAAAAATCACTATAATGAATTAAATTAGTAAATAATTAGAATAAATTTAAATTTATACATGATGAGACTAAACCTAAAACTTCTAATTCTTAAAACTTTTTTCTTATTATTAAATCAAAACTTCATTAATATTGAAATCTCAAAACTTCTTTATTACTAAGCTAAAACTTCCTCGGCATTGACTCCATTGCAAATAACACAATTCGAGGGATCAAAATCTTATATTCTTACTTAGGGATGTAAACGGGACGGGTACCCGTTAATTTTGGACTACCCGACCCTGACCCCGATTAATAATTATAAAACCCGAACCCTATAATTACCCGATTAATTTTTGAAACAATTACCCGAACCCTACCTTAATAAATTTTGCACTACCCGTTAAATACCCAAACCCTTGTAATTACCCGATTATTCAATTTATATTTTGACAACCCGTTTATTAATCAGAACCCGAAACCCGACTATGAAAAAAAATTATTCTAACATCAAAAATCAAAAACATAAAATTAAATAAAAACATTCATATTCCATCATAATTAAACAAATTTTAATAGTTCAACAAGCAACTTAAAACCATTATAAGTGCATAATATATACCATAATATTTCTAATTTCATACATTTGATTTCTTATGAAGTTATGATATATTTATGTAATATAAATTAATTTAATCAATGATAATAATATTAAATGATTAAAAATATGTAGACCTTGAATTGATAATTAATATTTTCATTACAATTTATATCATACACATATACTATAGTATCATATATGTAAATGATCAAATATTATAATATCATATATTATAATTATACTATAATATGAAGATATCAATTTATCATATACTTAAAATTTTAATTTGAATCATTGATTTTTTTTTTAGTAAACAATGTTTTATTATAATTGATAATTTCAATTTTAAGTACAATTTGTATCATATGCATATACTATATTAATATCATATATAATACATATAAATGATCAATTTGCAAGAATTACATCTTAATCAAATTTGAAACTTTTATGATTTTAATTTCAGTAGTTTATATTTAAAATTTAAATACTTATTATCTTAAACATAATTTACTAATTTAATTTCATAATTATTTTATTATCATGTTTCATTAATTTTTTGACTAAAAATATTTTACTATAATTGATAATTTCAATTTTAAGTATAATTTGTATCATATATAAATACTATATTAGTGTGTGTTTGTGTATATATATATATATATATATATATATATATATATATATATATATATATATATATATATATATATATATATATATATATAAAAGAATTTGATCTTAACTAAATATGAAACTTTTATTATTTCAATTTTAGTATCTTGTATTTAAAATTTTAAGACATACTATTTTCAGCATAATTAACCCAATTTAATTTCATAATTATTTATTTTATTATTATTTTTTATTAATTTTTTTAGTCAATGATGTTTTATTAAAATTGAAAATTACAATTTTAATACAATTTTTATCATATAAATATACTATGCATTGATATCATATATGCAAATGGCTAATCATTAATGTGTAAGAATTGTATTTTAACTAATTATGAAAGTTTTATTAATTTAATTTTTGTACATTATATTTAAAATTTTAAAACTTATTATTTTAAGTATAATCAATTATTTTAATTTCATAATTATTTTTATTATACAAATTACTAATTTCTTTTAGACTCACAAAGTTTTATTTTATAAATATTTTTTATAACACATTATATAAAATATAAGCAATGGTTTACTTGGTAAGTTCATTGTATAAAAATTAAAAATATAAGCAACGGTTTACTTGGTAAGTTCATTGTATAAAAATTAAAAAATTAAGATTTAAGTCCCTACAATTTCAAAAGTTATATTTTGCAAGTAAAAAATAAACGGGTTCGGGTTTAAAGTACCTGAGAGGTACTACTCGAACCCGTCACGGATAGTAAAATTATTACCTTAACCTGATTAAAATCCGTTTATCAGTACCCGAATGAGATTTAAACGGGACAAATAATATCGAGTACCCATTTACACACTACCCATTTAATTACATCCCTATTCTTACTCCATATCTAAATAAAAATCCGACATTTATTCCATAAACATGCATTTAAGGTTTGCAATCACCACGTGTCCGATGCTGCCACATAAAAGCAAAGAATAATGTTAGGATTAAGACACATCAAAATGAAAACAATTCACCAAATAAATAATAAATAGAACCTTAATTGTTATCCCTTTTTTCTATTTTCCTTGCATTTGTGTTTTAATAAATTTGAACCCAACATATGGAACTGGTGTTAGTTAACTATTCTAACAATTAAGTAGAGGCCCTTCAATTTAAAGCTTGGCTTCAATGATCAGGTAGCCCCACCTTTACTCCAATAGTTGGGGGGTCAGTTACCATCAAGTGAAAGTGCAAATCTGACGGTGCAAAATGGATTAAAATTTGTGGATTGATCTGTAAGAAGCGTAATTTTTTAATTGATCTGTTAAAATTTGTGCATTCATTAATGTTACAGTCCCCGTTGAAGCTAATTTTAAGCGAAAACAATTGTGTTACTCAAAAAGGATATTTTTTTATAAATATAGCGATAAAGCACTTATGTCACCGCGGTTTCATTCTAGAATACACTGCTTTTATCTACTCATCCTTGAAGGCATCGGTAAGAGCTTCGCTTTTGATAAATCCAGTGGCAAATGATAGTCCCCATCAATCACCAATAACTGCTGCTTCTCCTGCTGATTTGTGCTAGTTCCTTGAGCTATGACAGTTTATAATCTTTATATACTGCTAGTTAAATATAAAATATTATTTTATTTACGAATAAAATTTAAAATTATATAAATTTTTAAAAATAAATTAAAAAATTTTATTGATATAATTTTTAAGATCTACATATTTTTTTAATTTTATTGATAAATGAAATTATTTTGTAGTTCAGTGATAATATATTAACATCAACTATAGAATCATGGGAAGAAGATAGTGTAGGAATTTATTTAATAAACTTATGTAAAAATTTGGACACTAAATAATTATAAAACAATAAATTAAGCATACGAGTTTCCACCATCGAAAGCGGAAGCAGGATTATCAAAACCCTTACAGAGTGTGGACACTGAAAGCAATTGTGAATTTTCCAGATCTGGAATCCTTGTTAGCATATTAGTTTTCCAGATCTCGAAAATTATGATGCAACCCAAGCTTGGCCCTTGATCCTCGATATTTTTGTCGAATGGATGAGGGAAAAGCATAGCTTGTGTTGGCATCTTTTGTGTGTGTCTGGCAGATTGCTGATTTCATACCAATAATTGCTGCTTCTCCTGCTGATTGGTGCCTATTCCTTAAGCTAAGAACATTGTTCATTATGTTAATTACGGGATCCGCATTCTTCAGCAAACTAAGTTTTATTCTTCTTTAATCTCTAGCATTCTAACATGACATGATAACAATAAGACATCCTTTCTTGTTCACTAGATAGAAAGGCAAGGGACCAAGCAGCAGTCCATGGCAACTTCACCATGCCCAACTACTGGATGGGTGGAAATAAAAAAAGTGGGCTGGTTTTTTCCTCTGTGTAAATATAAAAAGTGGACCTGAAAATGTTTTTTTTTCTCTGTGAAAATAAAAACGTGGGCCTGAAGTCCATAGTTTTGAGAAAACCCCAAAAGCCCGAATATAGCAATAGTGGCAAAACCGATGTTAATCAGACTATCAGAAATCCACGGCGCTAAAGGGAGACAACTATCCCACTTGAGAAAGCACCTAGTTGTCATCCTTGGAGGGTTTAAAAGCATTGTAACCATGCTTCCATCAGACCAATCTTTTTATTTCAAGCTCTATAAAATTTTCTATTAAAGCTGCTAAATTGTTCCAGTAAGTTGCGGGAAATAAAGTTGAATCAGTTTGATTTTAAAAATTAAAAATGACGAAATTTACTTTCAAAAATTAAATTAGGTATCAAATTAATCAGTTAGATTTTTTCTATCTTTTTTTATGTAAGACTTTGAAACCATGCTATGTGTAAAGATATATACTGTTTGACTGAATCAAATATTTCAAAAATCATATTGTTTTGATTTATAAACGAAAGAACTATATTTTTCAATAATTGAACTCAAATTATTGGTTCTAATTATATATATATATACACATATATATTACCATAGAGACCTTTAATATGAAGAATGGGAAGCATGCAGTGTGTAAACACCATATATTGTCCTTTGAGGAGAGAAGAGATTGGAACAAAGTCTATTAATGAATTTCGTCTCGCAAAGCATGGACTTTCACCGAGCAACCACTTCTGAAATTGTAGAATCATCAACTGAACATAATTCTGACTGCAATTCGTATCTCTTTTCTTCATCGCCTTTCCTTTTTGTCGAGAAAGCAGGCCTCTTTGGATCCGCCATTGCTGTGGTTTCATTCCTCAGCATTGAAGAGACATCCAACATGGAAGGTCTGTCATTTGCATTTTCTTGGACACACAGCAGAGCTATTCGCATGCATCTCAATAACTTAAGGGATGAAGTTGTGTCGTCTAGTGAAGGGTCCATGAACTCCATGCCTTTGCCCTCTGTCCACAGCTCATATGCCTGAGATTCATTCAAGCATTGTCACCCTTTCAGTTGTCTCAAATCTAATTTCACAATAGAATAAAAAAGGTGTAGAGAAATGTTAGCAATGAAACTTACAAAATCGAGAAGATTTAGATTTTCAAGTAACCCGTACAAGTATGCATTTTTCTTTCCACCAATGATTTGAAGAAGTAAGACCCCGAAGCTATATACATCAGACTTGGTAGAGTATATACCTTTCTTAATATATTCAGGAGAAACATAACCACTGCAATAAATTAAAATGGTTAAGTGTTTAATAATAAAGTTTTTATTTGATAAGATATTTGATCATTTGAATGCACTTACTATGTGCCAACAATTCGATGCGTGTTTGCCTCAACATCATCTTTTGAGAAAATCCTAGCCATACCGAAATCTGATATCTTTGATTTCATGTCTTCATTTAATAAAATGTTGCTAGCTTTCAAGTCTCTATGAATAATTGTCAACCTGGAGTATTCTTGAAGATAAAGAAGACCTTGAGTAATCCCCTCAATGATTTCTACACGTTTATTCCAATCCAATATAAACCGTTTTATGGGGTCTGCATCTCAATAGATTTCGAGCAATAAGTGAATGAAACATAAATGCAAGTAAATAACCAATAAAGAAATCACACAAGTTTCGCTGGAAATCATCACCATAAAGGTAGTAGTCCAAACTCCTATTTGGCATGTACTCGTAGACTAGCATCTGTTCTTCTCTATCAATGCAGAATCCCAAAAGTCTGACAAGATTTACGTGTTGTAGTTTTGCTGTAAGCATAACCTCATTCTTAAACTCCTCATATCCTTGTGTGGATGTCTTTGAAAGTTTTTTTATGGCTATTTCTTGTCCATCTGATAATACACCCTGGAAAATGAGGATTTATTGTTAGTGTCCTGGCAAAATGCAGTGAGATTTCCACAACTTTACACCAATTAGCTATATGAGTCTACCATTACCTTGTAAACAGGACCATATCCACCCTCCCCCAGCTTATTTTCAAATGAGAATCTATCAGTAGCCACCTCAATATCAGAGAAACTATAAACCATCAGATTAGGAACATTACTGTGAAAATCTCCCGCAGCAGCCATCTGATTTGCTCTATGCTTGGAACTTTTAGTTACCAGCACCATCTCTATTAACCAACCAGAAAGAGTGACGGAAAAGCTTTTGGTTATTTGCATTTGAAATAGAAAGAATTAAACAGTAAAAAAAAGAATTACCTTTGTCCTTCCTCTTCCAGATCTTTACCCTTCGCAAGTAGTATGCCAGTGCAACAACCAAAATCGTGACCACAACGATTGGAATCAAAATACTAATCAGCGACAACGTCCCCCTTTTCTTTTGTTGATTGTCACCGCTGGAATAAGCTGATGATGCTGATTAAAAATACTTAAGGCATATCAGGAAGATTATTTGTAGAAGTTGTCATTTCTATGATATTTATGCCTTGGATTCTATTGATTATGTCTTTTGCATCTTACAACAACGTGTTGGCTACGTTAACTTAGGTTATTGAATATGATTTCAATTAAAAGTTTTAGGCTCGAGCTATGATATTTTCCTATCAAGACTTTGAATTCTTAATACTTACGGAAAAGAAATTGAATTGGTTGGAAAGAGTCAGCATACCAGCTTGGGAAAGCACCCAGTTGTCATCGAAGGCAACTTCCCAGACAATGTAACCCAACAACTTCTTCTCCTTGGCATAGGAAACTTTAATTTTCACAACCTCAACATCATCAAAACCAATCCACGTTGCTCCAACACTGCAGTAATTCACTACATAAGTTGCATTATACATTGAATTGGCTCCGTATCTTTGAATGTAATTCCTGATTTCCTTGTAGCTCACTTCCCCATCTTCTGAAATAGCTGGTCCCGAGGCTGGAGCGCCAATGATGTTATCCTTGGGGTTCACGAGTTGCCAAGCATAGCCATAGAAAGGCAAGCACAAAACCAACTTATTGGCCGGTAATCCTCCGTTAATCCACGACTCTATACCAAAATCTGCATTAAAATTACTAGCTGGATCATACAGTGCTGCATGAGCCCTCGTAAAGTTTTCCCCTGTTGGCGTATAGAAGTCATACGCCATAACATGTAACCAATTTAAGTTTCTCCTCAAAGAATCTACTGGATAAGGTGACGACTCCGAATCCCGCGAGTATGGAACTGCCGCAGTCAATATCAACTGAGACTGGCTAGAGTTTCTCGTCTCTGAATCTATTGCAGCTCGCCATTCCTCAAAGAGAGTAGCCATATTGCTCATATCAGAGTTTGTGTATGCTAAATACCAGTAAAAGTCTAGGCCCTGGAAGCCGTAAAGCCTAGCTATCTTTATTGAGGAATCGATGAAAGATTTCCTGTTGGAGGAATTGCTCACCATTGAAACTATGACCGAATTGTTTGCTTCCCAACTCCCAATGGATAGAAGCGTGATGATTGATGGGTTTTTCCGCCTGACAGTGTTAGTGAAATCGGATAAGTATTGCTCATCAGAAGGATCAACAGAGAGTTGATAGGAGGAGGAATTCAGATTTGCAAAAGAGCAAACAAGGTGAGTAAATAGAGCAGAATTTATGTCAGAAATGGGAATTTTATTGCCCAAATGCAAGTAACCGGCTTGAATCCAAGTTTGTGCTCTTGACGGATGCAATCCTAGAAGGAGAAAAACATGGAGAAGGACCATGATAAATTTAGGCACCATGGAGGAAACTTGCAGGAGTGCAGCGTTCTACTAGATCTTCGATGAAAGTAAATCTTCGTCAACAGAATACATAAAACAAAGATAAGATTTGTAGAAGATTATAAAGTTTGAGCTCAAATTCAAATTTAATTGATGACGTCTATCTATAAGATTTTTAAGAACTTAAAATACGGTTTAAATTGACTTTTTTCTTCTTTCACATCATTTCAAAGAATATAACAAAACAAAATAGAGAAATTTAGTTTAACTATCAAATTTGATTACAATTATAGTCTTTAAATTAGGTTTTACATTTTATCTTAAATTATGATTACTATTATTATTTATTAAAACAGATTACCAAAGAAATAATTTTTATTTTATTAAATAAAAAAATTGTCTGTCTGTTATGTTATTTTCGGTATTTTTTAATTATAAATGATTTTTATAGTATAAATATTTGTTGTGAATGATAATAATAGTAAAAAAAGAAAAAAGAAAAAAAAAGAGGCAAGAAAGCAAAAAAGAGTAATTGATATTGGATTCAAATTCAATTTATCTACATGGTTATAACATTATCAAGATAAAAATCATAATATATATATATATATATATATATATATATATATATAGATAAAGAAAGAGAGTTTTAATCATGTATAAACTTGTATCTATAAAAGCACAATCATGATTAGCAAGCAGAGGAGGAGGAGAGAAAGAGAGAGGAGAGAAGTGGTTGCGTTGAAGAAGTTTCATGTTGTCAGCCTTGTGACTCTTTGCTCCCTACTCTACCTTCTCTCGCAGCGCCACTGCCATCTGTCTGACCCACCATCACTAATGCACCATCTTTACAACTTGTTTCTGTCTTCTTATACTATACTGTCGAATCGATCTTGTGATAAACTACTGCCATCATTCCCAAGCTTCTAATCAGTATTCACAATACCTTCCCTGTTGCTCCCGCAAGTTTATGTTGTTGCTGCAACGTGCCCAAGTTGTTGTCTTTGCATCTTGTTGCACCACTGCTATCCACGGTTTTTTTGCTTCGTCTACTAGCAGCTGCTTGATCACCATTGTTCCCTGCTGCACAATCATCCCCAAGTTGCTTGTAGCGTCATTCCTGCATCGCTACATAAAACTCTATTGCACTAGCTGCCCGTTCTCATTATCTTCAGTTCTTGCACCTTGCCTCCATTTTGTTCTTGTATTGTTCACAGTCTCGTGCATCACCAAACTGTTGTTGTACCATCATTCTTGTTAGTACTCGACTACGTGATAAAGTGAAGAAAAAAATCAGATTATAGGACCTGTAAGACAGTAAGAGACATTTAATTAGTGGATAAATACGTAATTAAATGTAGAATTAATCCTTATAAATATGGGTCACGTATGATTTATGAGACTAAGACTCTATTCTATTTATGAAAACTCCGTCAAACTTTCTTTTTGACTTAAACAACAGAGTGCTTACGCAGAAAAAAAATCTCTGTGTCCCTCTGATTATTATTTTTCTTCCAGAATCTTTAGAAGCATGTAACACAAAGATCAATGCTAAGACGTCAGTAATACGTTACCGTTGTGATTGAGCAACAATAATTGGCACTGTCTGTGAGAAACGAAAATAAGCTTTCTGCTTTATAAAAATGGTGAGGACATGATCGACAGTAATGAGAAGCGAAGGAAACGAAGATACTGTGAGTTCTCTATCATTGGGCCATGAAGCTCAAAGGGAGAGAGAGGCACTTGTGAACACAGTCTCTGTGGTAGAATTAGAAGCCGTAAAGAAATAATGCAAGGGCTTGAAGCAAAAAATGCGCGAGGTACGCACTCAAACAAGGGCTTGAAGCGAAAACTGGCAAGGTAAGCCACAAAGAAAAAGTGCAAGGACTTGAAGCGAAAAGTGCACGAGGTAAGCCATGCACCTAAATAAGAGCTTGAAGTGAAAAGGGCGCGAGGTAAGCCATGCACTCAAATAAGTCTTGAAGTGAAAAGTGCGCGAAGTATGCCATAAAGAAAAAAGTGTAAGGGCTTGAAGTGAAAATTACGCGAGGTAAGATACAAAGAAAAAGTGCAATGGCTTAAAGCGAAAAATTCACGAGGTAAGCCACGCACCTAAATTAATAAGGGCTTGAAGCGAAAAGTGTGCGAGGTAAGCCATAAAGAAAAAGTACAAGGACTTGAAATGAAAAATGCGCGAGGTAAGCTACACACCTAAATTAACAAGGACTTGAAGTGAAAAGTGTGCGAGGTAAGTAACAAAGAAAAAGTGCAAGGGCTTGAAGCGAAAAATGCGTGAGGTAAGCCATGCACCCAAATTAAGAAAGGCTTAAAGCAAAAAGTGCGCGAGATAAGCCAAGCACTCAAATAAGGTCTTGAAGCGAAAAGTGCACGCAGGTATACCACAAGAAAAAGTGCAAAGGCTTGAAGCAAAAAATGCGCTAGGTAAGCCACGCACCCAAATTAACAAGGACTTAAAGCAAAAAAGTGCACGAGGTAAGTCACAAAGAAAAAGTGGAAGGGCTTGAAACGAAAAATGCGTGAGGTAAGTCATGCACTCAAACAAGGGCTTGAAGCGAAAAGTGCGCGAAGTAAGCCACCAAGAAATAATATAAGGGTTCGAGGCAAAAAATGCACGAAGTGAAACACACACTCAAATTAATAAAGGCTTAAAATAAAAAGTGCACAAGAAAATCACCATCTCGAAATAAGCCATACTCATGAAAGAAAACGAATTCCAAATGAGGCTTGATGTACAAGAACGTCGCTATTAACAGCTTGAGGAGCGTGTTCTGCATTTAGTTGGGAGCCTATAATAGTAACATTGAGGAAAAGGAAAAACGTTATGAATAAATCGTAGGTCAGATTTCCTAAGCCTGGAAGAGGAACCTAAATTTATTTTCGCCGCCTTGCTCGACCATTGAGGAGCAAACAATGAAATCAACGATTAGAAATACGAGCAGATATCTTCAGTCGGAGTGTTTGGCTTGAGAATTGGATGTCAGAATTTGACTTGAGAATTTGATGTCAGAGTTTAGCTTGAGAATTTGACTTCAGGGTGTAACGTGAGGACTTGACCTAAAACTACGAGGAAAATATATGTACTCTTTTGCAAGGTTATACCTAGTGAAAGAGTGGGGAGTAATTGTTGTTAATGACAATAATAGTAAAAAAAATAGAGAAAAGAAAAAAGAAAAAAAAGAGACAAAAAAGCAAAAAAAAATTGACACTGGATTCAAACTCAACCTCATCTACATGATTGTAACATTATCAAGGTAAAAATCATAATATATAGAGATAAAGAAAGAGAGTTTTAATCATATACAAACTCATATATATAAAAACACAATCAAGATCAGCAAGTAGAGGAGGAGGATGAGAGAAAGAGAGGAGAGAGAAGTGGTTACGTTGAAGAAATTTCATGTTGTCAGCCTTGTGACTCTTTGCTCCCTACTCTGCTTTCTCTTGTAGCACAACTACCATCTGTCTGACCCACCGTCACTAATGTACTGTCTCTACAACCTGTTTCTGTCTTCTCATACTACACTGTTGAATCGATCCTGTGATAAACTGCTGCCATCGTTCCCAAGCTTCCAGTCAGTATTCACAATACCTTCCCTATTGCTCCTACAAGTTTATGTTGCTGCTGCAAAGTGCCCAAGTTGTTGTCCTTGCATCTTATTGCACCACTGCTATCCACGATTTTTTGTATTGTCTACTAACAGCTGCTTTGGTCACCATTGTTCCTTATTCCTGCACAATTATCCCTAAGTTGCCTATAGTGCCATTCCTGTGTCGCTACATAAAGCTCTATTGTACTAGCTGCCTGTACTCATTATCTTCGGTTCTTGCACCTTGCATCCATTTTGTTCTTGTATTATTCACAGTCTCATGCATCACTAAACCATTGTTGTATCATCATTCTTGTTAATACTCGACTGCGTGATAAAGTGAAGGAAAGAATAAGATTACATGATCTGTAAGATAGTAAGAGACATTTAATTTATGGATAAATACGTAATTAAAGATGAAATTAATCTCTATAAATAGGGGTCAAGTATGATTCATGAGACTAAGACTCTATTCTATTTATGAAAGCTCTACCAAACTTTCTTTATGACTTAAGCATCAGAGTGCTTACACAGGGAAAAAATCTTCGCGTCCCTCTAATTATTATTTTTCTTGCAGAATCTTTAGAAGCACGAGACATAAAGATCAAGGCTAGGACGTCAGCAATATGTTACCATTGTGATTGAGCAACAACAATATTTATTTTATTAAGTAATCATAATTATTTAAAATCCTATATTATTTTGCAGCAAAATGTGAATGTAATCCTCGTGCATTTGAATTTTGAAAGAGAAAAAATTATTGGGTAGGACGATTACTAGGATCTACAATCAGCTCCCAGCATTTCAACTAGAATAATAAATAACATTGAAAATCAATTTTCTTGTTTTGAGACGTGTAAACTGATTGAATAAATTAACTTCGTCTTGCTTGGAACGATCGATATTTACATAGCAACCTCACCTAGATAACATTCCAAATTCCTAATTGGAGTAACAAGATAAATACAAATGATCATTAAGAAATCCATCTAACAACAAACTGTTTAGTCATAGTAATGTGTAAGTCAATAATTTTAGACATGATATTAAAAAATAACATTAAAACAATATAAAAAGGTAAGAAATTGACACAATAAAAACTATATAAATTTAACCTGAATTAAAAAAGTTAGTTTGGTGTTTCGTGTGTCAAACTGCAATAATTTTTATATCTTATACAATTTAACGCAAAATAAATAAATCTAGATAAACAAACTTCACTTTCATTATTTTCTATTCATGGATTTCATGTAGTGGGAAATTGGTAAATGTTGTTGCTCAATCACAACGATGACATATTGCTGACGTTCTAGCCTTGATCCTTATCTGTGTTGTTGAAGATTCTGCGAGAAAAAGAATGATTAGAGAGACGCAGAGACTGTTCCTTGCGTAAACACTCTGATACTTAAGTCAGAAAGAAAGTCTGACAGAGTCTCTGTAAACAAAAATAAAGTCTTAGTGTTACGAATCATATCTATCCCCTACTTATATGGGTTAATTCCACTTTTAATTACGTATTTATCCATTAACTAAATGCCTCTTACATTTTTACTGATCTTGTTGAATCAAATATATTTAAAGGTAAAATTGTCCAAATAAATTTTAACCCGTGACGCCCTAACAGCGTAATTTCTCTGATGCGCCACGTGGCGTGCCCACATTCATGGGCGAGAGGGTCACTCGCTCATGTCAATCGATTACCTAGCGGGAGATTGCCTCACAAAACAGGAGACCAGGGTCTCCCGCATACGACTTACGAGGCGGGAGACCAGGGCCTCCCGCATGCCGCTTACCATGCAGGAGACTGGGTCTCCCGCATGCTGCTTATGAGGCGGGAGACCCAGGTCTCCCGCATATAGCTCATCATGCAGGAGATTAGGTCTCCTACAGGTAGCTTATGAGGTGAGAGACCTAAGTCTCCTGCACACTACATACTAGGTGGGAGACTAGGGTCTCCCGCATACAGCTTACCATGCGGGAGACTAGGGTCTCCTACATGTCACTTACAAGGTCTCCCGTCAATTGCTTGCTAAGCGGGAGACTAGGGTCTTCCGCCAACTGATTTTCAAATGGATCAATACATGCCATGTGACACATTTAGATTGTGCCACGTGACTTATTGCGGTTATTGCTGCACAGTGCAAGTTTTCTTTTTTAGTAGTGACACGCGAGACTACATACTTCCACGTGTCAATTTTTATTTGAGTCGTCTCTCGAGTTTCTTTTTGAACTGTTGTAAGTAGACGATTAAAATACTTTACTATCTTTATTGACCTTGGATAACGTAACTGTCATTGGCTGAGAATGTATTTCAGTTGCCCTGATCCCTGAGCCTGAACCAGCTTCGCCCTCTGGTTTCCTCGAAAAAAGCCAGTATGTAAGAAATCTCAATGATTCCTCGGAGGAGGGCTTCAAAGAGAACTTGAGTTAGGGCCAAGGCAGGCTTTTGGGAGCCCTTTTCTAGAACTTCCTTTGGATGAAAGCTTGACTAACATCCATTTTCTTGATGATTATTTAAATTTGGGTGATTTCACATTGCATTTTATTATGCAAATTATTATTTATTTTCCTAAATGGTTGTTCTAACTTTTATTCACATGTTTTTCTTTCAAGAATGTATCCTCTTAGAGGGCTTTCAATCAACGGGAAGGAAACGAAAATGTTACCAAGGCTACTCATCCCTATAAGCGTAGACACCCCATGGACTTCGCTCGAGAACAAGATAGGGAGACACCCTCTTAAACTCGAACTTTTGCCCCTCTATCTTCTTGAGAAGAAAGGTTAAGGTCTCCTCTCACCCCTCCCTCATCTCGCCTTGAGGGGTCAGGTTCCTAAAATCGGGATAAGGGAAAGCAGCCAGCTATAGAAGCCCACCTTCTCGATCCCGAATTAGAAGAATATCATCGAAATAATAGGGTAGAATACAACACTGCTCGCCCTTTGTTGAATCAGCCATGAGGGATAAGCCCACGCTTCCACAAATTGCTCAACACTTCTCGATTCCAGGAAGACAATGGCGAGGTTGTTCATGGACAGAATTTTGTTGTTTACTCTGATGTTAATGATAATGACTCGATCCATGACCCTGGAGTTGCATCTCGTTTGAGATGGTCGACTATTCTCCATCGAGATGAGGCAGAATTATTAAAGGGTTTTCCTTATCCTGAAGATCGAGCTGATTACTTGACAATGCTAGTACCTTTCGATCTTTTGCACCTCTCATTCTTCTTCTTCTTCTTCTTCTTCTTCTTCTTCTTCTTTTTGTCCTTTTTTAACCCTTTGATCTTTATCCATTTTTAGACAGCTCAACAAGTAATTGTCTGTAATGCGCGGTATAGAATGTACAAAGCTCAGGCTGATGTTGAGCTTTATCAGTTGAGGGCTAAAAAATCCAAGTGGCTCACTGAAAGGAATCAATATCGGAAGTTTCCTGAGTAACTCAAGTGATTAAAGAAGGAGAAATAAGATTTGAGTCTTAACGATTTTCGCCTTCAGGAGACACTTGCCAAGGAGTAAGAAAAGTCTAAGCAGTATAAGGAGGCTTATACTGCGACTAGTGAGGAGCTTAATTCTTTCAAGTCCAATTAGGATATTATTTTGTCTAAGTTCCAAGACCTCCGAACCAGTTATGACGAGCTCAAGTCTGATCACAGGAGGGTGGAAGAGGAGATTTCTAACCTGCAGAGAGAACCTCAGTTTTCCTCTATTACTCTAGATGTGCGAGACAGAATTCATTTTGATGTCGTTAGAGAATACCGCCTGTCATAGGACTGTCATGATAAGAAACTTTTATTTTCTATAGGCTTTGTTAAGTACGGTTTCTATATGGTGCGCTCTTGGTTGGAAAAGGAGAGATCGGACAAGACCTTTCCAGAGCTGCAGTGGTCAAGACAATGAAAGGATTATACTGATGAATTTTGCAATTGGACGGATTACTAGCCCGATAGCAAGATTTTTGAAACTTATATGGAAAAGGGGGCTTATGACGATCTTTCTAACCTTTTGTTTATTATGCCCAATAGCAAGAATGTTGATTATTGTGCCCATTTTGTTTCTAGTAAAAAGATTAAACATCTTAGAAAAAAGAAAAAAAAACGTTAGAATTTTAATTGGAATAGGAAGAAAACTTATTTAAAAACTTAATTATATAATATTTGTATTCAGGATTTTATGTTTAATCACTAAAAAAATTAAAATATAAAAATATATTTAGATCAATTGAAATTAATTGATTGAGGTTAATAGTCTTTTTCATCTAAATCTTACTTTATGAGAGAATCATTGATGAGACATGAGAATGAGAAAATATAATGTTTAGATTTGAAATCATAACCTATTTATAATTGTAGTATATTTTATTTTTATTTTTATTCATTATTAAAATAGAATAAAATATTGAATCTCTATACATTACAAAATCCATACTAATTGAGATATTTTAAAATCTAATAACTTTATTTGATCACTTTTAAATGGATTAAATAAATTAAATAATATGTAATATATAATTAATTGATATATATAAACCCATATAAATAATTTCTTAACTAAAATTTCGTCCAAAAGAATACGTCAACAAATGTACACCGCATTTGACACATATATCTCATAAGATTGCAAGAAACTTAAAAGGTTCGTTGGACTTTTTTTTTATTTTTATTTTTTCATGTAGTTTATTTTAAGAGATTTTATCGAATTTTAGCCTAATAAATTAATTATGAAAGAAATTATTTTTACTTTATTAGATAGAAATATTATAAGAACGTTGTGTTTTTTTAACTTTTTTATAATATAAATATTTTATTTTATTAAATAATTATAGTTATAAATTTTAAAATATTTAAAACAGTTTAAAGGGGTCGACGAATACCAATTTTGTTTTAAATAAAGGGCGGTTGAGTGTCTAAGTTTTCGTTTGAAAATCGTAGTAGATTTTTTTAACTGATTTGTCTCGGTTTGATTATTATTATTATTATTATTATTATTATTATTGTGCTTTCGCTTGTTCATCGTTTGAGTCCTACCAGCTTTCATATTTTTATTTTGTTATAATTTGGAAAAAAAAAAAAACAAACCTTTTACCTCTATATTATATATTTTCTTTATGTTTGATTTTTTTTTTTATGATCAAAATTATATTTTAATATATTCATCTACTGTTATATTCTATTTTAAGTTTATATTCAAACTTTAGTCTTGAAAAAAAAAATATCAAAGTTGAAGATATACAACTTCTTTAAATTATGGGTGTGAAAGATTTGAATCAATTGAATTGATTGTAATAAAGGAAATAAGTCTTTATTATAAAAGATATATATTATATATAAATTTTAAATATATAGATTACATAATAATTTAAATATATAAATACACATTTAAATAAATAAAATTAATTCACCAATTGCATGCTCGTTGACTGTATATAGTAACGTAAAACAAGATGTTGCAGAAGAAATTAATGATGAACACCACCTTATAGGTGAATTAAATTAAAATTAATGATGAGGACCCACCTTAGGTGGATTAAACTAAGATATATATCAAATTATCAATGACACCTACCTCATAGGTCCACCATTTAAAACTACTGGGTTGTGTATCAGAAATAATAAATAAATAGATTTTTTTCATAATAATAAATTTATATTTTTCAAGAAAATAAAATATAAATTTATGAAAAATTAAAAAATTTTGTAAGAGAAATATTTAATAATTGAAAATGATAATGATATGGTTTGAATTTCAATTTAAATATTATAATAAGAGTAATATTTCTTTAATTATTTTATCAATAAATTATTGTCAAAATTTTTTTATCATAATATAAATAAAATATTTTGATAAAAAAATGAACAAAAAAGAAAATAAATGTAAAACTCGTGTATCCATTATTAATAAAATAATTTTCTTATAGAATATGAGGAAAGACTTTATTATAAAAAAATATCTCTTTATAATTACAAATGTATGGACTCTTTTTTCATGATTAATACTCTCTTGACTTCCATATTGAACTCTACATACTCTTAAAACTCTCACTGATTTGATTGTTGAAAGCTCGGAACAAATTTTATCGAAAAAGTCTTCGATGATTTTTTTTTTATTTTTTTAAAATTGATTAAAAATGAAAAACCTAAAAAATGATCTAAAAGTCTACAACTCCCTTTTGATGTCAACAAGTTATAATTGATCCTTCAAAATTAAATGTCGACATCCACCATTGGTCATGATTGAATATTTAAACGAGAACAATATTTGCGAGGTGAAAATTATTACTTAAAAATATACACCTTTAACTTTTTTATTATTATTATAAGTAATTTTTTATATATCATTAAAATTTTACTCTAATATAATTTTAATTTATTAGTATAAAAATAAATATTTTATTTTAAGTTAATCATTTTATTAATCAACTATTAAAAATTTAATTTTAAGATAATTTTATCATTTAAATCATTTATAATATTTTAATATTCAAATCAATTAATAATAAATAAAAAATATTAAAAAATCTATTATTTTTATTTATTAGGTACTTAACTTAATAACACATTATTATTTAATAAATATTTAAATAAAAATAAATTTAAAAAAATTAACTTTTCAAAATTTAATAATTTTTAATATCTTTTTATTTATAATCGATTTAAATATTTAAAATATTTTAAACGAATTAAAAATTAAAATAATTTCAAAATAAAATTTTTATTAAATAATGATATATCATGATGTGATGTGATGATAATGACAAGACACCCTTATTGTTTATTAGATAGAAAGGCAAGGTACCAACTTGAAGTTCGCAGTCCATGGCAACTGGACCCAGCTCAACTGCCCGATAGTGGAAGTAAAGAAAGTATGCTTTTTTTTTGGTCTCTGGAAATAAATATCAGCCTGAAGTCAAAGTTTTATTTTTGGTTTGTGGAAATAAATGTCAGCCTGAAGTCAATGGTTTTTTTCTCTGTGAAAATAAAAGAAGTGGGCCTAAAATCTATAGCTTTTTGCTCCATGGAAATAAAAAATACATAAACTCTGTGTTTTTTCGTATACAGTGAAATATAAATATTTTATGTTAAAATTTTTATTTTAAAATTAAATATAAATTTTATTTTTAAGTTTTATTATATTTATATATCGTCTTCGTTTATTTTATATGTGTATTGCAGTTTCTTTTTGAGAGAGCCCCGAAAGCCCAAATTCAACAATAGAGGCAAAATTGATATTAGTTGACTATCGAAAATCCACGGCACAACAGGGAGATAACCATCTTACCAGCTTGAGAAAGCACCCAGTTGTTATCCTTGGAGGGTTTAAAAGCATTGTAACCAAATTGCCCCTTCGCCTCGGCAAAAGAAAAACAAACCTTACGCTTCTATCAAGACTTATTCAAGAGTCAAATTATACATACAAATTTCAAAGTACACTGGATATTTGATCATAAAAATATCAGATTTAATTAATAAAAATACACTGAAAACAAAAAATTAAAATACAAAAAATAAATAAATAACAAAAAATAATATTTGAACGGGTCGGATCGAACTTAAGCTTTACATTGTAAAATATAAATGGGTTTGGACAAAAAATTATGTTCAAATTTACGGACAGAATCAAACTTATATACAAGTTATTATTATATAATTTGAACCCGCACATAATTAAATCTACTTTCATCATACCGATCTCTTTATTTTAAGGTATGTAAAACTTTTTATTAAAACTGCTAAATTGTCGTGGCAAGTTGCAGGAAACAAAGTTGAACCAATTTAATTTCAAAAATTGAAAATAGCGGCCTCAAATTAATTTATTAGGTTTTCTCCATTTAATGGTGTCACCATGGTTCCAAATTCAAATGACATTTTAGAAGAAGCTAATAGTTATGACTGCGGTTTACGAAAGATTGATTTTGAGAATTCTGATGGTGTTCTTAGGGATAAAAGCTATTGGATGATCGATTATGTGTGGATGTTGAGGAAGAGAAAAAGAATGATGATTATACGAATTTACATATGGATGTTAATGAAGAGAAAGATGAATGAAGTCAAAATAATGACTTTGAATTTGATAAAGAAAGGAGTGTGAAGTTGATTGTGATGATGTTGATTATTGTGCCCATTTTGTTTATAGTAAAAGGATGAAACATCTTAGAAAAAAGAAAAAACGTTAGAATTTTAATTGGAATCGGAAGAAGACTTATTCAAAAACCTCATCTTGTATTTCCACACCCAATACTATTATGGATAACGATACATGCATCTCTGACAATGATATCCAACGTGTAAATGCTATGCATAGAGAGAAAGCTATTGAAACTTGGGAACTTGGAAAAGTCTTGGTTTCTCCATTGTAGGGGATGAAGAAATCATTATTACGAAGTTGATGGAAATTGAACAAAGGGAGTGAAGTGATAATCTTAAAGATTAGTGGCTTATGGATAGTTTTTTGAGTTATGCTGATTCTACAGGTTTGTTGGGCTGCTTCAATGACTTTTGCTGGGCTACATCAATGACTTTCACATACTTTGATCGTTTGTTAGTTGTTCGCTTTTCTTGCATTTTCATGTTACTGATCCTTGTTTTTGGCTTGTGTTTGGTAGGCTCGATCTTAGTGTGCATGGTCTTGTTTCTAGGAGATTTGTTGCTTCTGTTCTCTTTTTGTTGGTACTAATTGTTGCTATGGACTTTATCGAAACTCTGTTTGCTAGCATTGTTGGTTTTGTAACATTTTGGTTCCTTCAATATATACTTGCTTAGCACACGAGTGCAAGTATAAATACTACTTAATAGGATCAAGTGCCTCAAAAGCCACATTGTTTTTATTTATAAGCAAAAGAACTACATCTTCCAACATTTGAACCCAAATTATTGGTTCTAATATACATATATATATATATATATATATATATATATGATCAAAATTATATTTTTAATATATTCATCTACTGTTTTATTCTATTTTAAGTTTATATTCAAACTTTAGTCTTGGAAAAAAAAATCAAAGTTGAAGATATACAACTTCTTTAAATTATGGGTGTGAAGGTTTGAATCAATTGAATTGATTGCAACAAAGGAAGTAAGTTTTTATTATAAAAGATATATATATATATATATATATATATTATATTTAAATTAAATAATAATTTAAATATATAAATACACATCTAAATAAATAAAATTAATTCACCAATTGCATACTTGTTGGCTGTATATAGTGACGCAAAACAAGATGATGCAGAAGAAATTAATGATGAACACCGATGAGGACCCGCCTTAAGTGGATTAAACAAAGAGATACATCAAATTATCAATGACACCAACCTCATAGGTCCATCATTTAACACTACCGGGTTGTGTATCAGAAATAATAAATAAATAGATTTTTATTCATAATAATAATATATTTATATTTTTCAAGAAAATAAAATATAAGTTTATGAAAAAAAATAATTTTTTATTATAAGAAAAATATTTAATAACTAAAAATGATAAAGAGATTGCTTGAATTTCAATCTAAATTTTATAATATGTAATAATTTTTTTTAATCACTTGTTCAATAAATTATTAATAAAAAAATTCTATCATAATATAAATAAAATATTTTGTTAAAAAATTAACAAAAAAGAAAATAAATGTAAAAGTCGCATATCAGGTGGCATGATTAATAAAATAATTTTTTTTATAAAATATGAGGATAGCCTTTATTATAAAAATAATCTCTTTATAATTATAAATATATGGACTCTTTTTTCGTGATTAATACTCTATTGACTTCCATATTGAACTCTACGTACTCTTAAAACTCTCACTGATTTGATTGTTGAAAGCTCGGAACAAGTTTTATCAAAAAAGTCTTCGATGATTTTTTTTATTTTTTATTTTTTTAAGTTGATTCAAAAAGAAAAGCATAAAAAATATCTAAAAGTCTACAACTCCCTTTTGATATCAACAAGTTTTAATTGATCCCTCAAAATTAAATGTCGACATCCACCATGGTTGAATATTTAAACAAGAACAATATTTGCGACAGGCGAAAATTATTACTTAAAAATGTTGATATACACCTTTAACTTTTTTATTATTATTATAATAAATAATTTCACTTATGTCATTAAAATTTAATCCTAAGTTAATTTTAATTTATTAGTATAAAAAATGAATACTTTGTTTCAAGTTAGTCATTTCATTAATCAATCGTTAAAAATTTAATTTTGAAATAATTTTATTACTTAAATCATTTGGAGTGCTTTAATACTCAAACCAATTAATAATGAATAAGAAAATATTAAAAGTTATTATGTTTTGAAAGATTAGGTTTTTTTTATCATTTTAATTTATTATTTATTTATTGTTTATTATTTTTATTTATTAGGTACTTAACTTAGTAACACATTATTATTTAATAAATAAATAACCAAAAAAAGTAAAAAAAATTAACCTTTCAATTAATATTTTCTTATTTATGATTGATTGACTTGAATATTTAAAACACTCTAAATAATTTAAGGGATAAAATAGTTTCAAAATAAAATTTTTAATGGCTAACTAACAAAAGGACTAACATTTCTTGCGAAATAGAAAAGTTTTGGGTGAAATCTCTATTTTTATACTAATAAGCTAAATTTGAATTAGGATCAAACTTTAGAGGACTAAATAAAATTTACCATTATTATTATTTTTATTTTTATTATCACCATTCCAATAATCATAATTGATAGAATAAAATTTTATTAGATATATTAATAAACTAATAGTTTATATATATATATATATATATATATATATATATATATGTGTGTGTTTGAAACTGTCATAATTTAAATTTTGATCATCAAAATTAAAAATGGCCGTCCACAACTATAGTTCATTAGCAATAAGAAATTAACATCATTCTTATTTGTTAGGTGTTTTTTAGTTATACAATTTTATTAGAAATTGTGATTATAATCAATATATTACATTGTTGAAACTCATAATTAAGAAAATTACTTTACTTAAACTACATAAATGAGTAAGCCATTATAAATAACTAACTTAGTAAATAATTAGAATAAACTCAAATTCATACGTGATACGACTAAATCTAAAGCTTCTAATTCTTAAAACTTCCTTCTTTTTGTTAAATCAAAACTTCATTAATATTGAAATCTCAAAACTTCTTTGTTAGTGTTGTTGCTCTTAACAACAATGAAATGATGCTGATGTGGTCTTCTCTGCTATCTTCTACACGTGTATTGAAGATTCTGCAAAAACAATAAAAGTCAAAGATGCACAAGGATTTGTTCTTGCGCGCGCACTCAGATACCTAAGTCAAAAAGATGTTTAAGCAGAGTCTCAGTTAGCCAAGTAGAGTTTAGGGTTTTTTTATCATACTTGACGTATTTATAGATGTCTCTGTGTGACTTTAAATAATCTCAGGACTCATATTTGTGTGGGCTTCAAAATTTTATTGTTTTGAGCTTTTTGCATTCTGAAGTTCAAACGCACGATTGAGATTGGAGTAAATTACCTCTATCAATTATTAAGCTAAAACTTCGTCGAACACCATTGCAAATAACACGATCCGAAGGATCAAATTAATTTCAAAAATTGGAAATGGCGGCATCAAGTTAATTTGTTTGGTTTTCTCCACCGTGGTTCCTAATTCAAATGACATTTTAAAAAAGGCTAATAGTTATGAGGGTGGTTTACAAAAGATTGATTTTGGGAATATTGATGTTGTTCCTAGGGTTAAAGAGCTATTGGCTTATCGATTATGTGTGGATGTTGAGGAAGAGAAAGATGATTAGATGAACTTACATATGGATGTTAATGAAGAGAAAGATGAATGGAGTCAAAATAATGACTTTGAATTTGATAAAGAATTAGAGGAGTGTGAAGTTGATTGTGATGATGTTGATTATTGTGCCCATTTTGTTTCTAGTAAAAAGATGAAACATCTTTGAAAAAAGAAAAAACCTTGAAATTTTAATTGGAATCAGAAGTAGGGGTGTAAAACGGGTCGAACGGTGCGGATCGATGCAGATTAATACGGATACGGGTTTAAGCGAGTTGAGCCCGTTTAGGCCCGCATTTAAACTGATTAAATTTGTGGAGACCAATCCAATTCTAATGCGGGTCGGATTGGCCCGCGGGCTAACTTAACTATTTTTTTTTGGAAATAAAGAATTGGACTTTAAAAAATAATGAATTGAGCCTAAACACCTAATTAAGTCTAATTTTAATTTGTTAAATGATTATTGGGTTTTGGGAATTAACCAAAATTGTTATAAAATCAAATCACATAGATTTGAGACTAAAATACAAAGTTTAATTTACAATTTTTTTAACAAGAGGAATATTAGTTCATTCATGATCAAATATAACAAGTTCAAAGCAAAAACCAAAATGATTTGGAGTTCTCCACTTAATTTCAAATTGTAAGTTAGTCACATAAAACAATATATTATGTACAAAAACAAATTATACGTTTGTAATATATATATATATATATATATATATATATATATATCAGCATAAGCAATATATTATATCATAAGCAAGCAAGTCATAAAATTGTGAAAATAGTTCTACAAATATTATTATATTAATCCCAATAAAAATAAAATTCACAAACATAATATCCATTAAACAAACTCGCATTATAAATACAAATTACACATGACATAATATTATGGTCTAAATAATTAAATAAAGAATAGTAAATAAGTTTAAAAGTCATAAAATCTACAAGCATCCATTAAACTCCACATCAAACAACATTAAACTTGTGAGTTAATCTCATTATTCAAATGATTTGAATCATTTGATTCTTCCACCAATTTATCTTTGTTTTCCTCATCATCTTTCCAACCTATAAAATAAAATTTTCAATTATTAAATAAAAATAAAATAACATTATTTTGGTAAATTTTCAATTTTTTACTTTTGTAGTTTTGTTTGTTTAAACTTTAGAAATTAGAATAGGTAGAATGAGAATGATTTAGGACTTAGGTTTGATTGGTGTGTTGGTAAAATAGCCCGCGGTCAGCCCATACCCGTACGGACTGACCCGTATAAATTATTTACCCGTCGGGCTTGACCCGTATAAGCCCGTTTTTAAACGAATCACATATTAATGGACCGGATCGTTAAAAGCTTGAAGTTTTTACGAACAAACCCGCGGGCTTGAGCCCGTTTTACACCCCTAATCAGAAGAAGACTTATTCAAAAATCTCATGTTGTATTTCCACACCCAATATTATTATGGATAATGATACATGCATCTCTGACAATGATATCCAACGCGTAAATGCTATGCATAGAGAGAAAGCTACTGAAACTTGGGAACTTGGAAAATGTCTTGGTTTCTCCATTGTAGGGGATGAAGAAATCATTATTACGAAGTTGATGGAAATTGAACAAAGGGAGTGGAGTGATAATCTTAAAGATTAGTGGCCTATGGATAGTTGTTGGAGTTATGCTGATTCTACTGGTTTGTTAGGTTGCTTCAATGACTTTTGCTGGGCTCCATCAATGACTTTTACATACTTTGATCGTTTGTTAGTTGTTCGCTTTTCTTGCATTTTCATGTTACTGATCCTTGTTTTCGGCTTGTGATTGGTAGGCTCGATCATAGTGTGCATGGTATTGTTGCTAGAAGATTTGTTGCTTCTGTTCTCTTTTTGTTGGTACTAATTGTTGCTATGGACTTTATCGAAACTCTGTTTGCTAGCTATTGCTAGTTTCGTAAAAAAATTTTCCTTCAATATTGTTGGCTCTATCGAGAGGGGGGTGAATTAGTTTTCTAATGTTGATGGCAAATTTAAACTGATTTGAGCTTAATTAACAAATAATGAATAAGCAATATAATGTAATGAAACAAATTAAAGCAAGATAAGGAAGAGAATATCAAACACAGTAGTTTATAGAGGTTCGACCAATCTCTTACCTACGTCTTCTCTCCTTGACCTTCTTGTCAAGTGCTTTCTTTCTCACTTTCAACGAAAGTTACACACTCCCTTTTTCAGGTTAAGGAATAACCTCTCTACCCTTTTTATACAAAGATGTATTCACCCTTTTACAAAGACTATCTCACTGAGGAACAATCCTCTTCTCTCTTAAAGCAAGGATGAATACAATATCAAGCTTTTTATGTGGGTAGGACAAATATAGCTTTTGCACTCTAGCTTATACAAAAAACTCAATAAAAGAGGATTAAAGACAAATGGAATGTAGGAATTAAACTCTTGAGAATGTACAGAATGTGCAGCAATAGTGTCTCAATTCTTAGTGTCTTCAATGCTTGATTATATACTGAAGGATTGGTAGTTGGAGCATTTAATGCTGTTTTTCCCGTTGAGATTTTGGCAGAAATAGCCGTTGGCTACCTCCAGTAGAATGCCAGATCGATCTGCCATCTTGATCAGATCGATCTCTTAGTTATGATTCCTGCAAGATCAAGGCAAAAAGAAGCAAAGAGATCGATCTCATATACGATCAGATCGATCTCACAATTTGAAAATGTTAGAGCAGATCGATCTGTCGAATAGGCAGATCGATCTTCCAATCTCTCTGTTTGAGGCAGGATCGATCTACAGATCGATCTGCCAAGTATTCTCGTAGTGAGGAGATTGATCTCTTATCAACCGAGATCGATCTTATTATCTCTCTGACTTTGAGGAGATCGGTCTCTTCCTATACCAGATCGATCTCATGAACTCTCTGTTTGCGTACAGATCGATCTACTGCCTTCACCTTTTGTCTTAGGGGAGATCGATCTCTTCCTATACCAGATCGATCTTCTCAACATCCTGTATTTAAACAGATCGATCTTATAACCCTTATAGATCGATCTCAGCTTCCTCAATACCTTTGTACAGGTTCAAACCTTAGCAGATCGATCTCATGTCTTCATGAGATCGATCTCTCATCTTAGAAAGTGTAAGACCCAAAAATTCGGTGTCATTTCTTTAAGAAATTGACATTTTAATCATGGATTTTATGTAATCTTGATCAATAAAGAAGAAATAATTTAATTTCGGATCCAATTGATCAATATATGAAGTTATTTAATATTTTTAAAATTTTTACCTCGAAAAACGAGCTCAAAAATAGTAAAAAAATATACCGAAAAAGTAAAATCGGATTGATAAATTCATTTACGGACTAAATGAATTTAATATGAATTTTTGGGATATTTTTGAGATATTTTAGGATTTTTATTATTATTTTAAGAATAAAATAATAATAAAAATATATTATAAAAAAAATCTGTTAAAAAAAAATCTGTTAAAAAAAAAGAAAATTGGAAATTTGGGAATCGGGGAGAGAGAAATAGAGGCAAACCGACGCAACCCGAGGGAGAGAAGAAACCACCGGACGGCGAGCCACCGGCGAGGCTGAGGGGCCGACGAAGGCAGCCCAGCACCGGGCGACTCGCCAGCGGCCAAGACGCGCCTGGAAACGCCGTCGGCGAGGAGATCGGAGGAGGGAGAGCCGCGGGGGAGAAAGGGGATTTCGGCCGCCACCGGCGCCGATCGACCCCGCCCGAGGCCAAAAGAAGACTCCCCAGCCCGAGCCCAGCCGAACGGCGGTGGAATCGGCTGAAGAACCGATCGAAAGACGTGGGAACGGCGAAAGGTGCCCTGTACCAGTCGACCGGTTCAGTGAGGAAGCTTCTGCGCTGAACCGGGCCGGACCGGTTCAGCCAAGGAGGAGAGAGAAAAAGAAAAAAAAGGAAAAAAGAAAAATTTTTTTTTTGAGAATTCACCGGACTTCGGGTAAGTCGATACGAGGTCAAAAGTGACCATTTTAATTTTCGATAAATTTATTTAAATTATATTTAATCGAAAATTGATCCGGAGTTAAAATACGAAATTGTGCAGTTCGACGATTAATTTCGAACGGAAGCCCGATCGAACTTCGATTTGCGCACCATCGCATAATATCGGGTAAATAAAGCTCATTTACGACAATTTATGTGATTAACGTGTATTTAAGATTTATTTTACGCATTTCGGATTAAATTTCGGATTTAGTGAATTATATTCGAAATTTCGAATAAACTGTAGTAAATGATATTCGGGCTATCCAAAGAGCTTGGAATAAAGCCCAATAGGTATTGATAGGCCCAATGAGCCGATAGACCCTGATGAAGGGAAATAATACGTGAAAAAACGGGCTTAATACGGATTTAGACCCGATTAAAGTATTTAGGCCCATTTAGAGTAAACGGGCCCAATTAAGTGAAATGAACTGTATTAAGTGTGTAATACAGTAGGAAACATGTAATTAATCCAGTAAATGGTTAAATGCAGCTCCAGAGTCATATTGAGAGTTGACTGAGCTGCGAGATTTGGACAGCACAGAGGAAGAGAGGTCACACTACGTGATCTGAGGTAAGGGATCTATGGGAGCTATTAGAGATAGCTGTACGTATTTTTATCGTCGTTTACAGTCAATTAAATTTCGTATAGAGTATAGATATGAAATTTCTGGATAGTACCCAAATATGGAAAAATTACGAAAATACCCTTAGACTCAGGAATTTTAGAAATGCATAAAGTGCATGCAATCCATGTTTTCTCTGTGAAAAAGAGATTTTTGTGAAGCTGAAATGATAAACTGACTCATGATTTGACAGTATGCATTAACTTGCACGTTTTTCTAAAAAATGATTTGATTGACAAGTGATTTGATGGGATGTTTCCTTCTCACTTTGTTTTGTACCGTTTTTGCATATTGCACTCGGTTTTGAGTATCACTATGGTGGGGAATAGAGCCAGATGTCTATTTTGTGTGTGTGAAATCGTGCTGGAGCTATGATGAGATCTGTGGATTTATCCAGATCCGCTCCCACTTGATTTTGGTATTACATTTGTATAGACCGTGCTAGAGCACTGCTCGCACTGGATTCTATTGTGATTTGTGATTGAGATCGTGCTAGAGCCCTCGTGTTGACTGTGTGTCACACTGACTTGCTCACACTAGATCTGAGACGACAGGCTATGGTTGATAATTTATTTGGTTGGAGTGGTGAGCTGTTGACTCAAGCACCTACAACTATGTGGTAATATTACTCTGATTCACGGATTACGTCGTACCGTGTAGACAACATGGAGTACACTGTACCGTGCAACTATGGGTTGTGAGGATTGCGTCTTTGGACTCGGGCATGCTGTGTCATTGCTCTGATTTGTGATAGTCCTTAGATAGGAGCCGATGGATAGACTAATCCCCTCCTCGGACTCAGAGACACCCTGGCACACCTGATCCGTGATAGCTTATGGGTCTCAGACTTTGGCCAATTGTTCCCTTGGATTTGTGTTGAAATCCCTGCCTAGTTTCATCTATTTTATTGGTTTTGGTGATGAAATTAATTGTGATTTGATTTCTGTGATGAAACCGTTTGAAATGAGAATATGATTTTAAAGTGAGTTTCAATACTGAACACAGAAATATTTTACTCTGAATGAGTTTTGATATTCGATTTTTGGGCAGTAAATTGCTATGTACTTTACTATGATGGTTTTGTGAATGCCATGAGTTTTTCGGCATAAACCATGCATCATGAGCATCGTGGATAATTTGATTATCTACTTGCTTTATAAATTAATGCGAGTGTTTTGAAAAGTAAATGCATTTGTTTTACGAGTTGATAAAACATGCATTATGAGCATCGTAGATAATGTGGTTATCTACCAGCTTTCATATATTTCTTACTGAGTGCGTTATGCTCATCCCATTATTTTTCCCACCTCTACAAAGCATTTCAGTAGAGTGTATAAGCTGCGTCCGTCCTGCGATCTTTTATACACAGCTATCCAGCAGTATTAAGGTATGCACACATGTACTTTTTGTATCTGAATAATAGTGTACAATGATGTAGTTACGTTATATGGGGGATGTATATATTAGGCAATGTAAACGAAATTTTAAATTCTAAAATGATAACTTTATAAGTTTCCGCGAATGTTGTGTCTGGGACGAAAGCATTGCCTATTATGCATATAGATAATATATGAAACTGAGTGATGGATATTGACTCACAGCCCAACAATTGAAATGTGGTGAATTCACGAAAAAATTTGTAGTGATTTTTGAAAAATTGGGTCGCGACAGAAAACCCAGGAGATCGATCTCTCATATCCCAGATCGATCTCTCATATCCAGGAACTTAAGTTCTGGTACTGATAACCTCTAAACATGTTTTTATATCATCTTTATATTATTGCATTTACTTGTTTTGTCATTTCAAAATATATTAACTCAACAATCTCCCCCTTTTTGATATGACAAAACCTTTTCAATAAACATGTTTAGTTACATATTTGCTTTAGGCACAAGCTCCCCTTTTCTGTAAGCTCCCCTTCACTTTTGGCCTATTAACTCTCTTAACTCCCCCTCAATTTCATCATTCTTTTAAACCATTCCTTTAAACCATTTAAAACATGATTCTTATTCTTCTCCCCCTTTTTGTCATATCAATGGCACTAAAGGTTAAAAAGAACAATTTTAACTTTCAAGACATATTTTCATTCCAAAATAATAATGCATGATAGCATATTGCAACAATAACTTGGCATTCCATAAAAGACTCATTCAAGCAAATATGGTCCTCAACCAGTAATTATAAAACATTAGACAAAATAGTCCTATCAAATAAATCCTAAGGAGGAGGAGGGAAGCGGTCCAGAAGTTCCTCAAGTGAGTACGTGTGACCTGCAGCTCATCAAACATCGCCTGCTGTGTGTCATGAAGGTTTGCAAAACCTTCATCTATCTTTCGGTTCAGCTCCAGGATCATCGTCACAATTGATTCCATGCCAGCGGGTGGTGGAGCAAGTGCAGAGGGCTGAGCAGTCGAGGACGATGGACCCTCAGTAGGTGCAGCAGGTGGAGCAGCGGGCTCAGCGGAGGGGTCTTCGTCCATGGCAGCTTCAGGCTGCTGTTCCCTCTTCTTCTTCCAATCCCCTCGGAAATCCTTGTAGTACCCCATGTGGTGAAGTGTCCCAATGTTTAGGACGCTCTTTGGGGAGGGCACTTCACCCGTTTCACAGCTGTAATCCACTCCAAGTCGTTGCAGAAGATACGTCAATGGTTGCGGAAAAACAATCGACGAAGCTTGCCCGCGTACGATCTTCAACCAATCTTCATAGATGAAATGGACAAGATTGGGTTTTTGGCTTGTGGAGTGAATGTGGTGGAGCCAGAAGCGATCTAACCTCCTAATTGTAGAGTGTCGGGTATCGAAAGGGCAGAGGTTCCATGAAATGATAAGGTGGAGTAACCTTGGATGCATCGGCAGGTCACTCGCCTTATCACCGGGAAGGTCAAACTCTAGAGGGACTTCTTCCTCCTCATCAGTCAATCCCTCATGTCTAATGTGAAACGCTTGGGCTAAAATGGAGGTGTCTATAGCGATTGACTTACCCATGACGTATGTTTTAAACCCGAGAATTTTGCAAGCATCATCAGGATCATAGATGAGTTCGGCATTAGAAAAGAATGCCCTGATGATGTTTAGGGGTATGAGAGTATTGATTTTGAGAAACTGAAGCCACCCAAATTCTTCAAATTTGGGTAGATAAGGAAAATCAATACGGTTTAAAAAGGAAAAATCAATGGTTCACCAATGTTTAATTGCCATGGTTGAAAAATACTCTTCATATCTCTTCCTTTTTGCAGACGTTTTAAAACACCTATTAAAGGTAGTGACTGAAGAGGGAGGGATTGATTGGGAAGAGGACCCTTGATCTACACTAGGTCGAGGAGGTTTTCGGCATGCTCTCTTAAGTCTAGGCATTGTTCTAGACACTGGAAACGCTCTAGATGATTTTAAAACTAGTTCACTAAAAACTAACCAATGGAACAGTAGCTAGATTTGACCTAGAGAGAAATTGAGCACTTAACTAAGAATTTTTTAGAAAAATTTAGCAATGTGGGTTACTAGAACGATAAATGAAGAAAAGTTTTGACGAATACCTTACCGAGATCGATCTGGAAGGAAGAATCGAGGGTTGAGGTGCGACAGGGGTTTAGGGATTTAAAGATTTGGGTTTTTCAAATTTTGGAGATTTTGAGCAGTTTTTATAGTCCAGGGCACAGGAGATCGATCTGTCGAGGCGACAGATCGATCTGTCATTTCCAGAAGCTTGAAGAGATCGATCTGTTGTACCACAAGATCGATCCTCAGAATACAGAAGCTTAATGAGATCGATCTGTCGTGGGCCCAGATCGATCTGTTGTTTGACAGAGGCTTAAGAGGATCGATCTGCCAAATGCATAGATCGATCTGCTGTTTAACAGAGGCTTAAGGAGATCGATCTTATGGGTGAGAAGATCGATCTGCCTAGCTTAAACTTTATGTTTTAGACTTATTTGAGGTATGGAGATCGATCTATATTGATAGGAGATCGATCTCTCATACTTTTTGCCCAGAAAAATCATTGAAAAACTCTTTTAAAAATAACTTAAAATCAAGGTTTTGAAGCATATAAATCTTAAGGAACATTCATGAGTCCTAATTCACCTCTAAGGACACAAAACCTATCTCTATCAAGAGGTTTGGTGAATATATCAGCTATTTGATGTAAAATGTCAATATACTCTAGAATTATATCTCCCTTTTGAACATGGTCTCTGAAAAAATGGTGACTAATCTCAATGTGCTTAGTTCTAGAGTGTTGAATAGGATTTTTAGATAGATTGATGGCACTGATATTATCACATTTAATTGAGACTTGTTTCATGTCAATACCATAGTCTTTCATTTGTTGTTTAATCCACAACACTTGAGCACTACAACTACCTGCTGCTATGTATTCAGCTTCAGTTGTGGACTGAGCTACACTATTTTGTTTCTTAGAGAACCAGGAGATTAATCTATTTCCTAAGAATTGACAAGTACCTGAAGTACTTTTCCTATCTATTTTGCAGCCCCCAAAGTTTGCATCAGAAAATGTATGAAGAGCAAAAGTGGAGTCCTTAGGGTACCAAAGTCCTAGAGAGGGAGTGTCCTTAAGGTATCTAAAGATCCTTTTAGTTGCTAATAAGTGTGATTCCCTAGGAGAGGATTGAAATCTAGCACAAAGGAATACACTAAACAAAATATCTGGTCTACTTGCAGTTAAATAGAGCAATGAACCAATCATAGACCTATAGAGTTTAGTGTCTACACACTTACCACTTTCATCTTTATCAAGCTTGATGTTGGTGCCCATTGGAGTTGCTTGAGGTTTGCAATTGTCCATTCCAAATCGCTTGAGCAATTCCTTAGTATATTTTGCTTGATTGATGAAGGTTTCATCCTTTGTTTGCTTCACTTGAAGTCCCAAGAAGAAAGTGAGCTCTCCCATCATGCTCATTTCAAATTCACCTTGCATGATCTTAGCAAACTCTTGGCATAAAAATTCATTAGTTGATCCAAAAATAATATCATCTACATACACTTGAACAACCAGTAAATCTTTATTTTTATTTTTGATAAATAAAGTGGTATCCACTTTTCCTCTTGAAAATCCTTTTTCTATTAAGAATTTTGACAACCTTTCATACCATGCTATAGGAGCTTGTTTCAAGCCATAGAGTGCCTTAGATAGTTTAAAAACATGTTCAGGAAATTCATGATTTTCAAAGCCGGGAGGTTGCTCTACATACACTTCTTCACTAATGAAACCATTTAAGAATGCACTCTTTACATCCATTTGATATAATTTGAAGTTTTTATAGCATGCAAAGGCAAGTAGCATTCTAATTGCTTCTAATCTAGCTACCGGTGCATAAGTTTCATCATAGTCTATTCCTTCTTCTTGTCTATAACCTTGTGCAACTAACCTAGCATTGTTTCTTATGATCACACTATTTTCATCCATCTTGTTCTTGAATATCCATTTAGTTCCAATTATAGAGTGATCACTAGGCCTAGGAACTAGTTTCCACACATTGCTTCTCTCAAATTGATTTAATTCTTCTTGCATTGCTAAGAACCAATTATTGTCATCTAAGGCTTCATTGACATTTCTAGGTTTGATTTGAGACACAAAGACCATATATTGACACACATTCCTTAGAGATGATCTAGTTCTAACTCCAAGAGTTGGATCTCCTACTATTTCACAATCTTTTACATATCCTAATTCTCTTGGTGTTCTAGACTCTCTCTCTAACATCTCTATTTCTTCTTCATCTTCTTTATTTATGTCAAATTTTTCTAATAGATCATTTTCTAAGTTCGAAATTTCCTCCAAGTTTTCATCGAATATTCCAACATCCTCATCATTGGTTGAATCTTTAGATAAATCATTTGACTCATCAAATATTACATGAATTGATTCTTCAACCATCATTGTTCTTTTGTTATATACTCTATAAGCCTTTGAATTCAACGAATATCCTAGAAAAATTCCCTCATCACTCTTGGCATCAAATTTTCCTAAATTATCTTTCCATTATTTAAGACGAAACATTTGCAGCCAAAAGGGTGAAAATAACTAATATTGGGCTTCTTACCCTTGTAAAGCTCATAAGGAGTTTTCTTTAGCATGGGTCTAATTATAGCTCTATTAATGATATAGCAAGATGTATTTACAGCTTCAGCCCAAAAGTATTTAGGTAAATTATTTTCACACAATATGGTTCTAGCCATTTCTTCCAATGTTCTATTTTTTCTCTCAACTACTCCATTTTGTTGTGGTGTCCTAGGGGCTGAAAAATTATGGCTAATTTCTTGATCATTGTAATACTCATCAAATCCTATATTCTCAAACTCCTTGCCATGATCACTTCTAATACTAGTTATTGTGTATCCTTTTTCATTTTGAGTCACTTTCGTATAAGCTATGAATTTTTCTAAAACTTCATTTTTCACTCTAAAAAAGAATACCCAAGTGAACCTAGTGTAATCATCAACTATTACAAATCCATAATGTTTCCCACCTAGGCTTGTTGTTCTAGTTGGTCCAAAAAGATCTAGGTGGAGTAATTGAAGAAGCCTAGTGGTGGATACACTATTCTTAGGCTTAAATGTTGTCCTTTTATGTTTTCCTTTAACACAAGCTTCACATATTTTGTCATAGTCAAAGGACAACTTGGGTAATCCTATAACTAGATCCTTTCTAGCTAACTTAGATAACACATGCATGCTAGCATGACCTAGTCTTCTATGCCATAACCAAGGTTCTTTTTCTTTATCTACCATTAGGCATATGTTTTCATTTTTAAGTTCATTAAGATAGATAATGTATATATTACCTTGCCTATGACCTAGAAAAAGAACTTTGTTTGACTTAGGGTCTATAACATGACATTTCAAGCAATCAAAAATTACTTTGTAACCTTTGTCACAAAGTTGACTTATGCTTAGTAAGTTATGCTTTAGACCCCTAACAAGCAATACTTTTTCTAATGAAAAATAGTCATTACCTATTGAACCACTTCCTTCAACTTGGCCTTTGGAGTTGTCCCCAAACGTGACTTCTCCACCAACCTTTGATTTAAATGAGTTGAAGTGGCTTCTATCACCCGTCATGTGCCTTGAGCATCCACTGTCCAAGTACCAAGCTTCCTTTGTTTTAGCTTTGTGGCAATGCTCAATCACCTACAATCAAAATTTAAACTCATATTTTAGGTACCCAAATTCTCTTGGGTCCTTTGAGGTTAATGAATGCAATTCTTGATCCCTTTGGGATCCATTTTACCAATGCATTAAAATCTTTTGAATTAATTATTTCTTTTGGAACCCAAATTCTTTTTACTATCATTCCCTTAAGAGTGGTCAACTTCTTATTGCAATTATGTGATGCATGTCCCCTTTTATTACAATATGAACAAATAGTTGAAGGTTTATCCATGCTCTTTCTAGCAATGAAGCTTTTGAGATGAGTCTCTCTACTTTTTGCATTATATCCTAACCAATTTTTATCAAAGAATGCCCTTTGAGTTTCTAGCATGTTATCTAACTTTTGTTAACCCATATAAAATCTATTAAAGGAATTATGTAGATTACTATTTTTTTCTTTTAGGTCACACATTTCAAGATTTGTAATTTCTAGTTTCTTTGTACATTCTAATTTGTCCTCTAGCATTAACTCATTTTCTTTCTTCAATTTAGATATTATCTTTTTATATTTCATACTCATGCATTCATATTCCAATGCAAGATCATCAAAGGCATCTTGCAATTCATCAAAAGAGTATTCATTGAGGTTTGAAGTTACATTTTCATCCTCAATAGCCATGAAGCACAAGTTGGCATTATCCTCATTCGAATCATCATCGGAGCAGTCACTGTCGCTCCATGTTGTCACCATTGCCTTCTTTTTGTGGAACCTATCATTGGATCTTTTAAGAAGAGGGCAATTAAACTTCGTATGTCCTGGTTTTTACATTCATAACACACAATTGTATCTTTTATACCTACCTCTTCTTGATCTTTCTTGTGGTTTCTCCTATTACTACCACTTACTCTCATTCTCATGAATTTGTTAAATCTTTTGGCAAACATTGCCATCTCATGATCTTCTTCACTACCACTCTCATTTTTATTTTCCTCTTGAGTAGTAGATTTTAGAGCAACTCCCACTTTCTTGGGTGGCACTTCATTTCTTCTCAACTTCATCTCATAAGTGAGTAGTGATCCTATTAATTCATCTAGTGACAATGTGTGAGGGTCCTTGGATTCCTCAATTGCAGTCACTTTAGCTTCCCATGATTTAGGTAGACTATTTAATATTTTCTTGATCATTTCTATATTATAGTATATTTTTCCTAGTGATTTTAATCCATTAATTACATCAGTGAATCTAGTGAACATATCACTGATTGACTCTCCATCTTTCATCCTAAATAGTTCATAGTCATGTGTGAGCATTCCTACCTTAATCTCCTTTACTTGGGTTGTACCTTCATGAGTTATTGTCAATTTGTTCCAAATTTGTTTGGCATTGTCACAACCGAAGACTCTATTGTATTCATTTGGCCCTAAAGCACAAAATAGGGTGTGCATGGCCTTAGCATTTAGCTGAGCACATTTAACATTATTAGAATCCCATTCATCTTCTTCTTTAGGGATATCTCTTCCCTCTATTCTTTTTGTAGGGATTTGTGGTCCTTTAATGATAATCCTTCATACCTCATAATCATTTGCTTGAATGAATAACATCATCCTAGTTTTTCAATACGCATAATGTTCCCCATTGAACATAAAAGGCCTAACCGTAGAATGCCCCTCTCCTACTAAACTAGTTGCTACATTGTTGTGAGCCATTTGATCGTTTCTAACTCTTAGGAAGTTATTCCTATGTGATCAAAGAGTCCTAGCTCTGATACCAATTGTTGGCTCTACCGAGAGGGGGGTGAATCGGTTTTCTAATGTTGATGGCAAATTTAAACTGATTTGAGCTTAATTAACAAATAATGAATAAGCAATATAATGTAATGAAACAAATTAAAGCAAGATAAGGAAGAGAATATCAAACACAGTAGTTTATAGAGGTTCGGTCAATCTCTTGCCTACGTCCTCTCTCCTTGACCTTCTTGTCAAGAGCTTTCTTTCTCACTTTCAACGAAAGTTACACACTCCCTTTTTCAGGTTAAGGAATAACCTCTCTACCCTTTTTATACAAAGATGTATTCACCCTTTTACAAAGACTATCTCACTGAGGAACAATCCTCTTCTCTCTTAAAGCAAGGATGAATACAATATCAAGCTTTTTATGTGGGTATGACAAATATAGCTTTTGCACTCTAGCTTATACAACAAACTCAATAAAAGATGATTAAAGACAAATGGAATGTAGGAATAAACTCTTGAGAATATACAGAATGTGCAGCAATAGTGTCTCAATTCTCAGTGTCTTCAATGCTTGATTATATACTGAAGGATTGGTAGTTGGAGCATTTAATGTTGTTTTTCCCGTTGAGATTTTGGCAGAAATAGCCGTTGGGTACCTCCAGTAGAATGCCAGATCGATCTACCATCTTGATCAGATTGATCTCTTAGTTATGATTCCTGCAAGATCAAGGCAAAAAGAATCAAGAAGATCGATCTCATATACGATCAGATCGATCTCACAATTTGAAAATGTTAGAGCAGATCGATCTGTCGAATAGGCATATCGATCTTCCAATCTCTCTGTTTGAGACAGGATCGATCTACAGATCGATCTGCCAAGTATTCTCGTAGTGAGGAGATCGATCTCTTATCAACCGAGATCGATCTCCTTATCTCTCTGACTTTGAGGAGATCGATCTCTTCCTATACCAGATCGATCTCATGAACTCTCTGTTTGCGTACAGATCGATCTACTGCCTTCCACCTTTTGTCTTAGGGGAGATCGATCTCTTTCTATACCAGATCGATCTCCTCAACATCCTGTATTTAGACAGATCGATCTTATAACCCTTATAGATCGATCTCAGCTTCCTCAATACCTTTGTACAGGTTCAAACCTTAGCAGATCGATCTCATGTCTTCATGATATCGATCTCTCATCCTAGAAAACCCAGGAGATCGATCTCTCATATCCCAGATCGATCTCTCATATCCAGGAACTTAAGTTCTGGTACTGATAACCTCTAAACATGTTTTTATATCATCTTTATATTATTGCATTTACTTGTTTTGTCATTTCAAAATATATTAACTCAACAAATATATACTTGGCTTAACAAAAAAAAAAAAAAGTTTTCCCCATGCTACGAGTGTAAGTATAAATACTACTTAATAGGATCAAGTGCCTCAAAACGCCAAATTGCTTTTATTTATAAGCAAAAAAACTACATCTTCCAACATTCGAACCCAAATTATTGGTTCTAATATATATATATATATATATATATATATATATATATATATATATATATATATATATATATATATAGTTCTTTGAGGAGAAATGAGACTGGAACAAAGTCACCGTGCAACCACTTCTGAAATTGTAGAATCATCAACCGAACATATTTCTGACTGCAATTCGGATCTCTTTTCCTCATAATCCTTTGTTTTTGTTGAGAAAGCAGGCCTCTTAGGAGCCGTCATTGTTGTGGTTTCATTTCTCAGCATTGAAGAGACATCCAACATGGTAGGTCTGTCATTTGCATTTTCCTAGACACACAACAGTGCAATTTGCATGCATCTCAATAACTTAAGGGATGAACTTGTGTCATCCAGCGAAAGGTCCATGAACTCCATGCCTTTGCTCTCTGCCCACAGCTCATATGCCTGATTTCATTAAGCATTTTCTCAAATCTAATTTCACAATATAATAGAAAGGGTGTAGAGATATGTTAGCAATGAAACTTACAAATTCGAGAAGATTTAGATTTTCATGTAAGCCATACAAATATTGATTCCTCTTTCCACTAATGATTTGAAAAAGTAGGACCCCAAAACTATATACGTCAGATTTGGTGGAGTATGTGCCACATTTAACGTATTCATGAGAAACATAACCACTACAACAAATTAAAATGGTTAAGTGTGTATCAACAAAGTACATTTGATAAGATAGCTTCAAATATTTGAACACACTTACTATGTGCCAACAACACGACTTGTGTTTGCCTCAAATTTATCTTTTGTAAAAATTCTAGCCATTCTAAAATCTGATATCTTAGGTTTCATGTCTCCATCTAATAAAATATTGCTAACTTTCAAGTCTCTATAAATAATTGTCAACCTGGAGTACTCTTGAAGATATAGAAGATCTTGAGTAATTCCTTCAATGATTTCAACACGCTTTTTCCAATCCAATATAAACCGTTTTACGGGATCTGTATCTTGGTAGATATTAGGCAGTAAGTGAAAACATAAATCCAAGTAAATAACCAAGAAAGAAATCACATAAATTTCAGTAGAGATCATCACCATAAAGGTCGCAGTCCAAACTGTTATTTGGCATGTACTCGTAGACCAGCATCTGTTCTTCTCTATCAATGCAGAATCCCAAAAGTTTGACAAGATTTACGTGCTGTAGTTTTGCTGTAAGCATAACCTCATTTTTGAACTCCTCAAGTCCTTGTGTGGATGCCTTTGAAAGTTTTTTTATTGCTATTTCTTGTCCATCTGATAATGTACCTTACCAAATCAAGAATTACTGTTAGTGCGTAGACCCTATCAATATTCCCATGTCTCGACCTATAGATAGTGTCCTGGCAAAATGCAACGTGATTTCCTAAACTTGACACTAATTAGCTAGATGAGTTTGCCATTACCTTGTAAACAGGACCATATCCACCCTCCCCCAGCTTATTTTCAAATGAGAACCTATTAGTAGCAACCTCAATAACAGTGAAATTATAGGCAATCAGATTAGGAACATTGCTGTGAAAATCTCCCGCAGCTACCATCTGCTTTGCATTGTGCTTCGAACTTGTAGCTACCAGCAGCGTCTCTATTAACCAACCACAAAAGTGCAATGAAAAAGATTTTGGTTAATTGCATTTGAAATAGATAAAACAGTAATAAATAAAGAGAAGCGTTTTTACTATGAAATTTTCCTAGTCAATGACAATGATAGGTGTTGAATCTATAGAATTACCTTCCTTCTTCCTCTTCCGGATCTTTACCCATCGCAAGTAGCATGTCAGTGCGCCATGACCACAGCGATTGGAATCAAAATACTAATCAGCAACAACCCCCTTTTGTTTTGTTTATTGTCACCATTGCCAAAACTGATGATGCTGACAAAAAATATTAAAGAAGGCTTATCAGGAAGATTCTTTGAAAACATCGTCATTTCTATGATGTTAATGTCTTGGATTCCTAGTCGAAAATTACTTGAGAAATCCTAAATAATCCCAAGGGAAACCTATGAAAAGGAGTCAAGGACTAATTCATTGTCCAGACTTTGTATTGTGGCTAAATTCTTGGAAATAATTCTAATATATGCTCTGCATTTAAAATTAACATGTTGGCTGAGAAGATATCTTAATAGTTAAATATATTCTCAACCTTTTAAGTAAAATGAAAATAAACTCTCAACTTTTAATTTCACCGTATAAATCCTTAATATTCTAAAATAGTACAATTAAATTCAAATTAAATATAAATTATTACAGCACCCTTATCTCTTATTTATTTGGCTTAGTTGTTTTATTTTAAAAAATTGATGGCTTATTTATAGTACAATAAATTTCTGAACTTTTACAATAAAATCAATTGTTAAAAGATTATAACCACTTTGTTAAGAAATTGAGGGTAGTATATTTGACTATTAATCTAATAGGACTTCAATTAAAAGTTTTTAGGTTGAGCTATAATATTTTCCTTCTTATCAAGACATTGAATTCTTAATACTTGTGCAAAACGAAATTGAATCGGTTGGAAAGAGTCAGCATACCAGCTTTCGAAAGCACCCAATTGTCATCGTATGGAACTTGCCAGACATAGTAACCCAGCAACTTCTTCTCCTTGGCATAGGAAACTTTAACTTTGACAGACTCAACATCATCAAAACCAATCCAGGTTGCTCCAACACTGCAGTAATTCACTACATAAGTTGCATTGTACACTGAATTGGCTCCGTGTCTTCGAATGTAATTCCTAATATCCTTGTAGCTCACGTCCCCATCTCCTGGAAAAGCTGGCCCTGATGCTGGTGCGCCAATGATGTTATTCTTGGGGTTCACAAGTGTCCACGAATAGCCATAGAAAGCCAAGCCAAAAACCAACTTATTGGCCGGTAATCCTCCTTTAATCCATAACTCTACACCCAAATTTGTATTAAAAACAGTGACTGGGTCATACAGAGCTGTATGAGCGCTGGTAAAGTTTATCCTTAATGGCGTATATAATGCAAAAGTCAAAAGATGTACCCAATTTAAGTTTCTCCTCAATGAATCTATTGGAAAATCTAACGAATTAAGTCCATACCGCGAGTACGCAGTCAATATCAACGGAGAGTGGCTAGAGTTTCTCGACTCTGAATCTATTGCAGATCGCCATTCATCAAAGAGAGTAGCCATATTGTTCATATCAGATGTTGTGCTAGCTGTGATCCAACAAAAGTCTAGGCCCTGGAAGCCATAAAGCCTAGCTATCTTTATTGAGGAGTCAATGAAAGATTTCCTGTGGGAAGAATTACTCACCATTGAAACCATGATCGAATTGTTTGCTTTCCAACCCCAATGGATAGAAGCGTGATGATTGATGGGTTTTTCTGTTTAACAGTGTTTGTGAAAACGGAGAAGTAATGCTCATTAGAAGAATTAACAGAGAGCTCATAGGAGGAGGGATTCAGGCTTGCAAAAGCGCAAATAAGGTGAGTAAATAGAGCAGAATTTATATCAGAAATGGGGAATTTACTGCCCAACTCCCAGTAACCAGCTTGAATCCAGCTGTTTTGTGCTCTTGACGAATGCAATCCTAAAAACAGAAAAACATGGAGGACTATGATAAATTTAGGTAACAGGGAGAAAGCTTGCTGGAGTACTGCTGCTTTCTACTGGAGTTTCAGTCTTGTTTCAAACGTAAAATTTCGTTAAACAGAATACATAAAACTACTGAGACAAGTAGTTTGAAAGCTTCGTTCGGTTTGACCACTTTTTCTATGTCGTTTCATTTGAAGATTTTATCAAAAATTACAAAACAAAAGAAACAAATCCAGCTTAATTATCACATTTCATTGCAAAAAATTGGTTATGAAAGAAATTATTTTTACTTTATTTGATAGGAACATTACATTATCAAATGGGTCGACGTCTATCAGTGTTGTTTCAATTAACGCGTCGTTGACTGTCAAGTTGTAATTTGGACTATGGAAAATCATAGTACTGATGTGTAGTATGATTCACCATCTTCATATAAGTTTTTACCCTTTGTTAGATGCGGGTTCAGCCCACGTGGCTTTTGAGTATTTGAGTGATTTTTAAAATTTGTTTAATGATTATTATGAAAATTTATATAAATGATGGGACGAAAGTGTTGTTTCTTCTAAACTCATTGTTAAATAGCTAAGATATAATAATTATGACATTTTTTAATTTAACTCTAACGACAAGAGCCCCCTAGATGAGTGCCCGCTTTCTAGGTGGATTAAATTAAGAGATATGTAGTGACACCCTATGTTGTAGGTCCATCATTTAACAGTAGCCCATCTTTTAGGTGGATTAAATTAAGAAACGTCTCAAATTACCAATGATACCCTACGTCGTAAGTCCATCTTTTAATAGTAGTCCGTCTTCTAGGTGGATTAAATTAAGAGGCGTCTCAAATTACCAATGATATCCTATGTCGTAGGTCCATCATTTAACACTATCGGCTTTTTTGTCGGAAATAATAATTAAATTGTTGTTCTTTCATAACAATAATAAATTTATTTTTCAAGAAAATAAAAAAATAAAAATAACATATTTAAGAAAATATAAACTAATATATATATTTTTTTAAGTAAAATATTAGAAAAGCTCTCACTATAAAAATAGTCCTCTATTTACAAATATACGAACTCTCTTATTGAGACGAGTACTCTTTCAAATTCAATAGTGAAATACATATAATCAAAGTTCTCATCGATTTGAATGTCGGAGGCTTGGAGTAAGGTTTAATGAAAAATTTTCGTTATTATTATTATTATTTTTTTGTTTTCTAAGCTGATCCAAAGAGAAGAAAACTAAAAGATTATATGAAAGCCCACCACTCTTTTTTGGCATTAACAAATTTTATTTGATTCCTAAAATTCAATTGTCAGCATCCACCATTGTTCTTGGTTGAATGTTTTAAATAATAAGAATTTTTGCTAGAGGTGAAAATTATTATTACTTAAAATGTTGATATACATCTTTAACATTATTATTATTATTATTATTATTATTATTATTATTATTAATATTTTGTTTTCTAAGCTGATCCAAAGAGAAGAAAACTAAAAGATTATATGAAAGCCCACCACTCTTTTTTGGCATTAACAAATTTTATTTGATTCCTAAAAATCAATTGTCAGCATCCACCATTGTTCTTGGTTGAATGTTTTAAATAATAAGAATTTTTGCTAGAGGTGAAAATTATTATTACTTAAAATGTTGATATACATCTTTAACATTATTATTATTATTATTAATCACCATTCAAAAGACAATAATTAATGGAATAAAATTTTATTAGATATATTAATAAACTAATAGTTTAATTGATCCCTAAAAATCAATTATCTGCCTCCACCATTGTTCATGGTTAAATATTTAAACAATAACAATATTTGCTAGAGGTGAAAATAATTATTACTTAAAATGTTGAAATACATCTTTAAAATTGTTATTATTATCATTAATTACCATTCAAAATACAATAATTAATAGAATAAAAATTTATTTAGATATATTAATAAACTAATAGTTTACCTGATCCCTAAAAATCAATTGTCCGCATCCACCATTCTTCATGGTTAAATATTTAAACAATAACAATATTTGCTAGAGGTGAAAATTATTATTACTTAAAATATTGATAAACATTACTCTTAGTTTGAAATTTATGCAATGCACGAAAATATATTAATCAAATAATAAATTTATTGGTAATATATATTTTTTGAAACTTTATAATATAAATTATTATGTTTATGAAAAAGATAACATTTGCATATTTTATATTTTATATTTTTAATTTTTATATTACAATACAACAATATAAAAATAATTATATATTGGATATATTTATATGAAATTTGTGAAAATTAAATCAAACTCATATTGTAATTCATTGAATGAAAATAGTATATAAAGAAAATTAACATGTCTTTGATTTGAAGAAATTTAATTTTTTCGCATTTTAAAATTAATCTCGTGTATAAATTTTTTAAATACAGATTCTTCAAGAATTCTTGTTGAATTGAAGAGATAGCAAATAATTTTTGTGTATTCTTTACTATCTTTGAAAGATATGTCATTTTACTTGATGATCCAATAGATTACACAGATAAAATAGAAGATACAGATAAAAAACTAATCTGCAATCTGATTAAATTAAGTTTAAGTTATAATGTATCTTATATAAAAATATAATGAAGATAATCATATTATATAAATTATACATACCTGTTTCAATAATTTTCGACATTTAGGTTTAGGATCAAATTATACACCTTAGACACAATAAGCTTAGCATTTCTTGTCTCAATATTATAATTTATCGCTCTTATTTCAGACACAAAAATTTGACATTTGAAATTTTCAAATATCTCTCAATTTTTATAATTTACTTTTTCTTAAATCATGATTATAGATATATCATTAAATTAAATTGAATATTGAACAATAATAAAATAATTATTAACTAATCAATACCATATATATAATAATACACTAATAAATGAATGATTACATTTAATTTATTATATAATAAAAATGAAAAAATAAAAATTTTAATATATATTGATATAGACGTTATCATTAAGACAATTAAAAAAATATTGGATAAATGTTATAGATATAGATGTTATATTTTGTAATAGTAATATTGGTAGAAGTAAATAATATATGATTTTTATTAATTTTAATATATATATAGATATAGATTTATATATTTTAGGAATTGAAATATATAATTAATTTATTTTATAATTTTAATATATATACAGAGAAATTTTTATCATTTTGAAACTTGAAAAAAAAAATTTTAATATTTATAAATATAGATGTTATCATTTTGTGCAAAAAAATTAAAAGTATATTTTACTATTAAATTTTTTATTTTTCTTGCTTTATCATTTAATATATTTGAACCCAACATATGGAATTGGTGTTAACCCTTTCTAACAATTTAGTAGAGGCCTTTCAATTTAAAGCTTGGCTACTCCAAGAGGTGGGGAATCGGTTGTGTAAATTGGATCAAAGTGCCCGAATTAATCTGTTAAATTTGCAGATTTTCTAAGATTGAAATTTTATTTTTAGGTTGGTTAAAAAAGGGGACCTAAACCGGATTATCTTGAAGGAGAACCGGGCCTGCTTTGCAGGAAAAACAGAAACTTGGTTGGTTTGAGAATAAAAAAAAAGTGGGCGAAAATCGTGGAATCTATGTCCGAAACAGGAAATTCAGTCCCGGCGAACCAATAAGAACGTCTAACCCCATTCTGACAGGCAGAGAAGTGAAAGTGAAGCAGAAAATGGAAGGTGAACAACAAGAAACTAAGAAGTTTTGCAGCAGCCATTGAAAAGTAGTAAAACTTGCCTAGTTTAACAATTAGCTAGGAGGTCCAAATATATAGATAAAGAGGCGATGTTTAAACAATATCAAACTCCGGAAAGCTCATTCAATTTCTTCATTACATACCCTTCTTTCGTGCATGGCATTTGGCGTTCAGTGTTCATCCACTTGCGAGATTGCAAGCCAAATATATCAATCATAGAAAATTAGTAGGTCGTGAATATTCAACAAATCAAATGAATAACTAATGAGGCGAATCGGACGGCCACAAGGCCTGTTTACTAATGGGTTGTGTTTTTAGTAGTGTCACGGGGTTGTTCTCTCTTGTAGAATTTTTTCCAGTGATGGCTTAAGTTTTTCGCAACTTAGTACAACCTATCTTCACACTAACCCAAATCCGGGTCAATACGCAGCGATATAGCACTTGAGCAAGAAAACGACTCGACAAAGTATACCAATAAAGCAAAGAACACTCAAGCTTTAGAGAAAAGAGTCTTTTTATTAATCTGCAATAAAAAGATTACAAACTTAGCCAAAAAGACCGCTCTTAGCTATCACTCTCTTTCTCCCTGAATGATTCTCTCACTCAATGATGAATGAATATTCTACCCCCTCCCCTGGGGTTTATATAGGCAAGTGAGTACATCCCCTCACGTAGGCAACTGAGTTTGATTACAACAGAAACTCTATAGGATTAATTCCTACTAAACTAAGGACTCTCCGGATGATCGCCACCTCAATGCTCTTCAGAGTTTATATCTGTGATAATCTCCAGTGATTCGGTCTACCAAGACTTCTCCGCTTATCTCGGCTTATGACCCGCATTTATCTTTATCCTTATCCCGATTTTTAAGGATTCGTCTAGCTTGCCACCCGCAAACTACGATCATCGTCCGTTAGCGTCTCCGTTTCATGCTTGGCAATCCGCCCAAGCCAAGTGCTTGTCTTGCCTGTTTCGGTGCGCATCCCGTTGCGCCCCGTGCAAAGCTTTCCCGTGCTCCGCACTCGTCACAGTACCCCAGTCGATCCCTTGCGAGCTGGGCGCCTGGTCAAGTAGTTAGGGTCTAACAAACCCTCCCCCAATCGGAGGAAGCCGATGCCCTCATCGGAATGAGCTCCAAATACGCCTTGATCTCATCATCGAATTGCCACAAAGAAGTGTCTTTCTCCCAAGTAGCGTCTGCCTCATCTTCACCTTCCTACTGCACCAAGTAGTAGGTTCTCTGATTCTTCCTACTAGTTCCCTCAACCTTGCGGTCAAGTATCTTTGCCACCTTCTTCTCGAAATGGCTTCTCACAGTAGGTGGAGCTTTCCTTACTTGTTGTCTCCCCGGATCAACATCTTCATGGTAAGGCTTCAAAAAGGTCACGTGAAAAGTAGGATGCAACTTCATCCTCTCTGGCAGTTTCAGCTGATAAGCCACCGCGCCTACCCGCTTTATAACTTCAAAACGGTCATCGTATTTTTGCACTAGACTTTTGTGATACCGCTTGTCTGTGACTTGTCTCCATATCTGAGGCGTCAGTTTGAGCAACACCTTGTCACCCACCTCAAATTCTAGTGCCCGCCTATGCTGATCCGCATATTTCACCATCCTCCTTTGTGCCTTCTCCAAGCTCTCCCTAACCTGTTCCATCAACTCCTGACGGTCTCGCACAAATCTATATGCCGCTGGGCATTCCCATTGGGACTTAGTCTCAGCGTGTTACTGTAAGCAGAAAACGATCGTCAAACAAATGTTAAGCGTGTTAATCCGCGTGTCCACTCTCAGTTTTCTTTCCTCTTCCTCTCAGCGTTCCTGTTTTGAGAATTCTAATTTTCAAGTTGCCTGATTACATGTGTTAAATGAAAGTGTATAATTTAGGTCTGGGTTTTTTTCTTCTTGGTGGCCAGATGCAGGGCTAATAAAGTAATGATAAAACATTTTCATAGATTTGATTGCATTTTTACGAAATTAAGGAGTTTTTTTTTTTTTTTTAAGTTTGATGGTTTGGGGCTCTTCACATTTCACAGGCAGATTTTCTCATTCCCCGGTGACTATCCACCCAATTTATGCGATGATTATTCATTTGTGGTGTCTTCCCTCTAATTTTTTGCTGGCTCTAACTGGTGAGTCAAGTAGAATGGAGACATGAGTCACATGACAATTTGAACTAATGCTCAAGCTCAGCTCTAATTATGGTGTCTATCAAGTTGGACCAACAGAAGCATCCACATACCACAGTATAAACACCATAGTTCCTCGAGGGGAAAAGAGATTGGAACAAAATCTATTAATGAATTTTGTCTTGCAAAGCCTAGACTCTCAACGAGCAGCCACTACTGAAATTGTAGAATCATCAACTGAACATAATTCTGATCTCTTTTCCTCATCGTCCTTTGTTTTTGTCGAGAAAGCAGGCCTCTTTGGAGCCGCCATTACTGTGGTTTCGTTTGTTAGCATTGAAGAGACATCCAACATGGTAGGCCTGTCATTTGCATTTTCCTGGACACACAACAGAGCTATTTGCATGCATCTCAATAACTTGAGGGATGAAGTTGCGTCATCCAGTGAAGGGTCCATGAACTCCATGCCTTTGCCCTCTGTCCACAGCTCATATGCCTGAGATTCATTTAAGCATTATATCAATTCTAATTTCACAATCTAGTAGAAAATGTGTAGAGATATGTTAGCATGAAACTTATGAAGTCGAGAAGATTTAGATTTTCAAGTAACCCGTACAAGTATGCATTCCTCTTTCCACTAATGATTTGAAGAAGTAAGACCCCAAAACTATATACATCAGATTTGATGGAATATATACCATTTTTAATATATTCCGGAGGAACATAACCACTGCAACAAATTTGTTAAGTGTTTAATAATAAAGTTCATTTGATCAAAAAATAACTCTAATCATTTCAATGGACTTACTATGTGCCAACAATTCGATGTGTGTTTGCTTCAACTTCATCTTTTGCAAAAATTCTAGCCATCCCAAAATCTGATATCTTAGATTTCATGTCTTCATCTAATAAAATGTTGCTAGCTTTCAAATCTCTATGAATAATTGTAAATCTGGAGTACTCTTGAAGATATAAAAGACCTTGAGTAACCCCTTCAATGATTTTAATGCGTTTTTTCCAATCCAACATAAATCGTTTTATAGGATCTGCATCTCAGTAGATATTGAGTAGTTAGTGACACATAAACCCAAGTGAATAACCAAAAGAGAAATCACATAAATTTCAGTGGAAATCATCACCATAAAGGTAGTAGTCCAAACTCTTATTTGGCATGTACTCGTAGACCAGCATCTGTTCTTCTCTATCAATGCAGAATCCCAAAACTCTAACAAGATTTACATGTTGTAGTTTTACTGTGAGCATAACCTCATTTTTGAACTCCTCGAATCCTTGTGTGGATGTCTATGAAAGTTTTTTTATTGCTATTTTTTGTCCATCTGATAATATACCCTGGCAAATGAGGAATTACTGTTAGAGCCTTTTAAATGTTTCCCATGCATGTCTACATCCATAGGTAGTGTCCAGGCAAAATGCAATGTGATTTCCAAAACTTTACACCAACTAGTTAGATGAGTCTACCATTACCTTGTAAACAGGACCGTATCCACCCTCTCCCAGCTTGTTTTGAAATGAGAACCTATCAGTAGCCACCTCAATATCAGAGAAACTATAGATCATCAGATTTGGAACGTTGCCGTGAAAATCTCCTTCAGCTGCTATCTGATTTGCTTTGTGCTTCGAACTTTTAGCTACCAACACCATCTCTATTAGCCAACCAAAAAGAGTGATGAAAACCAGTAATAAATAAAGAGAAGATTTTTTTTTTTTTTATACGAAATTTCCCTAGTCAATGATGTTGCTATGTTTTAGATCAGAAGAATTACCTTTCGTCTTCCAGATCTTTACCTTTCGCAAGTAATATGTCAGTGCGGCAACCAAAATCATGAACACAACGATTGGAATAGAAATACTAATTTGCAACAACCCCCTTTTCTTTTGTTTGTTGTCACTGTTAGCATAAGCTGATGCTGACAAAAAAAATGGTTTTGGACTCGAGTTTTAATATATATTTTCAATTCTTATCAAGACATTGAATTCTTAATACTTACGCAGAAGGAAATTGAATCGGTTGAAAAAAGTTAGCGTACCAGCTTGTGAAAGCACCCAGTTGTCATCGTAGCGGACTTGCCAGATAAAGTAACCCAGCAAATTCTTCTCCTTGGCATAGGAAACTTTAATTTTTACAACCTCAACATCATCAAAATCAATCCATGTTGTTCCAATAACGCAGTATTTCGCTACATAAGTAGCATTATACACTGAATTGGCTCCAACTATTTGTTTGTAATTCTTGATTTCCCTGTAGACCACGCCCCCATTTCCTGACATAGCAGGCCCTGATGCTGGTGCGCCAATGGTGTTATCCCTGGGGTTCACAAGTGTCCACGCATAGCCATAGAGGGGCAAGCCCAAAACCAATTTATTGGCTGGTAATCCTCCATTAATCCACGACTCTATACCAAAATCTGTACTCAAACTACTGGCTGGGTCATACAGAGCTGCATGAGCCATGGTAACGTCTTCAATTGCTGGCAAATGGTAGTCAAAAGCCATAACATGTAACCAATTTAAGTTTCTCCTCAATGGATCTACCAGATAAGTGGACCACTTTGTATACGGTGAGTATGGAACTACCGCAGTCAATATCAACTGAGACTGGCTAGAGTTTCTTTTCTCTGAATCTATTGCAGCTCGCCATTCTTCAAAGAGAGTAGCCATATTGCTCATATCAGAGTTTGTCTTGGGTGTAATCCAGGTAAAATCTAAACCCTGGAAGCCATAAAGCCTAGCTAACTTTATTGAGGAGTCGATGAAAGATTTCCTATGGGAAGAATTGCTCACCATTGAAACCATGGCCGAATGGTTTGCACTTGCACCCCCAATGGATAAAAGAGTAATGATTGATGGGTTTTTCCGTTTGACAGTGTTTGTGAAAACGGAGAAGTATTGCTCATCAGAAGAATCAATATAGAGCTGATAAGAGGAGGAATTCAGGTTTGCAAAAGCGCAAATAAGGTGAGTGAATAGAGCAGAATTCAGTTCAGAAATGGTGTAATATGAATCGTCCGAAAACCAGTAACCAGCTTGAATCCAGGGTTGTGCCGTTGACGAATGCAATCCTAAAAAGAGAAAAACATGGAGAAGGACTATGATAAATTTAGGTACCATGAGGAAAACTTGCAGGGGTGATGCTTTCTACGAGGTTTCGATCTTGTTTCCAAAGTATACTTTGACAGAATTCATAGAAGTATAAAGACAAACGTACACCACCACATATCTATTTCGACGAAAACCATTCTAGTTGAAAGCTTTCAATCGTTTCAGTTCAGAAATTTCAACGAAGGAAAGTGGAGTGTCCACATGGCACTCTCTACCCTCCCCTCCCTCGTTTCTTTAATTTTATTTTAAAGTATTTTTTAAGTGAGTTTTATTTTATTTCTATTATATTAATTTTATAAGAAAAGAAGGAAGGTGGAGTGTCCACGTGGCACTGTCAACCTTTCCCTTTTTTTTTTTTTTGTTTTTAGCATTTGCCTGTTTGTTGAGTTTTTCTACACATAATTTTGGAAGAATGGTGGGATGTTCACGTGGCATCCCATCCCGTATTTTTTTTTTAAATTTTTTTTATTGTTTATTGATTTTTTTTTTTTACACAAAACTTTGAAAGAAAACAAAGACGGTGGGGTGCGGGTGTCCACGTGACATCTCATTCCCCTCTTTTAAAAAAAAAAAAAAAATTATTATTTTTAAGTATTTTTTTACCGCATTTTTACTTCATTTTTTTACAAATAAATCTTATTAGTACTGTCCATGTGTCATCGTTAATTTTTTTTTCTCTTTTCTAAAAGAACTAGGTTCAAATAGAGTTTGTAGAAACCATAGAGCATATCGAGCGATTTAGCCTACAGAACTTATTGAGTTAGAGTTTTGAAATTGAATTGAAAATAATTTGGATCCAATGTTCAAATTAATAACAAGCCGATATTTTGTATTCTTTCTTTTATTCATGTTTAATTTTGTTGTTTTTATTTTATGTATTTATCTTATATATTTTTTTTAAAAAAATTAGAAAGCTGCTTTAAATCAGAAGAATTACCTTTCGTCTTCCAGATCTTGACCTTTCGCAAGTAATATGTCAGTGCGGCAACCAAAATCATGACCACAACGATTGAAATCGAAACCCTAATTAGTAACAACCGCACCCCCCCCCCCCCCCCCCCCCACTTTTTTTTTATTATCACCGTTGGCATAAGTTGATGCTGACAAAAAATGGTTTTGGACTCGAGTTTTAATATATATTTTCATTTCTTATCAAGACATTGGACTCTTAATACTTACGCAGAAGGAAATTGAATTGGTTGGAAAGAGTGAGCATACCAGCTTGGGAAAGCACCCAGTTATCTCATCGTAGGGAACTTGCCAGACGAAGTACCCCAACAAATTCTTCTCCTTGGCATAGGAAACTTTAATTTTCACAACCTCAACATTATCAAAATCAATCCAGGTCGTTCCAAAATTGCAGTATTTCGCTACATAAGTAGCATTATACACTGAATTGGCTCCATATATTTGAATGTAATTCTTGATTTCCCTGTAGACCACGCTCCCATCTCCCGAAATAGCAGGGCCCTGATGCCGGTGCGCCAATGGTGTTATCCTTGGGGTTCACAAGTGTCCGCGCATAGCCATAGAAAGGCAAGCCCAAAGCCAACTTATTGGCTGGTAATCCTCCATTAATCCACAACTCTATGCCAAAATCTGCACTCAAACAACTGGTTGGGTCATACAGAGCTGCATGAGCCCTAGTAACGTTTTCAATTGCTGGAATATGGAATTCAAAAGCCATAACATGTAACCAATTTAAGTATCTCCTCAATGGATCTACTGGATAAGTTGACAACGTTGAATACGGCGAGTATGGAACTACCGCAGTTAATATTAACTGCGACTGGCTAGAGTTTCTTTTCTCTGAATCTATTGCAGCTCGCCATTCTTCAAAGAGAGTAGCCATATTTCTCATTTCAGAGTCTGTCTCGGGTCTAATCCAGTAAAAGTCTAGGCCCTGGAAGCCATAAAGCCTGGCTATCATTATTGAGGAGTCGATGAAAGATTTCCTGTGGGAAGAATTGCTCACCATTGAAACCATGAGCGAATGGTTTGCACTTGCACCCCCAATGGATAGAAGAGCTATGATTGATGGGTTTTTCTGTTTGACAGTGTTTGTGAAAACGGAGTAATATTGCTCATCAGAAGAATCAATATAGAGCTGATAAGAGGAGGAATTCAGGTTTGCAAAAGCGCAAATAAGGTGAGTGAATAGAGCAGAATTTATTTCAGAAATGGTGAAATATGAATTGTCCGAATACCAATAACCAGCTTGAATCCAGGTTTGCGCTGTCGACGGATGCAATCTAAAGAGAAAAACGTGGAGAAGGACTAAGATAAATTTAGGTACCATGGAGGAAACTTGCAGGGTTAATGCTTTCTCAAGAGTTTCGATCTTTTTTCAGATGTAGACTTTGACAGTATTCATGGGAGTAAAGAAAACAAAGGTACAGCAACACATCTATTTCAACGAAAACCATTCAAGATGACAGCTTTCAATCCTTTCATTTTACAAACTTCGATCAAAATTTATTATTATATTAATTTTACAACGAAAGAAAAATGTGGGGTGTCCATGTGGCATCCATCCTACACCTTTCTTTTTCTTTTTCTTTTTTTAATTTTCTTTTTTAAGTTTTGTTTATTTTTTTGTGAGTTTTTTTTTACGCATAGCTTTGATTTTTTTCTTTAATTTTCTTTTTTGGACATTCCACCCGTGCCGTTCAATTTTTTTTATACATATTTAAGAAAAATTATGCTTTAAAAAATATTCAAAAAAGAATTGTTTTTTAACTATCCATTAATTAATACAATGAATTTTGTAAGAAAATTTCTTTATGTGAAATCTCGCGGCGCATCGCTTTCTTTCCTTTCTGTTTTTTTTTTTTTTTTTTTTTTACTTTTTACAAAAACATTTTATTTTAATCAATTTTTTTTAATTGAATCAGTATTTATTGGTGATGCCACATTGCATATGATTTATTTTTTAGTTTTTTCTTAATTTTTTAATTTAGTTTATTTTGATTGAAGTTCTTTGATTGAATCATAAAATATAAATTTTGAATGATTGCTTGCATCTCAAGAGTTTTCACATTGCACTCCTACCTTTTTTTTTTTTTTTAATATGGTTGAGTTTAAGACATTATGTGTTTTATAATTTGATTTTTTTTTATATATATTCTAGATTCAAAGTATTTAAAGGTATTTATGTCCAAATCAATATCAACAAATACAAATTTCTTTTAAAGAGTAAAAAAAAAATTAATTAAGGAAAAAATAGCCCAACATTTTTTTTTAAAAAGAAGAAACAAAATAAAAAAGAAAAGAGAGAGAAGGGGATGCCACGTGGACACCCTCAATCCTCTCCCTTGATAAAATGGGTAAATTTGTTATTGTAACAAATTTATTTATTTTATCAATATTTGAAATGAAATCTTTTAAAAAGTTTTTTTTTCTATTTATATTCTTTCTTTTATTTCTTCCAAGAATTACACATTTGTTATTATTATTTTTTCCAAAAAATATTTGAAGTATATTTTCTATCAAAATCGATATGACTTCAGTTAGCCGCTCGTTTTTATATATATATATATATATATATATATATATATATATATATATATATATATATTATTTTAGGAGTTTTGATAAAATTTATAAAATAAAAAAGGGACAGCTCCAGCTTATTTATCAAATTTTTGTTGCAATTGTAAATTGTATTTTGTTGTGATTTTTTTGTATTTTGTCAAAGATTGTGGTTATCATTATTATTTCCTTAAATTGATTATGCAAAAAATAATTTTTGCTTTATTAAGTAGAAATTATCATAATGTTGTATTATTCTTTTGATTTTTTATTATTAATATTTATTATATTATAAATATTTTTATTATATTAATTAATTGTAGTTGTAAAATTTTAAAAAAATTAAATAAATTTATTTCATTATTTTTAAAATAAATATTCTTTTTGGCATCACCGCGCGAGTATATTTATAGTTACAATATAAAACAGACACATGCTCATTTTTTATAATATATATATATATATATATATATATATATTGCAATCATAGATTTTGTATTGCGTTTGGTTATGGCTTTTAGGTTGTGATTATGATTACTATTTATGAAAAAATTGATTATATTAAAAATGTTTTTTACTTTATTAAGAAAAAATATTACATGAATATTGTATTAATTTTTTTTTTTAAATTATTATAACTTTTTACAGTATAAATATTTTATTTCATTAAATAAATGTAATTATACATTTTAAGAAAATTAAATAAAATTTGAATGTCTTCTTTTTTCATAGAAATGGAACTGTACGTCCTACGAGTACGAACCTACAGTAATTCTTTGCTATCCTTGGTCATAAAAAGGAACTGAGGAGAAAAGAGACCGAAACAAAGTGTATAAATGAATTTTGTCTTGCAGAGCTTAGACTTTCACCGACCAACCACTTCTGAAATTGTAGAATCATCAACTGAACATAATTCTGATCTCTTTTCCTCATCGTCCTTTGTTTTTGTCGAGAAAGCAGGCCTCTTTGGAGCCGCCATTACTGTGGTTTCATTTCTCAGCATTGAAGAGACATCCAACATGGTAGGTCTGTCATTCGCATTTTCCTGGACGCACAGCAGAGCTATATGCATGCATCTCAATAACTTAAGGGATGAAGTTGTGTCATCCAGTGAAGGGTCCATGAACTCCACGCCTTTGCCCTCTGTCCACAGCTCATATGCCTGGGATTCATTTAAGCATTATCACCCATTCAATTGTCTCAAATCTAATTTCACAAACATAATAGAAAAGGTGCAGAGATATGCTAGCAATGAAACTTACGAAGTCGAGAAGATTTAGATTTTCATGTAACCCATACAAATATTGATTTCTCTTTCCACTAATAATTTGAAGAAGTAGGACCCCAAAACTATATACATCAGATTTGGTGGAGTATATACCCTTTTTAACATATTCAGGAGGAACATAACCACTGCAATAGAATAATCAAGTGGTTAACATTATAAAGTTTTCATTTGATAAGATAGGTTTGATCATTTGAATGCACTTACTATGTGCCAACAATTCGATGTGTGTTTGCCTCAACTTCATCTTTTGTGAAAATTCTAGCCATTCCGAAATCTGATATCTTAGGTTTCATGTCTTCATCTAATAAAATGTTGCTAGCTTTCAAGTCTCTATGAATAATTGTCAACCTGGAATACTCCTGAAGATATAAAAGACCTTGAGTAACCCCCTCAATTATTTTGACACGTATTCTCCAATTCAATATAAACCGTTTTATAGGATCTGCATCTCAATAGATATTTAGCAGTCAGTGAAACATAAATCCAAGTAAATAACAAAATAGAAATCACACAGATTTCAATGGAAAATGGAAATCATCACCATAAAGGTAGCAGTCCAAACTCTTATTTGGCATGTACTCATAGACCAGCATTTGTTCTTGTCTATCAATGCAGAATCCTAAAAGTTTGACAAGATTTACATGCTGTAGTTTTGCCGTAAGCATAACCTCGTTTTTGAACTCCTCAAATCCTTGTGTGGATGATTTCGAAAGTTTTTTTATTGCTATTTCTTGTCCATCTGATAATACACCCTAGCAAATGAGCAATTACTGTTAGTGCATAGAACCTATCAATACTTCCCATGACTCAACCTATTGATGGTGTGCTGGCAAAAACTTGACGCCAATTGCAATTAGATAAATGAGTCTACCATTACCTTGTAAACAGGACCATATCCACCCTCCCCCAGTTTATTTTCAAAAGAGAACCTATTAGTAGCCACATCAATATCAGAGAAACGATAGACCATCAGATTAGGAACATTGCTGTGAAAATCTCCCGTAGCTGCCATCTGTTTTGCTTTGTGTTTCAATCGTGTAGCTACTTGCACCATCTCTATTAACCAACCACAAAAGAGAGATTAAAAAGCTTTCTGGTTAATTGCATTTGAAATAGAGAAAAACAGTATAAAGAGAGGAAAAAAGTGTTTTTAATATGAAATTTCCTTGGTCAATGATGCTAACTCAAAAGAAATACCTTCCCTCTTTCTCTTCCTCTTCCTGAGCTTTACCCTTCGCAGGTAGTATATCAGTGCGCCAACCAAAACCATGACCACAACTATTGGAATCAAAAAACTAATCAGCAACAACCTCCTTTTGTTTTGTTTATTGTCATCATTGCCATAAGCTGATGATGCTGACAAAACATATTAAAGAAGGCATATTAGGAAGATTCTTTGAAAACGTTGTCATTTGTATGATGTCTTGGATTCCTAGTGGCAAATGACTTAAGAAATCCTAAATCCCAAGGGAAACCTATGACAAGGACTAATTCATTTTCCAAACTTTGTGTTTGTAGCTAAACTCTTGGTATAAATCTAATATATCCTCTGCATTTTAAAATTAACATGTTGGCTCCGTTAACTCAGTTTATTGAATTCTTAATGCTAATGCAGAAGAAAATTGTAACTGGTTTGAAAGAGTTACAATACCAGCTTGGGAAAGCACCCAGTTGTCATCGTAGGAAACCTGCCAGACAAAGTAACCCAGCAACTTCTTCTCCTTGGCATAGGAAACTTTGACTTTGATAGCCTCAACATCATCGAAACCAATCCAGGTCGCTCCAACACTGCAGTAACTCACTACATAAGTAGAATTATACACTGGACTGGCTCCGTATCTTTGAATGTAATTCCTGATTTCCTTGTAGCTCATGCCCCCATCTTCCGAAATAGCTGGGCCCGATGCTGGTGCGCCAATGGTGTTATCCTTGGGGTTCACAAGAGTCCAAGCATAGCCATAGAAAGGCAAGCCAAAAACCAACTTATTGGCTGGTAATCCACCTTTAATCCATAAGTCTATACCCAAATCTGTATTAAAAATACCGGCTGGGTCATACAGAGCTGCAGGAGCGCTGGTAAAGTTTACCCTTGTTGGCGTATATAATTCAAAAGCCAAAACATGTAACCAATCTAAGTTTCTCCTCAATGAATCTACTGGATAATTTGTCGTATTATCTCCATACCGCGAGTATAGAACTACCGCAGTCAATATCAACTGAGACTGGCTAGAGTTTCTCGTTTCTGAATCTATGGCAGCTCGCCACTCTTCAAAGAGAGTCGCCATATTGCTCATTTCAGAGCTTGTGTTGGCTGTAAGCCAGTAAAAGTCTAGGCCCTGGAAGCCATAAAGCCTTGCTAACTTAATTGAGGAGTCGATGAAAGATTTCCTACGGGAAGAGTTGCTCACCATTGAAACCATGATAGAATGGTTTGCATTTCCACCTCCAATGGATAGAAGCGTGATGATCGATGGGTTTTTCCGCTTGACAGTGTTTGTGAAAACGGAAAAGTATTGTTCGTCAGAAGAGTTAACAGAGAGCTGATAGGAGGAATTCAGGTTTGCAAAAGCGCAAACAAGGTGAGTAAATAGAGCAGAATCTATATCAGAAATGGGAAATTCACTGCCCGAAGACCAGTAACCAGCTTGAATCCCTGTCTGTGCTCTTGACGGATATAATCCTAAAATGAGAAAAACATAGAGGAGTATGATAAATTTAGGTACCATGGAGGAAACTTGAATGATGCTTTCTACTAGAGTTTCAATCCTGTTTTAAACGTCAAATTTCGTCGACAACAGAATGTGTCAAATGTGCACTATATTTGACACACCTATCGTGGCATCTGTGGTGGTAAATTGTGAAGATAAAAATGGGTCCACACCTTTTATGATTCCTCTACTTTTGTCATATTTTCAAGTAATTAAACAGGATAATATTGAAAAATGGAGACCCAAAGACAGGTACTGCCAAAGACAGGTACTGACCCACTTGCGGAATCCGCGGGATTGCCAGTCAAAAATATCAACTGCACAGTAAAATAAAAAATTATTAATTTATTATAAAATAAATATAAATATATATAATTAAACGTAAATTTAATATTATTAAAATTATTATAAACATACAAATTAAATATATATTTTTGTAATAAAATTATTTTATATTTATATTTTTTAATTTTAATATTTATAATATATTTAAAATATTTTATATTTAAAATATTTTATATTTAATAATATTAAATTACATTTAATCATTTATATTTAAGTTAACATCATAATAAATAGAAAATTTTTTATTTTACTATAAAATTACTCCCTACCGTACTCATAAAATATTTAACAAATCTACGTGAAATCCACTCTAAAACGAGTACCTATTGACTCGAATGGGAGTGCCACAAGGCCTTCTTCCTTGGGAAAAAAATTCAAGAACAATTGGTTGACCTTTGAAAAGGGTCTTTGTCATAGGGAAATGAATAGTTATTTTATAAATGAGGATCTAATATCAATCAATCTAAATAAATAAATTTTGGATAGTTAATAATTAAATTTGAATAATAATTTTATCATCAATTAAAAATTCAAATAATCATCTTCAAATATTTTATTACGTGTCCATCGTCAGTTTTCTTCCGTACGATTCAATCTTACTACATGTCTTTACTTTACTACATGCCTAAAAATAATAATAATTAATAATGTTTGTCGTAAAAGTAATAACATCCCAAATTTTTAATCGGAGTAAAAAGAAAATTTTACAATAAAATAAATAATTTTTATTTTATTATAAAATTAATATAAACATACATAATAATAAATTTAAATTAATTTAATATTAATAAATATAAAATATGTTATAAATATATGAAAATAAATATAAAAATTAATAAATAAAATATTTTACATTTATAATTAAAAATGTATTTAAATATATTGTTTTATATTTATAATCCTTATAATATATTTTATAATTACTAATATTAAATTTATATTTGTTATTATGTATTTTTGTTAACTTTCCGAATAACAAATCAGAGGCAAACACGGCGCGCTTGATTACTAGATCAAACTATGTGGTCATAGTAATGTAAAATATCAACCCTTGCCAGTTAGCGGGAAAACCATCGTCAAACAAATGTTAAGCGCGTTAATCCACGCGTCCACTCTCAGTTTTCTTTCCTCTTCCTCTCAACCAAAGCCAGGCCCTTGTCGCCCTTCCATGGCATCCTCTTGTCCGGTTCAAGTCGCTATCGTTGGAGACGTCGTAAGTTCATCACTTTCTCTCTCTCGAGTTTCCTTGTCAATAAATAATAATCATATAAATTGAAAATTTTCCATTCGATTTTGTTTTATCTGGGTTTTTTTGGAAGCACGATGATGGGGACATGGACGAATCTACAAAGGCATTTCAATTTCTGAAGGTATTTTTATTTTATATTTAAAAATATAAAACATATTGTAACAAAAGTTATGATTTTGAGAGATGAAAAAAAGGGTTATGCTTTAATGTGAAAAGTAAAGAAGAAATATAAGAGAAGATTGTTGCCACTCCACCCATGCTTTTAATTAACTCAGCATTCATATTTTGAGAATTCTAAATTCCAAGTTGCCTGATTACATGTGTTAAATGAAAGTGTACAACTTGGGGTTTTGATGTTCTTTCGGTAGGCAGGTGGAGGATTAATGAAGTAATGATATTACGTTTTCTTGGATTTGAATTTGATTGCTTTTTTACGGAGTGCCATGAAAATAAAGATTTGTTTTTTATTGGCTGTGTTGCATTTACATGAACTAATGCTCAAGCTCACTTCTAATTATGGTGTCTATCAAGTTGGATGAACAGACACGACTATGCTCTGCTGTACTGTGTATTGCGTAGTAACACCGTAGTTGCTTAAGGACAAAAGAGACTGGAACAAAATCTATTAAAGAGTTTTTCTTGCAAAGCCTAGACTCTCACCGAGCAACCACTTCTGAAATTGTAGAATCATCAACCGAACATATTTCTGACTGCAATTCAGATCTCTTTTCCTCATCGTCCTTTGTTTTTGTCGAGAAAGCAGGCGTCTTTGGAGCAGCTATTACTGTGGTTTCATTTCTCAGCATTGAAGAGACATCCAACATGGAAGGTCTGTCATTTGCATTTTCTTGGACACAAAGCAAAGCTATTTGCATGCATCTCAATAGCTTAAGGGATGAAGTAGTGTCATCCAGTGAAGGGTCCATGAACTCCATGCCTTTGCCCTCTGTCCACAGCTCATACGCCTGAAATTTATTATGCATTATCAGTTTATCATCCTTTCTATTGTCTCAAATCTATTTTGACAATATAGTAGAAAGGGTGTGGGGATATGTTAGCAATGAAACTTACGAAATCGAGAAGATTTAGATTTTCTTGTAACCCATACAAACATTGATTTCTCTTCCCACTAATGATTTGCAGAAGTAGGACCCCAAAACTATATACATCTGATTTGGTGGAGTATATACCTTTTTTAACATATTCAGGAGGAACATAACCACTGCAACAAAATGATAAATGTTTAACATTATAAAGTTTTCATTTGATAAGGTAGCTTTGGTCATTTGAAATTTGAATACACTTACTATGTGCCAACAATTCGATCAGTGTTTGCCTCAACTTCATCTTTTGTGAAAATTCTAGCCATGCCAAAATCTGAGATCTTAGGCTTCATGTCTTCATCTAATAATATGTTGCTAGCTTTCAAGTCTCTGTGAATAATTGTCAATCTGGAGTATTTTTGAAGATATAGCAGGCCTTGAGTAATCCCTTCAATGATTTCAACTCGCTTTTCCCAATCCAGTAAATATCGTTTTACGGGATCTGCATCTCAGTAAATTTTGAGCCGTGAGTGAATGAAATCTCATAAATTTCAATGGAAATCATCACCAAAACATGCTTATGTATTGTTATTGGAAATAAGAAAGATTAGCTGCCGACCATAAAGGTAGTAGTCCAAACTCTTATTTGGCATGTACTCGTAGACCAGCATCTGTTCTTCTCTATCAATGCAGAATCCCAAAAGTCTGACAAGATTTACGTGTTGTAGTTTTGCTGTAAGCATAACCTCATTCTTAAACTCCTCATATCCTTGTGTGGATGTCTTTGAAAGTTTTTTTATTGCTATTTCTTGTCCATCTGATGATACACCCTGGAAAATGAGGATTTATTGTTAGTCTCCTGGCAAAATGCAGTGTGATTTCCACAACTTTACACCAATTAGCTATATGAGTCTACCATTACCTTGTAAACAGGACCATATCCACCCTCCCCCAATTTATTTTCAAAAGAGAACCTATCAGTAGCCACCTCAACTTCAGAGAAACTATAAACCATCAGATTAGGAACATTACTGTGAAAATCTCCCGCAGTTGCCATCTGATTTGCTCTATGCTTGGAACTTTTAGTTACCAGCACCATCTCTATTAACCAACCAAAAAGAGTGATGAAAAAGCTTTTGGTTATTTGCATTTGAAATAGAAAGAATTAAACAGTTAAAAAAAGAGTTACCTTCATCCTTCCTCTTCCAGATCTTTACCCTTCGCAAGTAGTATGTCAGTGCAACAACCAAAATCATCACCACAACGATTGGAATCAAAATACTAATCAGCGACAACGGCCCCCTTTTCTTTTGTTGATTGTCACCGCTGGCATGAGCTGATGATGCTGATTAAAAATACTAAAGGCATATCAGGAAGATTATTTGTATGATATTTATGTCTTGGATTCTATTGATTATATCTTTTGCATCTTACAACAACATGTTGGCTACGTTAACTTAGGTTATTGATATTTTCCTATCAAGACTTTGAATTCTTAATACTTATGGAAAAGAAATTGAATTGGTTGGAAAGAGTCAGCATACCAGCTTGGGAAAGCACCCAGTTGTCATCGAAGGCAACTTCCCAGACAATGTAACCCAACAACTTCTTCTCCTTGGCATAGGAAACTTTAATTTTCACAACCTCAACATCATCAAAACCAATCCAAGTCGCTCCAACACTGCAGTAGTTCACTACGTGAGTTGCATTATACATTGAATTGGCTCTGTATCTTCGAATGTAATTCATGATATCCTTGTAGCTCACGTCCCCATCTTCTGATATAGCTGGTCCCGATGCTGGAGCGCCAATGATGTTATCCTTGGGGTTCACGAGTGTCCAAGCATAGCCATAGAAAGGCAAGCCCAAAACCAACTTATTGGCCGGTAATCCTCCGTTAATCCACGACTCTATACCAAAATCTGTATTAAAATTACTTGCTGGGTCATACAGAGCTGCATGAGCCCTGGTAAAGTTTTCCCATGTTGGCATATAGAAGTCATACGCCATAACGTGTAACCAATTTAAGTTTCTCCTCAAAGAATCTACTGGATAAGTTGACGACTCCGAATACCGCGAGTATGGAACTGCCGCAGTCAATATCAACTGAGACTGGCTAGAGTTTCTCGTCTCTGAATCTATTGCAGCTCGCCATTCTTCAAAGAGAGTAGCCATATTGCTCATATCAGAGCTTGTGTTTACTGAAACCCAGCTAAAGTCTAGGCCCTGGAAGCCATAAAGTCTAGCTATCTTTATTGAGGAATCGATGAAAGATTTCCTGTTGGAGGAATTGCTCACCATTGAAACTATGACCGAATGGTTTGCATTTCCACCCCCAATGGATAGAAGCGTGATGATTGCTGGGTTTTTCTGCCTGACAGTGTTAGTGAAAACGGAGAAGTATTGGTCATCAGAAGAATCAACAGAGAGCTGATAGGAGGAGGAATTCAGATCTGCAAAAGCGCAAACAAGGTGAGTAAATAGAGCAGAATTTATGTCAGAAATGGGAAATTCAGTGCCCGAAAACCAGTAACCGGCTTGAATCCAAGTTTGTGCTCTTGACGGATGCAATCCTAAAAGGAGAAAAACATGGAGAAGGACTATGACAAATTTAGTCACCATGGAGGAAACTTGCAGGAGTGCAGCGTTCTACTAGATTTTCGATCTTCTGATGAAAGTAAATTTTCGTCAACAGAATACAAAAAACAATGATAAAATTTGTAGGAAATTATAAAATTCGGGTTCCAATTCAAACAAGTGACGTTTATCTATAAAATTTTTAAGAACTTGAAAGACGGTTTAAGTTGATTTCTTTTTTCTTTCACATCATTTCAACGAATATTTCAAAACAAAAGAGACAAATTTATTTTGACTATCAAATTTGATTAAAATTATAGTCTTTAGATTAGGTTTTGCATTTATCTTAAATTATGATTACTATTATTATTCATTAGAACAGATTACCAAAGAAATAATTTTTATTTTATTAAATAAAAATATTGTCCGTCTGTCTGTTATGTTATTTTTTGGGATTTTTTTATTATAAATGGTTTTTAAAACATAAATATTTTATTTTATTAAATAATCATGATTATTTAAAATCCTATATGATTTTGCAGCAAAAAGTGAATGTAATCATCGAGCATTTGAATTTTGAAAGAGAAAAAATTATTAGGTAGGACGATTACTAAGATCTTCAATCAGCTCTCAGTATTTCAACTAGAATAGTAAATAACATTGAAAATCATTTTCGTAAACTGATGGAATAAATTAACTTCGTCTTGCTTGGAATGATTATAGAGTTTTGTGGAATGATTCTCTGTTATTGAATTTGGCCAAAGCCATGAATATATACAAAGCTATTCCAACTTTCCTTGTACACCAAGAATATTTACATAAATAGCAAAACTAATCTAGGAAACAAATAAGCTAATATAGGAAAGTATATCAATGATACAACTCATCTTGAGATATCATAGCCTAGAAAATATTTACAGAGTAATTACAAAAATATTCTACTAATACTCCCCTTCAAGTTGGAGCATGGAGATTGCAAATGCCAACTTGCGAAGAAGTAAAGAAAATTGTGATTTACCAAGAGCTTTGGTCAAAATATCCGCGAGCTGTGCACCAGTTTGAATATGAGATGTAGAAATCGTTTCATCTTGCAAGGCATCACGAATAAAGTGACAATCTATTTTGATATGTTTCGTTCGTTCATGAAAAATTGGATTAGCCGCTATATAGAGAGCAGCTTGACTATCACAAAACAATCGCATGGGACGCACATGTTGTATCCCAAAACAAGCCAAAAGGGATTTTAACCATTTTAACTCACATGTAGTAGTGGCCATAGATCTATACTCGGCCTTCGCAGAAGATCGGGAAATAGTTGGTTGTTTTTTCGTTTTCCAAGAGACAGGAGAAGAACCTAATAAAACAAAATAACCCGTCAATGATTTTCGAGTCAAAGGGTAACTTGCCCGATCACTATCACAGAAGGCATAGAGTTGAAAATTACTCTCCCCGAGCAGCAAAATACCCTGTCCAGGACAACCTTTTAAATACCGCAAAACTCTCAAAGCCGCATCCCAATGTTCAACACGAGGATCACCCATGAACTGAGCTAATATATGTACGGAGTAACACAATTCAGGTCGTGTAATCCTTAAGTAGATAAGGCGCCCTACAAGCCGTCGGTACTTCTTTGGATCATCAAAGACGGCGCCATTGATGGTGGCAAGATGGTGATTCTGTTCCATGGGTGTAGAAACAGGGCGTGCTCCAAGTAAGCCAGCCTCACTTAGAATGTCGAGAACATATTTGCGTTGTGAAAGAAACAAACCATCCTTCCCACGTGCTACTTCAATGCCGAGAAAATACTTGAGAATGCCTAAGTCTTTCATATGAAATCTCTGATTGAGTTGTTGCTTGAATTTTCTGATTGCCAAAGAAGAAGAGCCAGTAATGATAATGTCATCAACATATACAAGAACATGTAAAGCAACATCACCCTTGGAATAACTAAACAATGAGTAATCAGCATAAGATTGCTTAAAGCCAATTTCCTTCAGAGCAGTCGAGAGCTTAGCAAACCAATTCCGAGGCACCTGTCGGAGTCCATACAATGACTTACGTAATCGACACACCTTACCTAAAGTAGTAGAGTTAAAACCAGGAAAGAGTTGCATATATATCTCCTCATCAAGATCTCCATGTAGAAAGGCATTATGCACATCCATTTGGTGTAGTTCCCACTTTCTTGCCACCGCTATAGCTAAAAATGTGCGAACAGTGACCATTTTAGCTACAGGGGCAAATGTTTCATTAAAGTTAAGTCCAGCAATTTGCCGATTCCTGTACACCACTAGGCGCCCCTTTAATCGTTCAATCGTACCATCAAATCAGTACTTGACTTTATAGACCCACTTACAACCGATCGCTTTCTTTCCAGGTGGAAGGTCCTCTAAAGTCCAAGTTCCGTTTCTCTCAAGTGCATCTATTTCGTCTTGCATAGCTTTGCGCCAACCAGGATCCTAAACAACTTCTTTAAAAAAGGTGGGTTCATTTCCTGTAGTAATTGTTGCCAAAAAATGGGTGTGTCTCATAGAAAACTTATCACAATTTACATAATAAGCAATGGGAAAAGGAGTACCTGAAGACTTTGACGAAGCAGGGACTGTAAGACCCGATTTTATCGTAAGGGCAAAAAGGGAATAAATAAAAATTTTTGAGTGCATTTAAAAATGTAAAAGGACTTAAATGGTATTCTCGAACATGTGTAAGGGTAAAACAGTCAAAAGATTAAAATTCGGTATTAATCGGGATAAGAAAATTTAATTAAAAATAATGGCTTGAGAAATCTTTAGCAGTAACGAAGAAATAATTAAATTTCGGATTAAATTGATCAAGATCTGAATTTATTGGAATAAATCAAAATTTTCGTATCGAAAAATAATCCCGAAAGTAAACAAAAAATATACTGAAAAGGTAAAATCGGACTGATAAACTTAATTACGGATTAAATGAATAAAATAGAATTTTTCTAGATATTTTGAGAATTTTATTATTATTTTATTGAATAAAATAATAATAAAATTTAATTATAAATAAATAAATAAATAAAGTTAAAAAAAAGATGAAATTAAAAAAAAAAAAAAAGATCGCGAAAGAAACGCGAACTGAAGGAAAACAGGAAGCCGATGCTTCCCTTCTGCCACACCGATCACCGGTGATCGGCGGAGGTGCAGACCAGAGGCGGCCATCACCGGCAGCCTAGCCGAGCCACCAACGGCCCGAAGAAGTGGCGAACGGTGGCCGGCGGAACGAAAGAAAGGAAACCGAGAAGGAAAGAGGCATTTCCCGGTGACCGGAGCCGATTCGGGCCCGGCCACCGCCAGCTGAAGGAAGCACGAGCGAATATCGGCCGATTAGCGGCTGAATCGGCCGGTGGGGCTGCGGCTAACGGCGAAAAACGGCAAGAAACAGAAATGGGTACCGACGCCGAGGGAGAAGGGCCGGACCGACCACTTTCCGACGACCTCGGGGAAAACCGATGGCAGATCTGAGCTGCGGACGACCCAAAGGAGCCACTGGCGGCGAAAATCGGCGGAGAACCGGCCGGCAAGCCACTGAACATGTCGAACCGGAGTGAACCGAACCGGTTCAGCCAAAAAGAAAAGGAAAAAGGGAAGAAAAAAGGAAAAAAGAAAAAGAGAAAAATTGGAGAAAATTCCAGTGATGCAATCGAGTTTCGAGTAAGTCGGTAAGCGGTTGAATTGACCGATTTAATTTTTGAAATATTTAATTTGATAAATAATCGACTGAAAGTTTACCCGAAAATATATTTAATTGTGTAGCTCGACGATTGGCATCAACTGAGAGCTCGAGACAGTCTCGATTTGAGTATTATCATGGAATCACGGGTAAGTAACCCTTATTTACGACAATTTTATATCGTTATGCGTGATTGATATTTAACGCATAAATTACGGATTTAATTTCCGCATAAATGAATTAAATTCTGAAAAATTGAATAAATTATCGTAAATACTAAATTGAGATATCTGAGAATTTAGAACGAGGCTAAATAAATTATTGATGGGCCCAATGAGCCCAATAGGCCTCAATAAAGTATGGTAAACGGGCTTAAGGCCGATTAAGACCCATTATGGTGCAATCGGGTCCAATATGGGAAAACGGGCCCAATGATTTAAATTAAGCCCAGAAAATTATGAAATACAATTAATTGTATTGTAATTGACCTGATGAATATGTATCCGCAGTTTCGGAGATTAAATTTGGAGCAAATCGGACTGCGTGACGAGTCATCAGTGGAAAGGTCAGACTGTACAGAAAAATGAGGTAAGGGACTTATGTGAGTAGCTAGAGGTAGCTACGCGTATTTTAATAGCCTTTCTGTACACTGAATATGTATGTATACCTTGATAATGTATAATGATCCTAAAAATAGTTTAAATGATTTTAAGGATCGAAATAGGTGAAATGACTATTTTACTCCTATTGAGGGAAGTTCACCTAAGGATGGTGAAAGTATGACATGCATGAAATGCATGATTTAAGGAATTTTTCGAATTAAAGATTTGATTGGTTTTAATCAAAGCAAAGCGATAGATTGGTCAGTAAATGCATGAATTTCACATGATAGCACTACGTAACTGTTATTTATATTTAAATGAAAATTTCTTTGGAAAACGGCCAACTATCAAGTTTATATGAAAAAAGATAGTGCCGACACGTAGTTCGCACTATATCTGCGTTTGTGAATGTGCATAAATGTGCTTGAGCGGTTGCTCGCATCGATTTGTGTGACTGCATGAAATGTGCTAGAGCGGTTGCTCGCACTGATTTTACTATTGTGAAATGCATGAGACGTGCTGGAGCCTAGCTCGCACTCTGTTTTGACTGTTTTGACGGTTTTGAACTGTTTTGACCTGATATGCATAAAAAGGTGCTGGAGCGATTGCTCGCACTAGTTTTACTGCTTTGATATGCATGAGAGGTATTAGAGATTAGCTCGCATCTTGTTTTGATATGATATTGCATAAAGCCGTGCTGGAGGGTAACTCGCACGAGATTTGATTTAATTATGCATAAAGCCGTGCTGGAGTGTAACCCGCACGAGATTTGATTTACTTGAGCATTCATTTGTGCTGGAGCGTTGCTCGCACAAAGTTTTATATGATTTTCATAATTCATTTGAATGTAGTACTGGAGTTTTTCTCGTACGAGATTTTCACTGAGTTTTTATACATATCCGTACTAAAGCATTGCTCGTACGTGGATTTTACTTGAATTTATAATCAGTTTAAGTTGTACTGGAGCACTGCTCGTACGTAGATTTCATTGATTTCTATGAAACCTGCTAGAGCTTCGCTCGCACGAAGTTTTCTGATATCATGAATATGCATGGAGCCGTGCTTGAGCTTCGCTCGCACAGGGATTTATATGATATGCATATAGCCGTGTTGGAGCCTCCTGTAGACTGTGTGTCACAGTGAGATGATATGCTCACACGTGCATTCTGAGACAGAGATGATTTGGGTGGATAAGACCTATTGCAGGCACCCCTGATTGAGCTTGGGTTCATGGAGTACGTTGTACCGTATATATCACGCGGAGTACGCTGTACCGTGGGGATTGTTGGAGTGGAGTGGCATTAGCCACGAGACAGCAAGCCTTGCCCTCGTAATCCTGGTGTTATGCTGTTCTGGCGGGTAGGATGACCCACCTCCCGTTTCAGGTGTGATACCCCGCACACTAGGTACCGTGTTGCCAGGGATCACTAGGATATGGCCATAGTCCTCGATGTTACTGATAATTACCTGATTGTCTCACATGATATAACTTGTGGTCTGTTAGACCAGGATAGACCTGAAGGAGAGGTCAGGCCCCCGATTGACGATTTTATGATTTCATGATTTTATGATTTTCTACTATACTCAAATATGTTTTAGATGATTTTATGATCTGTGACCCTGAAAGAAGGGTGGGTTTATAACCAGAGTTTTATAATGAACTTTATTGAATTGTTTTATGAGATGGACCTGAAAGGGTTAGTTTTTACAACAGTTTTAAAGAAATGATTTGAATGCAGTAGCATGATGATGTTTTTCATGCTTTTATTTCAAATTCATGATTTGTCTTACATGACATGAACGAATGCATGATCTTGTTTTCCTTCATGCTTATTATGATTTAATGATATCACATAAAATGTTTTGAATGCATGAATTACATGATTTATATATGCACAAATAGTTTTGGATAAACTATGGCATTGAATATGCATGACTTTGTACGTGAAATTTTAAATGAAAAGAAATGGATTTAAGGGCATGGCATTATGAGCATGTAGATAGTGGAGCTATCTACTTACTTGCATAATTGCCTTACTGAGCGTGTGGTTTGCTCACCTCCCTTATTTTCCCATCTTTTCAGAGCACTCGCAATAGTTATTGAGCGGCTGAGGACTTGCATGCTTAATATCCGCTGCTTCCCATCGAGAGATAGGTATACACATTTGTATAGTTTTGTATCTAAATATGTAATGCACAGTACTGTAAACGGATATGATGTCGGGGATGTAGAGTTATAAATACCATTGGGTATGTATTTATTTAAAGTTAAAAGATAGTAAACTCTGATATATGAATATGATTATGGAAATGGAATGGTAATAGGTGAGAGGTGACTAACACCAAATCATAGCCCAACTGTTTGGTAAGATGGTCACGATGAGAGAAAGATAAGAATTAAATAATAAATGAAAAAATGAAAAATTTACTCTGATTTTTAGGTAATTCGGGTCGTGACAAGGTTTAATGGTATCAGAGCTTGAGTTGGCCTGATATGAGTCGGTTTTAGTGGTTAAGGAAGTTTACATCCCCATGTACTGTGCATTGTTTAGATACAATTGTGTATATCGAGATGGAAATGCAGCTAAGAATTTGGTTTTAAATGCAAGAATAGACTCATTAACTGATAGCCGCTATGGTTGAGAGGCGAGTACACGAGCTCGAGGTCGTTGAGGTAGGCCCGAGAGTTGTATTGAGTTGCCACATGAGACTTGAGATGAGATTGACGTGGAGGCTGATGTTGAGCATGCCTCACAGAGTTCGACAGAGAGATCAGACAGAGTCTAACAGAGAGATCAGACAGTATTGAGACACGCTTCGCGAGGTTGAAGCGGAGTGTGGGAGAATATTTTGAGAGCTAATTGCTCAGAGTATGCATGGTCTTTGAGGTCGAGTTAGAGCATTAATTGAAGTTCACTCGACCCATTTGAAGAGTTAAACGTCCAGAATGGACATGAAAAATAATTCTATATGTATTCCGGTAACAGAATATCTCGGACACTACTGAAAGGAAATTACTGATGAAATTATTTACTCTGACCCAGAGGAAATAGTTGATGAATGAGTATGATACTCAGTTTATATTCCTGGGCAGATGTGACTCGGACACGATGAACAGTGAGAGTTGAGATGTCTGAAAGTTCATGGAAGGGTTCAGATTGTCAATTAGAGTCTGATTGGCCACGTTAGATATCACTACCTATGCCGAGGCAGTGCACAGATTACTGTTGTGTGAATAAGATCATGAGTAGCACGCCTCTGAGATTGGGAAAGGTAGTAAGGGCCGAAATAGAGATAAAAGAGAATAGAGAATGACAGAGATGTCAGAATGGGGAAAAGGTAGTTTGGTAAAAGATTTGAGTTGAGGTGTCATGGGGTAACATGATTGGTAAAGCCCCAATGTATCCAATTTCAACACTTATGAGGGGTATTGTGATTTGAGAACCCCGACATGCTACGGAACAGAGTAGCAGTGTGAACAGTGTATTGTAAGTTGAAAATAGTGGTGAAAACATCACTGAAAAGCGTACTGTATGTTTGACAAATAATGAAAGAGTTGTTATAAGTGATATATGAAAGGAGATAAGCTTCGAGATGTGATAGATCCTGCATACGAGATATATTGGAATAAGAGACATATGCAAGGTAAGAATATTTATGATACGTGAAGTAATTTAGATAAAGCAATTAGTAGCGAGTATGAAATGTGACCACATGGACTGATATGTAAAGTAAATGTAGTCAAATCTGAGGGTTAATAAAGGTATTTCAAAATACTTCCCTGCCTGAAGATTTGACAGCGTCGAGAAGCGGACACATAACCTATAAATTGAAATCGACAATTGTGATATATATACATTTAAAGTTTGGGTACCTTTACTGGTACGATAAAAAGATATAGAAATTCATTAATCATGAAGGTTTAAAAATTAAAATTTTATAAAAACCGTTAATATAAGAAAAAACAAAATGACACGAGTTAGTATCTTGAACAAAAGCGATTTCGAAATGACATTGTACGTTTATGAGTACATATGTCAAGAATATGAATGATTAAAATATTGAGTGATAACTCAACTATGATGAAGTATTTAAACTTTACCTAGACCGATTGGTTATCACCTTGAGTGATGATATTTTGATGTATTCGAAGTCCAGGGAAGAGCATGAGTAGCAACAAGAAACTGTCTTACAGACGAGGTGTTATGAGTTTCTTGAAATTGGCTGCTCAGTTGACCTATCTCATTCGGGAAAAGATTGCATACGTGTGGTATGAAAGTATGTAAGTAACTTCGGTGAGTTTTGGTATATTGAAGTAATAAACTGACCACCGTAAGTACTCTCACCATACCCAACAGCTCAAGAGGTTCCAGTGTGTATGGATACCTCAGAATAAAGATTGGGCTGTGTATTGATGTAAAATGGGCAGATAGTCGTTTATGGATCCAGTTAGTTCAATGACCATAAGAGAAACTATCCAACCCATGATTTAGAGTTTGCAGTCGTAACATTTACACTTAAAGAATGGCGCCACCATTTATACTGTAAGAAATTTCGGATATGCACTGATCGTAAAAGGCTCGAGTACCTGTTTTAACAAAAAGAGTGAATATGAGATAACTAAGAGGGTTAGAGCTTCTAAGGATTATGATTGTGAACATTGTACCACCCAGGAAAGGCTATTGTAATGGCTGATACCTTGAGCAGAAAGAGCCTCGGGATGGTATCACATATGATGGTCAGGGAACGTGAGCTGCTAGAGCAGTTGTGAACCTCAGTAGTGATGAGAATCCCTTCTGATGATAACGGTGATTGTGTGACAGCTAGCCTGAGGTTAGAACCTAATTTGAGTGACCGGATTTGCCAGGCTTAGCGTGATGATCGGCATGGTATCGATAGTGTGGGTCAGATTCAGAAGGGTATAGTGACAGAGTTCACAGTGAGTGATGATAACTTACAGAGGTTCAGAGACAGTATAAGTGCTCCCAGGACCACAATTGATGATATAGTATTATTGTCAGAAGCTCGCTCTTCGGGATATACAGTGCATCCGAGAAGTAATAAATATATCAGAATCTCTGAAAAAGGGTATTGGTGGTCAGGTTTGAAGAAAAGAGGCATTGTAGAGATTGTGGACAAGCGTATCCTATGTCAGCGGATTAAGGTAGAGTAATAGATGTATGCAGAGTCATTGCAGCCTCTACCTATAGTGACATGGAAATGGGAACAAGTCACCATGAATTTCGTGATGGGTTACAGAGGACCCGAATGAATCACGAGGCTATCTGGTGATAGTCGATGGATTGATTAAGTTTACCCACCTTCTAGCTATGGAAATCCCCAGATACTCTGAGTGTGTAGGTGGATTTTTATGTATGGAAAATTGTGGATTAATATGTAGCGTTTCAGGGAGCACAATATCAGATAGGGATTCCCGCTTCACTTCCCACTTCTGGGAATGTTTTTTTTTCAGGAAGCTATGGGAACCCGATTATGTGTTAGCACAGCCTCCATCCTCAGACAGATGGTCAGTCAGAGAGGACTGTACAGGTTCTGGAGGATGTGATGAGAGCGTGTGCCATTGATTTTATGAGCTCCTGGGATGATCAGTTGCTACTAATCAAATTCGCCAGTGATGACAGTTGTCACTTGAGTATCGGGATCACATTTATATGAGGTAGTGTATGGCCGTAGGGAGTTGTTCCCTAACTTGGATAAGAAGAAGTGGGTGACAGATAGAAAATTATTCCCGAATTGGTAAGACAAACCTCTGAGGATGTTCAGTTAAATTATGAGAGATTAAGAACACCTCAAAGCAGATAGAAAAGCTATGCTGACAAGAGACAAAAAACTATTGAAATTCACCGAGGGTTAATCAGTATTCTTGATAGTTACTTGTCCTAAGAGCATAAGGACGTAACGAGATTCGAAAAGAGATATTGGACAAAGTGGAAGGTAAGACCTGTAGGTTGGTATTATCACTTGAATAAACAGGCATCTACAATGTGTCTCATCTTTTGATGCTTCGAAAATATTATCCGAACCTGATATACGTAATTGGATATGAGCTCCAACAGTTTAGCTCAATGAAAGTATAACGTATGATTGGAGAATCGATTCAGGTATTAAACATGAAAGAGAAAGTGTTGAAGTTTGAAATGATCTCCCTAGTTAAGTATGATGGTAGTATTACACACCGGATAAAGTCACTTGAGGATGACAGTATATAATACGATAGATGTACCCAGAGTAACTTATGGACTCATTTGCCTTGGTTCTAATTTGGAGGACCAAATTTCTCAAGTGGGGGAGATTGTAAGACCCGATTTTATCGTAAGGGCAAAAAGGGAATAAATAGAAATTTTTGAATGCATTTAAAAATGCAAAAGGACTTAAATGGTATTCTCGAACACGTGCAAGGGTAAAACGGTCAAAAGATCAAAATTCGGTATTAATCGGGACAAGAAAATTTAATTAAAAATAATGGCTTGAGAAATCTTGAGCAATAACGAAGAAATAATTAAATTTCGGATTAAATTGATCAAGATATAAAATTACTGGAATAAATCAAAATTTTCGTATCGAAAAATAATCTCGAAAGTAATCAAAAAATATACCGAAAAGGTAAAATCGGACTGATAAATTTAATTACGGATTAAATGAATAAAATAAAATTTTTCTAGATATTTTGAAAATTTTATTATTATTTTATTGAATAAAATAATAATAAAATTTAATTATAAATAAATAAATAAAGTTAAAAAAAAGGATGAAATTAAAAAAAAAAAAAGATCGCGAAAGAAACGCGAACTGAAGGAAAGCAGGAAGTCGATGCTTCCCTTCTGCCACACCGATCACCGGTGATCGACGGAGGTGCAGACCAGAGGCGGCCATCACCGACAGCCTAGTCGAGCCACCAATGGCCCGAAGAAGCGGCGAACAGTGGCCGGCGGAAGGAAAGAAAGGAAACCGAGAAGGAAAGAGGCATTTCCCGATGACCGGAGCCGATTCGGGCCCGGCCACCGCCAGCCGAAGGAAGCCCGAGCGAATACCGATCGATCAGCAGCTGAATCGGCCGGTGGGGTGGCGGCTAACGGCGGAAAACGGCAAGAAACAGAAATGGGTACCGACGCCGAGGGAGAAGGGCCGGACCGGCCACTTTTCGGCGACCTCGGGGAAAACCGAGGGCAGATCTGAGCTGCGGACGACCCAGCGGAGCCACTGGCGGCGAAAATCGACGGAGAACCGATCGGCAAGCCACTGAACCGGCCAAACCGGAGTGAACCGACGGTCTGAACCGGGTTGAACCGAACCGGTTCAGCCAAAAAGAAAAGGAAAAAAGGAAGAAAAAAGGGAAAAAGAAAAAGAGAAAAAATAGGAGAAAATTTCAGTGATGCAATCGAGCTTCGGGTAAGTCGGTAAGCAGTCGAATTGACCGATTTAATTTTTGAAATATTTAATTTGATAAATAATCGACTGAAAGTTTACCCGAAAATATATTTAATTGTGTAGCTCGATGATTGGCATCAACTGAGAGCTCGAGACAGTCTCGATTTGAGTACTATCATGGAATCACGGGTAAGTAACCCTTATTTACGATAATTTTATATCGTTATGCGTGATTGATATTTAACGCATAAATTACGGATTTAATTCCGCATAAATGAATTAAATTCTAGAAAATTGAATAAATTGTCATAAATACTAAATTGAGATATCTGAGAATTTAGAACGAGGCTAAATAAATACTAATGGCCCAATGAGCCCAATAGGCCTCGATAAAGTGTGGTAAACGGGCTTAAAACCGATTAAGGCCCATTATGGTGCAATCGGGTCCAATATGGGAAAACGGGCCCAATGATTTAAATTAAGCCTAGAAAATTATGAAATACAATTAATTGTATTGTAATTGATCTAATAAATATGTATCCGTAATTTCGGAGATTAAATTTGGAGCAAATCGGACTGCGTGACGAGTCATCAGTGGAAAGGTCAGACTGTACAGAAAAATGAGGTAAGGGACTTATGTGAGTAGATAGAGGTAGCTACGCGTATTTTAATAGCCTTTCTGTACACTGAATATGTATGTATACCTTGATAATGTATAATGATCCTAAAAATAGTTTAAATGATTTTAAGGACCGAAATAGGTGAAATGACTATTTTACCCCTATTGAGGGAAGTTCACCTAAGGATGGTGAAAGTATGACATGCATGAAATGCATGATTTAAGGAATTTTCCGAATTAAAGATTTGATTGGTTTTAATCAAAACAAAGCGATAGATTGGCCAGTAAATGCATGAATTTCACATGATAGCACTACGTAAGTGTTATTTATATTTAAATGAAAATTTCTTTAGAAAACGGCCAACTATCAAGTTTATATGAAAACAGATAGTGCCGACACGTAGTTCACATTATATCTGCATTTGTGAATGTGCATAAATGTGCTTGAGCGGTTGCTCACACCGATTTGTGTGACATCATATGCATGAAATGTGCTAGAGCGGTTGCTCGCACTGATTTTACTATTGTGAAATGCATGAGAGGTGCTGGAGCCTAGCTCGCACTCTGTTTTGACTGTTTTGACGGTTTTGAACTGTTTTGACCTGATATGCATAAAAAAGTGCTGGAGCGATTGCTCGCACTAGTTTTACTGCTTTGATATGCATGAGAGGTGTTGGAGCTTAGCTCGCATCTTGTTTTGATATGATATTGCATAAAGCCGTGCTGGAGGGTAACTCGCACGAGATTTGATTTAATTATGCATAAAGCCGTGCTGGAGTGTAACTCGCACGAGATTTGATTTACTTGAGCATTCATTTGTGCTGGAGCGTTGCTCGCACAAAGTTTTATATGGTTTTCATAATTCATTTGAATGTCGTATTGGAGTTTTTCTCGTACGAGGTTTTCACTGAGTTTTTATACGTATCCGTACTAAAGCATTGCTCGTACGTGAATTTTACTTGAATTTATAATCAATTTAAGTCATACTGGAGCACTGCTCGTACGCAGATTTCATTGATTTCTATGAAACCGTGCTAGAGTTTCGCTCGCACGAAGTTTTCTGATATCATGAATATGCATGGAGCCGTGCTTGAGCTTCTCTCGCACAGGGATTTATATGACATCCATATAGCCGTGTTGGAGCCTCCTGTAGACTGTGTGTCACAGTGAGATGATATGCCCACACGTGCATTCTGAGACAGAGATGATTTGGGTGGATAAAACCTATTGCAGGCACCCCTGATTGAGCTTGGGTTCACGGAGTACGTTGTACCGTGTATATCACGCGGAGTACGTTGTACCGTGGGGATTGTTAGAGTGGAGTGGCATTAGCCACGAGGCAGCAAGCCTTGCCCTCGCAATCCTGGTGTTATGCTGTTCTGACGGGTAGGATGACCCACCTCCCGTTTCAGGTGTGATACCCCGCACACTAGGTACCGTGTTGCCAGGGATCACTAGGATATGACCATAGTTGTTACTGATAATTACCTGATTGTCTCACATGATATAACTTATGGTCTGTTAGACCAGGGTAGACCCGAAGGAAGGGTCAGGCCCCCGATTTGACGATTTTATGATTTCATGATTTTATGATTTTCTACTATGCTCAAATATGTTTTAGATGATTTTATGATCTGTGACCCTGAAAGAAGGGTGGGTTTATAACCAGAGTTTTATAATGAACTTTATTGAATTGTTTTATGAGATGGACCCGAAAGGGTTAGTTTTTACTGCAGTTTTAAAGAAATGATTTGAATGCAGTAGCATGATGATGTTTTCCATGCTTTTATTTCAAATTCATGATTTGTCTTACATGACATGAACGAATGCATGATCTTGTTTTACTTCATGCTTATTATGATTTAATGATGTCACATAAAATGCTTTGAATGCATGAATTACATGATTTATATATAGTTTTGGATAAACTATGGCATTGAATATGCATGACTTTGTGCGTGAAATTTTAAATGAAAAGAAATGGATTTAAGGGCATGGCATTATGAGCATGTAGATAGTGAAGCTATCTACTTACTTACATAATTGCCTTACTGAGCGTGTGGTTTGCTCACCCCCCTTATTTTCTCATCTTTTCAGAGCATTCGCAATAGTTATTGAGCGGCTGAGGACTTGCATGCTTAATATCCGCTGCTTCCCATCGAGAGACAGGTATACACATTTGTATAGTTTTGTATCTAAATATGTAATGCACAGTACTGTAAACGGATATGATGTCGGGGATGTAGAGTTATAAATATCATTGGGTATGTATTTATTTAAAGTCAAAAGATAGTAAACTCTGATAAATGAATATGATTATGGAAATGGAATGGTAATAGGTGAGAGGTGACTAACATCAAATCATAGCCCAACTGTTTGGTAAGATGGTCACGATGAGAGAAAGATAAGAATTAAATAATAAATGAAAAAACGAAAAATTTACTCTAATTTTTAGGTAATTCGGGTCGTGACAGGGACAGGTGATGTGACGGGGTTTGTAACGCGAACAGTGTTGGTGATGAAACCCTTGAATTTACTAGAAGGTTTCTTTATTCGATGACCTCGACCAGTTTCAGGCAAAACATTTTCTTCATTAATCACAACCTCTCCAGTATCCGAAGTGGCACCAAGTGGTTGGACAATGTCCAAGTCGCCATCCGCAAGAGGTGTGACGTGTTGTACAACCTCGCTATCGATTTCTCCTACCATACCCGAGTGCTCCTCACTCCCCCTTGCTAAGGGAGTTTCCTCAAAAGAAGTCACAGTGTCATAATACTTCTTATTTTCAAACACATCATCAGTATTATGCAAGTAGACTTAATTGGAAAAAGGAAACTGTTGTTCACAAAAAACAACATCTCGAGAGATAAAGAACACTTTCTCCTCTAAGTCATACAAACGCCACCCCTTTTTACCAAATGGATACCCCACAAACACACATCGACGAGAGCGAGTGCCAAACTTATCCTTCACACGAGGTTGATTTTTGGCAAAACAAAGACAACCAAATACATGAAAGGCATCATACTTAGGAGGTGAACCAAAGAGAATTTCGTGTGGAGTTTTATTATTAAGCAATGGGGTAGGGGTTCGGTTGATGACATAGGCAGCCGTCATTATACTCTCCCCCCAAAAAGAAATAGGAAGATTAGCTTGAAAAAGTAATGCCCGAGCCACATTAAGAATATGCCTATGTTTACGTTCTACCCTCCCATTTTGTTGTGGAGTGTCAACACAAGAGGTTTGATGAATAATACCATTGTCAGCATAAAACCGATGAAGACATGTAAATTCCTTTCCATTATCACTTCGTAGAGTTTTAACATGCTTATCAAATTGAGTTTGAACCATTCTACAAAAATCCTTAATAAGTTGAGGCACCTCAGATTTGGCAGACATCAAATAAACCCATACGGCTCGAGAACAATCATCAACAATCGTTAAAAAATAATGAGCACCACAACTAGCAGGCAAAGTATACGCACCCCATATATCACAATGGATTAAATCAAAAACAGCTTTTGCTCTACTATTACTCAAAGAAAATATGCTTCTAGTTTGCTTGGCTCTTAAACAAATATCACAAGGTTCATGGATAACATTAACATCCTTATTTCCATTATTTCTAATAATATCAGGCAAAAGAAAGTCTACTTTTCGAGAAGGGTGTCCCAGCCGTTGATGCCACAGTTCTCTTTGATCTCCCACAACAGTTGCTTGATAAGCTTGAAGTTGTCGCAAAGGCCGAAACCAATAAACCCCGTCACATTGTTCATCCGCTCCAATCAGAGTCTTCAAAGCACTGTCCTGTATGATGCAGAGCTTATCAGTAAAAGTAACAAAATAAGAGAGATCGGCAAGCAAGTGAGACACTGACAGCAAATTACAAGTAAGATCTGGAACATATAATACATTATGGAGCACCATATGTTTGTTCAAAGTTATTGTACCTTCCTTAGTGGCAATGGTTTGTTTACCATTAGGCAGCCCAACAGAAGTAGGAGAAACATCAAATAATTGGCTAAATAATTTAGCATTACTAGCCATGTGATTCGAGTAACCGGTATCGATGATCCATTCAGCGGAAGAACCAAACTTACCACTCAACTTTTCGGTTGAAGAAGATTGCCCTTTTGAAGTGTTGAGCATGTGCACAAGCGTAGCCCACTGATCATCCGAGAGACCAGGAATGCCACGACGATCGGAATCCTATACAGGTGGCTGAGCAACAGGCTTCGAGGTGGTTGCGGCGTTTGCTACCTGCTCGCGACCTCCTTTGCCAGCACTCTTTCCTCCCCCCCCCCCATCCAGACTTGCCTCTGCCTCTACCTTGCCCTCCATTGGTGCGGTTCTCGGAATACGACCAGTCCAGGTACCCAATCAGTTGAAAAAAATTTTCTTGTTCATGTCCAGGCTTGGCGCAATGAAAGCAAACGCCGTTGGTTCGAGGTCGTTCATTCCGCCCCCTAGTAGCCCCTTACGCCGCCGCGAAACCGACAACATCAAAATTGGTTTCATGGGCACGAGCAACAGTTTGGTGACGTTCTTCAGTCACGATTTTAGCAAAAACCGTGTTTAAGCTCGGCAAAGGATCCAACATCAAAATGTTTAAAACGGCAGTGCCATAAAGAGTGGAATCCAAACCAACAAGAAAATCATGTACCTTTTCATTCTCTTTCTCTTGAGCAAAGCAGTAGCAGCGGCACAAGTGCACGTCGGAACAGTAGAATATCCGGCAAGTTCATCCCATATCTTCCGTAGTTCATTGTAGTAATGCACTACCGACTGGCCGCGCTGCTTGCAAGCACCCAAAAGAGTCTTTAACTCATGGATTCTCGGACCGTTTCCTATCGAGAAACATTGGTGAATATCATCCCACATGTCTTTCACATCGTCGGGTTGCGGAACGGAAGAGCGTAGAACTGGATTAAGAGTATTATAAATCCATCCCACAAGTGTGGAATTAACCGTCACCCATAAGGACGTTTTTGGAGTTCCTTCCTTTGGCTTGGTTATGGTTCCATCGAGGAAGCCTAGTTTGTGCTTTGCACGAAAGTTATTACGCATTGAACGAACCCATTCATTATAGTTCTCACCACGTAACACAATGGGACAGATTGTGATTTGTGGTCCGTCGGAGGGATGGAGGTAATAGGGTGATGTGGAGTCTAGAGGTTTGGTAGTCTTGTCGTCACCCATGGCGAGATCACAATAGTCAAATTTCGTGGTGGAAGATCGAAGGTTTCAATCACTGGAGAACGATTAAAAAAAAAAAAGGGTCGTCATCTCCTGTCTTAGAGTTAATCTGATACCATATAGAGTTTTGTGAAATGATTCTCTGTTATTGAATTTAGCCAAAGGCATGAATATATACAAAGCTATTCTAACTTTCCTTGTACACCAAGAATATTTACATAAATAGCAAAACTAATCTAGGAAACAAATAAGCTAATATAGGAGAGTATATCAATAATACAACTCATCTTAAAATATCATAGCCTAGAAAATATTTACAGAGTAATTATAAAGATATTCCACTAATAATGATCGATATTTACATAGCAACCTCACCTAAATAACACTCCAAATTCCCAATTGGAGTAACAAGATAGATACAAATGATCATTAAGAAATCCATCTAACAGCAAACTGTTTAGTCATAGTTGTGTGTAAAGTTGATAATTTTAAATATGGTACTATAAAATAACATTAAAACAATATAAAAAGGTAAGAAATCGACACAACAAAAAATATATATAAATTTAACTCGGATTAAAAAAATTAATTTAGTGTTCTGTGTGTCGAGTTGCATAAATTTTAAATGAATTGCCGGATCGATGCTTTCTACTAGAGTTTCGATCTTGTTTTAAAATAAAATTTCGCCAGCAGAGTACATAAATGTACAGACATATGTACAAACGTATGTCACAAAAAATTATATTTGCAAGAATTTAAACGGTTGTTTAAGTTGAACGTTAAGTTTCTCTATGTTTAATTCTTTTTTTTTCTTTTTTCTTTTTTTCATTTTTACCGTCTCATTTAAGAGATTTCAACAAAATTTACAGAAGAAACGCGAGGCAAGTCCAGGTTAATTATCAAATTTTGCTGTAATTATAGATTTTCTTTCGCGTTTAATTATGAGTTATAATTATCATTATTAGTTATTAACATTAGTTATACAAGAAATTACTTTTACTTTAACATTTCATAAAAAAAAAAAAAAGACAAAATATTATATTACTGTTTTGAACTTTTTTTTATTATCAATGGTTCTTATAACATAGATATTTTAATAAATAGTTATAATTTTAAAATTTAAAATATTTAAATAAGATTATATTACGATTTAAAAAATAAATAAATAAAAAAAATTGTCATTATTTTGCAGCAAAATGTGAATGGAGTTCTCGTGCATTAGAATTTTCAAAGAGAAAAACATTAGATTATTATTCTCAAAATGTGGTGCTTGGCTGGGAAATCTTTTCACTGGTTTGTTTGCTTCTAAAGAGTAAGTCAGATTATTCATATTTTGGTTAACGTTGGATAGGCGAGTGCTGCGATGGGGGAAACTTTGTTTTATCTTACTTCTTCATAAATTTGGCCTTTCCCATCTTGGTTGATAATGAAATGGCCGATAGTATCCGGGAACACAATCTTGACATGGTACAATCATAAAATACAAGAACAAGGTGATTAAATGAATAAAAAATAAATAAAAAATTATATAAACTAAACTTGGATCAAAATTTCATATTAATATGATAAAATTTTTAAAAAATATATATTTATCATGTTAACAGAAATTTTAATATAAAATTTTTGTATTTTATACTATACAAACACGTGAATTAATAAGATATGGAGAGTTTATTTATATTTACCATGATGAAGATGAATCACATATGCAAAGTACTCGAATGACAAGATTCCGTGCTCACCCAACTCCTTCAGTCTAAATATTCTCTTCTTCCATACGTGTAAAAAAATGTTATGTACAGGTGCCTGGTTCGTGTTGGAGATAATACACCTTGTTTTTTTTTTTTTCAACTCATTTTTCCATGGGAATGATGTGGTCAGTGAATATTGAATCACCAAGGATCATTCACGGGTTTGTATTTTTACCTCGTAATTTTAGATATAATTTGGTAACGAGAGTAAAAAATGCAGTAAAATTTAATTATATTATATTTATATCCTAGATTTCATATTCAATTATAAAAAAATTAAAATATAAAAATATATTTGGATCTATTAGAATTAATTGATTGGGGTTTAGCAGTTTTTCATGTTTAAATCTTATTTTATGAGAGAAAATCTTACATACTCACTGATAGGATATGAGAATGAGAAAATTAACATTTAGACTGAGGATCATATATAATCTATTTATAACTGTAGTTTGTTTTATCATATTTTGGCCAATCATTAAAATAGAATAAAATATTGGGTCTCTATACATTGTAAAACTCATACTAATTGAGATGCTATAGAGTCTAATAACTTTATTTGATCATTTTTAAATGGACTAAACAAATTAGATAATCTGTAATGTAGAGTCAATTGATATATGTAGGCTCATATAAATAATTTTTCAACAAAAAATATAAAAATAATATCGGGTAAAATTAGTTAAAATTATATATGAATATGTATAAATTTAAAAGAATACAAAAATAATTTTTATATTTTATACGATACAAATATAATTATATATATAATATGAATATAAATTATATTCATGAATTGTCAAATTTTTTTTTTTTCCTAATCATCAAATGAAGAGAAAACTCTGCAACCATTGCTATGATCTTCATTATCCTCCAAGCATATCCAGTAGAATAATAAATAACAGTAGAACATTATTTTCATGTTTTAAGATATGTAAAATGATCCTACAACCATTCTCTTTAACAGTAATTTTGCAAAAATATATATAAAAAGAATATAAAATTGATAAGTGCTAAAATTTTGATAAAAATAATATTATGAATTTAACAAATTTAAAAAAAAATGAATTTAGCGTTTGGTTTGCGGACACAATTCAAATATAATACTTTTTATATTTCACCTGAATTGATTTTTATAAAATATTTATTAGGGAATGACCCGGTCCTTGATAATAATAATCTACGAATTTTGTCCACAACCGCATTTCGTTATCAATCGGAAATTAACATCATTCTCATTTGTTGGATCCTTCATTACAGAAGACATAAATCGGAAGGATCAAAATCTTATTCCATAATTGATATAAACCTGTCGTTTATTCCATGGACAGGCAATTAAGGCCTACGATCCTCGCGCTTCCGATGCTGCCACATAAGACAAAGAAGAGAAACATCAAAATGAAAATAATTCATCAAAAGAAAACTTCTAACACAAAAAAATTGTACCGAACAAAAACATTTTTTTCTCTATTTTCCTTGCATTTGTCTTTTAATATATTTGAATCCAAATCATGTATATATGGATTTGGTGTTAGTTAACCATTCTAACAATTTAGAAGCCTTCCAATTGAAAGCTTGGCCTCAATGATCATGGTAGCTCACCTTTACTCCAACTGTTGGGGGATCAGTTACTTTTTAAGTGTGGGTGCACGTTAGAGTTTTATCCCAGTCAAAACAATGGCCTAGAATTTTCTGCCTAACTCGAGGTGCATTTTTGGTACAAAGGAGGGTTTTGGTATGGAAAAAAAATATATATATAAATATTTTGATTGAGAAATACGAGGGAATCAATGAATGCTTTTCGGGTGCTAGCTTGGCTTGCAATGGAAGCAAAAGCTGACGTATCCGAAGTTTCCCCATCAATTGACAGAAGTGTTTTAATAGAAAGATTATTTCGTCGGACGGTTTCTATGAAGGTGGAGAACCGGCCTGGTTTGCAGGAGAAACGGAAAACTTGGTTGATTTGAGAATCAAGAGCAGCAAATGCACAAAAAAGGTGAGTGAAAAGCGTGTGGAATCTATGTCCGAAACAGGAAATTCGCTCCATGCGAACCAATAAGCACCTCTAACCCTATTCTGACAAGCAAGGAAGTGAATGGAAGCAAATTAAGGGCATGGAATTTGGATAACTTAATCAACGAAGATTCATCAATTATAATTATTAAAATAAAATTTATATTAGAATTAAAAAAGTGTTGTTCGCGTAAGGCAGCTTGCACTAACACCATATTTCTGCACAAGCTGCCTTGCACCTTTGTGCGGGGAGCACATCCCAGCGCATGTCAACGTGTGCTAGGATTTGTTCAGCGTAATACCTGCCCAGTGCAAAGAGTTTTTTGAGGTGCTTTCGTAACTTTATACAAAGAATTTTTTGTTCTAATAAATATTACAGTATAAAGAGTAAAAATTAAGGTGCAAATAGAAATCCTCCAAGTGAAGTTGAAGCAGAAAACAGAAGGTGAACAACAAGAAGCTAAGAAGTTTTGCAGCAGCCATTGAAAAGTAGCAAAACTTGTTTAGTTTAACAATTTGCCTGGAGCTCTAAATATATAGATATAGAGGAGATCGCGCTGTTTGAACAATACCAAACTCTAGAAAGCTAATTCAATCTCTTCAATGCGTACCCTTCTTTTCTGGCATTCAGCTGTGGTGATAACTTGCGAAGTTAAGCATGGGATTTTTTAAGTAATTAATTAGATAATATTGGAAAATGGAGGTCCAAAGACAAGTATTGCGTCAAGCTTGCTTGTGCAGCTTGCCTAATCATCTGTTGCCGTCTAAAACATGGCACTGATGACCCACTTGCGGGATTGCTATTGCCACTGGACGGCCATAAGGCCTCCTTACTTGATAAAGATTCAAGAACAATGGGATGACTTTTTAATAGGGACTTTGGTAGTCAGTTTGTATAACCGGGAAAACCATCGTCAAACAAATTGCCTGGTTACATGAAAATGTATAACTTGGGCTAATGACGTAATGATATTACATTTTCATAGATTTGATTGCTTTGTTACGAGATGCCATGAAATTAAATATTTGTTTTTTATTGGCTGTTTTGCCTTTATATGCACTTTTTTTTTTAAGTTTGAAAGTTTTCATATAGATCTCAGATACCTATCTGATAAGAGATTTTATAAAACTGCAGCCAGATTTGGTGCTCTTCACAGGCATGTTTCTCATTCCTGTCTATCCATGGAGGAGTCTTGCAGGAGTGCTGCTTTCTACTAGAGTTTCGATCTTGTTCTGAAAGTAATTTTTCGACAACAGAATACATAAAACAAAGATAAATGTACACAATATTTGAGACATATATCCATAAGATTTTCAAGAACTTGAAAGGTTGTTTAGTTTAAGTTGACTCCATTTTTTTTTTCACGTCATTTCAACGAAATTTACGAAACAAAAGAGACAAAGTTAGTTTAACCATCAAAGTTTATTACAATCATAGTCTATAGATTATGTTTTGCGTTTTATCGTGAGTTATTATTACTATTATTATTTATTAAAATTGATTGTGAAAGAAATTAATTTTATTTTATTAAATAAAAATATGTTGAGATTTTTTTTAGTATCAATGGGTTTTTATAGTATAAATATTTTATTTTATTAAATAATCTGAATATTTAATTCCTTTATTATTTTGCTGCAAATACTGAACGTAGTTATTGTGCATTTGAATTTTTGAATGAGATAAAATTATTAGGTGGAACAATTTGCTACGAATATCAATCAGCTCCAAGTATTTCAGCTAGAATAATAATTAACATTAAAAATCAATAAATTAACATTGATTTGCTTGGGACTATAGATATTCTCATAGCAACCTCGCATTAATAACATTCCAATTTCCTAATTGGAGTAACAAGACAGATACCAACGTCGAACTCTTATTTAGCCTCGTAAAAAGGGAGATTGCGAACACCTCTATGCCCTGTAAAGTCCATCTAACAGCAAACTGTTTGGTCATAATTGCATATAAACTCTATAATTTTAAATATAATATATTAAAATAACATAACAAGAATATGAAGAAAAAAAAGACATGATAAAAACTATATAAAAGTTTAAAAAATTAAAAAATTGATGCGATAATTTTATATTTTATACAATTTAATACAAAATATATACACACAATTTTGTGTTTCATTATTTTCTATTTGTGGATTTCATGTGGTGGGAAACTGGTCAAAAATCTTGGTGGTTGATTTATGAAGAGTTTTACTGTATTTGATATATTGAGAAGGAATTGATTTTTATGTAATATTAGTTTGAAATTATGAATCTATTACTCGATTATTGACAGTAAATTATTTATTTCTACAAACTTTGTAGGCAATTATATTTCATTAGCAATCGTAAAATATAATCATTCTTATTTGTTGGATCCTTTATTACAGATGACATACATCAGAAGGATCAAAGTCTTTATTCCATAACTCCTATATATAAAGCTGTTAACGGGCAATTAAGGTCTAGGATTCCCACGTTTCCGATGCTGCCACATAAAAACAAAGAAGACGAACGTTAGGATTAAGAAACAGAACCTTAATTTTATAACAAATTACTAGAAAAAATCTGATGAAAATAATGCATTCACTGACCTGTTTGAGAAAGAGTCCAATTGTCATCTGCACCAACATGCCATGCGAAGTAACCAAGCAAGTCATTTTCTTTAACATACAGAACCTTGGCTTTAATGCTTTCCGTATCATCGTAACCAATCCATGTCGTACCAGAGTAGCAATAATTCGAAACAACAGTTTCATTGTAAACTTCTACGGCGTTGTTCTGGGATATAAAATCCCTGATCTGACCGTAACCCAAGTCTCCATCTGGTGTTATAGCTGGTCCTCTAGTTGGTGCGAAATACCCATGGTTGTTTGCATCAGCAAGCTGCCAGGCATATCCGTAAAAGGGAAAACCGAGCACTAGTTTATCCGATGGAATCCCTGCTTCTATCCATGTTCTGATCCCAGAATCGCCACTGACTTGAGTTCCAGGATTGTATAATGCTGCAGGAGGTCCGGTTACATCTGACCATCTAGGACCGTAAAAATCATATGCCATCACATTGATCCAATCCAAGCTGTTTTCTATAGCCTGGATAGGATAATCCAGAGTGTAATAATCCGAAGAGCGGAAAAATGCAGCAGATAGAAGCAATTCTGAGTTACCAGTGCTGGTGGATTCACTATCCACAGCAGCTCTCCATTCATTGAGAAGCAAACCCAAGTTGGTCATTTGGGTTGCTGTAGATGGGTATTCCCAATCAAGGTCAAGGCCATGGAAGCCATAAGATCTTGCTAAACTTATGGAGGAATCAATGAATGATTTCCGGGAACTGGCTTGGCTTGCCATGGAAGCAAAAGCTGACGCATCCGAACTTCCCCCACCGATTGACAGGAGAGTTTTGACAGAAGGATTTTTTCGTTGGACGGTTTCTGTGAAAGTGGAGAACTGGGCCTGGTTTGCAGAAGACACGGTAACTCGGTAGGTTTGAGGATCAAGATCAGCAAATGCACAAAAAAGGTGAGTGAAAAGCGTGGAATCTATGTCCGAAACAGGAAACTGACTCCCGGCGGACCAATAACCACCTCTAACTCCATCCTGGCAGGCAGAGAAGTGAAGTTGAAGCAGGAAATGGAAGATGAACAACAAGAAGCTAAGAAGTCTTGCAGCAGCCATTGGAAAGTAGCAAAACTGTCTTGTACTACAATTAGCCTAGAGCTCGAAATATATAGTTACAGAGGCGATCGCAATGTTTGAACAATACCTAACTCTGGAAATCTAATTCAATCTCATCAATGCATACTCTTCTTTCGTGGCATTTGACTTGCTGATAACTTGTGAGGTTAAAGGACCAAACCCTTTTATGATTCAACTACGTGTGTAATATTTTCAAGTAACTAAACAAGATAATATTGAAAAATGGAGATCCAAAGACAATTATTTCGAGAAGCTTGCTTGCCTAAATCATCTGTTGCCGTCTAAACACGGCACTGAGCCACTTGCGGGATTGCTATTTGCCAGTCAAAAAATCAGCCATGGTCATAAAATATTCAACAAATCAACATGAAATCCATTCTAGAATGAGTAATCAATCACTGGACGGCCATAAGGCCTCCTTACTCGATAAAGATTCAAGAACAGTGGGTTGACTTTTTAATAGGGACTTTGGTCAGCCTATCAAGCATAGTCAGTTTGTATAACCGGGAAAACTATCGTCAAACAAATGCTAAGCGCGTTAAGCCACGCCCCCACTCTCAGTTTTCTTTCCTCCTCAGCCAAAGCCCGGCCATTGTCGCCCTTCCATGGCATCCTCTTCTCTGGTTCGAATCGCTGTCTTCGGGGACGTCGTAAGTTCACTTCTTTCTCTCTCTTGGGTTTCCTTTTAATTATATAATAATCATACATATTTCCATTCGATTTTTTTTGGGTTTTTGTTGAAACACGATGATTGGGACCTGGAAGAAGATACAAGGGCACTTCAATTTCTGGAAGTATTCTATATTGTAACGATAGTTTGGATTTTGAGAGAGGAAAAAAAGGTTCTACTTTAATGTGAAAAGTAAGAAACATAAGAGAAGTGGAAACAATGGAGATTCATCTGAAATTGATCCACGAATTCTATATTATGATCTTTGCTAGTTGCCTGATCAAGTTGAATTATTGTCACTCCACCCATGCTTCTAATTACCTCAGCATTGTTGTTTTGAGAGATCTAATTTTCAAATTGCCCGATTATATGTGTCAAATGAAAGTGTATAACTTGGGGTTTGGGTTTTTTTCTTCTTGGTGGGCAGATGGAGGGCTAATGAAGTAATGATATAACATTTTCATAGATTTGATTTCTTTATTACGAAGTGCCATGAAATTAAGGATTTGTTTTTTATTGGCTGTTTTGGCGTTACATGTACTTTCCTTTGATGTTTGAAAGTTTTCATATAGATCTCAGATGCCTATCTGATAAGAGATTTTATAAAAATGTAACCAGATTTGGTGCTCTTCAGTGGCAGGTTCCTCATTCCTCGGTGTCTATCCTCCCAATATGTGCCATGATTATTCGTTTGTGGTGTCTTCCCTCTAGTTCTTTGCGGGCTCTAACTGGTGAGTCAAGTAGAAAGGAGACATGATCTGAAATCATGTCGAGGCTGGACTCTATTGCCACTTGACACTCTCTGAAATGTCTGTCAACTTTTTGAATTGCCCATTCGCTTAAAAGAAATTATATAACTGTAGCTTATGTGCATATATCATGCAGCCAATGTCTACCTCTAGCCTTCACAGCCAACTTGTTAGATTCATTTTCCCCTAATCTAACCCTGTAAATCTTTTGTCCTTTTTTCCCTATTTCACCTGCAACTTTATTCAGGTGATTTTGGTAACTAGAACGTCTAACTTGCTCAAAATTTCACTGCTCTAAACTTTCCGGAAGTAGTTATTTAGGGAAATCATGATTCTTGGAGAACTTAACAGTTTTCTTGAAAGTAAGTTAGTCTGGCCAATGGGATCACTATGTTTTGGTTTTTGTGGATGTGTAGTAGCTAGTTGTGCATTAGATAATCTAATCATTTCTAATCGAGCTTATCTTTTCATGGTTAGGAGGAAGGATCGAGTTCGACTTCAGCTAGAAGGGTGAGCTTTGCTTACCTATAAAATGGAATTCTGTGAATGCATGCTTTTGTAAAAAAAATTTTGTATCTCTTTTTTCATGTAAGATCTTAATTGTGAAAATTCGAGGCTTGGATTAGTCAGGTAAATTTGTTGTAAGTTTCAATATAATTCTTGGGACTAAATGTTGTGTTACCACAGGTTTAATAAAATAGAGAACATGTGCATATAAGGACTTTGAGTACAGAAACAGTTAATTGCATGCATCAGAATAAGAGAAGAGGATCATATGGCCTTTTGGCACATTATAATCATTTGTGAGTCTTAGAGTTCATAGGGTACCAGCTGCCAATAACTTTACTTTCATGCTATAGTCTTGGATTGGATCATCATCATGTAGGTTATAGACGTTTCGATTTTCCTTTACTAAAGCTCAGCATTGTCGGTGGACGGCCATTTTCATGTGGGGGTCAGCAAATATTTCGGAATAGGCTTCTTTCCTTGAGGTAGTACTGCATATTTGCTAATTAAGTGCCCATTTCTTTGACTTTCTGCTTTTTCTTGTTTTGTGTGTGAGTCCTTTGACTCTTTCTCCCTAATGATGCACATTTTGCAAGCTTTTATTTGAACCTTCATCTACTATTTCCTTTCATTCATAAATCTTGTTTGGCTTGTCCGCTAATTTTGCAAAACACTTAAATTGACTTTATATATTTAAATTATTCTGTAACATAATGAACTACCAAATTAAGCAGGTGGTGCTACTAGGGTTGCTATTTGTGGAGTCTTGCTCTTGCTTACCATTTTTTTTATTTATATTGCAATTTGCCCAATTGGACTGTCCTTTAGTTTTGGAGTCCAAGATATGGATGGAAGTGCCAAGAGAATCTATGAGGCTGCACTTGGGACCCCAGAAGATCATCTAGCTATACTGCTTGCACATAATGGACCCACAGGTGTATGGGCTAGGCTTGCCAATTCATCCTTTATTTAGACAAATTGGTTTTTCCTATAAAAGTATTAGGTATTAACTTTTTGCAGGTCTTAACATTTGTGGAAAAGATTGGGTGTTTGGAGGTTGTGATCATGGTGATCCAGGTAATTTATCAGGGGTTGGCTCCTTTCAATACTATGTTCTACCTGTCCTTAAAATTATGCTGTTAGTTCACTCTGTCTTGTACTTGACAAGATTGGTGGAATAATATGAACCTGATGACCAGATGCAGAATGGTTTTGAACTAATACATCAATGTCTGTCCTCATGCAATATGTTTGTCTATGCTGAGATAGATTGGTGGCCTCATTTTGTCATGCTAATATAAACATTATCTGGTTCAGATCTCACAAGCCATCTCCACTTGAAAGAGACTACTACATTCTCTATTCCACTTGTCGTGTTTGATCACATGCATAAAGAGTTGGCACATGGGAATGGTCTTGGGAAAATGACTGTAGTCGGGACTGACAACATTATATACTTGATTGGGGCCATAGTTCCCAGGGTTAAAAGACAACAAACAGCCTACAGACGCTCTGTTGATAACGAGACCTCACTGCTAGCATCCAATTCTGATGGAACAAAGAGAGCCTTCAGTTTAGTTGAGATATTAAGTGGACGAGTGGAAATGAGAGACATTAGAAGAGTAGTACATACTACTTGAATCTAACGGCAGTCTTCTCTCCAATGGAAGTTCAGTTTGTGTCGTTATACTCTTGGAACAAAATTAGTCTGCTAAAGATACTCTTGGTCTTGCTTGCTACTCGTCAGTATGTAGCAAGCATGTCACTTCTATGCAAACTGTGTAAACAGTTGCAAATATAAAATGGGATTTTTTTTTTGGGGGGGCAAATATGGAATGGGAGCTTTTAAGCTCTAACCTGAACGATGTAGTATTCTTATTCTCAACTCGAAGCAGGGTCCAGGGCGGTTGTTCAACCCCTACTCGTTTAACATCGCAGGGTCCTGCTGACTCCATATCATTTTGCTTATGCTTCCTTCAAGAATTCTATTCTTGGGAAAGAGTGTGGTGAAAGGAAAGAGAACACTTAGGGGTTGTATGGGAATATTTTTGTTTTGTGTTTTATGTTTTTGTTTTCAATTTTTTTTGAAAATAAAAGTAAAAAACATGTTTGGTCCATGTGTTTTTGTTTCCAAAAACTAAAAACAAAACACAATATTTTGGAATTTGTTGAAAATACAAAAATGATGTTTTCAAATTTTGAAAATATTTTTGATACTGTTACCACGCGATTATTGTTAATCCATTTGGTTACAGTATCAATTTTAATGATAAAATTTTTTAAGTTTTATTTTTTGCTTGATTCGAAACTTTGTTATTATACATTTTAAAACTTTAATCATCTTCTTCAACAAGTTTTTATTAACAAATTTCTGCAACAAAACATCATATTGAAAAATGTTTTCAAATTTAATAAATTTAAAATAAAGTGAAAATAAAACAAAATAAAACATTTAAAAATATAAAACATAAAACATAAAATATACAATAATCTCAAACGACTCCTAATTGTGTATAGATACAAAAAGTAGGAAATAAATCTCATATAATTTTTGAAATTATAATTTTAAGAGAAAATTTATATAATAATAAATGAAATAATTTTTGTAATGTATCAAAATTAAGAATAAAATAGCACATTATTAATTATAAATTAAATTATATAATTTTAATAAAAATATTTAATGTTTAGTATTAATAAATTATTAAATAAAAAATTATGTTTCAAAATTTTTATTTGATATCAAACATGTTTTCTATTTTTAGTTTTTAAAATTATACAACAATATTAGCTCATCGAGCATGTTTTTTGTTTTCAAAATTTGTAAACAAAATAAAATAAAAACAAAAATAAAATTTTCAAAAACAAAAAAATATAAAATATAAATTTAACAATAATATTTATCGACCCTTTAATGAATGGATTTCAACTTTTCAACGGTTTCATTAATTATCCGATTCATTCAATCTCTTTCCAAGACAGATATGCAGCAATAAGGATCCCAAGCTTTACATTTCAAGTGTATAGCCTAGGTATTGTAACATGTACCCCCTAATTTTATTAGGCAAATGGTTTGATTAAACCAGGAACAATTTAGTGATATTATATAAAAATTATAATAAAATAAAAGCGTCAGTAGTAAAAGTTATATATGAAGTTTGCAAAAGCTATAAAAAAAAATTATTAAGATCAACATATCAATACAAATTTTATCATAAAAATTTTATGTTTTATATAATACGATAAATCATAAATAAATAAATAAAAAACCTTACCTAATTATAGGGGAGGTGTGGATCTAAAAAATAAAGATGAAAAGTACAAAGAGAGACAGGTCAAAAGGGTGGTAGGGGAGGCAAAGGTTGACCAATTTGTTTTATGATTTGATATGCTCTCCATTTCATTTCTTTACCTTCTATCACTTAATCATGCCCAAAATGGAGACATTCATTGATTAATCAATTACATATGCAAACGAAAAAGGCATTGTGCACATGAAAGTGATGATCCATTACCTAGATTTCTTCAATCATGATCTTAAATAAAGGGGATAATAGCATAGCCTCTGATGTTCATATATTAAAATATTGTATTTGTGGGTCTCTTTTGCTTTTGTTAAACACCTTTTAAACAGTTGTCTTTTCTAGTTGCATATGGTAACAACAATTCTTTCAGAACAAATCTTTATGTCCTCAGTCATCTTTAACACCTGCCTCTTTTCTCTCTTTATATTTATTTCTGCACCAACTCCCAAGCATTCTATGGGCTTTTTGACTCAGTCCCTTCCTTTGGACTGAAGCTTACTCTCCCACTTTACACCAGCCTACCATGGTTTTACTGTTGAGTAGACAAACTCACCCCTACCACCATCATTATTGAAGATAACCCACCAATCCAAATGCATTTATCTGTCTTATTAAGATTTAATTAAGCTGCAAGCAGTTTTAAGAATGTTTTCTTTCTTAGAGTTATCTTGGCTTCTGCATGGAAATGTGGCTCTAATGAGCAATTCTAAAGGCTCTAAAATCATTAGAAACATTGTTAGATTAATACTTCTGGTTTCTGGGTGATCAAACCTGGCCACTGAAAAGAGAAATTTGGTAGCAAACATACCAGCAGTTTGTTGTGTGAAGATCAACACCCAACTTACCAGATAGTCTGCTTTGATCTGACTATTTCACAAATTTTTCATGTACAAAGAATGTTTTATATATATATTTCCAACTCTTTTATGGTCTCTCCAACCCTTCCAATTCCAGTAGTTGTGGATGATAATAGGAAGGTCCCCTCCATACTTATCACTGTCGCCTGACCCATTGTTTCTTAAGGCAGGTCAATTAATACTATTTCTCCAACTACTCTAATGTCACAATACTTGGAAAATGTTCACCTTTGTCCCCAAACACTGATTAAAGTAATATTTAAAAAATGTAATTAATGTCTTTTCTTCTTTTAATTTTAATTAAAATAATATATTAAATGATAAATTTTAAAACATATTTTAATATATTATTTTTACCGAATGGATAAAAAAATTATAGTCAAAGAGACAACTTCACTTATTAAAAAAAAAATCAATGCTATTTAATTCCCTGTGCAATCTACAATTAATTAAAATAGTTTGTTGATTAAAGGATAGTAAAATAAGAAAGTTAATGATTATTTACCTCTGTGTATTAAGATTTTTTTTTTAAAGTTGAATTCAAAATCAAATATTGTAAAACAGACCCAGAAAAAAAGGCTTAATTTTTCTTATATAGCATATTAATGATACATAGTACTATACAAATAGTTCTTTGAATACGAAAATTGGGATTGTCCAATTTAGTAGAAATGTAGAGAAAATAGGTAAAAAAAATAGGATATTTTATTTACAATGAAAATCTTCTATCAAAGTGAAAAAAAAAAAACGAATTGAGACCAAATTTTAAAATTGTAAAATCCTACATTATAAAAATAAGAACATAATCATTTAAATTAATATTTAAAATTATAAATAACACAAATTTCATGCGACATTACATTAACTTTAAAAATTGGTGCACTCAAACCAGATCGTTTTTCAAATAATGACTTTATAGTATGTCTATTTTCAATTTTGATATTAAAAGGTAAATAATTAAATAAATACTATAGTAGTATATTTAATACTTTACTGCTAAAAAGCCTAAAACTCGCCAAAGTATAAAGTATTGGGCAGACAAATTATGGGAGAAAAAGGGGAAATTTTTCTATCCTTTTCTTTGTAATTTGGATATTTACCAAACAGTAAAAATATAAATGGGAAGCTGTGGTAAAAATGGTCAAAGTTGCAGCCAGAAAGACAAAGGTTAAAACAGGACAGAACTGAACAACACAAAGAAGGGAATGTCTGATTCTGACAATTTTCTGATACCTTCTCCCCTTCAAAAAGATCCCACCACCCTTTGACCAAATCTCAGCCGTCCATCTTTTCCATTTTCCATTTTTCTCTTTGATATCTAGTCCATCCAATCTATTTAATTTGAGTAATTATTTTATTTATAGGAATATATTTTAAGGGCACTAGATTTTAGGAACTACCCATTGTTTTGGATGAAGGGAACATTTCAACCTTAAGACTTTAAGAAGTCAAAAACACCCTTCATTGTTTTAACATGGGTTTGATAAATCCAAAGTCCACAAAGCTTTCATGAAGAAATTTATTTTATTATTAAAAAATTTTGACTATTATAATCAAAATTTGACACGAAATATATGAAATTCAAAAATATTCTTTTTTGGCATGTTGAAATCTGATACAATTTAATTTGATTTAAATTAAAATTTTAAGTTTTTTTAATTAAATCCCTTCATTTTAATGATTTTTGTTTTTTTTTAATTTTGTTCTTCTTAATCCAAGTTTATTTATAGTGTAAGTTTTATTTAAACTCAATTACCTTAATACAAAAAGTTATATTTTTAATTCAAAATTTAATTCATGAAATTTTTTTCTATAATAATCTTTAAAGATTTAAATTTCATTACTTATTATAGCTCATTCCATAATCAAATTGCAAGAACATTTCTACCAAGTATTAATTTTTTCCAAATAGAATATTTAAAGAGAATTGCCATCCTTAATTCATTAAAGAATTTAATTACTTTTACTAATTAATTACATTTTTTAGGTTTGTTATTAAACAAAACCAAAAAAATTAAAAGGGTAAGTTGGACATTTCGAAAAAAATCCTTAAATTTGGTGTTGTCAATCAGACAATGGTTAATGGTTCTGAGCCCCTTGAAAGAAATAAGAACAACAGAAAAATAAAAAGAAAAAGCATAATAGTTAGCAATATTTCTAGGCCTCTGGTCCTCTCCAGCAACACTTCCATCTCATACGCTTAGATCGGATCTCTTGCATTCCCTTTGATTTTTCACCTTTGGATGTTTGCCTTTTCATCATCCCCAGTAATAAACAAAACCCCAAAAAACAGAACCCACCAATCACCGAAATCCAAAGACCATTCCCCCACAAACAGAAAATTTGCTAAAAAAACAATAATTTTCAAAGCAGAACTCATTGAAACATAACAAAAACATCCTCTTTAAACCAAACGTTTACAGAAAAGAAGACGAAACTCTTGCCCATATGTTCATTGCATGTGTTGTCCAGTTTCCTATCTAAAAAACCTGGGTTCTCTTTGGTGGTGTGCTGTAAATGGGGAATGTAACGTCGAGTGTGGCTGCGAAGTTTGCGTTTTTTCCACCAGACCCACCGACGTATGATGTTTACAGGGAAGAAAATGGGAAGCTGGTTTTGCCAGGGATCACAGCTGACAAGAACATGGATGTTCATATGCTTGATACCAAAGGTGGCAATAAGATCGTAGCCACATTCTGGAAACACCCTGTTGCCAGGTTCACCCTCTTGTACTCCCATGGCAATGCTGCTGACTTAGGCCAGATGCATGAACTCTTCATTGAGCTCAGAGCGCACCTCCGTGTCAATATTATGAGGTACCCTTCCTTGATCTGTTTTTTGTTGGTTTTCTTATCATTGATTTGGGAGTTTTTTTTCATCTTTTATTTGGATTTTGATTATGAAGAAATTATTTTTTTCCAAAAAAGGCTTTTCTTTTTACAATTGTTTCGTATTGGTTTCTCACCGGTTTTTAGTTTCTGATTCTATGTTTTTAGAGTTAGGTTTTTCTGTTGTTGATTCTTGTTTTTGCATATGTTAGTACTATTTTGTTCTGTCTGTAAGATTTGTCAGACGACTTAAGAGATTTCCTGTTGCAGGAACATGTGTTTGTCGCATGGAAGTTTTTTATTTTTTTTAGTTTTTCAATTTGTTTTCTTTTTTCTCTTGCATATTTGGGAACATTCTTTTTGTCAACTTCAATTATTACGAAAACCAATTTCAGATGTGCTGCCCATCATTGCTTCAATTTCAGGTCGGCCGGCTATAAGTTTCTTTTTCCTTCCTCCCTGGAAATTAGAGCATCTGAAACTAATTGAAAAGAAAAAAGTAAAACAAGAAATATGTTTGATTTTTAACTTTATGAGTGTTTGAACACAAGCCTGTATCATTTAATGGTTTCAGCTTAACTCTCATGTTTTAGTCTTCTTTTTCAAAGAGCTTTCATGAAATGGCATCAACTCCATTTGTCCTTGTGCAAATGCCTTTTTTCCTCCAAAAGAAAATGGAAAATGAATCTTGAAGATTTGGATTGTTGGTGATGTTTCATAATGTAAAAGGCTAAGAGCTACATATCCAAATCATAGCAAACATGGTTTTCCAAGGGAAGAATCTGTCTGATGTGGCTGTGATGCGATTATATTAAATGACTATGAAAGTTCCTATATTATTTACTTTCAACTTTTTGCTTTCATTTTATGCAGTTATGATTATTCAGGATATGGAGCATCATCTGGCAAGGTAAAAGAATCTTTGTGATTGTTTTCGATTGGATTTTCTTGTACTTCTCTTTGTTTCGAGGGTCTACAACACTTAGGATTAACTCTTAAATCGCCTGAAATTTTTTTATGAAAGGGTTTTAATTTAGAAAATGAAAAGATAACTCGAGCCCGGGAAACGACCAATAACTTATGGTTGGCCAAATCTTTATCTATCTTTTAACCAGTGTGACTGATTTTACACCTGATAAGTTGCTTTTTCTGCAATCGCAATAGCCATCTGAGCTCAACACATATTATGACATAGAGGCAGTGTACAATTGTTTGAAGAAGGAATATGGGGTTAAGCAAGAAGAGTTGATAGTTTACGGCCAATCAGTTGGAAGTGGACCGACTCTGCACTTGGCTTCTCAATTACAGAAACTAAGAGGAGTTGTTCTTCATAGTGCCATTCTTTCAGGCATTCGAGTCCTATATCCTGTCAAGATGACATTTTGGTTTGATATCTTCAAAGTAAGCTTGATTTTAGTCTTCGCGTAATCATCTATATTCTGCTGCAAGCTTAAATGTTATGGTTTTGTATTGAGGATGCTCTTTCCAAATATTTACAGAATATAGACAAAATACGGCGAGTCAACTGTCCAGTTCTTGTTATACATGTAAGTATCTTTGCCACTGCATAATTACTCTGGCTAACTGCTTTACTTACTGTTCTTTCAATTTGTGGAAGTAATCACTCGCTTTTAGTTAATATCAGCATATTCCTGTGAGGTTTTGGTTTAGTATTTCACTTTGATATGTTTCATGTTTGCATAATCCTCCTAGATGCCATCAATAAGAAAAGTTTCGAGCCGGATGATGGTCTAGAGCTTCATAATGAAGAAATGTATCTTTGACTTCCAGTGATTTGAATTGTTAAGATGATTTAACAAGTCAAGAAAAAGAAAAAGAAGTTGACTTCTGCTTTTGTTTTTTGATCTCTCTGGTTTATTTCTACATAGGAACTTCTTTACGAATGTGAACTTTCATTTGCGTAAGAACTAAAGTTCTTTTACTTCATTCACAAGCATTATTTGATTTGATGCGTATCTGTTGACCAACGCTTGCAGGGCACAAACGATGACATTGTTGATTGGTCTCACGGGAAGCGATTATGGGAACTTTCTAAGGAAAAGTATGATCCTTTATGGGTCAAGGGTGGCGGCCATTGCAACCTGGAAACTTATCCTGAGTACATTAAGCATCTACGCAAATTCATAAACGCGATGGAGAAGATTTCCATTACGAAACCAGCTAAAGAACTTACTTCTAACCCCAGTATTACAGAATCTAAGCACAATAAATGCTTGAGATTGAAGAAAAAGGTAGCTGTTCCAAAAAAGGTGTGAGTTGGAACAGGTAGTTTCATTGTCTCCTAGATTTGATCTACTTGCAGCCAAGGTTGTTGTGCTTGTCTGTTTCTCTGAGATTGTAAACTGATAGGAATCAGGCTCTAGTCTGTTTGATCCAGGTCATGTTTTGAACCATTTATATTGGTAGAGAGTTCTCCACTAATGGCCAGTGTTCCATCAGAAAATCCCAGAGAATACATGCTTCTTGGTCTACGATTTCATGTATAATTTTACAAAGTTGTTCTATGTAAAAAAGTATTAACATTTTAGAAGAAAAAAACCCAAGGGAAATTCCTGGGTTACTTTTGTTTTCTCCCTACTATTGAGCTTAAACAGTCAGAAATATAGAACTTACACTCCTCAAAATCTCCATGGACCAAGTTCCAAACAGCCATTGAAGAAGGACTAAGGTGCATAATTCTTAAAATTATGACTCAACCCCTAATGACAGGCTTCAAGCTTAAACAAGCCGCCATTAAACAAAAGAACGGCCCAAAGATTGAGTGCCATCTCACTCAAGAAATGGCTAAAGAATGCCGACCTGTTTATATTTTATTATACCTTAAGTCAAGGTTTCATGGCTGGAATTGAGCAAGACACCTTGGCAAATTGAACAGTGATTTGTAAACATGTCACCCACAATCAGATAAGCCACAAAATCAGCCACTTAAGCCTAGAAAGAGACGGCTATAAAGCAAACCATCAACACTCTTTTTAATGTAGTTGGCTGAGTTTAGAATCACTTACTAAAAATAGATGATTTGAAGAAACAGAACAATGAAATGGTTTTAGTTTTTATTAATAGGAAATGGAAGTAGGCATTCCTTTGCCTTTGAGTGTTCATCCATGAACCACAAATGACAGTTAGCTACCTAAAGATACACATAGCAATTGATTTTTCAACAATTTTAAACAAGATTTTACAAGGTTTTTTTAATAATTTTATGCTATTTTTTTTTTTCCTTTTTATAAGCAACTATCAACATCTTATTAGACTTCCCATCTCCACAAAGAATATATATATATATATATATACATATCTATGATTGAATTGTATTAGTAATAACAAAGGCATTATATTGATAATCTATTCTAATGAGAAAAAATCGTATGAAATGATTATTTCATATTAGTACATATATCATTTTTATTCAAACTATATCACGTAATTATATTATTGAAAAAAATAATTATTTATTATCAAGATTATTAATCAATATTTTGATATAAATATTTTTTAAAATTATCACATTAAATGTGTAACAAATGATTATTTTTTTCTAACATTGTTATTACATATCATAATTTGAATGGAAAGAAATCATAAAATAACTGTTATTTATATTTATGCTAGTGATAAATGTAATGCCAACTTTCTCACCTTTTAAAAAAAAAAATTGTCAGTGAAAAAGCTACATCTATAGATCATAATTCTTACAAGGTTAAGCATTAAAAAAAAGTTATTTAATTAAATTAATTAATTAAACCAAAGCTAGATTAAAATGGAACCTCCTATAGGAAGCCACCTTCTCTTTTTACCATTAATTATAATATTTGGCGGAATATTCTAGTGGAAGACAACATTAATTTGGCAAATCAGTTTAATATATTTTTAATTTTCTTTTAATCAAGTCAAATATTTATATTTTTTTATTTGGTAAATAAATGTTCACAAATTTTGGTCCAACCATTATTTTTAATTAAACGTACGAGCCCTTTTTTATTAAATTTTTTTGAGAGAAATGACACAAGAAAATAATAGTAAATTTTGGTTTTTTTTTTGTTTTGTTTTTTGTTCATAATTAAACTGTGAAAAGTTAGATGGAATTTATGAGTAAACTTTAGAGCATAGTCAAATGCACACCTACAATCTCACAAATAAAAAGAAAGGGAAAAGCACAAAGTGTAGTACGAGGAATTCTTATGTTAGGGAACAAAAAAATTTGGAAACACATACAAATAAAAAGAAAAAGCAAAAAAAAAGAATGAATAGGAGTTTAATGATTAATCCAATTGGTTTATATAATTTTTTAAATAACTTTTAATAAATCTTCCAATGACATATAGTTACGGATTTTTTATTATTTTGAACAAAATTAATACATATTAATTAATCAAAATATAAATTATCCAAAAATAAAATTAAAATATATGAAACCTGTTTTAATATTTGAAATTTAAATAATATTTTAAATTTAATATTGTTAATATTTTTAATAATATTATTTAGCTTGTTTCAGATATGTAAAATTAAAAATTTAATGTTAAGCTTATTTTATTATTTTGGTTAATTTATTGAAGTTAATTTGATTAAATTAATTACTTAATTTTGAAATTAAAAATCTCGATTCAATTAATAAATTAAAAATAAACAAATATGATTAATTTTGATTTTGATCCATTCAATTCAAAATTAACTAAATTAATCTAATAAACACACCTAATTACTTATTTAATGGCATCCCATTACTCACCAAAATATACAACTTAACAACAGTTCTTCCACATTTAAAAAAAAAAAAAACCTAATGTTTTTTCCATATTTTTCTGAAAAACCATGTGAGGATCCTTTTAAAATACTACTACTATATAACTGTTGACTTATGAAGAGAACCTCCACTTAAAATAAAATTAAAAAAAAAAAACCTTTGTTTAAACTTTAAAGCTCTCACTATCATCCACTATGTTGGAGATCATCACAAACTTGTCAACTTTATGAACCCTAAAATATTAATATTGAATTTCAAAGCCACATGGCTTTCATTTCTCCAATGAAACACTTTTCCTCCACAAACAAAGTAATGGGCATTCAAGTGTTTGATGATTTGTTCACACAATCCACTTTGCTTTAGTAATTGTTTTTAATCTATTTCTCCACCAAAACAAGTTAAAAATTAACATTGCTATTATTACTAAAGGATGTTGACTTTTTCTTATATTATATATATGTTCATTCAGTCATTATAATTTAGACTTTGGGACATTCCATTTCCTCCCCAGAATTAGATGCCTCAACTCCAAATTATTATATTATGGAATTATAAGTACAAAAAAATTACATTAGATTTCAAAAATTAGATAAAAAATAATTAACAAACAAACTAATACATAATGAATAAATTTAAAATAACATTAATAAAATTCGCACATGACATGATTTAAATTTGAGATTTCAACATTTCGAAGCTTTATTTTTATGATTAAATTATTATCGTAAATGAAAAAAAAAATCCTTAAAAACACAAATTTTTAATTAAGAAAAGGTTGTATTCATTTAAGAAAATTTTTTGATTGTTTGGCATGCTTAAACCCATTATTTTTCTTTTTTAAATGATTCATATATTTAGATAACAGGAAAATTAGGATAATTAACTTTATTTGGGATCATTGAGATGATATTAAACCCATGATTTATGATTGCTTTAAGTCCTTTTTCCATGGATTGCAGCACCACTGCCATGGACCATTTTAATTGTAAAAAAAAAATATATATATCAAAACCTGTCTCTCAATTTTGCTTTATTAATTAATCTCACAAGCCTTGATTGGACAGTTTGGAATTAACATGCATGTGTTGTCGCAAGACAAAATAAAGCGGGGGAGTCTGACTCCAAGCACTGGCCCCAGCTTTGTTCAATGAAATTGAACCCTAGTCCCTCCATGTTCTTGGCTCAACCAGGTTGATTTATCAACTACAGATCTCCAAAGCCATAATTTATTCCTTTCAACTCACCTTGTAAAGATAATTAGTTAATAGTTAACACATATAAGTTTTAAACTTATTTCACTTCAATCATCAAACAATAGAAGATTATTGCTTATATTAAAATTAAAATTTTTAATTTATTCGAATGATAATATTTTTTAAAATAGAAAAAAGGAAAATATGATAAAATATTAATTTCATTATAATTACTTATTGCATCCCACTTGTGTTTCCGAGCATTAAGATTATTGATTTCAATAATAAAACATATTTACATGTCATTATTTTAGAATTTGTCGCTTTTCAATAAATATTGATATGATTTTTATAAAATTGTCATTTTTATAGAGATATCAATCCAGTTCACGTGGAAAATATTAAATAAGTTGTCTCTTTTCCTTTTATTTTCCCTACTTCATGCTTTCAATTATCACATCAACAGCAGTCCTCATACCCTAAATTAGTGGCCAATTCATGAATCCGACCACTATTATATAATTACACTATTTGCAATTTGAATCCAAATTCCTTGAATGGATTGAAGAGTTGGAACCAGATTATGGAAAAATATGTGTACATGACATGTATGGTTAGTATTGTTTATATTATATAAAATCATATTTGTATAGTGTAAATTATAACAATTTGATATCAAAATTTATGTTGATATGTTTAATATAATTTTTTTAATTTTTATGATATTTATAAATAAATTTTATCATCTTTTTATTCATACTGCTTTCGATCATTTTCGTGTCATATTATTACATTGTATCTAAAATTAATAAATCTAGTTGACGACGAACAAGTAAGAGTCTAGCTAATGACTTTGAAAGAAAGACTAGACCACATGGGCTAAACAAATGTTCAATCTACATTGCTGTATTTAGCTGGATGGCAACCAAGTTTGTCAAGAATTTGTCATGGATTAAAGTATTAATTAATCATTAAGCAACTTGCTTCATCACATAACACATTCTCAACTTGATGGGTCCATCCTTTATGGCTAGTTAGCTACATGGCATCTTACAAATGGATGATATGACCCCTTAATCTTTCACCAGCTTTATAAGTTATGATATTTTTAATTATTTTTAAGTTACTTAATACTTGAGGTGATTTGAAGTTCACATGAAACAGATCATGGCTGTCCAACACTTCATATAAACCTTATATTAAACCCCAAGATCTAGAAATATATGTATAATCCATTTAATAAAACCATCATAGTCTACATTTTAATATGCCTTCTCAATCTTACATCATTAAAAAAAATAACTTTATGAGTCAAAATAATATGTTTAACTTAAAGTCATCAAATTAGAACCTCCTATGTAATTTTCTTGTTAGATTAACCTTAGAAAAAAAAAATAATAAAATTTCATTAAATCTCTATTGTAATGGCCTCACTGGCATTATCATTCCAGAAAAAAAACAATCAAACATTTATATAATATTTAGTATTATTATCTCATCCGATCCGATGACAATAAAATTTAAAAACTTCACAAAAAAATTATAAAATTGTTATGTATCTTTTTTTTATTTTTTTATTTTAAAAAACACGTGATAGCTTTGTAATCTTTTTAGTGAAGTTTAAATTCTATTATCAATAGATGAAATAATAATTTTAATATTTAATATTTAAATAAGTTTTTTCATAAGACCATTAGGGATATTTGCAAATTAAGTATTATTTGATCTTAATCTCTTTCTTGTGAGATTTTAAGGATATACTATTTTATATTTTATATTGACTTAATACTAAAAAATTTTATTTTGATAATTAATATATATAACGGCTAATTTTTTTATATACGAATATTAAAAATTTTAATTTCACTCATGGTTGAAGGCCACACACGCGTTGGATGTGAATCATGTCTTGAGAGTGAAAATGGGAAGATAAGCAAGCGATGCGCTGGCCATAGGCGAGTGGGCGCGGCAGAGCCACAATTAGATAAAAAAAATTGTGGAGCCCACAAGTTCCAAATCCCAGCAGTCCCAGCAGTGTGATATCCTGAGACCGACGTGTCGTAATCAAAAAGGCTGCATTCCATTCATTCGGAGTCTGGAATCTTAACTCGGGTCCCATCCTAGACCGTCTAGCCAATGGGAAGACGCAACGTGGCCGACTTACGCTCAAAGGCAGGGCTGCTCCTGTCTTATACACGAGAGGGGAAACAAAAAAAAGTACTTTTTTTTTTTGTACTTTTCGTTTAGGGACACGCTGACCTATTCCCTAAGGAAACATCCCCCTTCTTACTCTCCTTTTTATTGCGTGGGAATCACCGTCCCTAAGAATTTCGAGTATTTCTAAAGTAAAATGATGAATAATATTTATTTTCTTAAAATTTATTAAGTTTTGATAAGTTTAAATTTTAAATAATGAAATATCCTTAGTAAAAATTTGGATTAAATTTTGTTGTTATCTGCAATAATGATGACGAATCGTTAACGTCTTCTTTTCAGATTTCTTATCAAGTATTGTCGAGAGTTTCTTCAAAAAAAAAAAAATCATAAAAACGCATGAGATATTCTGAAAAAGAACACGTCAACAATTTATCATCATTGTTTTAGATAATAATAAATTTTTTATTTTTTTAATAATTTTTTAATAAATTTAAAATTTAAATTTTCACATTTATAATTTTTTTCATCTCTTTTAATAAATTTAAAATTCAAATCTTACCTTTGCAATATTCAATTTATGATTTTTTCTATTTAATGAAAAATTTATTGAAATGGGAAGTTTAAAAAAAAAGAAAAAAATAAACGAGTTTTGATGCTTGGATTAAAGGAAATTAGAAGAAGTCAATGACTTCAACAATGTACTATAGAAGAGGATAACGATTAGGTTGGATTTTGATAGAAAAAAAGAAAGTACATGAGAGAAAAAAAGCACGTGTTGAAATTGTACTTCTTGAGTGCAACTTTTAACGGTTGCTATCAGATCAGATTTTTACGCAACCGTAATAGCAAGGAAATGGATCACAACACTTTCTTCAGCTTACTTTTTTTAATATCATAAATATTAAATATATTAATATTTGAATAGATTCATTTTTCTAAGACATTCAATTACTAATATTTTGAAGAAACTTCAAACATAATAAAAAGGAAAAGGAGGAAATATATATAGAATAAAAAACCCAATAAAATAATTTTAGAAATATGAAAATTTTTATGATATAATAATAATTTTTTAGTGCAAACGAAGTTTCGAATTCATTAAAAATCAGTCTGATTCAATTATATTTCAATTAATCATAATGGATGCAATTAGCTTAACAGCTTCCCTACCTAAAAAAGACTAGGGATTGGAGACATTAGTCTCATAATCTTATAGATTATTAAGAAGTAGATTAAACAATTGAATTGCTCATGATTAGCCATTAACAAAATCAAGTACACAACCAATGAGTAGAAAACACACACATTTCTAGTAGATCGATTGTTTGAACGATTAGGTTTTGAAATAATTATTTTTTAATCTTTTAATGAGAATTGAAATGATCATGAACTTTGATCTTTTCACTTAGCTTTGTTCGAATGTGAAAAAATAACGTAGAAGAAACCTTTAAATGAAAAAATAAGACAAGAATTAAGATTCATGAGAATAATTTATTTTAAATTTGGGTATTCGAAACTGAAATTTTAAGCTACTTAAATTGTAAAATGCATTTAAAAAAATAGCTGTTTTATATAATCATTTTACTTGGATGGAAATAATTTTACTTTAGTATTTGTATTAATCTTTTTCTTAATTGGAAAAAAAGAATCAAATTCTTTATGTATAATTATTACTAAATTAAATGTTTGGATATGATATTTATATTGTTATTTTATTAAATAAGAACAAATAAAAAAAAATGATTTAAGACTATTCTCTATTTGAAGTTGATAAATGTTTTGTGTTTATTTGAGAGGGAACAGAAATGTTAGTTAGCTGTCCTCTTTGTCATAATTAGAGTACTAAATTAGCTTCTTTTTTTTTTTTTTAAAGTCTAAAAGATGCATAGATTAGAGCTTGTGTCTGGTCCAACAAGTTATGTTTGAAACATGTTCAATTTACCTATGTTAACCTTATCATTTGAAAACAAATTAATATTTATACAAAAAAAAAATGATAACACTTAACTCGATCTTAAGCATATATTTTTCTATAAATATGAAAGTTAGTTAATGCATTGAGAATTTCTTTACAACAAAACTAAATTAGATATTCTCTTTATATTTACATCTCTATGTTATTTCTATATTCTTGTATTGTTTTATTTTTTCTATATAATTTGAAAATCGAAATATACCTTAAAAATTATTAATATAAAAATTAATAATTTAAAATTATATGTATTTTATTGTTTTGGTAAATTCAATTAACTAATTAAATTTAATTCAATTGGATTAATTTTAAAATTCAATTAATGAAACAAAAATAAATTAATTTAATTAATTTAATTCAAAATTAACCAAACGAATGAAAATCTTTTTTGCATGAATACCATATTATAGAATTTAGCATGCCTTTTTTTAATGTTAAAATTTAAACCTCTCGACATGCATCCTCTCTTTATAATGTTAATTATGTCGACAATAAGTTATTAATGGGACCAAATTTTCATCCCTTTCTTTTTCTCTCCTTTTCAGAGTTACTACGCTCATCTTTCGTACTTTTCATTAGCTGTCATATACTCTTAATCCAATTTAATTACATATAAAAATTCTTAAATAATTTTAAAAAAAATTGAAATACTAACCCAAAATTTATCCATATGTTATAAATTAAAATGTTAAAATTGTAATTAAATCATATGATGACTTTCATGAATTGAATAAATAAAATAAAATATTAAAAAATGAAGGTTCAAATTGTATTTAAAAGTTTCATTAAACATATTAATTTCTAAACAAAAATAATGAAATAATTAAAATAAATTTTATTAAATATTGTAACTAGCTTCATGTCTATAAGTATTCAATTCCATAAATAATTTACCATAATTTGTTTAGAGTTTTATGTTTTTCTTTATGGAATTTAAATTTTAAAATTTGAAATATTTAAAGGTTTCAAAATTCTTAATCAACACTTATCAGTTAAATTTACATAAGAAAGAAAGGAAGTTTATATTAAATGAAAATTTTTTCCAAAATTTCATCACCATTAAATTTTATAGAGTAAATCCAAATTGACGGTCAAGATTCCATAATCCGATTGAATCGTACGGTAAGTATGGTAAGATCTATTTATTACAGGCTAGAGAACGTTTCTGTAATATTATTCTTTTTAAAATTTGTTCGTGAGGAAAAAATAAAAGATTACTATTATCAACTATTACTTAAAAGAATAAATAAAATAAAAAGAAGGATGCTCTGTTGACAAGAAAAAGCTAAAGACCGACAGTAGAGAGAGAAAAGGAGTTAAACAAAAAAAAAAAAAAGAAAAAAGGCGAGAAATAGAGAGTATTGCACCAAAAATTGCAAAAAAAAAAAAAAAAAAAATCTGTTTTGTTAGAGGGTTGAAACATCTTAACTCTGTTTTGCCTATCAACATCATTGTCCTTTATACAGCTTTTACTTGCAAAGCTCTCTCTTTTTTCTCAGTTTCAGCTTCCAATTCTCTCACTTTTAATCGTTGCCTTTGTTTTTTTTTTTTTTTTTTTTTTTAACTTTTAAGGGGTTTTTGGCTAGCTGGGTTTGTTTTGAAGTTCTGAAAACCGTGGGTAAACTTGAAAAGATTGAAAACTTTGGCTTTGTGATCTTTGTTTTTTCTCCGTTTTCTCATCTGGTTGTTTCAATTGCTTATTTTACCAATGACCATGGAGGAGAAAATGGGTGGTTCCAATGGTGAAGATGACGGCAAGGACCGCTTTCCAGTTGGTATGCGTGTTTTAGCCGTTGATGATGACCCTATTTGCCTCAAAGTTTTGGAAAATCTGCTTCGTAAATGCCAATATCAAGGTTAGTCGTTCTTTTTCTTTTGAATTCTCGTAAAATTTTCTTGTTTTTGCCAAAGGCTTCGTTTTGAATTTGAATTTACTCTTAAATTCTCAATCTTTAATTCAAAGTTTTCTTTATGTTCTCAAAATCCTAGAGAAATTATCTTTGATGTGTCTTCTACTTGGGTTTATTGCGTGGTTGGTTAACTTTAGCTAGTGTTTCTGTCAGGAAGATCTGTCTCCTGTTGTGCTTTGCAGTGTGCATTTGATTTGGATCTTTATATTGTAGTATGCAACTTTTGACTCTTAACATTGTTAAGACTTGAGGCTTCCTTTTGACATTTCTTTTATTTATTTATTTATTTATTTATTTTTTCCTGCAGTTACAACGACCAATCAGGCAATTACAGCCCTCAAAATGTTGAGGGAAAACAAAAACAGATATGATTTGGTTATTAGTGATGTTAATATGCCAGATATGGATGGCTTTAAGCTTCTTGAGCTTGTGGGGCTTGAAATGGACCTACCTGTAATCAGTAAGCATTAACCCTTTTTCCAATTAATGGCACTGAGGGATTTGTATTTGCTATTTTCCACCCCTTTCTCTTTTGAATTATATGTGGAATGAATGAACTTTGTAATCCTTTTTGTGATTCTCCGTTCCCTTAAAAGGTTAAAGTTCGGTAGTTTTCTAAAACCATCATTATTCTAGGTTTTCTAAGTTTGAATAATAGATTAGAATTGTTTCAGAATGATTTAACATAGTTTCTTTCGCTTAATGAATTCCAGTGTTGTCAGCGCACAGTGATACCAAGCTTGTAATGAAGGGGATTACCCATGGTGCTTGTGACTACTTATTGAAGCCTGTTCGCATTGAGGAGCTAAAAAACATATGGCAACATGTGGTCAGAAAAAAGAAACCTGACTCTAAGGATCAAAATACGGCCCCAACTCAAGATAAGGCTCGGGGAGGAATTGGAGAAGTTGGTCAAACATCAATGGGCAGTTCTGACCAAAAAGTCAATAAGAAGAGAAAGGACCAAAGCGAAGATGAGGAAGAAGAAAGTGAAGATAATGGACATGAAAATGAGGACCCCTCAAACCAGAAGAAGCCTCGAGTTGTTTGGTCTGTGGAGTTGCATAGGAAGTTTGTTGCAGCTGTCAACCAATTGGGTCTTGACAGTGAGTTTTTTGCTGTTCAGATTAGTGTCATATTCTGGCACAGTGATCCTCCTGCACAGTGCATTTCTAATTTTATTTGTCTTTTTCTCTTTATCCAAATGCAGAGGCTGTTCCGAAGAAAATTCTTGATCTTATGAATGTTGAAGGGCTTACAAGGGAAAATGTTGCAAGCCATCTACAGGTAAACCCCTTTCCCTTGGTGTTTTCTTACTTCTGCATTATTATTTCCTATATATTGCCCTTGCAACAGTTACCAATTATTAGTGTGCGTATTAAAGTTTTAAGTATGCATGGGACCTAGTTAAGAGGTTGCAGATTCTGTAGAAAAAAATAGATAATCATCTAAGAATAGCTCAATAAAATACAGTAGCGAATCTGGTGTATAGAAAAGCTTCGCATACTGTAGGCTTCTTATTGCCTCCTCTTTAGTTGGCTGTATTAATTTGTAATAGAGTGTTTCCTTACCGTTCTGCTCCTTGTTAGAATCAGCTCATAGGTTATGAAGTTATTTCAACTCCAATTCGAGCTGATAAGATAGGCTGGGCCATACACACGGAGAAGTGTAGATACTTGAATCACAACCTTTTACAAAATGTTCAGTAACTGGGTACTTGTCTCCTCATTAAGCTCTGTCTTATATTGTCTTGCAGAAATATAGGCTTTACCTGAAAAGACTCAGCAGTGTTGCAACCCAGCAAGCAAACATGGTTGCTGTATTAGGCAGTAAAGATCCCTCTTACATGCGTATGAGTTCACTGGATGGCTTTGGAGATTTTCGCACATTGACTGGACCTGGAAGGCTTTCGACTGCCTCTCTATCGTCATATCAACCAGGTGGAATGTTTGGTAGACTGAACTCCTCAGCTGCTTTAAGCCTACGTGGGATTTCTTCTGGTGTTATTCCACCGGGAAATTCTCAGACCCTGAACAATTCCATCAGTGGTCTTGGGAAGATCCAGCAATCTGTGTTACCTGCAAACCAGAATCAAAATGGAACTTTCTTTCAAGGGATCCCAACATCAATAGAGCTCAACCAGCTGTCACAGAACAAGTCTGCTAACCACTTCGGAGAATTTAATCGTGTTAATGATCCAAATGTTTTTGGTGTTGCTAACTTCCCAGATACCAGAGTGACGGTTTGTAGCTCAAGCAATTCTCTATCAACTGCCTCAGGCAACCCTTTGTTATTACAAGCAAACACACAACAGGCGCAACGTAGTGGTGCATTTGGAAATCAACCATCTCTTGGTGTGACATCAATGAATCAGGAATCATTTGACATGGGTGTTCGTGGTTCTTCTAATTTTCTTGATCATGGTAAATGCAGTGAAAACTGGCAGGGTCCTGTTCAATTATCCAATTTCCCATCGAGTTCATTGTCGACAAGTGGAGCATTCAGTAATGAGCAGTTGCCGACTAATAATTTGCAAGAAACCATGCCGACTAATAATTTGCAAGAAACCATCTCTTGGACGAACTCCCACCTTAGTAACAGCCCTATTGATCTTTCTACTTCCATGGCGAATTCGGCATGTTTGGAGGACTCTAGAGTAGACGTGCAGTGCCAAGTTGGTCTAAATAATAATAATAATGTTATTCAGAATATAGATTACATAGCAAAGCAACAGTGGGGAGATCGAAGACACAGCTACAATGGAAATTTAAATCATTCGTTCGGCAGGGTGGACCCCCTGGTGTCTGCAAGTGGGTCTATGATGGACCAAAGTAATACTGTCTGCAGTAAAACAACTGATGTATCTTTGTTCGGCCAATTAAGTGGTGATGCTCCTTATATTGTTCGGCACCCTCAGGGTGAGAATTCTGCTTTTGACACAAAATTGAGGTCCAATGAGGACTTCCTCTTCGAGCAGACAAAGCCACAGAATAGTTTTAGTCAACATAGTTTTGATTCCTTGGAGGATATAATGAGTTCCATGATCAAACCGGTATGACAAGAGAACTTCCTTTGCCTCTTTCAGTTACATTTTTTATGTTTTCTTTTTCTTGTCCATGCCATAGTTAAAGTGGGTGTTGAACGTGAGATTCTGTAAAGCAAAGTACACACAATAGTTAGCACTATGTTGTTAGGCATAGATTAGATAAAGATATAAACCTTATTTCCTTCACAGCTATTACGTATCTTCCCCATGCTTACAGTTTCCTTCTCCGCAAGTTGACCATTGCAATCAGTGCCAAACTTTTTTTTGGTACTGCAAACAGTGTAATTCATGTATGCTTAAGAATTGTAAAAAAATTTTCAGCTCTCCAAGATATATATAGGAAAAGTTTTCAAGTCTGTAAAAGTACAAGGAATAGCATTTTTGTTATCTTAGGTTCTGACTAACAGGCAAAATGAGTTGGGACCAATTTGTTTCCGGTTAAGGCTATTTAATTTCCTTGAAATGCAACATGGAAGAAAAATGATTGTGACTGAACCTGGTTTACAGTTTTAGCCTTTGTAGGTTAATTTCCTTTAGTATTTTCTAAATATATGCATATTCCCTTCTAGCATAGATTCTTTAAAACGACTATGTCTGATGCAGGAGCAAAATAATGAGACTGCATTGATGGATGGGGAATTTGGATTCGATGCATACCCCCACGGGACATGCATATGAGAAGGTGGATGCTGATTCTCAGATAAAAGTTGGTGACAAAGGCATAAATCTTCTCCTCCTTACGGGAGTCTGTATCATTATGTAATTTATTCTCTGTTGCTCCATTTGTTTCTGGTTGAAATTGATGACAGCAACCACCTTTTTGGAATTCTTTCTTAATGTCCTTTACACATTGATGGATTTGTAGCTTGGGAAATTAACAGTTTCTCAGTTTTTCTTAGCTTTAGTTTCATTTGTATCTTGTTTCTCATAATTTATTCAAAGGCAGTAGTGTTGAGCATTCAAGAACTTCAAATTTCAGTATTTCACTAGCAAAAAAATATATTTGATATTAATTCTTGAAACATTGAGAGATAGATTTTGTTGCTCTTTCCCTTTGATCATTGAGAATACCATTGGGGTGTGGGTGATGGGTTTTCTTAACATCTCTCTCTCTCTTTTATTATTATTATTTTTTAATTTTTTAACAGTTGTACTAAAGGCTTAAGCAAAGCAATTTACCCTAGCAAAGAAGCGTGGAAAAGAATGCAAACCAGACAATGTCAGATATTTTTCCTAGGATCATGAAGCTTTAAATGTGATAAGATTATGATTTAAGGGTTCATCAAATTCCAATTCCAAGTCATTAGCCACCGAAGCCAACTACTTTTCTTAGATAATCAGAAACATTAACATCAGGTTTTTTCGGTAGAAATTTTGCAAAATAAAGTTACAATCCCTTGTGTATGAATAAAACGAATGAAACTATTATTAAGTGTTAAAAACATGGCACTATTATACATCTGGAGCAAAGAAAATGACATAGAACTGGTCTCAAACTTCGTATGCAGAGATTCTTCGACTAGTCTTCTTCAGTCTACTTGTCATGATCAGCTTTCTCTGATGAATGCCTACCAAATATTGGCAAAGATAGCAGAAGTTGGATTCCCGCAACAAAGTTGCTATGAGGATTAATGATTGCTGAGACCCCAATCCTTGTTAACCAGCTAAAACATATGATGCTAACATAAGTTTGAGCATCAGAGCAGTCAATCAAGCTCAACAAGCTGAGCTCTTCTCTCAGCAGCTCTCTTTCTTATAAATATTCCCCACCTTAAAGCAGCTTTCAACTTAAGCCACCCCACAACTGCCTTCCCTGAGCCTTTGGCACGTTCCTGGGTATAAGGGTGGTCCATCTGATGATCATAAGGCATGGTGTAAGCATAAGAAGCCTCATCCGAATGACCAAAACCAGCTCCCATACCAGCACCTATACCAAATGTCTTCAGCAGTCTTTGCATGTCATCAGTCTCTAACATCTCTGAACTCCTAAGCCGGATTTCCTCAGCAAAGAAATCTTCAAATCCATGTCCATTCCTTGGACGAGACCAATCTCCTGTAAAACCTGACACCCCGGCTGTGGAGTTTCCAATTTGCATGTAATTCATGCTACCAGGTAGCAATGTTTTTTGATTGTTCATTGTCATTACTGCATTCTGATCAGCTCTTCCGAAGGGAAATTCAATTAACTGATGAACTGCTTGGTGGGTATTAATATTCTGGCACTGTGGACTTGGCTCTGAGGTGATATACTGCTGCCTCTTCTTCTGAGCAGTTGTGGTGTAGTAATCTGCATCATAGTTGTTCTCATTTACCGTTGCAGCCGAGGGATTTGTTCCCTTTGTACTTGCAAGGGTGTTGAGAACCTTTTCGTCATATTCTATAACTTGATGCCAATTTTCATATGCTGTCTTCACCAGGGAATCAACAAAAACCTGTAGGTAAAATTTCATGTCAATGACAATGAGTCATATTGTTCTTGCTGGCAGCTGTTTTCGCATCAGCAGCATTGCGAATATAATAAAATCTAACCTTCTGATCGTGGTTAAGTGATTCCAAAGGGTAGAACTGCCCGTCAGCAATAAGACCTCTGAGTTCATAAATGTGATTAAAAACAACACCGCTGCTATTTGTTTGATCGGTATAGTAAATATAAATCTTTCCTCCCAAGACACAAGTCTTAGCATGCTCCACTGTATTCTCCCACATTCTGTTGGACATTCCACTTCCCAGGATCTGTATCAGGAAAGGAAAGGGAATTAAGAACAACCAATTCAAAAAGAAAGAGTTTCAAAGGAATGAAATCCCATACATTTCTTAATCTTTGCGGATCCTTAACATAAAGTCGAAGAAAATCTTCAACTGTTAGAATTTCAGCCTTCAACAACTTTTTATGTAATGCTCCATCCTTAGCTATTCTGTCCAATCTCCACACTTCATCATGCAATGCAGGTGGGTAATGTTTCTTGTACACTGCAAATAAAAGGAAAAAAAAAAAAGCATGACTACACCCAGAATAATGCAAGCCAAACAAGTAAAAAGGAAAATGCCGGAGATCTATGAAGAGCAGTGTTACCAAACTGGTTGATTGCATTTTGCAAGATGGTTACTAGAGAGTTATATGGCAGAGAAAACAACTGGATTACGTATTCAAGCCAAATGCAAGAGCAGCATGTAATGGTCCTAGAATTGCCTACAAGTCAGAATGCTAAAGCTCTATGGAAAACTCACATTCTCCCCTATGATCTTTAACAGCAAAAGCCTCGGTTTTAGCCTCACGCACACGAATCCCTTCACAATATCCGGAAGCAACCTTCAAACCAAGCCTGAATTTTCTGCTCCTAATCCAGCTGGAATTGTCAGTGAAAGTAAGATCTCCTAGAGTTCCCACTCCTTCCTTGAGGGTTACTTGTAGTTCCCCAGTCAAAAGTGGCCGTTTCCCCTCACGTTCTTTTACTTCATAGTTTTCAAAGTGCTCTTTACTCCAATCCTCATCAGCTTCCTCGTTGAAGTCACCTTCTAGCACCACAACATTTAGTTTGGCTGCTGATTCTGCTCCAGTTTGCACCACAGTGCCCGAGACTACATCTAGCAATACAAAATGGATAGCTGCTCCTTGCTCACCCTCAACCTTCCCTCCTGTGAATAGGTGAGGCGGCATTCTTGTTCTGAAATGAAGTTGTAGGTTTCTTCCATCTGCACTTTCGATTCTCGGTGGCGAACACCTGTTATAGTTAGGACTGCAACTCATTAGTAACATATGACAATCCATTTGTCTGTTTAAGGTACATTTCTGATATCCCTTTACAACTCATTAGGACAAAACTAATGTTTGATGATAGATGTTTTGTTATCAGAATCTGTTTCCAGGTTTCCACCAGGATATATCACTATCTTTTATGAGCATCATGAAGATCAAAGAGAGTAAAAGATGAATTCTAGTTTTAATGTCCAAATATTGAAGTAGAAACAAACCTTCCAGTCAATTTAGCATTCCCTATTCTTGTCAAAGCCCGCTCAACTTCCTCACTGACCTGTAATTCATTCAAAATGCAGAATCAGTAGAGTTCATGATAGAAAATACATATGTTAGTGCTTTTACTACACTGAAAGCAAAAATATTAACATAAGCAGCAGGCTGCAGGCAGGGTTGCTCAGAGCCGGTAATGTTCTCCAACTTTGAGACAAGAGTAAGAAGGGATCGATGAATCCTTATGGCGCAACAATTTAAAGCAATAATTCTGCAATGGCTAAGTACTGCCAAGAAACATTTGACTCACAATTCTGCGTAACATAGGCTCCAAAGATGAGCTAAGTCTTTGCATACTATCCACTTTCAGAGCTTCCACAATTACGCTGCATATATATAGATGAATTTGCATATCACAGGAATGGACTTGCAGAAAATTCGACATTCAACACTTGCATATATTTATATAAAGCATGTTAAGCAAACTCATGAAATTAACAAAACCTGTTCATCTACAAGATCCTTGATCTGTGAAATTATAGAAATCTATAAATTTCAAGGTGGACTTAGTTGGGAAGCCATGAGTCAAACCTAAATCAATCCCAAAGATTTTGAATTGTTTTCTACAGGATTACAATGAACACATTGCATTCATAAATAGTTTTCTGATTTGTTGAAGCCACTGATCAGTATCACGTTCAAACAGTAATCGGATACGCATACAGTCAAGAAAAACTGTCTCAAGAACTCGGGCAAATGAATCAGATTTGTTCTTTAATTATATTATTAGAAACTCCAATAACAGCCATTAATCATCCAATTCACCATACAGAGTTACAGATACAGGCACTTAAGAAAAGTCAAAACTAGTTTCTAAGAAGGAAAAAACAGGAGTAAAAGCACCCATCAACTTGAACAAGTACCTTGCTAAAGCGGGCAACTTTGGTTTCTTCGGTTCTGTAATGTAGCCTGCATCTTCAACCCCATCCTCATACCCTCTCTTGTTCCTTGAACTTTCCATTTATGGAAACTTAACTATGTTCCTTCCCTCAGAAGGGGAAAAAAAACCCAAGATATTTCCAAGAATCCCAGAAAGTTTCAAAGAGGAAGCTTTAGAACATAACTCAGAGTTTTCTAAATCAAGGTCCAAAGTTTAGACCTCATTCTATTTTTTAAAAAAGGAAAAAAAACCTACTTAATGACAATTGTAGATCTAGATGGTGTAAAAATATCTGATATTACAAGGCAGAAAGATCTGTTACTTGGACGGTGTTTTTCTGGGTAGATCTAGATTTGGAGTATTTTATTTTATTTTTGGCTGGTGATCAATATTATAATATGTAACAGCTTCAATAAGAGCTTTTATATAATTGAAGAAGATCACAGCTGTGTTTTGAAGGTGATGATGCATGAACGTTGAAAGTTTGAAACCGCGTTTTTCGGCACCTGATGTCTTTTAACTCAAATTCTACGCATGTGGTATTTGACTTTCTTGTCTCTTGTTCCTAGAAAGTCAATGGTTGGTCCACGTATGTATAGCTGACATGTTTATTTGGAGTTTGATTACATATTCAGAAAATCAATGGGGAAGGAAAATGAGAATATGCAGAAAAAATTCATAGCTCTTTGCTCCTTTTCTTCTGATATATATCCAGAAACATACTACGAAGTACAATATTTTCAGATTTCATTTTACTATTGAAAACTTTATCTACTGTTCATCATAAATCCACCAAATGAAATAATTATATGGGATTATAGTTGGGTAGAATTCATTACCTTGATAAAGAAATTGAAGTATTTTAACTTTCCAATGTTCAAATGCCTTTCCCTTTGTCGGTTAAAGTTAAGTATATAGTAGTGGTTCTTAACTATTTTGACATTGAGATGTAAAGTTATTGACAAATTAAAGGAAGTTGTCTATACTTCAATGGAGGCTGACCAGGAACCTATTTAATATTGCAGTCTCAGCCTCTCAGGACTCATGCAAGGCAGCAAACAAAAAGAAATTAATACTACTAGCGTTTTCTGCACAAAAAAGAGTAACTTGGTTTATAATTTTGCTTCAAGGAAAGAAATTGAGATGATATTATAGGAAGTGCTCCACACAGTATTCTGACAATTACAGGTGAAAATTCTTTAGATGCTTATATTATCTAAGGAATTAAAGCAACCACAAATGGAGGAAGGGAGGGAGAGATTGAGGGGCGGCCTTTTGGTCTAACAAGACTACTCAAGCAACTTTGCTTGCTTGCTTGAATAAATACCAAGGTGGAAGGCTTCAAATTCTAGACTAGGATGTTCAAATGAATTATACAAGCAGTTATTCCCTTTCCCAACCCATTTGTCGAGCTCTTTGTTCCCATATTGTTGTAACTTTCCTCTCCTTGATCAGCAAGGCCTCGGCGCGCTCTCTGGCCTCCTCACAGGTTTCTGTGGCTGCAATACACTTTTCTGCCTCCCTTTGATACTGGGAAGCCACCCTTTTTGCTTCACCAAAGGTGATGTTCATATGGCGAGCATGTTCTTGAGCAACGGCCTCCTGCAACTTCAACTCCTCGGTCAGAAGGTCCACAAATTGCTTCTCCATCTCTTGCTTGAGATCAGGGTCATTGCTTCCACAATCTGTGTCAACATAATTCATATCATGCATACATGATTCTGTTTTCACCAGATGAATGGACAAAGTACATGATAGGAAGCAGGCAATGATTTCATATAAATTAAAATGATGTGCATAAAGAAGTAAGTTATAACATTGACAAAGTTGAGTTGATAGAATAAACTCTAACCTGTGATTGAGAGATTGGTCAACCCTGCAAAGAACAAGGAAAGCACAAAAAACATATAAGTAATTCGGAGAGATAACCATAAGTTTTTGAGTAACAGACACATGAGAAAATCACATAAAATTTCACGATTGCCTTTGTAACTAGCAGGAACACATAAAACAAGGAAACCAACAGCACAAGGAGCTGCAGATTCTGCAGCAAGAAAATAGAAGTCATACATGACAAATGTACAAGTTATCCCCTTCTTCTAAACACCTTGTCAGGCACTAGAATTTTGACATTTTTCACTTTCTGCTTGTTATTTTGTATCAATGTGGTTTATGAAGAATACAAGCTGCCCAAATGCAACTGCATTTTCATGATCAACGCCAAATTTATTTATATTCTAGAGAGTTGTTAATTATTTAAAAGTAAGACCAATGGTGTAACAGCACTGAAAATAATCAATGAAATTACAGAATTATAATCAATTTCCATCATTCATGGACAACTCAAATGTAATGTCCCAATTCATTCGAGTTTCAATCAACTCATCTAGACAAGCTCAACACCAGCTGGACAAAGTATAACATGCAGTGATATCTCAATAGTCATTTCAGAAATGTAGAGACCATTTCAGTACCCTCGAAGAAAAACCAAAGAAGATTGTTCTTCATACCTCCCTCCCTAGAGTGAGAAAGACCAAAATCACTAGCAAAAGGGAAACAATTGTTCTTTCAGGCTTGGGAATCGTATGGCATGGTACTTGACCCTAAAATCCAGGAAGAAGGTACAAAGCAGAAGAGAGCTTGGGTTCCATAGTTCGTTACCAACGACAACAAAAACAAGTGCCTCTAATTTCCTCCACTCAATATATGATTAAACAAGAACAAATCTAGTGAAATTTGGTTTCACTCAATTACATCCTGTTGCATGTCAATTGCCAGCAAACTGATACCTCCAAAATTAGCAGCAGCTATAGATCAAAATCTCAAATTGAAGAAACAGGAATTTGACATTCCCAAAGCTCAAAATGCAAAGTTAGCAACAAGAGCAGATCAAGACCTCAAATTTCCCAAATGGGTATTCCTTAACTTCAATAAACAAACAACCAACCAAAATCAAATTTTGACAACAACCCAGAATCACAAAAAGGAAAACAAAGAAAGACATTTGATTAATCAATAAAATGCCCAAGACAAGGAAGAGTAAAACCGGGGGCAATCTTGAGAAGGGATAGAGGAGGAGGACAATCACAGATGCAAGGAGGGCAAGACGATTTGGAATCACCCAATCTGAGAGTTTTCTTGAATCTCCAATAAAGAGCAGGCCCACATACTCCCAATGCTGAAACTACTGCAAATATTACTAGACATGACCTCAAGCAAGTCCCTGATCGCCTTGACATGTTTCTATCTCTCTTTAGTTTCTTTCTCCTTCTAGATTCTCTCTCTTTACTCTCTGTTTATGGGAAAGTAAGATCTAACCAGGGTATGCATTGATAGATGGCTATGGATATCAATTTACTGCTTCACCTGGCTATTTAATGTTTTTTTCTCTCATGTTACTTTTTCTGCTTTAACCTTTGGTTTTGAAGAAGTCAGTGTAAACCAGGCCGAATTTCATCTCACTGGTGGATTCACCGTCACAAGAAGGAAAATTATCCAGGCCCAACAAAATCCAAGTAAATGTTAAAAATTCTACGAAATCTGTGTCCCTTTCTCAACGGTCAAAGTCCTGTCGGTTTTGGGCTTGGGTTATTCATTTTATTTTATTCTTTCGTAAAAGAACTGGATCAATATGAACCACTTAAATTCAATAAAGAGAATTGGAGATATAGAGATACTGAGATATTAAGATTAATGGACTATACAATGTTAATGTGTTGAGAAATGTCTTGTTTGATGTCTGAGTTTTACATTGTTTTTGATAATCATCGTATGCCTCTGGCCATTGAAAAAGATTTTGGGAAAGAAGAAAGAGATGGCAGTTGAGAGAGTCGAAGGGAAAACCCAACACGTTTTTGTGTCGGTGTCATCGGGCCCCATGATTAAAAAAGGCCACGGCACAGCTCTGAAGCTGTAGCAAATGCTCCTGTGGGTAAGCAGTAAGTGGTAAATCAAGTCAACCCTGGATCCTGGATGGCTTGGAAAAGTTGGAAAGCAATAGTTTTACAAGTTTTTCCGAGATTGAATGGACACAGCTTGGTGAAATAAATGGCCTATTCCTTAGGGAGAACCTAAAATTAGATTACAGAAAGCTTTCTGGGAATGGGAAGAAGAGTTTCAAGACATTGATTGATCCAAATTGCCAACGTTTTACATCAAAACTTCTGTAAATCAATAATTCATGCATGTCTGAGATCTGCATAATACTCATTTAACCACTTTTGGATGATCTCAACTTCTTGCCTCCTCTGATAAATAAGCCAGTCAGGATCATCTTTTGTTGCAGACCGGAAATCAACATGGTGAGCTCCTAATACAGAACAATGGGAGAATGTCTTAAGTTCACAACAACTGACAAATGTGTCAAAAAATGTAGAATAGGAATGCTTTGTCATAATTGGCGTACCTTTTTCTGTGACAAGAGCAATGATACTGGCAGATATATTTTTCAGCACACTGTATAATTAAAATCTTAATTCAGTTTCTTTATAGAAACTTGATGCTAGTTTTGGCTCATAGAATTCTTTAATGAATCAGAAGAAAGGAAGTTCTAAGAAGTGAACAACTTACCCTCCTCTGCTCCATGGATCCTGCATTCCATTGGAAAATATGATATTGCTACCAAATCTCTTCAATACTTTCTGAATTCCCTGCATAGGAGAGAATAATAAGTTCCAATCTTGTACTCTAGTAATAGAAAAGACTTATCTACATCTTCTCAAAAATGGTAGATATCAATGGAAAGATTCGAGGAGAAACAATGGGAGAAAAGAAACTCACTTCGCCACCAAATTCAGTTGTGATCCAGTGTTGCCGAGGCAAAACTCCATATTTCATTTGGCATTGTTCTGCAAACTCTTTATAATCAAAGCCAGATGGAGGAAACATGCTCTCCTTAGAGCAAGTCATTGGCATAACCATCTCTGTACATGTCTGCATAATCATTTGGAAAATTAATTTATTCATACAACAATGCCTTCAAGGGAGTAATCAAATTCTAGTTTACTGTACATTATTCCAATCAACATTCCCCAGACTCGTTAAAGCTCATCGATCATCAGTAAAAGCTCCAGCCTGATATGATCTAAACTATAACTACATAGAAAAGGTAGTAGCAAGCTATTAATTCTGGAGAAACTTTGGATCTACAACCTACATAGGAATATGCAAATGTTGTGCTCATGCCAGCAATATGATCTATCCCTCAACAGGTCCAGTTGCATACTACTCCAATCAACTTGATAAGCTTTGAATTGACACATTTTATATTAAATACCAAAACGAAATCATTACCTGCCAGTCCCAACCATGAAGGCCATGGGGATCAACTTCATGTTCTATCTCAAAGCAATTTTCTGAACGAGAATAGTTGTAATATAAGCTCGCAGCTGCAAAAGCACGACTAAGCTTTGTTGCTTCTGATGGAAATTTATCAATTATCTTGCACATCTACATTTAAATAAAGGTTTAAATGCCAAAAGAAGAATGAACCAGAGATCTTTGAAAATGTTAAAACTTAGAGCTTGCACAAACCAGCTTATTTACAAGTCTTACCTGCTGCACAGGATAAGCAGGTAATGGCTTCAGGAAATTTGCTTCAGTTGGATAATTAACCATGGCAGTATAAACAAAAGCAGTCCAAAGCCAATCTCGAGCAGAAGCTGTCGAACGAAGGCTCCTGAGCTTTGAAGAAAGAAATGTAATTAATTATCAGGAGGCAAAATAAGTAAAATGCATAACATAAATTGTTTCATGACATGAAAAATGTTGAACTTGGCTGTAATTGCTGGTCACCAACTTGGGCAGGGTAAGAAGATTTTTTTTTTTTTAATGGAAAAACTAACTTCATGAACAATTGTACCGATGAAAGTTAGTCCACAATGTTCCCAAAGTACTTAAAAAAAATTTTCAGCATGCTTATTTTAATTTCAGGATTTCAATCAAAGCAGAACCCCAAAAGAGCAAACCCCTAACCTTGGCAGTGCTAATTCTTGCCTCTGTTAACCTTCATCTTCGATTGTACTATCTTTAAATTAATGGTCTCATTTCACCTCAACTGCTTCATTATCATATAATTCCTTATTGGACTCATTACAACACACAAAATATGTATTACAGGAAACCAAAATTAAATGATGAAGTCATACACTTATTTTTCCTACAAATGAAGGCTTACACCATGCATAAACAAACTACTTTCACAACAATCTAATGATCCGAATCAAACTCCAGAAACAAATTTACTGAATATAATCTCATTTTCATGACTCACTTGCAGGTTCTGAAAGCTTTGCTTAGTTGTGCCAAGGCTTCTTTCTGAGTTGACATTGCCTCCAGTTCCGCCCAACTCCCCTTTATAACTTCATAGCAATTCAAGCTTACATCCTGAATGGCAATGTCAGTTTAGTTATAGAGGAGAATTGAAGAACGCAAAGAAATGTAAACTTCAAGCACAGACTCATCACTATTTGAGAACTAAAGATAACCTTGAAATCCTGGGAAACAGCATCATAGAAGCTTGACCATGGGATTATCTTATCAAAGTGCAATACAGGGGCTGAAGAGGCCAAGGCACCAAGTGCTATATGAGGGTACTTAAGTCTAAACCATGCTGCCAGCACTGCAAGAAAGAGAGAAATTTTTCCTAATGATAAGAAAATGATGGTAAAAAGAAACAGCAATTCAACCCTTTTTCTGATAAATTACTTCCCAGCTTGTCAGTATCAGACATTCACAATAATTATGTATAGGTGTTTCTTTAATGAAAGAAGTTCCTTGAAATTCTTTACTGTGATAAGCAGGTAGCACTCAACGAGAAGGAAAAGGATGTTCTTTGCTATTTTCTAATAGTAGGCATTATAGTCATGCTCATATTAATCCATACATCACAGCAATAACTTCATTTTCTAAGAAAATGAAGGGCTATAGCCTATATAAGGTTTGTAAACTTACTTCCTCCATAAGACCCACCAAAGACCACGACAGGGGATGCTTCAGATGACAGATTCTGCTTCAAGCTCCTTATCAGAACTGCAAAATCAGCCAAGGCTTGCTGTGAATTCAAGTACCCCAAGGTCTTTGCTGACTGATACGATTCTTTCCCAAATGGCATTGACTCCCCATAGAATCTATGCTGAAAAATCCCAACAAAAACAAACCCATTACAATAAGTTAGCAAAAAATTCATATTTTTGAAAAATACATGTGTTTTAGAATAAGCTTTCAGTTTCGGAAGAACACCCATAGAGTAACAGTAGACCAATGTATTTCTCGTGTTCTTAAGAACGCCAAGAAACTATTTCTAGTGCTGTGGGTTAGTTCCAGGTCCCAAACAAACTTTTTTTATTAACTCAAATAATAGAATCCCGAGAAAATGATTTTACAAACATTACTTCAATGAAGACAAGGAGAGCTTTGAACTTCGGAGCAATGTCAAGCATGAACCCCGTGTTAGCAGCAAACCACTCAATGTCTCCTTCATTGCCAGTGTAGACAAAGATAGGAGCGCCTTTAGTCCAGTAATGACTGTTGATTAGGTACTTTTGGTAGAATATTTTGGAGCCCTTTGGCCGGAAAGTGAAGTGGTCTAGAGTCTGAGGGAAGTAATGAGTCTTGAATGGAAGCTTTGGTTTTGGGTTCTTGGATTGTTTGATCAAAGACTGATAGGCAGCTCCAGTGAAAAATGTTGGCAACGAATTGGCTAGTGTTGCAGAAAAAGTGATAAAGAAGAGGAAGAAAAGAGATAGACAAGGAGCCATTGTCTCACAGGAAGCAACTTACTGTTTCTGGGCTTCTGCTACTTGGCTTTTAAACTGATCAACTCTTTTGTAAGTTAGAGCGGTTGGGGAAGGTAAAAGTTAAAAAAAAAGAGTTCATGACACTTTGTACCTAGATTGTTATGGACAATGAAGCGTGCTTGAATAGCTCTAATTTGTCAGCTAGCTGCCAACTGCCAGGTGAGACTAAGAACAACAGATTGTCTTAAAAAAAGCAACAACCAGGTCATAAAAAAAAGGAAAAAAAAAAAACAGATACAAGAAAATACCTTGTTCTAATTCAGGTGATGTGATGGAAAAATCCTAACGCAGACCTCGGAAAGGCCCAGAAGAACAGGATGCTAATTTCCATACGATGCAAGTATTATCTGTATTTCCCCATCACACTTCAATGAACAAAAAGCATACCCAGGTTTCATGATCTGACAATAATCCAAGAGTAAATGCAACAGGTTGGAGACATGAAGTAAGGTTTAATCATCAGAATTTAGATAATTGGCAGATTTAATAATCAGAAACAGTAAGAAGTTGGTAGTTTCAGTGTTGACATCAAAGAGTTAGGCCTGGAATTGACCCATGGGAAACTACTACTTGGGTCCAGGACTAATAAAGCATCTGTTTACTTTGCTACAGCATCAAGAGAAAACATGAATGCCCTCACTTCACCCCACTGAGCACATTGGCTTGGACCAATATCATAATTTGCCAGATCATGTCTCTGGAATCAACATTTTTCATTGTAATTATGATGGAGGATTATCTGTTGTTATGATAAACCAAGTCCCTCTTTTGTAAAAAGGAAAATCTAGGACAGAAACAAATGACTGCAACTGCTAGGCTGGGGCTAACAGGATCACTGCCCTCAGCCTGAAAAGCTTGTCCAGTGGGATTTTTGACAAGAATAGAAGTAAAGTAGTAGTAAGATAAAGAATTAAAGACCGACCCAACAGTATCTCGGTTTTTGTTTTTCCAGCTAAATAAGAGAGAGTGAAGTTCGGCAAGCAGAATAAATATTATCAATACTATTGTTTTCACTTTTCAGTATGCTCAAATTCAATTAATGACTTTTAGTTGGATTCTAACTTTCTTGTTTTTAAGAGCTTCAACTTGGGTGGTTCATAATATTTATAGAGGTTAGATATAAAACAATAATCATAGCATCTAGGATTGATTTCTTATAAGATGCACCAAAAAAAGATTCAACTCTAGCTTGCCCCCGAACCACCCTATTGACTCAAGTTAATAATAGTTGTTGTAACAGTGATGAATGAAAATGTCACATGGCCACTCACCTGCATTTCTTTCCATCCAATGAAAGCAATGCATGATTAACACAGCTACCTTGTCTGTATTATAGAAATAGGACCCATCAATCACTGTTTTAAAGCAGATTATTGTGCAACCATTATGTATATGTTCCAACTGTCCTTTCTCTCAATTAATGGTTTTTTCTGTTCTTTTCCATTCTTTCTGAGCTCCTTACTTGATCATATGCTCCTTAGGAAATCAAGTCTAGCTATTAATCCAGGAACCAAATATCAAAATTTCACTTGGCACCCTACTTAAGATTAAGAATTGAATAACAAATTAACAACTAATCCAATTATTTTCTTTTCTTGCAATTGCTAGTTGCTACTCACTATTTCTTCTAGCAATATAATAGTAAGAAAGTAATTTGTTATGCAACAAAATGGAAAAAGCCTTTTCTCAGCTGTTTCTATTTTCCTTAATCTGTTATGCAAATCTGGCTATTAACTTTGAGATTCTATGGTATAAACTATATATACCAAGATTCAATGGAACTGTTCCCTTAAAAAGCGCCACAAGCTCCCATAAGAATGTGGCAGTTTGATTTGTTTAACCATTCAAACATACACATTTCAAGATACATAGTCTCCCACGTCTTACTTAAGCATCTCCACTGCCCCAAGAAATTCTGTATGTAGTGAAAGTGAAACCTCCATAAAAGCCGGTAAAATTTTGTAAAAAGGATATGCAAGTAGTGAAGAATTCGATATCAAAAGGTAAATGGGACAGTGGACTGAGATAGCTTCATTCCCATCAAGATTTCAGCCCAGCCCAAATAAGGAATGAACACAAGGGCTACATACAATTTAAAAGAAGATGGAACTATGAATGTGCCGAATGAGACTTGGTCTGGTGGCAAGAGAGCATACAACGAGGGCAGTGACTTCAGGGCAGACCCCAGCAGCAGTAAGGCCTAAAGGCCAAGCAGAAGTTAAGTTCTATGTAGGCTGTACCTCGTTTCCTGCCCATCATTCCAGCTGTTGGAGATTATTGGGTTTTAGATGTACTAGATGATTACTAATTTGCCGTGATTGGCCTTGGCCAGCCTAGCAGGCAGTATATTTGGGTATGTCCTCTCTCAAAATCTTTGTATATACCGGTATTTTTATGTAATGAAAAATTTTGTATGGAAGTAGTGGGAGGATTCTCGAAATGGGTTATTTGGCCAATGAGCTGGATTTCACTTTGATTTTGATTCTCCTCTCAGTCTGTTTCTTTGTGTTGCTTTTTGTAGATATTATGCAGGGAGAATCATATTGATGATGGGATATACAACCAGTTGGTGCAGCAGATGCCTAAAGATGAGGGGTCTGACGTTAGCAAGCTGCAGAAGACGCGACAAAGTGAGCAAGTGACCCCCCACCACGTCCAGGAGGAGATAAAACCACCCCTGAGTACACCAATGGCATTTGGTGGATGGATTACATCCATCTTGCAAAGTATGAACTCATTACTCATATATCATAATCTATTCTAGGTTCTAAAAAGTAACTATTACCATGCGATAAAAACCTAACTGATATACGTAGTTAACGTTTAAATATTATATACATAACTTGAAATTCTTACAATAAGTAATTTGTAAGTTTAGAAAATTTACAGATAATAATTCAATAAATTCATAAATTTTAATGATGAATTCACAGTTTACTTTAAGCTTGAATATTGAATAACTTCTTCTACTTTCACGTACCAAAATATTCCTAGCTGATGAGGTTCAGGCTGCACCCGGCCAAGATTTCTCAATTTTGAGTAGAAATTTGCTAGACATGTTTAGGATATTCTTTGAAACAATGCCATTTCCTTTCTGGTGAGATAGGATAGCAAGAATAACAAATAATCAAGTCCTTCAACTCTATTACAGAAATTTCATTAGGATTTGGTCAGATGACTCATGTCCCTCTCCTAGCCATAGCCATGGGCCAAAAGCGCTGCCAAGATTATGCATGCAAGCCCTTTGTAAAGATTTTGTCTTAACCTAATCCAACCCAAATTTAAATTTGGGCTTATTAGTGAGCTTAAGAAAGTCCATTGCAAGCCAGGACATGAACAGTTCTACCTGGAATTGAGTTCTGAAAAAGCCCAAAGGTTCTGCTAACTGTCTTTTATAGTTTCAAGCAATGTTTGAGTGCCAATTTGAATCTGTCACAAGGTGAAGATAAGCTAAGAAATTGACTCATTGGACTATTCTTACTTCCTACTATTTTTTTTCAGTGTTTTCTTTTTCTTCCTCCTTAAGTTTGCTTCTTTCCAATCTTACTATCAGAAAAATCACGTGATCCAAAACAGTTCTCACTTTCAATAAATGGTTCAGAAGCTTCGATGTGCATCTGGTAGTTTCAAGCTTCTATAATTCATACGTACACATGTAAGGCCCTTAGTCCTCCACGTTCCACAAGATCATTGTTAATTTGGTGTGTACCAAATATTTTTTTCCCTATATTACCATATCCAGAATCAACGAAAAGCAGATTACAAACTCTCTTACAGCCCAAACAAAATCTCTCCTCTTACAATCCAAACAAGAACCCAAAACAATGTCTAAAAAAACAATGAACGTGGTGAAGAATTTGGACCTCAACCGGTACAAGGGAAGGTGGTACGAGATCGCTTCATTCCCATCAAGTTTTCAGCCTAGGAATGGGGTGAACACAAGGGCTACTTACACTTTGAATGAAGATGGAACAGTGCATGTGCTCAATGAGACTTTTACCGATGGCAAAAGAGTGTCCATAGAAGGCTCTGCCTACAAGGCTGATCCCAAGAGTGATGAGGCAAAGCTGAAAGTGAAATTCTATGTTCCTCCTTTCTTGCCCATCATTCCTGTTGTTGGTGATTACTGGGTTTTGTTCATTGATGATGATTATCAGTATGCTCTCATTGGTGAGCCTAGCAGAAAGTATCTTTGGGTATGTCTTTTACCCTCTCAATCTCATTTTTGGTGTTCAAAGTTCTAAGAAGCTCAAACCCTGTCAAACCCAGAAGTGGATTTCATTTATGTAAATGTCCTATTATTAGCTTCAACGGTTATTGTTGCATTAACTGATGATTGGTTCTGTTGGAATATTTATGGGTTATGTTTGTAGATATTATGCAGACAGACGCATTTGGATGATGAAATCTACAACCAGCTGGAGCAGAGGGCCAAAGATGAGGGCTATGATGTGAGCAAACTGCACAAGACTCCACAAAGCGATCCTCCGCCAGGAGAGGACACCCCCAAGGACACCAAAGGGATATGGTGGATCAAATCCCTCTTTGGAAAATAAGAATCTGGATCATAATCTACGCATGATTTAGTAGAAGTAAACATAAAGACTGGATCGAAATCCAGTTTGTAGGATAAAGTCAATTCCCGTCTTTTGTTTGTTCTGTAAAGAAACTGGTGCACGACTGTAAGTGTCTGTTTTCATCCCTGAACTACATTCTGATGGCTTGAAGCCATGAACTTATTTAGCAGTTTGCAAGTTTGCTTTGGTGTGTACGGTGAAACATGATGAATGCATTAATTGGTTTCTGGAATCCAATGAATAATGATGAATAGTATATGAATATTGAGGGACCAGCCTCAATCTCATCCCTTCTCTGATGTGACAGCGTGCTTATCCATATTATAAAATGCAAGATGGAGAGCTTATAATATTCTGATTTGTGGCAACCAATATTCTACTAAAATTTCACGCACTTAACGTGTAAGAAAACGTAATCCCATTTGTCTTTTTCAACCAAACAGTCTTCATTTTTCGGTGTATCAGAGATAGGACTGCGTTAGAGCATTAGCAGAGACAAGTGTCTCTGGTTGAGAAGCATGATCCCGCTTGCTTGCCAGGGTGGAGATTGCATTGCTTGCCCGCTAGCAATGGCCCGCGCGAAGGTGCTAGGAGTCTGCAGTGGTCCATCGAGGTGGCCGGGGCGTTCGGTTTGGGTTTCAATTTTCAAATGCATCAAACTGGTTTATCCCTTGCGTGGGCGAAAGAATGATGAATTCACCCAATCAACCAAAAGTTGATTGATCTTAAAATTTCGAAGTTTGGGTACCGGATGATTTAATCTGTCAAACTCCAAATCCCACTCGGTTGTAAAATATCCATCAAATAACATAATATGAAATTAAAATTTAATAAATATTAAATAAAATTATATTTAATATATTATCACGATTTTTTTTTTCATATTTTCCAAACGCCAAATCTACCGTATTCTTTAGTGTACCAAACCTAAGCCCCGATCAAATTGGGCCTTGGAAGAGTAAAATCTCTTAGAATCTTCCAAATACGACTATAACGAAGAATGGTAGAACAAAAAGGGATTTTAGCAAACAAGCAGAGACAAATTATATCATCATAACAGAAGAATAGCAATCGCCCAGAGGCAAGGAATAGGATTTACTTACTATTCGTCAGAAGTCACGCACACGTGATTATATGGTATTAAAATAAGAAAATCTTGCTGTAAACATTTTGGTTTCCCTTCCCTTTTCATCTGAAAGACGCAACATGCCCAGAAAGAGAGAGCCATGGAATTCTATCAAGCAAACAATTTTTTAGATAAACCATATAAACAAAGTACAGTCACCATCAGCTTCAGAAGCTAAAACAAGTGAATGCCATCACAACATCGCTGCTTTCTCCAGAAGTCTTACAGGATGGTACAACATTGATTGGTTTTCTTAGCTTGCTTGTAGAACATCTGTTTCGATAACCAAAATCAGGTTCAATGTTAGCATCAACATGCTGTTGTTCAACTGAATTCAGATGATAATGACAAAACTCAGTCACATGCCCACTGTATTCAGTACCATTTGAAGACAAATTATCATAATAGCAATTTACCGTGTAGTAAAGACAATAAAAAAAGTTCTAAATGGACTCAGAAAGAAAAAGTGGGGACAAAGTAAAACCAATACTAGAAAGGACAACTACTAACAAACAGGACAAAATGGAAAGAAACATAGGTCTTGCAAAGCAGAGTTAGATGCACATGCAAATTGATGAATGCATATGGGATTAAGTCTTGCGTGTGTACCTGAGATGCCGCACTCAGGTCTGAACTCTTCTCAACTAAACTGTCTAGCCTCTCACCTCGTGCAAGCACGCTATCAATAGTTTTATGCTGCATCAAACAATAATCATTTCAATGAATGCAAGAAATATAAATAATCAATCAAATGCTAACACACCATAATTCTTTCAACAATCTACCTTCAAGTTACATTTTTAACAACAAAAGTTGACAGAAAATTACAAGACGTGAAGAAAATACATGGAAAGAGTTCAAGCATAACTAAATGAACAGATGGCACTGATTAATTGCTTGATGTCCTGAACATATCAAACTATAAAACAATCTGTTGATAGTTCTGTAATTAATTCCACAAGGAATCACTTCAGACCATTAGAAATATTTGCAAGTGTAAGCCAATTTGAACTAACCACATGCAAAGAATGGAGCCTAAGAACACTTCAGTGGGCAGTAACCATGGACCTTTTCCTCTTATCTATACAGCACTAGGCAGTTGATATGACCTAAACTGAATATTTCACAACACCTTTCTTTCCCTCAAAGATAATACACTATAAGCATAACATCAACAAACCCAGTTTGGCACTTTTCCACTCATTTCCCTGATAACAGAAAATGAAGCAGGAACAACTCAAGAAACCAATAGAATTGCAAATTGTACTCCTATCATCAAACCAAAAAAATCACAACCAGTTTCCGTAACATCACTCCTAGTTATAGAACACCCATGATGGCCTTAAATAGTTTGCTATTTATAAACAAATCTTTCTATAAATGTTATCATTGTATCACAACATTAAAGCAAAAACAATTTCAATCTAAAGCATGTCTTTTGCATGTTACATAATCAACAATCAATACAAGTATGAATTGTCAACAAAATGATAATCTGAAGCTGAAGATTCCATGCTATGATATCCGAAAGCTAAAGGGAAAGCATACAAAATTATCAAATCCATGCAACAACAGCAAAATACTTACAAGGATGATTTTAGTTTCATCCAACTCCCTTTGAATTTTCAGTAATTTATCCGCCTCTGCAGGGTCCTGAAGGTGGAAGAGGGTTAGAAAAGGTTTTTCATAAAAACTACTCTAAAGCTCCAAGTAATATCATTTCTAAATAACTTCTGAGATGAATTTGAAAAGTATAACTCCACATAACACATTAAAACTACAGCAGACGCATATGAGAAAGAAAACAGATACCTGAAATTTGGTCAAAGCATCATTCAAATATGGCCAAGGTTGAGTGCTATCCGCTTGCACAGTTCTCCATGATTCCCCAAAATTTTTCTGATATTCATCTAGCACCTACCAAACATCATCATTAGAAATTTATCAAAGAAACGATAGAAAATACAAACTGAAAGAAAACTTTCACACATCAAATCAAAGAACAATTAAAAAAAAAAGATGCATACCAAATGCGATGATATGTGACCCACAGAATCTTAACATAATCTTAACATAATCTTACACTCTTAAGGCGCTACACAGACATAATATCTTCCTCCACCCATCCATCTAGTTATCTCTATCGGACGCAAAGCAAAGGCAACAGAATCGCTATCAATCTATCCACAATATGAAAAAGATAACACAAACATATGTACCAAGCAACAAGCATAAACATGAGTAAGTTAAAAGTGAACAAGAAACAAAAAGTAATCATATTTAAAAGAAAATTTTAAATGTTATTGATGCTTTCTGCATAATTTCTTGAAAAATAGCAGTTCATACCAAAACGGAGAAAAAAAGATATTGCAGTCCATATAATGTTGGATGACATTGAAGCATTAAGCAACTCATGAAACAAAGAAAAAAAGAGTTGCACTTAGTTTCCTTTACCTGGTTGAGAAGCGAAAAAGCACTACGAACAGGATAGTGATCATCCATAAATGCCAAGGCACAAAGTCCATTTCTGTTGTAAGCATGTACCTTGTACTCTACATTAACATCACCAAACAGCTAAATTAGAATTTAAAAAAAATACAATCATAATTTTTCATATCCTCCTCATAACAACCAAATCATGTTCTCAAACCTAAAAAGAAACGAAATCCACAAAAATTAAGTGATTCCGTTGTAAGCATGTACCTTGTACTCTACATTAAGAACACCAAACAGCAAAATCAAAATTTAAAAAAAAAAAATACAATCATAATTTTTCATAGCTTCTTCATAATCAAACATATCATACTCTCTAACCTAAAAAAGAAAAAAAATCCACAAAAATAAAAAGGTTATCCATATAAAATCTTTATTAATCTTGAGAAAAAACATTCGAATTATGATTTTCTTTTTACTACTGAAATCGCCTTTAGAACAGATCAAAAAAATTAGCAATCTAATACAAGAGAGAACACAAAAGATCCAAACACGGTGTTATTAATCTAATCGCCACAGATATTAATCATTCGCCAGACAAATACTACCATATAACACAAATTTAAGAAAGTTAATCGGGTTGAACCGAAAGAATGGACCTTCATGCTGAACGGACTGGCGCTGACCGGGAGGGGTACGTTTGGCGACGGTTCGAGAAACGAAGACGAGAAACTCCTTGACGCTTGACCTTTGGAAGTAACCAAAATGGCTGACATCGGTTGCGTTCGCTAGTATTGTCGGATCAGATCCTTCCGGGTTGCACTTCAATACCAACAACGACGTGATCTTCATCTTTCTCTTTCTCTCGCAATTTCCCCCAAAAAAACTTAATAATAATAATAATAATAAATTCTATCTCTTTTTCTCTCTCTCTCTCTCTGCGATCTCTGCGAAAAAATTCTTTTTCTCTGTTTGGTTTCGCGTGTAACAGTGTGTGCCTTTGAGATTCGTCAGAGGAAAGGGAAAGAGCAGGGAGAGTGGGGAATTAGAGTCTGCTGTAATCAGGCCTTTCTTAGATTCGTTGCAATCGCTGAGCTGGCGCGCATTAGATTACGTGCCGACACAAAGAACAAGGCGGTTGCAGGAAGTTTACTAGAGCAGGACCGTTGATTTGTTGGTCCTGGCCGGTTATTGTACTTTTCAAGCTAGACCAGTAAGGTCCAGTTAAAACCCAATCGGCTTAAAACGTTTGGGCTTGACTGGCCTGCTTTGGTGCTACTAGCCCAATGAAACATTTATAATGTATATGGATTTTTTTTATAAGAAATAAAATAAATAAAGAATTCGCTTTTTTAATAAATCGATAACGAAAAATTTTCATTTCACAATTGAAATTAATACATTGACACGCATTTTATTTTTTAATTATATTTTTATTTTCTTAATATAACTTTAAGAGATATTTACTATCCTGTTAATTATATCTTTGAAATCTATAATTTTCAAAATAATTTCTAGTAAATAAAATTAATTAAGAGATAATTATTCAATTAATTTTCTTTGTAGATAATGAAAACTTTCATAATCCTATTAAAATCTATGGGTTATAATTTTGTATAATTAAAAAGAAATTTGATATGGGGGAATAAAAAGATTCATTTTTTTTATTTTTTTATTTTAAAGAAAAGGATGTGTTAGAATGCAATGGATGCTTTTAATTCAACAAGAACCATATTCTCTATATAAAGATTGCAAGTTGTCATTAAGGGGCAACTGGTCAGAAATAACTCCAGTCTTTAAGAAATTCTTTGACATATATCAAATGGGAAAAAAAAAAAAAAAGGAAAAGAAAGAAGTAGTCTCAACTCTGGAAACTGTTATTTAATTACTTTTTAATTCCTCTTCTTCTTTGGTCAAACAAAATCCTTTGTGTTTTGAGTTATGTTAGAAAACCATTTACTTTCAAAATTTTAAGTTATTTCAAATTAAAAAAAAACAATTATTGTCATTTTACAATAAATTTATTATTTTTTATACATGATCGATGAAATTAAAAAAAATACTACGTATAAAATATACTTTAATAAAATATGTGATAATTTTTTATATAGTAATCCCTTTCAAGATGATTTTCCTTTGCAAAATCTCAAAAGCAAACTTTTTAAACATAAATAATAATAATAATAATTATTATTATTATAAACTAAAGGCTTAATTAGATGAGCTAATTAAAGATCATAAACTCATTCCACATATAAATATAACACTTATATATATATATATATATATATATATAAACATTAAAGTGTTAATTAAAATTCTTAATTAATTCTCCATGAAATTTTCCTTTTGTTGTCTAGTCTAGGCTTTAAATAGACATCCTAAAACAAACCAAAAACAAGGTTCGATGCCGGGAGTTTCAAAAAACGGTTAAGCAGTTATGTTGTTAGAGTTGACATCTCCCCGCTTAGGTCATTTGTTGTCCAAAAAGACGGGAACAAAAATAGTAAACAAGCATGAGCCACCTTAAATATAAAAAGGGAGAACTAACGAAGAAAGAAAAACTGGTCTCTAATAAATTCTGACCCATCTATTAATGCGAAAATTTTGAGGGGAGTTACCAAAACAAAACATTAAACCAGTTAATCTCTCCCCACCTCTCTTTGGTTTTTCCTTTTTCTTTTCATTGCATTGCATTGCATTGAATTCCCTTTGAGAGTTTCTTCCATAGTTAATGTGAAACTTGACAGGGGAGTGTTCTTCTTACACGGTTAAGGAATCAAGGTTCAGGTAAGATGTTTTTGTTTTCTTGTTAGAAAACGGTAGACAGTGCTATCCTAAGATATATGTTTGATTTTTTTTTTCTTTCTTGATGATGATGTTTCTGTTGTTATGAAGATTGGGTGTTATTAAGGAAAATCCTGAAGTGCAACCTCCATAGTTGAGATTATGCAACAGGATCTGTCAGATTTCTTTTTTAACAAAAATGTGTTTGAGATCACAAGTTTGATAAAAAAAAAAAAAAGGATGTGTTTTGATTTGTTTCATCATATTATCAATATATGAATTAATGGTATTTATGTATTGGTTCTGTTATATTGGCCATTGAATTAGCTGATAATCTTGTGAACAAATTTGCAGGAAAAATGATCAGGTTTTTGCTTTTGATTTCCCTGTTGATCCATGCATCTTTAGCACAAATACAAGATCAACCTGCCCATCCTCAGAAACCGGGACCTCAACTTGCTCAGCCTCAGGCTCCTGTCAAGAAATGGCTAACTTTGAGCGGTACATAAACTTTTAGAGCTCAATTCATTAGATTAAAACATTTTCCTTCTTACCAAACAATCTTTAGTCCTTTTTTTTCCCTCCTTTTTGAATGAAGTTATGTTTGGTCTCCAGGTGAAGAACCCCTTGTAATTGCTCGCGGTGGATTCTCAGGGCTTTTTCCTGAATCTAGCACATATGCAAATGACATGTCCAATCAATTAAAATTAACAGAGGTAGCTTTGTACTGCGATCTGCAGCTGACACAAGATAGCGTTGCCCTATGCCTGTCAGGTATCAATCTTGAGAATGCAACAAACATTGGACTGGTCTTCCCAGAAGATGCCAAGACCAAAAATGTTAATGGAAAGCAGGTTAAGGGTTGGTTTGCTTTGGATTACCCATCTGAGGTGATAATGAACAATGTGTCATGTAAGTCTCCAACCTTCCTACTTTATTAGCAATATCTTATTCCTCTCTCCAATGGAAGAATGGTGAAGAGAGTAAGATTGGTATGAACTTCCCAATAACTTATGCTTTGTCATGTTCTTTCCCTGGCAGTGGTTCAAAATGTATTGTCTCGAACAAATCTGTTTGATGGTCAACTGCCAGTGTCTACTGTTGAGGATGTCACAGGAGTTAGACCCTCATCGTTCTGGTTGAATGTTCAGGTTTCACATTTCTCTACTCTCCATTTTCATTTTCATCACTACCCTGAGAAAGAAAACATATGAGATTAACTCAACAGCTAAAATGGTCTCCTTAATTTGTCTGTTCTATGTTGCAGTATGATGCTCTCTACACAGAACACAAGCTCAGTGTGTCAGGATATCTTGAAAAGGCTATGAGATTTCTCGGAGCAAATTTCATTTCATCTCCTGAGATTGGTTTCTTGAAGAACATGAACGCAAAGATTAACAGAGCCAGGACAAAGCTCATCTTCAGGTTCCTTGATCCAGATGAAGTTGAACCTACAACCAACCAAACATATAACGCGATATTGAAGGATCTTGCAGCCATCAAGACATTTGCATCTGGAATTCTTGTGCCCAAGAATTACATATGGCCTGTTCGTACAGACAAGTACTTGGGAAATCCTACTACTCTTGTGGTTGATGCTCACAAGCTTGGCTTAGAAGTATATGCTTCTGGTTTTGCAAATGACATGCCAGGAAGTTACAATTACAGTTATGATCCAACTTCTGAATACTTGCAGTTCATCGATAATCCCCAGTTCTCTGTTGATGGATTGCTTACAGATTTCTCCCCTACAGCTTCAACAACCATTGGTGAGCTTATTAACAGCTGTCTCGCTATGCCATTTTTCGATTTTCATCACAATTATTATAAACATATCAAAGAAAAACCTGTCAACAGTGAAAACAAATTGAACAAATATATCATGAATATAAGCCTACATACACTATTTGAGGTTGTGATTAACCCCTGCAAATGGTCTTTTTGATGCAGCATGCTTTGCACATAATGAAAACGCCAAGCCTAAGAAAGGTAAATGCTAAGCTTGAATCCTTCAAACAAGTTCTCTTTCTATAACCTTCAAAGAGTACACCATACAGTACCATACCTTCGTAGATGCTTGAGCTAATGTTTGCCTGTGATATGTGCCTTTACAGGGAAAGCTTTGATTATAACTCACAATGGGGCAAGTGCAATGTATCCCGGTTGCACTGATCTCGCTTATGAGCAAGCAGTAAATGATGGAGCTGATATAATAGATTGCTCAGTCCAGATGACAAAAGATGGAGTAGCATTTTGTTTAGATACAGCCGATCTGACAGGAGCTACTACTGCATTGCCTGCTTTCTTGTCTCGCTCTTCCTCCATTCCTGAAATTCAAAAGGATAAGGGAATTTTTTCATTTGATCTTACATGGAGTGAAATGCAGACCTTGAAACGTAAACTTCTTAAACAAATTTGCTACCTACAGTCTTAGAAATTCGATTCTATGATCTTTTAGCATTCTCACTAATGGTATCCAGCTGTCATTCTTCAGCTCAAATTGTTAGCCCTTTTCAACAAAAAGGTGGCATCCTAAGGAACCCTGAAGCCAAGAACAAGGGAAAATTCATGACACTAGCTGACTTTTTGGAGTTTGCTAAGGCAAAGGCAGTTTCTGGAATTTTGATCAACATAGAAGTAAGAACTTTTATTCTTTCTTACATCAATCATGCCGGCTTTCATTCTTAATCTCTGAAGCAAAATCCTGACACTTATGCCTCTTCAGAATGCTGCTTACCTAGCATCAAACAAGGGTCTTGACATGGTAGATTCTGTTACCAAAGCCTTGAGTAATGCAACCTTCGACAAACAACAAACTCAACAAGTCTTCATCCAGTCAGACGACAGTTCAGTCCTGTCCAAGTTTCAAGGTGTCCCAGCTTACAAAAGATTTTTATTGATTGAAAAGGTGATAGGTGATGCGCCTAAACCGTCAGTGGATGAAATCAAGAAGTATGCTGATGGAGTTGTTGTCACTAGATCTTCCCTGATTTCAATTGAAGATTTCTTTGCTAAGGCTCAAACAAATGTTCTGGGAGAAATGCACGCTGCAAATATCTCAGTATTCGTCGCTGTTTTCAAAAATGAATTTGTTGCACTTCCATTTGATTTCTATGCGGATCCTATGGTGGAGCTTGCTACCTACGTTGCAGCACTAGAAATTGATGGGGTTATAACAGAGTTCCCTGCAACAGCAAGCAAATATATGAGTGAGTGCTTCCACCATGCTATATTGTTCATGTCAAAAGTTACTGAAAGATTTTTCATGACAAGTACTGATTTTATCATAACCATGCAATCTAACAAGTGCTACAACTTTGTTTTGGTGCTGCAGGGAGCCCTTGTGTGGATCTCAATGGAGAAATTGCCGTCTTACCAATTGAACCTGGTGCACTGCTTAAGCAAGCTTCTGCCGGGGCAGAGGCACCATCAGCTAATCCCCCCAATCCGCCGCTTGAGATTAAAGATGTTGTTGACCCTCCACTGCCTCCAGTAGCCAATGTCTCATCATCTACAGGTCCACCAGGTTCCCCTGGTGCACCTGCACCTTCTTCTTCTAGTGGCATGGCAATCACTGCCAATTTTGGTCTTTGTCTAGCAGCAATCATGGCGCTTGCCTTCTTCTCTCTGGGAAATTGACTATTAACCCTTAAAACCTGATTTCTTTTTCCCTACAGTTATCCTACATCATAATATTTCATTATTTATTTCTGGGTTTCTGAACTTAATATCTCATGGCGTGTACCATATCGAACAACTGGTATAACTTCATATTTCATGATTTATAGTTTTGCTTTGATGGTGGAACAAATATAAACTTCCGATAACCAGCCAACCGGCAATTGCAGTATGATTGTAAAATCTTACTATGAAAATTCATTCTTCGCTAGAGAAATTACAATTCTGGATCACAGCCAGAATCATCTAACTGATCCACAATAATTAGACAATTAGATTATAATAAAGATTCCCATTAAAACATGCCACTGGGAATCCTGCACCAACCAAGAAAACTCATCCAAACAAACTAAGCACGGAACCTGGAGAAAAAAGAAAATGGGGTTAGAGAAAGGGAGGCTCAGATTCGCCTTTTGTCAGACAGGTAAAGGAAAACGGCCTGTGGCTGCAACAAACAGAGTTTTTGCCCCGCCAAGCTACGGCCTTTATCCTCAAAGCCTGAGCTTTTAAAGCAAAAAAGAAGTCATCATAGCCTCATCCCATTCGTTTTTAGAGAAGAAGAAGAAGAAGAAGAAGAAGAAGAAGAGAAGAAACAATAGTACAGAAACAGAAGCAGAAGACGATAGCGAGGAATTGTGATGATGATGATGATGATGATGATGATGATGGAGAGACAGAGAAAGAGAGAGACAGGGAGTTTCCTTGTGTGTTCGAGTGTAAGGGCTGTTGTGGATAAGCGTGCGCCATTGAAATCATAGGCTCCGCTATCAACCAGAGGAGAGGGGGCAACCACCCTTAAGAAACCGTCCCACCCCCCTGAGAGCAAAGCCTCATTCTTAAACTAATGAGCGGTTGCAAAGTGCAAACCCTAGGCCATCTCTGTCTCTGCCCTTATTTATGTTGCTCCTGTTTTTGCTTTATTCCATATTTGTCCTTCTACCCCTCTTTCCATGAGAAGGTGAAAGACAAAAAAGAAAGTGATAATCTAGTCATTTCGGAACAATAAGAAGGTGATTGTCTCCGGCTCGCTTATCTTAATTCTTTGGTATAAAAGATATAAGGTAAGTTATTTATCTTATTTTATTTATTTTATATTATATTATTTATGTACATTCAATTTTTTTTATAAATGTATTATTATTATTTAACGATTTTTTATTTAACTGGTTTGTAAGAAATTAAGAATCAGTTATTTAAAGCTATGCAAGTAATTAGAAAGTGAGAAGATCCTAATATTAGTTACTTTGTGAGAATTGTTGCAGAAAAAAAATATAAATGACTTCAATGATGTATTTAAATTCATCATAATTAACAATAAAAAGCTTAGCCTAATAATTATTAATAAAATTAGATTTAAGATTCAAATCTCTTTTTTTTATGTATCTTTGTATAAAAAAAAAAAAGATGATCGTCATAGAAAAAGAGACATGCAAAATTTCTTCGACATAAGATTGGAATTCTCACATTTTAGATTGCATCACCTTAAACTCAAGTTTCTAATTTTAACAAAATAACCAAACAAAAACCATAAAACAATAATATTGCATTTATAAAGCGAATTAAACGCATATAAATAATATCGTTATATAAAATAAGCTTAATAGCCAAATATACTATTAACTTTTTGTATAAAATATTTATAATAAGTTTTCAACATTTTAAAATCAATCCATAAACTTTTATTTTATTGTAAATAAACTCATAACCTTTCAAAATAATACAATTAAATATAAATCTAATAAATGACAATAACTTTGGTTTGTTTTGCACACGTTGCATGCAACATATAACTCATAAAATTATCCACATCAGTTACCATAAATATGCATTTAGACATCAAATTAATGTTTAGTTTGGATCTCACTGGTACAGTGAGATCAATTGTGAATAGTTTGATGAGAAAAAAAATATAAATTATTTTTTTACTTTTAATTTAAATTTTTTATTATTTTATTAAAAAGTAAATATTTTTAATGATTTTTTTTTATTTTATCATAATTAATCCCACTATCTATCTAAACCAATAAAAAAAATGGCAATTGAAACTGATAATAACAATATTCAATAATAACTGAAATCACACTCAAACATGCACATTTATAGTATACATATACATACATAAATATATATATATATATTTAGATTAGAGCACTCAAGTTGAGCAGTTGTCAACCATGGCCATGAATATGATATTAAAAGCTATTTAAGAAGGCCTCTGCTTATGTTGCAAAGAGAGTGGGAGTGAGACGAGTAATCGGAACACACTCCAAATCTCGGGCTCTGGGAGCTGTAAGTCCAGGCCGCTCAGTCATGTCAACAACGCCACCAGTATTTGGCGTAGCCACCTTCCAATCAAAGCACTGAATCATGGCTGCCAGAGTAGTCGGCATCTCCTGCATCGCTAAGGAAATACCAGGGCAGCCCCTCCTCCCTGTACCAAAAGGCAACAGCTGATAATGGAAGCCTTTAACGTCTATAAGCCCTGAATTATCATCGGCTTCATTGGATTTCAAGAACCTCTCAGGCTGAAATTTGAACGGATCCTTCCACACCGTAGGATCCCTTCCTATAGCCCAGATGTTTACGAACAACAAAGAGTTAGCGGGGATTGTGTATCCGTTAATTTTGCATTCCTGAATTGATTTTCTGCTGATCATTGGGATTGGAGGGTGAAGCCGAAATGTTTCTTTAATTATGGCTTGGAGGTATTGAAGATGAGGACTGTCAGATTCTTCTGCCAACCTGTTTTTTCCCACAACTTCATCAATTTCTTTTTGAGCTTTTCTTAGCACATTCGGGTGATTGATCAGCTCTGCCAAAGCCCATTCAAGCGCAATCGCCGTTGTATCTGTAGCAGCTGTCAAAAAGTCCTACACAACTCACACGTATAGTAAACATCATGTTGTCGACCAAAGACATCGTAAAATAATAATAATAATAATAATAATAATAATAAACATCAATCAAATCAAAATTTGAAATTATAATGTTCTAATAAAAAATTTGAGCTAACAATTTTTATTGTTAACTACCTAAACATATATATATATATATATATATATATATATATATATGGTAATAAATATAAATTTAATATAAATAATTTTAAAATATATTAAAAATATTATAAACATAAATATAAAATTAATATCAATAAATTTAAATATATGATAATTTTATTATAAGATATGTTTATATTTATTATCATATTTTTAAATATTTTTAATCTATTCTAAAATTAAAAATATTAAATTTATATTTATTATCATGTATTTTAATTAAATTTACATTAATATTAAAAATTCTGACATCACTGTAAAAACGACATAATCCAAAGATGGATTTAAGGTGGGGACAGCTGCACCCACTTAAATCCTTTTAATTTATTTTTATTTATTAGTAATAACAAAAATTTTATTGATTTTTGTATTTGCCCCAACTAAAATCTCAAAAAAAAAAAAGAATTATTTGTTAGGAATCAAACAATTAAGAAAAAACTTATAGAGAGGAATGCTAATTAATTTAGTGTAAATAATGAAGTAAGTTTTCTATAAGAAAAACTAAATATATTTTTTAAAATTTTTCCTGTCATAATTTGATCAAGTAAACCATATTTGGTAATTTGATTTTTTTTTTTTATTTAAACACTTGCTTTAGATTAATTTCGATATAATGATAAAAAAATTCAATATTTTATGAAATTATCAATTTTGTTTTAATTCTTTGATGTTATTTTATACATTTATTACTTTTATATATAATAATCATATCCCACAAGTGAATTTGATAACTCTTTGAACTTTCGATAAAAAATTATTTTTAAAACAATTATAAATGAAAATTGTCAAAAAAAATTTCTTGTAAACAGTTTTTATATAAAAATTATCTTTAATACGTTTTGTTTTCAATCACTATATAAATATTTGATTAATTTACATTTCTAACAATATTGAAACTACACATTAATAAAAATTAATTTTAAGTTAAAATAATTTTTAATTAAATATTACTTAAAGAATCTGTCCATGTGACTATAAATATTGGATCCGTCTTTATCAAAATAGACGGCTTTGTGGTGGACTGACTTAAAGCTATACTATCGAAACATCAAATATAAACCCCATGAGCATTAACAACAATATGCTGTGTTGAAATTTGTTGTTACTCGAAGAGACGAAAAGTTAAAGCTGGATGCGCCAGAGATACTAACCAAGATTAAGGCTTTGATGTGATTTCTTGTTAACTGCATCTCCGACTGATCATCCTCCATTACATCAAGCATCATATCCAGAAAATCCTTAACCTCATCGTCTCCTTTCGTTTTCTTGTTTTTTCTTGCTTCCTCTCGATCTCTTATAATACTCTCCAACAATGCATCGTACCTTCTATGAGTGTCCTCGAATCTCTTCCGGAATCCCTGCAAATCCAAGTTCTTGCAAAACCAAATGATGTCGGAGACGTTGAATTCCCCGAAGATCTCGGTCACTTCTCGCACTAGAGTTCTAACTCCGTCGGCCTGGTTTCCGGTCCCCGAGCACCTCATGCTCAGCATCATTTGTGATATAATGTTATTGGTTAGTTTCAACAGCTCTTGAGTTACGTTCACAGTTTCACCTGCTTTAGACTTTTCAAGAAGAAAGCTTATAAAATAGTGTAATTCCTCGGTTCGAACGGGAAGAAACTGGCCAAGTGTTCTGTTTCCTAGCAGCTCAAAAGTGCTCAACTTTTTTATGAATTTCCAGTAAGGACCGTAAGGTGCAAAAGCGAAGGAACAGTTGTAGGTAAGGTGGTCAATAGCAGCGGTGTGTTTGCGGGCAGAGAAGGTGAGCTCGTAAGTTTTCAGAAGCTCTTTCGCAAGCTCTGGGTTAGAAGCAACAACACACTCGACAGAGCCAAGACGGAGATACATCAAGGGGCCATGGATGGAGGAGAGTTTGTGAAAAGTTTGATGAAGTAAGGGGCTGAGGAGGTGAAGGTGGCCGATGACTGGTAGCGCAATTGGCCCCGGGGGAAGCTTGCGACGGTTTTTGATCCAAATCGTGGCCTTAACTATTAGAAATGAAACAACGAAGAGGGCAGCATATGACATTAATAGGAGATTCATGGTCACACAACTGTTTGAAATTAAGACTGAAAGAAAAGTCTTTGATTATTAAATTGGCTTAAGAAGGAGCACTGATCATCTTCTATTTATTTAGACTAGGCTGATGCCGGCTCAATGATAGTTGATTACGGTTAGTAAGTTGCATAAAAAATATAATACACGTTGGTGTGGCCACGTTCCGGCTCTCTCCGATGAACGCGCTCCCCGACCCTTTTTTATAGCCACGTCGGCCGCTTTGGTTTTCAGTACACTGTTTGCGCGGCATTTTACGGTTTTGTTTTTTTTTTTTTTTTTTTCCTTTTGTTGCTGACTTGCAGTTTCAGAAAAAAAAAAAAAAAAAAAAAATTTCCGTTCAGTGTTGTAATTTTCCTGGGTCGTCTTTGTTCATTATTATGTGCTGGGACCCACTGATTATATGTCAAAATAAGACTCTTGCTTCGTCAATAAAACTTCGAAGAAAATGTTGAAACACGACGGCCGGTTGGCTTCGGTGTTAAATGTTTCTATTGACAAAAAAATGTAACGAGGAATTATCAAACAAATTTTAAATATTGTATAATAAAAGTATTAATTGATATGAACTAAACTTTATTAATTTTTAATTATTTTATAAATATAATAAATATATTATAAATTTCATTATATATAATTTTTTTCACTAAATTTAACTCAATGCTATAGCTATAAGTGCATTAAAAAAACATATCATTGTCTCCATCGTTATTTTTATTTTTATTATACAACTAAATAGAAGTGTAGTTATTGCAAGTATTTTATAAAATAACAACTGCGGATTTGGATATCAAATGCTTTCAAATGACAAAAAGTGTTATTACGATATATTACCAAACATTGACGATATGATAAGTCTGGCTGATACCAAACTTTCTAGAAGGGGACCGGAAATTTAAAAATAATATATATATATATGACGCAATAAATACGCACTGAAGATACAATAGGATTAGAGCCCTTTAGCTTTTACTAGGGTATTGGAGACGTAAAATTATCCCTTCAACTCTCTTTTTTTAATATATTTTTTTACTTTTGTTAAATTTTATTTAAATTAATTTTAAAAATAGTAAAATATTTATAAAAATAAAATTTAAATATTTAATAATAAATATAATGATTGACATAAATTAAATTTTATTAATTTTTTTAATATAATTTTCTCTTCACTAAATTTACCATATTGTTAACATTATAATTATATCCGAATACATATCACTTTTTTTGCTATTCAATTTTACCATTAAAGTAACAAATCTAAGACAGATAGTTATTGCAAGTGTTTTATAAAATAACAACTGCTGATTTTGGTATTAAATGGTTTCAAATGACAATAAATTATTACAATGGATTATCAGACATTTAGGATGCAATGAATATGCTTTGACATCAAATTTTCTAGAAGCCGGTAGGAAATTCTTTTCAAAAAAAAGTTGATTATGATGGAGTACTAAACATTTACAAGAATATAGATTAAGCGTGTTTACTAAACATGAAGAGATGAAAGACTATGTATGTATATATATATATATATCAATTGGTAATCATATTTGAAGGCTGCATGCATGGTTCATAGTTATGCATGACTTTTACGCGTTTGGAAGGCAGAGAACACCGATGCTTAGTTTTACGATTTCTAAATTCAGATCAAATGCCCGGCCAGAGAAGGAAAATAAATGCACATTGCTCAAAAAACAAAAATCAGACAAAAAATAACTTTTTGTACCCCAACTAATACTTTGTTTGAATGAATTTTAAGATTAATTTTGATAAGATGTAATTGGCTTTGATAAAATTAAAATAATAAAATAATTATTAAAAATATATATTTTAATAAAATAATTAAAAAATAAAGACAAAAAAATAATTTTGTCATTTAAAATTTTTGTTGTTTCCCATCAAATTATGTTATGCCCGTTGCATTGATACTCCAATTGAATCCAAACCTACTGCAAGTTTTCTTTTCTTTTTTTTCCCGAATCCCTCACACACTTGACTTTTTTTTTATTTTTTTCATTTACCTGTCATTTATTTTTTTTATCATTTTTAAAGATATAATTGAATCGAATCGAAACAATATAATATTAAATTCGAACTCGATTCGATTTGAAAACTCGATCGAACTTAATTTTTAAATTTCAAACTTGACTCGATAAAATACTGAAATGATTCGAATTCAGTTTGAACTCGACTTATTAGACTCGATTTATTATTCATCAACTATATATTATAGAAATAAAATAATAAATTAATAATAAAATATTAAAAACATATTAAAAAAATTCGATAAAACCTTCCGAGATACTCAAATCGAATATTTAGAAGTTAGACTCATTATTCAAATAATTTGAACTCGCACTTAATTTAAAAATAAACTAATTAAATTTAAATTACAATCTAACTAAATTCAAACAATTCAGAAATACTTTCAATATGATCATAACCGAACGGTTTTGCTTCTTTTATTTTAATGTTTTCACTGCATCACAGGTACGAGCGCATCTTGGTGAGCAATTTGGCGGGGGGCAAAAATTACCTAATTTTTTCGTCTTTTTCTTTTATTTTCAACTATTTTATATTTTTATTATTTTTTAATTTTAAATTATTTAATATGTTATTCATTTTCTTTATTTTTTAAAGTTTTATTTTTATAAAAATACATAAAATAGTTTTAAAAAATCAAATACCAAAAGTATTATTTGATACAAAAATAATTTCATTAATTTTTTTGATTTTTTTAATAATTTTATATTTTATATTTAAAATATATTATAAATTTTAATTTAATATTTTTAATCATCATTTATTTTTCACTACACTTAACAGTATCATGTAATTACATCTAAACGCATACCACTTTTATATTACTTTATCTTACAACTACAATAATTAATCTTACCGTCCCCACTATTTTCAAAATTATCGTTTATTAAAACTGGCATATATAATTCATATTTGTAATTTATAAATCCATATTTGCATCAAAATTTGTATTTAAGATTATCACATCTAATTTTTAATAACAATGAGAAAAGAGAAGGGCAACAGAAGATAACAGAGAAGCATCGCAAGAAAATCAGAATTCCATTGGTGAGTTGAGCAGAAGCTGATATCAGGCTACAAAACAAACGATCATAAATCCAGAATTCCGAATACAAGTGTAAAGCTGTCTCGAGAGCATAGATAGTTGAGACCCATAGTTCAAGCAAAAGACTAAATTAGAGAGCTCGAAGCAACCAAGCCCCCCCCTTAGACAACAGGAATGAGGAAATGAAAAAATTTTCTTCTTCCTCAAACGTGTCTCTGAGTAGACATATATTTCTTACAAGATTATTCATGATTCCACGTCTGGAAGGAGGATCAAGAATGTTCAAATATGAGTGACAATGTGATGAGTGATGGTCAAACTTACCGGCAATAGGAACGTTACTCGGCATGTTTTATGAAATGTCTGCACGATCAAGCATGTCTACCAAAGTCATCCTTCTAGGGAACCTTGGTGGCAACCTCAAATTCATGGCATCTTCAATCTCAATCGGGAGATGTGTTGCGACAATTACAATCCCACCCTTCTTTCTATGCTCTGCGATAATGTATTCGAGCAACCTCACCCCTTCAACATCTAATGCAACAGAAGGTTCATCTAGCAGCCATATCGGCCGATCAATTGCAAGCAATCTTGCAAGCTGAAGCCTCTTTCGCTGGCCCATTGAAAGCATTCTTGCCTTATCTTTTGCCAGTCTTCCGAGGCCCATAAGCTCCAGAGCAGGCATGGAGTTACCATGCTTACCTTCAAGAACCTCAAACCACTGAACATTGTCAAGGACTGTAAACTTTTCTTTTACGGCATCTTTGAGGGAGAGCCAATTTAGTTGAAGCTTGTACTGGTGGAATATGCCCGATTGAGTAATGTCATGGCCGTTCCAAAGAATCTGACCAGCAGAAGGTCGAGAGAATCCTGCTAACATACGCAGGAAAGTGGTCTTGCCCGAGCCATTGCTGCCTGTCAACACAAGTGCTCCACCGTCATGAACAGAGACATTCACATGTCGCAAGATTTGTTGGGCATTTCTCATGCAAGAGACATCATGCAGAAGAATTCTAGGGAGTGGGGGCTTCCGCAGAGACATGAAGAATATTATCCCAAGGTTTGGGATTTTGCAATAAAACTGCAAACAAGTATAACTTTGAGCAACAGAAACCAATGAATAAAGGAAGATAAATCATGTTAGAAGATAAATAAGAACAAACATAATAGATCAACGAGGGATAAAAAGCACAAAAGATAATGAAAACAGCCCAAATTGTCCTTTCTCATCTCTATACTGAGCCCCGAAGCTGCCCGAAAAACAAGCCTACTCAACAACTTGAATTTAGTGGGAAAAAAGATCGAACACTTAAAATGCAATCCCTTCCAATTGGACCAGTAAACATATCCAACAACCCAATGAAAACAAGCATAGAGAACCAACTAACTAGTCAACAAGAGAAATTCACAATTATAGTAACAAAAAATCCCTTTATGAAAACTACCCATTTGGTTGCTGCATATTTACCATGGATGAGACCTAGCATTAGGCTGCTGAGCTTAATTTAGTACGAGCCAGTGCAAATAACACAACATAGTCTTTAGCAGCGAATCCAACAAAAAAGAGAAAGAAAAATAGTAGTGTTCATGTAAGTTACCTTTAAGGAATAAAAGAGATGGGAGAAGATTCCTCTTCGGAGTCGATATTGCTATCCTAGCCTTCAATGGAGCTTTCAACACTTCAACTGAGCTGGGCTTTCAAAACCCAAACTGGTTACGGTTGGATCAACAGCCATGAACCCACGTTTTTCAGTCCACTCAGAACATCATCTGCACAACCCAAATTTGTTTTTATTGGTTTTACTTTGGTCGATCTGGATCATCAGCACGATTTCTCCAAGATTCTGTGTGTGATTTAGTTGATCGTCTGACAATGGAATAGGAAGACTGAGCATTCCCAATTTGGAAGGAAATGAACCCAAACTTATTCCTTGTTATCATTTTTTCTGTTAACTTGTTTCTCAAAGTACAAAGAAAGCTCTCAACACCGTGTTTCAGCCTTCAGGCTTTCCGCAGCAATTGCCAAAAAGAAAAAGTAAGAAAACAAGGAGAAAATTGATGAAATCTAATCAAGCTAGGGTTTACAAAGTAAGGATAGCAACCAATCATCCATGCCACCTTCTCCAAGCATCTTCTCTAGCCAATGAAAATGGAGTGTGTCTCATCTGCTCACCGATTTGCACCGTTTTTCTTCAAACTACAAATGCTACCACAATTGAAAGCTGTAAGCAAGAAAACAAGTTCCTCAACTCTGATGCCGTCGGCTTCCTCTACAGAGGCCAGAAAGAAAGGAGCCTGTCACCAAATTTTCTTTTCTCGTGTGACCCTCATCAAACCCAGATTAAATAATCTGAGCAACATACTTCAATTTAACACTAAATGGAACGTGCCACCATTTGTGACTTGTTCAATGTTACATTCTCTAGTATTTACAAATAGTATTGAGAAAAAGTACATGGCGGCAGCATTGTCATAACATCATGCGTGATATGTCTTTAACTGTGGTACAAGCCCATCTCTGGAACCCTATAGTAGTAGCCATTTCAAAATATATGGCATGACAGGACCTTTGGAGTTCATAGTTGAATCCGGGCCTGTACACCTCGCAACACAGCAAAAATGTGCGTTATTTGTTCCACAGCTAGTTGCTGATCCACCTTCGTTTTCGGGGTGGCCTCTCCAGTTTAACCTCTGAATTTGCAGCAGTTTCATTCTTGGCCAAAGGTAGTGCCTCGCTCTCCATCTTCTTTATTGCCAGGGTATCTTTTTCCTTGGGCATTGGAAGTTTGAACCTTTCACTTCGCTTCTTCAGCTTCTCAACTGTGTCAAGGTGCCGATCCTCCAATGGTCTTGTATCAGCATCCTTGATCTCTGGCTCACCAACACCTTTATCTTCAGATAAAATATGATGGTTCTCGGCAGGCTCAAACGACTTACCAGGTTCTTCTGGAATTTTGCTCAATTCTGAAGATCCCACATTATTACTCTTCTCAATCTCCTTGAACTTCAAGGAAGCTGATGACTTGCTGTTCATACTGTAATCCCTCTCCTTATGGCTTGTCCAACGTTCCAATTTGGAGCGCCCTCGTTTTGACTCTTGCTGTTCATCATCTGAAGAAGCATCTTCTCTACGTTTTCTGGAAGAGTTATAGTGTGATGGGTTCCCGTTCTTCTCATCACTTTTCAAGCCCTAGCCAAGGCAAAAGGTAATAATAATAATGATCATAGCAATTATTATTGTTATAATTATAATAACAATAGATGAGTTCTGCAGCAGGGCAATTTCATCATTAATTGAGAAGGGATGACATAGTTAAATACCTACCTAAATAGCAATTGAATAAGCCATGTCTTTCTAAGGGCAAGAAAAGTCCAAAAACAAAAGTGCAAACCATAGGTGTCAAATTCAAATCTCAACTATCCATCATATTCAAATTAGGTCATGTAATCTGAAATCAAGTTCATTGTCAATGATAAATTATCATTTTCTTTTAAAATTACAACACCTTTACATATTAAAATGAAATGTTAAAATAAGAGTAATATTGTCTATAGAAGAAGATTTATCGAGGAATCCCCCGATTTGTGGTGTTAAAAAAAATGAAAAGTTGAAAGGTCTTTCCCCATCCCCCTCCCTCAATCCAAACAACGCCACAAAGGTCAAACTGAGACACTATAAAATTCACACCCAAACAGCAGTACTTTATAGAATTCACTTTGCGAGTCTCAAAATTGATAAAGATGATGCAACCAAATACTATGGTAAAACAAGTTACTAATAAATAAAAAATAAACAGAAAATTCACGTTCAAGGTGCCAAGCTTTATAAACAGTAGTAAATTATTGCTAGCAACAAAAAAACACCAAGTTTGATAGGAGATAATGAGTTTGTTTTTAAACCTTGCTTCAGAAACTTTGGACCAAACTGATTGCATAATCATGGAAATTGTGATGGGATGGCGTGCTCTTGTTGGAGCATTGTAAAAAAATGAAAATGACAATAGAGCTAATGACCAGGAGGATAAGATTGATCCCCATCCAATCGTGAGACTTACACTACTCAACACTACTCAGTATATTCTCAATACATGCTTAAGACCGGGAAACAAAAAACTGCTCGAAAAAAAGGTATCTACCCTAATGACAAAACATATCTGCTTTGCAAAAACATTCATGAATTGTTAACCTTTAAATTACTCTCAACCTAAAAGTAAATGTCTGGACACAAGGATTGTGCTGGTAACCACACACAGTCTTCTAAACTCTTTGACAGATGTATATTGATAAAAGGAAGATACCTCAAAGAGAATAGTAATCGATCAAAGTATTAATACCAGAATCTGTTATTTTGAAGAAACTGCATCAACTTTCAATAGAAGATTTATCTTTATATAAGTATGCACATGAATTGGGCTCATTTCCAGAAAATTGCTGCGGTATTTTTCTCCTTGTTACTAAAGAAACATTATGCCCTTGAGTCTATGAAACATACCGTTTCATTGTTGTGACCACTTGAATCTTCTTGACTTCTCTTGGCAGAAGCCAAAGTGATTGGATCTCCACCATCAGATTCTCTATTCTTCCTAGTGTTTTCTTTATGTTTCTTTTCAAGTCCTCTTTGGCTATCTGAAGCATTAACAGCATGGTCATTCCGCGCACTTGACCTTTCCTGCCTGGATTTTCTCTCCTCGTTGCTAAATTGGTGTCCACGTGCATAAGAATCTTCACGCCCTCTATGGCGTGAGAAACTTTCATCATCATTCCGATCCTTTCTCTTCACCTGTTCACTGTGTCGTGCTGTCTCTTTGAGTTGGTATTCTTTTTCAGAACCTTTATATTCATCCTTTGCCCTGGTATGGCCAACCCATGCTTTGTCTTCTGAACCGCGTCCACTCCTCACAGAACCTCGTCCTTCTTCCCTCTCCCGTTTCGATAAACTTTCTTCATGGGGTTGCTTTGGCCTATGCCATTCATCCCTCTCCCGCTGCCTCTCAACCCTCTCTCTGTGCAACCAGATCTCATCTTTGTGGCGAACTGAATGATGTTCATCAAAATTGTCTCTAATTCTTTGTTGCTCATCTCTCTTCCGCTGGTCTAAAATTTCATCCCTTTCTCGCTTCCTGCGACTGCTGCTGGATTCTCTGTGTCCATGCAAGATCTCTTCTTTGTCTGCATGGTCCCTCCTCAGATATTCCTCATCCTTCCTTCTTTTGCTGTGGTAATCATCAGCTGCTTCATACCTACTCTTCAAATTATCATCTCTTTCCCTGTGTCTCGCACTGACATCCTTATCATGATGAACTTTATAACTGCCATTATCCAACTGTTTTCTAGAAGGTGGATAATCATCTTTGTCACTCCTTTCACTTTCTCGAACCTTAGCCCTGTTCTTAGAACCCATCTCATCATCACGCTCTCTCTTCCTTAAGTCCTCAGTTCTACTTTTTCTGCCATAAAGATCATCTTCTCTCCGCTGCCAAGTACCATCAGGGTTGTCACGCTCCCTTCGCCGATCAAAACCCTCTGTTTTAATGTGCAAATTAGAATCAAAGTCTCTAAGAGGGTAAGAATCATCTCCTTGTTTACCTGCCGTGTGATTTCCTTCAATCTCATGTCTCCCATCACGACCTTTTCTCCGGAAATTCTGATCCTGTTCAAGAAGATGCTTCTTGACAATCCCAATTCGAGAAGAACGTCCACCTTGAACAACTTCCTCCTCAGCACCATCTCGCCACTTCTGATAATCTTTGCTGCTGCCAGATCTTGCTTTGCTATTTTCACTACTTCTTGCAGCCCTAGAATCGTCATCATCATCAAGTTCTTGAAGCATCCGTTGATCCATTGTTGAACTTATTTTTTTATTTTTCAGGGGATTAAGTGAATTCTCATCTTTATGGGTCTCATTTATCATCTCATCTTTTTCTGTAACAGGGCTTCCATCAGCTGTCTCAAGCTCATTAACGGAATCATCCTTACGCTCCACACTTATCTCCCTGGCATCTCTAAGTATGACAGGAGATTTACCATCCATGCTTTCAACAGATTCGTCCTCATGGGCATCCGTCAACTTATCCTGTTTACCTTGAATAGGTGTAATGCCAGGGGATCGCTCACGCTCTCTTCCCTGTCGATGCCTGTGTGAAGAAGAGGGTTAGTGGCATGTAATCAATGCAGATGTAGTATTACCACCCAAATAATAAATCAAAACATGAAACTAAAGGAAACCATAAAACTAATCAAAGACAACTAGGTAATCCATCTGCTTAAAGAAAACAAACAATGATGAAAATTGTTACAGCTAAATAAGTCAAAGAAGGCAAAAGCATCTCCATCATTTAGACCTATGGAGTACAAGTAAAATAGGACAAAATTTTGATCAGTTAATGATAATGAGGAACTGCAACCTATTTCATCATTTTTCAGTATGGGCATTCACATTTATTTCTCTTCTTCAAATAAATAGAAAACTTCCACACAATCATTTTTTATGACTCTCAAAATCCTCCAAGTTCCTTCATCATTTCTCAAGGCACATGAAGGCAGGTTTGGTTATGGTTATGGTTATACTTCTTAACATAGCAACTAATGTATCCACTTCACTATAAAGTATTTCTTCCAGGAATTAACCACCGATTTATCACAAATACATCATGCATTTATTTTTTATAATTGGAAGATGGAAGCGGAAAGTGTACAATTTAGAACAACAGACCACAACTAAGCAAGTGTAGGATCATATTTCAGGTGCCACTGCTTCAACACTCTAATTGAAGGGGCGTAGTTTATCACGAAAAAGCAATGACATACATGACATTATATAATAAGATTAACTTATCCAAAAGATATAACAATAACTTGATTCAAAGTGGCTTCATACCTCTCAACTCGAGGGCTGCCAAAGTTTCCACTAGGATACATAGGACTCTGACCCCTAGATCCAGAACCATATGGAAGTGATGCTTCTGCAGGGAAGGGCAAAATCCCATCTTCTTCAGGCACATTACTATGAACGGAATTCATAGTTCTCCTTCCAACTAGCTCCTTTCGACTATCAAATGCATCCGGAGAACCATCAGAATATTCAGTATCCTCATGTGCAACATCAGCTTTAGATGCAAGATCTATAAGATCCTCCCTTGGCAGATCATTTTCTGTTCGGTCTACAACACCGTTGCCTGTGGAGGAATCATCATCTAAAGTATCCTGACAGACAATCTGTTTACACAATTAAGAATTAAACAATTTAGCACAGGCAGCACATAGGTACTAAATAAATTTGGGCCAAGTGCAATTGAAAAAAGGTTTGGCAGCTAACCTCAATGATTGCATCTGAATCACGGATACGAGGTGGCCGAGTATCAATGGAGGGGAGGCGTTCCCCATAACCACCTTCCACCTGTATTGCTCTCCCAGTTGGCTAGTACAATAATAATAATGAAAAAAAAAAAGTAAATTATTTATTACAAGGAAATAGCGCAACAGGTCCACAATACATGGAATTATTTATCACAAGCTCACAATGAAATTGCTGATTAATATAGGACAACAAAAAAAAGAAAAGATACAGACACAGATCAAGCACATATCTCAAGAGCTAAGAATACATGTATAGTTGAAGAATCTAAATTAGCAGGATGACTTTATAATTATTCATGTAATGTAAAACCAACAACTGAAGCTTACTAGTGGTGGTCGCACTCGAGCATGTCCTTTTGTCATGTCATTTTGTACACCATCTGACTTTCCAAGATTAGCACCATCAGCTGGAACCTCTTGCCCAGCTGCTGCTGCCAATTCTGGAGGCAAATCTGGATCATAATCCTAAAAGAAAGCAAGGCAATTATACCCTCAATAGCAATATCAGAATTCACGTCATAAATCCAAGTAGATAGCTGTTAAACATAAATAACTTTTCAGATACGCATAAGCACTTAATTACCTGCTCTGCTCTCCCACTTTCATAAACGCGAATTTTGCTTTGCATGGTTGTCTCCAATCTGTGTTGTTCCTACGATATTTTAAAATCCAACCTTCTTAGACCTTAATTCCCACAAGATGGAAATAAGATATCATTACATTTAATAATTACCAGTTGTTTGCAATAATCTTTCCAGCTATCCTCACTTAGACCAAAGTTGAAGAAGTCAGAGAGATCAACACCAGGATATTTCCACGGCTTTTCCTCAAAATTGTCAATGTCGACATCAAATATGGTCCTGGAATCATGTAGGGATTAATCAAAGATTAGTCAGGCAAAACCAAAAGAGTTTGCACATGAAACTGGAAGAATGAACCATAACAAAGTTTGACAGAAGCCAAAAGGCATCCTGCAACAAGCAATTTGTCTCTATTTTCAGCTTCTACAAGCCAAAATAAAATGGATTTAGTATAATAAAATTCATATCGGCTTACACTAAACAATAAAATAATTATAGAAAAACAAGAAATTACTTGTGAGAAGGAAGCGTGAATTCCAGCCCGCCACCAAAACCTCGCCCCGCCATATTGTTACCCCAACCAGGCATTCCAAAACTAGGATGGAAGCCCTTTTGCATGGGAGCAGCTGCTTTCATTCCAGGTGGTCTCCAATCACCTCTACCACGACCAGCCACAGCACCCATGAGTGGACGAACCTGACCTGGGGCTCCTCCAGGACCACCTGCAGTGGCTCCAGGCATTGGTGCAGCACCAGGTCTTACATACTGCAGTTAACAGAAAATAGATCCAAATATTTATCAGAAACCAAAGTGAACAAGCAGCATATGCCCATATAAAAGAAATGGCATGATCATCCAGCATGCAATTTTTTTCCCTTCGGCTATAAAAATTACAGTTTACAACAGATGAACAGAACCCTGACATACGAGCAGCTTCTTAAAATCAGTTTTCTATTGGCTAACACATTCAAGACTAAGGTCAACTTTTGCATCATGTTAGAAAGGATACACTGATCATAACATTGAACTAATAATGTAATGAAGATAGCTGGATGAGGGAATAGTGACACATGAACAGCCAATAAGATAATAGACAACGAAAAAGTTACAGCACATACACGTGCAACCAAAAATTTTTAAGCCAAATGAAAATAAGAAATTCAGTTTATAACATGCACCAAGACAACATACGATCAAGAAACAAGGACATTAAAGGATACACTGATCATAACATTGAACTAATACTGTAATGAAGATAGCTGGATGAGGGAATAGTGACACATGAACGGCCAATAAGATAATAGACAAGGAAGAAGTTACAGCACATACATGTGCAACCAAAATGTCAATTACAATGACAAATCTCAAGTTAGAAATAACTTAAACTCTGTGATACAACCGATGAAAATGATTAGGTTAATTGAATCCACTGTTATTTGAAAATGGTTTGTAACAAGTATTAGGAGATGCATATTTTCAGCAGAGGTTAGCAGTTGATCTTGCATTTCAAGCCACAGAAAATATTGTGTGTTCAATTTTGCCAAGTATAAGGTTACTCTCTACAGTTTCATCTGGTTTACCAATAGTTTTTTCACTTTTCTTTGCATAAGAATCTGGATTTGCTCTTGAGCACAAATAAACAAATAGTTCTGAACATATTGTTCACCTTCAACAGCTCCTACAGAGAATTATTGGAGTAGGAGTTGCATGAAAGATCAACGGACATATCTCAAGAAATTACACCATAAAGCACATTAACTGTTGTTGCAGTTGTGTACCTGAGATGCCCCGTTTTACTATTGAAACAATTAACTAATGTGCCCAGAACATTCAAAAATCAAAACTTATAACCAAAACCTTTTTTCAAGTTCTCGGGTTCATGTTTAGGATCAGAAGAAAGAGGAATCATATAACCCTGTCTTAAAAGCCAGTATTGCATTAGCAAACAATACGGGGAAAATTTTTAACCCTTGAAATAAATTAGATAACTGAGCGAAGCAGAAATATCCGCAGGTTGATAGACGTGCTTCTGATCCTACCACAAGCATCATCAGATGCTCGCAAAACCTTCAATATTCATGTATAATATTGAAACAAAAAGCATCGCAATATCATCTCCGCTCAAATCTTCGCCACTTAGCCACAAAAAGAAAAACAACTGTTATTTATCAATTTCGTTCTGTACAAATTTTACAAACCAGTAACTCTAATAATCCTAATCATTTATCAAACAATTGGGGCATATGACAAACAAATCCCCACTTTCGTCCAAATGATTCCAATTTGTTTGATTCAACAACAACAGCATCAACATGTTAACACACTGACCTTAAACTGAGAATGAAACGGATGGTACCCATGACTGCTGTACCCAATTTTCGGCGCAACCAAGCTTCCTCCGCCACCAGCAGCGCCTCCAGTCTTCCCTGCTTCTCCTCCTTCTTTCCTCTCCCCATCCGGCTGCTGCCCTCCTTCTTCACCCCATTCCTGCTCCTCCATCCCTTGGTTTGCATCTCCATCAGCTACTATCACAAGCGGGTCCCCATCTTCATCGTCATCGTCATCTTCCCCCATCATTCCTCCTCTTTCCATAGCCATCGGGCCGTGGTCGTTGCCGTTTAACACTATCTGTATGTCATCTTCACTGTCACTATCCCAATCATCCCCTTCTCCTTCGGCTTCCACTTCGCCGCCGCCTTGGATTCCGTTGTCGCTTCCGTTGTTGTTCCTCCCAGAATCTTCCTGACGAACCGGTTCGGTTAAACCCGGGATTATCGGGTCATCTGAACCGATACCTTCAATCCCGCTACTACCCCCCTCTTCAATATCAAATTGAACGTGTTTTCCATCGGAAGGTTCTTGTTTAAAATCCAAAACCAATGTTTCTGGCGTTAAATCGGGGTTAGGGATCGAATCCCGAGCTGCAGCTGCGGGAACGGCCGGAGGCGGATGAGATTTAAAGGGAGCTAGGGTTTGAGTGGCAGGAATTGGACGTGGAGCTCCGAAGACGGTGTTGTCACCGTCTTGGGATTGAATATTGAGATCGATCGGAGGGTGGAGATGTGGGGGTGCAGAAGATGGCTGGTGCGGTTGCGGAGCAGTGGATGAGAACGACGTCGTGGATGTCGATGAGAAAGGCATGAGAACGTCCGTGTACAGATCTCCGAATTCATCGTCGTCTTCCATTGGAATTTCGTTAAAGAACGAAAGAAAGAGAGGCCGAGAAAGAAACAAGAAAGGGAGAGTTAGGGAAAGGGAAGAAGGTTTTGATTGTGTTTGTTAATGGTGGCGTGCTTCTTCCCCACCTTTGTTCGATGAGGGGCTTTATTACACTTCATAAATATATTTTTTTTCGTTCCTCACTTTCTCTATTTAAAAAAAAAAAAAAAAAGAGGAAATTTAACAGCTTGATCAACATAAAATTTAACACATTATTATAAAATGATGATAAAGTGATTTAATGTGGTTTTTTTTTTTGGTGCTTTTTTAATTTAGTAGGAAAATGACTAATGTAATAACAATTTTGATAGTTTTAATTGATTTTTTAATTGATTTTTTATAATAAAATCAAAATATACCGATTTTTAAATTAAATTTTAAGTATCAACTTAATACAAATTATATCTTGAAATGAATTAAAAAATTAATCTAACCGAGTGAATGACATAACATGTATTAATAACTTTTAATTTTTGTTTTTTCAATATTAATTATTGAAATTAACAATAATAAAATGTCAAAAAAAAATGTTTTGAATAATTGAATGCATAAAAAACTATTTTTATTCTACTCAAGAAAAGATGGCAATATATATATATATGAAGTTAATTTTCTCACAGGATTTTATCCTTGGCATAGATAGATACATGGATTGCTTGTTAGCTGTCGGAATTATGAAATCGGAAGCAGGTGCTAACATTTATAACTAGTAATTGGTTTCCCATGGCCTAATGCAATATCATTCATGAATACTCTTACATTAGTGAAAAAAAAAATGAAAATAAAGGAATGTAAAACAAAGTATAAAAAAAAAAAAGAAATAGTATATATATCCTTGTTTGGATAATTAAAATTAATAAAAGAAAGAAAAATAATCTTAATAACTCAAAAAAAGTAATCTTAATAACTTATACTTAGTTAAGTAATGAAAATTAAAGAAAATAATTCATTATAATATTTTTTTCAATTATAACATTTTTATTTTAAATGTTGTAATACAATAATGTAAAATTTAATATTTCAACTATTATTTTTTTTCAATTTCTTTTTCTTATTGTTTACTCTAAATTGAAGTATTAAAAAATTAAATAAATCAACGGAAACCTAAAAATGTTCACTCCCCCTCTCATTCTTTCTTTAACTATTTTTTTTCCCAAAAAAATTAAAAGATTTTAACTTTCACTTAGTTTACTTAACTTTCATTTTCTTTATTTTCCCTACCCCAATTCAAACATAGAGTTAAATTCGGAGTTATTTGGATAAACGGTGAAATTAAATAAAATAAAATAACTATTAAAAACATATGTTTTTTAATAAAATTGTAAAAATTTTAAATTAAAAATGAAAAGGTAATTATCTCTCACTTTTTTTTTTGTATTTTATGGATTTTATCTATCTATCACATTATCATCGGTATCAATCAATGTGTTAAACATACTCTTAATTTCCTTTTTCTTTCTCTTCGAGGGTTTTTTTTTAGATATTGTTATGAGCAAAATAAAATATAAAAAATAGAAAATAATAATATGACATGTCGTTCAGATAAAACGCCACGTGTCACGCTAAAATCAAATACAAATGAAAATAGACTCTGTATTTAATGCTCAGCTCCGGACGATTTTATCCCTAGATACCTACAGTTAATATGACTGAGCAAATACGTCATTGAAGAATAAATTGTTCCCTATAAATAGGGTACAGGTATGACCTTTTAAGAGATTGAGATTTTACTTTTTGAATGCACTGAAACTCTGCCAAAATCCTTTTCTGACTTAAGCATCGGAGTGTTTACGCAGAGAAGGCCTTGCACTCCTTTGATTGTTCTGGTTTGTTGCAGAGTGACGTGGCTAAAGGATCGAAATACTGACTTCAGCAATTCATAATTGTTGTGCTGTTCAACAATGATTGACGCTGTCTGTGGGAATGTGTCAATTGTTGTGCAAGAAATAAATAAATAAATAAATAAGCAAAAAAAAAGTAATTGGCGTTTGATCCAAACTCAACCTCATCTACATGATTGTAACATTATTAAGGTGAAAATCAAAATATATATAGATAAGGAAAGAGAGTTTCTCTTGCTAACTTAAGCATCGGAGTGCTTACGCAGTGAATAACCCCTACGTCCCTTTGATCATTATTTTTCTTGCAGAACTTTCGGTAACACATGTCACAAAAATCAAGGCGATGATGTAAGCAATTCGTAATTGTTGTAACCGAACAACAACAATTGGCGCCGTCTGTGGGAAACGGAAAAAAAAGCTTTCTACTCTACAACAATGACGTGGAGATATTCAACAGTAATGAAAAGCGATAGAAATTAATCGAGCTCTGGATGTTGTGCGGGACATTGCATCTGGAAATGATTTGAAGATGCTAACTCTCGATTGCTAGCAAAAGCTTAGTACATCTTATCAAGTCATAAGAAGATGGCATTGGATGTTAGTATCACCAACATTACAATAAATGTTCCCTTGCGAAATGCGGCTTCAGAAGAGTTTAACATGGTTTTTGACTTGGGATCTCTTCTTTTTGCATCTAAGACTGAGCTAGACTCTCTCAATTCAAGTATTGATGGACAATCATTTATCCAGAAGAACTCAGTTAATTATGCATCCTCCTTTGATTGGTTAACAAGTTTTCAGCTTCAAGATCTTTACAATCACTTTGAGACTAAACTACTAGATTTTGAGGTGAAGCTAGTAAAGCATAATTATCCCCAAACAATCTCGATTTTGAAAAAGTTTTGTGCTTGTATTTCTTTGGCATCTTGCATTATTCCTCATGAATCAAGGCTGAAACAATTGAAGGTTTATGTTGTTATATCGTTGCTTGATGCCAACTTTTCTCTATCAATATACGAGTCAGTTGCTGCACTGATAGTGCTTATTGATATACAATGTTCAAGTTCTGAACCTGTCATGCTGGAAAACTCAAATTTACTTTTTACTACATCAAGTCAGGTAAAAAACAAAGTGACATATTGCTAATAGCACCCGAGAAAAATGACTATGGTTTATTTCCAATTCAAACAATATATAGCAGCAATGGATGAGATTCATATGCATGGGTTTTCCAAGCTGATGAGCCAGTAGTTAAGATTTCCATATATAATCCAGGCGAGAATGCTGCTTGTGGCCCTCTTATTGATTCTGTCGCATTGAAGACTTTGCATCCCACTAAACAACACTTGTATGCTTGACATGAAAAGTACAGGCAAATAGAGTCAAAAGCCAAGCCTCAACCAGCAAAGGGGGACAGCCATGCTAATCCAGTGAAACACTGGAGGAGGCCTTCTTCATGATCATGAAACGAAGCTAAGAAGAAAACATTATTGCCTTTGCATCACTATCACCATCATCTTGTTACTGCTCTTCCTAGTTTGCTGCGTTTCTACCCTTGTTCAGCAGCAACTGCAAGCTCTACTGCAGTCAAGCTGTAATGACCAAGCCTCCAAATCGTGCGATGCGAACCTCCTCTTGCCAGCATCTTACTCGCCACAGACCCTACATTATTGCATCCATCCCGCTGCCTCTATTTTGCTTCGGCCACTGCATGAAATTCAACCTTGCTGAATTGCTGCTGTACCGGTATCATCTCATCAGCTGCAGTGCTTTGATAACTGAGACAGAAGAAAACAACATAGGCGGAGAATTGGCCAGTTTAAGAAAACAGAGAAGACCATTGGCTTGCGGCAAAATGCCACCGTTCCTTGCTCATCCATTATCACCCTTGTACTCACCACACTAGCGGTCGATTCTTGCTTGTTCTTGCACCGCTCTCTGCTGTGCACATAGCCACCTTGCTTCTCTACTGCCTCTGCCAGTCGCTGTTAAAGAAGGCAGCTACAGGAAAGGAAATAACGTTGTAATATATATATATATATGGGAATACATAAATTAAATTGGAAATTCATATAGTTTTACTGGAATTCAAGTGGGTGGTCTAAAGAGAGAGAGCGCCATCATCCTTCAAGGATCATCCATCATCCTCGGCAAAAGCCTCCCATTATCATCTCCCCTATTAAGCTTTCTGCTTAAGCTAAATTTCCACGTTGCGAACTGCTTCGGTTTCAACTAATCATTATCCTAACCACAATTCTGTTTCTTTGTTTTACCTCTCCGCACCGCTCCAAGCTACTGCCCTGCGCAGTCGCCTCTATGTTGGTTCCTACCTTCTGTCTTGCTGCCTCCATCATTTTCATTGTTGCTGTTCTTGCATCAGCCACCATTCTCTTCAATTTCGGTTTACTACAATGCTTTCCTGCTCGCCCAAAGTAAACCGCAGCTGCACTGCTTCATAACGCATCATCCCGGTTCTGTGTTACCTTCTCCTATATAGCACCAAACTGAGACTACCCCTGCCATCACTGTTCCCTGCGCCGCCGAGGAGCTTCAAGGAAGTGAAGTCGGAGTTTTGTAAAAAGACGGTGAAGATGTGGAAGGTTGCAGCTCCCATTGTTTTCTAAATAATCTGTCAATACGGAACTAATGCCGTCACTAATATATTAGTCGGCCACATCGGTAATGTTGAACTCTCTGCCGTCACCATTGCTCTCACTGTCACCGGAACCTTCTCTTTCGACTTTATGTTTGGCATAAAGGGTGCATTTGAGACATTGTGTGGTCAAGCTTTCGGTGCTGGACAAGTACACTTGCTTGGAATTTATATGCAAAGATCCTGGATCACCATGCTCACCGCCTGATTCATCCTCTTGCCATTATACATTTTCGCTACCCCAATCCTTAAATTTCTCGGGCAAGAAGATGAGATCGCTGAAATGGCTGGGAAGTTCGTTATACTTACCATTCCACAATTCACATCAAGGCAACATGAACAGCATCCAAATAAGGGTCAGAGCTTGCATCAAAATGCTTGAGGTGCCTTGATTGGAGCTTGCTTGATACACTGACATTGCCTGTTTATTTGGTCCAGTATTTTATGGTAATGGGATATGTAAGAGGACCTGAGTGGAAAAGATTTTATGAAGATGTCTCTAAAAGGGAGTACTATTCCTTACCTATAAACGAAAAGCTGATGACTCTACAACTTCTATGTGATGATGTATTAGAATATGCAGAGCTGAGAGCTGAAATTGACATGCGTGAGGCAGCAAAAGTGGAAACAAATCCTGATGCAGTTGTGATTGATCCTACTGAAAAAGGGCCTAGAAGGGTTCATCCTAGATATTCTAAAACTTCAGCATGCAGGGAGAGGGAGGCAATGGAGATCATTGCAGAAAGCCATTAGATAGAAATAGTGATGAGTGTCGTCTTTGTGGAATGGATGGGACATTGCTTTGTTGTGATGGGTGTCCATCTGCATATCATTCGTGATGTATAGGTGTCGTGAAAATGTACATACCTGAGGGAGCCAGGTATTGTCCAGAATGTGCAATCGATAAAATGGGACCAACAATTACTATAAATTTGTAACTCAGAGGAGCAGAACTTTTTGATGTTGATATATATAGGCAAGTCTTCTTGAGTACTTGCAATCACTTGTTGAGGCTTAGGGCTGCCCTTTACACTGAATCATATCTCAGATACTACAATTTGAATAACATTCCAAAAGTCCTCCAGGTGCCTTCTTGAACTCCCGGTGAAGACTCTTTTGCGTCTCCGACTCGTCTCCAAGTCTTTCTGCGTCGAGATCGATAGCCCTGCTTTCATTAAGGCTCATATGAATTGATCACTCCAAACCAAAACCAGTAAATTGGTTTTACACGCTTGAGAAAGGGGCGTGTACGCTTTTGATGTCGATGAAAGGCTCAATGCATCGCCCATTGAACTGAGCAAAGGCTACGCAAAGAAACCCATATATTTTTCTGCGCATAAATTTAATTGTTGCGTTAGAATCTGTGGTTCATGCAATGGTTTGCTTTTATCTTATTGCTCAGTTGACCAGATTCCCATATGCAATCCCTTCACCGGACGATGCAATGTGTTACCTGTTTATCCTAGTGCTATAGGCTATTACAATTCCAATCGTTTAACTTTTGTTCTGTGTTTCGTCTATGATTCTTCCATGAATGACTATAAGGTCGTACAGATTCAAAAACATCATGCTGCTTCTTCGGCCAGGTGGACTTCCATTCAACTCTGGGTTTTTAGTTTGGCCTCCAATACTTGGAAAGAACTTCCAATTCCGTATAGTTACGAAACACTCTACGGAATTTACTTGGAAGGGGTGTTTGTGGATGGTTTCTCGTATTGGCTGTCGGATTATATTGTGCTTTCTTCATCCATCCAACATAAAACAATAAACTATGATATATTCAAAGCAATTATATACTATTGGAATATCCCAGAAAATATTTTCTCTCCACTTGAAATGGGTTGCAATGTAGAAAATACAAAGGAAGATGCAAAATTTTCTACTATATCACCTCTGGCATCTAGGATGAAAAATCTTAAATTTTTGGATTCAGTCAATGTTGAGAATGCATGTAGTTACAATGGAAGCAATGTGGGAGTTTCATGACCTGATACTTCTGTGGATGCAATGAACCAAACTGAGCTTCCTGGCTCTTTGAGCAATAGTGGGACAATGGGAGGGAAGAATCATCCTACAATGAAAAAGAAGCTTTCTGAGCAGACGGTTAGCCAGCAAGCTGTTTCTGATGTAACCCACCAAAGCTTGGTTGACAGATAAGAGTGATAGATTATACTTCATGAACAAGCAGTTCCACCGGCAATGATAGATTATATATGCCGGATGGCCACCCTCCATAAACACTCAATCAAGGGCTTGAAGCGAAAAATGTGCGAGGTAAGCCACGAAGACAAATGTGCGAGAGCTTGAATCAAAAAATGGGCGATGTAAACTAAGCACTCAATCATGGGCTTGAAGCGAAAAATGCGCGAGATAAGCCACAAAGACAAATGTGCGAGAACTTGAAGCGAAAAATGCGCGAGGTAAGCCACGAAGACAAATGTGCGAGAGCTTGAAGCGAAAATGCGCGATGTAAGCTAAGCACTCAATCATGGGCTTGAAGCGAAAAATGCGCGAGGTAAGCCACGAAAACAAATGTGCGAGAGCTTGAAGCGAAAAATGCGCGATGTAAGCTAAGCACTCAATCATGGGCTTGAAGCGAAAAATGCGCGAGGTAAGCCACGAAGACCAATGTGCGAGAGCTTGAAGCAAAAAATACGTGATGTAAGCTAAGCACTCAATCAAGGGCTTAAAGCGAAAAATGCACGAGGTAAGGCACGAAGACAAATGTGCGAGAGCTTGAAGCGAAAAATGCGCGATGTAAGCTAAGCACTCAATCAAGAGCTTGAAGCGAAAAATGCGCGAGGTAAGCCACGAAGACAAATGTGAGAGAGCTTGAAGCGAAAAATGCGCGATGTAAGCTAAGCACTCAATCATGGGCTTGAAGCGAAAAATGCGCGAGTTAAGCCACGAAGACAAATGTGCGAGAGCTTGAAGCGAAAAATGTGCGATGTAAGCTAAACACTCAATCAAGGGCTTGAAGCGAAAAATGAGCGAGATAAGCCACGAAGACAATGTGTGAGAGCTTGAAACGAAAAGTGCGCGATGTAAGCTAAGTACTCAATCAAGGGCTTGAAGCGAAAAATACGCGAGGTAAGCCACGTACCTAAACAAGGGCTTGAAGCGAAAAGTGCGCGAGGTAAGCCACAAAGAATTATTCAAGGGCTTGAAGCGAAAAATGCGCGAGGTAAACCACGCACTCAAACAAAAGCTTGAGAATTTGACTTGAGAATTTGGCATCAGGTTCGACCCGAGAATTTAATTTCATAGTTTAACTTGAAGATTTGACGAGAGACTACGAGGAGAATATATGTACTCTTCCGCAAGGTTATACCTAGCAAAAGAGTGGGGAACAATTGTTGTGCAAGAAATAAATAAATAAATAAGCCAAAAAAAAGTAATTGACGTTGGATCCAAACTCAACCTCATCTACATGATTGTAACATTATCAAGGTGAAAATCAAAATATATATAGATAAGAAAAGAGAGTTTCAACCAGGTACAAATTCATATCTTTAAAAGCACAATCATCATTAACAAGCAAGGAGAGAGGTATGATATGTGAAACTAAGGCTCTCTATTTTTATTTACAGATAACTCTGTAAAATTCTCTTGCTAACTTAAGCATCGGAGTGCTTACGCAGGGAACAACCCCTGCATCCCTCTGATCATTATTTTTCTTGCAGAGCTTTCGATAACACATGTCACAAAAATCAAGGCGATGATGTAAGCAATTCGTAATTGTTATAACCGAACAACAACAATTGGCATCTTCAAAGATAGAGGGCTTGAAGCGAAAAGTGCGCGAGGTAAGCCACGAAGAAAATGTGCAAGGGCTTGAATCGAAAAATGCGCGAGGTAAGCCAAGCACTAAAGATAGAGGGCTTGAAGCGAAAAGTGCGCGAGGTAAGCCACGAAGAAAATGTGTAAGGGCTTGAAGCGAAAAATGCGCGAGGTAAGCCAAGCACTAAAGATAGAGGGCTTGAAGCGAAAAGTGCGCGAGGTAAGCCACGAAGAAAATGTGCAAGGGCTTGAAGCGAAAAATACGCGAGGTAAGCCAAGCACTAAAGATAGAGGGCTTGAAGCGAAAAGTACGCGAGGTAAGCCACGAAGAAAATGTGCAAGGGCTTGAAGCGAAAGATGCGCGAGGTAAGCCAAGCACTAAAGATAAAGGGCTTGAAGCGAAGAATGCGCGAGGTAAGCCAAGCACTAAAGATAAAGGGCTTGAAGCGAAAAATGCGCGAGGTAAGCCACCGATATAAAAATAATAGGCAAGAATAAGCAATAAGGGAAACTTAAAACATGATCTTGCAAAGCAAATTGATTTATTAATTCAGTAAAACTCCCTATACACATAGCATCAAAGTCTCTAGTACAAAAGAAAGAACATTGACAAAAAAAATGACAAACTATTCATTAGCTGGTGGAGGAGCGCCTTCGCCCGAAGCATTGGATTCATTACCATCTAAATCATCCAGAGCATCAATCACTCCTGATTGCGGGCGAGGTGCCCAAGGGCCTGATAGATTGGAGAGATCATCATGGGCCCCCTTCTCAAGATAAGTCTCGAAATCCTCCTTGTCGGGCTCGTAATTTGTCCAACCACGAAACTCGTCGGTATAGTCCTCCAAATGTGTCGACCACTGCAGCTCAGAAAAGGTCTCTCCTGATCTCTCCTTCTCTAGCCAGGAACGCGCCATATAGAAACTGTATTTCACAAAGTCGGTAGCAAATAATAACTTTCTGTAATGGCAGTCTTGTGATAAACGGTACTCCCGTACAGCTTCGGAGCGAATCTTGTCTCGAGTGTCCTGGCTAATTGAGGAAGATGAAGGCCCTCTGCGTAAGCTAGAAACCTCTTCTTTCAACTGCATATTGTTAGACTTCAGCTCATCATAATTAGTTTGAAGATCTTGTAACTTTAGCAGAACTGAGTCTAACTCCTCTTGAGTTACGGTTAAGGACTCCTTGTATTCCTTGGACCTCTCTTGCTCCTTGGCAAAATCCTCTTGAATGCGAACGTGGCTGAGATTTAGATCATCTTTTTCCTTCTTCAATCGATCGAGTTGCTCGGGAAGCCTCCTGTATTGGTTCCTCTCAATAAGCCACTCAGCCTTCTCACTCCTCAATTGTTGAAGATCAGCATCAGCCCGAGTCCTATAAGCTCGATATCGCGCATTGCAAGCGATCATTTGCTGGGCTGTCTAAAAATGCAAGAAAAATCAAAAGATCAGTCAAGAAAATGCTGCAAAGAATAAAAAGAGGGAAACAAAGAGGGAAGATAGGCTAAATAAATACCATCATTGCCAAATAATCGGCTTGGTCCTTGAATTGGGGAAAACTCTTGAACAACTCCGCCTCATCTCTAGGGAGTATGGTCGACCAACCCATCGGAGCTGCTACACCAGGGTCGTGAATTGTGTCGTTGTCGTTAACGCCTGGATACACTACAAAATTTTGCCCGTGAATCGCCACACCACCGTCAACCATGTATCTGAAAGTGTTAAGCTCTGCGACGGGTGGAAACGCTGGTGTATCTCTCATGGACGACTCAATGAACAAACATCGTCTCTCAATTCGAGACGGACGAGTTGTGTTGCACTCGGCTCGATTAGCCCGATGGTGCTCTTCCATCTCAAGTTTCGAAAGCTGGGGATCCGCGGCTGGCTGTTTCCCCCTATCTCGATCACGAGAACCGATCCCTCAGGAGGGGTGGGAAGTGAAGCTTGGGGAGGCACCGACCTTTCACCTCGAGAATCCGAGACAGAAGCATGAGCATGGCTTCGGGACTCTCGAGCTTGATCTCGTTGACGTTTGCGCTTGGAAGGACGGGTAACTCTAGTCGCATCCTCATCAGCTCCTCGTCGTCTAAAAGCGCTTCTAAGTGGGTCCATTCCTGAAAAAAGAACAGAAAAACAAAAGTCAAAACAAACAAGAAGAAGTCATTTATGCAACGAAACACGATATGAAATCACCCAGATTTAAATAATTATCAAGGGAATGAATGTTAGCTAAGCTCTCATCTGTGGGTAATTCCAGAAAAGGGCTGCCAAATGCCTCGCCCTGACCCCAATATAAACTCTCCTCGGATTCTCCCTCCGAACGGTCAGTGGGACTACCCACACCATGACTTCCCTCAGGAAAAGCAGACGAAGAAGAAGGCCTGTGTGTAAAAGCTGAGTCAACGGAAGCGCATCCCCAACCCGCAGCAGTTATGTTCTCTAGAGTTAATACCGATAGCAAAGCATCCTCATCCTCTACTTGAAGCTGAGAAATGAGGGGACCATATGCGTCTCTTAAATTAACAATCAGACTAAGATTATTAGGTCTACAACAACTCCATCGAGTAGGAATATTTAAAGACGGAGGAACCTCAACGATAAACCAATCTGAAGCATAGTTGTGAAGCTTAGAAGGAGGTTTCCCGAAAAGTTTATTACTCTGACCCCTTCCAGAGACTTTTTGGATGCAAAAACGTGTAGAATTGCGAACACTGCGGACTCTGAAAAAAGAATTAAATAATGGGATAGTAGGCCTGACGTTGAGTTTATGACATACGATCGTAAACCCTACTACTTGAGCCCATCCGTTGGGGTGAAGTTGAGCAGGGACTATGCCATAGTGACGAAGAAAAATAACTCCAAATTCGGGAAGAGAAAAACGAAATCTGAATTCCAGTGAAGCCCGATGTACAGGAACACCACTACTAACGGATTGGGGAGCGTGCTCAGTTGCAGTTGGAAGCCTATAAATATAACCTTCCGGAAGAGGAAAGATACTTCTAAATTGCTCAAGATCAGACTCTCTAAGCCTAGAATAAGGGTCTAAAACTATTTCTTTTCCACGACCATGCCCAGCCATTAGGAAAGACAAGATGCCAAAAATAGTGGAAAGATTCTGGCTACCTTTGATAACAAAGGCCGAGAGGATCCGAGGGAGCAAGGGTCTTAAGTGCCGTGAGGGTCACTTGCCGTGAGAGTGTTAAGGGCCATGAGGGTCACTTGCCGTGAGTGTCTTAAGTGTCGGGAGACTATGCCGCGAAAGTATGCCGTAGGGATGTGCCGCGAGACTAGGACGAGAGAATTTACCGCTAAGATCCGCTGAATCCGCGAGAAAAATGAAGTCTGAGCCTTCACTCTCCGCTATATATATGTGCCGGCAGTGACGACGGGAAAACAGTTACTCTTCCGCATTTAATGAATCGCAAAAGAGTGGGGAGCAATTGTTATGAGCAAAATAAAATGTAAAAAATAGAAAATAATAATATGACATGTCGTTCAGATAAAGCGCCACATGTCACGCTAAAATCAAATACAAATGAAAATAGACTCTGTATTTAATGCTCAGCTCCAGACGATTTTATCCCTAGATACCTACAGTTAATATGACTGGGCAAATACGTTATTGAAGAATAAATTGTTCCCTATAAATAGGGTACAGGTATGACCTTTTAAGGGATTGAGATTTTACTTTTTGAATACACTGAAACTCTGCCAAAATCCTTTTCTGACTTAAGAATCGGAGTGTTTACGCAGGGAAGGCCCTGCGCTCCTTTGACTGTTCTGGTTTGTTGCAGAGTGATGTGGCTAAAGGATCGAAATACTGACGTCAACAATTCATAATTATTGTGCTGTTCAACAACAAATATATATATTTGACAAACTTTAGTTAATTTCTTGATCAACATTAGCTCGATAAATGAATACATGAACTTTGGGAGCTTTAAAGATCAAGAATGGAATTTAATGAGAAGTTAAAACTATAAAGCACAAAAAAGAAAAAGAGGTTAGATGGCTTTAATAAATTGAGGAAGCCTTTTAACCAAGTATAGCATTAAAATTTTAAAACAAAGAGAAGAGGAAATTTCAAAAGTTAGTTTACACTAAAATTAATTCAATTTTTAGAATGAAAAATAAAAATGTTAATTAATGAATTTCAGACTTAATCTGATTGCTCATGTAAATTAGTTTAAAAATTGAATTTCAAAAAGTTTTATGATTTAAATATAAGCATCTACAATTTACAATCTTATATTTAGATAGTATTATTTCGTGACGTATCGAAAAATTATTTATTTTCTTTATTCGTAAGGAAATATAAGAGAATAAAAAAAATTAAAAATTTAAACCTAATCTCTTTTACGAGGAGAAAATAATTATTAGGTAAAATTTCATTTATTATGTAAAAATGTGGATTTGTAACTTAGACTGGACATGAGAGAAATGTGTTGGTAAATTGCAAAATTGAGGGGACAGTTGCAGGAATATAAATGGGTCGAGTACTCGTTAACTTTAGGATATCCGAACCTGAACTCGAACATTTTTCATAATACCTGAATCCGATTAATTAATCTAATTATTTTAATTTATGTTACTTGAATTGAACCCCACTTAAATAATATTAAAAACATCCGTTAACTATCTGAATCTGCTAAATATACGTTTATTAAAATTTAACTTTCAAATTTAAATTTAAAATAAATTTTGGAACAAATTATTTAAAAAGTTATATTAATAAATTTAATTTAGCTAATAAAAAATTAGAGTTAAACTTCATAATTATAATATTTAATGGATTAATACAATTAAATATTACATTAATAATAATTAATTTATAAAAAAACATAAATGTCACATTAAAAAATATTATTTATAATCGAATTCGGATAACAAGTACCCTAAGATAACTTCCCAAACCACACTTGAATCGTTGACGGGTTAGTTTTACTATTCGAACCTTATTTGAACTCGATTATATATAATACTCTAATTGTACTTAATCGAGTCAAATAATATCAAATTCCCGTTTATAAGGTCCCTGGTGTCATCCTTAGGCAGTTGAAATACAAAAAGGGCATTTAGCAAGAGTTCATGCAAGGCGAAATTTCAAGGTATGCTTCATGTAAAACCCTAACATATCAGAGACTAGTGGTTTAATTAGAGATAAGACAGGAGCTTGGCTTTAATGGCTTTGGAGCACACTTGGGTATATGTACGAATATGGTTGCATCTCATTCAATTCGCAGAAGTTCTACTCATCCTCTTGGTTGAATCATTAATGATATCCAAGAGTTTGCTAACTGGATATGGAACAATACCATCCAACACATTCTGAGAGAAAGAAATTTTTGTGTAGATGCTTTAACTAAATTACAATGTGAGCTGGATGAAGAATTTAACTAAATTATAATGTGAGTTGAATGAAGAATTTAAAATATTCAGAGGGTCACTTTTTTAAGGTCTTTACAGTGTGCGGGTGACGGGGAGTTAAACTCCCTTGCCACTTTAAAATGAACTAGTTTACTTTATTTTACCTTTGTAAAAAATATATATATATATATAATTTTGTTGTACTATATTACGAACTACTCTACAAATTTAACATAAGCTATGAAAAATGATAAACGGGATTACATTCTGAAAGAGGGGAACCACGCGTGGGCGGGTGCGCGTGTTTGATTTGTACGGTGAAGTGCACGCTTAAACGTTCAGTGGTAGATTCGACAAAGTGAGATAAGACACGAGTAACAAAAACTTTGTATATGTATTTGAAAATTTTGTATTTGATGTTCAGTTTTATCGGCATTAATTTTTGATATGGTATTGTTGATATTTTTGTGTCTAATATAATTAAATTCGCATAAAATATAAAAATTATATTATATAAATACATAATTAATATGTATACATTATGATAAACATATTTAAATAAATTATGTTACATGAATACATGTTTAACACTTATAAAATACGATACTCATCTATATTTATACAAAAAATTAAACCTGACCAATAATATAAGTAGTGTTTTACCAAATGAACCATTAATTTATACATGTTGATGTAATATGTTATATAAATTAATTTATATCTTAAAAGAAACAAATGTTTTAACAAATACTGAAAAAATAAATTAATAATATTAATTAATAAAATTAAATTAGTTATTATGATTAAGATAATAAAATTTCTAAACTGTGAAGATAAACTAGTGAAATTATAAAAATTGAAAGTTAAAATATAATTAACAATTCTTTATATATATATATATATATATATATATATATATGATACTATAATATATAAATATATATGATATTTTATTATAATGATAAAATATAAATTTTGTATGTAAGGTAAAATATTGTATAATTAATTAATTACCAAATATCACTAATACTATATTTCTAATAAAAGTTTATAATTTATAATACACTAAAAGATTTTATAATTTATTTTATATCAATTATCACTATAAATTAAAATAGCATAATATCAACACACAAATTATTATAATAAAAATAAGATATACTTATTAATAATTTATTTTATATATTTGATTTTGAATCAAATGATGACAATTACAAGTGAATTAATGATAGGAGACTTGATCTTGGTCTTGAAGTTAAGATTATAGTTTTGAAACTTATAATAAAACATTTTTTTAAATGACTTGTATAATAATTATAAAAATTTATAAAATTAATTAATTATAAAGTATATATGTTTTGTTTTAAATTATATTATAAATTTATAACTTATAAGAAATTATTTAAATAAACATAGCATATATCATTTTATTCAAGATATTAATTATTAATATACTTATTAATGATTTATTTTATATACTTGATTTAAAATCAAACGATGACAGTTACAAATGAATTAATAATAAGAAACTTAAGTTTGATATTGAAGTTAAGATTATAGTTTCGAAATATAAAATAAAAATCTCACCAAAAAAAAAAATATATAAAATAAAACATTTTTTCTATATATCTTGTATAATAATTATACGAATTTAAAAAATTTAGATTGACATATATATGATTTGTTTTAAATCACACATAAATTTATAATTTATAAAAAATATTTTAAATAGACAATTTTATTTAAGATATTAATATATTTTATATACTTCTTAGTGATTTATTTTATATAATCGATCTTAAATGATAGGATGGTTAATTAATTGATAATATATAATAGTAACAATGTATTTGAACTCAGGATCAGTCATAATTTTGAAATTTATAATTAATTTAAAATATTAATAAAATATAATTTAATTTTAATTAAAACTAAATTACAAAACCCTAACTCACCGTTCAAAATCATAGTAACAGACTGACAAAGTTTGGTATGTTCTCATTTCACATTTCTTTTCCCTTCAAACTACGTTCTCCCCCACCGCACACCCAGATCCGACGACTCCGCAACCAGATCCAGTTGCCCGGCCCCCAGATCCGGCGCCTTCGCACCAGGCCTCTTCTTCACGCACATCCAATCTTGCTCACCCAGTCTTTTGTTGGGACTCATCGCGCCATGCCTGGTAAGATTTCAGAGACAAAACTGAAGCTTTTCGTTTCTTTACTGCCCGTTTGCCTCTACCTCTCTGAGCCCTCTCTCAAGCTTGTCTCTTATCTGTTGTAGCCCTCTGTCACGGCTGAAACGAATGAATCGGTCTCCTCCATGACTTCACCATCATCAAGGCACTCAGGTACTAACTGACCCATTATTTTCTGCTGAAACCCTAGTCTTCATTTTACTTTTCTCCCTACTGTCAGATGGAAATCAGTCGGTTCCTTTCCACTCCAGGTCCAGCTTTCCTCTGGTCTTACTTTATCAAAAGCAAAGAGGACTAATTTTATTTTATAGTTTTACTTTGTAGCTGGTTTTTTTTTTTTTTTAACAAACAGAAGGTAAATAATAAGGAGAAAGAATAGAAAGCTTGGGATTAGGTTGGATTTTGGTTTAAGGAAGAATATGTATGTATTTAAATTATCCTCTCGTCTGCCTTCTTGGTCGACGTCCTTAGGACTTAAGGACAGAGCGGTAGTACTACAGTCGGAATAAGAAATGATCTGTTTGTATATAAATTGGGAGGAGAAATAGGTAAAATAGGTGAACAGTCTAATAAGCAAGCAAAATTTAGGGCTTTCGCATTTGTGTGAAGTTAAAGTTAATTTGGGTTTTGCAAATTGCATTATTAGATTAGCTTTCTTATTTAATTTAGTATTGGTGTTAGTCTAAGGCTGTATAGAGTTATATATATAAGGTCAGGTTCAATTAATTAAACATATTACTTTTCTACCAAAGCTGAAGGTTTGTTTCACTGAGTTTTGGTGCTCGTATAGCTCAAAGCTGATTCATTTTTTTTTCCTGCAGTTTCTTAACAACCAAACAGAAAATTAAATTTATTTTTACAATAGAAAATGATTGGAGTCGGGAAGGTTAAGCAATACTCCAACATCCTCGACAAGCCCCTCAGCAAGGGCAAACAAGAGGTCCTTCACTCTCTCTTCGTCGTCTTCATCTTAAGTTAATTCTTGATCTGAAATGTATCAAAATACTATATAAAATTTAAGCTAGAGAAATACTACTTTTTTAAATTTTATTTGAACTGTGTTTTCATCTTTTTAGCAAGCAATCTGACTGTCAGATCATTTCGATATTTCACTTTTTTTTTTCCTGCCATTGCAATATTTGAGATCTAACTGTTATTTTCTCATTGATATATTTGAATTGGCCATTAAATTAGTTGAGAAATCTGATCCAATCACACAAATTAGTCTGAAAATAAAAAATTCTGCTGAGCTCCAAAATAATTAAAAAGGAGAAAAATTTAAATAAACTCAATCAAACGGAATTAGCACTATTTTTTATTGTTATTTTTTTTTTCAATTTGGAGTAAAATATTTCCTAACTTTTGGCTGTTTTTTTTTTTTTTTTCATTGCAGGTTAGCTTGAGTGCATTTGCATTCTTGTTTTCAGAGCTTGTTCAGTACAACCAAACACAGGTTGATAACATTGCTGAATTAGAAAGAAGGTAAAATTTTATGTTTGATCTTAGTTGTATCCTTCCATTGCCAAGCGATGTATGACTGGGATCAGATTATTTATTGATGAAGATAATTAAAAAAATGAAAATAAAATTAGAACAAAATGCTTTTCATTTCAAATTAAAGCAAATATGTGCATGATGCTTAGTTTGGTCAGTTGGTTTTCTATTGTGAATGAATCTAATACTATTCATGGGGTTGGTCAGGCTGGAGGATGCAGGGTATGCGGTTGGGGCTCGAGTTCTTGAACTTTTATGCCATAGGGATAAGGTACAACACATTCATAGGCTATAATTGAGACTGCTATAGCATTAAGGTTGTCCTGTTTAATCTTCATTTTCATTTTTCAGGTACTTGCAAGCTAGCATCATTCAGCTAACTAGCTGAGAATGTCATGATGTAATATAAGGATGTCATCCTTACTTACCTTATATGCCTTGTGGTCATATCTGAATTAAATTTGCTTTCATTTTTTATATCTTGGTTTGGCAATGTGTTTGCAAAGATTTGTGCTTATTTGTATGAAAATGTACATGTGTATTATTCCATGATATCAGCACCAGTACTAAACATATGTTTTTTGTCACAGGGAAATAGAAGGGAGACTCGATTGTTGGGTATTTTATCTTTTGTGCACAGCACTGTGTGGAAGGTGTTATTTGGAAAGGTAAGTCTAATCTTGCGAGTTGGTGCAAGAATTGAAAGTTTGATGATTTTGTCAAAATGGAATTTGTGTATTTTTCTATTAGCCTATAGGCATGACAAATCTGGCTGGCTAGCATCTTCAGCATATGCTTAAAATAAAGTGTAGTCTCTAATTTAGCACTTCTCTTACCAGCTCCTTTCTGTATTATGTTAGGTGGCTGACTCACTTGAGAAGGGCACTGAACATGAAGATGAATACATGATCAGTGAGAAGGAACTTCTTGTGAACAAGTTACGCATTGCCCACCGCTTATCACTTATAATGCCATACTTTCAACTAACTAGATTAATTACCAACTGATCTGCTTGCATTGTAGGTTTATTTCAATTCCAAAAGACATGGGGACATTTAATTGTGGGGCATTTGTTGCTGGAATAGTGAGGGTAAGTCCTGCATTCATTTTTTGTATAAAATGACTGATCATCTGGTGGAAGGAAGCTCTTATAGGCTCTTTTTTTTTGGTTGGAAGGGTGTTTTGGACAATGCAGGATTTCCAGCAGTAGTAACGGCTCATTTTGTACCGATGGAGGGACAGCAAAGACCTCGGACAACTATTTTGATAAAGTTTGCTGAAGAGGTAGGCACTATTCGTATGCTCTTGCATCTGATATTCTCTTGTTAACTAAAGTCTGGTCTGCCCAATGTAGTTTCGCCCTTAATAAAAAGTACTTGATGCTTGGTATTATGTTTGTGATTCATTCAATGATATTCTCCTTAGTTTGTTTAGGACTGGGGTAATGTATAAAGTCAGTTTAGTCATATGGTTATATCTGTACATGATCAAAAGAAGCATTGTCACTATTTTGGATCCAATTAATGGACTACTGGCTTACCTAAAATTAATCATGAACTACTAGTAGAGGATCAAAAGTAGTTCTAACAGAAGAGTTTTGTTTCAGTTATGAGAAAAAAAAAGTAAGTATATAATTTAGGGCTTTGTTTTCAACACTTATTTCAATCTATACAATATATTTAAGTTGTTGTTCTCTAAACAATATTCAGCTGGTCATGAAAGGTGTCTTTCTCTTCTACTTTTAAGAAACTTTTGGCTCTGCTGATGTCCATTTCCACAATAACATATTTCAATTCTTATCATCATCATCATCATCATCATCACAGCATGGAAGAGGAAATGGTCCGCCTATATTCTGTTACATTTGTGAAGAAGGATTTGGTAGCCCAAAGAACAACTTGTAACTTCCATTAGGACATGCTATTTACTTATTTTGCTTATCATTCTACATGGCATAGCATATTGACATATGGTAGTGTGGACAGCATGCATATTACTGAAGAGAGCATCTCCAAATAGTTCTGAGTTGATGGTGGTTGCGCCATAAACTAGCATCTTTATGTTTGTTTGCTTCTTTTTTTTTTCTCACCCAGGAAAAGTTTCTTACATTTTGGATGATGTTACATACTTGACTCAACCATGCTTTTTTTTTCTCCCTTTAACCAGGTATTGCTTAGAGAAGCGAGGTTAGGTTGATTGTTATGCCTGGGTTATCTTGCGCTGTCCATGTTCTGCAACACCGGGAAGGGAAAAGTGAATTTCAGCTGCTTTGTTAATCTATTGATTCTACCTCCCAATCACACTGGCAAATCTGAATTTCTTTTTCTGATTAATGATGGTCGTGTATTATTTTTTTATGGCACAGTGGTTTCTAATATGGTAGCAAAAGATGATTGCAAATGCAGTTGATGTGTAGTAAATGTCATCATTACTGTTAAGTTTTGTGTTAGTATGATCTCAAATGGATTATTACTGAGGGGAATACTATTTGAAGGATTTATCAGTTACTGATCCCTATATCGAATGCTGAATATCGGCTTCTTTTTTCCTCTTCTCTCCCCTTTTTTCTCCCTTATCTATTTTCAAGGTAATTTTGACATTACAGTTCGAAGAAGAATTTTCCAAGGAAACTTGCTCCTTTGGATTCAGACGTTTCCTAATTCACCGAGTATAAATATAAATTTAGGGATGAAAACAATTACTTTCCAAAAAGTACCAGCATTTTTGTTCCCATTGATGTGTAACTCTAATATCTTATTCATGTGTTAATAGATCTGTTCATCAGTCTGTAATCTTGATACAGCATCTGCTCTGCAAAATGGCACTGTCTTAGAATCAAACCTTATGGTTGCTCCTTGGCAACGCTGAAATTGTGGCTGATGAACTAGACACTAGGAAATAACTGCAATGAAAGAAAGTCGAGTAGATCTTTGATCAAATTTCACAGTTTGTTTAAGTTACTGAGTATGAGTAACAAATTTCACAGTTTGTTTAAGTTACTGAGTATGAGTAAACAGACACATGGGAATAGTTCAAAACCACCATGAGATTATCCTTCTAGGACACATCTGTATCAGAATTGTGGAAAGTAGGCTGTAAGCTGACAATTTTAGACAGAATATCTTAGGAACTGAGAGCCTTGTCTCTTGGCCATTCTGAAACATATACATTCTTCATTTCGTTGATAACCAACAAGAGTAAAACAAACAAGTATAACAGGTCGATGAAATGTCCGATAACATCCATGATAAACAGGCTGATAGGCTGATAATAAGAGGAGATAGCAGAACTAGACAGCAAATAGAACACAAAGTCTAAGGAATAGATTTTATTTCATAATTCTTTGAGATTTAAGAAGTAATCTGTGCATTCTCAACACCAAGACCATATAACACTCCAGCATATTTCTCAGTGGAACCACAAAAGAAATTTTCTTTCAATTTCATGAATGTACAACAAGTAAGCAAACTATCGGAACCAGCTTGGTGACAAATACCAATCCTCTCCACATCTAACAGCTCTGCAAGCTTGTTCAACCCTCCATGAAGGCTATTGCAAAACTTCATCAGATGCTTGATATCATAAAGTGTAGGGAAATATAAGTTGATCAAACCAAAGAACCCTGTTTGCGAATCAGGAAGATTCTTGCAAGTAAGCAACTTAAGCAAATACCCGAAATCATAGCCGCTATGAAAAGTCACCCAATGCACACAATCATTCAAAACAACCCCAGATGACATTAACAGTTCACTAAAGTGAGTGGCAATAACACCCTTTTCCTTGTTTTTCTGAAAATCAATCCCACTTTGGGACAGAAGCTCAATGGAGTCATTAGCATAAACATCCTCATTGGGATTGAATTCACGGAAATTGAATTGCCAAACACAGTATTTATCGGTTCCACAAGTAGGTAAGTTCCCATTGGCATCAGAGAAAGTAAGCCCCAATTGAATCAATTTCAAAAGATCAACATTCGCTTTCAATGTTTGGTAATTGTATTCAGAACTGCTCTTGAAATTGCCTATTGGGCGTAGAACAATACCCGGGAACTCAGTGTCCATAGCAATGTAAGGGTAATCATCCACAATATTTCGAATTAACTCGAACTCAGAAGCCAGATTCTCCTCCCAAACTTCCCTTATGTGAATTGATTCACTTTTGGTCAAAATCGACATCTTTCTTCACCAAAAAAGGAACAAGTTTTGATTCTCGGACGACTAACAAAACCCAAGATCCCCAAAATCTGCAATAACAAGATAAGAAACAAATAACTACCCATTTCTCCGAATCAACAGAAAACACGAACCCAAATCTTGAAAAACCAATCAAAGCCCCGAAAATTCAAGAAACTAAGAGGACATGAGATCTTACCTCGTCGGAGATGACTGGTAAATGTCAGCCAATGAAAATGGGATTGGAATCCAAATGTATAGGGGCTTTACGAAGATGCAATGAATGATGATAAAAGGAGGGTTTATGGCTTTTCTCTTAGGAAGACAACAAATCAATCTCTGGGTTTAAAAAAAAAAAAAATTCTATTTTTGATGTGATGAGCAATGGATGGGAATGGGATGGAGAAGAGGAAGAAAGCCTTTATCCAAAAGCTTCCCACATTGTAACAAAATCTACATGGAAAGAGATAAAGTCATGAAGAGAGAGAGAGGAGAAAGACCAGGCACTTTCTAGGAGGAAAGCCTTTTATACCTGTACTTTTCACTTGCCCTCTCTGTAGCTTCAGCTTTCACATTTTCCTTTTGGCCCTTGTATTCTGGGCCAATTCCGAATTGCTTTGATTATTTGATATGAGTATTATTGTAAATTTCATTTAATTTAATTACTTTCTCAGAACATGATTGGTGGGATTTTTTTTATCCCTTTTGAAAGTAAAAAATAAGTAATTGTAACTAAACAAAAAAACCTTAATTACTTTTTGAATTAAAAGAAAAATTAAAGTTATTATTTTTATCACGTCAGTATACGTTTTTTTATAATATGAACGTTAGTATATATATATTTTAAATTATTAAAAATAATTATTTATTATATATTATATATAATAATTAAATAATTAATATTTATTTTAACAAATATATTATTTTTTAATAATCTGAAATAGTTTAAATTAAAATAATATATATTAACAATGCAATAAAAATACCCCTATGTTATTTGGTTGTCAATCCAAACAAAATTTGATTTACACTCAATTATTTTTGCAAAAAGTATCTAGATATTTCTTTTTGTTAAAAGCATAACTAATAAAGCCATCGACAAGGCTTTCATAGCTCAGTTGGTTAGAGCACCCGTTTAGTAAGCGGGAGGTCTTGAGTTCGACTCTCAATGAAAGCATGTTTTTTTATTTTTGCTACTGAATGGGCCGTTCTCAATATTTCTGATTTTGGGCCTTCCTCTCCGACTCCGTCCTATATCTCTCTTCCTTCCTACCGCCGGCGTCGTTTCGAAAGTCGGTGTTCAGCAGCTATAAAAACCACCCAGATATCCCCATTCGTCAAATCCCTAATTTCACTCGAGGAAAAAAAAAAAAATGCAACTTCAATTCTTCATCCGATCCCCAAATCACCAAACTCTGACCCTAACTGTAGATCCCACCCAACCGCTAACCCTCCACCGTCTCAAATCCTCTCTCCTTCAAAATACGCAATTGCTCTCCTCGTTCTACTTTACCCTCAATGGAAAACCCCTTTCCGATTCCACCCTTCTCCCAAATCCCCACATCACCCATCTCTCCACCCTCTTTCTCCTCCCCCGCCTCTCTGCCGGGGGTGGCGATGGCGGCGCCACTGGAGCTGAGTCCCGCGACTGTTATCTCAAGATGTACGCCGTTAAAAAGCCCGATAAAGTCGATCCGAATGAGCAAAGGCTCGGTAAGTGGCTCAATTGTGCATTATCTCATGAACCCTTAAGAGAACCTTGCGTGATTGATAAATTAGGCAATATTTTTAATAAGCAAGCTCTTGTTGAAGCTTTGCTAGGTAAGAAATTGCCCAAAGAGTTTAGACATATTAAGGGTTTGAAAGATATGATTAATATCAAGTTGTCGATGATTCCCGGGAAGGAGTCAGATGCGGCTGATGGTGGAACGTTTCAATGCCCGATAACGGGGTTTGAATTTAATGGGAAGTATAAGTTTTTAGCATTGAAGAATTGTGGGCATGTGGTTAGTGCTAAGGCTTTGAAAGAAGTTAAGTCATCAGCTTGTTTGGTTTGTCACAAGGAGTTTGTGGAGTCTGATAAGGTGGTGATTAATGGGAGTGAGGAGGAGGTAGCAGCCTTGAGGGATAGGATGGAGGAACAGAAGGCGAAAACAGTGAGAGAGAAGAAGAAAAGGGGAATTGATGTTGTGGATGGGGAGAAGAGTTGTGGCAAATTGGAAGGGATTGGAAAACCTGAGAAAGGCAAGGGATTGAGTAATGGTGGGGTGAAGAAATTTAGAGCTGCGGATGCGGCACCGGCTAATGCTACTAAGGAAGTTTATGCTTCTATATTTACTTCTTCGAAGAAGTCCGATTTTAAGGAAACTTTTAGCTGCAGATCACTCCCACTAGGTCGAAATTGATGGTGTCAGTTGTACTTGCTAGAGGTGATCTGTTTATATTTTTCTTTGTTTGTTCACAAATGGAGAACATTGATATGTTTGAGGTTGCCATTCCCTCATTGTATTTTTCTTTTCTGTTGAAACTGAATTGATTTATACTTGTTTAATCTGCTATTCTAGTGCATATCTAATTTCAATTGTGAAGTGCCATAAAATGCTTTATTACTTGCTCTGTTATGATGTGTTTTGGAAGGCAGTGTAAACTTTAGATTGTGTTGTTACTGAATTTGAGTTTTAAGATACGGAATAAGTAAAGCAGTAAGAATGAATCAACTGCAGCTTTTTCAAAACATGGAGAACAGATTTTTGAAAGCTATCAAGATCAGCCTTGAGACGAATCTTCTGTATTCTTGTATTTAGTATCAAATTAGATGAATAATTCTCTGATTGAACAAAATTGTCAAATATTTGTTTTGAGTTCAGGGATCAATTGATGGCAACCGTAGTTGGATTTGGAAGGTTCATTTTATTACGTTGGTTACCATAGTTTGCTACCAAATATTCTTTGTAAACTGCAATTCTTCTTGCAATCTTCGGTAGGTGTTCATTCCTGCTCTTAGCTTTCTTCTTGTGTTAAGAGGATTCTGTATTGATGCGTGTTGATGGATGACTTGAACGGTGAAACATTGAACTGTGTCATTTCCGTTTTCTTTTCTTAGCTTTCAAGCTTCTACAGGGAAAGAAGTGCTATAATTTGTTGTACATGCGAAGTCTGACCTGGAAGTATTGTTATGATTATCGTCCTATGCATCATCCTTTTATTTAAGGGTAATTTGTATAATTTGACTCTTGAATGCAATTTGTTTTTCGGTCGATTTGTTGATAGCCACTGTCTAAAATTCACTGCAGACAAAGATTTTGGTAAGGATCATTGGAAGTTTGGAACCAATTGCCCTTAGACCACCGAGGTTATACAACTGCAAAGCATTCTGTTTCGGTATTCCCAGTCCCAGTCATTACCAGATTCTCTTACGCAATGTGTAAGCCAATATTAATTTTAGGTTCCATTTGGCTAATTGAAAATGATTTTAAGAAAATAATTTTTTTTCAATTTTTTTTGTATTTGATGGGCAGAAAATTGATTGATAAATGAAAAATAATTTATAGGTCATTGAAATATTAAGTTAATTTTTTAAAACTTGTTTTACTTTTTTAAAAATGGAAAAATATTTTTTAGAAAAATAGTAGTCTAAGGGTTATTTATTAAGTTTGTAAATATAATTTTATTCAAGTTAAATTTTAGATATAATTTTTAAATTTGAATATAATGCAACAATATATAAAATATAATTATTTTAATAAAATATTTTTTATTTAATCAGATTAAAAAATTTAAATATTAAAATATTAACATTTAAAATTTAATATTTTAATATTTATATTATTAATATTAAATATTTTTATTATTTCAGTAATAAATAATATTATTTTCAAAATATATTTATGTTTAATATTAATAAAGTAATTAATAAAAATTTTCAATATTTTATTAATTACGTTCATATTATTTGAAAGGGGAAAATAGATTTAAAAAAAAAAAACAAAAAAAATATTTTTCATTGATTTATCTAAATAACGAAAAAAAAATTTAGGCTAGTAAATTATAAAAAAAAATTAATTTTCAAAAAATTATAAATATTTTTCAAAAATCCTCTTGATGTCAAAATCATCAAACATTACTGCCTTTTAGGCATTAACATATTCCATAGTTTATTGAATGATTTAGAATTGTCCGGTAACCTTTACAATAAATATGATAGCATTTAGTATTGTGTAAGTGAATATTTTGGGTTACAATTTAATTGGTACATAAAGTTTGATATTTATTTTCACATTGTCAAGTTACATTACAGCTGTAATGACAAAAAATGGATAATTATACAATAATAAAATGTTATTATAATTTCAAACAGCACAAAAACAATTATCCTTTTATTAAAAATAAATTAAAAAATATTTAATTTTTTAAAAAAAAACTTAATCTAAATGGATAAATTTATATTTGAAGATATATTATATAATATTACAACAAACATGAAGCAAAACGGTGCAGAAACAAAAACAGCCACATACAGAGTTGCTAAATGCAACTTTTTTTTTTTTTTTTGTTTGCAACCATAATAAAAGAAAAAGAGTGTAACAAAAGAGAGGAAATATTGTTATGGAAGTAATATGGTTGTGTGAGAAAAACTATGGCTGTATTTAGAAATTTTCAAAAGATAAGTAAAGAAATTGATAAAGAATAATTGATTTTTTTATTTTAATATATATATATATATATATATAGATGTTTATCTTTTAGAAAATTGAAAAAATATATTGATAATATATTATTTTAAGTTAATACATTAAAAAAATTAAAATTAAAATTGATTTACTTTATAATTTTAATGTGTATAAATGTCTATATTTTAATAAATTGAAAAAATAAATTGTAAAAAATAAAAAAAATCATAATTATTTTTTATTTTTAAAAAATACATGTACCAAACATTTGAATCAGTAATATTTTACTTTTGGCTAAAGATTTAGCTTTTATATATTTAATATTTATATATAATATAAGAACAAAGGAGAGAAGAAATAAGTTAATTGAAAAAGCAAAAGGAAAGGCAGGAATGATATTTAGCCCAAATAAGAGAGAAGAAGAGTAGCCCAAACCCATCTAATGAAAATTAGGGTTTCACTATAAAATCTCTCTACTCTCCAAAGCCCTTCTATTATTTCACCATCCGCAGATTAGGGTTTGCTGCCCTTGCATTAGTCTTCACCCTCAGGTTAGCGCCGTTTTTTGGGTCTCAATCTTATTCCTGCTCTTTCATTCTCTTGTGTTAATTTTTTTTAGTCATCGAACGATCTGTTTTCCGTCGCCAAAATATACTGAAGAACGAAACAGTTTTAGCATTTAGTCTTATATTTAGCTAAAAGATCTGCTTGATTGACTTTGTTTTTCTCTTTCTCTACCAGGAAGCAGAGTCTACGATCCCAGCTACAGCTTAAAAATGTCAGGGTAAGTGACTACTTATTCCTCTGTAATGGTTTAAGGCCATGTTTAGTACAATACATGTGGTATCTTGTAAAACTTGATCTGTTTGTTTGGTTTGTTTTAATGTCTACATATGACTTCAAACTGCTTGTATTATATAGGTTTTGGGTCTTATTTTGCCTCAGTGTGGAATAAGATGCTATGGATGTTATTGTATGCTGGTATAGGTTGCACTGTATTTTGTTTGAGATGAGTTGCATACATGTTTGAGTTGTTTCTTAGGGTTGTATTTATTTTTGCATTAGTAGGAAGAAAGTATTTCAATTTTGTTCCACCGTGAGATTAGGTCTTATTAGATTCGATTTTGTGAACAAAGTTTCCCCTTTTCGCAGCTTCCAAACCCATTATTTTCTCCCAACTTCTGTTTCTGTTTATCTGTTTTTTTCTGGAAAATTTCATCACTATGAATTCCCTTTTTATTCTGTCTGTATGTATTTATGCTGTATTTTTGGTAATTGCTCTTACAGAGAAGAAGTTGCAGTCGCCCAGCCTGAGGCAGCACCTATCATTGGTGAGCCAATGGACATCAACACAGCTTTGCCCCTTGTGGTGAGGAAGTCACAAGCTCACGGTGGGCTTGCACGTGGCTTACATGAAGCTGCCAAGGCAATTGAAAAGCACACCGCTCATCTTTGTGTTATAGCTGATGACTGTGATCAGCCAGATTATGTTAAGCTGGTCAAGGCACTCTGTGCTGATCATAATGTTAAAGTGCTGCATGCTCCTAGTGCAAAAACTCTCGGCGAGTGGGCTGGTGTAAGAAAATGTTCATTGCTTATTTATGGGACATAGTTATTTCTCTCCCTTCTCTTTTGCACTAAAAAAACACCCTTTTGACCATGTGACTTGTTCCTTTGAGAATATTGCTAGAAACTCGCAATCGAGTTATGTAATCAAATTGAAAGATATAACTATTGCTGTAAATTCTAATTGTGTTTCATCTTTGCATGCAGTTGTGTAAGATAGATTCTGAGGGGAAAGCAAGGAAGGTGGTTGGTTGCTCTTGTGTAGTTGTAAAGGTATTAACATTAACATACTCATGGAATTACATTTAATTTTAGTTAAAAAATGTTTGTTTAATCAATGCATTTTCTTTCTTTTCACCTTATTTTTGTTTTAGATCAGTTATATTGTCAAGCAATATGCAGAAAATGTAGCCATGCATGTTATTTCATATGATTGTGGCGATTTATTTTTCTTTTTCCTGCAGGATTATGGTGAACAACACGAGGCTGTTGAAGTTGTTCAGCAGCACAAGGATTGAGCAATCAGAGGATGGTTTCTTTGGTAGAAGAAGAGCTTTTTTTTTTGTCAGTTATGATTTTGATAGCAAACGACAGATTCTTGTGCTTGAGAATTTCTTATTTCAAAGTTGTTGCAGTGCTGAACTGCTTGGTGTCTCTTAAGTATGCGACTTTTTTTCCTTTAAATTTTGTGGTTAGTTCGTGGCAAACCATTTGGAAATCAAACAAATTTATCTGATGTTTAAGTTATGCCTTTATTTATCTTCTCTCTCTCTCTCCCTCTCAAAACTAAACACTAGTTTGACATTGGCATTATAATGGGGGCTAGGGTCTAGTTGAATTTGCTCCAAAACTGTCTGATTCTTTTGCCGATATGATCAGGTTGGGTTGGTTTGATAGAAATCATTTATGGGACTGTGGTGAAGAATTTTTAATTCAAGTACTTTGCCAAAACTAAGCCTCAACAAGCATCCAATATTGATGCTTTTGCCAATGTTGACCAGGCTAAGACGCTGCTGGGGTTAAAAACTTTTTAGAGTTAGATTTTTGGTTTAAAAAATGAAAATAGTTAGTAGTTGAGAATGATGTTGAAGTCGTTTGAATTTGACCTTAAGTTTCACGGTTTAAGAAGTTGAAATCATTTTCTGTGTCAAATCTGCATTTATGTTGGGTAGATGTCAATTTATCATGGTGTATAATTTGAAAGGAATTGAACGTGGATTTATAAATTTTGAGTTTGAGAAGTACAATAATAGCCAATAAAAGAGGTATGATTCTAGAGCGTTTTCAACCTAAGCTTCTTAACATTTTTTTTCACGTTGGTTGAAGAAAGAATTGAACGTGGGTTTATAATTTTCTGGTTTCAGAGGCACTATAACACCCGTTTTAACTATGGTTCTTAGAGCTTTTTCGTTTCTGTGAGATAACTACAGGCCAATAACTTTATAAGGACACTTTGTTTCAAGAAAATAAAAAAGGAGTAATAAAAGTAGTAACTGTATAATGGGCTTTCAGTTTTATGAATGATGAGAGCCCGGGTCAGGTCCCTCAATGTGAATGGATCGGTGGGTCAACCGGCTTTAATGGTCAGCTTTTGTGGTCCTTGGAATTCTACGCATCATTCGGGCATCTGCCACCTACTCTAATTTTGTGGCTTGTATTTCAAGTTGATCCTACATCACACCTGGCTGGCAGCCAAGGAGGTTTATCAAGCACCAGTATGATTCCAAGCCTCCTGCTTCATCTTCCAGCTAACTTTTTAATGATTAAAGCTACAGCTACTACTCGTAGTCAACTGTAAAAACAATGAAAACACTGTAAATAGCATGGAATTTAAGGAACTGATTAGAAAAATGTGTTCGAAAGAACATCCATCCACTGCTAAAGCCGTGTTCAAAGTGCTGTAGAACTCAACTGGGGAAGGGGAGACTTGGGCACAGCAGTTTATGCAGGATGATACTAGCTAGGACTAGGTATGGAAATCGGCATGGCGACGGTGGGGATAACAGATAACTGTTTCTCCTCAAAGGCATGCCCATTACAAGGATAAACCGACCAATCTTATTCATTATTTTAATCAGTTAAGTAGCTGTCTACAATTTCATCATGCTTCACATGTCAGACAAACTCTCAGCACACATGCAATTGGAAAGGTATTTTGAAAATCATTTGCGCCCTTGGCAGTAAATAACCCAGGATTCAAATGAATTTCTTGGAATGAATTGCCAACATTAATAAACTATTGATGGTAACAATCCTGGAGGATGTTTAAAGTGAAAAGATGACATCTTTTCAACCTATTTATGCTAAAAAGGAAATCTTTCCGCAGATCACTTTGCCTAACTCTTCTTTAGTCAGAATATCATGGTTGAGTGTTATTAACTCAATTTGCACCATTCATAACCCAAAAATTTATAGCTTCATCATGAAGTCTCAAGTTGCCATATCTGATTTCAAAGTTGATTGCCACACATTAGCAGAACCAACTAATTTCCATGGTTACATTTCTTTTCTAGTACATTAACTTTTGACATTGAGACACAATTATTATTGTAGAAAGTAGTTATGCAACAGGGTGAGTCCGAATCAAACAGTAAAGATTTTTTTTTTTTTAATCTAAAGTTATAAATTCAAGTTAGGAAAACAATCTTCATTATAATGCGAAAGAAATGTTGAATAGATATGACTTTTTTTAGACTTTACAAACCTTTTTAAACCCCATAACGTAGAAACCTTATGTATTGAGTTTGTCCATTTTGAACTCGTCTCTCTGACTTGATAAAATCAGTGAGTTTCAAGTCGCTGTAAAACAGTTTAGGCACACGTAATTAAATCAAACAGCGTCAGTTTCTAGTATGGGAAAGAAAGGCTTCAACGTATAGAGGGTGGAAAGAGGGGATAAAACCAAACGAAAGTTGAGAGCTGAGTCCAAGTGGAAGTGATGGTAAAATCGAGGCTAACTAACGATTAATTTGTAAGCTATCGAGTGGTCACCGACAGTGAATTTTCGAGAAGAAAAGGTTAGGAGTTTGAACATTTACTTCTAACTTGGCACATTGTGAGCCACCTACCCAAACTCTTTGTACGAAGTAGCTACAACCAAGCGTAGGCGTGGCTCACCTTCTTCCTATATATGTATATAATCAAACTCACACCAGACACTCGCTGCCTCACCTTGCGCTCTACCCTCCACACTCTCTTTTCTCAGTTTCTCTAGCAAAGTTTCTTTGCTCTTGGAGCAAGGAATCCAAGGAAACAAGTAGGTTTTCTTCGTTGGGGTGAGTTTCTCGTCGTAATGGCTGGGACTGGAGTGTTTGCAGAGGTATTGGATGGAGATGTCTACAAGTATTATGCTGATGGGGAATGGAATAAGTCTTCTTCAGGGAAAACTGTTGCTATTATCAACCCAACTACGAGAAAAACTCAGTACAAGGTTCAAGGTTAAACTGCTAAACCTGTAAAATCGCTGTATTCTGCTAATCAAGTAATCATATATGCATGCGATCATTTCAGAAAATTCTCTTCAAGTATTGCTTTTGTGTTGAAAGATGGTGTGTTTTTCTTCATCCCTTTTAAGGATAAATCAATTTCTTTGTTGATTTTTTTGGTAATATAGTTATGTAATATGCAGGATAGAGCTGTAAAACAGCCTTAGAGCAGACTTAACTAGCCTAGATGGTTGAATTATGGGCAGAGATTAAATTTAATGGCAAGTTTGGATGTCTTGGTGAAATGGGACAAAGCAAATCTGAGCATTAGCAGTGGTTTTTATTCGTTTCTCAAAAATCGAATGGAGAAATTAGAAAAAAAAATTGTTATATACAGATGTATGGTGTGGTCAGGTTTGTTTACTTGGCGAAATTAATAAATTATGGTGGTGAAACAGCTTGTACACAAGAAGAGGTTAACAAAGTCATGGAATCAGCAAAATTTGCTCAAAAATCGTGGGCTAAAACTCCACTTTGGAAGCGAGCAGAGCTCCTTCACAAAGCTGCTGCCATCCTGAAAGAGCATAAAGCACCAGTTGCCGAGTGCCTGGTTAAAGAAATTGCAAAACCAGCCAAAGATGCAGTTACCGAGGTATATAATTTGTTCTACCTTTTGTCTTTGAACTTGTTTAGTTCAAAGTGTGAACAAGTCATCTTAAGGAAACTGGCTTTGATCTGATTTCATGAAGGTTGTGAGGTCCGGGGATCTGGTTTCTTACTGTGCTGAAGAGGGGGTTAGGATTCTTGGCGAAGGGAAATTCCTGGTGTCTGATAGTTTTCCAGGAAATGAGAGAACCAAATATTGCCTCACTTCCAAGGTAAAGTTTCCTTTCTTCCTATTGTAAATTTCTTCAGGTTCTTGTCAAATAGCATTGAATTGATATAAAGTTTCCTTTCTGATATTTCCTTTTATCATTGAAACATCAATGAAAAGTTACAGTTCCATTTGTTAAGTTGGATACTAATTGAGAAATGCGAATTCTGATGCATTTTAGCTGGAAAGTTATGAAGCATGTAACCAATTGAATTGAATATAGAGCTTGATATTTCCAATTGCATACTACTTTTCTAGTTGTGAGAAATTACTCTTGACTTTAAAGTGTAAACATGCCTCTGCTGTTGTTTAATATCTTCTATGTTTTGATGATGGAGTTTATGATTTAAAGCTGCATTCAAACTGCAGATTCCACTTGGAGTGGTTCTAGCCATTCCACCATTCAACTATCCTGTCAACCTGGCTGTTTCAAAAATTGCACCAGCGTTAATCGCTGGAAACTCACTTGTACTCAAGCCACCAACACAGGTATTTTACAAACAAACAAACAAGCTGATCAAACGTCTCGAAACACATAGCTTAATTGAATGAGATGGTCTAAATGTCTCCTGTAACCTTCTTTCAGGGTGCTGTTTCTGCTCTTCATATGGTGCACTGCTTTCATTTGGCTGGTTTTCCCAAAGGGCTCATCAGCTGTGTGACAGGGAAAGGCTCTGAGATCGGTGACTTCCTTACTATGCATCCTGGAGTTAACTGCATAAGGTAACTCCAGTTCATCTTGACACTAGGGCTAAATAGTGTAACCATTAGATTAACAAATTTTCTTTGCTTGCCCTTTTGTTTCCTTCCTACTAAGCAAAGCCTAAATAGCTGCCTATTACTCTTCATTTTACTATATAGCTAGTCTAGGCATCCATATATTAAGTTGCGTTCACCTTTTGCTCAGCTTCACTGGTGGAGACACTGGTATTACAATCTCCAAGAAGGCAGGAATGATCCCTCTTCAGATGGAGTTGGGAGGAAAAGATGCCTGTATTGTTCTTGAGGATGCTGACTTAGATTTGGTTGCTGCAAACATAATAAAAGGAGGATTTTCTTACAGGTTAATGTGACAACACTAACTCTTTTCACTTCTACTACACATTAATGTGATTTTAACTCTTGAGCACCTACAATTACCCAGTGGTCAAAGATGCACTGCTGTTAAGGTTGTCTTGGTGATGGAATCTGTTGCTGATATTTTGGTGGAGAAGGTGAAGGCAAAAGTGGCAAAGTTAACAGTTGGGCCACCGGAGGATGACTGTGATATCACTCCAGTTGTATCAGAGTCATCTGCAAATTTCATTGAAGGGCTGGTCAAGGATGCCAAGGAGAAAGGAGCTACATTCTGTCAGGAGTACAAGAGGGATGGCAATCTTATCTGGCCATTGTTGCTAGACAATGTTCGACCTGATATGAGGATTGCATGGGAGGAACCATTTGGACCGGTTTTGCCCGTTATAAGGATAAACTCCATTGAGGAAGGAATCCACCATTGCAATGCAAGCAACTTTGGACTCCAGGTATATATAGATGATAAACTTATCAAACTATTGAAGAAATCTCTCTTTCTGCCTTGACAGTAGCTTGATACCGTAAAATGCAGGGATGTGTTTTCACTAAGGATGTGAATAAAGCCATATTGATAAGTGATGCAATGGAGACAGGGACAGTTCAGATCAATTCTGCACCGGCTCGTGGACCAGATCATTTCCCATTTCAGGTAAATAAAATCTACAAAACCTCACCTGGAATGCTTTTCATCTTAGATTGGCTTCTTGAACTCTAACAAATGCTTTGCTAACAGGGTCTAAAAGACAGTGGAATCGGATCACAAGGGATTACCAACAGCATTAACATGATGACAAAGATCAAGAGCACCGTCATCAATTTACCAACCCCATCTTACACCATGGGTTAGTATTGCCATTAGGGAATAATAACATCAAAACTAGATATTTTAGCTAAGTAAATTTGTGTTTAGACTTTATTGCCATATGATATTTAGTGAAAACGGATGAATAATGGAGAGAAGCAAATCAGCAAGCCAGCTAAATTCTGTGTTATCAAATGTTCCAAGTTTCTACTCAGTTAGTGATTTGGTTATCATATTTTGAAGACTTGGGCAAGTTTTTCGAAGCTTTGAATGAAATGAACTGATTGTAATTATGGAGTTGTGCCCGGTTTCTTGAACAAAATGATGCAGGCAATGGACATTCCAAATTATGAAGACGTGAAGGGGCTCCATCTCTCATCCCTACCATCATCATCATCTTCATCTTCCCTGCATCATCAATTTGTTCATGATTTTGCAACTGGGGGAGGATTTTGTCTCCATCTGAAACTACTTTGTTTGTTGCAATACTCCACTTGACACTGTTATCAAACAAGAAAAGGTCACCCTTTGCCTAAGCAATTTCAAATGATTAAAATAAAGACTACTGCTTTTACATACATATCCATGGACTCCACTAGCTTCACGTTTCCATTCTTCAAGTTGCAAATCTCCCATCTTTGTTCTATACTTGAAGCCCAAAAGAGAACACCGAAAAACTGCCAGAAACAGGACCCAAAGCCCAGACAAAGCCACTTTTGCATTTTGGGTACCTTTTCAATGTTCAAAAGTTTCAACTCTCACAAGCTTGAAGGATTTGTTCAAGTAAAACTCTTTCCGAAATGTTGAGATTTGAATATCAGTTCTGCAGTTGATATTCAACCTAAACCTTAGATTGCACATCTTATTAATATTACATAACTTATCAAACACCTTAACTAAAACAAATCTTACTCACAAGGATGACTATGCTTTTATTCTCCAAATCCTTTAATAATAATTACATCTCATAATAAGAAAAAGAAGAAAAGTTACCCTGAGTTGAACACTTTTTTTTGGGTTCAAGTCTTTGTTTATTTTGCCTTCAAATTCTTGAGGAATGTTATTTAAGGAAAGTCAATTTGTGGAGCCCATATTTAGTAGGCTCCTTAAAAGTCAAAACCACAAAAATTCAGGCCTGGGTTGATCCTAAAACTACCCAATTAATAGCCCATCTTACTCTATATGAGGACCCTTTAGGCCTTAATATAAAGAAATACCTTTTTAATTAATGGATTCTTATCCCAAGTACTAACCATGGCATAAAATTTCAACCTCTGCTTTATTAAAGTAGTCAACTCTCCCTTTCTTTCAATTATTTGGTATTAAAAATTGGATGGGATTAGGATTACAATTGCAAGGATTATTTGAAAACTTCATGTATGATAACTGTAAAATTATATAATATTCTCACCCTCTTCTTTAATAATGAAACATCAAATTAAATAAGCATATTTAGCAGAAACAAAATCCTAGAGTTGACTATCACAAAATTTTTATATTATGTTTAAAGGCAGAAATATTCATTTACCTTCTCTTTCAGGGAAGACGCCCTGTCAATATATGTATGTGTATGCATGTATATATATATATATATATATATATATATATATGTAATTATTTGAAAACTAGAACCAGCTAGCTTTTAACTAAAATTATGTTCGAAGCCTAACCTTACCAATATAAACCTATCTACATATTAATCAAGAACTTAGATGAAATTAGGGTTTTTTTTTTTTTTTTTTTAATATGGAGGAGGCGATAGTCTGAAAATAGAAAAAGAAGATTATTGGTATTAGAACTTGGATCCTAAATGATGATCTATTGCTGATTTAAATGGGCTGAGTCCAGAGTTTTTATTATTATTATATGCTTTTTCAAAACTTTTCTCTTCTGTGCTAATAAAGGATGACTGTGGCAGCCTGAACAGCTGAAATCAAATATATGGTTCTCATGACTTTATGAGAATCAATGATTAAAATCATACCATGCCGACTTCATAGCTTATTTGAGTTCATCAAAACTATCATGACTCCATGAGAATCAATGGGCAAATACTTTTTCATTCCACTTATGCTTTAATTAGACATAAGAAGCTAGCCATGTATATTTCTGGTATATTATAATTAAAGATAAAATAAACTAAAATGTCACAGATTGACCCTTAAATTTATTCATCTTAAAGCTTCAACTGAATTTTCTGTAACAATTTTACCCTCCAAATCAGTACCCAATAACTAAAAAAAGAAAAAAAAAAGAAATTCATTTGTTTGAAAAGAACCTTAATTATTCTTAATTTGGAAAGTGAATTGCATGAGTTACGTGAAAATACTTCCATCTCTCTTCCTGTCTTATCGTCTTACATATATTTTACGTGTTCTTCTTTTCTAGAACAACTTTTTCGTTTCTTATATATAAATCCAGTTCTTTTTTTTTCTTTTTTTAATTTGATCATTTAATTGGCTTCTGACATTTTGTTTTCAGTAGTTGCCCATCATTTTGATTTATGAAATTTTTTAATAAACCAAAAAAAATAGATTTTTTAATTAGGCATTAATTAAGGGCAACCTCGAATATTTGAAAAAGATATAGAGTTTTGAGTACAAGACTTAATTGGTTTATACAATTAAAAAATAATTTTTATTTTTTTTAAGTGGTGTCTATGACCCTATCATCCTATTAGTGAAATTTAAGAACTTTCTTAATAATATATCAAATAAGTTTATATATATTATGATTATTACCAAAAAAGAATTGATTTCTCAATAGAAAACCGATTGTTTTAAAAGATAAGCATGTCTTTTAATCCGGATCATAGTCGAATTGATGTGTAGATTTGTGGGTGGGATTGAGGTGTAAAGAGAGACCCAATCACCAGAAGAAATTAAAGTGGTTCAAGACAAGGACATTTACCTACAAAAGCAAAACCCTATTTATCTTTTACTATATATTATTATCTTCAACTGGGTTCCATCAGTCTGTCTCCAAAGTCTTCACGACCCTTTCCACCAAACGGTATCTTTTATATATTTTTCTAACCCATCTCTCAAATCAAAACCCTTCTTTCTCATGTTGATGTTCCAGTTTTTTATACGAGTTTTTTGATACTTCCAGGAATTATCTTTTACCCATTTCAAATGAGCCCTGCAAATGCAAAATTATGTGCTGTGATAAGTTACGACAATATTATTATTATTATTATTATTATTATTGTTACACTGCATAACTAGCGAAGATTCAAGAAAATTTAATTTTGCGAGGTTCGAGTATAATTTTTTTTGTTATGAATTGTACTCACTACAAAACTCAATGAAATTTTATAATACTAAGCCAACAATTTCAGTTATTATTATGATAAAAAATAAGTTCAAAAATACGAGAGAGTATCTTATCATTAAGGTTAAGGTAAACTATCAATTTATTATTGAAATTTATATATTTATTAAATTTTTACTTGTAAATTTTTTGAATTTATAAATCACTTTACAACAAAAAAAATCATAAAAATTCAAATTTGAATACTTTACTCACAGTATTCGAACTTTAATTAATTACGTCAACTATTTGCTAATTTAGCAATATGCTGTTCTTTCATTCTTTTAATAATTCCAGCAATGATGGATGGATCAATGGCTGAACAAGGTGAAGGAAATGGTATAATTTAGAATTATATATATCTGGTTGATTCATGGATATGTATATACATACTACAGTACTTTAGAATGTTCAAAGCTAGACAGACAGGTGGATCACAGACAGACAAATCAGCTATACATCCAGTGAAATTGCTGTCAGGACTAGTTCCAGGAAAGTTCTTGGGGAAATGCAATTTAAGACTTATACAAATTAAGATCGTATCTTACAGATGAAAGGATCAGAATATCATCAAATAATGTTAACAGAGAAAACAATGTAATCAAGCTTTGGCTGTTTTGTTTGTGGTTCAGCAAACAAGGTTTGAGCATAATTTGCAATAAAAAATAATAAAATATTATGCAAAGACATGTTATAAATATTGTGGATTGAGCTAACTTGCAATGAAACTGATCATCATCACCGTCGAGTTGTATCAGGATCCATGCATATGTCAGGTCTTTGATTCTCTGGATTTTTTTTAATTTGCACATAAAGAAAGAAAAAGAGGGTGTATTGGACAGAGAGATCCTAACCAAGTTAATTATTTTATTTAATTTTTTTTATATTATTGATGAGATTTTTAAATTTTAATAATTATAAAAATGATACATATTAATCTCTTAATCTCAGTTAGAGAATTAAAAAAATTTACTCACCCAAAATTGAGGGCAAATTTTATATTGAAAAATGATAAAACATAAATAAATTGCGGCCGCTAAAATCGGGGCAACTGGTGGAAGCAAAAGCCTACTCGCTGTTGGGTTAAAGGAATGTTACTCGCTTTCTGTAGATGACACAGAATAAGGTGTTTATAACGATTGGAAAAGAGGTAGTGATTATAATTAGTTGATTTGCCTTCTACCGAGAATGTTACTTTGGGAGATCGTTAGTTAGCCGCGTGGGATCATTAATTAAGGGTAGTTTTGGCATTTACAGTAGAGAACCCTAGTGGGACACTGGCCGACCACGCGAGACTTAGAGGTGGTTATTCCATCCCACGCGATCACTTTGACCGTGCACTCAATTCACATACGAGTAGTTGAGTACTTTATATTTAATATTTTTTTACTACATTTTTTTATTAACGAGTGATTGAAAATACCTGTTAAAATAATTAAATTGGTACATTATTTTTAAATATGTATTAATTACATATTTATTAAGAAATTTATTGTTAAATTTTTATAAGAAAATATCAAATTAAAATAAAAAAATTCATTCATGAAATAATATAATTTAAATTTAAAAATGACATGAATAAATATGTTGATATAAATTTTATTATCAAATTTTAATACTTTATAGTGTAATATTACGATTTGACGTGAGTCAAACTACAAGAAAATGAGCGCACGCGCAAGCAGTGGGTCGTCGGACAAATGAAGGGTAGTACTTTTGCGAATTAACCTAAACCTCGGTGAGAACAATGAAGAAGCATTGAATAACCAGAAACAACATCCAAACAAGCTAGGCTAGCTCTGCCTATATTTAATAATCCAAGCCCAGGGGCAAACGAGGAGAAAAAAGAGGCACGTCGCTTCATCTTCACTCTTCAGCATCAAAAGGGAAAGGGAAAGGAAAATCAAAATCATTCCCAAGCACAAAACCCCTTCATGTTTTCTCTTGGGTTTCTCTCTCAGTTTCCATTAATCTGAATTCACTGATCCAAATTACAAACACTTCCATAAATTCTATCTGAATCAAGTCCTTGTAGTACTCTTTTTTTCTTAATTTGAGGAGTTTTTCTGAGAATTATGCAGCCTTGTAGCCAGGAAATGCAAGCGATGAACTCTCTTTTAAACCAAACGCATCAAATCCCTCTCCAAGACCTTCAAATCAATGCAAACAGCAACGGTCACCAACAGATCCAAAACCCTCAGTTCCAACCCACGTCGACCCACGATGACTTCTTAGAACAGATGCTCTCCACTCTCCCTTCTTGTTCATGGTCCGACCTCAAGTCTCCTTGGGACCCGCCTAAATCGGATGAAACGGGCCCTTCTAATACAGACAACAATGTTGGGTTCCAGTACGATGAGATTCTAGCTTCCAAGCTTAGACAACATCAAATCAACGGTGGCGGAGGGTCTTCTCCCGCTACTGCAGCTATGAAGCTGATGATGCAACAGCAGATGATGTTAGCGGGAAGAGCTGCCGCTGCCGCCGGTGAAGGAGGAGGGTTGACTATGCCCTTGCCTTTGGGTAGTGGTGCTGCTGGCTCTCATCAGAACGATATCCTTGATGGGTCGTCTTTTAAATCCCCTAATCATCAGGTTCACGTCAGTTTTTAATACTCTTGGTTTCCCATTTGGCTTGTTTATTGTAATAATGGAAGATTAAACTGTTGTTTTCGCAGGGAGGAGACGGTTCCGTACAAGCTTTGTTTAATGGTTTTGCTGTTGGATCTTTGCATGGAACTAATCAGCCATCGAACCAGCCTCAGCATTTTCACCATCCTCAGGCACGCCATGTTTTTCTCATTCTTTTTCTCTTACGAGGAAAGAAACACCGCAAGCTTATATACTGACTCGAATTTAGTACTCATAAAAGTAAAACTCCTAATTGTCCAGGGAGGGAATATGCAGGCGCAAAACTTCGGAGCTACTGCAGGAACAGCGATGAACCAAAGTCAGGCAAGCGGTTCGACGACTGGAGGCATTCCGGCTCAACCAAAACAACGAGTTAGGGCTCGGAGGGGTCAAGCTACTGACCCGCACAGTATCGCTGAAAGAGTAAGAGAACTCTTCATTAATCCTGTTTGTGTTCTATTCTCGAATCAGTTTTTCTCTTGTTTGGGATTCCATGGAAGTTCATTAAGATTAGTTTGATAACAAAAATGATTGTATTCGATCCGTATTCTGAAACGATGTGTTTGGCAGTTACGCAGAGAGAGAATTGCAGAGAGAATGAAAGCTCTCCAGGAACTGGTTCCCAACGCAAACAAGGTGCACTTCTTTTATCCATTTTTGTTCAGCTTAGCGTTCACCATTTTCATTGGAACTGGAAGCTTGAAAGCTCCGCCGCCGGCAGGGAACTCCAAAACAGCCGGTGCGGTCAATTTAACCTAAATCGCCAACATAAGGACACGTGCCGATTGTAGGATAAATGAATCGTGACTGTCCATTTTGATCAGAGTTGGTCCCGAACCGTACTCCGGAAAAAGAGTGCAGTTAGGAACCGAATGTATCGGGATTAAAAAAATTAGGAAGTCAGTTTAAATACGTAATTATCAAATGATTAATATTTATAATAAAAAAATATATGGTTTTAAATAATGTTTTCTTAATTAAATGAAGTAATTAATTAATTAGTGTTGTGATTTGTTGGGGGTTGTGGAATATAACAGACCGACAAAGCTTCGATGCTTGATGAGATAATCGACTATGTCAAATTCCTCCAGCTCCAAGTCAAGGTAAGGTTCCCTCTCTTTCTCTCAAGTATTTTTACGCAATTCTGTAATTAATTAATTAATTAAGTTATGGAAGGATTCCCCGTCCTGGTTGACATTGTTTTTCAAGATTCTTTATTTCTTTATTTATTAGTTTATTTAATCCATTTCCTGGAAATGCAAACAGGTTCTGAGTATGAGCAGATTGGGCGGTGCTGCTGCCGTTGCTCCTCTTGTCGCTGATATGCCCTCTGAGGTACCTTAATTTTAACCACGTTTTAATATTTTAAATTTTATAATACATTATAACTTATTCTAATGAGGTAGTTGATAATCTTGTTTTAATATTTTAGTAAACAAATTTTTTGTAAATTTGTTTATAAAAATTTAAATTATTGATATTATCGAAAATTAGAAATCAAATTAAATCCATTCTGTATTTTCTAAATTTGGCTTCTTTTATAAAAAGAAATTAGAAATGAAACAAGAGAATGAATGACAGAAAATGGAGGCTTATTGTCTTGTCTTGTCTTGCGAAAATCACTCACTCCTCTCATATCCGACCTGACCATTCCTCAAATACAGTGCTACACGACAAAACAAAAGTAGCACGCGTGCCCCCACTTTCACAGATTCCTCCCTCTTTCCCTCTCAAACTCTTTCCCTTTTTTTTTTTTTTTGTTCTTTTAAAAAAAAAAAATTATTAAAGAAATTCATGAGAGTACAATTTTTTTCGGTTTGCCCTTGTAGGCGGGGGGTGATCGTACTCAACCGAATGGCAATGGTGGGTCACTTCCACGGAATTCTAATGGAAATCAGACGTCGTCAACTAACGACAGTCTAACGGTGACGGAGCACCAGGTGGCAAAGCTGATGGAAGAGGACATGGGCTCCGCCATGCAGTACCTGCAGGGGAAGGGTCTCTGCCTCATGCCAATCTCCCTCGCCACCGCCATCTCAACGTCCACCAGGAATCCCATGATCAATAATGTAAACCCAAATAACGGCGAAGGGCCTTCATCGCCTAGCATGTCCGTGTTGACTGTCCAGTCAGCCACAACAATGGGAAACGGCGGTGTTGACGGCTCCGTTAAAGATTCTGCCTCCGTTTCCAAGCCGTGATAACGTCTTCGACTGACTTTTAAGGAAAGGTATGATACGTGGTGGGTGGAACTCAACGGCCGCTTAAAGTCTATGAAAATAAGGTGGTCTACGTCTACCTATGTTTGGCGTTCAAACGATGCCGTATTTACTTAGACTTTGGCTAAAGCGGTGAAGCGTAAAGCTAACCACACCAGCTCACCTACACCAACATAAAAACAAAACACTAGAACAGGATCAACCAAATCCTCAGAGCAGCTTTTATTATTATAATAATTAAATAACAAATGATTTTAATTGTTTTTTATTTAGGTTCTTTATGTTTCAATCTTTTTCTATATATATATATATATATATTTGTCTGCTTATACTTTATTTTATATATTTTTAAATTTCATTATGAAGGGTATTAATTTTTTAATATGGGCTGTGATGATACTACTGATATTAATATTAATTATTATTAAATTAATGGAGGATTAGCTACGTTTGAATAATTAAGGAATTATTATTATGGTTGACAAATTGACATTGCAAGCTTTTTCTGTAAAGCAATGGCACCTTCGTTTACTTTTTTTGGGTTGTTTGTTTTTAAAAGAAATCAAAGGAGAAAAAAAAAATATGAGAAAAATGATTTGATGTAAGTAGGGTTGACTGTTATTCACTGTGAGGGTATGAATTGATAATGTCAAATGCATTGACCCACCCAATCCCATTATGTTTTGGAACGTTGTTGCTTTGTATGTGCTTTTAAGGCTGTCCAATCCATCGTCTTATACAAAGGCTGTCTAACCAAATCTTTCAAAGACTGCTAAAAGTTCTACCCAAAAAACCATGGCTGTCCAACCAAATCTTTCAAAGACCTAAACATTCCACCAAAAATCCCATGCGTTCTTGATCAAATTACAGTCGAAATCAAAATTTGGAAACGCGTTTTCATGTTCATATTAATGTTCACAAGAAATATTATAAAAAAAAAAAATGAAAGTGCGTCCTCATGTTTATCATGTCAAGTAACATCTAATCATATCTTTTGCTATACGCGTGAATTTATAACATATAAGAGTAAGAGCACTTCATATGGACAGCTGAGACCGGAGACTTTACCTCAACAATCATGGATTCAATATTTGGCCCAAATACAAAAGCTTAAAACTTGGCATCCTCAATTTTCGATGGCAATAATATAGATCTTGAAGTCAACGTTTTGGCGAGGGTTGCGACAGTTAGGTAAAGAAACTAACTTGCTTGTAATTAATTATCGTCAAGATTGAGAGAAAGGATGAAGTGTGCAGTGACTATGAAGTGTTGGGAACTTGGGATTCTTGTGGGTGCTCGGGTAAGGCTCAACGCCTCACGGTCCTATAACCAGCGTTTGGCGGTCACCCCAAAGAACAGCTTCTCACTTCTTCCCTCACCAATCATATTAGGTTGGTTATCTGTCAGCTGTGCAGAATGCAGATTATTACACAACTTTGAAATTCCTGAAGCCTGAAGTCAAATGGGGTACAAGCATTTCTCCCCGGTAGGCGGCTATAGCAAATGGGAAAAACAAACAATTCTCTCTTCTAAGATAGAGATGCAAACCTAGTACATAGAGCTCTCCCGTTATGAGGTCTACAAAAAGTCATATGTAGCAACTTTCTTTTATATTAACGAAAAAATTATTTTCATGATTTAAACCTGTGATTTTCACGATCACAGAAGAACAACCTCTACTGCTAATGCAAGGCTCAAGATCAGTAGGGTAAGTCTATCCAACAAAATTCACTAGGTCGGTTGTTTTCTATACGGTTACTACTTCTCAACAGAGTAGAGCAATGCTCATCCTTGAACAAAATGTTAGGTAACCCAGTTTTACACAGCTGGAGGTGTCCTCCAATATTCTCAACTGGTTTAGATTAATGGTAGGTAGAGTTCAGAGTAGACTGCTTACCTACAGCTTCTTCACATTTGACTTATCACCCTGCAGCATTAGCAACAATCTCTTCATAATATATCTTGTATAGAGAGAAACGGCGACTAATCTCAAAACTCAATTTCAACAGATCCTATTGATATCTAATTATATTCAATCACATCAGGCACATGGGAGTATTAGGCGACATGAAGTCCACTATTTTGTGTCAAGGAGACATTATATGAAATATTAAATGCCATAAGCAAGTTAAAGAATATTTTAGCCCATCCATTTTCTCCAACAAAGCCAGTAAAAGCTACTGTTCTATAGTCTATATAAATTCAAGAGAAGAAAACTCCATTAAACAAGCTGGTAGTTCAGATTTCAGAATTTGATGTATTCTTCCACAAATACATTCAATAGTTTAAACTATTTATTAGCTGTCTTCAGAATATCACTCCCTCATTCCTTTCCCAAGAACACCTCTTATATAAAATTTAATGCTGTCTGTGCATGTTTGGAGAGAGAATTTGTCACGACCCCTACCTCTTATCGTGAATTTATCTTACTACTTACCACTTACAGTTGGGCTGTGAGTCAAATCCAATCCACCTTTCATATAATTTCATTATAATAAATGAAAGAGAATAGAAACTGGACTGTTATAACTATGCGGAAGCGTTTACCTCAGTTTTTATTAATTTAGACATCCCTTTCGTACAAAATATTACTAGACTGTGCATTAATTTACAGGATACATTTTTTTCAGTAATGTATACCTTTTTGTACAGCTGGATAACTAGAGAACATCGTAGCAGGGACGACTACAGTACTCACTACTACGTAGTATCTGTGAAGGAGAAATAAGGGGGTGAGCATAACGCTCTCAGTAAGAAAAATATGCAAGTAGGTAGATAACCACACTATCTACATGCTAAAATACATACGTGTTCATTTTCCTTATAAGACAATATACATGTTCTTTAAAAACAATTTTCATCAATGCCAAATCATTAATTCGCTAGATGGGTATATGCATATCCACACAGTTTATCATTCAAAACCACACAGGTTTAACTTCACACAGTAACACACAACTTTACATATATCATCTTTCAAAACCACACAGGTTTACACAGCATAATCTATTTACATAAATTTCATATAGAAGATGCTTTATACTATATAAATCAATTACATGTTGAGACATAAATCATGGGTTAACATATCCCCAGACACACAGCAATGGAAGACATCTGTCACCTCACATAGTAGTGATAATATCGTATCACACAGATACATAAAAACTTATCAAGACTTATGGCCATAGTCGGATTTCAGACTACACTGATCAGATGTGCTGGAATCCTACGCTTGGAGAGGCGGATCAATCATCCCTTCAGCATCACATAGATATCACACAGATAGTCACGGCACATTGTACCCCATGGCTAACGCTCACGGTACATCGTGCTCCCGCGGATCCTTATCACCCATTTCCGTTGTCTTAAAACCACGTGCGAGCAGGTCAGTGTCAGACATACAGCAGCCCAGGACGGCTCTAGCACGGTTTATCTATCACACAGAAATTCATAAACTCTCGTGCGAGCTCTCGAATGGAACACACAATATTATCGAGGTATCAAGCACGGTTTTAATTGTCACACAGAAGCTCAAGAGACTACATGCGAGCAACTCAGAGTAGAACACAGTATATCTGAGGCATTGAGCATGAATGCGAGCTCTCGAATGGAACACATAGTATTACCGAGGCATCAAGTACTGTTGTCTCATCACTTTAAATCAAGAGGGTCACATGCGAGCATAATCAGAGCAAGATACACAGCAATACTCGAGGCTCTAGCATGATTCTCAAAATCTAGTGCAAGCAGCTCGAACGGAACACACAGTATTACTCGAGGCATCGAGCACTCTTTAGCTTTTCTCAAAATCCTTTTGAAAATAATGTGCGAGCGAGCCTGGTCAATCTACCGTTGCCTCTTTAGCTCTAGCACTATTTCACACAGAAAAAAATAGAAAGGCTTCATGTATAGTCATGAGTGAGAAGGCAATTCTCCCTTCAGTCACTCTTTAAAACACATTACATTGCACTTAGTTAAACCGAGAGCCTGTCTATTATCATTCTTTCTCAAAACGTTTGCAAAACTTCTTTTCACACAATCATAGAAGTCATACAACTCATCATTTGACTTATTCTTATACGTAGTTTTCTACTTAGATATATCGATATCTATGTACTTATAGCATACATTGTACACAACAGATAAGAAAACATACGTATAGCTATCTCTATAGCTTACATAAGTCCCTTACCTCGAATTGTGTCGACTGCGAATTCAATTTCCTCGATCCCCTCGGATTACGCAGTCTACTTGGTATCGGATGTATTCTCAAAAGTTGAATCTTTCCTTGGTGGCATGTAAGTCGAGATCCGCTCGAACTTGTACACGTCGCCTACCGTTTTTCCGCTACATAGCAATATATATTTAAACCGGTTAATTTCGGTCTAATATAAATTCAAATTAATTATTCGAAAAATAATTCGATCGATTTTCGACCACTTACCAGTCTACTGCTGTGCAGGGATAACATTAAATTTTTTGTCAAATTTTTTCTCTCCTCTTTCTCTCTCCTGTTGAACCGGTTCGGACCGGTTCAGCCCCTTTTTACACTGAACCGGTCCGATCTGGTTCAGTGAGGAATTGGCTGTTACCGACGTTTTTCGTCGGTTCTCGGCGTGGGTCGGCCACCGTTGGGTGGGCCTCGGCCTGGGGAAGGTTCGCCTGGCTTGGCTCGACCCAAATCGCCGCCAGCGCCGACGAATCTCCCTTTCTCTCCCGCGGGCTTCTCTCCGCCGATCTCCCTTTTCCGGCCGTTCTACAGTGCGTGTCGGCTTCCAGTCGTCTCCTGGTTGCCGATCGTCCATCCTCGGTCCCGTCTCGCGCACTCTCACCGGCCGTGGCTCGCCGAAGGAAGGAGAGGCAAAGGTTGGGTTTCGATCCCTCTCTCACACGATTTGCTTCTGTTTTCTAATTTTTTTTATTTTTATTTTTACTTTTACTATTTTTTTCAGATTCTTTTTTATATATAAATATATTATATTATATTATATTATACTATCATATAATATAATACCCAATTAAATAATATATTTTAATATAATATTATTATAATAATAATAATAAACAAATATTTTAAATTATTATAATAATATTATATTAACATAATATACTTTATACATTAATATTCATACCCTATACATTTATTTTATTTTATTTTGCTTCGAAAAATAGATATATATGTACATCATATTCTATTTTTATTATTTCTACGAAAATATTTTTTTTTTATTTCAAAGATAAATTCTCATTGTGGGATAATTTTAGGATTATCATTTTCGGACTAACTTCCCTTCTTGAACTCCCTATATTTTCGCGTTCTGAGTTCATATTTTCAATCCGTTTGATCAAATTTTATTCGGTTTATTTCGAATTTATCCTAACTCTTATTTCGATATTTTAAAACTTACCGATTTTCAATTACATCAAATAAACTCGAAATTATATTATTTCTTCCGTATTGCTCGATATATCATAAACACTTATTCAAAATGATATATTCTTAAAGAAATAACACAAAGTTCGGATCTTACAGAATTACTTGACAGATGGGATACCATGTTTCAAAACTCACACTAAACCTCTATAAAAACAATATTTCAGCAACCAATCAACTCCTTGTTGATGCCAAAATTACAGCTTCACCAGTTACATAGAAGAATGGTTGCAAACTTGGTAGTGGCAGAGCTACTTCATGCTGACTTGAGTCCAATTGTTTCCCATAAGATAGGGACAAGCAATAGGATTATAAGAATACACGAGTGGAAAATATAAGAGTTATACCTATCTGTTTTATGAAAATAAACTACTCAAATTAATGATATGCTTCATGCTTTCCTTGAGTATAGAGAAAAAGTTATTAAAGGAAAAAAAATCAATTATTACTATATATATTAGTGCTGGTTCACAAAATCTTGCCAGCACTTCGCAACAGATCCAACAGTTACATTTATGATTTCAAAAACTAACTAAATCTCAAATAGACTTCATATGAAAGGCAAAAGCTTTCCATTTTGCTTCAACTTGATAGGTTATAGTCATGGTAATGTTATAGGAGAAACTAAGAAAAACAGCAATTTGATAGCAAAAAGAACTTGAGGAGGACTCAGAACAAAAGATAGAAGCGCATGGAGCAAGCAGAGAGACATGTTTGAGAGAATGAGTCACAACAAGGAGATAAACAAAGTGATGCAGGATAGTCTAAATGGAGAAAACAGAAGGACAATAATTGATGACAATTCGGAGCTCTGACTCAAACTTTAAAAATGAATTATGAAGTCAACTAAAATTTTGAATGGTATAAACATATCAATGTACTCAACAAAGATTAATTGGGATAACATAGAAAGGTAACAATTAGTATAAGATGTTCATTCATCATCATACAAAAGTTATGTTCCAGGATTATGGATGATAAGAACACAAAGAAATGGATAACAAAAAACTAAAACTTAACAAAAGCACAACCAAGTTTATACCTTATACAGACATCTTCAAAGGTATGTTTGACTCCAGCAACAAATAGAATACATGAAATAAAAAAATCACCAATGGTTCAGCAAATCTCGAGGCCAATGGTTCAGCAAATCTCGAGGCAATGTTACAGGGCACCACCCACTGACTTGAATAAAGGATGCAAGATCAGCCAATAATGGACCATAATGATTGGTCCAATCCAAACCAAGCCTTACACCCCTGCCAAAGATAAATAGACTTAACCTAATGAGTACTATTCACTTCAAATGCAAGTGGAACACCACTCTTTGTTCCTAAAGTTATATCATCTGTTATTAATGAGCATCCCCAGGCAGCATTCAGTCAATATGAACAAAAAGCACCATGAAATCACAAAAAAAAAAAAAAAAAGATTGTTAGAAGCATAAGGCAATTATAAGCCAAAATTTGAATATCAATACACCAGATCTCCAGTTTCCCATCAAAATGAGTAAGCATTTATGTGATTGTATATCCTAAACACTGTACAGGTGCAACTTCAACAACAGCAACAACAAAAAGTATTCAATAATAAACTAAAGAAGCCCCTAAACAGTTAAAATCTTCAATAAGCAATCAGGTAGAGGTTGGGGGCTTGAAAGTGTAAGGCTGTGGTAATAACAACGGACCTCTCCTGGTTTCCCTATCATCAAGCAACCTTTGCGTCCTTTTGGTCTTACAATACTGCCTATCAAAATGCTTCACCTAAACAAAACACAAACCAGGAAAAGAAAACCAAATGCAGCCCAAAATCAAAAACAGGGAAAAAAGAAATAATATTTCTGGTTAAATGATTAAGATTAGATAGTAATCAGTTACCCAAGAAGCGCGGCAACTCTTAACGTACTCGTCCCTGGAGCGTTTGCATTCCGTGGGGTATAGGAGCCCCACTGACCCGATTTCAGTGGGTTTCTTGTCTGATTGCTTTTCCAAGCAAGAATAGAATGCATCACGAGCCTTTTTAACCCAAACCCAAATGAATAAAAACATTTAAATTAGATTCTAAGGTGTTTACAATAAATTACGAAGGTCAAAGAGATGGGTACGAAGAGAAGGACCTTGTAGCAAGCTTGCCTGGCTTTCAAAAGCACGTCAGTGTGGATTTCATCTCGTTTTGCTGCTGCATATGCCTCTAGCGCCATAGTTTCTGGTTTTACACAAGAGAGCAGAGATTTTTTTTCCTTTCCGTTCCTTGTCCTGGAGGCAAAGGCAAGTCAAAGAGGGCTCCATTTGGGTTTGGATAAGTTGGGCTTCGTTTAATGCTTAACCATGGGTTATGGGGCTCATCTGGAACTAATTTGGGTGGTGGGCTTGGAAGGAGTACTTTTAATGGACCCATAATCAAGTTTTTGTTTACAATGAAAGTTTCTTAGGTCTTCAATCAATCAATTTTCACTAGTATATGTGGTTTAGGAAAGAAAATAAAAGGGAAATAAGGAATCAAAGCAAATTGGGTGAACAACCCCTAGGGTTGGCTGGAAACCGGACTTTGTATGGTATGCAGGGACCAAAATATTGAACCCATTTTACTTATATGTGAGACTAATTTCATTTGAGTTTAATTAAAATTCCAAGCATTTATAATTGATAGTGATTGCTGACTTGCTTGTTCACCATGCATTTGCATGTCTACAGCGACAATAATTTGGGTCCCTCTCCAAGACATGGTTGAGACAATGAAGAAATAACATTGAAAAGGAAGCCTACTTGTTTTTGAACTTGACCCTCTCCTTGGCTTGACACTACTTTTGGCCATACATGCTTTCCTTACCTTTCCCATCCTTATTTTGATTTGGCTTATGATTTCACACTTTCAAATTGATTAATACTTTTAAGGACATTCCAACCACAAATCAGATGTAGGAAACGAATCAAACAAGTTTTGCTTGGTTGGGATGCATGGCATTGGTACTGTGTCAGTAGAAATAATGGCAATGTCTAGCATTTATATCTCAAACTTGGTTAAGTAGGGATCATATTTAAGTTTGGAATCACGGGCTTCTGGCTATAAAAGCTAGATAGTGATATTTATCATTATTTTATTTAGAGCTTTTATCTCATTATTGAAGTAAATTATATAAATTACTATATAACTTCATGTAAATTCGTTTGTATGAATTTTTCTCTTTTATCCATTCTTATCCAATGTGATATATTTTTTTGATTTTCGTGTTACTATATCTTTTTGAATGACATCTTTTCAATTTTTTTATTTTCCCTTAACATTACTTTTTTTTTTACAAGAAAAATATTTAATAACTGTGGATGGGGTAAGGTAATTTAGATTTGAACTCCAGTCTTATAATATATCAGAACTCTTTATTAACCATTCGACCAAGAAGTTGTTGGCAATATTGACTATTTTTTCATTATTCATAACATCCACTTTCTTAATTAGAATGTATAGAAGTCTACATCAAATGTGTCCAATCTAGTATAAAATAACTTTTTCTTATCTTATTTTCGATAGGTATCATTTCAACTTTTTAACGAGTGTATTCGATTCTCATTCTATCATTTCCCGTATATTTGCACATCCATCGCAATACCGTATTTTTACTACACTCATCTTCTATATGTTGGATAGTCCTAAACATTCACTATCATAAAACAAGATTAATTTAACAATTGCCATATAGAAGACTTATTTTATCATACAACACAGTTGCGATACTTCTCCACTTACTCCAACTAACTTATATCATATGGGCCACATCATTATCAATCTCTCTATTCATCTATATAATGACCCTAAATATAGAAAATGCTCCCACTTAGAGATTGCCTCCACATCTAACATTACTATGCTTTTGATCTTTATTTTTGTTTGAATTGATTTACATTCTATGTACAGTAGAACCCCTCTAAATTAATACTTTTGAAACTTATTATTGAATAATAGTTCAAAGAAGTTATTAATTTAAAAGGTTTTATCTTGTAAATTGTTATTGTCTTAAAAAACGTGTTTATTTAATTTTCACATTCTTTAAACCTCTCTAATAACTTTATAGCCTTTAATTTTATAAAAATCTTATTGTAAATATATTTTATATTTTTTTAGTTATCAAAATAAAAAATCTTAAATATAGTAGTCTCTTAAAAATTAAGATAATGAAGTGTTTTCTAATTTTTAAATATTATGCAATGTATTTTGTATCTTTTATCAAATTATTATTTTATATGACAGTTGCAATTGAAATTTTACATTAAGTTAAAACAAAATTATTAATTATTACAATAGAGCGGTTTATTATTTTTTTTTTTTACATTAGTTTGAGTTGGGATCATGATTTTTTATTAAGTTAGAGAGTTCTACTATATTTAGTCTTTACTCTACCTAGTTGAAATCCTCGGGATTTTGGTGGCTGTCGAAACCAACAATAATAATTCCTACTCAAAATAGATTAAAACTGCAGTATAGTTGAGTAAGGTCGTTTCCCAAGAGATTGGTAAGATTTATTTTTCTGCAAAATATTAAAAAGTAAAATGGAGATTTTGGGAAAATGAAAATAAAAATTAAATTAAAATCTAGGCAAGTAAAATCGCTATATAAAATATTTATAGAAAATCAATATAATGAGAACATCTAACCAAAGGAATAATCTTAGAATGGGTTCAGGGAATTGATCATTGATGCAAAAATAAATTCTTTTAATCTTTACCAAATTGGTTATGGTTATTGGTACGACCTAACAACCTATCCCTCCTTACTTCTTCGATAATCAGGATACGATCTCTAATTATTTCTCTTGTGAGTTAAACAACCTTAGATACGATCTTAAGATTTAATTTACCAACAGCATTGAAAACTAGAGAGACTACCAATTCTAACCAACAAACACACATGTAGGTTCATTTAAGCTAGATTATATATCTTCTTAACAGAGAATTGAAATCCTGTCTGAAATCAATTATGTTATTTACCACTTATATTAGAATGCCTAAACAATTACGGATTCAGGTTTCTAATTGGCGATATATTATCCTGACAATTGAACAAAGGGCCCTTTTTGCACAATCAATCAAAACAATGATTTAAATAAGAACAGAAGACATATAAATAATAAAGATATAAAAGAACAATATAAAACTAATTAGATCTCACAATTCTTAAAGAACCCAAACTTTAATTATCCTTTGGCTAGACTAAAAACTTAGTAAGCCATAAGTTCAAAGAAAAACACTAAAGAAAAATAAAAATATATGAAGATTCAAGATTCAGAATTGAGATCTCCCTAGCCACTCTTAGTCTATAAATACTAAATATCCTAGCCCCAGAATCTGTTTCCAAAGGAAAGTTCTCTGATTGAGTTTGATTACAATTAAACTTCTTTCCTTTTTCCACCACTTGCCAAAGATAGTAATACAAATCTCTTCCTTAATAATTAAAAATCTTCCTCTTGCCATCTTTAGACTGTTTCAGTCAACTTCAACTACAAGTGATAGATCTTGACTTGAATTCCAAGATTTCTTCTGATTTTGTGATTTGAGCAGAATTTGCAGCTTTTAATCCATTTTGTCCATTTTCCTTCATTCACAATACAAAATAGAAAATATAAGTTAAATCCAAAAATTAAGCATATAAAATAATTTGAATCATGGGAAAATATGACAATTAATATGTCTAATATGCAACTTATCAAATTCCCCCACACCTGAACCTTGCTTGTCCTCAAGCATACAATAGTCTAAATTCATAATTTCTTCTCATCATTCCTTCATATTCTTCCTATGCTCATCCAAAACACATTCCTTTCAAGAATTAAATCATAAGTTTTTAAAGTGAATTCTCATAACACACATGAATAGCACTTTAATGATTCAATTAAATTCATAAAGTACACAAGATCTAACACCCTCGCAATTGGATTTCACTCATCACACTCTAAGTGTTTAAGGTATATATAAATGAGCTCTCAAGTCAATGCATAGAAGATTTCTTACAATAGGCTTGCAAATTCATCATATCTCTTCCACCAATAAATGAATTAAGATGCAAAAATCTAAGGGTCTAAAAGGGTTGTATTGGGGCTTAGGTAAGGTATGATAAAATGATTTTTAGGTTAAAGAAATTGAAAGAATCATACAAAACTTTTCACATAAAATTCAAATCAATGATTTCAAAAGACTGCTTCAATCACATAATTTTCAGAACGAACTTCCAAGCAATAAAAGTTACACTTCTCTTTCTCTTTTTCTTTTTCTTTTTTTTTTCATTTTTTTTTCATTTTTCATTTCTTCATTTTTTTTTCAACATTTTTTTTTTCGATTTTCTTTTTCAAAAGAGAAGAACTCAATGAAAGCAATAGCTTGAAATACTAAATTTTCAACATATGCAATCTTTCCAAAAATATTTTGAAGTTTCATATGCATAAGTCTATATGATTCATCAATTCAAGGTTCAAAAAGAGGGAAAATCAACAAAAGGGTTTATTATGGCTTGTAATGTGGTTTAATTCAAAGAAAAATGTCAGGCTCAAAGTGGTTTCTCTAAGGGTTAATAATAATAAGGGTAGGCTAGAAAAGAAAGGGTTTAATGTCAAGAAAAAATGGTTTAACCTAAATGTCCTTATTTGATTAATTGCATCATATTCATCAAAGGGGTTGATTGAAACATGTATGACAGAGCAAGTTCTAGAATAGTCAACTATGCATGACAATCACACAAACAAAGAAATAGAGCATGATGTAATGAATGCTCATAGGCTCAAATCTCACCAAAAAAGGTTATGTGTGCTAGATCTTATACACTTTTTCATCTAATGAATTAAAAGTAACTAATCACACTGTATTAATGAGAATTCAAAACTGTGTAAAATTTTTTTTTTTCATGGGATAAGCATTGAAAAATCTAGAATTCAAAGAAATTACAAACATTAACTAATGTACCATTTGGATTTTTTTTTTTGAATTTGCAAAAATTTTCATTAACAATTAACAAGAATAAAGGAAAAAGAAAGCAAACATCAGAGTCACAATTAAATACCCTCCCCCACACCTAGACTATACATTGTCCCCAATGTATCAAAATAAGTGTTCATAAACTGTAAAGAATTAAGAGAAATTAGAAAACTTCCCTGAAAATTATTGAGCAATGTGAAACATGGTATTGATTTCCACGACTTCGCCAATCCGAGCATGCTTACGAAAGAATGAAGCTCCTTGCATTCCACTCCCATAGAAAACTTCCTCTCTCTGTGCGAGTGTTAATCTTCAACAAGTAAAAATAACTATACCATTAGATAATGTTAATAATTAAAAATGGTATAGCTAAAATTTCGCAGTTAACTAAAGCAACTATCAATTTTTTATTTTTTTTTTTAAAATATAAAAAAATCAATATTGTTCAGTGCTGTTGTGTGAAGCTCGGGAAAAAGGGAGTTGTCGGGCTGCTGGAAATTGGTTGAGGATTGGTCGCCGGTACTGCTGGAATGTGGGTCTCGGTTGCTTGGTGATGTTGATCGGTGATGGGAAGGATCGGAGCTACTGGATACGGTGTAGGGATCTGTGCGTGAGCCAGTGTGCTGTTGGTTGGAACTGACGATAGGAGAAGGGAGGTTGCGGTCTGCTGCACCGGTAACTGCTGTGGCTACCGATTGGAGACCGATTGGAGAAGGTGGAAGCTCTGTGAAGTGAGGTTGCGGGAGCGGGGTACTGTCGGTAATGGGTACTGGAGAAGGCTGAAGCTCGGTTGCCGGAGCTGTGGGTCTCGGGTTGGCGTGGCTCTCGGTTCTGATGGGTACTGGTCTGGTGGGGGCTGTTGCAGATGGTTGGGGAAGGGAGAAAGGAGATCGCGGGCTACTGTTGGTGCCGAACTTGGTGAAGTCGGAGGAAGGATTCAGGGCTGTCGGCGGGGACTGCTGCTGAAGGTGCGATCGTCATCTCAGATCTTGGTCAACGGTAGTCTTCGGGGATCTGTGAAGAAGACAATGAAGGTGGAAAAAATAAAAATAAAAATAATAATAAAAATAAAAGAAAATAAAATAAATGAATACATTATTATTATTATTATTATTTTTAGCAGAAAAGGTGTTTTGATAGGGCGTGGGCACGCCCTATCAAATGTGTGCTTCTGTAAAATTTTTTTTTTTTTGAAAACAGAAGTGTTCTCTTCATAAGGCGTGGGCACACCTTATCAAAAGACCACTTCTGTTTTTTTTTTTTTAAGAACACCAAAACACAAAAATCTTTTTTATTATAAAACAATAAAAAAAATTTTATTTGCTAAATAGAAATTAAAGAGAAATTTTGGGTTGCCTCCCAAACAGCGCCTTTCTTTACAGTCTTTGGCTAGACATAGTTATACTCAGTTATTTATTAGACATTCCAACTCAATTCGTTCAATTTCATGCACTTGTAAACCTTCATAAAAAGGCTTTAAGCGATGACCCTTGACCTTAGAGATCTGATCTGTATCCAAACATTGAATTTCAATTTTACCATGAGGACACACGTTAGTAACAATATAAGGGCCTAACCATCTAGAACGAAATTTACTAGGAAATATTTTTAATTTAGAATGAGATAGTTTAACTTTCTGACCAACATAAAATTTTTTCCTGGGAACTATATGATCATGAAAAGCCTTTATCTCTTCCTTGTAAATCACAGAGCTTTCATATGCATGATTAATATTAAACTTAATGATTTCATCATCAAAATTCATTGTGAGTGTACCATCATGAACATCAATTTTAGTCCTAGATGTTTTTAAGAAAGGTCTTCCTAACAAAATTAACGATCTAGATGAGTCATCATCCTCCATATCAAGCACATAAAAATCAGCAGAAAAGATCAATCCATTTACTTGCACCAAAACATCATCTAAGACACCCTCAGGATAAACATTAGATCTATCAGCAAGTTGAATAATCACACCAGTCTCTTTTAATGGTCCAACATTCAAAGATTTAAAAATAGACAGAGGCATGACATTAATTGAAGCTCCTAGATCTATCATTGCTCTTTCAATTTTAAGATTACCTACCTTACAAGGGATAGTAAACATACCTGGATCCTTGCATTTAGGAGGTAACTTTTTCTGAAGGACAGCTGAAACATTCTCACCCATGCTAACAAATTCATTACCTTTCAGTTTCCTTTTGTTGATGCACAACTCCTTGAAAAATTTGGCATATCGAGGTACCTGTTTAATTACATCAAGCAAAGGAATATTTACCTCAATCTTGCGAAAGATGTCAGAAATTTCTTTTTCCTCCTCCTCCTTTTTAGATTTGGATGATCTAAAAGGAAAAGGAGGAATTGGTGCCAAAACTTTTTGTTGCATGACATTAGGTTCCTTAAGGTGATCGAACTGTGGCTGGGATACAGTAACTTCCTTTTCAGCTTCTTCTTCTGGAATGCGCTTTTGGGTTGTCTTGCTAGACTCCCCTACCTCGGTTCCACTCCTCAAGGTCATTGCACTAACATTATGTTTAGGGTTGATAATTGTTTGTGAAGGCAATTTTCCTTGAGATTCCAGTCTGCTTACAGAAGTGGCTAGCTGACTCATTTGATCTTCCAGCTTCTTGATGCTTGTTCTTGTCTCCTGTTGAAATTGTTGTGTGTTAATTGCAAGTGATTTAACAATTTCTTCAAGAGACGTACCTGAACTTGAGGATGGCTGATGTTGCTGTAGTTGTGGAGCAGGCTGGCTATATTGAGAATTCTGAAATTGAGGCCTTGCTCCGTAACTAAAGTTGGGATGATTTCTCCACCCTGGGTTATAAGTATTTGAATATGGATCGTGATTCCTTTGGGGTGGACCTGAAAATCCTCCAACTTCATTTACGTGCTCATGAGGTTCATCTTGAAGTGTGGGGCACATGTCGGTTGGGTGTCCAGTAGCAGCACAAATTCCACAGGCTTTAACTTGTTGTACGTTTCCCATTCCTATAACCAATTGTTGAACAACAGATGTTAAATTAGCTATTTGATTTTCAAGAGAATGTGTATTTACCTCATTTACTCTTCTGTGAGGTATATCTTGTCTGAATCCAAACTGTTGGGAGTTGGCAGCCATGGTAGAAATCAAATCTCTAGCCTCTCTAGGCGTCTTATTCACTATCGCACCTCCACTGGCTGCGTCCATCATCCTTCTTTCCATGGGTAACAATCCTTCATAAAAATATTGAATTAAGAGTTGTTCGGAAATCCCATGTTGAGGACAACTTGCACAAAGTTGCTTAAATCTCTCCCAGTATTCGTGAAGAGTCTCAATATCTTTCTGCTTGATTCCACATATCTCTCTTCTAATGCTAGCGGCTCTTGAAGCAGGGAAAAATTTGTCAAGGAACAATCTCACTATTTCAGTCCACGTGGTTATAGAACCAGGAGGTAAATAGAACAGCCAATCTTTTGCTCTATCAGCTAGTGAGAACGGGAAAGCTCGCATTTTGATTTGCTCTTCAGTAACTCCTTGTGGTTTCAAGCTTGAACATACCACGTGAAATTCTTTTAAGTGCTTGTGAGGATCTTCATTCTCAAGTCCATGGAACTTGGGAAGCAAATGGATCAAACCCGATCTTAACTCAAAATCTGCTTGCAAAGTCGGGTAATGAATGCAGAGGGGTTGTTGATTTACAGGTGGTGCAGCCAACTGTCTTAAAGTTTGCTCTTCTTCAGCCATTACTTCAATCTCAGAATCACTAGATGAATTGGTCAAATCAAGTGATAAATTCAGTTCAGGGGAAGAAGATGTACCTTCTTGTGCCTTTTGAATTTTAGTTTCCTTCCTATTCCTCTTAGCTGTCTTTTCAATCTCAGGGTCGTACGGGATTAATTCACCTGCACGAAAAGAACGGGGCATCAAAATAAATCTAATTAAAAACCAATCCCCGGCAACGGCGCCAAAAATTGGTGGCTGTCGAAACCAACAATAATAATTCCTACTCAAAATAGATTAAAACTGCAGTATAGTTGAGTAAGGTCGTTTCCCAAGAGATTGGTAAGATTTATTTTTCTGCAAAATATTAAAAAGTAAAATGGGGATTTTGAGAAAATGAAAATAAAAATTAAATTAAAATCTAGGCAAGTAAAATCGCTATATAAAATATTTATAGAAAATCAATATAATGAGAACATCTAACCAAATGAATAATCTTAGAATAGGTTCAGGGAATTGATCATTGATGCAAAAATAAATTCTTTTAATCTTTACCAAATTGGTTATGGTTATTGGTACGACCTAACAACCTATCCCTCCTTACTTCTTCGATAATCAGGATATGATCTCTAATTATTTCTCTTGTGAGTTAAACAACCTTAGATACGATCTTAAGATTTAATTTACCAACAGCATTAAAAACTAGAGAGACTACCAATTCTAACCAACAAACACACATGTAGGTTCATTTAAGCTAGATTATATATCTTCTTAACAAAGAATTGAAATCCTGTCTGAAATCAATTATGTTATTTACCACTTATATTAGAATGCCTAAACAATTACGGATTCAGGTTTCTAATTGGCGATATATTATCCTGACAATTGAACAAAGGGCCCTTTTTGCACAATCAATCAAAACAATGATTTAAATAAGAACAGAAGACATATAAATAATAAAGATATAAAAGAACAATATAAAACTAATTAGATCTCACAATTCTTAAAGAACTCAAACTTTAATTATCCTTTGGCTAGACTAAAAACTTAACAAGCCATAAGTTCAAAGAAAAACACTAAAGAAAAATAAAAATATATGAAGATTCAAGATTCAGAATTGAGATCTCCCTAGCCACTCTTAGTCTATAAATACTAAATATCCTAGCCCCAGAATCTGTTTCCAAAGGAAAGTTCTCTGATTGAGTTTGATTACAATTAAACTTCTTTCCTTTTTCCACCACTTGCCAAAGATAGTAATACAAATCTCTTCCTTAATAATTAAAAATCTTCCTCTTGCCATCTTTAGACTGTTTCAGTCAACTTCAACTACAAGTGATAGATCTTGACTTGAATTCCAAGATTTCTTCTGATTTTGTGATTTGAGCAGAATTTGCAGCTTTTAATCCATTTTGTCCATTTTCCTTCATTCACAATACAAAATAGAAAATATAAGTCAAATCCAAAAATTAAGCATATAAAATAATTTAAATCTTGGAAAAATATGACAATTAATATGTCTAATATGCAACTTATCAGGATTCTAGCATTTGTCTCCATAGTTTCAACTTTGCGTTGAACTCCCTCTAATTTCAGCATATAAGATAATATCATTTATAAACATAATACATCAAAGCACTTTAAGGTCAGCTTATCCATTATTATAGCAAATAAGAATGAACATAATTCCAACCCTTAATATAGTCTCATAGTGATAGGAAATTCACTGTTTTACCCTCCATATATCCTCGCAGATGTCCTTACATATCCATAAATGTCTTTTATTAGTTCAATAGATTTCACGATAAGTTTTTCTTCATTATGGCTCACTATAGCACCTCTTTAGATATTTTATCATATGTATTTTTCAAGTTTATAAAAGTTATATAAAAATCTTTATGTTATACTCAATAATGCTTCACAAGTTATTTAAGTAAGTATATTACTTCCATAGTTAATCGTGTAGGCATAAAACCAATTTGAATCTATGATATTTTTAAATCTATGTTCTGTCATTCTTTTTCATAATTTCTTCGTTTAATTCATCAGTTTTATAATTGGGTAATTGGAGCAACTCCAAACATCTCTTTTATTTTTTTAGAGAGACACCAAGAAATTCTTCCTTCAATCCTTAAGCATCTTATAAGTATGTCAAATCTTGTTAAAAAGATGTCAACCACCAAACTCTTACATTTTAAGACATTTTTAAATTTCAAAATAAATGTAGTCAGATTCAATATCTAGTTTCTCTATTCTCATTGTCTTTATCTTTTCTTTTACTCTATTTCTCTTATTCCGTGCATAAAGTTTAGTGGCTGGAAATATAAATATGTTATGTACCCCTTAATACCCTTTAAGATAGCTGTAAGGCCATATGTTGTGGGAGAGTATCACTGAACTGGGAAGTGAAGGATCCATTCTCTTCCCCCAACAACATGCACGCATTGCAATAGAGAATGAAAGAATAGTATAGTAGTCAACAGTAAATATTGGTTTGATTTTGCAACAGGCACCAGACACCAGACACCGGACACAAGCACTTTATTGTCACTTAGCATAGCAGACGTCTGCCATTAAGCTACAAGTTGCTAACCGAGAGGCCTTATCTTGCCCCACTTGCGTAGACTGCAGGTACGTTTCTGCTGGGTAAAAGTACCACTTGGTACTTATGGATAAATAGCTTTGAGTTTGTGGTGGCTAATTTCTGATAGTAATGACACTTGTCCCCAGGAAAATAAATAAACAAAGCAGGTCGTTCTGTAAACTAACGTACACAAAGACTTTAATGGGTATTTGTGGTGGTTGTTGAAACTCAGAAGAGCTTGCCTTATTTGCCTATTTAAATGGACCAAACAATAGTACAATTAAAGCTGGCTAGCTAGAGATGCAGCCAGTGTCGACCATGGGCGCGGAAGAGGGCTGCATTCGCTCATCATCACTTGTTTAATGTATTGCTACCACTGATATCTGCGTAAATACATGTAGCAGTAATGGGTAGCCGTTGAGGAAGGAGAGGGTTGGAGAACATGTAATGTTCAACGATTGCAAATCAAGGAAACAAGTGGTGTGAGTTAAGTTGGAATGAGAAGTTAGAAGTGTCACACCGACACGATCGATTTAAATATTAATTTATGTATTAATAGATAATATTTATCTAATAATATTTTTAATAAATCGATGTATAAAGTCTAAAAAAAATTAAAAATACGATCCAGTGTAATACATGATTCATAATCTCATGGATTGAATAAGCATGATGTTATTTTTATGTTTATTTTTAAACAGTTTTTAATAATTAAATTATGAGAAGTAAAGGTGCATAATTCGACTAAGTCGTTGGCTAATTTTGGAAAGATCTGGTACATAGCCATAATTAATGATGTACCCAATTGTAACTACCAATGAACAGTGCATTCTTTGGGATGTTTGAGCATTATTTATGGTCATGGTTTTAGGGTCATCTATGGAGAAATAGTACACTAGGCTTTATCGGGAAGGGATTTTTTTTTTTTTCCTTGTCCTTTTGTTTTTTTGGGTTACAACTTGCAAGTAACTAATCACTCATTGTTTACGGATTTCCTTTCCTTTTGCTTTCCTTATCATTAAGAAAATGATGAGATTACACATTAATTCATGCAAATAGCAATAAAACTTGTAGAAAGATGAAATAATAAAAATATTTATCTGATTTTTGAAAAAAATAATAAAAATATTAAATTCATTAAATTTGAAATTTGATTTTTTCATTTAAAATTTGATGATTAATTTATATAACAAATAAATTTTATACAATATTATATTATATTGTTAATTTAAAAATAAATAAATATACAATTTATAAATCCTAAGTTCTAGCCAATACACCTATATCAATACACTTATAAAATTTTTCAAAATTTATTCATTTATTTTATTTCAACTTAGAGGTGTTTATGGTCGGATCCAGTTGAGTTTAAGTCAGATTTAGTTAAAGTATTAATGGATTGATGTTAAGCCCAACTTTGGTCCGGTTTTACTTTTTGGATTTTTTACTCAAATTCGTTTTTACATATAATGAATAAGTTAAAACTCGGCCTAACCTACCCAAATACTATTATTTTTTTTAAATTATAATAAAATATAATTTTATTATAATTATTAAAACACATAGTTAATAAGTATAATATAATAAATTAAAATAAAATTTTATAAAAAAAATTACAAGAAACACAAAAAAATTAAATTAAAAGTCTAAAAAAATAATAAAAGTTCAAATTAAATTATACAAAAAAATCAAAGTTATGAATTAGTATAAAAATAGTAAAAAATGATAATTATCGAATAATGTTGGACCAAACTTAGATTTAAAATGATGAACCCAAGCATAGTCTAGATTTTATTTATCAAACCATGATTTTCTCGTTTAATGATTTTATTTGATTTTTATTCAAACCCAGTACCCACCCAAATTTGAATGAACCTTCAGATTTGAGTCGATAGTTCATCCCTTATACTTAGAGGTGTAAAAGAGTTAAATTATTTAAATTTGAGTCAATAATTTTTTAAATTTAACTTATTTATTTTGAAATCGAACTTGAATCATTTGAATATCTAATTCGAGTGTTAACGACTCTAATCGAATCGCTTTATATACATTTTTTAATATTTTAGTATTAATTATTATTTTACTATCATAAATATATGATTAAAAAATAATAAATTAAATTTAAATAAATCAAATTAAGCTTAAAATATTCAAATATTTTATTAAATTAAATTTTAAATTTTCTACCCACACTTCATATTAAATCTTTTTTAACTTACCGCTTTTTATTTTTATTTTTATTTTAATCGTTAATGGATTCAGTACTTTTGTGCTCTCTAAATACAAATGAAAAAGGGACCCACATTCCTAAAGATGATAAATCGTATGGCCCAAATCAGACCTTAACCTTTTTCCATATATGTCCCTCAACGTGTACTCATTTGCTTTCCTACGAATCACTCACCGGAACGTATTGAAAACCCACTCACTCTCTTTGCGTACTCTATTCTGTTCTCGCCACTTTGTTCTTTTATCCCATCCTTACTTCTCAGAAGAACAGGCCCAGACAAAGCCATGCCAAAATCAAACCAAAATACATAAAATAAAACAAAACAAAATAAAATAAACAAAACTAACTTGCTTTTCTACATATTTTTTTTTTTGATCCTTCTCTTCTTGTCTGCATCTTCTTCTTAGTAATAATAATTTGTGTCCCAAGGTCCTGAAACTTCAGGTTTTGTAATAGTTTTTCTTTTTTTTTTTTTGGGTGGGGAAAGAAAGACCAACTGCAAAGAAAGACAAGAAATGAGTGGCATGAGGGTTAAGCAGCAGCTGCAGCTGCAGCAGGGGAATGCTTAAAGAAAAGAAATAAAGAGAGAAAGTGAAGGGACTAATTATAAAGATAAAGGAAGGGTTGTATGGTGGGGTTAAGGGTTTGGATGGAAAATGATGCAGGGCTTTGGGTCTTTGGGGGGAGTGATTACAGAGAAAACCCTAACTCTTTGTCCTACTCATACTCATATCTAAAATGGGTATCCAGACAAGGGGTATATATGATTTCAGATCTGTGTCAAAAAGAGTGATCTAATCCCTGTTATAAAGCAGCAGTTTGAGGTTGTTTTTATTTTTATTTTCCATTTCTAGGCTTGCTACCTAGGATTTCATTTGTGGTTTTTCATATTCCAGGCAATTTAGCTATTGATGATGAAGAAGTGGTTAAGAATTCAGAAGAAGAGAGGGACACAAAGAGAGACTGACAGAAGAGAGTGGGCACACGCTGGCAAATTGTATGAAAGGCATACCTTTGCGGGTGTGTGCTCACTTCTCTTCTGTCGGCTAATTCAGATTTGCACTGTGTTTCCTCACAAATCACAGCACAGTATTTGTTACTTATTATAAGAACAACATCTCCCGTTTCTTCTTCTTCTTCTTCTTCTTCTTCTCTCTATCTCATAATATCCAGATGACACCACAAAGTATCCATTTTTCCAGATGCTTTACTTTACATCCGTCCGCACATGTCGTTCTGGAACTCGCTTGCTGTTCGGATAAGCATAAGCTACTGGAAAGAAAGAATCTGAGTCACTGCTCAAACAAAAAGTACACGGGAAAAAACCGACAGAGATAAGAATGACACATAAAAGAAAAGCAGCCCCTTTTTTGTTCATAATTACACATCATCAAAGACCTTTTCTTTCTCATTCACAAGCCCTCTGGCCCTTTCTTTTGCTGCAGACAGAGATTGAAATCCCCATTTTTGTAAAAGAGTTGACAAATAGGAAGATTGTGTTGTTGTTGTTGTTGTTGTTGATGAGATAAAAAGCTCAGAAAGAGGAAGTAAGCGTGAATATAAGCTCTTTACTTATTTGGGGTTATCATTTATCAATACTTCTGTTACTTGTCTCTGTCTTTTAGCATTCCATTTTGCATTATTAATTGATAATTTCGCTGCTTTTGTTTTGGGAATATGTATTTATAGTATTAAAATAAGAAGAATTTTGTGATGGAGCTTCGGAAGAAAAGCGTGACTTTTGATGGTCCTCTCTTTCAAGAGGACGAAGCGGCTTCTGTGAAGGTACGTTTGGTCACTTTTCTCATTTTAATGGAAAGCCGTATCGGTATCTTGGAATTTATTCATCGTTATCGGCCATTTTTTTGTTTTGTTTCCCTTCGTTTAAAACCCTCTTCTTCATCTCCCTTCCCTTGTCATCTTCCTGTTTTCTTGCAGACCATGCAAGGTAAAAGTTGTCTTTGGCTTGTGTTCTTGCTTCTATTTTGCCCCTCAATCTGGCTCTGATTTTGGGTATTCCTTGTTTTCTCCTGGTGTTCCTGAGTTTGACCGCAAAGAGTCCAACAAAACAAGAAAAGATGATACTTTTTGTTGTTTTTTATTCTAAGTTCTAACCACTGAAGCTTTTAACTATGTTTGGGCTTGCCCATGGTTTTAGATCTGTTATTTTGGCTACTTTCTTTGTGGTTACTCAAAAAAATTATTGGCCATGCTCCTTGTAGTAGGTATAAAAAGTTTTCTTTTTCCTGTTTTCTGCAACAATATTCACAGTTTCCTTTTCATTATTGAAGGTTTGCTGCTGTAAATTTCCTGATGCAGGTTAGTAATCGACTCAATCAGTGGATTCTGCTGTAAGGCTTAAGCATCTTCTTTATTCAACCTGGTCTTTTAAGTATTTCGGTAGTAAATTTTTGGCATTGGGAGGGAACAGACTATTTCTGTTTGCACAGGTTAACCATTCAGGTAATGATTGTCAATTTCCTTGAGGCTTGTTTTGTTTAATGCTAGCTGTTTCAATTCGCTGAACCTCTTTAGTTCAAATTTTATGTGATCAGTTGAGAGGTATGTCTTTAATCTAGACAAGAATGCATTTCTCTTTGTTGGCAATGGAGATTTTGAGCCTATTCTTGAATATACTGATTAAGTTGCAGCTGCAATAATGGTATATTACTTGCTATTAAAGAAAATAAATTATCAAAGGAAGGATCAATAACTAAGTGGTTTAGCATAAAATTTAGTGGGATATAGCAGCAATTGCAGAATTTACTTAAAATATCTTTTATTTTTGCTGATTCTTGATGCTAATTATCTAACAATTCAGTCACTGCCAATTATCTAAGGAGGAGTTATTCCTTGCTATTTGAGCATGCATATGCTAATAACATAATATTGGGTTAATAATGAGTTTTGAGAGATATAACATTTGTTAAGTGATAATCAATACTTTGTTTGTTATGGATGATTCAATTGTTGATACAAATTAATAGGTCAATCATGAATTAATATGAGTTTGTGTCACATTATATGTTAATACATCTTGATATAAAAGTCATTGAACTGGCTTGCTAGTAGCAATTGAGTAAGGAGTAGTGGTGATATATCCTTGATTCTTGGCTGATATTGAATTTGTATTGACTTTTGTTTTCTTGATATAGTATTGTCTGTATTTTGTGCATACGTTGTTCTAATCTTTCATATAGTAATAATCATGATTTAGATATAAAACCAACCAATTCTAGAGAACCAAATAAAGTGTTGCCTCTTAATTAGTGTATAATGACATCGCTGTGGATGGAATTTGAACTATGTATATGATATTGCAAGTTCGAGTCACTTAGGAGTGTCATTAACCAAAATAAATTTTAGATAAAAGGAGCCTTAATTGCTTTTCTTCACCATCTTTCAATGCATGAAGTGGATCCTAGCTTTTGCTTACGCAAAGCTCTAAATCTTAGTTAATAATTTATATGTTGGATTCAAACCATTACTAATTGTCATTTTCCACAAGCTCTTGAACATGTTACACGAGATTTAAAATCATAAAAACATAGCTAATAATATATGGATAGAGATTAAGAGTACCATAGCAAGTGTCTTTTAGATTGCAAAAGTTAATTAGATAAAAATCTTAGCTTCACAAGAAAATCTGTTGTAGAAGTCTATAAAGTAAGAAGTGAGATTTGAAATGGTATATGTTTGAGAAAAGCTTAAGAATGGTTTAGGGTAGAAACTCGTATGATTTGAGAAGACTTCTAGTATTTACCAGCTTAAACGAAAATTTTGGTGAATCCAAATTTATAGTCGTTTTAGATCTTTAAAATTCTTCAAAATGTTTGTCATTAGCATGGAGAAGATTATACCCTTATCCATAAAATATCATATATATAGAATTGGAAGGTGTTCACCATACTCCCCTTGTGTGATAATCCAAAGAGGCCAATTGGAATAAGTAGGTGTTCATTACTTTCATGCCCCTTTGTTCATTTGTTGCTACAGATAACCAGTCTTTCCCACAGCAAGCTAAGATGGCACATATTCTTTCTGTCAATTGTTGCACCATCTAATCGGATGAATTCCATATCAGTTTCAAAGACAATTGATTTACTCTCCTAGAGAATTTGATTTTCTAAAACTAAAATGTTTTCATTGATTAATCAGTGTAGAAAATACGTTTTCCAAGTTGTAGACATGCGTTTGATCAACATAGTTAAAAATCCCATGAATTTGCTTTCTAAAAGTTATAGTATTATTATCAAATGATTTAAGATTACATTAAATATACAACTTATTATCATTAGCCTCCTGCTTTTAAAACTATTAATTAATATTGTTGGACAACGTACTCTCTTTTTTTTTTATCTGAAAGGTCATTATATAATGGATGAAATTAGTTCAAGGATGTTACTGGAGCAGAGAAAAAAATATTTAAAACAAGAGCCACAGAATAATTAAAACCAAGACAGAAAAACAACCGAGCGAGAAACCCCAGATTTAGCCGGACCGTCGGTTATGGAATCAGCCTCACGTAGAATGCATTGAAAAAGTTCCCCTGGTGTTGTATTTGAGGTGTTCGATGTGGTTAGATGGACAACATACTTGATAATTATGTCCTTCCTAAATCAATGCAAACTATTTGAGTATTGAATGAGTTAAACTGAAATGAAGTCATGGACAATAGATATATAGCTTAAACTTTAATTTATCTCTCAAAAGTGTATATATATATATATATATATCAATCAAGGCATGACCCATTCTTGAGGTATATCAAGTAACTTTTCTAGGGTCTACCCATTATTGCAAAGTGTTACTTATTGATCTGCTGTTAAGAAGTAAAATTGATATGTTGAAGGTTTTTTTTTTTTTTTACTCTTCTTTTGGAAATGTGGTGCTTCCAAGCTTAAAAAGAAGACGTTAACTGTACTACTAGACAAGTCTTTATAACATTCATCTGTATACTAGTTCAATGAAGGAGAGACTACTTGATTTATATACAGGCTTGATGCTAAGGACTGTTACTTATGCAAATAAGGTAACTTTTTGATCTCATTATGATTGGTGTAAACTGAACTCTTGTTGTTTCTTTTAATTATTGGAAAATCTTGACAGTATCTTATAATCAATATATCTGAAATTAAGCTTTTTGTTTAACTTTCATAGGATTAAAACATAAGACAGTTCTCATAATGTTCAATACATCTGAACTATGTTGTGACAAGAACTAACGTGATGTGTAAACTAAAACTTGACCCAAAAGTTATTACCTTTCTTAGCGAATATCTTTAACCCTTGTACCTTCTTACCAACACACACCAAAAAAAAAAAAAAAAAAACTTGAGTGGTATTTTTCACTTTTAGCATATGAAAATTTGGAATCATATGCACTATATATAAGGGTTTAGTATAATGTCAAATGTCCTAATTAATTTTAGTTAGGGTTTTGCTGAGGGCATTTGTAATGGAATGATCTGTGAAAATTTTCTTGTTTATGAAGTTTAGAGGAGTTCTGTGCCTAGGTATTAGCTTGTCCTACGTCGAAGAATGAAAAATACTTTGCTTTATATGGACATTTTTTCCTTTTTATTGCAGTGTGTGGGATTATTGCTTGTAACCAGTTTTCTTCTTTTCAGCAAATTATATAGCACTTTGGCTTTATTCTGTAGAAGTTGGAAACAAGGATATAACTTAATGGTTTTCAGGCTTAAATTATTGCTTCTCATCTCAAGTTATTCCTCATTCCATTTAGTAGTGGACATTTGTAATGCATGCATTGGTTTTTCTAAGGGTTTATATGTGCCTTTTTTCTGAATTTTGATATTTCTAGTTACAGCTTTGCATTCTGAATCTATTTACCAGTCTATTTGGCTTGTTTGGTGTTATAATTTATACCACAATAAGAAACAATGAACAATATAGCTGCAATTGTTATTTGGATAGTTTTTAGGGATGAGTTTATAGTTTTCTGCAGATTTTGTTCCCTTTTGGTTTTTTGACAGCGTTTTCAAAACTGGTGTGTTTATATTTCATTTGAGTGTTCTTTTTCTTAATTTTCCTTTTTGTACAAAAATGAACCAGTTCCATTCTGTTATCTATGTCTCTTCATGATATTGCATTTTCTAAGCATAATGTTGTGTTCCTTAGAATCATGATGGAGAAGGAAATGTTAAATGTGAATTCGAGTAACTCGCAATTCGGGTTTGAAGCATCTCAATGATTCATCCTCAAATTTGAAGGTAATGTGGAATCTGCGTGGACCGATTTTAGTACTGAAAAACAAAAGCTTATGGAGGATCATTTCAAATTTGAAGGTAATATTTGCATTCTCCTTTTCCTAGGTCAAAGGTCCTCCAAAGTTACATTCAAGATAGTGATACTACTTGAAACCTATTATAGAGATGGAAGGAGAAGAAACTTGTTGACTTCCGTAATAAGTTTATGAATGCCATTGGAATAGCAGTTGAAACCTACAGATTGGAAAGCTAGCTGTTTGTGAGGAAGAAGAAATTGAAGGTACATGGATGTAGAGGGGAAGATAATATCATGACTGATACCGAGTGAGAAGCAAATGGTCAAAACTTTGTTACCTTATTATAATTTCGTTTATGATCATAGAGACTTGAAGAAAAACATACATAGATCTGCTTGTGAATTTTTATCTTGCAGTACATGATTTTATGTTAAATATGAATCCTAGCTAGATATTTCATGAACTTCCCTGTAATTTTACTGTGATTCTTTCATCCAAAACATTACCTTTTCTTCTCAATCCCCTCTTACGCATGGTAGGAAAGAAAGAAAGAAAGAAGTGAGCAAAATTGCTACAAAACGAAAAAGTGATCAAAAGAAAAAAACCTCAACTTATTTGTGGCTAGGGTTTTGGATAGACATAAGAAAAAGGTTGAGGGACACACCCTTCATTCCCAGCATGGTGGCTTGTCTCATGTATATTTTTGCCTCAGTTAGTGTACTGGCATTTCTTGAGGATGGTCCAGTTTTGAGGCCCAAAGATGGGACCCCACTAAAGAATTCAGAATCATGGGCTGAGTGTATAATAACATTTGAGCCCGACAGGCCTAATCCATAGAAAGGGCCCCACTGCATTCCCCCTAGTTCTCTTTTTCCATTTAAGTTAAAACATACCCTAAAAGCAATTCAATTATATATTGTATAAAAAGAAAATCAATCAAATCCATTAACTTCAGACAATCGTACATTGGGTTACCCTTTGTCTTCTTAACTATGATTGTAACACATGGACGACCATTAAGGTCAGATTGCCCTTTATCATATTCAATTTGAAAAAAAAAAAAATTGTGAATATCAACACATAATTACAATTTCAAATCTGGCTCAATTTCTTGGTAGTTAGATCAGATAATCAAAGAAATTATGTTGATTTTTGATTTTGGACCATCCATGGTCCAACCCAGCTGTTTAGCCATAAACTAGAATTAGAGATGAAGTTATCTAAGAATTAATAATTCACTTCTTTGAATCTAAGTAGGTACGTTCCCCACATAGATGCAAGAGAATGAATCTGAAACATAATTTGCATGCATTATCATACATATTATCATGTGATTATTGGTCCAAAAATATATACTCTATTAAGTATTAGGTTAATTAGCCCCGGTGGTAAGAGGTAATGTTTTATGAAAATTTTAATATTAATTTCTTCTGTTGATAATCATTGGAGAATCAATTATGTTAAGTTGTACTAAGATAATACCTTTTTTAAGAATTTATAAACCTATTTGAGACATTTTTGCTTAATTTGAAAGGAAAAAATTAAAAATGACAAAAAATATTTGTCTGGATCGAGAAAAGAAAAATTTAAATTTTAAAATTCAAATCTTATATTTAGAAAATTTTTACACATTAAATATCATAATATAATTATTTAAATTAATATTCAATCAATTAATATCATCATTTCAATTGCATAAAATTTTAAGAACTTAGATAAGGAAGCTTGGATTAATGAATGTTGGTTTGCATAAAATTATACGGTAAAAGAGAAGATAAATTATGTTGTCAAAGGGTTAACGCCAAAGCCATGTGCCTGAAAGTGGCTCGGGAGCAAGTTCAAGTCATCACAATGTTGACATATATGCTGTCCTTCACATGAATGAAATGTCTTATTCCGACCTGACAGCAACCTTGTCTACCCCAAGTTGTTGTCAGATATTTACTTCCACTCGCAATGTAGAAGCTGGAACAAAACCATTCACTCGCTCTTTTCTGAAGCCGACAAATGACACATGACTCCTGAATGAATACTACACCATTAATTCTGTTAAGCATTTTTAGTTTGTACATTGCAAACACAGATCTGCTGTTTACCTTCTCTTCTTGGGTAAGAACTTGTATTCCGAATTCAAACTTCAAACCCAGATTCCTGAGTCACAAGCTCAGTCGATAGAACACAGAATCGGACTGAAGCAGCTACACCATTTCAATGAGCAATCAGGTCCTGGGCGGCCAACGTTATGGACCACATAAAAGATGGTCTGACACTGGGTTTTTGTTTGCGAGCTGTGAGAAAGCTATGGTTCGTGCATGGTTGCATGACAGACTCAAATTAATCCAAGACTTCCTTTGATAGTTCATGGCAATCCAATACAATGACAGGTGCAAGATTTAGGATCTCCTTCGGGTGACGCAAAACATTCTTAAGCTTAAGCTGTAAAGCATCATAAAACAACCAAAAAAAGTGTAAACTTGATCTTAATTACGCAAATAAATCATGACTTGATTTTCTTTTATCACGATCAGTCAGGATGAACATTAAATTCAGTCTGTTTGATCTTTCTTAAGTACTGAGAGAATCAACAATAACAACAGGCTTATCAATTAAAATTGCCAAATCAAAATCCGAAACACTATATATGAAACTGAACTTATTCACCCCATTTAGATTGAAAACAATGCAAGGGTCTATCATAACCTAAAAAAAAAGCTTGTTCTTTTTTCAAGATGATGATCAATATATCACACCAGAAGCTTTCAAGGGACAGGGACCCATGTTATCACCATATTTTAAATAGATCCTTACAAAAAGTGGAGAATGAAGCAAGAGATGTGGTGAAGCCAATATACGGCAATAAAGACTACAGTCAATGATGGACTGCTAGGACAATAATTGAGAGGGAAATCAAACGTCGTTAAAGTATGATGGAAAGCTATTATGGTGTTCTGTTTTCGACTAAATGTTTTCTGGGCGGACGTCGGCACATGGTTTCCTTGGAATTAGTAGTTTAAAATTTGGATACGGCAATCGATGGTTATCAAGGTCTGCTTCCCTAATTCGGGTATACAGAAATGGCAAGAAATTAGTGAAATATCTACTAGGAAAATCATGCTTTAATGCTCGGAAAAAACAAGAATTAGTGCCTAAATGGAGATTAATATGATAAGAAATTACTATAATTGAAAAGAGAAAAGCAGTCCAATCGCACATCTCAACAGAAACATGAAAACATCGGCATAATGGATCAAACGATTCACACATGAATCCCTGTGACCATATCACAAAGATCAGAACCACAAAGACATGACGAAAAATAACTAAGAACAGAGCATCCTCTGTTTCCAATTTCATCTAAACAATCACAACAAGAACAATAACATTATCAACAAACAATGGTCTAGAAAGATAAATCTTGAAACTTCCCACCTCCTAGATTTTTTTTTTTTTTTATTTTACAAATCAAGCAAGTGTCGAGTTATCGGCGGGCGCCGTCCAGAGGATGTCCTTGAGCGCCGGTCGGAGCTCTTTACTGCAAAACTGGTTGTACTCGAGGGTATCACCATGGTCTTTCTTAACTTCCACCACCAGAAACGATGGAGTCACAGCAAATATGTCAGCTGCAATAGCTAATTTCCCTTTCCTTCCACATTCCTGACCCTGCAATCTAACGCTTGACTCGCTCTTCTTGACGCTGAACTTCACCGACTTGGCCACCTCTTCCAGTCTCGATATTACACTGCTTGCTGGCCTAGTTGTAGCGAATCTCAGCTCTTCTTTCTCTTCTCTCTTCTTCTCTTCAAACAAAGGCGACAAATCAAAGCCCTCAGACAAAGAAATGATGTGGAAGGCGTTCAACGTCTCAAGCTTGGATGACTTGTCACCATTGAACGCTTCAAATTCTAACTCTTCCTTGGTTATAATGGTCTTGGGCATAGATTTCTTGAACCAGGACGAGTCCATGATCTTTGAGATGGTGACTCTGGAACTTGGGTTGGGATCTAAAAGCTTAGTGATTAATCTACGAGCTTCAGAGGAAAACCAAGGTGGGCACTTGAAATCTCCTCTGTAAATCTTCCTATACATGGCAACCAAGTTATCATCTTGAAACGGTAAGAATCCAGCAAGAAGAACATAAAGAATTACCCCACAAGACCAAATATCTGCCTTAGCTCCGTCATAGCCTTTCTTCCCAATAACTTCAGGCGCCACATAAGCCGGTGTTCCACAAGTTGTGTGCAATAAGCCATCTTGTTTCAAGTGTTCTGAGAACGCACTGAGTCCAAAATCTGTGACCTTCAAGTTCCCATCTTCATCTAAGAGCAAATTCTCCGGCTTCAAATCTCGGTGGTAAACCCCACGGCTATGGCAGAAATCAATAGCGGAAACCAACTGCTGGAAATAAACTCTAGCCAAGTCTTCCTTGAGCCGACCCTTGGAAATTCTAGAGAAGAGTTCTCCACCACGGACAAGTTCCATGGCAAAGTAAATCTTGGACTTACTCGCCATGACTTCGTGCAACTCAACTATATTGGGGTGCTTCACCATCTTCATAACGGAAATCTCTCGCTTGACCTGCTCCATCATCCCGACTTTAATCACCTTCTCTTTGCCAACTACTTTCATGGCAACATTCTTCCCTGTATGAAGATTCCGTGCATGATAGACTTTGGCGAAGGTTCCATGACCCAGCATTCGACCAAACTCGTATTTTCCATGAAGCAAAGAAGGGTGGTCGCTTTTAGTTTTCTCCGCCATTTTTTTAGTACACAACACAGAAGAAAGCTTCGATCTTTTCTGATCTGAATTATTGTATATACAACACAAGAGATAACATAAAGAAAGTGAAGATTAAAAGCATAGATTCAGATAACAAAGGGATTTTTTTTTTTCCTTTTCTTGATTACAGTGATGATATCACCCGTCTTCGACGTGTTTCCGGTGGCAATTCCTGCCGCCAATGGACCTCTTACCGTGCCCACAAAGCTCAGGCCTTGTCACCGATGCCCTTCTCATCTCTCCGCATTCCCCACAGGGATTTTTTTGGAAAAAAAAAAAAGGTTTTTTAAAAATAAAAATAAAAAGGCTTTCCCCTATCTCTGATTTCAGGAGACTGAAGCTTCAGCTTTTCTTTTCTTCTCGGCTCAGTGCAGAAACGTTCCCATTTATACAAGCCCTTCCTAGAATTGAATTCCCATTTTCTCCCTTTGTTTCATTCGACGGTTTTGAACAAAGCCCACATGGCATGATCATTATGAAGTTTCGATTATTCAAACAGTGTGATCATGACACGTGGACGATATACAGCCAACCCTAGCCCGACAATTGTGCAAAATTGCGTTGATTCGTGTAAACACGAAATTGTTGTACTAAATATAAAATATTTTTTTAATTTTTATTAAATTTATATATAATTTATATTTTATTTAAAATTATTAAATAATTATCAAAATTGTCGATAATTCAAACAGCAAGATCATGACACATGGATGTTGTACAGCTATCCTTAAACCTTCCAGCTAATAATAATAGATCGTGTAAAATTATGTTTATTTATTTAAAATATTAAAATTTAATACAAAATATTATTTTATTTTTTAATTTATATATAATTTTTATTAAATTTTAATTCATTTCATAATTATACCAAATTATCTAACCGCCAATGATAATATGATAGCGTGTGGTGTGACGACTATGTCCTCTCTCGTTTATTCCAGCGGTGAAATCCCACCCTTTCTCTGTTCTCAATAATTCTGCGGGGCCCAGACAGTGACGATCAGAGGATGATAACTTATTACGCCGTTGGATAATGATACGGCGACCGTAAAAAAAGAAAGTTTGGAATCAAAAGGGAATATTCTTTTTTGGTAGTAAGGAAATAATAATTATTATAAATATTAATTAAATTTAAGTATTTTCAGAGGTAAAACAGAGATCAGGGGCTACGGACCCGGTACGAGAATACGTGTAAAGGGTGGAGGTGGAGCCCTGAACCCTTAGCCCTGTAGTAGTAGTCTTGTTCTGGCCAATAGGGTTGGGTGAACATAATAAAAGTCATATGGGTAGAGTGGTCCCACGTAAGCCAGATACGTATGGTAAATGTTTGTGTGGAAAAAAAGAAGATTAATCCAAATTGATATGGTTGATAAACAAGCACATTGTCTATAAATATTGTTGATTTTTCTACGAAAAAAGAAAAAAAATGTTTTCAGCGTTTTTGTTGAGTTTTCAAGATTGACGGCTGCAATTAGAGTCCACTTTAGTCAAATTAAACAGCGACCAATCAATATCAAAAAATTTAATTGTGTCAAATTAAATTCTATTTAATCTTAAATTTTAAAACTTAAATTTTGATTTAAATTTAATTAAATTTAATATTTAAAATATAATTTTGATTCGATAAAATATATATAAATCATTTGAACTCGATTTAATTTTTAAATTCAACATGATAAATTTAATTTATCATTTTAATCATATATTATAAGAAAATAAAATATTAAAGAAACACTTGTTATAAAATCTCTATCAACTTTACAAATTACTTGAATATTAAAACACTCTATTAGCCTCATGATTACCAAATGGAATATTAAAATACTTGAAGTCAAATCAATTCATTACTCGAGTTATTTAAATTTGACTTGAAAATAAATCAATCAAACGTAATTATTTATCAAGTCGAACTCGAATAACTCATAAATAATGGATAAATTCTATTTACTTTCTTAAGACTTGACTATAATCTAACTTTAGTTCATTAGTTTTCAAAATAGACATTTAAGTTTAAATAATTTAATACCGTTAAAAATAGTTAACAGAAAATGTGTAATGACAAAAATATTCAACTTGAATTTTTTCATACTTCATTCACCATAGACTATTACTTGAAGAAAGTATAATAATATTCTTTTTAATTTTTTTAACTCATGGATCATAATTTTTGTCAATAAATAAAATAATAAATAAAAATAAAATAATAAATAAATTATAAAGAAAAAAATTAATTTTTTCAAAATTTAATAGTTGGTCTTAGTATTTTCATTGTTCAGTGAAGCATTTAAAGTATTACCAAGGATAATATAGTTGCGAAATTATGTTTTTAATTATTAATTTAACAGTTGAATAACGAAAAAATTAACTTATCTTATGAAATAGAAAAATTTGAAGCGAAATGTCCATCTTTAAAATTAATAGATTAAAGTTAAATTAATATCAAACCTCCAAAAATTTACTTTAAAAATAATTTAATTTATTTACACCACTATAATATGATTTAGTTAAAACATTTGACAAGCGAGATTAACATACGCGAATCATCTGTAATATACATGACAACCTCCACGACTCCACCCCAAATATAAAGATAGATACTAATAAGAAGGAAATTCTAATATCCCCACCAACGTCTGTAATAAGCTTTCAATTTCTTTTTCTTATTTTATTTTTCTTTTTTCTTCGAATATTGATTTCACCTAAGAATATATAAGGAAATCTAACTCGTTTATAACAGCATAAAAAAAAAATCAATAACTTTTATTTTTTTTCTTGCATATCAGAAAAAATCTCTGCTGCATTAATTTTGGTTTTTTAATCCTTCTTAATTAATATTTAATAATAATAATTAACAATGATTAAATGTGATCCATTCATTGTATTATGCTTCGTTTGTACTTTAACTTTCATCAAATCGATCAAGTTCATCAACAACAAGCTTTTTTTTTTCATCAACACACAATATTCAAAAGTCTAAATTAAGTTGAATTCTTTAATTATTTTTTTATTTATTTCTTGAATAATATAGATTGGAAATCAAAATTTCCCTCTTCTATTGCAAATTTTTGGGAAAATACATGCATCACATGCCCAAAAATGATTAAAATTTATTATTATTATTATTATTATTATTATTATTATTATTATTATTATTTAAGAGTCTTAGGGGAGCGATTGTGTTGATTAATATTCCTCTTCCCAATAAATAAGTCTCAAAATTTTGGCTCATGAGAGCGCCATGCACGGATGGCGAAGTAACATGCCACCCACATTTTTCTATATGAGATTGTTGATGATAAAGTTTCACATGCATATGCATATATATATATATATATATATATAAATATAAATAGTTGGTTAATGTTGCAATTCTCATGGATTTTTTTTTAATAATTAAAAGTAGGAAAAAATCATTTAGATTTAAATTCAAATTTTATAATTTGTTATAATTTTTTATAATCATCTAATTAAAAGATTATTGTTGATTAATTTTTATTTAATATTGTCAAACTATAAATTTAATTTTATTTTAACAGTATGTAGATCTAGATCTGCCTTGGAAAATGTGATTCCCATAAATATTTCAATATTCTCTAATTTTTTTATAAATCGAATATACATTAGATCAGAATTAGAGATAGTCAAATTTGTTGATACATTTTGTAAGAAATAATATTTAATAGATTTCCAATTTTTTTACATGGATTTGTAATTCAAATCTTAATACTTATAATGTAATTTTTGTTGTACAAATAAATACATGAGAGTATATATTATATCATGATAGAATATATATAATTAGTTTATTACAATTTAAATACAAGGAAATTCAAAATGAAATTAGTTTGATGTGAGAAAAATAATTAAATAATTTTTTGATGGGGATTAGTTATTAAAGAATGGTGTAATTAGAAACGAATAAAGAATTTAATCAGTCAGACCATTTATTTACGTGCAATATGAGCATGCATTCATGAACAAGGCAAGAAGTCTTGATAAATGCATATAAAATGGTTGTATCTAGAGCCACCGATTTTTGGATGGCTAATAACCATAGAGATTGGTGGACCAGACCTTCTCATCATTCATCACCCTTGTCCTCTATTTTTTTTTTTTTTTTTTCTGTTAATGACACTATTGTTAATATAAAAATCATAATCATAATTTAAAATAAATAAATAAAGTAAATATCAACAAATTCCGTGTTTAACAATCCTAACAAATAAAATATACTAGTGATTTCTTAATTTCTTAAAATAGAATTTTTCCTTTACGAGGTCAACTAATCTATGATTCCAGAAGTGAAAAGATTATAAGTATTAGAATTTAAATTTTAAATTTTTAAAATTTATAGAGCTTAATATAAAAATTTAATAATTTAAATTTGTTGTGTATGATAAAAAGAATAATAAAAATAAAAATGTATCATGTGACGCACGAAAAATGCGTCACACGACGTAAGAAGAAAACATGTGGAAGATCGAGTTTACTGCATTGGAAATAGTATTGCGAGAGATATAAATTATGTAGTTTGAACAATTTTATCTTTAAATATTTTTTATTCACAGGACTCGAAAAACAGTAAAAAATATTCAATTAATAGATAACTACGTAATTGAAGGTGGAATTAATTCTTATAAATAAAGGTCAAGTATGATTCATGAAACTAAATCTCTATTTTCTCTAAAAAAACTCTGCAAAAATTCATTTTTGACTTAATTATCGGAGTGCTTACGTAAAAAATAACTCCTACATCCATTTGATCATTATTTTTCTTGCATAAAAGACTCTGTTACGAAAATCGAAGCGAAAATGTTAACAATACGTTATCATTCTGGTTGGTAACAACAAAATTAATACACAAAATTAACTAAATATTAATTTATAATATGAATATATATTAAATAAATTCATGAAAATTTCAAAAAGCAATCGAAGAGTTTAATATCTTGCTGATCAAGTGAGTTAAAAAATAAAAATTGAGAAGTAAAGATAAATTAAAAATTTAAAAAAAAATCCTTCAAAGACAAGCAAACATTCATATTTGTCCTTAGCTAATGTTATTTTATAATTAATCAGACATACTGAAGCGTGATTACCTTTGCAGCATTCGTCAGATTATTATCATTTCAATAATGCATGTCTATGATTTGAGGAATAAGGAAAAAAACAAAAAAAAAAAAATTGCTTGGATAGCCGCAGCACATGGACGGCTATGATACTGTAGACTGACAATGACCGTTGACGCCGTCCGTAGTAGCCACTGGAAGAGGTGGGAAATTGGCGCATGACATGAATTGCCAGCAGCTAACTCGTTTTGGCGGCTACCACCAACAACCTTGTATTCTTTTAATTAGTTGGTCTTTAATTTTCATTGCTTGATGCTATAACTGTTCACGTGCGAGTTATTCGTCCAAATTTGATCGGCCCTTTATTTTGTAAGAGAATTTAAATCAAAATATTAAATTTATTGAATAGATTTGAATTTATTAATTGAGTCTTATTATAAAATGAATTGAATTTAAATTTATTATTTAAAATTCAAACTCAGTTCGATTAATTAATTATTATTATTTTATATTAATATATTTTTAATTATTTTCTTAATTTTTTTATAATTTAATTTGAGTTGTATTGTTTTTAATATATTTTAAATTTTCATGTTTTGTTTATTTAAAAAAATTATTCGAACTTATTATGTTATACTTATAAATTATTATGCGTTTTAATATTTTTATATTTTGTTATATTTTTTTTAAATTAATAGTATTTTGGTTAGTTTGGACGAATTTGTACTTATTTATTATATGTGAAAGATATTTGGACAAAAAATAAATTAAAAAAAGTCAATTTGAGTTTATACCCACTTTCAATTCCTTAATATCTTACATAAACTCGACTCGAACTTGATCTAGCTCAGTCTATGAACATGCCTACTTGATGCAACTTAGAAAAAGAATTTAGTATTTATAAAGCTTAATTGCCGAATATGTGTCCAACCTTTTACATAGAATGGAAATAAGCTTTACTCTTAAATTTCGCAGTATAAACTTTTAATATTTCAAAATAATATAATTAAATTCAAAATTTGTTATAAATTGTTATAGTAAGATAAAAGATTGAGAGTTCGTAAGATTTTAATCTCTTATTCATCATACTTAATTGCATTATTCTAAAAATTGAAAGTTGATTTATAATAAAATAAAATTTTACGGACTTTTACAATAAAATGAAAGATTAAGGGCTTAAATCTATTTTGTGTAAAATGTTAAAGGTATATTTGATTATTAAACCTATTTATAATGATTTTATATTAAATGATTTTTTTATGTATTAAAATATAAATGATTTCATACATCATTTTCATCAAATTAAATTATTTTAAATGTCATTTTAATAAACACTAATTAATATTTTTAATATATTTATGACCTTAAAAAATAAAATTCATAATACAATTTCTTGTATAAACTGTTTTTATTAATTGATTCAAAATAATTTGTTTTTACTTTGGCTTATAATTAATTAAAACTTTAAATTAAAAAGGTTGTTTCTATCTTCTTGATAAGAGAACAAATAGTGAAATGTGTAAGTTTGAGTTTTTGACTTAATTATTATTTGAGTTTGATTTATATATTTTTAAATCGAACTCGAGATTGATCTACTTGAATAATGAATTTAATCGATTTTGAATATTTTAATATCTAATTTTAATAATTTATGAGTTTAATCAATTTTTTTAATATATATTTTTAATCTTTGATTATTAATCAATCAATTAATCTTTATAATATATGATTAAAAAATAATAAATTAAATTTAAACAATTTAAATATTCTATCGAATTAATTTTAAATTTAAAAATTTAAATTCGATCAAATTTAAATCAAATTTAAATTTTAAAAATTCAAATCAAACCGGACTTAATTGTATTAGTGAATCCTCTTGACTAGATTCAAAGTGCACCCTTCTTGCTAACAAAACAAAAATAAAAGAGACAAAGTAAATAAAGAAACGTAAGGTGACGGCTGACCCCGGTGGCTTCTGGTTCAGGCTAAGGTTCAAAATTGATGATTGATATAATTTCACTTCGGGTCCCATGTGCCATATGGTTACACTTGGTTTGTCTGTCTTTATTTGTTCTGGACTTGACCCCGCACACCTCCAAAGCTCGTGTCACCCTCAGCCACCTAACAGAGGCAAATGCTCAATGTTTTCTTTTTATTTTTTATTTTTTAAATTCTGAATCGTCAATTTTGATTACTTTGTTTGATTATTAACAATTTATTTTGTTTTCTGTTGTGGGGATTTGATCATCCATCGAGCAACACCCCGAGTCCTGATGTACAACTTCGTTCAATACCTAAGAATTGGAAAGGTTAGGCTAAATGAAAAAAGGGAGTGATTAGGACAAACATCTTTATCTTATATGTATTTAGTAAGAGTAAATAGCATCCGTGATGTTTAAATTTTTAATGGTACGGTTTTTTAATTTTTATACTCTTTAAAAAACATAATTTGTAAGTTTTTATACGAATAATATTGAATTGTCAACAATTTTTTTGTTGAGTGGTTAAAAAAATTATAATATATTATAAGATTTGAGTTCGAATCTAAATAATTTCATCTTTTTTTTATTATTAAAAAAATTATCGAATTACTTTCCTTTTTAATAAAAAAATTGTTAATTCAACAATTAAATTATCAAATAAATAAATGATTATAAAATTTAATAATTGAATTAACAAATTTTTTAATATTTATTCTTTTTTTTATGGAGCAATGTCTTAAGAAAAAAGATGTTTACGGATGTCCATAGGCACCTTTAGTGGGACTTTATTTGTTTTTTTAATTTTGTTTTATAATGTTCAACAAACCTAAACCAAACAATGATAAGTAAGATTAACACGATGAGTAGGCATCAAGCTTTACCTTTTTTTTTTATTCATTTCTTTATTTCAAAGTTAATTAAATGAGAGACTAAGAATTAAGAACTAGCGACTAGGATCTTTAAAGGGATAAACTCCAATGGAGGTCAAAGAAGACGGATAAACATCAACATATGTTTTGTATTGTTATTATTATTATTTTTCATAATTTTAAACAAAAATTAAAATTATTAAAATGTAAATTTAAATTTTACAATATATAATAATTTTTTTAATTATTTGATTAAGAGTTCGTTCACTAACTGTTGTTAATTAAGCCGGAATAGAAGCACACGGTTTTGACCAATTCCATCAATTGTCTCATGCATTGAATCTAGTTGGATACAAATTTCCACCAAGTTTATCCGATGTCCAGTCAGGGTTCCTTCTACGCAGAAAGTAAAAAAAAAAAAAAACAGTGAAAAGAGATATGCCCTAGTCGAAAGATGTGACGGTTGTGAATTAGCATTGAGATTGGAAAAGGATAAAGAGTATGTGGGATTGGGGATATCCAATAATTGTTGCAATGAATTAAAGATTGGAAATCTGAAAATCTTGGTTCGTCACTGAAGAAGCTGATAACATACATATATCTGTCCAACTCAGTCCACAGTTTTCATGTATTTTAGCGACAAATATAGGCTTCTTAATTTGTTTGTTTTTTTGTCTTTGAGAATCGTCACGAGACCAGTCTAGCGTGCAATAACTTCTCTGCATGCTGCAAAACCAGAACCGATGTCGGAAATCGGAATACACCCCACCTTTTTAAACGAAAAAAAAATAATCTCAAATTGATGCCTGACGACAAGGAAACGGTAAAAAAATGAGTGCAAATAGGTGAAGAAACTCATTCACTTCATCTCTTCCATTGATGCCTGACGACAAGGTAACGATAAAAAATTGAGGGCAAATTGGTGAAGTAACTCATTCAGTTCATCCCTTCGATTACATTTACAGTCAGAAACTAATGGTAATAGAAACCAAGAATTTAGTTTAATTAATTTATGTAATTTTTTTTAAGAAATTATTTATAATAAATTTGAAATTCAGATATTAACCTCTGTAATTCTTTCTTCGATTTTCTCTATTCTCTGATGACACAAAAAGAGTAAAAAACCAGATGCAAATTGGTGAAGTTATCCCTTCCAGTGTATTTCTTGTCAAAAAATAAAGGTTATATTATAAATTCGGAGTTTTTTTTTTCCATAAAGAGACATAAAGAAATAAATGATAAATTTAATTTTTTGTAAACAAAGATAACAACCGTTAAACCAAATATGAGTTATTATATAAATCTGTAATTTAGTTCAATTAATTTATACAATTTTTTTTAAAAAATTAATATATTTTAAATTCAAATATCAACCTTTCCAATTGCTTTTTCAATTCTCTCTATTCCCTGATTATGACCTCATTTTGGGGACTATATATATATATATATATATGAGTTTGTGAAATTAATATGATTGGTGCAAATGAATAATGAACAAAGGGATCGGAAATGATGCAAAACTGTATTTTTAGTGCTTAAAAACACAGTTGGATCTAAGAGTGAAAGACCTTCCCTGTGGGTGTGGGATCCCTAAGATTCTCAGGAGATAATATTTTTACTATTTTTAGGAATTTTTAAAGAACACTATTACTGTTATGGCAGCCTGGTGTTTCTTTTATGTTTTGGCTGCTTGTTTATCTTCGCATAATTTTAACTTGATTTCTTCTTCTTTCTGTTTCCGATCATGAATCAGCAAAATCTTGACGGGTCCCTACAGACAAGAAATTCCACAGGAAAGACAAGAAAATAACAACTAAACTGCGTGCCATAATTACGACCATTATTCTATTCGCAAGCACAGCTGCATGCCAAGGCTAATTATATATATATAAATATTAAATATTTGTTATAAGGTTTAAAATAATATAAATATTTTATTGATTCGAAAATTTATATACGTAATATATATATAAATAAATTATTAAATTTAATATTAATTTAAAAAATTATTAATTTTACGTAAAATTATAAAAAAAAAAAGAAAGTGGATCCCATCTCCGAGTGCCAATGTCCCGCCTCTCAGGAGCAATGGAATTTTGCTTCTGATCAACACTAAATTTATATGTTACCGTGTGGATTACTCTTATTTGCTATCTGAGATTGTGTCTTGATTCTTCCAAGTATTTGGATTTTCGATTTGAGAGTCGATTCTAATATCATTGACGTATAACTTGCAATATTATATAAGTTATTAATATTTCAGTTTCGTCCACTTCGCAAATTAAATGTTTCGTTTATGCCTAAATTATTATGGGTCATTGCCATAAATCCAATGTTCGTGTTATCGCTATCTACATATTTTTTTTTTTTTGGTGAGATCGCTATCTACATTGATAACTTGAAATTGAAAACATGGCATTGATAAGCAAACTTAGATATTAATGCATGACACCAAGGGGATCTTCGGGGTGATCATATGTTCGGTTCAGAATAAAACTTGTGGCTTTAATTTGATGTTTAATCTCAATCACTTTGTGGATAAACATTAGATGTGGCAATTTGCAAGTATGATATGAACATTCAGTCACACCATGCAAAATTAAAAAAAAAAAAACACGAATTAAAATTTTAACAAAAATTATATATAAAAAAAAATTAATTTGATTTTAATTAGTTTTAATGAATTTCAAGAAAATAATTTTTACGTTTTGTACTATTTAAAATAACACAAATAATATGTATATATATATATATACACAAATTATAGGATCATGAGACCAAAGTCACCGTTTATGAGCAACTAATTATCAAAATATATATCCATATTCTATATAATGTTCATTTGCAGAGGTCGACCACGATGCCTTGCGGCAAGGTCTTGATCAGAGAAAAGTGTGTGGTTGGAATTTCTCTTTAATTAATTATACCAATCTTAATCCCTCAAGTATGAGGTCAAACTTCACTACTAAACCTGCTGAGGAGAATTCTCTCGATTCTTCAAACTATAAATAGAAATTATAATCAAGTTCATTAGAAAAAAATTAATAAATAAATTAGCGTAAAATTAAACTATAACTTATTTATTATGAGATTTTAACATAAAACTTCAAAGTTTTAAGATTTTTTCTTCATGTACAAAGGGATAAAAGAAAAAAAAATAATTGAATCTATTGATTTTTTTATAAATTGAATTAAATCCCGATTATTAATTTGATTTTTTTTTTGTGATGTATAGGGAAACATAAAGAAAAAATATATAAGAATTGAATTTTAAATCTAAATTATCGTAAAAAAATATAACAAATTTTAAATCAAATATTAATTGTTGATTCTCGTGTTTAGATATCATGCGATAACAATTATCAAATAAGTTATAACTCATTCTGTTCTGATTTTGACAAATTAAGCAATAATATGATAACAAGGCCTAAGTGACAAATTGAGCAAGAATATTATAATGAGGCCTAAGTGACAAATTAGGTAATAATATAATATAATATAATATAATATTATAGTAAGGCCTAAGTGCAGCTATATATTATGTATAAAAAAATTAGGAAATTCTTCGTCAACTATTTCTTTGTGCTTTGCATACGTAACCGTGTGTATTCGCTCGTGCCCATGTCCAACTTTTAATTTGCAAGATCTTTTTCCGATTAGACTGTAAAGTAAATCAAGACAATTATTTAACTTTTAAATTAATTTTTACAGCCAATGTGGTCTCGACTTAGCAGTTCAAATATCACAAAATACAAAATTTTGTTTAGTTTGTTATTAGCGCATAATTTGTTATTATTATTTGTATTTACCAATTAATTAAGTTAGTCGTTCATCAAATGTAATATATTGCTTATAATTGTAACTTTGAATAAAAATGCACAATTAAATTAGTTTCAATAAATTAAACATCAATTTTGAACATTTGACATTTTTCTCTAGGACAAAGTAGGAGGAGCCAAGGGCTACTAGGGATGTGATATGAACTTTGGACCTTATATCATAACTTGGTGACTTAATAATATCTAATCATGAATTTAGATAACTCTTATGAAATTATTATAATTGAATTTGATTCTCCTTCGTTATTTTTTATTACATATATTATTAGAAGAAATTGCCCATCTAATCATATACATAAATATATATTATTTGGTAATTTCTAATTTTGTTTCGTAGCTAATTATGTCAAATACATCAAGATTTTTTATTAAAAACTCAAAAGATTGATATAGAGGTGTACAATTTCATTGAGTTTTTTTAGTAAAGATTCATAATAAAAGATTCTGCATTCGAATTCACATTAAGTTAAATTTTCTTAAGCTAGTATTAATTACGCAACATAAGTGAGAATTAATCTCATACTTTGTAAAATATGAAAATATTTCATTTTTTAAAAAAAATTGATTAAAAAAATGAAAAATTAGGTTAATAACCTAATTGGAGAGCCTCATAAGGCAACTAGCTAGGCAATAAGGCAAGACTGAAAGGAGCCTGGGATACTTAGCTCAATAGTAAAGTATAAAATGATTAAAATAAAGGAAAAGTAAGAAAATGAGAACCACACAATAGTGATTCAAAGGATCAAAGAGACAAAATGAACCATTGAATTGATCTCAAGCGTCACCATGTTTGGCTTTTTTTACATTTATTATATTCATTCTTGAATTTAAAAACAAAAATCTGGGTTTTTATACATAAAAAGAAAAAAATAAAGAAAACTAGGGTTATGATTGATGAAGTGCAAAAATAATTATTATACATGGGGTAAGATGAATAAGAGATCTGTCTATTCATCAGACACTTACAATTAGGTAAATATCTCTTTCATGCATATAGCCATGTAGGGCAAGATTGTATTATTCTTTTCTTAATAGAAGTACAGAAGGATAAACAAAAGACAGGTTTATCTAACTAATTCTAGTTCATCAGAAAAACTTGCAGGCTTATTTTCTGCAAATTTAACCCTTCTCTCTGGAAAAGGGTTAAATTTAATTGTGTGTTCAACATAGAATCATTAAATTTGGCATCTGGTTGGTGTACATTGTTGAGTCTTGTCTGAAAAGAAGACAGTTTTCTGCTCTCCTTGGTGTCCTCTCAACTCTGTCTTTGCTTTGGGGTAAGCTAGATTCCTATCTCACATGGAATGTTTAATTATTATTCAACAGGTTAATCTTAATATGACTTTGAAGTTTGAGAGAAATGGGGTAGTTTCTAACAGAAATTACAATTATTGTTAGAGTATCATGTTTATGCACTTTTTCCATGGAATGAGACTTTTCATTTGATGAATTCAGGCTTCAAGGACAGAAAGAAAACCCTACATGCCATGGAAATTATGTGATCCAGTGATTCATGAACTATGTGAAAATGAAAAAACCATTTCTGCAACAGGCTACACAGTTCTTGTTTGATAATTCAATTGAGTATTTTCAAACAAATTTGATTAGTAGGCCATCCTAGCTACAATTTTTAGTATTTGATAGGTCTGTCTTGATCAGCATAAACTGGTCAACCAAGAAACCATAGCATGACCTAAATTTGATATAGATTATTGTATCAAACAAAACTTAAGCAGATGAAATTTTCATTCCAAGAGAAAATCAGCCAAAGTTAGCCAACAAAGAGCTCTTATCTCCCAAGAAAAACAATGGCTGAAAGGTCAGGAGTGGAAAATGATAGATTGAATTCTTAAATACATGGCAAAAGCTTATTTGTCAAGAAAATTCCTGAATTTGTTATAATGAAATTAAGTTCATGATGATTCATTCGTTTGTTTCTTGGGGAACTTGAATTCTGATTAGTTCTTATCACTCAGAATAGAGTTCTTTTTTTGGGGTTCAACCTTTGAAATGGATACTTTTAAAAGTATATTTCTGAGGCTAAAATCGAAGGAGTAAACCGATTACCAAACTTCAGTAATTAAAAAACAGAGTAGCAGGCAAGCACAACTTTCCACGAAATCTGGACTTTTGTGCTTGATTACAGCCTGAAAGGTGCTTAGAGAAAATTTTCCAGCAGCCAGGTGGAAAATTGCAAGGAAAATGTCACATACCAGAGAGAATGACTACACGTCTGAGACCAACATTCTGGTTGATTTACACCTGATCTTTTTGCAAAGATAAGCTATCAATTGGCTGATGATTCAGACTTTTTTAACTAAGACTGCTCAATAATGCAGACCCAAGAATGATAAAAACATCTGGTTCCCAGCTTAAAGCTTAAATCATGCATCTCTACTCGTCTTAATTAATTAATATATACATGATTTATTGGGGTGATTAGGATTTCTAGAACCCTCTAAAATGTCATTATCGCTTCTAATTTACGTGCCATGTGTTGGCATTGCATAAATAGTGACTAATCATGTCTGCACTAGCTGGTTGTCCTGCTGATGTGTTGAAGGGCCATGGATTTGAGTTTGACTCCTTGAAACATCTGAAGGGTAGAAGAAATGCATAATAGATTAGCCATGGGAATTAATTACAATCAATCTCAGGTGTTAGGAATGTTTTGAACAGCTTGAAAGTGTTTCCATCATCAAAATCATCTTCTTTTAGATTGTTCATCGCTAGTTGTTTAAATTAAGGTTTCAGTTTCAATGGAATTTGCTACCTAACTATTATGAAGGGAACATGAAACTAACCAAGCATATTTTAGCTATCAGTCAATATCACTGCCAAAACTTATGAGCTATGGATTCAGATTGGTCTAGACACAAATTTCGGAAGCTTTTTTGTTTCCTTTTTATGATTAAAGATTTGTAGGCTTTAAAACTTTCATCCTAACTTGTTTCAACCTATTGATTTGATCCTTCAATGAGTTGCCAATTAACAAACTAGCTAAATCTAGTAAAAGTTTGAGGCCATGCATTAGTCATTTGTGTTCTTGAAAACTCAATTGAATTCGTCTTCTTAAATTAGAGTACAAATTTCGGGTAAATCTGATTGGGAGCTTAAACTAAAAAAGTTAAAGCAAGTATAACCATGTCTCAATATCTACATTTCTTGTTTCTTAAGTCGAAAACTTTCATTGTACAAAAAAATATTACGTATAAACAATCTACCAAGTTTAATCTTATTTTCCATTATAGTCAACATTAAATATCTTTTGTTTATTGTCATGCTGGCCTATGGGACTTGGTAATTAGCTCACATAAACTAAACATGCATATTTACAACCCAAAAGAAGAAGAAAAATAGGTTACTATAAGACTATTTATTGAAAATTATATATATAAAAAAAATATATAAAAAGGCTCAAAACAACATGTAATGCAAACCCCCAATGTCGGAATGGGCCAAAGCTCACTCTTAGGATTCTTTCTTTCCTTTAATAGGTTTCACAGTAGATGGCCCAAGCCCTTGTCTTTGACTTCCTCGTGTCGGTGCTTGCCATGTTTGTCCACCACCAGGCCCAGCTTCATCCCCCACCCAATCGTCTGTCACAATTGTCTGCTGATAGTATCGGAGGGCCACAAAAAGCATGAAGGCTGCACAGTTTAAGACCGTCAAGAAAACAGGTCAAAGAACAAAACCCATCGGTTTAAACCAGTTTTGCTCGGAACATAGTCATGGAATTTGTTGAAAAGTGAAGCTGATTTGTTCATTACCTGCCCAAATGCGAGCAACAATTGAAGATAGGTTCCAAACCAGGGTGAAGATGGCCACTGCCACGCCTTTTTTGTGCGAGCATGAGTCCCATGCATCACGAAACCGTCGAATCCAAAACTTTCCTTCATATTTACATGCATTTTTAGAAAGTTTAGATCATTTGGGATTTGGGTTTAAGAAATAAGAACATATCAAACAAATACTCATGAATTTGCAACATAATTTCTTCTCACAACTAATAAAATAAAATCGAGTATTTTTTCATTTGAAAGAAAAAAAAAATGATTTACTTTTATATAAATTACATGAATCAAATGATTTAAACTTTAAATTCAATTTGCAACCTACTTTATGAGTAAAATTGATAGGGTAGTATTACTTTTTAAATCACATTTCTTGAGCCAGCTAACTAATTCCCGAATCCAGAAAAAGGTAGATTTAGGCCCATAACATAATAGATTAAGCTATTTTAACTAATTATTCCTATAATATCAAGCACATTTAACCACCCCCACCAACCCCATCAGAGATACAGAATGTCGACAGTGCAACAAATTCTTTAATGACACAGTATACCTGCCGGTAGCCTCCCTTGATGGCTCCTATTTTACTCTCAATGATATAAAAAATAATATAAGAAATATAAAAATGACATAAGTTGAAATTAAATAAATTTAGATATAAATTTAATAAAAAAAATAATGAACTTTATATGAAAAGGGGTGGAGTAAGAATCCGACAATGGAGATGATGGAATAATGATGATGGGACTGACTTTAGGACCAAGTGACAAAATACTGCCGTTAACCATGAAAGCTAGCCCCTAGGCCCTAGGGAGAATCATGATGAGATCAGTGAAGTAAACAAAAGAGCCGTTGCATAAATCGGACGGACAAGATGTAGAGATTAGGTACGATGTGGGGCAATCCAAAGTGTGTGTGTGATCAGTGATGGTAGAAGTGCAGATTGTCTGATGAAGGACTGAAAAATAGAGACAAAATAAAATTATGGGGATTGGATTTACCGTAGGCAGTTAATTGGTGGGAGTAAGAAGAGCAGGCTTTTGGGACAGTAAAAACGCCAAAAAAGCCTGAGACAGTGAGCACAACCAAGCGTCAGTTAAAAGTGGAAGACTTTCAGATTTCATGTCATTCAAAGAATTTAACAGTTCTGTTCTCTGTAGTTGTTCTTCCTCAGTACGCAAAACAAAAATAATAACAATAATAATAAAAAAAAAAGAACCAAAAGGTGAAATTACCTAGGCTGGTAAAAAAGATGAGGCCTTTTCATACTTGGACATTGGGTAAAAAGTAAAAATGAGACAAACCCATTGTAGTAAGATGCCACAATTGTCTTTTTCAAGAAGAGTTTTTTTTTTTTTTTTTTTTTTGAATGCTTGTTTTATAAGAAAAAATTAAGAATGTAAAAATTTTTATATCTTGAAAACATTTATTATGTTCAAGATAAAAATATGGTTTAAGCCAATCAAACTTACCCAATTTAGCCATTTTCCAGATAGTTATGGAGCTGCCACACCTGGCCAAAATAAATAGTAGAACTGCCAACTGCAATTGCCTCAATTCATCAACTTTTCTCGCATTTTTCTCCTCAATGTTTAAAATAGAAAATGAAAAACAAATGGCTGGAAAGTGGAAAATTACCTTCATCGTTGTAGCAGGATCACCAGAAAAAAGTGCTCTGAGCTTTAATAGGAACTCATTCAAGTAAGGAAGAACCAGTTTAAGTAACCAAACTGCTTCTTCTTCTCCGAGAACACAGCTTGATTCATCTATATCCACAACTCCCCTGCATTGTTCAGAAAGAAAATGGAAGGTTTTAAGAATTGATTAAAACTCAGTGATTTGATGATTAATGGCATCTGTTGCAGGCGTTACCTGCAGATGATTGATCTGTAAAGGAAGATGGCAGCGAGGTAAACAAGTCCCATATAGGAAATCACAGAAATGCAGCTGCAGAAGCATTGATCAAGCAGAGTTTTAGTAATGGACTCTGTTTTAAAACAGAGGAGATTGAAAAAAAAAAAAAAACCATTGAAACTTGTGTTTCATTGATAATTATGAGACCTTATGTTGAGATCCTGGGTGTAAGAGGATGAGATAATGATAAATGTGCCCATTCCGAAGGCCAATGCCGATCTCGATACGTCTCTCCACATAACTAAATCAACTGAAAGATAAACAAACACACACAAGAAGAAGAATTAAACAGGTAGGAATTATGAAATTCATTGATCTTTCCAAGAAATGAAACCTCTTCCCACCTAAGTTCTGCAATTTGTTTTGAGTCTGTGGGAAACTCTGGTAATGGTAATCATCTGAGGCTGAAACTAAAGGAAATCAGTAAGGTCAGAAACATTCAGAAGTAAAATAGAATGAAAGAGAAAAGAACAGGCTTACAATGAGTGGATTTTGTAGGTTTTGTAGGAGTTGTGTAAACTGAAGTAGAATGCTTTACAACTGGTGGAGGCTGCTTAGTCACAGTTGAAGAAAATGATGCAGTTTTGTTATGGAATTGGCTAATTTTCTTCGCTTCATTAACAGCTTTGCTAGACTTGTCTTCTTTCACTTCATTAACAGCTTTGTTGGGTTTTTCTTCTGGTAACTTCTTCACTTCATTAGCAACCTTGTTAGGCTTCTCCTCTGGTACATTCATTTCCTTAATGTCAAAGCTTTTGTTTTCATTCCCAACCTCCATTTCCACCTCCTCCACCTCTTCATCTTCTTCATAAAACTCTTCATCATCTTCAACTCCATCAACATCACCACCACCAACTATTACTTCGGGAGATGATTTGACTGTATTTCCATTGCTTGTACTGCTTGAAATGACAATTTCTTGGCAGACACCAAATTCTTTACAGTTCTCCTCAGACTCAGATCCATTCTTCTCTGTTTCAACTGGGTTCTTCTCATTTTCTTCAATGGAAACAGTATTCCCTTTTTGCTGATCATCCAAAATCAAAACTTTATTCTCCTCTGATTTTGAACTCCTCAATGGAAGTGAATTCCCATCATTTCTGTTTCCATTACCAGACTGATCTGAGGGCTTAACTGAATCTGATTTTGCCTTCCTTAATTGAACTGAATTCCCCTCTATTCTCTCACCAGATTTAGATTCAGTAACATCTTTACTCAGCTCGGCAGATCTTTTAGGAACATCAGATCTTGGCTTCTTCAGATGAATTGGGCTTCTCTCAATTCCATCAACAGACTTGCTAAGTTCCCTAATTCCTTCAGATCTTCCTTTCTTGGCCTGAAATGGAGTCTTCTTAATTCCATCAGCAGACAAGCTCAAGTCTTTGCAATGTTCCTCGGATCTTCCTTTAGCAACCCGAATTGGGCTCTTCTTGATTCCATCAACCGACACACTCAAATCCTTGCACTGTTCCTCAGTTTTGCCTTTGGCAATCTGAATTGGGTTCTTCTCAAACCCATCAGAGCTCTCACTTTTCCAAGTCTTTCTCTTGCCACTAACAGCCACACCGCCAATAGTCTGGCTTTTCTTGAAGCTCATTCTCTTATTACCAGTCTCACTATTTTCTTCAGTACTGCCATTTTCTTCTCCATTGAAAACCTTAATTCCACCTTTGATTTCATCATTCTTCATTCTAGTTTCCCACACTGACCCTGCAACAACACTGCCCTTAGCTCCTGCTCTTCTCCCACTACTCATATCCATCTCTTTCCTCCTATTTATCTAACCTTCTTTAACCCTTCCTTTACGGTAATTGAGTACCACTTTGACATGGATGTTAATTATTGGATAAGAGGCTTTAAGTTGAAGAAATGGAGGTTGGTGGGATGGAACATTACCTTCTCCTTTGCAAAGCTTTTCGGAGAGAGAGAGAGAGAGAAAGAGAGTGAATTGCAAGGAATGGGGTTTTAGGTTTCCCTTCTCCTTGCTTTTTCTTCTGTCCTGTTTCTTTTCTTTTATTTAATGTTGGGTTTGGCTACTCATGAGAATTTTTATCTACAGACATGGTGGGGTTAAATGATTTAGGGTTGTTGCCAAAGATCTCTCCTTTTCTCTCTCTCTTTTTTTTTCTTCTTTATTTTCCTTTTTCTTATCTATTCTCTCTTTTTCAGTATCAAAGGGACAACTGAGACTCTTGAGACTGAGAGATCACTGTAATCTATGCAAACAAAAGGGCTCACTGTCACATGCAAAATGGAGACATTGTCCTTGCTGAGAGAGTTGTTTTGGAATGAAAGAGGGTTTCTTCTGCTAATTTGCTTTGGATCTGAGGCAAGAACGAACAGATGGTTTTAAAAATCTGCTAGCTAATCCCTGGCGTAGGCTTCTAAACTTGGCCAAAGATTTGTGGCTTTCGTGTTTAAGGGGATGAAAGCAGTAGCTTTGTCGCCTCAATCCTTCTTATGGTTTAATTTTTATCTAGAATCATTGTCTGAAGAACAAAAATCCGAACACCAAGAAAAGATAAGTGAAAAAAAAAGATGTTCCTGTAAGCAAACAAACAATCCTATGGTTCAGTCGGTGGTTATTGTTTTTTTCAGGCCTTGAGACCATGTTTTGGTTTCGATGATTAGTCTTCACTAGAATTAAGTTAACTGTTGATGGCACGTTCCAAAGAAATGCTTGACTGGTGAATAAAGAAAGAGAAACCCATGTTTGTCGCTTTATCCACAAATCTCATTGATGAAAACACCTTAACCCCCATTCTTAGGATATCATCATGTCAAGCACAGGCAATCTCAGCTCCCGGAATGCTCAAAGTGGCTTTTAATCCAAACTGATCAGATGAGATGTTAAAACCTTGCACAAGTACTGATGAATGCTTGGCGTAAGGCTGACTGATGGAATCCAGTTAGTACATGAAAAACTTAGTAAATTGTAAGGTTGCAAACTTACCCCTCCCTCCCTTTCTTTTTTACCAAGCATGTGAGGCCATATCATGCCAAGAGCTGCCTCCATGTATGGACAAATTGAAGCTGTTTGCACCGACACCAATTTACTAATATAATAATTTCGGGTAATTATTTGTGTTTGCAAAAGAAAAAGAGCACTTGTTCTTCCTTTTGCCCCTTAACAAAATGGGCAGCCCGGTGTCCCTTTTACAAAAGGTTGGATTTGAGATTCGTTCTCAGACTTTAGAGCAGTTCACCCCTTCAATGGAAGGGCTTTGTAGCAAATGAATATTATTGTATGTTTGAATCAGTCACAAAAGAGTGTCCAAGTATAATTTAGAACAGATGATTCCGTTTGTATATTAGGCCAATGTATTAATGGAAAGCTGAAAGTATGGTGAGAAAGAACAACCAAAGAAGATGAACTTGCCAAAAATTGAAACAATTTACAGCATCCTTGGTAAACGCATAGCTACATAAAAAAAAGCAGTAATTAACCTAAGCAAAAGGTGAATTCACCCGACTTTTCCTACAACTTTTGTGTTTGTCCACTGCTTCCTAGTACTGCAATGCATTATTTGAAAAGTGAGTTGATTTCATGTAAAGCAGGATTTGATAATGGAGTACTGTGTCTAAACTGCAGGATCAATCATCATTAAGGACACCTAATTAAGCACCTAATTAAAGCCTGAAATTTAATTGGTAATTAATTTTCTCACAGATATTGGTTGCCAAGTTTATTATGCACATCATGGGGTAGACATGAAAAATCCAAATACAAAAAAGTTCGAAGTAGAGAAACTTGAGAGTTTACAAATCGCCGGGGATCATTGATAAAATCCTAACAAAGAGTGATCACCAAGGCATCGATGTTTTCTATTACTTTCACATGGACGATGGATTCGTTGGCTTGACAGTGAACCACGAAAGTGACTTCAAAGTGTTTTACTTTTAACACGGTTGGACCCCAGAGACCTACTGGCGTTTTCTGTGTGTTTTTTCGGAGGGTTGTATGCATTTTCCCCGGGAAAACCGGTGCGCATGCGTGAAGGGTAGGTGAAGCTTCTTCAAAGCTATGCTCAAAATAAGTTAAATGTACGAATTTCAGCCAAATTAAACCTACCGCATTGCTTTGCTTTGCTATCTCAAACTGTATTATCTGATTTCACAAACTATATACAACTGTAAAAGAATGAGCCCCATCAATCAATATGGCAGATATACAGTTCCCCCAGTCATTTATTCTTGTGAAGCTAACAGGACAATGGCAAAAAGCAAACATGGAAAAAACATGAAAATCAAATAAAAAAGTAAAAAAAAAACAAAATTTTGATGCTACATGTTCTATGAAAGGATAATTTACAAGTTGCCTATAGGAGCAACCGAGTATAGCTTAACTCCATCTATGCTCCAACAAAAATGATAGACCAAATCAGTAAAGTTATATTGTGTAGAATGGAGGAAATGAAGAGGAAGAAGTATTAAGCTAAACTGGGCTAGTGGCTGAAAATAAATGGGCATTTGCCTCTCAGAAGCATCAAGTAGGCCATGAAATGCATCATTTCCGTATTCATGTATCACATTTGATGTATCAGTCAACTAAACCATATGTTCTCCTCTCAACAACAAAGCCTCCACCTTCTTTTTTTTGCCAATTCAAATAGTTGTTGCTTGTTGGATGCCTCTGCACCTTTGAGAAGGGAAAGCAGTTAAACAGGTTGATCCCTGAATCACTTAACATTGCTTCTCTAGATAGAAGTATGCAATAATTTTTTTCTGATTCGTTCTATGATGCAATCCTCTCCAACTTCTCGCTTTCTGCTGACTCTTTTCATTTCTTGATCACCTGTTTGCAGTTCTCTTCTAAACCTTAGTTGAACATCCTAGCAAAATTGAGTAGAGTTGAAGCTTTGCTAGTTTACAAGCTTTACCTCCACCGACCCTCTCCAATGGCAAAATTCTTTGACACAAAACAGTGACCACGTCAAGCTTTATCTCCACCGACCAATGGGGTCAAATTCGGACATAAAACAGTGACCACGTTACTCTCTTTCATTTGATTTGTTGATGGAAGATAGAAAATGTAAATCTATCAAATCACTTCCATGCGCACCGCGTACTCTGATGGCTTGACTTCAATGATAATAATGGTCGGAGGTGAAGAATGAAGCCGTGGGTAAACCGTAGCCATGGAGCAAATTCATCACGCAATTCATGCTGGTTAGGCAGAAGAAGAGAAACGTCTTCCCTGGCCTTACCAAAACAGTTTAAAAGAAAATGAGGAGCGTGTGAATAGGGAAAACCTCAAGGACTGAGGTGCAATTTACCATAAAAAGACAATTTAGCTGTAATTTTCCATAAAAGAAAAGTTATAATGAAGAAGAAAAGAAGAAAAAATGGTAGCCATAGCATGACCCGTGGATTGCTATCCACAGAGAGGGCGGATAGGCGGTAAGAAATACACACCGGCCACAAACGTGTCAACTTTGCGGCAGTTCACATTCTTTTCAAAAACTCTCCCCTTGTCCCTCTTTTAAATTGTCCTTAAAAAGCCTGTTTTCCTCCCGCCGTCTCTGTCCTCTTCTCTTCACATTCATTTAAGACACTCTTAAGAAGGGAAGGGAAGGAGGGGTTCTTTGAAGCTGGCTGCTCTCTGCATCTCTGCTCCCATGGCTTCCACAATTGCAGATTCTGTGTTCCTTTGCTTGGTATGCTCTGTTCTCACAATTCATATAAAAATGTGTTCTTTGTTTTTACCGCTAAATTTCGTCCCTTTATTGGTTTGATTTTCAGGGTCCTAGTCAAAGGCCAATTAGGAGTCAAAGAATTGCTATCCATTCTTCTCCAGGTATTCAACTTTCTTTCTCTCTCTTCAAACGTTTGTATTGAACTCAAGAAATTCAAGCTATTGTCCACTTAATGAAGTTTTTGGTTCTTCGGGTGATTTGGGTTTCGTTGGTTTGATTTATTTATTAAGTTAGTGTTCTTCACAATGCTTTTTTTGAGCTATATTATCGGTTGACCATGGCAATTCAATTTCAAGTCATTTAATGCTTCGTCTTGGTCTCTTACATCATAGTTACTAGTGTCTCCGATTCCGATGTTTAGAACAAGCAATTAGAAGTGCTATCAGGAGGTTAAGAACAAGTCTAAAGGGACACATGCATGGTATGACAACATTTTGCTTGCAAACTTACAGTAACTAAGCTGAAATAAAGGACATGGGGTACCTTATCAAGCAAATTGACAACAATTAAACCACTATGTAGATGCTCTCTATCGTAAATAAAAGTCTTTTCCTGTAACTTCTTAAAACTTACCTTATACTTGAAACACTGCAGGCGATATGCACAATTGAAAGAACTTCTAGTGGACAAATGGCTAGCTTTTTTGTTCTTACCAAAAAAACTTTATGGATTCATGAAGTAGTTTATCTCAAATATGACATAAGCTTCTTGAGCAAAATTGTTTCATAGTCAATGCAGTCCTTTCAGTTTGTATGCACAACAATCTTGCATAGCCTCAGTGTTATTAACCTACCCACATGTATGATTAGCATTGTGTTTAGTACGAACCTTCTATGCAACCTTCCATGTAACTTCCTCTGATTAACCGGTAATGTATTACTGCTTTTAATGCCTTCTTTTTTATCTATTAGCAAATATCTGTCATTTGAAGTGGGACAACCTTCTCCTCAAGGGAATTAATCATAAAACGGGTTTAATTCCCTTGAGAAGGACTAAAGTCATACAAGCTGTGGCAGTTCCAGTAACACCATCTTCAGCAGACAGTGCTGAATACAGAAAACAGTTAGCGGAAAAATATGGCTTCAGGCAAATTGGAGAACCGCTTCCTGACAATGTTACATTAAGGGATGTTCTAGACACCCTTCCAAAAAAGGTGCTCAACTTTTTTATGGCTTCCTCATGCATCCAACTTGTTCTGATCATTTCCTCGAATTTGGTCCAAAGTATAATGTTTAGCCATTTTGGACTCGGTGCTGAGTGAATTTTTGGGCCACATTATTGTCTGTATGATCAAGATTTGTGTTAATGAGCTAAGTTTATTAAACAACGGTGCCTTTGCTCCTTCTTTCATGGTTGGAGATATGTGCTCACAATCATATGTCAGCTTTTTCATATGATAAAATAATTTTGCGTTTAAGAAAGGTGGATCACGGTGTTTAAGGATGTTTTCCTTCTTTATGCCCTATTATGCCTGAAGAAAAAATTTTGAGCATGAATATTATTGGCTTTTTTTTTTTTTTAATAGAAGTAAAGTTAAGAACTTGAATATGTAAATGCTATTATTTAACTAATAGATCTCTTCATTCATTTCTCCTTTTTTTCCCAAATTTCTTCTAAGGTGTTCGAGATGGATGATGTGAAAGCATGGACTTCAGTTCTAGTATCTGTCACTTCGTATACATTGGGGATCTTCATGATTGCAAAAGCCCCATGGTATCTACTCCCTTTGGCTTGGGCATGGATAGGGACTGCAATAACTGGTGTAAGTTTCTTTACAGTCTCTTTATGTTTTATTTTTAATATTACCAATTTTTTTATCAAAACAAATCCAATAGACATCTATGCCAACTTTATTTCTTTTTCCCCTTCCATTTCTTTAGTTATTTGTTATAGGCCATGATTGTGCTCACAAATCATTTTCGAAAAACAAATTATTGGAAGACATCGTGGGAACTCTGGCCCTTCTACCGCTAATATACCCATATGAGCCATGGCGGTTTCAGCATGAAAAGCATCATGCAAAGACTAACATGTATGTACGATATCTTATTGCTTTATTATTCTTACTATTTGTAATAAAACCCATTTTGTTAATATCACTATTGAAGTAATGTGCTTTCACTGTCATTACTGGGTATGTGCCTTACTATGGTATCAGCATCTTGAAACTTACTCTCTTCTGCAGAACATTGTGGTTTTTCTCTTAACATTCTGCAGTAATGAACATATAAAGTATGTAGAATAAATTTCTGAGTGTGCCCTAGTTACTGATCTGAAAATTCTATCTTTTTTTGAAATGATTAATTGGAGAATGTTGCTTCTCAATGTCATTTGATATCAATGGTTATGCACAGGAACACATATAATACAGGAGATGCAACAGTTTTGCTGCATATGTGCTAGATTTCTTTCTTGGGGCAGAACCCCCTACCCCTTTTAGATGATTAGCTCCTTTTCTGTTACCCTTATATATGTTGTGTGAACACTCGAATTTCTACCCTAGTTGTTTGATATTGTTGCTTTGGTGGTTTGTCTGGCTTTAAGCTTCCTCCAAATTCCACTTTTTTTGCTCTTTCATACATTGCAATTATGCTGGTTCTTTCCATTGAATTATGCTTGTTTCAAAAGTATTCTTAACTTATAAAATTTTCTTCATTATTCATATCTGTAGGCTACTTGAAGATAGTGCTTGGCAACCAATCTTGAGAGAAGATTTTGAGGCTTCTCCTCTTTTCCGCAAGACAATTATCTTTGGATATGGCCCATTTCGGCCTTTGATGTCCATAGCTCACTGGTAAGAGATAATTGTTTCTTTTTTTTTTCCCCTCTTTTGGACCTTACTGTCCAAATTTATCATTATAGAGTTAGCACGTCTCACTTCCACTATCTTCCCCTTCTTAATTTGACATATACATGTTTGTTGTAGGTTGTACTGGCACTTTGATTTGAACAAGTTCAGACCGAATGAAGCCAAAAGGGTGAAGATCAGTCTGGCTTGTGTTTTTGCGTTTATGGCAATTGGATGGCCATTGATCATCTATAAGACAGGAATCATGGGATGGATTAAGTTTTGGCTAATGCCATGGTTGGGCTATCACTTTTGGGTAATGCCACTGCCTAGTCTCTTATAGTTATATATTATGAATTTAAACATTTTATCTGGCAAACATTGTTCGATAAGATTTGATACTCTGTGAAACTCTATAGCAGGCTGATGGACCTTAATTTAGCTTCTAATTCTATTTTTTCATGTGGATAATGGATCTTATTTGTTATGGTCTATATTGACCAAATAGATGCTTGAAACTAGCTGCCTGAAATTTGTCTTTTCTTTAATTTTGTTTACTGTTCTCATACAGAATACTGATAATATTCTCCTTATGATGTGTTTCAATCATGCAAGAGCAGTGAGCTTTTGCTTTGTTCTTGTACTGAAACAAAAGTTAGAGGTCATAAGACATGATTGATTTATGGTTAATTGCATGAAAAATGGTACATGCATTCAAATCCACGATTTCTCTTTCCCAATTTTCACTCTTTTTTTTTCCTTAATTTTTCTGTGAACTTCAGTTTGCTGATCTATTTGTAATAGTTTCAATAATGTCTTTCGCAAATAACTTCATATTTTTGCATGTTTTGTTAAGAGTTTATTCATTATATATTGCCAACCTCTGGCTTCTTGCTAGTGTGAGTGATTTGATGCAGATAAAACTTATCTATTTTTCGTTTCGGAGAAATTTAAGTTTCTTGAAATTCGACAGATGAGTACTTTCACAATGGTGCATCACACTGCTCCTCATATACCCTTAAAATCTTCAGATGAATGGAAAGCAACTCAGGCTCAGCTGAATGGAACAGTGCATTGTGATTACCCTCGTTGGTAAATACGCTACTTTTCCTGCTCTTCTTTTGATCTTTTTTTGACCAGCCATCATGTGTTACAGAAACTGACTAAATTAGATGGTCGGGTTAGCTTTATCAGACATCGTACGCATGGATGCCTTTTCCCTACCCGCTCTCTCAACGTCCTGTTTATTTTCTCTGATTCGATGTCCTTGAACGCTCTGGAAAAATGCTGAATTTTGTATTTTTGACAGGGTTGAGATCCTCTGCCATCATATCAATGTTCACATTCCCCATCATATTTCTACAAGGATACCAAGCTATAATCTACGAGAGGCCCATAAGTCTCTTCAAGAGAATTGGGGACCGGTACGACAAGAAGTATATTTTGGTTTTACTTAGTTCATCAACCTGCTCTTTTTATTCATGTTAGATTGGAATTTTTGTAATTGAAGATTTGATGCATTATCAATTTAAAACAAAAAAGGAGAGAGAGAAAAGAGAGAGTTTTAAAAAGATAATCATACAAAAATTCAAGTGAGTCTTTTTAAAATGGTTTTTGCGAACAACATTATGCTCGTGTTATGTACTAACTCTCCCAGAAGATGCTAATGAATGTTCTCTTTGCATGTTGACGTTGGTGACAGTATCTGAATGAAGCTACGTGGAATTGGCGTTTGATGAAGACAATACTGACAGTCTGCCATGTTTACGATAAGGAGCGAAATTACATTGCTTTCGACGAACTTGCCCCTGAAGAATCTTCTCCAATTACATTTCTCAAAAGAGTAATGCCCGACTATGCTTGATCTTTTTAAAATCTCAGGGTCCATTGCCTTGTTCTTCCATATCTGTGTTACCCTTCACTTTTTGGATCAATTGGGTATTTTATTTCAGTTTCGCAAGCATTGATCCAATGAGGAATCATTCCTTCTTAACATTACATATTTAATAGAAGCAAGTAGTTTAGACTATTCAGAGGAAGTTTCCCTGAAAATTTCTGTCGATTTTGGCTGCCATTATTAGATCTTGAATCTAGCAATTTGTTATGGTGAAAGCTGGTTGCTCATTTAGATGAACTTGATCCTGAGTCCTGACAAACTGATTCCTATTAATCAATCTAAACCATACAGTAAGTTGTTTTCTCTTTTCTGGTTATATTGAATTGAACCAATCTGTCAGTACTTTGCTTAATAAACACTGCAACATAGACAAACATCAACAGTTAGGGTGACAACTGGTCGGTTGGCACCAGAAGTCGTTATGTCTGACAATGATTTCATCCAGAGAATCTTCTCATATAAATATATTTCCTGACAATTGAGCTTAAAGTATCAACTAACTGCAAACTAAATCTTAGTTACCACATTTCATTCATTTATCCGGAGATTCAGTTGAACTTGAATCAGTATTACAGGACAGCAAAAATGCAGTCTGGAGCCATGAACAACAGGTGGATGGTATACCAGTTTCATGAAAATGATCAAGACTAGTAAAGGCAGGAAGCTGAGTTTGTTGTGGTGGGCGTTATCATTAGTAGATTTGGTGTACCCGAAAAGGCCCCTTGAGATTCAAAGTAGATTTAGGATTGAATCGAATTGAAACTCATCTGAAACTAAAGTAGTTAGCCACTTACCTAACTTTAGGCAAAGCACCACGATTCTGTCAGATGTTCAAACCTGTAATATGATAAAGCAGTTGCAACAACTGCTCAAACGTAAGGAGAATCTCTTGTTTTCAGACACAAGCACCAACGTTAGACCTATCAGATTCATAAAAAATGGCGAGGGAACTTTGATGAAAACTAGGTCAAAAGAAGAAAGGAAAAGTGGTCTGTCTGAAAGAGAAAAGCAGAGAAAATCTTAGTGAGCTTAGCTTTGTCAGTTGAAAAAGAGGAAAAGCAACAACAGCTTGCTTAATTTGACTCTTTTGTTAAAGATTATTTGCATGTGTAATCTCTAGAATGAAGCAATACTTATGATTGTTGAGCAATCAGTATCATTCATCTGCAAATGATAAGCAAACACTTTACAATCCAAGAACTCCAGCTTTCTATATTATCTGTTAATGGCGGTTCAGCCATCAATTTCATTTCTTTGAAATAGCAAGCAAGCTCTGTACAAAACACTGACTTCATTGTAAGTTCATCCTCTATGTTCTAACATCTAATAGGAAATGACCAGTATATCAAAAACGGAAGAAACACTGCTACAGAAATCAAAGCATGGCCTGAATCACATAACCGGCGGTGGTGGAGTTTCCCATATATCAAACACATTTTCTTCACTGTGAAGTGCAAAGAGACGATCACCACCGATTGAAAAATCACAAATCGAACCCCCATAGCTTCTTCGAAGCCTAGATGTTAACTGCCAATCAGGACCACAGAACACAGAAATGCAATCGTTCATGGATGAAAACAACTGCCCATTATGCAATGCCAACTTCGGATAGCAAGACTCATCTGGCATCTTCCCTTTCATCAACCTACTTCTGGAACTCCACCTCACACTTCCTCCATTGATTCTCATATCTATGAACCCCAAATCCTCATACTCATTCACTACACAAACAGAATTGCATTCCTCCATTGCAATGGCATCTCTCACTCTCTTCTCATCGACAATTAAAGGGGCACCAATGTCAGACCAAGACCAAACCATTCTCTTCTCTCTAAAATCAAGCAAACTGATATAGCAGTTGTCTTTTCTGGGAAACAAAGTAGCAACTAATAAACAGTTTCCTCCATTCAACCATTGTAGTTTATCAGCATCACCAAGAGACCAGCCAGGACTCTCATAAAAGAAATCTATCTGTTTACCGGAAACTTGGTCCCAAACTCCAATCCCATACTCGTTGCTCCTTCCTTTACAACTAGCAAAAATCTTACAATCAGGGCTAAAACTCAAAGCCCCGGCAGTGTAACTCTTAACTTGATTATCGTGAACAACATTAAACTTGTATCTCAACTCTCCAGTAGATGAACTAAACAACCCCATCCCACCATCTCCTCTCCCTAACCTTTCACAAGCACTTATCAAAACATGCTCAGCGTTGACCCAACCAATGTCGTTGACTCTCTGGTAATCAAGATTGATTGGCGGGTGTTCTTCTAATATCCAATCAAAAACATGAACCATGCTACCATGAGCTACACAGCAGCCGCCATCAGGACCAGCTCGGATAGCGGTTCCATCCCCTGGAGCTCGCCCTGTTACTGACTTGGAAAGCTTTAACCTGTTACCGTCAAATGGTCCCCACTTTGCCGAACGAACATGATCAATTAAGCCATAAAACATGGCTTCTTTGTAAAGCAGCCTTTCGGGGACATTAGAAGGAATGTAGAGATCGCCTGTGCGGAGAAGATCGAGCAGGACAGCGAAACAGTCGGGGTTTCGATCGATGAAGAATTCTTGGCGATTGTTTGGTGGTTGTTGTAAGTTCCAATTGTTGTCAAATAATGCACCGAAAAAGGAATCCCTGCCTGCGTTTGCAACTGTTGTAGCTGTCGTCTGAAAGATTCTGCCTCCTACGTTGAATTTGACTACGTCTTTTTGGATTCCCATGGTTGGATTTCTTGCCAAAATTTGACGAATCCTAGGTAGAGAAACTGAGAAAACTTTCTGGGATTTGGTCTGAGAATTGAGCGTTTGAAAAAACACAGGGCAGAGGATTTCAGGGGAGAGGAAAATGCGATGGATTTCCTCAAATTTTGGAGAATTTAGAGATAATTTAAGGACAAAAGAGGAAACAAAATAAGGAGAGACTGATCGAGAAGCAATAGAAATTGAAAGATGAAGGAAAAACTCGAATTTGAACAGTGATTAATAAGAGGAGGTGCTCTGGTTGAACCGAAACAGGGGAAATAAATTAAATGAGGCGAATTGAATCAAATTCAGGAAAATTGAGATCTGGGTATTGGAAAGAGAAGGTTTTAAATGCTGGGTTTTGAATTTCGTGGAATTTGGTGAAGTAGAATTGAAGAATTGGAGCGTCTGAATTTCAAATAAATTGACAATTTCTTTTTACTTCTCTCTCTTCTATTACTCTAACATTGCTTTCTCCATGTTTTCCTGTCTTCTCTCACTGTGTCCTTGCCCTCTTTCAGTCTTCCATTGGTCCGGAGAATGGTTGAGAGCGAGAGAGCTTTATGCAGTTCAAGGTAGTCCCTAATGGGGTCCAGTTGTTTTGCTTTTGATTCCTCTTAATGTTTCCACCGTAGATGGCTCAAAATATCAAAAATCAGATGGAATTTCAATAAATCAAACGATGGAGATATCACGAATTCATGATAAAGGTTCTGAATAGGTAATTCAGTTTGGAGTTTAGTTAAGGCTCTTTGTCAATGAAGTCAGCCTTATTGAAGAAGTCTCTAGCCTAAAGAGACCGGTCTTGTGGCCTGTGGGGCGTCCCCTGTTCCATTTTTTTTTTTTTTTCATAATATCTTTCTTTAACCAATTTTCAATTTTGAGCCTAACATTTGGATATGAAAATATATTTAATTGATTTCAGGTTTAATCTAATTAATTCATGTAATTAGTTTAAATTTCAAAATTGGTAACTTTTTTAATTTCAAATTATTTCATTTATTGCTAAATAATTGTTTTTATTTTATTGTATCACTCTTATTTTTCCCTGCTTATTCTTGACCAAAGTACTCTGTTTTGTGTGATTGCTTTGTTTGGGGTCATGGATGGCACATCATGACAGATAGGCTTTGCTGCAATTACTAGAAATCAACAAGGTGGCATTCCATAACTTTCTGTAATTCTATGTTCATATTCATGCTTTTAAGGCACTCTCTTGTGAAAGCTGAAAGCTTTCTCTAAAGCTTCATTTGAACATGTTTGATGAACTCTGTGGGCCAAGATCTTTTCAAATTTGAACCCTTTGTTTTTCTAATATTTTGAAGATTCATTCAATTGAATGGGAACCCTTACTCTTTAAGTCTCCCCAAACAAAATTATTACTCAATAGACCCTTTCTAATTGGTTAAACAATATAATAAACATGTAGTCTGGTTGTTGGATGAAAAAAAAATCAACTGTTGAGCCAATGAGACCTTAGTTCAATGGTAAGGAAAAGATTTTAAAATTTTAAGGTCACAAATTCAAATCTCATTTACGTGTGAAAGTGATTTTTATACTTAGCTGTTCAAGAAATATAATATGCTTATAATGATAGTAACTTTTAATGAAAATATACTATTAAACAAAACGGATCTTGAACACAATCTTTAAAAGCCTAACAAAGCTTAAGTTAATCCGATCCGACTTGTAACATCTCTTATGTTCTGTGGTGAATGGTTTTGCTGCATATTAATTATTAAGCAACCTAACTTTTACTAGCTAATTAAATTCTTTTCTTTCTTTTTTTTTGGTGCTTGATTCCTATGGGGAAATGACAACATAAAAATAGTAAAACGAAATGCTTAGAAAGATTTCTTAATGATGGCAAGAACATCTTTCAAGCTTTCAAGCTTCTTCCAAAAGATAATCAAGTTTACTTCAGTTGATTGATGTCTGATATATGATCATTAACACAGTAGAAGCTATCTTAAAATCAAAGAGACTTGGGGTAATTATTTTGCTTCTCTCTTATTCTCCTTTGTTCATTATTTCCTTACATTGTGCTCTGTCTGGTTCCTGTGTCTGGTCCTTTTTTAGTTACTGGAAGCTGCTGCAACCACCAAATCCTGTTATACCTTACTTTTGGCAGTATTGAGAAAATATACACAAAGGCCAAATCTTTGTGCCAGCTTCCTCCTCTGAAACTTCCCACATTGTTCTCTTCTTTCAGTTAACTTTCTTGCATTCTTCCACAAGGTACAAGACAATGTTAGTTGAATATCTTAAAATATTATTCAATTCCATGTTATTTACATTAAACTCGATTATTGAGTTGGAAATTACTTGCATTTATTATCAAATGCGCTACTCAAAATCTAAATGATAGTATGGTATGAGAGAAAAAAGGATACAAGTACTGAAATTCAAATTTCAAACCTAATTATTTGAATTAATGTTCAAGATTTCGAAACTACAGTAATTTGATATGATGTTCACAAGAGATGTTGATACTTGATGAACAAGCATGACCACTTATAACAATTCCATTCAAATGTTTCAGAATTTGATATGTTGTTTTCCTTGAACCAACAACAACAACATAAAATGAGTCAGTTGGCACATCCTATCAATTTCTTATGGGAATAACAAGGCTGGCAACATTGTCCAACAGAAGCATAAGACAGGAATTTGAAGGTGGGTCAGTTACAAATGTAGATAGTTGAAGAGAGAACTCTTTGATTAATGTGAGGCAAAGGTTTTGGCTCTGGTCTGGTCCAGCATTGTTGCTTTATCAAGCTATGTTTCTGAAATTCTGTTACAATGTCACAAAATCAAACTGCACTTCCTTAAGAAGTAGTTAACTAGGCTTTTTATTTTACCTATAATAATTCACATTCTTAATGTCATCCAAACAAATGGTTCATACAAACAAACAAAATATCAAATCGACCAAATCAAAAGGCATAGGGAAAAAGAAGCAGCCATTGGGCTGCACGGTCGCACGTGTAAGAAAGAGTATTGAATCTCACATCGAATAAGAAGCAGCCATTGGGCTGCAGCCATTGATATATAAACGTCAATGCTGCATAGTTCAATATATCGATTTTGTTTGAATTAAGACATGCGTGTTTCATACTTCGGCATTTTACGCTGCGGTTATAATGGTCTAGGGCCCAATTTGGTCGGAGGACAAGCAGTTCACATGCAAAAGTCAGTAGCCCATTCGATGGAGCTCAGCTCTCAATATTGACCTCTTGGGGGCTCATAAGAAGAGAAAATTAACAGCAGCAATCTATCAAGCACCTTCTAAACTTCAGAAAAGGAAAAATATGCTTTCAAAGTACTATTTTTTTTTTCTTCTTCCCCATTTAGCACTTTCTTATATATGTTTCATGAATATAGATGGAAAAATTATAAAAATAATATTTCGTTTCTAAAAAAATGAAATATAATCATATTTTTTGTTGGTTGTTGATTACTCATAAATAAATTGAAAATTATTTAAAGTCGAATCTAAGTAATTTTTCTTTAAATATTATTATTTTTTTGTGTGTAAACAACGAATTATCATTATATCATATTAGTATGAGATTAACTTTCGCTCATATTATGTAATTGACGTTAGTCCAAATAAATTAAAATTTGAATATAAAATTTTTCACTTCAACAAAATTTTATACTATTAAATCATCCCTTTAAATTATTTTTCTTTAATTACTCGTATCAGAGATTGTTGACTAGTCGATCAAATATATACCTAAGTATGCTTCATCTTGAATTCTCCAAGCTTTTGTTCATCAGTTTAGCCCAAGTCTATAAACCGAACAGGATTAAAGTTCAAACCCATTAGTAAGGCTTGGGCCTAAGGATAAAGGCCTAAAGGGTCCGTTCTGTACAGAACTTCCAAATTTAGATGCTTTTTGAGCCCGAGAAACGAGTCTACCTTCGTGGACTTTGGTCCAATCTAAAATTCTGTGCTGAAGACTGAAGTAATCTAACATGCGAAACAGGCGGGAATGTGTCCGTCGGTCCACGAGTGGCACTCGCAACCGCGGCGGCGATGCACTGCTTTGACCGACTTTTTTTTAATTCTAGCAGTGGACAATACACTATACGGATATAGTTTTCTTCCATTTTGTTTCAAAAATGGAAAATTACAAAGAAACATGTTCTAAACAATTTATTGCTGATATTCTCTTTTTTATGAGATATAAGTGAGGTGGAGTTTCTAATTTCTTTACTTAATTTCATTAAAAAATAATAATTATTATATCAAATTTTAATTATTTTTTATTTTTATATTTCTTTTTTATAATTTTTAAACGACAATTTATAATGAAATGAGATTTTTTTTATTATTTATATATAATTGAAAAAAATCGAGGTTACTTGAGTTTTAACTCAAAGTTTATAGTACTTAAAATTTTTCTTTTATCGATCAAAATATCATTGATAACTAAAAAATAATTAAATGTTCTATGAACTATAACAAAATATTCAATATAGTATTATACTCTTGGATAATAATTGGGATGGTGTGATCATTTTAAAAATTATTGCGATATGTATTTAATATTTAAATGCCTCTATTTGTCAATAATTTTTTAATTGAAGGATTAAATAAAAGTTGTGATATATTGTAAGGTTTAGATTCGAATTCAAACAATTTTACTTTTATCTTCAATTATTAAAATTTTTTTTGTAACTTAAAAATAATAAAATTAAACAAATTTATTTGATATTAATTTCAAAATTTTTATGCCGATAATCATATGCTTTTTGATTTCCATCCATGATAATGAATATAAAAATTCTATAACTAAAATTATCAAGCATTGAATATTGAATGTTAAAACTAAAAAAAAGCACTCTTTAAAAAGTAAATATACACATATTGGGAAAAAAAAAAGTAGATATACATGATTGAATATTACAAAATTGCATTAACTCATAAAAGTGTATGAATAAATTGTCAAAAATTTTATTCGAATAATAAAAAAAATTGTTACATATTTTAAATTTTAAATTCAAATTCAAGCGAACCAAATTTTTTTTTAAATAATTTTTTTTTTGTATTTAAAAATATGAATAATTATCTAATATATTATCAGTCAAACATATGTCATAGTCTAAAATTTTTTCTGATAATATATTAAATAATTTTTAAATAATTATTTAAAATATATTATATATTTTTTTGTAAATAAAAGATTTTATTTTTAGTTAAAAAACACAACATTAAAATCCGAATTTTAGCCAAACACAAATGCCAAAGGGGCACAATCTTTGGGCCTTGAAAACTTTAAGTTGGCCCATTTTCTCCTACCAAATCACACAGAACCATGTACTCTTTTTTTGTAAGGTGCAGACCAGCCAATTCCTAACTCCGCACAACACGGCAAATTTTGGAACATTCAATGAATATATTTTTTTCCCCTCTCGTGGCGGCCTCCCATTGGTCGTTTCCAATACCTACCAATGATAAAATAAAACGCGTTGCACTGAAAATAATCAGCTGCATCTCGCCCCACCCTAGTCAAATCAGCGTCCAATTAAAAAATTAATTTTTTTTGGGCTTTACAGTAGGGTTTTAATAGTGAGGGTTCTCTCAACTTCTTCCTTCTCTTTCGCAGAAGCCGGAAAAGCTCTCTGCTTTTTTTTTTTTTTTTCCTTTTTCTACCACTGGAAAACCTCTGTACAATCATTGAAATTAAAACGGTTACGGAGTTTGTAACGGATTCGGTTATTGTTAACATGGAAGCAACGGCGAGTAGTCGGTCGGAATTGAGAATGGAAGCGGCAACGGAGGAATGTTCGGATCTTGGAAACGGGTCAGTGGCTTCCGCTTCTGCCACTGTTGACTTGTCTAAGAGAAAGATCGAGTTTCATCCAGCCAGGAAGCTCTTCAATGGGTTTAAAAGTTGTGGCGACGGTGATTTTAGAATCGAGACGCTAAACCCCGGGCCGGATCCGAAGCGGGTAGACAGGATGGGGCCTGGACACCCGGGTGTTACAGGGAGGAAGGTTGATGGGATGGATTTGTGTGAGAATGGTTTGGATCCAATTCTCAGTTTGAGGATTACTTTTCGTAAAATTGTAAGCTTTTTTTTTTTTTGATACTCTCAAATTCTTTGTTATGCTTAGTTTTAGCTTAGTGGTGTTTAGTATTTGCTCAATTTTATGACTTTATGTGAAATTCTATCCTTTTTCTTGTCTTGTTTTCGGTTTGTTAATTTATCTTTGGATATTATCATGAATGATTAAACTGGGTTACTTCATGGAGCTTGCTTTTATGCATATTTGTTTAAGTGGAGTCTTTTGTCAAGTGCAGTTTTTGGAGATTCTGTGGCTCTTCTCTATCATTTGAGCTTTGTTGATCCTCTGACAATAATATAAAGCGTCTTCAATCAAATTATGTTTGTTTCCAACAAACTTGGGCTTCAATGCCGGATTTATTTCGTTGTTATTATTGTAAATTCTAATATAGGTGGATTTTTACAATTAATTCAGGCACTAACATGGCATGAAAAATTGACAGGGTGCTGGTCTGGCGAATCTTGGAAACACTTGTTTTCTTAATTCGGTATTGCAATGTCTGACATACACCGAGCCTTTAGTAGCTTATCTACAGAGTGGCAAGCATCAAAATTCTTGTGAGTGAAACTCATCTTTTCTTCTTGTTATGCAGTACAACATTTATTGATGTGTGTCTTCACTTACACCCGTCAATGTTTATGCATACAGTTGCTATGTTTTGGCCATAAGTGCAAGTCTATATTAAATATCATGTTCATATGTTTCATCTCTGATGATATCCATGTTTCAATTACTTTATGAAGGCCATATTGCTGGATTTTGTGCCTTATGTGCTATCCAGAAACATGTTAGCCGAGCTCTACAATCAACTGGGAGGATATTGGCACCAAATGATCTGGTCTCGAACCTACGATGTATCCTTTTAGTGTATCATGTCATTGGCTATTTTGATATTCAGCTGAGGTGCATGATATTTCCTTGTTAATATCTATCTAATGGAGATTAGTTAAGGCTAGGTGTTAGCTATAAATTTCTGAAATTCATTTCAGGGACTCATTTGTTAAATTACAGCCACAAATTTAAACCTGAATTAATATTGGTGGCTGATTATTGTTTGTCCTGATGACATTTTGTTCTTTAGTTTCCAGAACTTGTGATTCTTGACCTCATCCTTAGGCATATCTCGGAATTTCCGAAATTCTCGACAGGAGGATGCACATGAGTACATGGTAAACCTGCTCGAATCCATGCACAAGTGCTGCTTACCTTCGGGAGTACCGAGTGAATCACCTAGTGCTTATGAGAAGAGTTTGGTGCACAAGATCTTTGGTGGTCGCCTTCGTAGTCAGGTATATTTTTTCTTGCTGGATCATAAATGACCAAATTCTACACAAGGAAAATTTGTGTGCTTAATATTAGATGTTCAAGTTGCTGTTAAATGTTTCTCCTGTACATTATTTAATAGTTTCTTCTTACATATTCAGGTGAAATGCCTGCAGTGTTCTTACTGCTCCAATACATTTGATCCCTTCCTAGATTTAAGCCTTGAGATAGTTAAGGCAGATTCCTTGCATAAAGCACTTAAAAACTTCACTGCTGCGGAGCTTTTAGATGGAGGGGAGAGGCAGTATCAATGCCAACGCTGCAACCAGAAAGTTAAGGCAATCAAACAGCTCACAGTTTACAATGCGCCTCATGTACTTACCATCCACCTAAAAAGATTTCGTGCACATGATTTTGGGCAAAAGATTGACCGGAAAGTAGAATTTGGTCCAACCTTAGACATGAAGCCTTTTGTCAGTGGTTCCAATGTGAGTAAACTTCTGTTGCATACTGTTACTTTTCTCGTGTCTAAACCATTCTTTGGGAGACACAAAAAGTAGCATAAAAAGAATAATGCAATGTCATATAAGTTTCTTTTTCTCATATGACTTTTAAGGGGAAATGATCTTAGAAAGAAGTTTACTGTTTATTTGTTATTTATTCTGTTCACTTTTTGCATCCTGAATGCAATATTGTACAGCATTCTGCTGTGAGGATACTATGCATGTAATCTATCCTGCCAATGACTTTGATATCAAGCTTTATATAACTAGTTAAAAAAGTTAGGTTTGTTGAACTTGGCAGGAAGGAGATTTGAAATACACTCTCTATGGTGTTCTGGTTCATTGTGGATGGAGCACTCATTCTGGCCACTACTACTGTTTTGTTCGCACATCAAGTGGCATGTGGTACTCCCTTGATGACAACAGGGTACTTGAAACAACTTCATCCTTTTAGAAATTTTCAGCTATTAAAATGCTAGTAGGGTTGATCAGGGAAGGATATTATTCCCTTCTTATTTGGGAGGACTTCTGTCTCTTTCTCATTGAAAATGGGGATAGGATCAAGACGCTGAACCTATATTAACCCTTTACTGTTGCAAGATGTAGAAGCACATATTTATCTTTGAATAACGTGGCTTACTGTGTTGTGCTTGCAAGGTATAAGAGATGTTCATTATTGGAACATGAGAACTACTTTAATTTGTGCAAATGACTCATGATAAATTCATTCCATCACGTGCAATGGAATGAAGAGAGATTGAGGGTGGGAATGAGGAACTGTTTTTGTTTCTTATTCTATTATTTGAAAGATCCCTTGCATTATTATGGATCTTGGGAACAAGCCTTCTTACTTGTTTCCAAACATAATGCAACAGGTTGTCCAGGTCAGTGAGAGGACTGTTTTGGAGCAGAAGGCTTACATGTTGTTCTATGTTCGTGACAAAAGAAATACTGCTCCAAGAAAACCTATTGATATTCTTCCGAGAGATAACTTAAAAGCAAATGTGAATGGAAGGTCTTTTTTTAATCAAAATCCTAAGGAGCATGTGCAAAGTGGTCCAGTTGAAAATAAAATATGTGCTTCAGGCAGTTCTGCTGCTATTGCTCAAAAGGATACTGTTAATGGTGGCTTATCAAAGGAGACCATCATGAAGGAAGTGCCATCTCAGCAAAATGGTGTGCAGTTAATGGCAGAAGGCTCAGTGCTCAAGGAGTCCATTTTACCCTTTTCTAATGTACCATCATCGAATGTCTCATCACAAGCTTCTGCTTCAACCCTAGTTCATGGTGAAAACTTGCAACCAACAGCGTGTTTTGTGGTTGGCAATGTCAGCAGTTCTAATATTGAAACTCCTACTGTTACTAGTGGTGCCAAAGATAGTGACTGCAATGAGAGTTTGAACTCTAAAAGGGGTTTTGGAGTCCCAGCGACCATATCACCCAGTTGTGGTGGTCTCCAAAACTCGGGCACTGATAAGATTGCAACTAAAGAGGCCTTGCAGAAGGTGAAAATGCATGTTTTATTCCCTACAGAGGCTTCTGACTCCTTTTCCCTACATGGGTAGCATTTGCACCTGTTTCTAATTTCTAAATCTGTTTGTGCCTTCAGATTAGTTTTGCTTCAAACATTGAGGTTTCAAGTAATGTTGCATCAGAAGGCTTGATTGATAAAGCAATGAAGAAAGTTTCTGGTGAAGCTCCTACGAGTACTACTAATGAAACATCAAAGAATGTTCAGGCTATTAGGTCTCCAGATAAGCCAAACTGTGACATTAGTCAGGTGATTGTATGATATCATATACCATATCTAACACTAGTAATAATATTAGTACTTCACATTGAATTATGATTTGTTTCCCATTTCATTTCCAGGTTAGAGATGTTTCCAGCAACAGTACCAGTGATAAGTTACTGATCGAGAAGGGAGATGATAGTAGCCAGCAAAATATTTCCAAATCCCCTTCGAGGACCAGTGATAAGTCTTTGAACGAGAAGGGAGATGATATTAGCCAGCAAAATATTTCCAAATTCCCTTCGAGCATTCGTAGTGGATCTTTGGAGACTAAAGCTCCTGAATATGCACCCTGTAGAACACCAAAGAAAAAGCATCTGAAGCATCAGCTTAGAAATATGCATATTGGCTTAAAATTACAATTTTTCAGGGCATCTCTACACATGCAGAGCAAGAAGAAACATAAAAGGAGCAAGAAGCGCACATTAAATTCCCACGTTCTTTATAAAGAAAAATTGTTGGATAAGGATTGTTTTCCATCAGATCTGGGGCCATCTACGTCTGAGAAATCCAGTACAATCAGTTTAGGTTCGATTCGTTGTGGGAGGAAAAAGGCAGGCAGTGATACTGCTCTGAAAAATGTTAACAATAGTGCCAGTTCCTTGACGAATACTACTGATGGAGAATTTAAAGAGAGGATTTATCCGAATGGTACTGTTCTTGCAACTGATCAACATATGGAAAAGAGTCCTGACTCAGTCTCAGAAGCAAACTGGCATAACTCAAGAGAAACTGATTCTTTGAAAGATGGCAAAACAAGTGCATCACCGCATAGGCATGTGCTTACCCGTGGTCTTGGGGAGACAACTGGTACGTCCGAAGCTAAAATATCTATTCCTGCTGCTCTTTTTCCTCGTGCTTTCAAAATTTATTTGTCACGTTCACATGTGCATCATCACATGTGCTTACCCAAGGTTTTGCATTTTTTTGGGTTGGGGGGGGGGGGACGGGGAACTCTGCTGAAGTTATTTGACTTGCTATGTTATTCTTTGGCCTGTTTTGCTTTCTGCAGTTGCAAGATGGGATGATATGGACTTTGCCTCACCCGTGCAGACCGAAGAAGCAAATGATATGGAAAGTATTAAAATTGGTTACGTTCTAGATGAATGGTGAGTGAACATAGATGCATTCTCTTTTATATCCTTTGGTTGCCATATCATCTTGGCTTTGTTTGGTAGGGTGGAAAAAAATGGAAAGATGAAAAATTGGAGTGAGGGAAAAATGAAGAGATGGAAAACATTAATTTTTTTCGTAGGTGTGTTTGGTATAAAAGATAAAAAATGTGAAAAAAAATATAATTTTTTTCATTCCATTGTTTGGTAGAGTTGAAAAATGAAAAAAAAAATGACATTATATTAATTTATTATTATACTATTACTTAGTTAAGATATAAAATGTAAATAAAAAATAAGGGATAATCTTGTAAATATACATGCATGACACTCATCTGTCATTTTCTTTTCACTAATCTTTTCAATTTATAATGATTTGATTTTGTTAATAAAAAAAGAAAATAACAATCTTTCTTATTTTTTTCTTACACTTTTGCTTCCTACAAAGTACTAACAAAAATAATTTTTTTTACACATTCTTTTTCATCCTTCCACTTTTTCACCCTATCAAGTACATCCTTAGCTTGCTGATTTTGTTAATATTTGGAAAAGAACGTGCTCTTGATTTCCTCGTAGCTTTGCCTGGTTTGAAGGTTTTAATCTCATAATGCCTGTTTTTAACTTCTACAGGGATGAAGAATATGACCGGGGTAAGAGGAAGAAAATAAGGCTCCATAAGCACGACTTTGGTGGTCCAAATCCTTTCCAACAAATTGCCACCAAGAAAACACAGTTAAAGAAGGCGAGGTTGAACCATTCCAACTGCGGGAACCGACCGTTCAGGATATAAAGTAGAATCCATATTAATTTGGTGCAATTTTGACCCGTCTGTCTGCTATCATAGTTGATGTAGTAATTGTTGCTGCCTTGTTGACATGAGCTAAGCTGTATTCTGTAACCAGGGGAGTGTTTAAAGTGGAGAAAGAAAGAACATTTAAGATTTTTTTTTTCTTCTTCTACTATCTGTTACCTTTCTTAGGGAAAAGAGAGAGGAGACATGAATTATGAATATCATTAAAGCTTAGTTTTGTACTCCAGGGCCTAAAGGACCTTACTAATAAAGAACTTGTGGTAGTGCCACCTATTATTCAATGATATATTGAGAATTCTTTGTTCTTTGCCATTTTAGTTTACAATGTCATTTGAAGTAAAGGATATTGAAATCTGGGAGGTTATTCTCAGAAAACGATTTTACTATACTATCCTTTTTCGTTTTTGTTCATTCAAGTGGAGTAACACTTGAACTTTTTCAAGCTTCAGACCAAGGCCTCATGGATAAGGTCATCATCAAGCCCACTTCAATTTTCTGTTCAACTGGCCCATAATGATCAGTCCATGCTAGTTTTGAAGAAAGGCTCAGTGGCTTACCAACTTTAGACCCCCCAATCTTCATGGGTCAATATACTAAAACATTCATAGGTACCACTGCCCTTTTCATCATTCACTCGCCCAACCTTAAAAATTGGTAAAAAATGCTAGTATTTTTGTTGAGTGCTGGTCATGATTATTATTGGTACTATTACTACCATTACCACACTTTCTCATTCTTTGACATAATTGCTACTTAGCACTAACCAGTGCCAAGCTTAAGTTTTGCTCCACTCTTACATAAAATTTGGGTTACACCTTTGGGTGGCAAATGACAATAATCATATATCTATCCACCTCCTCAACTCATTACACACCAATTTCACTGTATTTCTCTTTTTCTATTTTTTTTTCCTTTAAACTTTTGGGTGAGAATGTCTTAAGTATGGTCATGACATTATTCCTAGTCAAATTTCACATATTACTTAATCCAAAGTTTAGTTTAATTGATTCATACAATCCATGTAAAAAAAAAAATCAATAGATATAATATTCGAATTTTAATATTTACATCCATTCTTCTATATCAATAATGCAATTTTTTTTTTTATCATAAATAAAGGTTGTTTGCTCTATACAACACAAATACAATAATTTTAAGATTCTTCTAAAATTATCATTTAAAAACATAAATAGATCAATTGGAGTGAATGATGATGACTTACCCTAAATTCATTACTCTGAATCATAGTAGATAAAGTTGATTGAAAAAGATGATTTATCCTAGCAAGAAAGAAACAAATAGGAAAAAAAAACCCGATTTGAATATATATATATATATATATATATATATATATATATATATATATATATAAAATAAAAAAATAATGGAAATGGTTGACAACTGGGTAGTGGCACAGGGCCACAATTTGAGAATATAGACATGGTTAATATTTTAGTAGAAAAATATGTTGTTTGGAGTAACATAGTTTGAAGAACAAGTTTGATGGCATGACTGCATGAGCATGACAAAGGAAAACATTATTAATGTATGGAGAAATTATTTTGTATAATCAATAAATGTTGGTTGATTTCTTCTTACTCATCTTCCTCAATCAATGCAAATCATTAAGAAATTGCTTCCTCCTCCTCCTCCTCCTCCTCCTCCTCCTCCTGCTGTCTCATCTTGCCAATGCCATGCTCAACTCTCTTCACTTTCTTTCTCCCCATTTTTTTTTCCTTTTTGTTAAATTATTAAAGGGACATGTGCAAATGCAAAAACCATTACTCCTTTACAGTTTGATAAATATATATATATATATATATATATATATATATATGTACATACATTAAGAAAAAACAGAAGCTCACTTGACAAATTGAGTGATTGTTCCGAACATTCATGATGCATACACAAAGCACTCAAATGGATGTAAGCAAGTTGGGAGAAATCAAGAGATTGGGGTCAAAATCAAGAAAAATTATCTCATATATTAATATTTGATCTCAAACTTAAATTTTATAACATATCTCAATTTTTTTTACTATTCAATAAAGAGATTATTTGCATTGATAATGAAAATTTTTTTGTTCCTCAAGTAGGTTAAAAAATTACCGCACATCATATTTTATGTTTTAATTATTATTTTTTATTTATGAATATTCTCTATTAAGAATGTGTTATATTGTTAATCTCACATGTAAAATCTAAAAAATTTATGACTTAATAGTCAAATATACCATCGACCTCTTATAAAAAATAAAAATGAATTCTCAATCTTTAATATTATTGTGTAAATACTTAATTTTTAAAATAATACAATTAAGTTTAAAACAGTTAGAAATTTTTACAGTAAAAATATAAAGGTTGATGACTTATAAAATCTTAACTTATTATTTATTTTACTTAATTGTATTATCTTAAAATTTTGGGGCTTATTTTATAGTAAAAATAAATATTTATAGAATTTTACAATAAAATTAAAAGTCGAAAATTTATGTCAATTTTGTGTAAAAAGTTAACGGTATATTTAACTATTAATCAAAATTTTATTGAAAGTGTATTAAATAATTTTTGCAATTATTAGTAGAGTTAATTTTTAAATTCTATCGAAATAAGTAAGAAGGTAATACATATTTTTCAGATAAATAAAAATTATTAAAAAATAAAGCATGTGATGTTTTGTAATATTATTTGTGATATAAAAAAATTTCTTTACCTAAATATAAAAACTGAACTTTAAAACCAAATATTACGTTACAAAATAAAAAATGAAAAATTTATTTACATATAAAAAGTGTAAAAAATTAAAATTTACTTTATAAAAAAAAAATTTACGACATTTATTTAATATAAAACCAAGAAAAAAGGATCAACACTCAATGAAGAATCATTTATACCCACCAACACTCATTATAAATTCACCGACCTAAATTATGTTTCTGTAATATATATTTTTATTAAATTTTTCTTTCATTTATGAAGCTCAAGCATCTTAATGTTACAAACAAACTGCCATCTTTCCTTCCCCAGTGTATCCTTTTCTCTGCTTCTCTCTCAGTTCTTGAACTCTTCTTGAGTTACTAAAACAAATAAAAAATCTTGTACTGATCAGAACTATTATGTTTGGAAAAGGAAGAGAGCTTTTTATGCTCCACACAGAGACAAAAGTGTTTCACTTCTCTTGTTTGTTCTGTTGGCTTTGATAGACTTGCAAACTCAGACAAGGTAAGCTCACATTCTCTCCTGAGAAACCCAAAGCTTCAGAATTTAAAAAAAAAAAAAAATCTTTTTTTTTGGTTTGAAAATTACCATTCATTGTTCCAAGAATAATATTCATTTTGTTGGTTTCTTACAGGCCGTATTTGGGATTTTCTGGTCATCACGAGAGCCACTACCAAGTCTGCACCATTTTTAGCTCAATAATCACCTTGTGTTGAAACCCCAGAGAACTGCTCAACAGTTGTTCTTGTTGGTGGTATTGGCTTTAATGGGCTTTGCAGAATTTGGAAGGTTGTTGTCTTGAGTTGACTCAGAACTAGTTATTGTATAGTGCTGGTGATTTGAAGTTTAGAGAGAGAGAGAGAGAGGATTGAGTTGGTTAAAGGTGTTGCCTTTCAGCTGTCTTCCTTCTTTTGGTTTCTAAGTTTTGAACTCTTGGCTCAGATGGATTTTGGTTTCTTTGGTTCTGTACTAATTCTATCACTCTTTTTCAAGCATTTTACTTGTCAGCTACCCAATACAGATGAGTTTTATGTTTCTGACTTCTTGAAGAAGCTGGGCTCGAACTCTTCCTTGTCCTGCAACTTCTCTGATTCTGTTTGTTCATGGAAAGGGGTGCACTGTGATTCCAAGAAGGAGAATGTTATTGGGTTGAAGGCTTCAGGTTTAGGCCTCTCTGGTTTGATTCCTGATAGCACCATTGGAAAGCTAACTCAGCTTCAGTCTTTGGATCTTAGCGATAACAATATCACCGCTTTGCCTTCAGATTTGTGGAGTTTAGGCTCTCTTAAGAGTCTTAATCTCTCCTCTAATCAGATTTCAGGGTCACTCCCTAACAATATTGGCAACTTTGGTTTGCTTGAAGTTATTGATCTGTCTGGCAATAATTTCTCTGGAGAAATTCCTGCAGCTATAAGCTCTCTAGTTAGTTTGCAAGTTCTTAAGCTTGCTGGAAATGGATTTCAATGGAGCATTCCCACAGGGATTCTAAGTTTACAGTCTTTGGTTTCACTTGATCTCTCGTCAAATCGTCTAAACGGTTCCTTGCCAGATGGTTTTGGTGCAGCATTTCCTAAGCTCAAAACAGTAAACCTTGCAAGAAATGAGATTAATGGCCGGGACATGGATTTTGCGGAAATGAAGTCTCTTACAAGCCTTAACATTTCCGGAAACTTGTTTAAGGGTTCAGTTATGGGTGTGTTTCAGAGGCAGGTGGGGGTGATAGACCTTAGCAAGAACCAGTTTCAAGGTCACATTTCTCAGGTACAATTCAATTCTACTTACAAGTGGTCTAATTTGGTTTATCTAGACTTGTCTGAGAATCAGCTTAGTGGAGAAATTTTGATAAATCTGAGTCAAGCTCAGAATCTTAGACATCTTAATCTTGCATATAATAGATTTGCTAGACAGAAATTCCCAAGAATTGAAATGCTTTGGGGTTTAGAGTATCTGAATTTGTCTAAAACCGGTCTCCTTGGTCATATTCCTGGTGAAATTTCTCAACTGAGTAAGTTACATACGCTTGATGTTTCACTTAACCATCTTTCTGGCCAAATTCCATCACTGGCTAATAAAAGCCTCAAAATACTTGATTTTTCACACAACAATTTGAGTGGAGAGGTTCCTATTTCTGTCTTAGAAAAACTCCCAGGGATGGAGAGATACAACTTCTCTTACAACAACTTAACCCTTTGTCCTTCAGGGCTCTCCCCCGACATCTTCGAAACAGCCTTTTATGGCTCATTAAACAGCTGTCCAATTGCTGCAAATCCTGCTTTTTTCAAAAGAAGAACCAATAGACATTGGGGGTCTAGACTTGCCTTAGCTTTAACCTTCTCCATGGTCTGCTTGCTTGCTGTGTTGCTGTTCATAGCCTTCGGTTGCAGAAGGAAGCCCAGGATATGGGTAGTTAAGCAATCCTCATATAAAGAGGAACAAACTATTTCAGGCCCCTTTTCCTTTCAAACTGATTCGACCACATGGGTGGCTGATGTTAAGCAGGCGACATCTGTCCCGGTAGTGATATTTGAGAAACCACTGTTGAATATCACGTTTGCAGACCTCTTGTCTGCAACTTCAAATTTCGATCGAGGCACTCTACTAGCAGAAGGAAAATTTGGGCCTGTATATAGAGGATTTCTGCCTGGTGGAATTCATGTAGCTGTTAAAGTTTTGGTTCATGGGTCTACATTGACAGACCAAGAAGCTGCAAGAGAGCTCGAGCATCTTGGTCGAATCAAACACCCCAATCTTGTTCCATTAACTGGATATTGCTTGGCTGGGGATCAAAGGATTGCTATCTATGATTACATGGAGAATGGGAACTTGCAGAATTTGCTACACGACTTGCCACTTGGTGTTCAGGCAACAGAGGACTGGAGCACTGATACCTGGGAAGAAGACAACAATGGGATACAAAATGTTGGCTCTGAAGGGTTATTAACAACCTGGGCATTTCGACACAAGATAGCCCTTGGTACTGCAAGGGCACTGGCATTTCTTCATCATGGCTGTTCACCTCCAATAATCCACAGAGATGTTAAAGCTAGTAGTGTTTATCTTGACTATAATTTGGAACCTCGATTATCTGATTTTGGATTGGCTAAGATTTTCGGAACTGGTCTAGAGGATGAAATTGCCCGTGGCTCACCTGGATATGTACCGCCAGAATTTTCTCAGCCCCAATGTGATGTCCTCACACCAAAATCTGATGTATATTGCTTCGGTGTTGTTTTATTCGAGCTAATCACAGGGAAAAAGCCAATCGGAGATGATTATCCGGAGGAGCAAGAAGCAAATTTAGTGAATTGGGTTAGAGGATTGGTGAGAAAGAACCAAGGTTCCGAAGCTATTGATCCTAAAATCCGTGATACAGGGCCAGATTACCAAATGGTGGAGGCCCTCAAGATTGGATATCTGTGTACAGCTGATATTCCTACCAAGCGACCAAGCATGCAACAGATTGTTGGCCTTCTCAAGGATATTGAACCAAGAGCTCCTCAATGAAAAACAATGAATATAAGTTGGTCTCTTTTTTCCTTATTTTCTTTCTAAATTGTTCTTTTTCTACCATGAGTATTCCCTTATGCTACCCAGGGAGGAGATGTACAGTAATGGCTAAATTATGTCTTGTACTCTGATATCATTCTCTTCGCCTTTCCATGTTGGCATTACAGTTTAATTTATAATTTTATATACACGAGTTTGATCCTTGAAACTTGAAGATAGAATTCTCCTTTCAAGTTCTTTTTTATCCTCTTGTCAGTTACAAATAAATCAATCTGAAACCTATGTTATTAAACCAGTGAAATTAATGGAGTCTAGGCTTGTGTTTCTTTGTTCCTCGAATGGCCAAGCTTTGAATGCTTTGCTCAGGCATTTGCAGCCTCTGGTCTCCCTTCTGAAAATGCTTATGCCTTGTGTGGCAAGGAAACCCTTGTATACTACTGTTTGAATTCTTCAAAGGGTTTTATATATATATATATATATATATATTTTGCAGTTACTTTTATCTGGTGATGGATCTGGAGGTAGTTGGGAGCACCTCAAGAGTTATGGCTCGTCTTGGACCACTGCTTTACCATTAATGGAAGAAAATACTGTACAGCTTCATGAAGAAAGGAAGAAGTGACTAGTGCTTGTCAAAATTCAAACGGGTTCACGATAAAAGTTCCTTAGAAAATTTTATTTTATTGCTTTATTCTAGATATTTTAAGTAAACTTGACACTATACTACTTTCACTAAATTTTAACTTTTATCACTTTCATATCTTTTATTTGAATTGTTCTCGTGTCATGTTACCGTGTTGGTTTCAAGATTACTAGGTCCAATTTTAAGGCTTAAAATATATATTATACATTGCAGAATAAAGGTGGCAATGATGGAGAGAGATTCCTACCACAATTTATAAGATAGATATGCCTAAACTGCTAATGATTTAAGCTGAGTAGCTTGTTCATGAACATTTTCAAATGCTTGAGAGTTTCCTACCACACCAGATGTTATGTTGATGCATCTTTTGCTCATTTATTGTATGGTATTAACATCCCATACCATTTCTGGTAATGTCTAGTCACCTTTCTTGATAGTTTTCAAATTGGTAGCTTAATTGAGTTGGTTGTCAAGCATCTTTTGTGACTTTGACTTTCATCATTTATGGAGGATGGAAAAGGAAAACACTCCTCCTTTTCTGTCTTATTTAGATTACTGAGACAAAGTTCCAGGAAAACCAAGAAGGTTGTTTTACACTGGCAGTGTACAGATTAAGAAGAAGAAAATACAATTCAGAAAAGGCTGCATTGTTACAAATACATCAAGTATTCACCCAAATCAAGTTTCTGCCAATTCTTTTTTCTTTTCTTTTTTTCATATGCAAAAAAATTATCGATAGACTTTGAATATTAATTTAAATAATTATATATATATATATATATTTTTTAAGTGTTGAAGTTTTACAAGTTTGAGTTTGATACTCAACCCTTGTATTCATCTTTTCCCCAGACCAAAAACTTCTATTGGACATCATGGTTTGGTGTAGAAAAAGCTGTCCTTTAGCATGCTAGAATTTCCACACCCACTTGGACTTCTAGCATCAGAACAAATTGGTATAGGATAATTCAAATCAGTTGAATAGATGTTTTGACTCCAAAATTTATGCATTGATTGGTGGGTGTAATGATTGTCAACAACATCCATCATGGTAAATAGATCATAAGTGCTAAAAGAGGTGCCTGTTCCCAAACTCTTATTGCTTCCTGGACTAAGACTAACACCACTGAGAAGAAGGCAACTACATAATTAGACTATTCTCTCCTGTCAGCTTTTGAGTTTAATACATTTTCGAGGATTGACTGTTATTCTACTTTTGAAAAGAAAAGCAATGAAGAAGATAAATGCAGTTTAGACTAATCTTGTCTGGCAGTATCCTTCCAGGGTATGGCTCAAATTCCCTGTTCATACTTTGCAGTGAAATTCTGAACTGGTAAAAGTAGCCAAGTTCACTGTCCTTTGACCTTGGCAAATCCGTGAGTTACATTCATGGCGGAAATTATTATCACTTTTGAAGATGGTGGTCCTATGGGGGGCAAGTTAGATTAAGGACAAAAGGGTTTGGACAGATATATGCTCTTAGTTCAGTAAGCTTGGGCTAATATGGGCCACAGATCTCAAGGTTTGTCTTGATTCAGACAAATACAGTGCTAGAATTTAAGAAGTGGTCCAGGAATGAAACAAAGAGTTGACAAACTTGGGCTTCCTTGGGGGAAATTTATTCAAGGTTTTCTTTTGTAGCAGCCATGAAAATGAAGAGATGAGTAATATTAAACTCTTTGGGCTCATTGTTATCTAAGCTAATCCTTTCAAAAATAACTTTTGACCCCAAGAATGAATATGCTGTGTATTCCATTCCATAAAATTTGACAGTGTTGGATTTTTTTTTTTGGTTCTGTACTTGCAGAAACAAGAGTGATGTATTAGGATAGTTGCAACAAATAACAGAGTTTGTTATTTTTGTTATTTTATTTTCTATTAAATGAGCTGAAATTTGTTACTCCAAACTCTATAAATAGACAGCTATGTACTATTTTCAAAATATAGTGGAAAAATTCGTTCTCTTTATCTTAAATATTTCCTTTGTTAATATGAGAAAATTTTTTTACTCTATTTTCTCCCACTGTACTTCCACATCACTCTCCTTCCCCTGAGTTTCTTTCTACCTGTGATCAGTCTACTACTTCTTCTTCTACCCATACTGCTCCTTCTTCTCAATCTAGACCCCTCAGACATACTAAACCTCCTTCCTACCTACAAGACTATCATTGTTTTTCTTCTTCCTTTGCTCCTCCTTCAACATCTCATCCCCTTTCTACTGTCCTTACCTACAACAGAATCTCACCATCTCACAAAGCCTTTGTCTGTGCTATCTCCTCCCACACCGAGCCCACCACCTATTCTGAGGCTATTCTTGTTCCAGCCTGGCAAAAAGCCATGCAAGCTGAGCTTCATGCTCTCGAACAAAATGGTACTTGGTCCATAGTCTCTTTACCTCCTGACAAACACCCTGTTGGTTGTAAATGGGTGTACAAACTCAAGTTTCATGCAGATGGCACTTTAGAAAGGCATAAGGCTCGACTTGTGGCAAAAGGGTATACACAGCAAGAAGGCATTGATTTTTTTGATACTTTCTCCCCTGTTGCCAAATTCAGTACTGTCAAAGCTATTCTTGCATTAGCTGCTATTCATGGTTGGCTGTTTATTCAACTTGATGTAAATAATGCTTTTCTCAACGGTGAGCTTATAGAGGAAGTTTATATGTCACTGCCCCAAGGATATCACCGTGAAGGGGAGAATTTGCCCACCAATCCTGTGTGTAAACTTCATAAATCTATATATGATTTAAAGCAGGCTTCGAGACAGTGGTTCTCCAAGTTTTCTAGTGCTTTGATTGCTGTTGGATTCACTCAGTCGACTGCTGATAATTCTCTTTTCACCAGAATTCATGGCAATACATATTTACTTTTGGTATTATATGTTGATGATATTGTAATTGCCTCCAACAGTGAAGCACAGGTCACAGAGCTTAAGCAGTTCTTAGATGCAAAGCTTAAGCTTAAGGATCTTAGAGTTCTAAAGTATTTCTTGGGTCTTGAAGTTACTCGTTCCAGCAAAGGGATTTCTCTGTGTCAAAGACAATATGCCTTACAGATTCTTAAAGATGCTGGTTATCTGGGTTGTAAAACCAGAACAACTCCAATGGACCCAAACATTAAGCTGTCTCAAGATGAAGGTGCATTACTTGATGATCCTACTCGATATAGAAGATTAATTGGGAGGTTACTATATCTTACAGTTACCAGGCCTGACTTATCTTATTCAGTCAATCGGTTAAGTCAGTTTTTAGCTAAGCCAAGGGAACCTCATATGCAGGCTGCATATCGAATATTAGAATATGTTAAGAATACTGTAGGTCAAGGAGTTTTCTTCTCATCAGCATCTTCCATTCAGCTCAAAGCATTTGTTGATTCTGATTGGGCATCCTGCCCTGATAGTCGACGCTCCATTAGTGGCTTTTGTGTTTTCATTGGTGACTCATTGGTGTCTTGGAAATCCAAGAAGCAACACACGGTATCAAGATCCTCAGCAGAGGCAGAGTATAGGGCCATGGCAAATGCAACATGTGAGCTATTATGGTTTTTTTCCCTCTTTAAAGAACTGCACATACCACATCCAAAGCCAGCTTTGCTATTCTGTGACAACCAAGCTGCCCTCCACATTGCATCTAACCCAGTGTTCCATGAGCGCACCAAACACATAGAAATAGATTGTCATTTGGTGCGTGAAAAGGTGATAAATGGACAATTGAAGACTCTACACATCTCTTCCCAGCATCAACTTGTAGATATCCTTACAAAACCTTTGTTTTCTACTCGGTTCAGTACTCTACTTAGCAAGATGGGAGTATATAATATATACTCACCATCTTGAGGGGGAGTATTGCGATAGTTACAACAAATAACAGAGTTTGTTATTTTTGTTATTTTACTTTCTATTAAATGAGCTAGAATTTGTTACTCCAGACTCTATAAATAGACAACCATGTACTCTTTTCAAAATATAGTGGGAAAATTCATTCTCTCCATCTTAAATATTTCCTTTGTTAATATGATGCTTACATATTCCTTCTTCAGTGCAATGATTCTTGCGCAGGCTGTTCACACTTGCTTGAAAAAGAATGTTGAAAAGGGCTGCGGCTTTTTCACATCTGCTAAACTTAGCTAGCAGCTCCATTACAGCTTATGATAGTTGCTTGCAAAAGAGTTTTCATGGGACTCATTTCTCACACTCTGACAACGCACTCAAGCACCCGGTTTCACAGCCATGGTGATTCATTTTCTTCAATATCTTTTATCATTATCCCTGGCTACTCGATGCTCTCAATTTTTTGTTTCAAACCTTAAACTTAATCTTTTCTGAGAAAAAGTAACAAGTATGCTAAGCCTCGTGTTATATTAAGCATATTTGTTACATTTTTTGCTGCTACTAGCTATTATGACATATGATAAAGGTGAACAAATTGCTTGACTTCAATGCCAGAAAAGGATCGATTCTCATTCTTTTGTAGTTTCTCTAAGTTTCTTAACAGATTTTCTTTTGTAGTTGTGGATTACAAGTGGACGGTGGCATTAGATTATCATATTTGTTGAAGTTGCAGAGCAAGAATAAGGCCATATTCTGAGAATATATGTGAACTCCATGGACCCCTTAGCATCCGATGCTCTCCTTCCCGACACGACATCTTGACAACGTAATTATCCTCATAAAAAGAACAAATCTTTGCAGCAGAAGACGTGAACCATTAAAATCCCAGAAAAATGAAGTAGAATAAAGAACCAGTACCCGGAAAAAAGTCAACACAAGAATAGTGAAACTGAGATATCATAAACTAAGGGCTAAGCAATCCTAGTGCCTAGACTGATTCTTCGGCTTAAGCTTAACCATGGTTAAGAGAAATGAGGACCCTTTCATTTGCATTTGCAACTCGTCAAAACTGGGAATAAAGGAGCCACTAACCTCTGCAAATCTTTCTCTAGGTGAAAGAGAGAGATGTCGGACGACGAACATCACTTTGAGTCGAAAGCGGACGCTGGAGACTCAAAGACCTACCCTCAGCAAGCTGGTACTGTCCGCAGGAATGGCTACATTGTGATCAAGGCCCGTCCTTGCAAGGTCTTTAACTTAATTAATCATGTTCTTCGCCATTATCAACTTGAAGCTGGTTTTTGTATTGGCGCATAGAAATCATGGTTTGGAAAGCTTGATGCAGTTCATCCTGTTAACAAAAAGGCTTTGCTTTCTTTGTTTCTCTGCAAGTGATTCATGTCTGCTGTCTTCAAATTTATAATCTGTTTGCTTTGCACTTTTCTCCAAATTCAAACAGGTTGTAGAAGTTTGAACTTCCAAGACTGGAAAACATGGACATGCAAAGTGCCACTGTGGGCATTGATATCTTCAATGGGAAGAAACTTGAAGATATTGTTCCTTCATCCCACAACTGTGATGTAATGTTCTCTCAGTTCACTCATTTCTTCTGCATAAACAGCTAATTTACTCATTTTCTATCTTCTTTCACAGGTTCCCCATGTTAATCGTATTGACTATCAGCTGGTTGATGTATCTGAAGATGGTTTTGTAAGCCTTCTTCTGCATATTTAATAAATAGATACCTTTTCTTTTACTGGTTCAAATGCTTTCTTTTCTAATCAACTATGGTCCTGTAGGTAACTCTCTTAACTGACAATGGAAACACCAAGGATGACCTGAGGCTTCCCACCGATGAAAATCTACTTAGCCAGGTATATCACAAGGGTGGGTTAAGTTTCTGCAGCCATTCTTACATTTTAACACACTTTATTGTATAAATTCTTTGTTTATTCTTTGCTGTTTGCAGATTAAAGATGGATTTGCTGAAGGAAAGGACCTTGTGGTTACAGTCATGACTGCAATGGGAGAGGAGCAGATTTGTGCTCTCAAGGACATTGGTCCTAAAACTTGAATATATGCTGCTATAGCTTTATTTTCTGACAAAGAATTTCACCTACTATGGAAGATGATGTTTTAACATTGTAATCTTAAAGTTCATAGACAGGACAGCTGCTGATCCCTGAATAAAGAGAGCTTGCATCAACAGCAGGATGCCTTGTTCCTATGTTATATGTTCATAAATGTTTGGTTTGATGTTTCCTTTCCATCAAAATGATAAAAATGTCTCTTTTTCCAAGTATTAGATGGGATGGTTCTTAAATCAAGTTCTGTTTATTGCTGGAATCTATTGGTATTTATAGATTCCATAACATGAGAGTATTTTGCACTGAATTTACCATTTTATGACTAAAATAAGCTCAGAAGCCTGAAAGCAGAGATCCAATTATGTCTTTAAGCAAAAGTAGTAGCAGAAAGTTGTGATTGTAACTTTCTTGGGCATCAATTTGATGGTTCTCTTTGATAGTAGTAAATGACTTCGAGTTCTTTACAATCTGAGTGTCAGATGGTGAGTACACATTTTCATGTCAAAACCAATTCCCATTATGATTTAATCCATAACAAAATCAAGTAAAATCCTTACTCAATTGAGGTGAGTCACTGAGTTGGACGAAATCTGATGTGATCTGAGTTTACTGCATATATCCAAATTAACCCTTAACCTCAAAACTATTGCTCCAAAGCAGCATGCAAGGACTTTCTGCCCAAGAACTTCACAAAAACCAACCCTCAGAGAGCAAAGATAAGGCCATGGCCCATGGAGGCTGAGTCCATTAAAAACCCATACAAAACCCCAAATGCATTTCAGCTGTTACTCACACTGTCATATCGGTCTGAATCTCAATCTGAATCCATTGCCATTATTGCTATAGCAGCAGTTATCATCCCCATAGCAGTATATATCATTGAAGCATCCAATTTCCTCTTCACAATCAAGAAACCAAACAGTGCAAAAAAACACTTGGTATATGTTATGTGACACGATTATTATTTAAAAAAAAAAAATTAATTTATTAAAATATACGGTCTTCAATTTTACATTATTATTATTATTTTTTATATTTGTTAATAATTTTGGTCTTTTCATTCATAAATTGCTAGGCCCAATTTTGTGACACATTAAGGGAACAAGAATCCAAACGAAATACACTATAGAAAAAAATGATAAAAAAAGGTACTGATGTCTGTCTGGATGAACCGTCCAAGTAAAAAAAAAAAAAAAAAAAAAAATCATGCGAAACGCCGTGAAGCGAAGAAAAAGTCAAAGTCAACAAAATCAACGGCGATCAACCTCAGCTAAAGTAACGGAGAAATCAACGGCGTTTCCGTTAGACAGAAAAACCACCTGGGGAAAGAAGACGAGTCAATTCGAGTCAAAGACACATATACCCTTTCACTCTCTTTCTTTTAAAGCAACCGCCTTTTCTCTCTCCTAATCTTTTCCGATACCGTTTCGCATTATAAATATCATTAAAACGACACGAACCGTTTTTCCTCGGTCTGAAAAAAAAAATATATCGGCCTTTTTTTAGAAGGAACAGAAAAAAAGGAAAGCAACATAACTGCTTGCTTGCTTTGATTTCCTTCTCTGAGGAAATATCGGGCATGGCTGAGAGTGAAAGCCAAGCGCAGCAGAAGAAACGACATGGGGAACAGCAAAATGACGATTTAGGAGGAGAAGAAGAGGAGGAGGAGGAGGGAGAAGAAGAAGAAGAGGATGAGTTGGAATGTGAAGTGGAAGAAGGAGTGAGTCGAGTTAGTGAGTCACAAGGTGCTGGAGCGGCGCCGTCGACTGATGCGGAGTTGAGAGACTCGCAATTGGAAACCCTAAGGAATGATGATCGTTGTGAGGGTAAGGTTTTTTTTTTTTTAATTTGTCAGTGTTTTATGGAAGAGTTCCGGTTTATATATTTTCTATTTTTTTTTTTGTTTAAAGTAAGAGGCTTTTTTTCCCTATGGTTTTGAACGGGTATGGGATGATCCCTCAGGGTTGCAGGAGAATTCTACTTCGGAATCCAAAGAGGGAGCTGAATTTAAGGTTAGGATTTTACTGTTTTAGCTACCATAATCATATTTATACATTCATTTTTTTTTTTTTGAAAACTTTCGAGCAAGCTGTTTTCTCGTTCTTATTTTGATCTGTTTGATTGAATTCCACGCTTTCTGTTTGTGTTAGTCTGTGCCTAGTTTTGTTCTAGGCATTGATTATCAAACCGAATTCATGAAAGTGTTTTTAGGGGGCTTCTATTCTTTACATGGAAATTAAAGTTGGATTTCGTATGTGATGTATGATTGATGACTTTGTTGCCTTAAAGTTTTTCTTTTTATGCCATCAGTTCCCTGAATTTTTGTTATTGAGTAAGTACTTTACACTCAAATAATGTGCTGAGTGACACATAGAATGCTTCTCTTCTCCCACTTTCCCCTTGCTATGATGCTCGGCTAGTGTTTTTCTTTTTAAGGATGTCAGAGGTTCGTGAAATTAAAGATTAAAATTTTTATTGTAAGTTATCGATTATCTTAGTGTTGCATGAGTAGTCAACAAGGCCCTTGGTCTTGTGATAAACAGACAAGTTAAGGCCCTTGGAATTTGCAAGTTAGAATGCCCCACCACCTGTAAGGGTTTGCATTCGCGCGCACACACACACAAACACCTTTGGTTCTGTAAAGTTGAATTATAGGATGTGGTAGCAACTCATATCCAGTGTGCTCCATTGTTATTAAAGTTCTCATCATTAGATGCAAATTGAGACCTAATCTCTTGCTGGCTCTATAAATGAAAAATTTTTGTAACTTTGTGTGTTATTGTGCATGAGCTCAAGGATCTAATTTGTCTTTAATATAAAAGTCGAGGCTAAAGGATAAAGCCTATATCAACTTCAATGGAAAATAGATGGGATAAAGGATGTGGAAATCATTCCTGCAAACATACATCTATACTTGTCAAAACTGTGACAATTATAACTATAAATTTTGTTGACTTTTACACTTTAATTGTGATATATGTCGTCCTTAAGTTAGAGCATTTAATGTGTTCTTCAAAACACTTACAATGATGTGGAAGATCTATGCGGCAATCAATTTTTCTGGGACCTTCACATCTTATCAATTCAGTCTCTCCTAGAGAAAACAAATTAATTGAATACCAGAAAAGAGAAAGAATTCATGAACAATTAAATTTCTAATTGATTGAATTGTTTTTTTATTCAAATTCTTCTTTTTTTAATTTTCTTAGGAGCAGGCTAAGATAGCCCAGCAGGAAGTTTCACCTAGTTTGGCTGTCCGGGGTGCAGAAGCTTTATCACAAAATCAGCTCCAATCATCTGTTTCTCCTACTTTGCCACAACTGTCACCAACTTCTGATACACAAGGTATATCATCTGCTCCCACTCCAACTCTACCAGAACAAAGCCTTTCAGATCAGAAGGTCAATGGTGTATCCATGCCCGTAGCAAACCAGCAAAAATCTTCTAATCTTAAAACATTATCCGTTGTTCCCATTGTGAAGACACCAGTATCTGATGGTTACAATTGGCGTAAATATGGTCAGAAGCAAGTGAAGAGTCCTAAAGGTTCTCGAAGCTACTACAAATGCACATTCTCTGATTGTTGGGCCAAAAAGATAGAATGCTCTGACCACACAGGCCATGTGATAGAGATTGTTAATAAAGGCATGCATAGTCATGAACCACCAAGGAAAAACAGGTTGACAAGGGAAAGTAAGATTGTCTCATCTACTGTGCCTATTTCACGGAGTATCATTACCGCACAACCCATTAGAATACTTAATGATTCTGATCCATCCACATCTTCTAAAGAATCTGTACAAGAAACAACTGTAAATCCGGAACGGAAAAGACAGTGTTCTAGTGGGTCTGATGGGAATGGTGATGTGCAAGTGAAGGAAGAGCTTTTGAGTGAAGCAGAGCAGAAAAAAAAGCAAGTTTTCCATGAATTTCTCTTTGCCTTTGTTCTTTTTCCTTCATGACATGCATACATATGTATGTGTGTGTTGTCTCTTATTAATCAAAAAGCCTGTATGCGAATCTGGTTTTAATAGTCTCGTGTTTTTTATAACCAGGATGAAGAAAGGCAATGCAGTTTGTTCTGGTTCTGTCCTAAAAACTGGAAAAAAACCTAAATTTGTTGTGCATGCAGCTGGTGATGTAGGGATATCAGGTGATGGATACAGATGGCGGAAATATGGACAGAAAATGGTGAAAGGAAATACTAATCCCAGGTCTGTTCACTTCTCGGTATTTTTTCTCGAAGGTTCTACTGTTTTACCTATTTAAACCATTACTCAATGTATGTGGCTGCTCAGGCATGCGGTTACTTCATCTACTTGTTTATCATTGTAATTTTATGTTATGGTGATTTTCTTCTCCAATGTGTCTGTTATATGGGACCCTCAAGGTTTACTACATTATCTTTGTTTCATTGAAATGTTGGAAAAACCTGTCCTTTGTATGATGGAGTTCGATGACAATTAATACTACAAAGTTTCCATGGTCTTAGTTCTTGCTTTTGGTCTCAGCACTTGTAGCGCTTTTACTGTGCTTTGCAAAGCCATGTAGATTTATTTTGTTTTCAAAATGGTTTTTTTTTTTTTCATCTGTACATCTCTCCCAGACTAATGTGAAGCATTCTCTGAGGCTGATGTTCAAGAGTCAGCATTAATGAGGTGTTTTTTTTTTTTTTGGTCATTATGACCCATTTGGTTGCCTCTTATAAGTTCATTCTTTAACTCAGTTACTTCCAATATACTTCAATGCGTATGCATTTCATTGTTTTTGATCTTTTAATTGATGAATGTTTTCTAGGAACTACTATAGATGCACCTCTGCTGGTTGTCCTGTTCGTAAGCATATTGAGACAGCTGTAGATAATACAAATGCTGTCATTATAACATATAAAGGTGTTCACGACCATGACATGCCCGTACCAAAGAAGCGACATGGCCTACCAAGTGCTCCTCTTGTTGCTGCTGCTGCTCCTGCTTCTATGAACAACATGCAACTTAAAAAAACCGACGGAGTGCAAAACCAAGTTACATCAACCCAATGGCCAGTGGGTACAGAAGGTGAATTGACTGGCGAGGCCCTAGACCTTGGAGGTGAGAAGGCAATGGAATCAGCTCGAACGCTTCTGAGTATTGGATTTGAAATTAAGCCATGCTGAACTTAATAGGCTTTTATGTTGTTAACACCGGGCATGTCTCCATATAAATTGTTGAAGGGTCAGGTTTGATTTTTCTACTTCTAGGTTTTCTTTGTTATTACTCTAGTTTCCAGTGAGGCTGTATATTTTCTGTTGTATTCCCTCTCAATATGCTCGGAACATAGGTTATAGTAGTGGAAAACAATATAAGATTTGGTTGGAAATCCCCTGTTCTTGTGATCTTGGTTGGAAGTTGGACCCCTGTCCCAAATTTCACACTTTTTTATGTGACATGAGCCGGAATTTAGGAGCGTGGCTATGCATTTTTATTAGGCGACATTAACAAGGTAATTTTCCTATGGTTGATCAGAATTCATATGCTACTATGCTTCCTGGATGTTGTTGGCCATTTTTTATGCTATAAATCAATTGCTTTTGTGGGGGGGCAACATTTAAGAGATTATTAATGGATGGCAAGTCACATCCAGTTGAGTTTTGGTTAACAACCCTACTGTGGGCAAATACACTTTCAAAGCTGGATTGTTTAGGCATATTTGACTTAATTAAATAATACACTGAAAAACTTTCTGTCGGGCCTTCTTGTGGTCACTGATTTTATTCTTTGGAGGTGGCTTTGACCCAAATTATTTTCTTTTTTTAATAATTGAGGGTAGAAATTGAAATTGCTTAAGCTCGCACTATACTTCTCAGCATATTACGATTCTATTAGAATTCGCAACCAATGATCAAAAGCTTGCATTTTTACAGGTTATGTTTCAACATTTCAAAACCATACTTCGATTTTTAAGTTTAAATGGATTGTGATCTTTACCATTTCGCCTGTCAAAGAACAAAGTCTGGAAGTATGCTTCATCAAGATATCACATTGGGACTTGGGTCATTGTTCATCTATCTTGGTAAAGTGAATTAATTGGAGAGGCTTCAAATTTGCAGGAAAGCATGAAACTAGTTCCAGATCTAATGCAAAGCTTAACAGAAGTACGCAAGTACAACTTGGAAGTTTTCTAGGCTTTTTCAGACAGCATCGATCAAGCCATTATTAATCATAATAAAAGAAGGAAACAGAGGTACCCTACATCATTGGTAATATTGGGTCCAACAGAACAAGCATGTCCTGCAAGATGAAGTCCTCTCCCGTCCTTTAGGACACACAAACATCTTGCCCCTAACCCATTATTGCCATCCATTTAAAGCAAATGGACTTGTCAGTGTAAGTCTTAGCTTTCCAGCAACTTACAGGGTGAATACTTAACCAATCCCACCTAATATCAGAATGGTCTAGAACCTGATGGCGACAGATCCAGTGCCAAATCTGGTTTCTGCAACCTGCAGCTCCTGATGCTGGTGTCTAGTATATAAAAGATGATCTCTAATTACTGACCTTTTCAACTATACAGAAAAAAAATTGTACATCATATTTTAAGACTTCCATGACAGATAGGCCCCATGGACAGCACATTCACCAGTTAATTTTAATTTACTTTTTAGAAAATCTACAATCTAGCAAATTCATGATTGCATAGGTATTCATGAAATTTTATACACAAAAGCACCTTGATTACTACCAAAAGTAAAGAGCAATGAATCGGTCAATGTGGTAAACTGATGATCGAACCTGGAGCGCCATCTGCCACCAGCCAGTATCATTCTGAGGAGAGACTCAATTCATCAATAGCTACAGATAGATCTGATTCGATAACATTATTAGTTTTTTTCTCTTCAGGTATATCTTTAACCCCATTTTCTACTTTTCCTTCGGCTGCTGTTAGACACTCCTGAAATCTGAAACAACTTGTCAGATGGTCATTCGTTATTCCCGCCACTTGCATGAACGAGTAGATGACTGTGGGCCCCACGCTTCGAAAACCCCTTCTTACCAGATCTCTACTTATGACATCTGCTTTTGGAGTTTTAACTGGAACCTGGCGAGGATATCTGAATCTGCTGACTATAGGCTTGTGGTTCACAAAACTCCAAACATACTTGTCAAATGACCCAAACTCATCTATAACCTGGCATCATTAAAACCTGCATAAAGTTAGTTGCAATAATAATCATAGCCACTATGGAGAGTGCAATTATGGTACTTAATTCATTAGCAAGGGCTAGCAGAGAATGATAGAAAGTAATTAAATCATATGAATGACTTTGGATTTACCAACTAAGCAAGCTGGCATCTAATGGATAGGAATATTTAAGTTTCCTCACTCTTGAAATAAAATAAATAAATGTGATCAAATTGGTGATCTTGTTGCTTGTCCCATATGATTCAAACAAAAGTGATCACTAAGCACCTTTTGTATTTGTCTAATCACTTGTTAAAAATAAGAGAGAACAATGTAAGCGGTCCCTAATTTCGTGTGAAACGATCAATTCATTAAATTCTGCATCAGGAGATAAATGTGTAAAATAAGCCCAGTAAGTAATGAAGATGGCCAGAAGTGTGCTATATCTTGCAATATAACATCCAATTACATCTTCCACTATGTAAACAACTTCAGTAGAGCAAACTTTTGTTAAATTCCATCTAGTATATAGACTGTTATCATTCTTTGCTGCTTACAAGTGATTTAGGGAAGCACTAGTTCTCATGCCAACCAAGATTAAGAAATGATTAAAAGAAGAATGAGAATCTACCTTGGAAATTTGGCGTGCATTCTCAATGATAGCTCGCAGCTTTGGTTCTGATAACAATGAACTTGCCATGCTACCAGGTGTTATTAATTTCTTCTCATTCAATTTTGATACAGCAACAGGATCAAAATCCACAAATGCTTCCCTGAATAATAGATACACTTCAGAAATGAGCCTGCTAATTCAATGGAAGTAAGATGGAACTTCTGAGGGAACAATACCTAAATATGAGCCTTTTGCTTAGGATAGCAGGCCATGTAAGTTCAGACAATGCACCCGAAAGCACAAGCAGCTCAAACAATTTCCTGCATGTAGACAAAAGCATCAAGCAAACTACACATCAAAACAAATTCCCTTTATCGGAGAGGAAGCTCTTTTAATCAGTAACCAGACACAGTCAATATTGAGATCACTTACTTGTCATCATGTACGGGAACTCCCCACTCTTCATCATGGAAAGCAGCATAACTTGGATCTGATCCGAACATATAAAAAAAAAGGTCAGCAGAAAAGATGAAATGAGAGCAATTAAAGCATCAAGGCAACCACAGTGAAACACTTTCCTCCATTAAATGGAATAAAATTCCCTCCAAATTAGGGACGACTTGAAGAGTAACCCCTAACAGATTGAAATAATCTGATAGACAGTTTCACTTTGAATATAATGTCCGAACCACTGAATGTGTAACTAATTTGCAACCATGCTATTAATGGCATATGATATACTTGGTGAGTAAATGGATTGTGGATAAAGTCAGAAAGATAAAATACAAGGCAATTTAACCTATTCCTCGATTTAAAGCATAAAAGTGTACAATAGTAGTCTCGAGCTACATCCTTTATCAACTGTTTACACTAAAAGCATGCTAGAATAATTTATTTATTTTTTTCCATAGATTAGGAAAATCTGAGACCCAACTAATCTACAAACTTCGTATTAAAAGTAGCTCCACTAGCTCTATTGTCATGGGATAATAAAGTGTGTTTCCAACCAATGGTCAGCATAATATGGAGTTGCAATAGAATGAACCGGACCAAAGCCAAAAGAATCACCCTTTAGAAAATGCATAAATGATAAAGAAAACTCACCCTTATGACTTGTCTCGCTGCGTCGGTTCACATAAAAATTCTTGTGCAAAATGTTTTGGTTGTACAATACCAATAAATTGGAGAATTGTGCATATGAGAATCAGGAAGTCTGTTTTCCATATATACTGTAAAGTTTGGCAATAATAATAAGAAAAAAAAGGCACCATTTTAGTTTTGCAGGAGTTAAAAATTTGAGATGCCACCTAGTTGGTTCCTTTGGTTAGATGCTGAAGCTTCCTTGCACACTGACCATATTAATCTAACCTAACCTATTACTGCAGTTTTAGGATTGGAGAACTTGAAAAGATATATCATCCAAAGAATTGCTTCGCTCGTAGTGCAGAACCACAAAAAAGAATAGCCTATTCCTAAAGCCTGTGGTCATGGCCACCCCAAATAATTCTTTTCATTATGAAACCAGAAGGTAATGCAGGGGTTGGCTGGGGAACTTGAAATAGATTCTAAACTACTAAAAGCAAGCTTCTGCCGCTATTACAAACGTTGAAGCCAGTCTTATGAAGAAAATGTTAACACAAAACTTCGAATTAATCATGACAAAACACTGAGAAATTAGTAGACACAACAACACACCTGTATTTGGTGTCACCCAGGCACATCTCTTCTTCTGATGTGAACCATCGGGCGGCGAATCCAAACCACCATCAGAAACAACACTTCTCGGCCTTGATGGGTATGGCTTCCTCGTACTTCCTCCTACACTATTTGACCGAATTAACCTACCAGTAGATGCTCGGCTGTGAAACGAATCCGTGGAAGCATCTGATGAACATGAAGCATTTAGTGATAAATTAGAATGTAGTAACTGCTCATGGCGACGAAGCACTGAAGGAACACTAGTAGAATGAGTTTTTGGAGAAAGTGAATGGGCAGTAGATGATGGAAGGCCTTTTTTCTCCTCTGCTACAGTGGTCTCAACTGGAGACTTTTCAACCTTTCTCAAAGGCTTTGAAGCTGGTTTTCTTGCACTCAGCGAACCCGCCTTGTTCCCCGCAGGTCCCAGTACCGGCCTTGCCTCAGAGTCGGCCACATTCATCGACCTCAATTTCGGAGCACCGGACATAGATTAAGAAATATCTCAAATAAACACTAATTATCGAGATCTCAGCTTCTTTTTAACCTCAAAGCAGCACTGAGTTCCCCCTTTATCAGCTCTTTAGTTCACTCCAATTCTCAACTTGCCAATCCAACCCTCAAAGTTATCAAAACCCACTAACAAAATCCAGTAAAATCATCATATTCCTCTTAAATACAAAGCTTAAACCACTTCAAAAACCTTTTAACACCAAGAATTGCATAGATATTTTGAACTTACAGTACACATTCATCAATCAGCCCCTTCGAAGCTTCCAAAACAGATCTCAGCTTTTCACCCCAGAAGCCTTCCTCAAATTTACAATTCTACCACTCTAAGCTTCACTCAAATACTCAAAAACCCACATTGCTATGATGCTCTCTGTCATTATCATCCAACACAGGCCTCGCAGAAACCCTTAAAACTCTCATTCTCCTTAACCTCAGAGTCTTAAAAAATCAGCTCAAAACCCTAAAAACCAATACCAAACCAAAGAAAAACAAAAATGAGATCACTTTTTAAGGAGCAGAAGACAGATTCAAACTTTAAAATAAAAAAGAAGAAGAAAAATGAGATCACGTTGGATATTCATTTAAAGCATTCAAATTTAGCCTCGAAAAACAGAGATTCTACGCCGCATTGCAGAAAACGAGAGAGAAAGAGTTTCTATTACCTCGAAAGAGAAAGTTTTTGCAGTATTTGTTTTGAAACTGTGTCGTATTAGTCACTCTCCTAAGAAAAAAAGCTGACACGTTTGCTGCAACTTCATACTTTCTTCCTCTTTCTTTTTCCCGAGAAAATGCCGGCAAGTAATCGAGAAAAGAAAAAAGATCAGAGAATTGAAGAGAAACAAGAGAAAAGGAATGGGTTCGATCTAGGTGAATTGAAATTCTCGCTCTGCATTACTATATATCTATAATTTGGAGAGAGAACAAAGAACCAATGAGTGGAAAGAGAGAAAAGTGAAGATTGGCCTTCTGTTTACAGTATTTTATTGAGAATTGAGAGTGACCGGTTTATTACCTGCTATTCCCGTTTACTTTGGGCTCTCTTTTACCCCTTTTTTGGATTTTTTTTTTTTAAATGGTATTAGGGGCGTGGTGTTCGTAAGTTACTTGATTTCGATTCGAGTAAAATTCGAATTCGGTTCGATTTTAGTTGAATCGAGTTCAAACTCGAGCTACTCGAGCTATCGAGCGAGTCGAATTCGAGCACTTAGATACCTGGTTCGAGTAGCTCGTAAGCCTAATTGAACTTCGAATTTTTATATATTTTAATAATTTAATAATATTTATATAATAATTCGAACCTAATCGAGCGAGTTCGAGTAGCTCGAATTCGATCTCGAACCGAGCTCGAGCTTAAAAAATAAGACTCGATCGAGTTCGAGCTCGAACACCTCACTGTATCGACTCGACTCGACTCGATTACACCTCTAATTTTCACTCCATGAACAACTGAAAATTTTATTTTTATTTTTCTTTAAATACATTCAGCCATAAATTTAAAAAAAAAAATTATTCGTGAATTCATTACATTGAGATTGAGTAAATAATAAATTTATTTGAATCGATTTAAAAATTCTTCATTATTAAAAAAAAAAAAAACTACATAAGTCTACTTAGGAGGCCATTGATTATATATAGTATGCCATGCAAGATGAAGAAGAAGAAAGAATGAATTACAAGGCAAAGTGTGATTGAAATTGACCTGATTTGAAATTTAGTCTGCCTTAATTTATATCATGGATATTGATTTGTAAAGGGTAAGATTTATTATACGTTTTACTTTTCCAGATTGAGATTTCATGCTGTGAAAGACCAAAGTAAACCCTGTTCTTCTGTCTTGTTTGGCAGATACATTTGACAAGAAAGACAATGGTTATTAATTGTGAGTGAGGCCACTGGCCCAGGCACGGAATAGTTCAGTTTTCTAGTCCGGGGCTGAACTCAGCAGACAACTTCAGTCTTCAGCCTTCATTGACAGCTTCAGCTGTCTCTGCTTAAGCAACTAGGTTCAACGAATACGTGTGTTTTCAGCCAAACAAACCAATGAAGAACTTTCTCAACTTTGCCTGCTTTACCTATTGAAAGAAAAAAGAAAAAAAAAAAAAAAAACTTATGCTGTTACCAGTTGTCATATTTGCTCTTTAACCTTTGCTTGAATTTGTTTCGGGTAACTATTAAAAGACAAAAAAGTAATTTTACTTTATAAAACATTCAAATCTCAACACCTATAATTTTTTTTTTTCGCTTACTTTGTACAAAAGAAAAGCAAATATTATTAGGCGAGTAATCATTGAACTTTTTTAAGTTGGGTTAATATTTCTTACCTTTATGGTGTAGGGTAACAAAAAAAAAAACAGGTAAATTATGATGAACCCATTTTTTTAAGCCACATTCACGATCCACTGCCTAACATACATATTAAAGTTGTAGGATTTCTGTGTTTTAGAAAAAATCTAGTAGTAAAACGAAAATGAAAACCAAAGATTATCATAGAATTAAACCTAGTAACCTAGTAAGCTATTAACCAACTTCACATGTCAGAGAAATACTATTCTCTTACCCCTTCTCGGCTTTTTCCATCCCTTTCATTTTCCTTTACTCTTTCTCTAATGCTATAAATGAATAAATATATATATATATATATATATATTAACTGAAGTGGATATGAAAGTGGGAGTCATCAACCGATAAACATGGGGAAGGAATCAAGTTTTCTTACCAAACACTTGAATTAGATTTCCCTGCCCTTGAGTAGTTGATCTTAATATAGACCTAAAAGAGAGTAAATTATAATTTATATGAACTAGGCATTTGACCAGGCGTGGGAGTGCGACTCTGGTTTTGCCATTCTATTGAGAAATACTATATATAGTATAGCAGAAGAAAGTGAAAATATACACTAAATTATCATACCACTTTTGATTTATATGACATGCTAAGGTTTATAGAGAGTGTACTTACATCTTCATCTTTCCAAGGTTCTGCCTAGGATATAATCTCTCCTATCCTATATGTAAGCTTCAGATCTCCATGCAAGCACATTTAAAGCTTTGAGGGAGAATGACAATATACGTTTCAAGATGACAAACTACTTGTGATGAGCTAGTTTCCCATGTTCCTTTAAATAAACTCACCGGCTAATATTGAGAGATTCCTATACAAAAGAATAGTCACACAAGAACAACTTGATTAATCATTTAATTGAAAAACCAACCATTTAGATTTGGTTTGGTAGTGGTTTCAACATCTACCAGAAATTGACTTTAATCATCTTCATAATGGCAAGATGTTCTATTAAAGGCTAAGTGACACAATAACAGCTGGAACTCTACCTTACCTCAACAGTATAGAGAGAGAGCATTTAGAGGATCCATCTAAAAGCTATAAAGAAAGTAAATGGAACATCTTAAGGGTGCAATAAAAACATAAATCACTCAAAAACAAAATATTTGGAAAATATCCTCCATGTGTCCAAAGGTATATATATAAAGAGGAAAAAAGAGAAGTAATCTCAACATGTCTATATGAGCATTGTCTTGGAACAGATGAATAAAAACAACCAAATTGCCATATTCTGCTCCATTGTTGAGCCGAAATTACATGATACGAAAATGACATCTGCAATAATCCAACATCAACAACAAATTAGTAAATATTCAAGATCAAATAAGCAGCAGCACTCAAGCAATTTAGGTTTTCAGTTTATGCATATGAAAAGCGATAACCTTTTAAGCCTAATACAGCAATAATACACGACGCGGCTTATCTCTCCTACTTGATTGCATAAGTATATATTATTCCAGATTTCAATATTATTACTAATGATTAATCATAATTTTCAGACCACGACCATTTTCTCGGAAGCGAAAGCACCCATTTTTCACTAATTTAAGTAGCTTCCAGAGCAACAATCTCGAATCGAGGTACTGATAAAATGATGTGAGCTGTAGTTTAAACCAGTTACTAATGAGGAGATGAAGAAGATATGACATACCCAAGCAGACCCCTGCCTTGCCATGTTCTAGGAGTCACCATTAGATTAACTACAGCACCTTGTCTCATAATTATGACAGGTACTGGGTGACCCTCATTAACCCGAGCTTCAGAAGCAAGCCTTTGCAGCAAATTATCTCCAGCTTTTACATTACCAAATTTCACAATCTGGTCTCCAAGTTGTAAACCATCCTCTGCTGCAGGAGACGCATCAGCTATTTCATCAATCATTGCAAAGGATACGCTAGAAATCATATCCACATCACTGGCACTCGGGGAATCTCTCAAAACAAGGTTTTGCAACGATGCAGATGCACTGGCACTGACAACTGAGGCATTCTCATTCGTTTCAACACCTATCAAGTAATAGCCAAATTAATACTAACAAAACAGAAAGTTTCTGTGCATGGAAAATGCTACCATTTCATTTTTCTAGCACCAATGTCATACAGTTTATCTTTTAAACTTCCAATAGAAGGTGAAAACATAAGCTAATTGACAGGTTACAGCAAAAATATCATCTATATAAGCAAACGGTGCAAGAAACAGAGCTACTAACCTGAATCTTTCGGGGTTGAAGTGAGTCTTGACGAATGCAGAACTTGAATATTTACGTCTATTTTCTCTGTAATTTCCTTGTGGTCGTTTTTCAATTCTGCTCAATTGAAATGCCAAAAAAATCGCGAACTTCGTTTATACTAACCTTTCTTAAATGCACTGATTCTATCATAACAATAATAAAGAAAAAGGACAATACCAGCAAGACGATGTCGTTGTGCTCGGACAACTGGGATGTCAATATCAGCTCGAGGAAACCCCTGACAATTACAAAAGCCCTAATCTTAACAAATAGAAAAAGAACGGAACTTTGAATCCCAGTAACAAAATTAAAGAAATTAAAATATATGGGTTAAAAAAAAAGAAAAGGAAAATACTTCGGAATCAATGAGGTTGCCAGAAAGACCAGGACCCCCAGGCTGACAGAGCTGCTCGATGATAGCGTTCATCTCAGCCTCCATTCCGCTTCTCTTCTCCATCAGCTTCATTGTCTCCGATTTCAGATTTGCCCCAACCATTTCCCCTTTTCTCCAATTTTCTTTTTCTTTCTCAATTTGATACCGAAGGGAGGTCTTACAAGCTTTTTCTGATTTAGCTTGGCGGAAAAGAAAACAGATGCGTGGGGTTTTCTGGAAAATCAACTGTGTAGCCTAGATAATTTGGGCTTGCTTTAAGCCCAACCAGACACAAGTTGGAGCTTTCAACGGCTGCAGCAGACCACTTGGGTCATGAGATTGGGCGGAGGCTAAAGATAGTTTCCGTTAATTTGTTTATATATATATATATATATATATATATATATATATATATGATACATCGACTGTTTATAAAATTTATATATTATCACTTCATTCAAGGTTAATGCCTTATTAATATATAAATTAAAAAGAATTCAAATTTTTAAAAATAAATATAAATAATTTTTTTAATTTGCTCAGTAGATCTTAGCATCTTTTTGTTTATTTATTAATAAAATATCAACCTTTGATGCATTAATAATATATAATTTTTATATATTGTCAACATATCATATATAAACTAATTTTTTATACATTAATAGTAATATTTTTTTAATTTTATAAATAAAATAAAAAATTATTATATATATATCTCACTTTTTAATATATTAACTTGTTGAAATTATCTAAGGTCAATTTACATATTACTTAGCGCGCCCTTTTTTAATGGTTTTTTATTATAAAAATGCCATTGTTGAAAATTATCATTTTAACCTCTACTTCATATATCCAAATCAATCTCTTCTTCCTCTTATCACTTTAAGAGTTAACCTCAAACCTTTAATCAAATCATTTTCATTCAAATGTCAAGCTTTTGCTCACAACAATGGAATATTTTTATGATAAAAAATTATTTCATAGATGATACAAATGACATGAAGGAAAAAACCCATTTGTTAATAATTTGTTTTAAAATTTGAAGCAATTTTCAAATTAACAAAAAAAATCTTTTTGTTCAAAATCCATGGAAATGAATTTTCAAAAGTTTCAAAGTGCTTTGGAAGTTGAATTATGAGAACAACAAATGACTCTTGAAAGTTGACTTCCGAGAGTAAGAATTGACTCTCAAAAGTAATGACATGAGTCTATGAAAGCTCACTATAACTTACTTCTGCTTACCTAAGCAAGTTCACAGATTCTGTGAAGCTTCAGTGGCTCACAACATGGAATTGTCATGAGACACTCTTTGTTCACAGTAATTCCATGCCATTAGCATCGAAATCTTAGAAAAACAAATTTGTTTTCTCCTACCCAATATCAAGATTCATCAAAACCAGATATTACCCAAATTTTCAATGCAATATAATTAAAGAAAACAAATTTACATGAAGATATCATAGAGATTTATCTTAGATTGTTGTAAATAATTAAAATTGTGGAATTGGGTTTTGAAGATTTAATTGAAAGAAATTGAAGAAAAAAATGAGAGATATGTTGTTAGAATGTTTAGGGTGTGTGAATGTATTTTTTGTAAAATAAATCTAATTATAAGCTATAAGAAGTAAAAATAAAACAAAAAATAGAAAATAAATTTTTTTAGCACCCGTAAGTTATATTTAGAACATATCTGACTTGTTAATATGATTGGTCAAACTTTCGTATAATTTTTTAATAGTTTAGTATATATCAAATTTTTTATGATTTTATTATTACCATGCAAATACCTAAACAAGTTTACTAATTAACTTGATTTTTAGACCTAATTAATTATGCCTTTGGAGTGCTATCTATATAATATAATCCTTAATTTCACCGGTTATTGCACACCAATGTTGTTTAGAAGATTCTAAACTAGTAAATAATTGTGTTTACATGCTCATAATCACAATTGAAAGATGTCATTAAAGTGAATGGCAGGCATTCCATTTTCTATTTTCCATGTTACGCACGTAAGAATAATGTGTCTATGAATAAAAACAATAGCAAAGATATTAAGATATTTGTGGAACCATAATACTAGTAAAGTCAATTAGTAACCGTTGTTTAGCAAAGTAAATTTTTTTATTTAAATTAAAGTTCAAATCAAATAATTTTTATAATTACTTTTAAAAAGTGACATTCAATCAATACTGAATTCAAATTTTAATATCTATTTACTTATTTCATTATTTTTGAATTATATGTTTAACATTTACATGGTCAATTATTTTTACGTAATGACATGAGGATAATATGAAAACATAAGAAATTTGATGTATTTTAAACCAATGATTGATATTTATTTTAATTTAATGTTCTTTTCAATCAAGCTAATATTAGGTTATGAATAAAATTTAACACCAAAAAATAATTACTGATACAAATTTGTTTTTTTGCAATTAAGGATATTTTCAAATTTTTTGATTAATATTAATCTTTGTTGGATTAAGAGTATAAAATATTAAAATATTTTTAACAAATACGCTTTCAAAAAATCGAGATCAATACTTGTCATAAGGTTTAGACCTTTTTTATTAAATCCCTATAGAGTTTAAGGTTAATTAGCCAGTATGGCATCCTAGGACGACGCTTAATTATTAGTGTAAGAACGATGGAACGTGTTCTGCCAGCAAGTGTCGAGCCAAAGGCCGAAAAAAAGCCAAGGAACAAGGACTAACAACAGTGGACCGAAAGTGGAAGCAACTAGGGAATATAGATGAGATGGGATGCCCAAGAAAATGTTGTCAATGCACCCTGCACCCACCAACTCAAGTGCTTGGCTCAAGCTCCTGAGAGAGGTTCATTATAAATACATAGCCTATCCTACACTGAAAAATGCTCACCACCATTGTAGCGTCCTTGGCTACATCTCTTTTGGCTTCATCTGCATCTCGTTCTTCTACTTCTACTTCTTCTTTGCTTTTCTCGAAAGTACGGTCTTCATCTGGGATTAGATTTTCTTTTGCAGTTGCGCCTCTGTGTTCTCGAAGAGCCAAGTTCATGGCACACACCCAGGCTCGCGCCACCCTTGGTCTTACTCAGCCAGCCAACATCGAACACCCCAAGGTGAGCCTTTTTTTTTTTTTCCTGTGTTGGGTTGAAGCAAAATTCATTTTTGATTGACTTTTTGGGTTGAAAAATTATTTATCTTTGTAGAAGAAGTGAAGTTTTTGTTAATTGTTTGGAGACAATTTTGCTTTTTAAAGAATTGACCTTTGATTGTGGATTGATTCTTTAACTGGGTTTTCAAAAGCTGATATTTTTATGTGCATGCCTTTGGATTGAGAAGTAAAGATTCAAGTCTGAAATCAATGGAGTAAAGATTACCTAAACTTTGTCAGTTTTTAATATTTATATACTATGATCATCTTACTCAGATCCTTGGATTCACTTGTGGTCTAAATATGTAAGGTTGTTTTGTTTGTGTGTGTTTATTTTGGTGAAATGCCAAAAAATGATACTAAAATGGCTGTTGTCTTTTTGTGAAAAATGCTGGAAAGATCTCTTTTGCTGCTAAAGAGATCAGTGTGGAAGAATGGAAAGGGGACATACTTGCAGTTGGGGTCACTGAGAAAGACATGACCAAGGATGAAAACTCCAAGTTTCAAAACTCAATTTTGAAAAAATTAGATGGTTTGTTGGGTGGTCTCTTAGCTGAGGCCTCTTGCGAGGAGGATTTCACAGGGAAAGCTGGTCAGTCGATAGTTCTTAGAGTTCCCGGCCTTGGCTCTAAAAGGGTTGGTTTGATTGGTCTTGGACAGTCAGCTTCATCTCCAGCTGCTTTTCGTGGGCTCGGTGAGGCTGTTGCTGCAACTGCAAAGACTGCTCAAGCCAGTAGTGTGGCTATCATCCTTGCCTCTTCGAAAGGCCTCTCTAATGAGTCAAAGCTGAATACTACTTCGGCTATAGCATCTGGTAATGCTCTTATGATTTCTTAGTATACGTACTTATGCCACAGATTGAAGTTGATCTTAGTTGAATGGTTTGCATTCTGATAGGGACGGTGCTGGGGATATATGAAGATAATAGATACAAATCAGAGTCAAAGAAACCGCAGCTTAAATCCGTGGATATCCTTGGTCTTGGAACTGGGCCAGAGCTAGAGAAGAAGCTCAAGTATGCTGAAGATGTTTCTTCTGCTATAATATTTGGAATAGAGCTTGTGAATTCACCAGCCAATGTACTTACTCCTGGTTCGTACAATCATTATTTTTGCTTTTTGTCAATAATCCTTTCCTTTTGCGGTTAATTGTAAGGATGATTAATTTTTTTATTTAATGCCTGAAGGCATAATTAGAAAGCTCAAATTCTAACTTGCTAGTGAGTGTATCATTTTGATGGGGGCATGGAGCTATAACTGGTTTGTTCAAGAAAGATGAGATAATTCTTAAATTTTTTATCTAATGTATCTTTTTTATACTACAGCTGTGCTAGCGGCGGAGGCTTCAAATATTGCTTCCTTGTACAATGATGTTCTATCTGCAAACATCTTGACTGCAGAGCAGTGCAAGGAGTTGAAGATGGGATCTTTTCTGGGAGTTGCTGCTGCATCTGAAAATCCCCCTCATTTCATCCATTTGTGCTACAAACCCTCGAGTGGACCTATTAAAGCCAAGTTAGCATTAGTTGGAAAAGGATTGACTTTTGACAGGTAATTTCATATGAGTTTATATATCATGCACTGATAGTATATAGTCTCTATACACTATCAATGCACCAGAGGTTGACCCCTCATTAATGACCAAACTAAAAAAATGTTAAGCCCTTTAAAATAAATACAAATAAGTTTTTTCAATTTGCTTATAAGGGCTTAACATTTTTGTAGTTGTTTGCTCATTAATAAGGTGTCAATTTCAGATGCGTTGACAATGTATAGAGACTATACACTGTCAGTGCATCATATATTAACTCTTTTCATATATACTTACATAGACGTTCTAGCAGGAAGATATATCATGATTCAGTTACAGGATGAAATAAAACAAGGAGAGGGAATGAGTGATGACATTCCTGCGTATTTGTTTTGAAGTTTATGGTGCAACACTGTAAATAAATAGATGGGCTCTTCACCAAGTCATTGTTCATGTGCACATCTAAGTATTACCACAAAACATGGGATTTCATTTTCCTTTTTCCCACTTCTTTCTATATGCTGTGCCCAGTCTATTACATGAGTGAATTGACCAAAGTTTTTTCCTAATGCTAATTGGGATCTATTTCACATTAGTGGTTGGAATGGATGTTCCTTGTTCTTTTCTATTCCTGTGGTGTATTTATAGGTTTTGAATCCTTGTCTTGAATAATCTTAGCGGTGGCTACAATATCAAGACTGGACCTGGTTGCTCAATTGAGATCATGAAAATTGACATGGGCGGTTCTGCAGCAGTTCTTAGTGCGGCAAAAGCCCTTGGACAAATCAAACCTCCTGGAGTAGAAGTAAGTGAATTGGTTGCTCTCATTTTTCTATTGTTGGCTTGTTACTCCCAACCTCTTTCTCTGCATCCTTTCAAAATTATCTGTTGAAGGGCTGAGGGAAAGGATGAATATTCTTTTGTCATTGTGTTTATATGTTCTTTCATTTTCATTTGCTTCTCTGCATTGAATCTAGCCTGACGCTTATTAAAATGTCCTAATATGCAGGTACATTTTATTGTTGCATCTTGTGAAAACATGATAAGTGGAACGGGTATGAGACCTGGAGATATTGTCACAGCTTCAAACGGAAAGACAATTGAGGTATAGTTTGTTTGATTTTAGAAATTGGGGTATGCATGAACTACATGGTACCTTGATATTTATAACCAGGTTAATTTTGACTTTCTTCATTGTCTTTAATAGATAAGTTGTTGCTCTTGATGCTGATTGCAGGTTAATAACACTGATGCAGAAGGCAGGCTTACACTTGCAGATGCTCTGGTATATGCTTGCAACCAAGGTGTTGAGAAGGTAAAGCCAAACACTTCACATCGTGAATTTTTATTGCCAATTGTAAACCTGATATTGTGGACTACTTTTTTTTTTGTAAACGATAATCAGCTATTTTCACTTATTTTGCAGATAGTTGACTTGGCAACACTAACCGGGGCTTGTGTTATTGCTCTTGGACCCTCAATTGCAGGTTCATGCATGACTAGTGAATTCTATAATTCTTGGAAAATAGTGTTTCGAACGTATGTCTTGTTAGATTTGAAATAAAATTCTGGGAACTTAATTTTTATAATTATGATCTTTTTTTCTGGATGATAATTAACTTTGGAGAAACGAGAGGATATCTGAACTTTTTACACACATGATCATACATATTTAGTAGATGTCATGAATGAAATTCTTCATTGGCCTTTTCAACTTTCAAACAAACAGTTTTCCTCTTTCTATGGAAAGTCTTTTCCTGATTCATAGTCAGTTCAGAAGGCCATTGCATTCATCATTTCGTTGGTTGTTACTCAAGCGAAAGCAATAGGGCATGCATGGACTATCTCACCGCTGTCAATTCATTGGAAACCTTTTTCTTGTTTAGGCGTCTTCACACCCAGTGATGATCTAGCAAAGGAGGTATTTGAAGCCTCAGAGGTCAGTGGTGAGAAATTTTGGAGGATGCCACTAGAGGAAAGCTATTGGGAGTCGATGAAATCAGGAGTTGCTGATATGGTAAATACTGGTGGTCGTCAAGGTGGTGCTATCACCGCAGCTCTGTTCTTGAAACAAGTATGTGATTTTTTCTTTTGACATTTCACTCTGTATATAAACCACTCAGACACAGATATTCCATTCTCCACTATAGAAACTCGTTGCGGAATTTCACTGTTGAACTGTGCTTTTGCAGTTTGTCGATGAGAAAGTACAATGGATGCACATTGACTTGGCCGGCCCTGTCTGGAATGATAAGAAGCATGCCGCAACCGGATTTGGCATCTCAACGTTGGTGGAATGGGTTCTGAAAAACTCTTCTTAAATGAAGCTTGGAGCATGCTATAGTGACAACTATGAGGATGGAGGAGGGACGAGGAGAAAGTCCTTTCTGAGGTTGTTGGGTTCTGTGTATATATTTCATGAATAAAACATGTTGTGATGAAAGGGAAGTGATGAAAGGGAAGGAAGGGGAGTGGGATGGTTTTTGTTTAGTTTGTTACAGTAAAGTTAGAACTTTATGCTTTTTTAATTGAAAAAACCTTAAATCTAGCTTCTTTTCCTTGTCATGCTTTTGGATGATTGTGTTCTAACTTGGGTGTTCATAGTATTTGCTAAAGTCAAGAACTTGGATAAACACAGGCCTAAACAAGTGGAAATTAGAGGACAACACTTGCTCTGTTCAGACATCAGACGGTACTCTAATTTGAAGAATCTGTACCCTCCTCTCTTTCAAAGGGTTTGTATAATCTTAGAAATTTTGACAACTTGTCATTCTAATTATACTTGCAATTTATATATACACATAGCGTTTGTATTGTATCATATTTTCGTATGTTTGTATCGTGTTTGTATTGTACCAAATTATATAGGATTTGTATCTTGTAAAAATACGAAAATTATAAAATTTCATATTGACATTAAAAAAGTTCATATTGAATCTTTTAGGGGTCGTTTGGTATTGTTTCTTGTTTTCTGTTTTGTGTTTCTTGTTTCTGAAATTTTTGTTTTTGTTTTAATTTGTTTTGTTTTCGATTTCTAAAAACAAAAAACATGTTTGGTTAAAATTGTTACGTATTCAGAACAAATTTTTAAACTGATTTAGATACAATAATTCAATTACAAAATAAAATTTAAAAATTGAACAAAAATAATAATATATTTATTATATAATATTATGTACATATTATTAAATTATATTATTTATAATATTTAATACTAATATGAAATATCTACTTTTAATCATATTAAAATTTAATATTATTTAAATTTTATTATAATTAAATATAATATTAAATAAAATAATTACTTAAAAAATAATTCAATTAAAATAATAATAAATAAATTTTTAATATTAATTTTATTAGATAATAATGGAGATTAATAAACATTTTAAATTTTATATATTAAATAATAATATGAATTAATAAATTATTACCTATATTTAATAATATTATTTACTTTAATTGAAATAATATTAAATTACTAAAAAAATATATTTAACTAAGTAATTTATAAAAAATATATATTATTAAAACATGTTATATTTAATATAAATAATTTTATTTAATGTCAAGTATTCACTTTTTAATAATATTAAATTATTTTATGTTTAGAGTGATATGTTTTAAATTTAATTAAAAATATATAATATTAAATAATAATATCATTTAATAAAATATTTATTAAATATATTATATAATAGCAATTAGCAATAATATTAATTATTAACATATCTAAATTATAATAAATTATATTATTTAAATTTATAATATATTCAATCAATTATTATACAAGTTTAAATTAAAAATATTATGATATTATAGTTTATGCTATTTCTTGTTATTTTTTACATTTTTCAATTTTTCTAATTTAAAATAAATATATTAAAATTAAACTATTTTTTAATTAAATAATATTTTATATTAAACATTAATGTTATTTTTATTTTAAAAAATTAATTAATTTTATTTTATAATTTTATTATGAAAATATATTAATATTATATTAACATATAAATACTGTTCACTTATTTATGAACAGTAACAAAAATGAAAATATGTTTCCGAAAACAATGAAAATATCAAATTTTTGTTTCCAACAATTTTGAAAATTTTCATTTTCATTTTCGTTTTTTTAAAACAGAAATCAATATTTTCTGTTTTTGTTTTCCAAAAAACTGAAAATAAAAACAAAAAACAGAAAATAAAAACAAAAACAAACTACCCCTTAATGTCAGATTTAAGTGTTTCTGGATTTCACAATACTTATTATTGGGCTATTATTACTGTTAATACTTGTTTTTGGTGCGCGTTTAGATTGGACCGAAAACCTTAAAAAAGAGCCACCGAAGTGGAAAAATACCGGAAATCAAAACTTTCACGCAATCAAAAGATCCAAAAAAAAAAAAATAAATAAATTTTTGTATTACTAACACGAAGTCGCAGTAATACTTTGAAGTATTGCTGTCTACGTTCAGACATAATTTCTTTCTATCGGCTTTTGTCTCTCTTTCTCTCAAACATTTCAACCAACAAGTCTTATTTATTTTTTTGGTACCGCTAATATCCTTACTCTAACCAATACAGCTCTACTCAACAAGCATGGAATATACCCAATCTCCATTTTAGCTCTTTTTTGACTATGGGTTTGGTTATTTGATCCGTGATCATGTAGATTTTGAAGATAACAAATAGATTGAAAAAGAGAAAGGACAGAGATTCCTTCTTGTTTTTAAAAAATGAGCGTGTCTTTAACTGTAATGACATTTAATCTGCATGAGGATCAACCGGAAGACAGCCCAAATTCGTGGGAGAAAAGGAGGGATTTGTGCATAAGTGTCATCACTAGTTACTCCCCTATCATTCTTTGTACTCAACAAGGTATGCCTCTCATTAAGCTTTATTTCCTTTTTCCCCTTGTTTATCTATGCGTTGGATCTTTCTTGTCGCTGTGGTTTTGTTTTCCTGTTTTGGATAATCTAGGTATTACCTGATTTGAGTTTTGGATGCTGGTTTTTGTTCATTGAGGAGGTGTTTAGAGTATAGCTGTTAAAAATGATTGCTTGGTGAATAGAAACTTTGTTGAAGATAAAGTGTTATCTGTTATGAAGAGGGGTTTATAGTTTGGAGAGTGCTTCAAGCTGGTTTAAGCAATTTGGGTTGTGCATTTCTTTGCTTTATAAGCTTGATCTGGGTTTATTTTGTTGGTTTTTCATTAGTTTCTTTTACTTTCTTTCTTTTTTTTTTTTTTTGGTTATTCATTCTTCTTTGGTATTTGCCTTCAGGTGTAAAATCTCAACTGGATTATCTTCAGCAAGGATTGCCCGGTAATATTGTCCAATGATCATCATTCAACCTTCCAACTCTTCACCTAATGTTGAGATTCATAGTCTATTAGTCATAGACTCATACCTAACTAACAAGGATTAGATTTTTGAGTAACTTTATTACTTGATAAATGTGTTTGATGAGGAGTATGTACTATTAGATATTTACTTTAGTACTTGATGCTGTAGTGTGAAACAATTTAGATAATTTGATCTGCATTATTTAGGCATGGAAGTGCGAGAACCAGGTATTACTGCTGGATAGACAATTTACATGTATGTTCAAACAAAACAAGATTGTTAGATTGATAATTTTTTATTTATGCATTGCCTTTTGTTGTTGTTGTTGTTGCGATTGTGAGGGGTGTAAACATGTTGCATTCGAGCAGGTTGAGTTCAGTCTTTCCACTTTCTGGTGGGAGATTAAAGGGATTCTTATCTTATATTTAGAATTTACCATTTGATTTTGTAACTCTGAAATGAAGAATTTGAGATTGTGGCTCATTTAGAGAAGTTCAAATACGACACACGAGAAAAAAAGAACACGGTTAACGTATCATGTAAAGGAATGAGGCATCATACGTATTTTGATGGGTAAAATATGGAATGCAGAGTGCCCTTAGACTGAATTGGGTTAATGCTGAAAATTTCCTTTTCTTTTCCCTCCCTTTTTCTAGGGCCAAAGGCTAGGTCAGTGTTCAGTAACTTTGTTAAATATTCTCAAAGTGTGGCATCTAACCATAGAAAAAATGGAACGAGAGAGGGAAATGATTTAAGAGTAGACACTCTGATGACCATGACAGATTGAAAGGAGCTTGGTGTTGTTTGATTGCTTGGCCAATAGTTTCATTCAGTTCAATTTCAATGTTGGGTCATTCAGGCCTCCTGTGTCCTGAGTCATAATTTCTTCTTCTTTTGCTTCGTCATGATTCATGAAGGTTCTTCTTCTTGTACTGTATGTCAGTTGTTTCCCTTTTCAACTGTGTTAATCCTCTTACCAACAAGATAACGTCATTTGAATGATGTTTTTAAAATTCTATAGTTATTTTCACATTGATTTGATGACGAGATGATTAAAATATTCGCCAATAGTTTTGTTTCAAACTCGCTTTTTATGTGATTCAAATTTGGCAGAATGGAATGTGATTTTCTTTCTTGTGCAAAAATCTTAGTTCTTTCATACTAAACATGAATGCTTTCTGTTTTTGATGTTCTTTAGGTTATGATCAGTTTGGAATATCAAGAAAAGGGCCCCAGGACACTTCAGATGATCATTGCACAATCTTCTATGACAAGGAGAAGGTATCTTAGTACTTTGTTGATTTCTATGATCAAGTATTCTGGTATACAGTGTGTTAACATTCTTTTCATATTAATTGAAGGTAGAGCTGATTGAAGGTGGAACTTTTTGGTTGTCGGAGTCACCTTCTGTCCCCGGGAGCACAGCATGGGGTTCTGTAGTTCCATGTATTGCCACCTGGGCTATATCCTTCTTTATCCAGCTTACCATTTTAATCTTCTATTAGATGAAGTTCCCATTGCTGTTACTATTTGTATTCATAGAAAACCATTTTGTTCGTCTGTTTCCTTAACATGATGCCCACACATTCCAACTTAAAGGAGTTGAACCACCAGGATTCTCATTTCAGATAGTAAATACTATCATGGATGAGTTCAGTGCTCGTGCTCGTAGACGAAGTGCTTTGCTTACATGGCAACATATTGCATCTTTACCGCCTAGCTTACCGGTTGTGTACTGTGGAGGATTTAACACACAGAAAGAATCAACAACTGGGCGTTTTCTTCTCGGGAGATCAAGGTACTTGGTTTCGTACAAAACCTGTTAGCTATGTCATAATACAAGGTACCTTCAAAGAAACAAACTAAGGGTTTCCCCCACATCAGTTATTTTCTTTCATGTCGAAGCAAAGTCAAATGTTGCTTCCATTAGGTTTACTACGATAAAATATCTGCACTTAATCTTCTTCCTGATAGGGGGTTGACTTCTTTGTTGCTGGCCTGTTTCTATTATATCTATGCAGAGAGCATGGTGTGGTGGGAGACATGAGGGATGTGTGGCCTAATGCCCGGGTGAGGAAAAATGTTTCCCTTATTCGCACTTATCATGGCTTCAAAGGTTTACTTCTTACTCCAACTGCTGCTTTGGTAGTGAGGTGTTATGATGCTTGAACTTAACAATGATTTCGTGCCTCCAGGTGACAAGCAGGGAACTCTTGAATTCCTTAAGTTGATTTTTAGAGCACTCTGCCTCTGTTGGGATCGCCAAACTCAGGATCTACACATTGACTGGATTCTTTTCAGGGGTAGATCTCTGATACCTGTTTTATGTGAAGTGGTCAATGATAACATGGATGGTTATTACCCATCCTCACACTATCCTATATTTGCTGAGTTTCTGCTTCCACGCACTGTGAGATTGATAGAACCACCTAGTCGTACACAGGAGGAAAACTAGAATGCTATTTGTCTAGAAGCTACTGTGTTTTCTCTCTTCTTTGAAGCTTGCCGTGTTGTCTTTGCTCATCGGAATATATCTGTCTCAATCATGAATCATTTGTGGCTCTACAGTATTTTCAGCCGTTTACGTTGTTTTCTAAATTCTCATGGCCAGAAGGGGAGAGCGGAAAAAGGTGTAGAAAGCATTTTGAAATCGATTCCGGCTTGTGTGTTTTCAGGTCAATTTCTTGGGTTACTTTCTATTCTCCATTTTAGTCAAGGCAATGGACCAAAAAGGAGGGGAAAGGAGGCATATGTGGAAAAAAAATGGGGAATTGTTTGTGTGAACCTTTGCTTGTTTTCTGAAATTTCATTCTTTTGGTTCTGGAAATGTCCTGTTGTTCTAGTTTGATGAACCTAACTTCAAAATCCCACTTCTTTTCACTTCCAGAAACCTTGTTTCTTGTCTGAATCCCGGCTTTATCCTATCATCTTAACTATCAGCACGTAGCTTATGCTACAATCATATGCTGATCATTCAAGCTGCTTCAATAATAGTTGATAGGATTATTCTTGATCTATGATCCTCCAGAAATTTTGCTAATAACATTTCAGATAAAGAGTTAAAGAATCTAACTGTGATTGTATCCTAGCCCAAGAATTTCAAGGGAATTTAGACATGAAAACAAAGGGATTAGATTATGTTACCTAAAACTTTCTCCAGTGATTTCAATTGACAATTTTCTTCCATAAGACTATATTCTTCTATTTCTACATCACATACCAAGCAAGTTTTCTTTTGATTTATGTGGAGGTAAAATGAAGGACAATCGAATTTTGGACTTAATTCTTATTAAAAATAACAACGGTTAGATCATCTTAAGATTGTTAACCTACCGAGCCAATTTGATTAATGAATTTAAGGGTAATAAGCCTAAGTTTAAAAAGGAAGATAAGATTCATATTTAGCATGATGATGAATTTATTAAACACATATAAATCAGTAAGACAAAAGATTTCAGGTTAGGTAAGGGAGATTTTGCCTTTGAAGAAAATGTTCTACCTTCATGACAGTTGTCAAGTAAACAATAAGGTAGATCCAACATCTTAAGCACACTTGGAATTCATACCTAATCTAGAGATTGATTAATGACCAACTTAAGTACTTATTAACTTAATACAAACAAGTACTATCATGACTTCTTTAATACTTATTGTGCTTAAATTTGTTGTAAGAGTTTTGATTACTGTGCACAAACAGATCCATGATTGATGATCCATCACCATTCATGTCTTGAGGTTGATGAACTTGAAGGAACGGTCAAGATTTAACATAATGATGATCCTGCTGTTTGCTGAGACAAAAAAGTGAAGAACTGAAGATCATTGCTAGCTTTTGCTGAGGACTTCAAACAGCAGTGGTAGAACCCTTCTTGTAAAGCAATCATTTATGACACTCAAATGAAACAAGACAAACCCCATAACACCGACATTATTCATGTCTTCGAACTCCATTGGCTTAAAGAAATACATATGTAAAGTACACATTATTGTGGGTTTTGGCCTTCCTTTGTTAGGATGTCACTTTCACCAACACCAACCACATTGTTAACAATTCTCCTTTTCTGGGAAAATTTGATAGAAAAATGAGCTCCTCAATCTTCAACATACTGTTTGTTATTAATCTTATTCATGTGTTTTAGATATAGATTGAGAATGAGACCGACACAAACTCAAAACACATGCTTCGGATTATGTCTTGTTTGATTTTTACTAAAGTTTTAAAATTTCGATTTTAATCAACTATTCATATGATTATATTTTTATAAATAAAAAATTCAAGTACTTGAACATAAAAATACTGTCTTTTCCTCCTAATTAGTAATCTGTATTAGTAACAATTCAATTATTTATGATTAAAAAAATCATTTTTCAATGTTAAATGAAAAATAATGGTGTAATAATGAAGGAGCTATTGGCCAAAAAAAAAAGAGTGAAATTTACCGTATGTTCAAGCCGAGTCGCCGTCAAAGTCACCTGATCAAATCAAGGCCGTACAGAAAAATCAGAGAAATTAAATCCAGCGGTTCCTGTCTAGGGGTCCCTCCATAAACATATAATATTTCTCTTCCCCACGCTTCCTCTTGTTCTTCCCAATTAACCATCCTCTCTCGCTTCATTTCTTCCCTCACAAGCAAGAAAATTCACCTCAACAATATCAATAACAAAGCAAAGCAGGCTCTTTTCTTTGTTTCTTGTTTAGTTCAGTTTTTAATACAGAGAAAGTGGGAATCCTGGTGATCGGATCTAGATCTGGAAAAACCCATGGCGGGTCATAGGTTTTACGTCGCATGGATCTTATCCTTGTTTGCTTTCTTCTTCCTTGGTGCTCGTTGCTTCTACCTCCCTGGTGTTGCCCCTGAAGATTTCCGAAAGGTCAGTTTCCTCACCTGCATATATGCATGCATGCAATTTTAATGTATTCATCATCATCATCATGTAATTTGGATCTTTGGGTTGACTTGGATTTTCCATTCTGTTATTGGATTTTATTCGGATCTGCGTTTTATGATCTCTAGAACCGATCTTTTGGTTTGATGAATTTTCATTTCATGATTCTAGGGAAGTTGTCTGATAAGTTTCAAGTTTGTATTTTTCTGTAGTTTAAAGCTGCCTAATTTATTATCAATACGACAAGTTCCAATTGTCAGTTTGGCTTAAAATTTGAAGGACATGTTAGAAAATTTAACATTGATTAAAGTTTACCGAGTCTTTCATGCTCAATAATCAACCTCCAGGATCTTTGATTCAATCAAAGTGATGGTTTAATGTAGTTTTATCAATGTTCTTTTTTCTCCATTTATGCAGGGGGATCCATTGTTGGTGAAAGTGAATAAGCTGACTTCAACTAAAACACAGCTTCCTTATTCCTACTATTCGTTACCTTATTGTTATCCTGAACACATAGTCGACAGTGCAGAGAATCTTGGGGAAGTCCTCCGTGGTGATCGAATTGAAAACTCTCCTTATGTGGTGAGTTTGGACTCCAAGATCATATCTTTATGTCTGTTTACTGTATTTTGGTTTTTCAGTGATTGACAGGATTATCTATTTGCAGTTTAAAATGAGAGAACCTCAAATGTGCAATGTTGTTTGTCGTAAAATTCTTGATAAGAAAACTGCCAAGGCATTCAAGGAGAAGATCAATGATGAGTATCGGGTTAACATGTGAGGTTCTCATTTAGGAAATCTTAATTATAGCATTCCATTTCTTCTTTGAATAGCAGCTCATATGCCTGATTGTTTGCGACAGGATTTTGGATAACCTTCCATTGGTTGTTCCCATAAGAAGGCCCGATCAAGAAAATGCTATAGTGTATCAGCTTGGATTTCATGTTGGTCTCAGAGGACAGTATGCTGGGGTGAGTGCCAGATTGGTTGGCACTTTGTAAAATAATTTTAATATTTTGCAATGTGTTGATGCAAGCAATGCTGGTTTTTCTGTTTGTACATGCAGAGCAAGGCAGAAAGACATTTTATCCACAATCACTTGACATTTACAGTCAAATATCACAAGGATCCGCTGGCAGATTCTGCAAGGATTGTTGGATTTGAGGTCAAACCATTCAGGTAAAATTTTTATTTCTTATGACACAGGCATATTTGTTACCTGTAATTTCTCTTAGTGATATTTTCTATATTTCATAGCAAATGATTTTGATGAATGCAGTGTTAAGCATGAATATGAGGGTGAGTGGAATGAGAAGACCCGTCTAACAACCTGTGATCCTCATGCAAAACGTGCAGTTACTGGTTCTGAATCTCCTCAAGAGGTTGATGAAAATAAGGAGATCATATTTACATATGATGTGGAGTTCCAGGTCATGCCTCGTACTTCTTCATAAAATGAGGGTGCATGTTGCTTGTTACAGTTTGGCTAGTCTGTTTGATGTTATTTCTTTCTTATCAGCCTGCTCCTTATTGTCGTCTTACAGGAAAGTGATATAAAATGGGCATCCCGCTGGGATTCCTATCTTCTGATGGCCGATGATCAGATCCATTGGTTCTCAATTGTTAATTCTTTGATGATTGTTCTTTTCCTCTCGGGGATGGTGGCCATGATCATGCTGCGAACTCTTTATCGGGATATCTCCAAGTACAACCAACTTGAAACCCAAGAAGAAGCTCAAGAGGAGACAGGGTGGAAACTGGTCCATGGGGATGTTTTCAGGCCTCCAACTAACTCTGACTTACTCTGTGTGTATGTGGGAACAGGGGTGCAGTTTTTTGGTATGATTCTTGTCACCATGATCTTTGCTCTCCTCGGCTTCCTGTCTCCCTCAAATAGAGGTGGGTTAATGACAGCCATGCTTCTACTCTGGGTTTTCATGGGCCTGTTTGCTGGATACTCCTCAGCTCGTCTCTATAAGATGTTCAAGGGAACAGAATGGAAGAAAATTACACTCAAAACGGCTTTTATGTTCCCTGCAACTGTCTTTGCCATTTTCTTAGTCTTGAATGCTCTGATATGGGGCCAGAAATCCTCTGGGGCAGTGCCGTTTGGAACCATGTTTGCTCTGGTATTATTATGGTTTGGCATCTCAGTCCCACTCGTTTTTGTGGGTAGTTATATTGGTTTTAGGAAGCCAGCAATTGAGGAGCCAGTGAAAACTAATAAGATCCCAAGGCAAATTCCAGAACAGGCTTGGTACATGAACCCATCATTCTCCATCCTAATTGGTGGCATACTTCCATTCGGGGCTGTTTTCATTGAGCTATTTTTCATCCTCACTTCAATATGGTTGCATCAGTTCTATTACATATTTGGCTTCCTCTTCATTGTCTTTGTCATTCTTATTGTCACTTGCGCCGAGATCACAGTTGTTCTCTGCTACTTCCAGCTGTGCAGTGAGGACTACCTATGGTGGTGGAGGTCGTACTTGACTTCGGGTTCTTCAGCACTTTACCTTTTCCTCTATGCTGCCTTCTACTTCTTCACAAAGCTTGAGATCACAAAGCCAGTATCTGGAGTTTTGTACTTTGGGTACATGTTGATTGCATCTTACGCATTCTTCGTGCTCACTGGTACAATTGGTTTCTATGCTTGCTTCTGGTTCACAAGGCTCATCTACTCATCAGTGAAGATTGATTGATCTGTTGTTGCAACTTGAGGAACATTGCGAGTTCGTTTCAACATGAGGATGCTCAAAATTATCCCAAATAGAATCAGAAATGCAGGACATCCTTGCTCCTGGAGTTACCATTTGGGTTCAGTTCAGTTTTGAATCTTCGATCATAGAAATTGTTAATTCTTTCTAGTCTTCTCCATTACTGTTTTGTATGAGATCCTTGGGATATTTTTAAGCAATTCATTCTCGACGCCTATTTTAGAAATGGAGCTGTTGTATTCACACACGTAATAGTGATTTGTTTATCCTGCAGTTCTGTTGAGAAAGAATTCATAATCTGTGTTCTCAAGGAAAATAAAAGAAACTATCAATTCATATCTAAGCTGTCTATATGCTGGATCCTGTATCCTGCTGGTTGGCATTGATTCAACTGCGGAAGCCTAAAACTTTGTTTGGCCGATGCATTTAAGGATATAGACAAAAGCCACAGCACTAGCGGACAAGATGGATTGCGATTTCCTTGTTTTCAACCGAGAATGATTACAATGGCGAAATTTGCAGCACATTGGACTGCCTACTACCGGCGTAAAAAAATGTTGTATCCAAGGATCCCAAAGAATGGGGATTTGAACCCGACGTGAATCGAACACGCAACCTTCTGATCTGGAGTCAGACGCGCTACCATTGCGCCACGGATCCCTCTGGTTTATAACGTACGAAACAAAAATGGAGGTTTTACTGAGTTAACTGCGTATATTAATCATTCAAGTGAATGAAGCGGTGACACAAAGTAATTAGAACATAAAGCAATAGAAACATGGGAAATTAAGGATTGCAGAACCAGAACAGAAAAAAAAAAGGGAGCAATTTCTTGTCCAGGATGTGTTTGTGAAAGTACTTGAGTGAGAGTGGATTCTGATCGGTGGATGACAGCTCCCAAGAAACTTGTTTCATACTTGGACGAGTTGCGGATTGGCATGTATACTTGGAGATGCTAGCTAGTTCTACGATTTTCGCTGCTGTTTGTCTCCAAGGAGGTGAGAGAACTTAGAAAATGGTGATGGCAGGAAAGATACCAAATCCCCAGGACGCCTTCCCATAAGTGTTTCCAATGTCACGACTCCGAAGCTAGAGACATCCACAGTTTTCATTCAATTGCATAGTACAAGCAAGCTCGTATTAGTGAACCACTAATATATCACTTTTGGTGAATGAAATATCTATAGAGATGTCCAATGGCATAATCAAGCAGCAAGCAAGCTTTTACAGTCTTAACACTAGAAATGTTTGTGTATTATACATTGTACATAGATCTTCCAAGCAAGAACAATTAGATAAAAGTAACAGCGTTTTAACTCTAGACATCATGGTAACATATCAGTCTGCGTCTTCGGCAGTAAAATCGGGCTCGGGAGGCTTTTGTAGTTTCACCAACTCCTTTGCACTCTTGGCAATCCGATTTCGATGAATACCACGAAGTGCATTTGCTGCAAACTTGGAAGCTAAGAAAGTGGCACCAAGGCTGTAAGAACCTCCAACACCGTTATTGCGAGTTCCATCTGACCCCTCTGCTTCCTCTTCTTCCTTCCTACGAAGTTCCATGCTCTTCCTCTTGGAATATCGGCGCCAGGCAGCTTGGATAAAGCAAGCTGCCCAGGTCCTCCACTGCTGTGAGTGAAATCGGAAGGTATGTTGCACCTGTCTGCTGTGAAGACGCCTGAATTGACCGGCAACAAATTTTAACTCCTCGGCTATAAGGGCAAAAGCCTCAACCTCAGTCAAAGCCTTCACTGTGCGAGTAGATGATGGAAGGTTAGCACCAGTTTTAGGATCCAATGCCCAAGTCAGAAGTTCCTCTCCACAGAAATCTCCTTCTTTCAGCAAACTGCGGTTGAAAAACCCACTCCTCCCACCATCTGTTGTTACACTCTCAAGGCGGCCACGAATAATAAAAAGCATCTCGTCGACTGGATCTCCTTCTCGAACTATGTAAGTTCTCTCAGTAAACAAGCATGGTTTAAGCCGTTCACATATGGCATCAAGCAACCTCTCATCCATACTCTCAAACAGAGGAACCTACAATAGGAAGCAACGAAGTTATTGAGTAAGATAGAGCCAAAGCAATATCGGAGGCCAATTGGAAAAGAACCACGTTGGAATGGTGGATCATCCAAAAAAATAGGAGGAAAATGAAGGCAATTTAAGATAAAGGCTAGCTATATATGCAAATACAAAACTGAATCGAGATCATAACATACAAGCACGAAAAACTTCGAGATAACATACAAGAAAATCCACAAAACAAAAAGGCTACAACACACTAGGGATCACTTCTATATATAACACAAACAGGAGAATTATATGATGGGTAAAAAGACGTATTCCGTAAGCCTTAGAATAAGAAGATAGAAAGAAAAGGGAAAGACAATTGTCATTGTAATCCATTCCATGAACAATCCAAAACTTGTATTTCTCACTACCACTAAGAAAGAAGACACCACAAACCAAATAGAAAGAGAAAAAATGAACAAGGAAAAGATATGAAAAGGAGAAAAGGAAAAGAACTTACCCTTCTAACCAAAGCCAGACAGAGGTGCCTCTTGATATCTCTCCTCAGATCCTTTGGAAGGCTCTGAACTAAGTTTTCTTCATCAACACCGCGTGTTTCCAACCACTTATATTGGTCATAACGTCTTACCCGTTCCCTGAGGTCCTGGGGAAGCATACGATGATGCATCCACTGCTCTGAGTCACGCCTTTTGATCCTCATTTCTTCTAGCCGAATGGTGAGAGACTGAAGATAGGTCTGTTTACGACAATGAAAACAACCACAATGCTCAGAACACATCGGATCAGTCAATGAGGCGCTTTAAAGGTCTCAACTATGTAATTGGTTAATAAAGGATGAGATGATCCAAATTTTACCTGCATGTTTCCAATCAGAAGTGCAAAGAGGATGAGTCCGAAAATGGCAAGTGCTATGGAGAATATAACCTCACCCGGATAGGTGCTAGTTTGAAGCCCCTGGCCAAGGGTACTGCAAAGAGATTGAGGAAAATAAAGTAGAATCTTAGTAATCAATGGAAAAATTGAGGGTTTAATGTTACATGAAAAGACATCGGGGAGTACATGGGATACAAGCATCATTTACATAATTGATTCATTTTGCCATGATATATAAGCCGAAATTTTAATGGACACTTCAAACAAATAGCTTCTGTCAAACAGCACATTTTCTATTTTGTTGGATTAATGTCATTTAGAAAACTGAATAAGCATGCAAATTCAGCACAAGAATATATTTTTTATACAAGTGTAGATACATAGATGTCTAACCACCAGAAAGACAGTACAGGTATAAGAGAAATGCTCTGAAATGGGAATCAGAACCCATGATCCATGAGTAACAACTGGGTACATGTGGCTTTGAGTTCTTAGTGTTCGACCACTAGGAGTTTAATGGAGGCTTGTGGTCAAAAACTCACAATATAGATGTCTACTAGATTCTGCATTTAACATCCAAGTCCCTGTTAATAAATCATAGATAACAGTAAACAGAAACCATAACCTAGAGTGCATCTCTTTCATATAAATTGCCCAAGAAGACACGAAAGCTTTCCAGAGAAAGAGTTCTTGCAAATTCTTCTTTCATTAAATTAGTTTTGGAAAGATTATTCAATGCAAAACTATGAATAAACTGTCACCTGCAATCATGATAATAAATAATTATCAATGTCTCACATGAATGCAATTATTTGTTATAGTATAATCCAATATACCTCCCAAATACCATATTAATAACCCAATGCAATTTTTCTTTTGTTTTCCCACCTCAAATTCTGTAGACCCCACCATAAACAATAGCAGTATTTGGAAAAGAACTTTGTTGATGAAACAATGCCGGATGATAGAGCCTGTGTGAAGATTCCAAAATCAAATGGAGGATCATCACTACTGTCATCAGCAGGACACTTTTCACGAAGAACAGTCTCTCTGGTGTTAGCCCAATCTGTATAGCCGTCCATCTGCTGATTCCCACAGTACAAGAAATTTTTATAGCATTTATCATTATCGTGACAAGCCTTCTGCCAGCATGTATCATTTCGTTCTACAGCTACCAAGTACCAGAACGCCCCTACTATCTGAATCATTCATCCAACAAAAAACACAGATCAAAACATAATCATACAAGGAAGCTTATTTGCAGAAGAAAAGAGCTAGACCAGGTTAGTAGATGAATATTATGCCCCAGATATTAAAATTAGCAAGAAAGACAGGTTCAGATAGCATCAGAACGAACAAGGCGGAGAACAAATAACAAAAGTTTTCATTAGTGAAATAAAGACACAAATTTTATAGGCACTTACATGACTACAAAGCATATATAATAGCAAATAATATGCAGCTCCAGCCCAAGCAGTTTCAGCAAAGACGCCTGCTGTCCTTTTCATTTCTGATGTTAAGGGTATAACTCTAAGGAATCTAGGGACGTATTGAAGCAAGACAACAAAAAACAAGGCCTGTTTTGTTGTCAGTACATCTGAACCATTTGAACTATGAAGAAATCTCCAAACAACAATCTGCATTTATAAACAAAAATAATGAGAAAGCTATAGATGCTTTTGACCAGCCAAGTTGCAACGAGGATGCCATGCAACACTGAGAGCTCATTGACATTATTCCTTCAGTACAGGTAACCACACCTTCCTAATTTAATAATGCATGTATATTCTACCTTCAACGTTCATAATTAACATATTAAGCACTTAAAGGACAACAATTTTCTGCCAGATTTTCACTAAAAAACCCTATGGAGGTTATATCCATTGTGTATTAGGAATCTAGAATATTTAAATTGGCCTTGCCCTACATGTTTTCAAGGCCCTTCTTCAAAAGACGATGTGAATTATCACCATCACTTAGTTCCTTCAGCAAGCCAGCATTTTTAAAATACAGACAAGATCATAGGCCATAAATCTGCTAATACTGATGGCAGAAGGAAAAAAATGTAATGAAAAAAAAATACTATCACAGAGAACATATATTCTAAGCAAAATAAACCATCAACTGCTCACGTGTTTCACACTTTAAATGATAGAACACATGCAGTAAAGTGTGTGTCAATGTGAGAACAGGAAGAAGCATATATAGAAAGAAAGTTAAACACATAAAGCACATAAGAAGTGGGCAAAACAAGAAGAAATAATGAACAATGCTATAATATTAGATGTATTTAGCTCCCACAGAAATCACAAAAAATAGTATTGTGGCACACAAAACATGGATACATGAGAAGAAAAAAAGTCAATAAAGATGGCAAGAAAGTGAGAGAGCTAGTTTCATTAGAACGAGAAAAAATATGCAGCCTTCGGCTATTGAATACACAGGAAAACAACTTTTAAGACCTGTGGTAATGGAAGCACAGCCAGAAAATCAATGATGAAATATCGCAGCAAGTATCGCTTGGCTATTTGTGCAGGATCTATCACAAGTTCACCTCGTCCAAAAACCCGAGATGATGGAGCAATGTAAGCTGTACGGAACTGGAGAGCCATGCGTATAAGATAGAAAGCATCTATGATTGTCCGCAGAGTTGTTGCTGTGACTGCTAATTTTTTATCAATGGTGAGACACTTTTCGGAATCATTAATAACTGGAAGATAAAAAAACAGAGGGTCCACTGATACAGCCAGAATACAGGATATGAAAAATAATTTATTGCATAGCAAGAGGAATTTATCCTGAGGATCAAAAATCTTGTTTTCTGATACTTTAAGATCCTCTGGAAATACTGCTCGAGAAACCCCAAATCCAAGTGTACGACCAATTGACTTAAGTCCTTCAGATCCCTTTCTGATCCCTCTCTTGAAAGATCTAGATGTTGTATTGTCCGCATGGCCAGTACGACCTAATCCCTCAATGCTAAACCCACATTTTTTCAATCCTGTATCAGAGGATGATGATAATCTAGAGTCCAAGTCATCCAACCTGGTGAAAATAGAAAGAAAAGTTTGAAGATTATATGCCTTCATCCAGCAGCAGTAAGCTAATGCCTTTAACTGTGAGTCTGTGACCACAAGAGAGAGAGAGAGAGAGAGAGAGAGAGAGAGAGAGAGAAGGGCAGAAAAGAATATTTAAAACAGTGCTTTCAGTACCTGACAAACTTCTCCCTCTGACCACTCATGTACTGAGCTTTATAACCACAATCAAACATTGTTTACAATCGAACACATAAATACATCCTACAATCCAACAATCAATCAAGTGCTAAACAGTTAGCACAGTTGCTTAGGCTATCATATCAGTTAAGATCCAGCAGTTAAACAGCTAGAATGCCAGAAGATTGCAAGGCCATTCCAAAAGGTTTTAAATATGTGAATGGAATAAGGAGGAAGCACAAAGGCCTATGTCTCATTAAACCAATCAGATTTACGATGTCAAAAAGTAATACGATCACATAAAATGTGTTTACGGTTGTTTTAAGATATTTCAACACCAGATTTGGTGAAATAAATTCACATCATTCAATCCTTTCAAATGGGGTTCAGCCCACCACTGAACTAATTTTGCGAACTAAATTCAAACTTGACTCGAAGCATCCTCCTGAAGATCCTAAACTTAAGCAGTTAGAATATTGCAGTTTTATCAACAAAGCATCACTCAAAGCATAATGTTATAGACCTGTAGAACTAATGAACTACTTGTGCTTCTTAACATCAGTACAGCACAACCTATCATCCTCATTTTGAATATCAATAAATTGAATGCCTCGGCTCTCACTCTTTAAGAGCCAAACCTAATTTTAACTAATACATACCTATCTACAGTTACCAAAAAGCAGCAAATTTCATCTCTTTATCTACAAATGAAGTAATCAATAACAATTTCCACTTTCCTAATTCTTCTAGCTTTATCAAGTTAAATTTCCAGAAATTGATAAAATTCTCCAGCTATATTACAGGATCCCCAAAAAATGGCTGCAAAACTTGATTCATTGATTCGCTCTTCTTTTCAAGTACTGTCAAAATTTCCAGTCTTCTAAAGAATCAAGCTTACTACCTGTAGTTGACCGCTTAATCGAATGAAACATTCACTAAAACGCAATGAAACGACTAATCAGAAAGCAAAGTGGACTCCTAGAATGGAAATTCTTAATTTAAACTTCAATTCATCGAAATCGAACTGAAATTTTGCATAATTTCTACATTAAACCAAAAAATTATAATACCTTCAACCTAGAACACAAATTTAAGAAAGCCAAAAAAGAGTAAAAATTTATAATATTATGAACTTCAATTAAGCAAAATAAATTTAAAAGAGAAGAGAGTAAAGAAACTTACAGAGAAATCGTTGATGTTTGCTTGAAAAATGAATTAAAAACTTACATAAAAAATAAAATACAAAAATAGATTTACAATTAGGCGCGACTGAGTAAAAAGAAGAAGAAGAAAGTGCAGAGAAGAGAGAAGAAGATGAAAATATCATTTACCGAAAAAGCTTTCGGCCAGAAAGAGAGAGTCAAACTTCCGAAATGACTAAATTCTCCCTCCGCTTCCTGATTTATCGGCTGTCGCTTTTGACGTCCCAGATCGAAACGGTGCGTTTACTTGCCTTATCGTGTTACTTTCTTATTTTGTTGATTAAGATTAATAATCAAATATATTTTTAAATATTTACATAAAAATAGATTTAAATTTTTGTAAAAATTCATAATTTTTTATTTTATTATAAATAAATTTTTAATTTTTTAAAATAATATAATTAAGTAAAATAAAAAATAAATATATAAATATTTCATCTTTTTATTTTACTGTAAAAATATATAATTAATTTAAATTTAATTATATTTTATTAAAATGTTATAAAATTATAAAATAAAAATAAAAGTTAGAAAACTTATTTTTATTTTTTACAAAAAAAAATTAAAAATATATTTGATTATTACACCTATAAATTAATTATACAATTGATAATGACAAATAGTTTTATATATATATATATATATATATATATATATATAAAAGTGACCGTATCTTGAGAATTATGCGCTAGACGTTAAAAATGAATTCAAAAACTCGTCAAAAATCAGTTTTTAAGAATATCAGTGAAACATTTAATATAAATTTTGATTAATATTTGAATTTGAATTTTGTTGAATAATTTTTTTAATATAATTATGTAAACCATTTAAATTAATCTCCTGACCGAAGACTCGACATCAGAATAATATTTTTTAAACATATTGCATCCTTTTGACGGAAACAAGGACTGAGATGAGCCGAAATCTGGCGTAGAGATCAACATGGTCAAAGGGATTAAGCCAACCAAGTTAGACAGCTGGCAAGGCCTTAAAAAAAAGATTTCTTCCCCTTCGCCCTCCAACCGCCTTCTACTCTTCTTCTTCGAGGGCTTAAGCTTAATATTTCAGGTCCACAGTTTGAAAACCATATCATCTTCTAGCAGCCATCATTGCTTATATATATATATATATATAAAGAGAAAGACACAAAGGAAGAGAGAGACACGAAAATGACTGCGTCAGAGTATTTATCTTTTAATCTATAGCCTCCAATTGCAAGTATTGTCTGAGAAAATAATCCACAACCCAAGTTGTATCTGGGGACAGCAAAATTTTTTGTTGGACTCCTACTCCAGAATGGCCACAAATGCAAGACATGATATGGAAAGAAAATTTGATGTGCCAACTTAAAGCAGTAGCTTGGCCAGCTTGTTAAATTGTTATCACTGGGATTGCACGAAATCATCCATTAGAAAACATGAGATCCCGGATACAACCTTACACAAGTCTAAAATCAGAAAGAAGGGAGGAAAAGACTGTAAACACACGCACAGTTTATACCTTTCAATCACGCTCCTTAAATCAGCAATACTGGGTTAAGTTTGAGGTCATAGTAGCCACTTTGTCAGCCTTGACGCTTAAGTGCATCTAAAATTGTGTTTCTAGCTACCTGCCCTAATATTTCAGGATCACTTCCTTCAATTGGCTTGTGAATAATAACTTTCACGGATCCTGGGTTTATGATACCCTCCATTCCGGCAGGCATGATTTTGCCTGTGCCAATTAAGGTCATGGGAATGACAGGCACATCAGTTCTTGCTGCAACACTGAATGCACCTTTCTGCACATTAAATCAAGATACAACAATGAGCTTTTCAATAAATGGTTGCATTGTAAAATCTTCCAGATTTTCTATAATCGCTTCCAATCGAACATTTGACAATTATTCGGTACTAAGTCAAACATATCGCTGATTTTGTGATTGATTTAATGACAATGGCATTTGATATCGAATCTAAAATAATGCATATGATCCCACTGGGCACAAACAACTATCTTTCTTTTTATCAATGGTTCTTCATCACGGAACAAAAGACACACAGTATAAGTTTCTATTGATTGATGGTTTACCAGGTAACTGCATTTAATCAACCCAAACAAACAATAAGAATTCCAGCATGATCTCACCTTGAAATCGCCTAACTTTCCATCTTTATTCCGTGTGCCCTCTGGAAAGAAAAATACAGAGGCACCGTTCCTGATAAGATCCATACATCTCTTAAGACACTCCTGCATTCGCAACAGTAATAGAATTTCAAATCCATACTATAGAAAAAATAACACAGACTGTCTAGCTAAAAAAGATATCATTACAACAGATTAATCCTATATTACCATCAAACATAGACATGACAAAACACAAACAATCGCAACAATGATATCAGAAAAACAGAAAAAGGAATACCAACTGGCTTCTGCTGTCCATGCGCTTTAATGGAATTGTGCCCATCATAGACATGGCCCAACCAATAATGGGATAAAGAAATACCCCCGTCTTGCTGATGAACTTGAAACTTCTTCCAAGAGTTAGAAGTGCATAGATGTCTAAAAAACTCTGGTGGTTGGCAACATATACTGCAGGAGCATCCTGTGAAGGCAGATTCTCCAATCCTTCAAACTCAATTTTAAAGAATGGAGCAATAGTAGCAATAGCCCAAAGTTTGGCAATAAAATGCTGAGCTTTTCTTCTGTAGCGATCAAACAAAAGCACAAAGGGATGTGCCACCATCATAAATCCAATCAGTGAAATGGCTGCAATAACTGTGACAGCATAAAAACATACTCCTCTAACTTTTGAACTCAGTTTGATTTCTGCATTTTGAAATTTGAAGAAAATATAAAATTGTGAGGGTGCAAGAGTTAACAAAAGAAAAAAAAAAAAAGAACCAATATAAGTCAATGCCTGAATAGCTTTCCAGAAAACCTGATAAAGAATCAGAAGCATCAGGGATCCCAGCCCCAGCAAGTTCTGATCTCGCAACTATGTATCTGGGCAATTTGTTATGGTTACGTAATTTACTATAGTAAAACAATCTATTTAAACCCCCATTTGGATTAAAATAACACCAAGATTCACCATCATGCTTCCTCGAAATATGCAAAAACTTATTTTGAGCAGCTGCCAAAATAAAGGAGAGAAGCTAATATGTAAACCACCATAAAGAGGAGTTACTTATCTATGCATATATGAAATACAAGCCCTTCTCTTGGTTTCCACCACCAAATAACCATTCACACTAAATCACAAGAACAATTTAAACCCAAAAAATGGAATCCAGTGCTTTTTTCTAAAGGAATCCTAAAATAATCACTCTGCAGATATTTTTTAGTTCAACTGCATTTTGCAGCATTAATCAAACATAAAGAACACAGCCTTAGGAAAAATTAACCTACAGTTATATGAACTTCTCAAAGTTGCTTGTTTACACAGAGAATAGCCAAAATATGCTCCTTTACGATCATGAAACTGCATTAAACAATATATTAAGAACACTGTCATAAAGCAAATCATTTCAATCAACTTGAAACACTGTCTAAACTCTAAAGATCAAACTGGCATATGTTCTTTAAGATGGAAAATTAATTAAAGCATTTCAAATTGAAAAACATCAGGGAAATCAGTAAAGGTGAGAACTTTGCTAAAAAGCCTTTTCTTTTTCCCTCTATTTAGAAACCGTGAAATTCGCTCAACTTGACCCGTACAACTAAACTTTCCCTCTATTTTCTATGGAACCAAACAGATAGACAGCAACAAATAAGGTTACCAGCAAGAACGGGAACGTAGCAGAGCTCCTGGGCTTTGGGTAACCTGGAAGAAAAAAAGCAGAATCAATACATACAAAGCCGAAATACGTATATGGGAAAGTATAGATATACGTATCTTACAGAAAGGTCGAGGAGAACTGGAAGGGAGGGAAGAGAGTTCCATGATGAGTGGGCAAGTTGCGAAAGGCGATTGATTTGCCAATTTCTAGACCTATTGCTATTCCCAATCCCCAGTTTTCTTATTTTATTCTTTAGCCTTTCCTTTTTTTATGGCTGAATTGTTTGGTGATGTTGAAGAAACTTTGTCGGGATTGGGAATTGGGAACTTTGCTTTGTCTTCTTTGATGGCTATAATGATGGAAGCAGAGAAGCAGTGAAAAAACTTCGTACATTGTCAGTTATCTTTACCAGTCTGTCTCCCATGTTTCTCTTGGGGTCAGAGTCCCACCCACCATGGCTGCAATTTGTTCAAGACCCAAACCAAACCCAGCCCTTACTAGTACTGGGCTCCCACTTCCTTGACGTTGGCTTTGCTCTGTTTTCTCCATGTTTGTAGCCTCTTCCTTCTACATGACTTTGACTCGACGGCTTTATTTAATCTTACGAGAATCACCCGTCTGAATTGAGTTTTACGTCACAGATTTTGTCTGACAATGTCTTATTTTTATAATATCATTAAACCTCATATGTTAACTGTCTGGAACAGCATACTTCATTTACGTATGCATGAAGAAGAAGATGAGCAACTCGATAAACCAACCAGCGCGGCTGGGTGTCTCCAGGGTTGGCAGCACCGTCAGTGGCTTTCGCCACGTCGAGGGTTAAGGCAACAGAACCAACACTGGACATGGTGGTTAATGACACGTGGCAGTTGACCGATTGAAGTAGTTCCAGAACTCAGAACATATGGCGGACAAGACTCCTATGGAATGTTGTGGTTGCATTTTGCAGGCTTTCTGTCTGCTACCCTGTATTATTTTCTAGCCCTGAAACTCTGTACGAATATTTCTGAACGTAATCAAATTAATCATGCAAACTGCAGGGGATTATAAAGCAAATGTATCATATATCTTTCTTTTTAAGTTTCGAGTTCTTTCCCTTCTAATCATTCATCAGAAACAGAGAAAGAAAAGTTAAGCAGAATCAGAGGAAGAGAAATGAAACACAACAACCATGAAAATCACAAACATCTTGTAAAAAACCTTTGCAACATTTCATTTCAATGTAAATATTCAATTATAATTTACATTAAATGAAGAATTTGAAATGAAGCGGGAAGATCTTCAGAGGCTCAAACTACCATTTCAGCTTCTCTAAGGCTGGTAGGGATCCCGATATCTAACCTCATGGTTGGTTTATATTGATCAGGCACAGCAGCACCAGCCTGGACACAAATTTCCACAACAGCAGGGGCTTGACCGTAGAAAGACCTGAGCTCCCGCTGCAATGGAGGTCCATTCACATCGGGTACATGCCAGACATATCTTGGAGGTATCAAGTCATCCAGCACTGCCCTTTGCCAACCATGTTGCCCGTTTCGTTGCTGGTGCTTGTGGGCCCCACAGTTCTGTGCTTTGTGCCCAGAGGAACCTACATGCACCTCCGGGCAATATCCACAAACCCTCACAGGATACATCCCCATCAGCTTCTTGGCTCCTCTCCTCATCTGTTCCCATGCTTTGAGCGTTTCCTCAGCAAGCAAGATTGTTTCCTCTTCATCACAAGGAGCAACTATCTCTGAATCGGGTATTTCGGTCAATATTGGTTTCAAGGGAACTTCTGGGACAGGATCTGGTAGTTCACTTTCATCGGCATCAACAAATTCGCTTTTCCCAATACGAATGATTGGCTTTCTTCTCCTCTTTGTTGGAAAGTCAGGAACATCAACACCAGCTTGGATGCAGAGCTCAACTACTGCTGGAATACGTGGAATTGAGAATCTCTCATCGTGACGTATGCGTTTTCCAAGGCGATCATATAGATGGTAGGCATCAAGTTGCAAGAATATGTCTTCAACAGTTGCATATGTCCATTCATGAAGGCCCTTACGGAAGGAAGCACCTTGACCCCTACATGACTTGAATGGATGCCCAACAGGACCAACATGAATTTCATTACAATAACTGCAAAGATGTGAGATTAAGATATTACTACAGCATACTAACTCAACACATTCAGGGCTGAAATTAATTTTAGAAAAACAAATAAACTCTGGTTATGATTAGAAAGAAATCAAGTCTAATTACATGACCAACTGTGGAATCAGTCAAGGATGGTCAAGCAGGTTGAACGTTCACATTACGTGCATCTAATGACAGAGGACATTAATAAAAGTTAGATACCTTGTCTTTATGGTTAAAATTTTTCCATTCCAAGTTCTCCATTAATTTAAATGATGAGAGTTTTCTTTCTCAGTGTTATTACAAGCATGTAGATGTACAGATGAGAATTTGGCTAAAATAACTACTACAGCATCAAGAATCAGCATATTACTTACAAGACTTGGTTAAAATAACTTGGCAAGTGGTAAACACATCCCATAGAAAAGGGTGCACTACAGAAATCATAAGCCATTTATCCAAAACTAACAAGAAAAAGCAGGAGGTAATAGTAATCAGCCATGGTATCTTACAAGGATACTAATCAATCTGTGAGAACAGTAAATTTCAGTTCTAACACCTCTACGAGTCTACAATAGCCAAGTGGCATTTATGGCACTCGTCAATCAACCTTACTGTAAAAAGTGGTCTCAGATGGATCGATAATAAAATGAAAAAAAAAAAGGTAGTAAGAAACATCATGATGCCAAATGCAAAGATTATTTCATAGGCCTATACTGTTACAATACAGTGAGAGGATAGTTTTTCACTAAAAGGACCATGCTTTTGTGAATACTAACTCAGTCCAAGGCTGTCTCTGTACTATACCAAGGATGCTTATAGGGAAATATGCACAGAAGAGGGAGACAATTACCCGCAAGCATGAACTTTCACCACCTTCAAGAGTTTCTTGAGATTATTAATTAATGTCACCCGTGCATTCAGCACATCATAGGCAATTGGTACCAGGCTTTTAACAATTAGGCCATTCTTTGGAGGTGGAACTGGTTTTTTTGGTTGGCCTCTGCTCTTCTTGAACCTCTCCCTAGCAGCTCGCCTCAACTCTACTATGGGTACAGGGAAGGGCTTTTTCTCTTTCTTCGAATAATAGCGAGGAAAGTCTGTATTTTGAGGGTGATCACATCTAACAACCAATGCACATGATTGACGAAACTTTCTTGTTGGTCCTATAGGCTCTGACTGAAGTTTGAGTTTACCACTGCTACGCTGCAGAAAGCACCAATGCCGAAAAACATGCATCTATTAGAATTTTCTGTAGCTAATAGTTAATTAGGAAACAAAGAGACTCAAGAATCTCATATTTCATCTGGTATAGAAGAATGATACCATTAAAATTACTAAACTGCTAACTTCTAATAAACAATTTAAGGGTCAGAACTTGACAGTTCTAAGACATCTATAACTAAATTATTCTGAATGATATATTAACTAATTTGATTAGTCTTTTAATTAGAAAAATGATGTATGATGAACCAAATCAAGCTGAAACAAAAAGGAAAACTCTGGAAGAAAAGCTCCTAAAATCTATTCCTGAGTTCAAGCAAAAAGTTAAATTTATAATCCATTGCTGTCTTAAAGAAGGATAAACATTTATCAATTGGTTTAAATTTTAATCAACCATTCTATTGTTACCTTCTTAAACCTATTCTATTGTTCATGAAGCCTCATTTCGACATTCTCTCAGTAAGTAACAACATCATCTAACAACTGCAACTTAAAGAGTAAGTCAATTAGCCAAGTATGGAGTATATGGAAGTAAAATATAAAGCCAAATGCAGCATACCTCCAAAGAAGAAAGCAAACTAAGGCCCGGGTAGAGGTTAAGTTTCAGAAAATCCGGTCTTGAGTGGTATGAAAGCATTGATGGCCCAATTCTAGGAGGCAAAGGCACTAACTTACCATGAGACAGATGATTCATGGAACCACAATCCACCCCTGAAACCAGAAATACACATTGTTAGAAAATTCTCAAGAAGCAAACCATGAAAAACAAACAAGTGGGCAAAAAAGAAGAAGCTTTAGTTAATCTCAAAGAAACAAGAAAACTTTTTCTTGATTAATGAAATAGAGGTAAACTTGCAATCAAAACCCAGAAAAAAAAAATAAGTATAAATCGATAGCCAAGGATAGTGAAGAAGCAAATGAGAAGATTGTGTTTGAGAGAAGGACAGGGAGCTTACAGCAGCGAATAGAAGGGAAAGCTGTCATTTTCAGAGTGACATCAAGAGGAACATTAACAAAGAAGAAGGATGACCAGCTTTTTTTTTTTTTTTTTTGGAGGATAACCGGCTTTGATTTGCAAAGTTTGTTATCTAACAGAGACTCAGCTGGTCCAGTGAAGAACAACAGATTAAAAGCCATAGCTCTAGCAGTTGCAGGAGATTTTATATTTTAGTCAGAGGGATCCATCAGGCCCAAATAAGGTTGTATGGCCCTCTCGGCCTGACCCAATATCTTATTTCCTTTTCTAGGAAACTGTTACAAGAATGAAAAGCATGAGATTTATTTATTTATAATATGGTACTAAGTATTTTTAGTAAGTATTACTACTCTAAAAGAAATTAAAAATCTTCAACGTTAATGTCAAGTTTAATCTTTTCTTAGGTGCTGTTGTGCATAATAAAAGAATAATAAAAGAATGACACGTGGCGCATGAAGAAAACGTATGAGAAATGATACAAGCCCTGAGTAAGATAAAAAAGGGGCAAAAATGTAATTAATGACAAGTAAATCCCTATAAATAGGGGTCAGGTATGATTCATTAACCTAAGTCTCTATTTCCCCTACAGAAACTCTGCCAAATTCTGGGTCTGACTTAAGCATCGGAGTGCAAAAGCAGGGAAAGCCCTGCGTCCCTCTGATCTTTATTTTTCTTGCAGAGATTTCAACAACACGTGGCACGAAGGACGTCAGCAATTCATCATTGTTGTTTCAGGCAACAACAATTGGCGCCGTCTGTGGGAACCGGAAGAAAAGCTTTTGACAGCGATGGTACAGACACGTTCAACAGCAATCAGAAGTGAAGAAAGTGAGGACATGACGAGCTCCCCAATGGCGGACTTAAGTGATGGAGTTCAGATCGAGAGAGGGTCGGAGATGATGACGATTCCCGTAACTAAATTCGAAGCCATGCAGAAGCAGGGGGAAGAAACCGTCGAAGCCCTGCGGACTATAGTTGATTTGTTCAAAGGAGCTTTTCTGCAAGTGAACCTGCCGCAGACTGTCCGAAATTTGGTAGGAGAAGGGCGAATTGCGCGAAATCCTGGCGCGCATGACCCTCACGGCAGGGGAGCGTGAGACCCTGCGCGAGACTCTCGCGGCATGACTGCAGGAGACCCTCATGGCAGGGGAGCGCGAGACCCTGTGCAAGACTCTCAAGGCATGGCTGCTGGAGACCCTCACGGCAGGGGTGTGAGAGACCCTCGCGGCATGGCTGCTGGAGACCCTCACGGCAGGGGTGTGAGAGACCCTCGCGGCATGGCTGCTGGAGACCCTCACGGCAGGGGTGCGCGAGACCCTCACGGCAGGGCTACAGGAGACCCTCGCGGCACTCTGGCGGCAAACCCTCGCGGCACTCTGGCGACAGACTCTCACGGCATCTTGCCGCAAGACCCTCAAGGCGTACCTGCATTGGACCCTCGCGGCATGACTGACCCTCACGGCATGCCTGCATTGGACCCTCACGACATGCGTGTATTGGACCCTCGCGGCATACCTACATTGGACCCTCGCGGCATGACTGACCCTCACGGCATGCCTGCATTGGACCCTCACCGCATGCCTGCACCTGACTCTCGCGGCATGCCTGCATTGGACCCTCGCGGCATGTCCGCACCTGACTCTCGAGCCACGACTGCATTGAACTCTCACGGCATGCTCACGGCGGACTCTCACGGCAGTGGAGCGCGAGACCCTCACGGCAGGGGTGCACGAAACTCTCACGGCATGGCCGCGCAAGACCCCCCGTTTGCTTCGTGCGCCACATGGCGCGTTCTTCGCGCGCCACGTGGCGCACTCATAACGCGGGGATGCCAGCTTACGCAAGACCTTGCTGCGCGAGACCCTCATGACAAGGGTACGCGAGATCCTCGCGGCATGGTCGCACGAGACCCTATGTGTGAAACTGACGAAGATATGAGGCGTCAGGGTATGGGAGACCCTGTGCGTGAGGCCTCGGAAGGCTTGCAGCACCAAGTTACGAAAGACCCCATGCGCGAGACTCCAATGAACTGGAGACATCAGAGTGTCAAAAAACTACGGCGTCGTGGTACAAAGAATTCAACATGGGAGATTGTTGGTGGTCGGAGACGCCAAAGTACTAGAAACCTTGAGGGTCCGGCTCGAGTAGACTCTGGATATTTGGGCGTCGAAGATCCTTGGCCCCAGAACACAAACAGCCCACCAAACAACGGAATCAAAGATGTGGGAATGACAGGGTCTCATGTTGAGAGAGACTCGAAAATAGATCCAGCACGAAACCTTGAAACTGGAATGACAAACTTACAATCTCAGACTCATCAAAATCGAACTCAAGGTAACAGGAAAGAAGCTATGGACTGCGGCCAAGATGATGCATACGATGCTAAGAAAGTGCAAAACAGACCTGTCTCCAAGGCACAAGTTGCCACTTATATGAAAAGAATTGTGGAGCGAATCTTAGAAGAGAAAAGGTTGGTTCAGACTGAAGAAAACTAGAGAAGGAGAATCCCATTCAGTACAATGATCATGGGAAAACTGCTGCCCCCAAAATTCAAAATGCCGCAGATGACGATGTATACAGGAAAAACTGATCCTTATGACCACATTCAGAACTATGAGTCATTGATGCTATTACATGGATGGGAGGATGAGATCATGAGTAGAGCATTCCCCTCAACTTTAACTGACCATGCACTAAAATGGTTTAATAGTTTACCAGAGGGGTCTATTTCGTCTTTCAATCAATTAAGAAGCGAATTCCTGAAGGCCTTTGTGATAAAAAGTCAGAAAAGGAAGGAGGCCACATATCTGCTTACCTTAAGGCAGGGGAGCAAGGAATCACTCAAAAGCTATGTGGATCGGTTCTGTAATACTACTATTGAAATACATGATCTACAAGTTGGAGTAGCTGTGACAGCTATGCTACAAGGGACAAGGTCTGAAAAGTTGCAAGAGTCGCTATCTTTAGATCAGCCGACGACGATCTCAGACTTGTTCTCTAGAGCAGATAAATATATCACTCAAGATGAAGTGATGAAAAGGATACCGACGCTGAACTACATATAAGGGAGTTCAAAGAAAAGAAACCCTTACTATCGTCGGGCTACCTAAGCCATCACCAATGCCTTGAAAGAAGATGGAAAGGTCACAAGGCAAGAGGATAGCAAAAACGCGGAATATCAACCACTTACAACTACACTGGCAGTGAGACTTTATGACATTTAATATTATTTTTTGTTAATTCAACTATGAGTTGAAATTTAATTTGTTGAACTATTATTTATGTCATATTGATATTTTATTGGCTGTTGAGATTCGCACATAATTGATAAATGACTGATCGCACCAGCTACACACACACAAGGGCTTGAAGCGAAAAATGCGTGAGGTAAGCCACGAAAACAATGTGCAAGAGCTTGAAGCGAAAAGTGCGCGATGTAAGCTAAGCACACAAATCAAGGGCTTGAAGCGAAAAATGCGCGAGGTAAGCCACGAAGAAAATGTGCGAGAGCTTGAAGCGAAAAATGCGCGAGGTAAGCTAAGCACTCAACCAAGGGCTTGAAGCGAAAAGTGCGCGAGGTAAGCCACGAAGAAAATGAGCAAGGGCTTGAAGCGAAAAATGCGCGAGGTAAGCCACGAAGAAAATGTGCGAGAGCTTGAAGCGAAAAATGCGCGAGGTAAGCTAAGCACTCAACCAAGGGCTTGAAGCGAAAAATGCGCGAGGTAAGCCACGAAGAAAATGTGCGAGAGCTTGAAGCGAAAAATGCGCGAGGTAAGCTAAGCACTCAACCAAGGGCTTGAAGCGAAAAATGCGCGAGGTAAGCCACGAAGAAAATGTGCGAGAGCTTGAAGCGAAAAATGCGCGAGGTAAGCTAAGCACTCAACCAAGGGCTTGAAGCGAAAAATGCGCGAGGTAAGCCACGAAGAAAATGTGCGAGAGCTTGAAGCGAAAAATGCGCGAGGTAAGCTAAGCACTCAACCAAGGGCTTGAAACGAAAAGTGCGCGAGGTAAGCCACGAAGAAAATGAGCAAGGGCTTGAAGCGAAAAATGCGCGAGGTAAGCCACGAAGAAAATGTGCAAGAGCTTGAAGCGAAAAGTGCGCGATGTAAGCTAAGCACACAAACCAAGGGCTTGAAGCGAAAAATGGCGAGGTAAGCCACGCACTCAAAACAAGAGCTTGAGAATTAGAAGGCCAGAGAATTTGACTTCAGAATCTAATGTAAGGACTTGACTTGAGGCTACAATGAGAACATATGTACTCTTCCGCAAGGTTATACCTAGCGAAAGAGTGGGGAGCAATTGTTGTGCATAATAAAAGAATAATAAAAGAATGACACGTGGCGCATGAAGAAAACGTATGAGAAATGATACAAGCACTGAGTAAGATAAAAAAGGGACAAAAATGTAATTAATGACAAGTAAATCCCTATAAATAGGGGTCAGGTATGATTCATTAACCTAAGTCTCTATTTCCCCTACAAAAACTCTGCCAAATTCTGGGTCTGACTTAAGCATCGGAGTGCAAACGCAGGGAAAGCCCTGCGTCCCTCTGATCTTTATTTTTCTTGCAGAGATTTCAACAACACGTGTCACGAAGGACGTCAGCAATTCATCATTGTTGTTTCAGGCAACAACAGGTGCAAAAGTTCTTATGTTTGAATTTCTACTATATTTTATTGATAGGTGATATATAAATTTTAAAAAATATACAATAAAATTTGAATTCATATATCCAATAATGTGTTGGGCGATATGTTTTGATATTAGAAATAGAATAATCCCTTATATTACTAAACTATTTGTACCAAAAAAAAAACTTAACTTTCATCTTTTATTTTTTTATTTCTTTTAAATAGAAAAAAAATCAACCAAGAATCGTGTATATAATATGTATTCATATTATGTAAAATAAAAAAAATTATATTAAAAAGATGTCGACATGTCATGATAAATTTTTAAACTTTTTTTTATATTCTATAAAATTTTTATTAAATTTTAATTTGTTTGTGTAGTCTAATTGTTTTTAGCCAATTTTAAATGCATGAAGCTAGACCTAATAATTTAGGTATTTAGTTATGTTTATTTCGTGTCAAACAAGATCAAAACATTATAATTAGGAGACATCCAACAAAAAATAATTTTTTTTTAACTTTTTGTTAAATACATACATAAATTTTATCAAAACCTTAATCCTTTATTATACTCTATAAATATAATTAAGATGAGAATATATATTTATTTAAAGAATATTAAAAAACATATATCTTTACCTTAATTTGGCTAATCAAATCTTAAAAACTTTATAGTAGAATGCATTTAATAACACCTCTTTTTTTTTATGTTCTTTCCTTTTAAGAATATTTTTACCTAATGGGATTTTGATGGGTTAACAATCTATGTTTTTGATAGAAACAAATAGTAAATAAATAAAATCAAATCTCGTGATTAATAAATGGAAATCTTTCTTTAAATAAATTTCCTTATAAATTTTTATTATTTTCCCACTACCAAATCTTTAACCATATAGTTTATCTCGGTCATCAGATAATGGGAAAGCTAAATCAAATTTAAACAGATTAATAAGTAAATTAAGATTAATCAAGTTAATTAAAATTAAAATTATAATTATAATCATCCTTCTTTTTCTCTTACAATTCAACCAAAACTTCAACTCCCTCTTCACATCAACCACTAACCATGCAAAAATGGATAAGGGACAATCAAGGAATCTCAATTCAGACTATCATTTTTTTTAAGATAATTCAAATTATCAAATTAAACGCAAATCAAGCATGAATTATTATTATAATAATAACAATAATAATCCGAATAAAAGTTTGATCCTGAAAATCCTAACATATATGTTCATCACTTTCTTTCTCTCTCAAGCAAAAGCAAAAGCAAAAGCAAAAGCCATCCCCAGGAATGGGGCTAAAGCCAAGAAGCAGCCACCTCTCTGTGTGTGTGAGTGGACGGCGTTAGTTGTAGCTGGTGCCGGAGCTGGAGCGGTTGTGGGTGTCGGAGATCCAGCAGGTGGATTACCTTTGTCCCGGTATTTTTCAGACATGACAACAACAATAAGCTTCTCTCCCTTCTGACAATGACCATTGGCTCCACTGATGAAGTAAAATGGACCTGATTTGTCCAGCTCCACCTTCGTGTTGTTGCCATCTTTGTATTCCTTGATCGGTTTCGATGTGTTGCAGCTTTCGTAGTCTTCCTTTGTCACTTGAAGCACTGAATCAACCTTGCCATCGTACTTCCAAACTACATACAAGATAGAAAATTATGGTGGAGTAAGTTAAACCTAATCAATTGCATGCTTGGTAAATGAAAACCCAGATGGATTTTACCGGAAAATTTGATCTAGAGTTGAGAAAAAAAGGATAAAAGAATCAGTGTTAGAGAAAAAACATGGTGACATGAAGAATTACTAAGAAAATCGCCAACTCTGAAACGTTTTTTCCCAGCCCACAGATTCAGAGAATCCGAGGAGTTGTTTGGTATTTTCCATGCATTTTCACTGCCTCCAACGAGAATCTCCTTCGCTTCACAAAAGCTAAACAACACAAAAACCAGGGCTAAAACATGAACCAAAGTTCTCATAGAAGCCATTGATGAAAACCTTCACTTTACACAGAGATCTATAATTCTACATTCCTTGTACAGGGCCTAGCAACTTATATAATGGTCAGGTTCTGTTTAAAACTGGCGTTTGGATTAGGGTTTGAGACACCCGAAGCTCTCCATGGATGACACCTGTTAAACCCATATTTGAACACTATCTGTTCATTGAAAATTACTCGTCTGGGTTTCGAAACGATTCAAGTTTCAAAGATGGAACGTAATCTCTGAGATACGCTTGATTCTTAGAAGTTTCTACAAACAAGGAAAGTTTGGAAATCAGTTTCGAGGAATCAAAGGAAACAAGGAGGATAGGCGGCATTGATGGCAAGTTTGAAGCAAAAGATTTTGATTTTATTTTGTTTCTATTAATACTCAGCAGCACATGCAATGTTTTCCTCTTATAATTAAGACTTTTAATTCAAAGTGAAACTTGGTTTATCAAATCTGACTCATGAAAATGCTGGCATCCATTTTGTTAGGTTTTATATATTGAATTACTCATTTATTTTTTTTGAAAAAGGTTTAGTATTCATATATAAAATTTATATTTAATACACCATGAACGTATAAATTTTATAAATTGTTATTAAATTATATCATGACATGTTAATAATTAATAAATTTAATAATATTTATTTTTTATTTTTTTGTAAAATTTATAAATTAATGAAATAAAATGTTATAATTCACTTTTTGATATAAAATCTTAAATATATAAATTAAGCTTATATATATATATATATGTTTGTTATATCCAATTGTTCAAAATATCTCTTACAATATTAAGAAAATAATTAATACATTTCCATATAAGTTTCAATCAAAAGTGAAAACCTGCCCTCTCCTTCTGTTTCCTAAATATTTCTAGTTTTCCTTTCATCATCAGAAAAAAAAAAGAGAGAGAAATTTTTTCCCTTGGGCCGATCAAAAAGAATTTGGCCCATCAGTAGAATTGAATTGGCTTAGAACAATAATCAAAGCACACAAACATGACGGCTAGCCTTCACAGAAGCTTCATATGAATTGAAAAATTGATTTAGTTTTGACATGTCAATATGAAATATGGTATGATAATTGTTATATTTTTTTTTCAATATTTGACTCTGAGAAAATACAATATAAATAAACAAATGATTTCTTCACTTTAACTTGAGAGATATTAAAATTACTTTGACATTTCAGAGTTCATGAGAGAAATGTGACACCTTCTCATTATAAAAGACTTTTTTTTTTTTTCACTATAAGAAAAAAAAAAGAGTGTATTTTTTATTTACTATATTCTGTTGAGTGAAAAAGAAATGATAGAAAGTTAGACAAAATAATTTTAGATACAATATAAAAATAAAAATAAAAAGATGAAAAAATACAAATATGATACAAATTAAAATTTAATAAAATTTTATATAAATATGATAAAAACTTTTAAATAATTTATATTTGATATATCCATATGTTGTTTTCTATTTATAACAATAAAATTTGATGATGTAAAATTCTCAATTTTCGTGCTAACATGTTTTCTATAATTTTGTAAGAAAGGAAACGATAAAAAGAAACAGAAGTTTGAATTTAATATGTAAATAAAATTTAAATCATAAAAATGATACGTGTCATCTACTTAAATGAATTATTTTTAATCATTTTTTTTTGGATTCAGTTGTTTTTAGGTTCAATAACTTTTAATCTAACTTATATTAAGATTCAATAACTTTTAATGTGACTCTTGTCACGATATCCGCAAGGGTTATGAATTCTAACCGATGCCCTCGGACAGGGAATCATAACCGGTCCATTACCTTGTTGAGAAATTGGCTGGTTCTCAAGCAATTCCAACGGCAAAATGGCAGGGTTGGCCCATGGAAACAGCTAATTTTGATAATTCCAAAGCAATTAGCTAGTAAAAAGTAGTCTTTGATTTCTCTCTTCCCTTGAACCTGCTGCAGCCACAACGGCTCTTTTCTTCTCTCGATTCCCATTTCCCACTATAAAAATGGGCATGACATGATTCCATGGGCCTCAACTGACTCTTCTCCATCTTCCTTAAGTACCAATACCACACTCTCAAACTAAACATGGCTTCAAGCAGCAGATATTTATTGTCTTCAGTTCTGCTTATGGCTCTCTTCCTGACCTTCGCAGAAGGAAGGGAACTCTTAGTTGGAGGCAAACCCAACGCTTGGAAAATCCCTTCGTCTGAATCCCACTCTCTTAACAAATGGGCTGGAGCTTCACGTTTCCAGATTGGAGACTCTTTAGGTAACAATGATAATCACCCATTCTCAGATTATTCTTCTTTCATTTTCTCACATCTTTTCTTTCTTTCTTTTTTTGCAGTTTGGAACTATGATTCCAGCACGGACTCTGTGCTCCAAGTTAGCAGAAAAGACTACGAAACATGCAACACATCAAGCCCTATAGCCGCATACAAGGATGGCAACACGAAGGTGAAGCTTGAGAAGTCGGGGGCATACTATTTTATCAGTGGAGCTGAGGGGCACTGCCAAAAGGGCCAGAAACTGATCGTTGTGGTGATGTCAGCGAGTAGCCAGTTCAAGGGAATCTCACCAGCGCCTTCTCCGATGGAATTTGACGGCCCTGCCGTGGCTCCGACGAGCACTGCCGTGAACTTGAAGACTGGCTCGGTGGTTATGTTGGGTGGATTGATCGGGCTGATTCTGTTTTGAAAAACTAGAAATGTATTATTACATTGGCTCTGTGCTTGTAGTGGAAGCTTCTGAATTATTTAATTCTTTTACAAACACCAAATGAATCAAACAATTTGATCGAGTGATGCTGATAAGTGATTAAAGAAGAAATGTTCCATGTCGAAAGAGTTTTAAATCCAAGTTTAATCAGTCTGCTTCTAAATGTTGAATTCGAATTTAAATAATTTAATAAAAAAAATATAAACAGTATAATTAAATTAAATTATTTGTGAATTATTTGAATTTAAACAAATTCACTTGAATCACAAGCCAAATTCAAGTGACCGAGTATATTGAGTCGAAATTAAGTTTCAAAAATTAAATTCAATTGAATAACTGAGTTTCAAGCTAAGAACCGAACTCAAAACATAACATTAAAACCGTTTCAACTCGATTTGATACACTGTTTAACACCAATGCTAACACCAACACGAGAAGAAAGATGCCAAACTCAGAAAATTTTAAGCGTAACATGAACAAAATGTACAGCCGCAAGGGGGCTGATGCATCTCCATAAAAGTAACAACACAATCACAGCAGACGAAACAGTTTTATAAAAGTTGAGCATTGCAAATGCAATGGTGGGGGACTCAAGCAAGCATTCACTCATTTCAGCAGTGTCTTGACTATAGATTTGACGTTAAGTTTCTTCAGGTCTGTGTATGACTGGCCACAGCCGACAAACATGACCGGTGCCCCTGATATGTAGACCATTGACAACGCAGCCCCAACCTGCATGAATTTCAGTTGTGCACCCAAAGTAAGATAAACGGCAGTGTGACTAAAATATGAAAACCTCCTCAGGTTCAAGGGCATTTTACCTTATCATCAATGGTGTCAAATTTGGTGAGCAGAATCCCATCTATCAATCTTGGAGCAGGAGAAGTAGAGAGGTCAGCCAATTTCTGCAAGAACAGAGATCAGCTTAATAACAGAGATTTAAGTTGATATCTATATGTACAACAAATAGATTTGAATACAATAGAAAAAAGAAATGCTTAAATATCAAAGCAAACCTGATTGAATTTTGATAGCTGGTCAACAGCATCATTCCCAACCAGTGCCTCTCCAACAAATAAGACAAGATCTGGATTGTTGAGGTATATAAGCTTCGAAAGAGCTCTCATTAATGGTTCATTATCCTGATAAGCATAACACGGATATTAATTTCATAACAGCGGCAACAAAAGAAGCAATATATCATGATTGCGTTTAAATATCTTTCAAAGCAAAATAGCTCAATTGTCGTCTCGCAGAGTATAGCAACACCGATAGGACTTTGGTTCCTTCTCTAGTTATTGCAGTTGACATTCAAAGCCAATTGTGTCCTGGACCAACCTGTTTTCAATGGGTTATCCAGACATCCTCTAGCTTGTTCTGTTCAATTTCATTGTAAATAATTTGATTCCAACTGGTTTCTTACAAAAGTTAAATCACTATCATGAACCATTTCACATTTTATTTTCAGGCTTCTGAAAGTAACAAAAGTATGAATAAAGTAACCATCAAGCTACCCAAGTTATAAAACCTACAAACAAATAGATTAACTGATTAGAAGATACCTGCATCCGACCAGCTGTATCAACAAGAACAACATCTGAACCATTACGAGAGGCCTCCTGAATTGCTTCCTTTGCTACAATTGCAGGATCTTTCTCGTAACCTTTCTCAAATATAGGAATCTGACAAGGGAAGCAAGTAAGAATTCAGATGCAAGAGTACCTATACCAATGATACTCAATATAAGATTTACAATTAATGTAGCACCTGGAGTCTACGTGCATGAGTTCGTAACTGTTCAACAGCTCCAGATCGAAATGTATCACAAGCAGCCATCATGACACTAACATTGTGTTGCACAAGCCAGTATGCGACCTGCAAAGAAACATTTAAGGTTAGCCAGCCTGACAAGAAGGTGTGTCCCTAAGTACAAATCTAGATATAGAGCAGTTAAATCAGCTTCACCTTTGCCAGATTTGTAGATTTCCCAACTCCATTAACACCAACAAATACAACAACATATGGCTTCCTCTGTTCCTTGGCAGCATGTACATCCCTCAGTATGTCAATAGAGCGCCTAGGAGTTAAAATACGAACAAGAGCTTCTTCCATTGCAGCCTACAGTCACATTTACCGTACACCATTAAATTTATAGAAAATCAAAAAGCAGGAAAACAAAAAAGACAAAATTGAGACTCCAAGTATTAAAGATGAAAAAATTCTGGACCTGCACTGTTGAAGAGATCCTTGTGAATGAGGCCTGCTTTTTCCCTTCAAGACTTGCAGCTACTGATTCACAAAGCTTCTCAGCTATCTCCTCAGCCTGTAAATGCCACATATAACTAAGCATCCTCATACACATTGAGAGGTACTAAAAGTATGTTGAATTAGCAGAAAACATACCACATTCTTGGTCATAAGCCTATCCTTGAGAGCCTTCAAAGCTGGTTCCAGGTCTTCCTTCTCCAAATTTGCCTTCCCCGCAATACTATGCCCAAGAAAATAGAAAATGAATAAATGAGGTAATTGGATAGTAAATTCAACAATGGTGATGACAAAAGCCAAAAGTTGTATAAAGCCCAAGTGAAACATGTCTAGGAGCATATAGTTCTTTTTTCCACTTTAAGCACAATAAGAGCCACCATAAGATGGGAGAAAAATGCTGTAAAACTATTTGAGGCTGGAATATATTACACTGTTACAAGCAAATGATGTCTAAAACTCATTCTTTAAACGGTGATTCGTAGCGGAAGAAGTCTCATAAATTAGCTACTAATGCCATCTTTCATGCTGCTAACTATAAAGCCACAAAATGGAAATATGAAGTGATCAGTTCAATAAAACAAACATTTGCAACTCTAGTTGTAAGGATATCTGAAATCTAAATAAAAAGTAATGAGAACATGCTTTAGATGAACATCTGAACATGATAAAGCAAAAGGTATGGAATAATCAGGCTTCACAAAGAAATGACCTCCAATTTCACTCATCATTAAGACAGAGCAAATATACCAAAAAATAGAAATTACAATCTAAATGAAGGAACAACATCAATAATTACCTCTGGAACATTGAGGAAAACCAACCCCTTTTCTTAGCTTCAGGCTTGCTATCCTTCTGCACATTGTCATCTTCTTCATCTTCACTGTCACTGCTGATAATCTCTTCTATGTCCATCATACTCTCACCTTGATCTGCTGCAACAACTTCTATATTCTCATTTCCATTTCCATCCACTGGATCAGTAAAGTCCAATTTTGTCTCTGGAGGAGCATCATCCCAAACTCTATTCTTCTTTGTAACTTTTTTCTTAGGGTCCGGTTTGGAACCCTTGTTAACAACAGTATCAGTTTTCTTTACACCTTTAGTTCTTTTCTGAAGCTTACTTACATCAAAAGCACTAATATTAGAACTAGTATTTTCTTTACCGTTAACAACACCTGTCATCCTAGGTTCTTCATTCTCAACATGATTAGCAACGGAGTGTCCATTCTCCAATTTACGACCTTTCACTTTATCACCATCCCCACCATCAGCAGCCAAGCCAATGTCACTCTTCTTATTTCCTTTATCAAAACCAGCTTTCTGCACCTGCCCTTGCTTTTTAATATTATTGACAGGTTTAACCATCTGCTTTGATTTCTTGATCTCCTCAGCCCTAGCTTCTGCTTCCCTCCTAAGTTGTCTAAAAGTTTCATCAAAATCATTATAGGCAGTCCTTTTCGGATCATAAATCTCTGAAAACTCACGCTTGACCATCGCAAGAAGATCATCCACGTATAAAAGATGGAGAATACGCTGATACACAGCAACAAATACCAGGCCAAGCTCATTATGGAAGGTCCACTTGAGGGAATAAGAAGCGCCTGGAGCATCATAGTTATATGATGCTGCACCAGAGCGTTCCTCCAAAAGACAGGACCGGATCAAGGTGTCAATTGGTGAGCCTTTAAGAGCATTCCCAAGCTCTTTACATGTCCAGAGGATTAACCCTCCCCTAGTAAATATCAGCAGCTGCTCTAACATCTTTAGATTTCAATAAATCTCCTGCAATACAATCAAATAAAACTCAAAATTCAAATACCCAAACAATTTAAACCGCATAATTTTAAAAGAACGAAACTTTCCAACTAGAAATTTAATTTTATCTGCAAATTTCGTATATTAGATAAGCACACCCCGGAAAAAATTTTCAATAATTGAACCAAGAAAGCATAGATTTGTTAATTACTCATTCAAAAAAGCAAAATTTTTTTTAAAAAAATGGATTTTTTATCTGGACGAAAATATATAAAAAAAAAAAGAAAAATCATGATCCGCAATTAAAAATCCAAATCCAACCTAAGATTAACAATTTTCTCAGTTACCAAACAAAACGGATAAAAAGATCGAACTAGACCCTGATTGCTAGATCATCGAATCACAATTAAAGCGAAACCTCAAAGGCAAACAAATAAATGACAAAAATTATATAGATTCGACACAAACCAAACTCTCGTAATCATCAAATAGTTGATAAAAAGGAAAAATACCTGTATTTTCCTCGGATATCTTACAAATCGAACTCGAAAAAGAAAAAAAAATGAAAAATAAGAAGATTTAAGCTTAAGGAGGAAATACAAAAAAAAAAAAAAAATCAAATTGAGAGCATGTTTAAGTTGGGCTATAAATATATAGGCCTTTTTTTAATTTTTATTTAAATAAATAAAAAATAGTTTTGGAAGTGTGATAGAAAGAGAACCCTGGGGTTGACGAGATTCGTAGGACGGTTAAGAAATTGGCGCACGCCACTGTAAAAAATTAAAAGAATAACCGTCCCGACAACGCTTTCACCTTGCAGTTAAAAGATTTTGAGCAGTTAAACAAACGAAAACATCTATTAAACCGCGTTTCGAGTTAAAGGTATGCCACGTGTCCGGATGCTTTGAAAGTAGCGGAACGCTGCGTTTTGGAGCGCATGAGAGGAAACGATCATTGGAACAAGTGCAGGATGGATTTGGAGTTTGATTAGGAGCTAAGTTGTTATGATTTAATTCGGTAAACTTCGAAATCAATTTGTTGTGCATGATAAAAGAATAATAATAGTACGCCACGTGATGTACGAAGAATGTACTACGTGGCGTACGAATAAAACATGTGAGAAATGATACAAACCCTGAGTAAGATAAAAAGGGTAAAAATATAATTAGTGACAGAGAAAATCCCTATAAATAGGGGTCAGGTACGATTCGTTAACCTAATTCTAAATTTCCCTACTGAAACTCTGCTCAATTCTCTGGCTGACTTAAGTATCGGAGTGCTAACGCAGGGAAAAACCCCTGCGTCTCTCTGATCTTTCTCTATTTTGCAGAGGCATTCTAGAACACGTGACGCGAAGATCGAGGTGAAGACGTCTGCAATTCAACATTGTTGTAACCGAGCCACAACAATTGGCGCCGTCTGTGGGAAACGGAAGAAAAGCTTTCGACAACAATGGTACAGACACGTTCAACAGCAATCAGAAGTGAAGAAAGTGAGGACATGGCGAGCTCCCCAATGGTGGACTTAGGTGATGGAGTTCAGACCGAGAGAGGGTCGAAGACGATTACGATTCTCATTGCCGAATTCGAAGCCATGCGGAAGCAAGGAGAAGAGACTGTTCAAGCCTTGCAGACAATGGTTGATCTGTTCAATGGTGTTTTCCCGCAAGTGAATCTGCCACTAGCCGTCCAAAACTTGGTAGGAGAAGGGCGAGCTGCGCAAGACCCTGACGGCATGGTCACGCAAGACCCTTTCGGCATGTTCGCGCAGGACCCTCACGACAGGATGGCGCGAGACAGTGAAGGCCGAGTATCGCGAGACCCTGAAGGGATGTTTGCGCGAGACACTCGCGGCACACCCGCGACAAACCCTCGCGGCACGTTCGTGACTGACCCTCGCGGCACTCTGGGGATAGACACTCACGACACACCAGCGACAGACCCTCGCGGCACTCTGGCAACAGACCCTCGCGGCATGCTGGCGACAGACCCTCGCGGCATGCTGGCGACAGACCCTCACTGCAAGCTCGCGACGGACCCTTGCGGCACTCTGGCGATAGACCCTCGTGGCACACTGGCGACAAACCCTCGCGGCATGCTGGTGACAGACCCTCGCGGCACTCTGACGACAGACCATCGCGGCACTCTGGCGACAGACCCTCGTGGCACACTAGCGACAGACCCTCACGGCATGCTAGCGACAGACCCTCGCGGCATGCTAGCCACAGACCCTCGCGGCACTCTGACGACAGACCCTCGCGGCAAGCTCGCGACAGACCCTCGAGGCACTCTGACGACAGACTCTCACGGCATCTTGCCGCAAGACCCTCACGGCTACATGCCGCAGGACCCTCACGGCATGCGTGTATTGGACCCTCGCGGCATGCCTGCATTGGACCCTCGTGGCATGCCCGCACCTGACTCTCGCAGATGCCTGCATTGGACCCTCGCGGCATGCCCACACCTGACTCTCGCGGCACGACTGCATTGGACCCTCACGGCATACCCGTATTGAACACTCACGGCATGCCCACCGCGGACTCTCACGGCAGTGGAGCGCGAGACCCTTACGGCAGGGATGCACAAAACTCTCACGGCATGGCTGCGCAAGACCCCCCGTTTCCTTCGTGCGCCACGTGGCGCGTTTTTCGCTCGCCACGTGGCGCACTCATAACCAGGGGATGCTAGCTTACGCGAGACCCTCACTGCAGGGGTGCGCGAGATCCTCGCGGCATGGTCGCACGAGACCCTATGTGTGAGACTGAGGAAGATAGGAGGCGTCACGGTATGGGAGACCCTATGCGTGAGGCCTCGGAAGGCTTGCAGTGCCAAGTTACGGAATACCCCATGCACGAGACTCCAATGAATTGGAAACATCAGAGTGTCAAAAAATTACGGCGTCATGGTACAATGAATTCAATACGGGAGATTGTTGGTGGCCGGAGACGCCAAAATACTAGAAACCTTGAGGGTCCGGCTCGCGTAGACTCTGGATATTTGGGCGTCGAAGATCCTTGGTCCCAGAACACAAACGGCCCGCCAAACAACGGAATCAAAGATATGGGAATGACAGGGTCTCATGTTGAGAGAAACTAGAAAATAGATCGAACACAAAACCTTGAAACTAGAATGACAAACTTTCGATCTCAGACTCGTCAAAACCGAACTCAGGGTAACAGGAAAAAAGCTATGGGCTGCGGCCAAGCTGATGCTTACGATGCTAAGAAAGGGCAAAACAGACCTGTGTCTGTCACGCCCCGAAAATACGGAAAATAGGGCAAATTTAAAACTTTTTACTCATTTATTCACAATTAAGAGTGCATTCCTGTGCAGTGTCATACATCATCATAATTATCATGCCTCAGGATCTCATCATGATATAATAAATATTGTATTATACCCATTACTCGATTACAAGTTAATTAATCCTAATACATCCCATATAATGTCATACATCAAGTGTCTGTAATTACAATAATAGTCTGGGTACATGAAAAGATAAATATACCTCAAAGTACAAAATATATAGCCTGGAGCTCGGATCCTCCACTAGCCACTACTCCGTACGTCGCAGGGAAGTCCTTATTCACTTGAAGAACTCTGAGGGGAAAGAAAAACAGGGTGAGCTTCTAAATCGCTCAGTAAGGGGGGTAGGGGACTCATTTCATAAACCAAAATGCACATCACAAAACATTTATTTGTATGTGAAACTCATTTGAAAACCATAGCATGAAAATACTCAAAACGACACTCTCATGTGTCAAGTCATGTAAAAACATGAGGAAAAATGGCTCACTCTAGAGCATTAACAAAGCATGTGAAAACAACACGTTAAACGCTTTCTCAAATAACGTGGCATAGCCACTGATTTAAAATCACTCGTGGCATAGCCACAAAGCACACGTGGCAAAGCCACTGATTTAATTTCTCGCGTGGCATAGCCACAAAACACACGTGACAAAGCCACTGATTTAATTTCTCGCGTGGCATAGCCACAGAATAGGGTTTCTCAACGTGGCGCAGCCACCAATTGGGGTATAACGTGGCACAGCCACCAATGGGGTATCTCAACGTGGCACAGCCACCAATGGGGTTTTCTCAACGTGGCACAGCCACCAATGAGGTTTTTTCAACGTGGCACAGTCACCAATGGGGTATAACGTGGCACAGCCACCAATAGGGTTTCTCAACGTGGCACAGCCACAGAATAGGTTATTCTCACGTTACCAGAACGGAGAAGAAATTCGGGCTTACATGCTACCAGAGCAATGCCCGGTGTGTACTCACAACTACACACCTAAGTCTTATCACATAAGACAGGTTTGCCTTCACGTAGAACTCGTAATGGTTTTCTCTCTTAAAACTCATTTGAAATCGTTTTGTACTCAACACAAAACGTAATAAAACCGAGTTTCAACCGGCAAAGCACACGCACACATTTCTCAAATCACAATATTGCCTTAACGTAGAGCCCAGTTATAAACTCATAAAACATTGGGCTCCAACCGGCTATAAAATCGTGTGCAATTTAATCTCAACACAAAACACTCAACATGCTTGTTTTATAAACCACAAATCATGCTAAAACAGTTTGCAATTCACATACACAAATGGTTTAGATTTCCCTTACCTCTTTGCATCTCGTATAGTGCAATCGTTTCCCCCGTATCATGGACTAGCCTCGCATTCCACTCTGGAACTCCCGAGCTGTCCAAACGATGTTAAAACATCAATACTCAATTATCTCATAACCCTCAATTCACAAAATCGAGCATAATTGCTCATAACACCTCAAATCTCTTGATTCTCGTAACTCAACCCTAAACTACATCCTCATTCCCAATATCTCGAAGTTCTACATCTCTAACACCAATTATCTATGCTAATTCACCACATTGTCTATATTTCCATTTATAGCACAAATTCTCAAAATTGCCACAATTTCCAAATATCAACATTAATCCAACTACATTACAATCTCATCAATCCCTAATCATTCCTCAACTATTTCAACACAATTACCACCACCAATAACATCAAAATCAGCTCAAATATCAAGATCGAGGTTTAGAAATTACCCAAAGCTTGTGAGACGCACAACTCACGCCTCGATCCGATTCGTCCTTCGATTTCCAAGTATGTTGTTCTCCCTTTGATGAGGAACAACTTTCCTTCTTACCACAACAGCTGATTCGGCCGAAAATGGGTGATTTGGAGGAGTGAGAAACTAGGTTTTCGGAAAAATGGAGGTTTTGGAGGAGAGAGAAAGTGAAATTGCAGAGAAAACACGGGTTCCTTATATAGACTGGAGGTAGGAGATCGATCTGCCTCTTGATGAGATCGATCTGTGTTTGAATTTTGGGGACGATCTGGGCAATTTTATGCCTAGGAGATCGATCTGTCGAGGGGTGAGATCGATCTCTTTATGGCTTTATGAGATCGATCTGCTCCTGAAGAGATCGATCTTCTCCCCAAACAGAAGCATTTGGAGATCGATCTCTTCCTCATGAGATCGATCCCTTCTCAAACAGATTCATCAGGAGATCGATCTCTTCCATTGGAGATCGATCTGCTCCTCAAATTTCCCCTTCCTCGTCATTTTTAACTCACCAGATCGATCTCTCCTTCTCCCAGATCGATCTGTCCTCATGCTTCATGCTCATTTTACACACTTACCACATAAATCTCCAATTATAATTCCCACAATTCACTTAGCTCAATAAATTATACTCAAATTATTATTACATCAATAAAATATGTCTGAAATTCTCAGATCTCACAGTGTCCAAGGCACAAGTTGTCACAGATATGAAAAGAATGGTGGAACGAATCTTAGAAGAGAAAAAGTTGGTTCCAATTAAAGAGAACCAGAGGAGGAGAATCCCATTCAGTATAACGATCATGGAAAAATAGCTCCTCCAAAATTCAAAATGCCGCAGATAACGGCGTATGTGGGAAAAATGGACCCTTATGACCACATTCAGAACTATGAGTCATTGATGCTATTACATGGATAGGAGGATGAAATCATGAGTAGAGCATTCCCCTCAACTTTAACTGACCATGCACTAAAATGGTTTAATAGTTTGCCAGAGGGGTCTATTTCGTCTTTCAATCAATTAAGAAGCGAATTCCTGAAGGCCTTTGTGATAAAAAGCCAGAAAAAGAAGGAGGCCACCTATCTGCTTACCTTAAGGCAGGGGAGCAAGGAATCACTCAAAAGCTATGTGGATCGGTTCCGTAATGTTACTCTTGAAGTACATGATCTACAAGTTGGAGTAGCTGTGACAGCTATGCTACAAGGGATAAGGTCTGAAAAGTTGCAAGAGTCGCTATCTTTAGATCAGCCGACGACGATCTCAGACTTGTTTTCTAGAGCAGATAAATATATCACTCAAGAAGAAGTGATGAAAAGGATACCGACACTGAACTAAATATAAGGGAGTTCAAAGAAAAGAAACCCTTACCATCGCCGGGCTACCTAAGCCATCACAAATACCTTGAAAGAAGATGGAAAGTTCACAAGGAAAGAGGATAGCAAAAACATGGAATGTTAATCACCTGAAGCCATACTGGCAGTGAAATTTTATTTATTTAATGTCATTGTCTAAACTATGAATTGAAATTTCACTTATTGAATGATGATTTATTAATTATTTTATTTCATATCAAGATTTTCAGCTATATTTACCAAAAGGCTTGAAGCGAAAAATGCGCGAGGTAAGCCACGAAGACAATGTGCGAGAGCTTGAAGCGAAAAGTGCGCGATTTAATCTAAGCACACAACAAAGGGCTTGAAGCGAAAAATGCGCGAGGTAAGCCACGAAGACAATGTGCGAGAGCTTGAAGCGAAAAGTGCGCGATGTAAGCTAAGCACACAACCAAAGGGCTTGAAGCGAAAAATGCGCGATGTAAGCCACGAAGACAATGTGCGACAGCTTGAAGCGAAAAGTGCGCGATGTAAGCTAAGCACACAACAAAAAGGCTTGAAGCGAAAAATGCGCGAGGTAAGCCACGAAGACAATGTGCGAGAGCTTGAAGCGAAAAGTGCGCGATGTAAGCTAAGCACACAACCAAAGGGCTTGAAGCGAAAAATGCGCGAGGTAAGCCACGAAGACAATGTGCGAGAGCTTGAAGCGAAAAGTGCGCGATGTAAGCTAAGCACACAACCAAAGGGCTTGAAGCGAAAAGTGCGCGATGTAAGCCATGAAGAAAATGTGCGAGAGCTTGAAGCGAAAACTGCGCGAGGAAAGCCATGCACCCAAACAAAGGGCTTGAAGTGAAAAATGCGCGAGGTAAGCCACGCACTCAAATAAGAGCTTGAGAATTATACGGCCAGAGAATTTGACTTCAGAATACAATGTAAGGACTTGATCTAAGGCTACAATGAGAATATATGTACTGTTCCACAAGGTTATACCTAGCGAAAGAGTGGGGAGCAGTTGTTGTGCATGATAAAAGAATAATAATAGTACGCCACGTGACGTACGAAGAATGCACCACGTGGCGCACGAATAAAACATGTGAGAAATGATACAAACCCTGAGCAAGATAAAAAGGGCAAAAATGTAATTAGTGACAGAGAAAATCCCTATAAATAAGGGTCAGGTACGATTCGTTAACCTAATTCTGAATTTCCCTACTAAAACTCTGCTCAATTCTCTGGCTGACTTAAGCATCGGAGTGCCAACGCAGGGAAAAACCCCTGCGTCCCTTTGATCTTTCTCTCTTTTGCAGAGGCATTCTAGAACACGTGACGTGAAGATCGAGGTAAAGACGTCTGCAATTCAACATTGTTGTAATCGAGTAACAACACAATTTAATTATGATTTTTTCGAGTATAAATTTGAGTGATTTGAATTATTTAATAAACAAAATTTGAGTATATTAATATTTGATTTAAATAATTGATTAACTGTATTGAATTTATGAAATTACTTTTAATATTTATAAAATATTTGTAAAAATATTTAATTCATGCTTGAATATAAATATTTGAAATTGAAATTGAAAATGAGAATTTAGTTGACTTTTTATTTGATAAACGAGTGTAATCAATTGATTTCGAATAATTTTATTTTATTTCAAATTTAACTTTAATTGTAAATTTCGATTTTAAAATTAAAATCAAATTTAAACTTTTAATTATATTGATTCGACTCGATTTGAATACTTCTAAATTTGATTATACGAATATCTTTGATTATCACCTAAATCTCATAAGACTAGTATTTTATAGAAATAAGCAGCCTGAAAATGCATGCATACTTTTACGATTATTTCTCAAGCTTGTTACTTGGTAAGAGTTTCACACCACAATATTTCCAAGCCAAAAGAGCAATGGGAATTGAGCAACAGCTACCAAAAGCAGAAGATAATGGCGTTTGCTTGAGTGCTTTTCAGACCTGCTCACCTCTGCAATTAAAATTCTCTTCATTATCTTCACAAGCAACATTCCCAGGCAGAAAGATTCCCACAATGTAACAACGTAGAAACAGTAGCTCCAAACAATCCTGGAAAGTAGAGTAATTGAAACTGCAGCAAATGTATATCCTCCATAAGCAAACATGTCGAGGAATGGCACGTCTCCTTCTGCAAGTGCGTGCAGCGTTGCTTCAAGTAGAAGGACTTGGAATAACCAGCAAAGCACTCCATTTGTGGCTTGCACACCTAGAGCTTCAGGACTAAATCTGCAAAACAAGTCAGTCTTAATCACTACCTGGTTTGCCTTCATAATTTCGCAGCTCAAGATTGTAGCATGGCAGTCCATCTGAACTGCTGGTTGTTGGATATTATTGGGCTTTCGTAAGGCCAAAAGTTAGCTTAAGGGTGAACCTGTCCCTCAAATTCTATCAAATTTATTCCATATGAGAAACCTAATAATATCTTATTAACATAAAAAGATATTGGCAACTTGGATTCCAATGTCAGTGTTGGGTGCTATTAAATTCTCAACTTTAGAAGTTGGTTTAAAGAAAAGATTTCTCTTATACTTATAAGCACGTTAAACTCTTTCTACGTGGATGTGATGTGAGAACCGCAACACTAATGTGAGCTAACATTTGGGACCGGTCTTTGTGTCAAACTTGCCAAATGATTAAATGAAATAAGAAGATTAGTAGGGAAATTGGACTTGCTTTCCATTGATGCCTAGAAAGAAGCCTGCTAGAACCACATATGTGCCAAATGCCATCAATGGAATGTACAGATCAGGTGCGTTTATATCATGAATAGGAGGCAAGTAATAGAATTCACCCCCTACAGTTTCCGTTGCTCTCATCCAGTGTCCCTGGTGGAAAAGGAAAATCTGAGTCAACTTCTAAGTTAGCATGGGATTGGGAATTGGGGACTGCCAACAAGTTCATATTCATATCGTCTGCATACCTTATGCAGGAATGGAAACAGGATTAACTTCAATTTGTTCATCACATACTGATCATTCACTTGGAAGTAATACTGGGGATTGGAGAAATATCTGCTGATCTGCAATATGCTTCACATGTTAAAATCTCACTATGAATGAAATGCAAAACTTAAGAATCATTCATGGAAAACCATCTACTTAGAACTTCATCTTACATTGCGTTGCACATAGGCTGAGCCTGATCCTAAGAGCCTCTCCTGGTAGGCACCCAATTCGGTTTTGATAAAGTCTGTTCCATTTCCATATAGAGCATCACTAAATGGGTCCATTTGCGCCTTTGCCACAGCAGGTTGAACAAAGATTCGCGCAAAACTTCCTGAATTACATAGAAGGCAGGATTTGCTGTTATAAGACTGACATTTCATCAAACATCAAAACTAGCTTAAACTACACTCAAAAGAATGTTCCATTGACAAGAATGCTGAGATCGATCGGATCTTGCATTCATGAGATTGAACTCTAGCTGTCAAATGAACTCTAAAATGTAACTTGCATTGGCTAGTCAATTACTTTTTATTAGTGGATGAGCTTGATCAAGTAACAGAAGAAAGTAACTCACGTACCTTCTCCCTGTGCATTGAAATTCTCCATTAAAACCTCCGAATTTCACCAGCTTCAACCTTTACTTAAAAGTTTCAATCCAGATTCCTTCCCCTTCATGCAGCCTGAGATTTTCTGTTTTGAAACGATGACGTGGCATGCTGATGGGTCCGCTTCCCAATGTTACAGTGAAACATGGTCCTTCCATAAACAAACCGGGCCTCCAAGGTTAATCAGTTGTTACTAACTACAAAGCTTTTGTAAGAGTAACATTGGCAATGCCACTGTTGGGTCGTAATCTGTGAGAAATTGCCATGAAATTCTGCGAAGGTTCCAAAATCCCACTTCCCAATGTCATAGCACTACAGGGGTTGAGACTTGAGACCCAGATTCATTGACCCTGGTTCCTTTGGGCCTCCATGTCTCATTTTTACAGTTCTGGGTCTCTTCATTCAAGCCCAACAGGGCATATTTACGAAAATTCTTTCATTTTCCTTTTATATTCTCTTCTCTTGGTTGTATTATCTACTGGCTTCATGAATGCGAGAGTGGACCACCGGGAAATTACAAATATCCATGAACGATTTTATTATAAGGCGACAAAATGGGGTCAAACTGCGGTGGTGCCGTAGCCGTTGGGACATCTCTTTACATGAATATGATCCATGCATCTATTACTGGATCGCTGAGCTCACTCTCAGGCCTCAGCATCCGTGTTTTCTGCATCTTTAAGTCTTAACCCAATTGTTTCACTTGCACTGATATATATAGAAGTAGAATATAATACTGTAATCAAATTTTGACCTTATATATAGTGAAAGAAATATATTTACAATATAAATCATCTTTGGGATTATATAAACGAGTTGTTCTTTTGCTTATCTAAATTGATTTGATATGTAGTGTTTTTTTCTAATTATTCCACTCCATGTTCTTACTCATCATAGCTATAGTTTTTAACATTCTTAATTAGATTTTTAAGCTTTTAATATAAGTTATTGTTTTCTTTGACATGATGAGATATGCCATGACACATTTAAACATAGAATATCATTTTTTATGAGTTAGTATCAACCAATTGAGTTGAACTTCGAATTCTGCTTGTTTAACATAATATAGAAGAATAATGAAACTTTGACCGAATATAGATGTAAGACAAAGAAATATTAAATGTCAAGTTGATCTGGGTGCCAATTACATGCATCTTAATATATGATATAATAATATTCTTCAGATTGAATAGAAGGGATCGAATTCAATTAGCAAGAAGGTTCCTGCAGGAGAGATATAGCATTGGTGGTGATGAACCAGGGTAGAAACTTGGGGATCCATGGATATGTAAAGATATTAATTTGCAAGCTTGCATTCACATGGGTTTTTTGTGTTGTACACATGGAAACAACTGGAACAAAAAATACAGTAAGACTATGGAAACAACATCTCGGGAATCATGGGCAGAATCTCGTATTGTAAGAGTTTACAATAAAAAGCAAGCACAGTATAATTAGGTCTCTGACTGACTTGAGTTCTGGAATTCGCTAGCGAGCTGTTTGAGTATTGAAGTAACCTCCATTTGTTGTCTGTGCATGTGGGGTTGAGATATATTACTTTGGCTAACGTATTGCTATACTTTCAGTCAAAAGGCTAAATCAAGACTCAGCCTGTGAAGATCTGTCTGTCAACTGTATTAGGCATATTGGCTAAACAGTTAAGAGTTATAAATCTGGCACTTTTGCTGGCTTAAAAGATTTTGGTGTAGACGGTTGAACAACTTCCATAGACAAACCAGTCACTCCAATTTTTAATGGAACAATCTAATTGAATGATCTAGTTCTAAGTCTAACAACTTGCCTTGCAGTTGCAGGCTTTTAGACTATACGAAACTTCAGGCAAGGGAAAATGGAAAAGAAAGAAAGAAAGACAACAGAAAGAGAGCTGATAACGACTCCTCTTTTGGGTTAATGAGCATCTCTTTCTTCAGGCTTACTACTTCCAATTGTTGCAGTTGTACTACATTCAAAAGTATAACAAGAAGCTGCAGGCCTTTAGAAAGGTCACAAGAGTAATCACAACCCCAATATTCATTGATCTTTATTCTACCCTCTTTCCATGTTTGTTTTCTGGACCACAATGCCTGACTGAGCTGAGCTGAGCTGAGCTGCTTATCTCTTAGATTCTGTGGTTGTATAATGATACATAGTAAATGCCAAGTCGCTCAACCTTTCCTTGATCATCAAAAGGCCATTCTCAAATATAGTATTACTTAACCTTATTCAGTGACCACTACTTCAGTCCATGCCCAAATGATGACTTTGTAACATTGTCTTCTTCATATTTACAACCCCAGCCAGCTTATTATTTTATATATACCAAATCTACACGTTAACAAGTTCAAACTATTCTTAGAGAGTAAATGCTTTAATTGCGCCAATTCTAGCTAAAGCCAAGTTCTTGGTTAATGCTATTTTACAGTTTGGGAAGAGAGAGAAAGAGAGAGAGAGATCGGTACTCTTGTGATGCATTTATGATGTCCCTTCTAAGTTCTTAACCAAGTTCTGATCCAGCTTTCAAATTGCCACTTGTAGGACCGCCTGCTCTCTCTCATCTGAATCTTGAGTCGGGATAGATAAAGAGAGAGGTCCACATAGCTGCCTAATCTGCAATAGTGTAGTAATCAAGCAACGCCAGAGGCATGATAATTCACCATATAAAACTATAATTCAGGCTTCCATATCTTCTCTGCTCAGTTTCTATTCATGTATAGCTATAGTGAGCAGTTCTCTTCATTTTCAAAAGGGTGCAAAATGGCAGCAGCAACAGGTGAAAGGAAAGCCTTTGTCATCTCAATATCTTACCTGTTCTTGTTATCTTCATGCACCAGCATTCTTGCTGCTATACCGAAACAACAAGAGCTCGACCGGATTTCATCTCTTCCAGGACAACCACCAGTGACAATTTCGCAGTTTTCAGGCTACGTTACTGTCAATGAGAAACATGGCCGAGCTCTCTTCTACTGGCTGACAGAAGCTACTACAGTTGCAGAGAAGAAACCTCTTGTTCTTTGGCTCAATGGAGGTCAGTCTCAGTACTCCCTCCATTTTCTTCACTGTTGATTACTGATATACATCAAGGATTCATGTTTTCTTAAAGTCTGACACAATTTTTGGCTCTTCTTGCTCAACAATTTACCATAGTCCAATCACAAGAAGTAAGAGTACTTTACTGATAAAGAATTCCAATTTCTAATTAAGTTCTTTCTCCAGTGATTAAGGTTGGTCTAGCACCCATTTCCAAGCTGATTTTTTAAAGCTAATTTATAACGCAAAAAACAGTGTTTTCCGTGAATGTTATGTTTTTTTGGCTGTGTCTCTGAATTACTGGAGCATTGCACATCTGCATGTCCCAGCTCGTGTACTAATCCACATTTCTGGCCAGTTCTCTTTGCTATCAGCTCCGAGAGGAAATTAGCAGACACCCCTTAAGTCTTAACCATAGCTAAAACTGCAACTTCTAGCAAGGTTCAGTATATATCAACCGGAAAGAAAGTATCGTGAAAACAACTAGTTGTCTACGTGGTCGGTGGTACCGAAGAGAAAACCAAAAACAAACCCACATGGGACCTCTTGATCATCTCTCTCTGTCTGTATCCTTTTAGGGTTTTATTCCTCTACAACTGACTTTTATTCCCTGATTTTGAATAAACGCTTTCCTTCAAAAAAGCTTTGCGGTCTGGGTAATTTCTTTGTCACTTTCTTTTCAACTTTGTTTGCATTTGGTAGTCTTTTTTTCAAGGCAAAAGAAAAAACCCCAAAGGCTATCACAAAGTAAGCCAGCTTTTTCCAGTAAAGCTGCCCAGAGTTTCCATGTTGCTGCAGCCAAAAGATGTCCCCCCTGGCCCTCCTCTCTCTCTCTCTCTCTCTCTCTCTCTCTCTCCCCTCTTGTTTCTTTGAGTTGACTTGAGATGGAGAAGGCAGCAACAAAAGGGAAAGAAAAGAAGCTTGCCCCCAACTCCCACTGTTCCTTTGTTTCTTTGAAGCACGCGCATCCTGTAGAGAATAGGTAATGGTGAAGATGATGATGACGATGTGGGGTTGCTCGAGCTGTTATGACCCAGAAATGGAGGAGGAATTCTAGTTTTTTTTTTTTATTAAATCACTCAGTCAAGAAATAGAGAATGAGCCTTGGGATAACCCTAAAATTTATTTCTTTGATATTTATATAAAAATGATCGATTTAAGTCACAGCATACAATGCATTGAATTTACTATCTAGCTTATTAATGGCAGAAGCTGACATCTCAGAAGAAAACAGAACTGTTTTAAATTCCTTCGTTATTTTATTAAGAGCAAAGAGGGTAGGTGTTCCATCTCAGATTACTCCAGAGACACCATTAAATGTTTCTCTGCAACACCAATAAATTTTTAAAAAAATGCTTTAATAAGTTAAATTACTTAAATAATAACAACTGTAGCAATGGTCATATTTCCATTGATTCTTGACATCCCCGACCTCTGCAATTCTGCTCCACTACACACAAGGTTGACCCTACTCCAAGTGGTGAGCTTAGCCAGACAGAAGTAGCTAGAAGCCTAGAAGCACTACATTTTCACACAGTGGAACTGAAACTGGGCCACCATTCTTTTCTTGCTTGAAATCATGCAGTTTTAATTATGTCAATATCGGCCTTTTGTGGTTGGGAAAATTTCTCGCTTCATATCACTGTTATCTGTGAACCATTGAAGCTCTCCTTCAAGGGTCTCAACTGTTCTTGGTTCAGAAAACTGTCTTCCATTTGCAATATCGATTACTCCCAGTACTCAAATGATTAAGGCCAGCAGATGGAGTATATGAATTCTTGAGTGAATTCCAGGCCAATTTGCATTAAAAGTTCTTAGTCTTTGCCTCTAAACAATACTTAGTGCTGTAATTTGATGATTTTATTTGTCACTGGCTCACTGTGCGCAGGGCCAGGTTGCTCATCAGTGGCATATGGAGCATCAGAGGAAATTGGACCATTTCGGATTAATAAAACCGGCTCATCCCTATATCTCAACAAATATTCATGGAATACAGGTAATAATAATAATCAAACATGTATCAGTTGTGTGTGTTGAGTTTGGTTTCTAAATGGCAAAGAAGGGAACATCAGATATTAGTGATGTTCATGAAACAAACTTCTTTTCTTCAGCACTCATTTTCCAACCAAACTTGTATTTGATTTTTCTTTTTGTTTGGCAGAAGCAAATATCCTGTTCCTTGAATCACCTGCTGGAGTGGGATTCTCTTACACGAATACAAGCTCCAATCTTCAAGACTCCGGAGACAATCGAACGGGTGTTTATAATTTGCATCCAGTTAACCAAGCATCTCTTTTTCCTAATCTCATTGATTTATCATTCTTTAAGCCTGATGACAGTAATTTTCTTGTGACACAGCTCAGGATGCTCTTGTATTTCTCATCAGATGGATGTCAAGATTTCCGCAATACAAACACAGAGAACTTTACATTGCAGGCGAAAGTTATGCTGGTAAATGAACCTGAGACAACTGATTATATACCAATTACTTGCTGCATAGCTCTTCCCTGACGAAATGGTCAATGTTTATATAGGGCATTATGTTCCTCAGTTGGCTAAGAGAATCCATGATTATAACAAAGCCTATTCGCTTCCAATCATCAATGTTAAAGGATTTCTTGTAAGTAAACTAACCCTAAAACCAAAACAATCTATATGAAATTCAATGGACTTGAAGATTTTCTGGATGAAATCATACAGGTTGGAAACGCTGTTACAGACAATTACTATGACAGCATTGGAACTGTTACATTTTGGTGGAGCCATGCCATGATATCTGATAGAACCTACAAAGCCATCATCAAATACTGCAATTTCACGGCAGAAAAGAGTTCTAAGAATTGTGATAATGCTGTCAATTATGCCATTAACCACGAGTTTGGAGACATTGATCAGTACAGCATTTATACTCCATCTTGCTTGGCAATAACAAATAATTCAGCAACGCATATAAGGCTGAAAAACACTCTTTTACATAGACGGGTTTCGGGGTATGATCCATGCACTGAAAATTATGCTGAAAAATACTATAATCGGCCAGACGTGCAAAAGGCTATGCATGCAAATACTACTGGAATCCCTTATAAATGGACTGCCTGCAGGTTTTTTCCAAGTACCTTATCATTAACTTGAATTCTTTCTTAAAAGGAGGGTTTGGTAATTGAGGAATGATTTTGTCATTGGACAGTGATGTTCTGATAAAAAACTGGAAGGATTCTGAAAATTCCGTCTTACCAATATACAAGGAGCTGATTGCAGCAGGTCTAAGAATATGGGTTTTCAGGTAAGCTTCTAACAATCACTCCAGTCCAGGATCATTAGAAATTTCTCACCATGTTCTACATTTTCAAATTTAGTTTTAGTCTTTATATATCTTACATTATATAAAATATATAATCTCCTCAGTTTTATTTTTTAGTAGAATTAACTCGTGTTTTTAGAATCTCATATTATCGGACTTACCTTTTAGTAAAGAAAAATAACTAAGAGATACAAACCACAACCAACCAGGGTGGCAGTATTTACGCAAGAAAACGTCAATGGGATACTGTAAAAGGAAATAAATGGCTGTGGCTTTTTTCTTGTAGATCACAGTAAAAGAAAGGGAAGTGACTAGTGAGACAGGCTGACAATTACCATTCTGTAGTTGAAAGCTTATTCAAGATGTGTCCAATCATCTGAATGACAATAGGCATTTGTTACTGCTCAGATTTAGGCTTTAGAGGTTGAGAGTTTGACTGTCCTTCATAGAATTGATACATGATTGTGTTACTGCATGCTTTAATCTGCACCTGACCTGATTTCTTTTCCCGAGAACTAAGAACTGAAAGAATGTACTGTGCCATAAATTACTTTTATTTAATGCAGCGGAGACACAGATTCAGTTGTACCTGTGACTGCCACCAGGTTTTCCCTCAGCCATCTCAACCTCCGTGTCAAAACTCCATGGTATCCTTGGTACTCAGGCAACCAGGTATTCACATCTTACACCATGTTTGATTCCCAAAATGGTTTTATTAGCAGTACATTCTTGTATTTACAAGTATGATTGACTAGGTTGGAGGGTGGACAGAAGTTTATGAAGGACTAACTTTTGCAACAGTCAGAGGAGCTGGCCATGAAGTTCCATTGTTTCAACCCAGGAGAGCTTTCATTCTTTTCAGGTCGTTCTTGGCAGGGAAACAATTGCCAAAGTCTTAATGAACTTCTTTACCTGAGAAGACAGGAAATTAAAGACCAATTATTTCAGCTTTTAAGTTTGTTGAGCAAATGTAAATCTATCAGTTAGAGCCAAATCTCCATTTAATTAATTTATGGGTGATTAATTCTATTCCATTTCATAGTCGGACCGAAATGATGGAAACTGAAGTAGATTTGTTAGTTTATTAAACTGTCAATAATCTTGAGCGCAAGCAGATGAAACCTTGAAACGGGAAAGCAGCATTAATCCGTTTTGCATTTCGAGTTTTTCACCTTGAACAATGGGAAAATGGCCTCAGAATTCTGTTTGCTTGCCTGGAAAATAGGATTGTAAGAAGATATTTCACGTTTCATTGTCTTTTCAAGCAACAAGGCGATGGAAACACTGCATTCCCCTACCCTTTAAACAATCGAAATACCTAAACCACCAAAACAACCCTGGAATTATGCCATGTTAGCCAAAGGCTCGCCGTCATGCGATAAAGTTTCGAGAATCTCGTACTGAATGCCAACTATAACCATTAATCATGAGGAACAGAACTAAATCTACTTACTTTCTGTCTGTCTGTAAGTGCTCCCAGAGCAGCCTGGTTGAGCGTGCATGTACTTGTGCTCAAAAGTCCCACTTTCTTGTACTTGCTTCTTTGGTAACACTTCACTAAGAAGTTCCAAGTCCTCAAGCCAGAAAAAGATGACTAATAAGTGAGAATTTTCAACCCCACATCTCAGGGCTCCGCATTTACTGTTGTCTGTTTCGTGAGACATTTAAAAGCTTACAAATTCCCCGATCTCTAGTTTCAGGGAATCCATGGAAGGGGGAGTGTTCGCAAATGAACAGGAGAAAAAAAAAAGAATTTCCGGGGTGTGCCAACCTTTGAACTTGTACTGAATTTGGCCCAAAAGAAGAATAGGAATTGGTATATTTCAAGGCACTTGGGCACAAAACGTTTAGGTTCCATTAGAAAAAGAAATCACAATGCAAATTCATAGTACAAAGCATAAACGAGCATTTCTGCATTGCTTCGTATATAAAATTGAAGCTCATCCAGGTGCCAGTCGAGAGATCGTCATTGCTTTGATCCCTCTCTGAGCTCATCCAGTTTACAAGTGGGAGATCATCATTGCTTTAGACCTTCTGGCATTCCCAAGCTTTGTGCCAGATCACTCATCCTTTCCTTCATGGCCTGAGAAAATGGCAGAAAGAAATCATCAGTAAATGCAACTATGAAAAGGTTATGCTTCTTAACAAGTTAAGAGATTATCACCTGGACACTTTTTTGGTGTGCATCCTTGTATGCTTCATTAACTAAAAAGGATAGCTTCTGCACATATTGAGTATTGAGTTTTATAAAGAAAATTAGCAGCTTGATACGGGAATCAAGCAAAACCAGGCACGAATTCTTTTAAGTTCTTCTCAATGCCTTATAATCACAGACCAACATGGGTCATTATTGGGGCCCAACCAAACCAAGTCAAAGTTTCAAAACTGTTTCTTTCCTGAACCATTCATTTAAAAGGATTTTGAAAATAAAAAGCACCTATGACATGACTATAATAGAGAAGTAATGTCAAATAATCTGGTGGAAGAATAGTTTAGTAATCTCATACTCACTTCTGCACCCAATTCCATTGCTGCCTCAGTAATCTCTATCCGTATAGGTTGCTGGTTTCCAGATAATGTTGCCTGAAAAGGGCATATTCTCAGTCATAACATCTGTAAAATACAATAGATAGATAAATCTCACAGTCTGCTTGAGATTTAACACAGCAACAGTTCATGGGAAAACATGATCGAAGGCATCTTATATTGTTGTATTGATCCCCGATACTCAAGATCATAAACAGAATTATAGCCATAATAGTTATTGATAAAAGAAATTCTAAATCTAAGAATTTTGTTAAAAAACATCAATCTTTCTGGAATGACGGCATTCAATAAATTACTGAATAATACAATTGAAGCAAAATAATGGAAAGTTTTTCAGTGGAAAAGTAAGTGGTAAAGGAAATTGGAATCTAAAAACTAGAAGTATAAATTGACATAACTAGCTTGAACTATGTTAATTAGCTAACCATGTGAAGCAGTAGATAAAATTCCTAGAACTAGAGAGAGATAGAAAGAGAACCATAATAACCTACCTTTATCAGCTCATCTTCACAGTAGCCATCAAACTCTGCTCTGCAACACAGAATGAAAACCGAATGCAATTCACATACAGAAAGAAATTAAAAGTTCATATAATAATAGGTGTAATATGAGATCCATACGCGGCAAGTTCTTTTTGCACCCGCACAGCCTCAACCTGGACAACCATTTGAGCTTTCTTCACTGTCTCATAGAGATTTTGCATGTTCCCAAGAATTCCTGCCTAAAATCAAATTAGTAGGACAGCAGCATTAGTTTCAAAGGGGGAGACAATCAAACATGGTGCAGTGTTCTAACCATAATGGGCAACTGAGAAAGATGATGCTCGTGTAGCAGTCAAGTGAAGTATAATGCCTGGTTACGTAACTCAAGCAATCAATCAATTTTGGCACTATGAAATGGATCAGTGAAAAGAGGACTGGAGCTATGCATGCATAGTGGCTGCCCATAAACTCTCCCTCCATGCATCTTTATATGTCCAATAAAGCGAAAAAGAACACAAGATGAAGCTAGCTAGCATATAATTGACTTAGATTACCATCAAAATGGTGATTTACACAGGGCCTTGTCTTCTAGCCCAACCACAGTCAGTATTTTAGTAAGAACATCCTTCACACCGATTATATCATATGACTTCATCCAGGATACTTGCTCCCTTAGTTTTACAAGCCTCACAAGATTTATTTCACCCAAGGAATTTCAGTTACTCTGAGATTGATAATAATTGAACTTTGAATATGCACAAGCTCTTTCATTTCTCATTATCTTGACATGGATAAAGAACAGAGCATATGATAATGCGTGCATCCAACGAATATGCATGGAGAGCAAATATAGCTTATCTTGACATGAGGCATATAATATGATGAAACAAAGACCATGCATAGTGCTCCATACTACCTTACTACCAAGATCTAATGCCAACAATAAATGTTTCGCATAAATTACTAGCGGTAACAAGTAAAGCACATAATAGTCAAAAGGACATTGAAACTGAGATATAACAACACCTGAGGCATAATTTGAAGCTTCATTTATTAATTTTCAATTATAGACAAGGCTGGTACAGACACAACTAGTATTAGCTACTAGCCAGAACAATGGAGCATTAATTATAATAGAAAGGCCACATCAGTACTATAGCATCGATCAGGCAGCCATTTCTGACGAATGGTCGAAATAAACATGGCCTATACACCAGAATCAAAGGTTAACATAACTGACCTTGGAAGGTGCATCATCACCCTTCTCACCATTTTCCTTTTTTCCTCCAAACAGACCATATACACGTAGAGATTTATAATCATGCCCAGATTTTTGAAGAGCTGGCAATGATAAAAACTGCTTACCAGCTAAGTTTGCATTCAAATTAAGTTTACCTAAACCATCAAGAGAAAACTGAATTACAACCCACTTATAAACATAAAAAACTTAGGTAAAAAAGTGCAGATAAACATCCAAATGTAAAATAGACAGTGGATTTGCATATAAAATTCTTGGCCCCTAAATTTCTATTTCTAGGTTTGGTTACTGAGAAAATTTCTATTTCTACTAAGTAAAAAATGAAAAGGGGAATTGAAAGTTCAGACCTTTCTTATTCAAAAAACTATTAAATGGGACCAATACATCTATTTCAGCCATGCTGACATTCACTTTTTCTAGCAGAACTAACCCTCAAAACAAAATAAAAACTTTATAGTCTATTTTGATCCTCTATATTCTCAGCAACCAAACAGAGAGAGAGAGAGAGAGATACGAAGGGAGAGTGAAGGGATGGGCTTATTCCAATCAGTGGCTCCATGCAGCTTTGATATTTGAGCGGTCACAGCACTTGTCGAAGCCATTGCTTTTGCAGGTCTCCTCACCCAGAAATTTTTCAGATACTTTTATAAACAGTTGGATATCACGAGATAAAGGGCTTTTTTTTTTTTTAAATTTAAAATGTAGGGATGGAAGTGTAGTATTGAAAAAGTAAGGCCCAATCTTGATGCCTGGGCTCTGGCATGATTTCTACTTGCAAGTTGATATTATTACAAGGTTTCCGCACAGTTTCAACTTTCAACCCTACTTGAAAAGGCCCAAACCAATTTGATAAATCATTTTTAGATTGAAACTAGTTAACACCCTTGTCTGATTTATAGCTTTTCAAGCATGGAATCATCAAAATCATCAAAAGTGGCTTTGTATTGATAGTTGGTTTAAGAACAAAGGTCGCTAATCACCAAGTAATTCTGATTTCCAGTCTTGTTTCTGTCATCTCATTTTATTTGATTTCAGATATTAAACAACTTAACCATATAGTCCATAGTTGAAGTACTTGCAGACTTGTAATTTACTCAGTACAATGTTTTGGTTCCCTGTCAGTTTCAGCTTTCCATAGGGACAGCAAATCAGTGATCGCCAGAATGATGCATGGAGCATTCAAGATAAGTGGGCAGCTTCCTTGACTTGTTCCAAACTCTGGAACAAGTTCAAACCAAAGACTCATGGGCTTGTTGAAATCCTGCTTGAGCCTAAAGGAAATTACTATTGTATTCACTTTTATTGTCAACATGTACACTAGGCAATTTCAGCATTTCTCATTCTCAGTTCTCACTATCATTTCTTCCACATTTATTTGCACTCAAAGTGAAAAGAAAAAACACAATTCTGATTTGTAAACAGTAATAATAGGCACTAGAAGTCATCAATGGTGGGAGTGGTCACTTTGTTTTTGTTTCTGTCATTTAATGGCCCACTGGTTTAACTCATATGCAAAGATCCTAGCACTTGATTTTAGGCCAAAAAAAAAATTAGAAAGTGCATGCTTGCTAGCTCAGTGCTTTGAACAGTTTAACAGAAGAAAGCACAAATCTGCTTAAACAGTTGAGACAATTAGAGGAACAGAAAGTACATTTTTCAACCTTTTTTCGGTTATCCACATGTTAACTTTTGACATATTTCCAAAACTCACATCACATGTTCTTGGTCTTGAGCACAAGTGATGGTTTTCACATGGACATATGGTTTTTGGAACTGAAGAATAAAGGCCTATTTTTAAACTGTTTAAAGCAGCAGAACTCTCTTTAAAGAAAACGGGTAGCTTAACAGTGATATGATGATGGATGACAGATGATGGAGAATCCAAGCCATAAACTGAAGGTATATTTATTTCCTAGGTGCCTCATGGTTGTTAAAACAAATCTTCAAGGGAAATCCATTGCCAGAAGGGAAAATTATCTGGAAATTTTCTATTTCACTCTCACATGTCCATATCAGATAACATCCCACGTCTGTGCAAGGAATTAATTATTAATGGAAATGAAACGGGGAACACAAAGAGATAGGCAAGAAAGCTTAGTTCTCCGCCTGCCCTCTGAAAACTGATAATAATACAGCCAAACCATCCCTCTGTTTAAAACATTCATATGCATCATACATGTGCTTGTACACATCTATTAGATCAGTTTCAAAATTTTTAATGAATAAACAGTAAGAACCAGGCCACCGACAGTGCTGTTACAGAAGGGAAACAAACTTCAAGAGAGCCCCAGCAGCTTTTTTCCTTTCTTTTTCACCATCCTTCAGCCTTCTTCAGCTATCAATTCAAAGTGTCTGAACAGAAGACTTGCTGGCTTCACCATGGTGGGTGTGGTAGTCCTCAGGTACTGTACCACCATACCTGATTTGGACAGTATTTTACCAAGATACCCTCTCCCACTCCTATCAAAATACAGAATCTAAACGATATGATTTTATGTTTATAAGATTTGTAGTCATCCACGGCATGAAAGTTCTGCTTACAGTGATGGCTAGGAAGGTAGGATTAGGATGGTGTCCGGATTCCAGGGTTAGGTGGGTAGATCTGTAGATGTGGCTGGGGATATTACTAGTTATATTCAAAAGGTTAGGTAAATGAGATTACTAATTTAACCCCAATACTCAGGTCAGGCAGCCTGCAAATCTGGTTTGATCCTATCCATTCAAGACAGATTGACTGGCAAAGGAGTCCTGTTTGAAGCCACAGTTTCTTTTTAACAGATAGGGTTTGGAAAGATGCGGACAGGTCAAAAAAAAAAAAAGGCCAAGCAAGCATCCTTGAGAAGAAAGGAAAGTGAAGGGCAGGAGAGGAAATTTAGAGGCAATGGGCCTGGAGTATAATAATGTGAAATGAAAAGCATCTCTTTCTCATTGAAATTTATCATCAGTTTACACGCGACAAGCCAAAGCCTAAAGTTAAGGTAGCTCCAAGAGCTGCAACACCAGGCACCAGCAACTACAACAACAACACATCAGAAAACAGCATCAGCCTATTTTATCCTGCTGCTTTTTTCAGCCCACCCTTCTCGTATCAAAGCCTAAAAATCTTTGTTCCCCTCTCTAAGAAGAAAATAAAAAAGCTTCCTTTTACGTTTCTCTCTCAACACAGGAGGAAAACACACCAAATACAAAGAAAAGAAGAAGCATGGAAACTCCACGCACCCTCTTCAAAAACAAAGAAGAGTCCACCCAACACCACCCAACTCTCTCTTTCTTCAATGGCCCAGCTGGACCAAAATTTATGTAGAAGAAAAACAAAAAAGGAAGGAAAGATAGAGAGAGAACGGGGAAGAAAGAGAAGATAGACGTCTTCAAACGTCCTCCAACCAAACCCACCTCACAAAAAACTCTCTCTCTTTCTCAAAACCAATTAAAAACATGTTTACCGTAAATACCCTGCTGCAACCCCCCAAAAAATCCCATCTTCATCACTGTCTCAACTCTCAAAAGAAACATTTTTCTCACCGAGTTATGTGGGCTTCTTTGGGTATTCTTTGTCTCGGTCAGAGTTTTCACAGAGTAAACAGGAAAGCGAGAACCTTCCTGTCTCTCTATCTCTCTCTTTTCTTGTTTATCTTCTTATCTCTCTCTACACTTATTCTTTCCTTTTATTATTTCTTGACCATATCTCTTTCTTTCTTCCTTCCCATCAAATACCCTTCTTTCTCCCTTTCGTCTCTTTTCTCCATATTTCCTTATTTTGGCCTACGGTGTTCTTCTCTTAATCTCATCCCGGTGATCTGAAACATGAAGAAGATGAAAGGGGTTGCTGCTTCTATGGAGTATTCTCCATATGCCATGTATGAGGATCCAAGGACCAGGTTCAAGCACCAGAGCCTTATGCAAGACTTTCAAGACTTGCACAAGGTAATAACTTTTTTGCGGATTGTTTAGATTTTGGATTTTCTTTTGTCAGATTTTATTAGATCCGGTGTTTGTAGTCCTATGGATTTTCTTGTTATATGTTCGTGTCTCAACTTGATGGAGATCTTGCCTCATCCGAGCTACGAATTGATCCTTCTTTTGTATTGTGTTTTCCATGTGGTATTGTCAGACTTTTGCTTATCTGTTGTATTTATGCCTTATATTTCTGTTCTTGATGAGCTAAAAGATGAAGAAAAATGAGAACTTTTGGTTTTTGTTCTATGTCAATATCTCCCCACTCTCCTAACGAACATAATGAAGTTTCCCTTTTTTTCTTGAATTTTCTAAATTTTCTTTGCTGTTTGCTGAAAACAATTATCGACCTTTGTTATATACTCAGCTGCCAAACCTTTAAAAAATTTCAAATTGCTCCTTTCGTTGTCTTTTGATCCACAGAGCTTTCATAGGTTCCATTGATCAAGTGTTGATGATATAATTGTTGATTATTTTGCACCTAAATCCTTAAGATCTTCTATAGGGAATTTCTATGCTAGTAATTGAAGAACTTATCATGGCTTCTCAAAACTAGAAAACAAGTTGAAGGCTCCTTCGGTTTATAAAATTTAACATCTTTTTTATTATAATTAGTTTGTTTATACATTTGCCTTAAGACATGAGTATGGTCTTACTTATTTTCATATGCTTTGTGTTTTTCAGGAAACAGAGGCCATGAGAAAGAAATTGCAGATGATGAAAGAGCAAAAGTTGACACTGTTGGATGAAGTTCGGTATGATCTTGTTCCTCGATAAATTTGTGGGATATGCTTAACATTAGCATTGCAATTAGGGTTATTATTTTGAGTTTTGATTATATTTTTTCTTCTTAGGTTTTTGAAAAGGAGGCACAAGTACTTGATGCAAAACCAATCTTCAAAGACCCTTGCCGGAAGAAGCTTTGTGCAACCACCGAATATTGTGATCAGAAGTAAATCAAATATGAAGGGAAAGAAATCCGCTGGAAAGGAACATACTTTGCGACGCCTAGCCACTGGTTTTGATTTGAACCAGAAGGGAAAGACTTATAGTGAAAAGGAAACCACTTTCACTCATCCATCTCTGATGTTTGACTTAAACCAAAAGCAGCACAAAATTTTCAGTGGAAAGGAGGAAGTTGTTTTGCGTAGTTCTTTACCGGTTCATGACTTAAACCAGAGGGAAAGGCTTTACAGCGGAAAGGAGGCTACTGCTCGAACCATAACACCGATTTTTGATTTAAACCAGATTTCGGTAATCTATTTGTAGTTATAATGAGTTATTGTCGGTAAAATTTGCATGCTGTAAGATCTATCATATGAGCTAATGTCTCCTAATTTTTCTTCCAATGCAGAGAGAGGAGGAAGAACTACAGGCTATTGATAATTCAGTAAAAATAGAGGAATTCAGGAAAAGTTCAATCAGAATTGGAAGTGATGAGCAGCATGATGATATTAAAGTATCAGCCTGCCGGGACACTGGAAATGGCCCAAACAGAGTTGGAAAAAGAAAGATATCATGGCAAGACCAGGTGGCATTGAGGGTTTAAGTCTTTCACTCTACTTGTAATAGAAGTGCTTAGTTTAAAGGGGTGGGATTTATGGCTTTAGCTTGCCTCCTCCTCCTTAATTGCTCTATGTTCTTTCTTCTTCTTGTCTTCTCTTTTGTAACAAAAAAAATATATAGTTACATCTATGAAATTTATAAAGAAAAATATCAAAATTGATGCTTGGGAGTCAGATATATTCTCACCAAAGATGTTGTTTACTTGCACCATGATTCATGAATGCTGCTCTTGTTTGCTCCTTGGAGTAATCGAGAAGCAATTAGGTACCCTTCAATTATTTGTGGTGTGAATGATTGTTGAGTGATTCCAAAATTTGTTCCTTAGCCTCCCAGTTTTACCTTGCTAAGCAATGGAAGGTGCCGGCGTAGGCTGGAAGTTGTCACTTTCGATTAGAATGCAAAGGCAAATCCACCATATCCCGAGTTGTGGGTCCCATCACCAAGGTCCTGAAGCAAATGCAAGCACAACTTGATGCCAAAGTGCACACAACTTGATGCCAAAGTGCACGTTAAGTTAGTTCGAGTGTCACAAAAGATTGGAGCTTGTATGTTAGGTTAAGTCTCAATTCATGTACCCGCCAGGATCAGATTGTGATTTCGCAAAAGAAAGTTGGGCAGGGTTGTTGCTTGCTATTCTTAGTTAAGGTAAATTATAGGCTGCCATGGTGCCATACTGTCATTATTTTCTCTATCAAGAAGGCATGTTCAGTTAAGGACCTTGAAACTGTCGGTAGAAATACATTACTGGTATGGAGAAAATTCGAATTTACTCTACCAGTCAAATTTCTTAGGTTTGCCAGAAGCAAACCTGCTCTTCACCCAAAAAAATAAAAAAAGGGCAAATCTGCTCTTCACCCAAAAAACAAATGAGCAAGCCTACTGGAAAGCATTGGTCCTCTATGGCTGCATTTCAGCTTTTAGCTCAAGTTATCTGCACTTTCAAAGGAGCAGCAATGTCAAACTAATGGTATTTTTACTCTAAATCCAGGTATCTAAGCAATTAATCAATCTTGAGCTTGGTTGCAGCTCATTACATTTTGAAATTTTGTAAAATACCAACATCTAGTTAGATAAGTCCAACACAAATCTGGAGAGTAGGTTGTGTTTACGGTTTTGACAATTAATTTGCAACAGGAGATAGGTGATAAATGTCAGCCTCTGGAATATCCATTAGCTTTCTCATTCGCTTCTTCGGCTACGACATCAGTAACATTTGGCATCTGAGGACCATCAGATCTTGCCTGCTCAGTGGCTGCATTGGTGGTGGTAGCAGGGGCAGCTGCATTAGTTTTGCCAAGTTTCAGGAGTCGAGCAATGTGCCTCCTCCCCTTTATATGAGTTTCCATTACGGCCTGAGAGTGCACACCAACTAAACATATTGAACACCAAAACTCATATTTCTCCTTCTTTCCAAGTCCCGGTGTTCTCTCTGCCTTGTCCTCTGCCGTTGGTCCATCTCTCTTCAGAAGCCTATGTAATTTCTTCCTAGACCTTTTTGCCTTCTTCTCTTTCTTTAGCGGCAGCTCATCCTTTCTATTCTTTAACTTTTCTCCATCCTCTAATTTCTGGTCCAAACCATCCACATTTTTACTAACTTGAGGTAATTTCTCTTCTGTCTCTGATCCCAAGCCCGTAGTAACAGGCATATCTGCAACCTTTGCACGCTTTCTGGGTTTTTTTGGCAATGTTGTGGTATTAGTATTGGAAATTTTCTCCATTCTCGGAGTTTTTAGTCTTGCTTCATTAGCCTTGTGCTTCCTACCTTGAATGTGTTCTGTCAATCCTTTCTCACTTGTGGTGCTGACCTGACAAATGGCACAACTCCACTCCTCATTGGGTTTCTTCTTCAAGCTAATTAACGGCAGAGACAGTTCACCTGCTCCTGCTGGAGGTAGTGTTTTCCACTTTGCTCCAACAACACGATCAGGATCAGGCTTAGCCTGCAAAGGGATACTCAAAGAAGAATATATAACCAGATAGTTGTGATGCTAATCCATTAACCAGTGGAATCACTGTACTATCTGCCTTTTCAGCAAAGGAGAAATTTAAATTACTACTATCTTACTTGTAACTGACCCAGTCTCAAAATGTAGCCATCAATCATGTGAGCTGATATACTTTTTTTTCTTGGCACAAGAGGAGCCAACAAAAAATGATAAGAGCTTAATACCAAGATTAAAAGCAACAGAGGTAGCTGAAAGTTCCAAGCAAAATCTACAGCACTTCTAAACATTTTTATATGATCCATGAAGAAACTTAGGGGAACAAATACAAACAAACATCTGCATACATGCATAGTAATGGAGACAAAATAAAATCAATTAATATGCGCAAATCAATATAAACTAAATCCAAGTTTAGATGGATTCAATTATTATCTCTACTAGAAATTCCAACAACACCAAAACAATATTAAAATGCCATCATCCCAATCTCAAGCAAAAAACAAACAAAGTCATTCCTTCCATTATTTATATCTTGAAGTTGTAGCATGAAATACTAACCATATTGGCTTGGTTTCTCCAATGCCATTAGAAATTTTTGAAGCACCCAGCATGATTACCAAAATCAGATGAAGTGGCATTGAGATCCAAAGGAAAATGATGAATAAAGTGTGCAGAAGTATATATGCATGCATATACATGAAGAAATGCAGAACAAGTAGAGGATGGAGCTGCCATTGCTATGTGATACCACATAACTTGACATAAGGGAAGTATAAAGGTTTTCTACAAAAACCCAAGATAACCTTCTTAAAGGAATAACATCATTTGTCACACACAGGCACACAGAACACTCCTCCCACAACCATGGTGGACAATGAGCCCCACATTATTGTAAGCCGGATGCTATATGTAACCTCGACATGAGAAAGCTGCATCTAAGGGAACTGCAAATCCATCATCAATCTATGATATTCTCCAATAAATCGCCATAACATGATGTCACATTAAGCAACAACAGCTAAAGCGGTCTAGGAAAAATACCTTGCTGATCGATGACTGTAATGCTCCCTTAGGACCAACTTCTCAACTGCCAGTTGACAAGTGAAAGGGTTACCCACATGCATTGACAGCAAACCTCGATGCATGCCATGTACCAATACCAAATTCATCAAAAGCAAACAACACAAGCAACGGAAATAATTTGCCATTAAACTATTGTACAAGCACGGATACACTACTACCGCAACACAGAAAGGGAGACACTTTCGACAAACCATGATTAGCTTATGATTTTAAAGGTTTGCCTTTAATTGGCTACTAAAACGATCCAAACCATATAGGCAAAAGGGTTTACGGACATTTTGCTTTAGATTCTTTCATGATAAACTAGTGGCAATGGAATCAGTGTATAAGAAGTTTGGTCAGGTTTATGGCTTAAAAAAAAAACACTACTTTTCTGATCATGAAACATTATGTTGAGTATATAATTCCGAGGCTTACCAGTACGATCAATTTATTCTTGTTTCCCTCGGAAGTATCCTTAACCTCAGTGTCCGAAACCTCTGTCACCTGTGGCGGCAACATAGGTGGCGGTGCTGGAGGCGGTGGCAAAAAACTGAAACGCCCGTCAGGCTGCCAGCGGTGGTGGTTATTATTAAAGTGATGCATGAAAGGAAGCCTAGGGTCGAGCCGCATTGAAAGCCTGTTTCCCAGAGATAAACCCGTTTCCCTAGCTCTATGCCAGGCCGCCATCTCCCGCTCAGCCATCAACTCCATTCTCACTTCAGCTTCTAAGGCTCTCCGGCGCGCGATTTCCGACGCGATTATCTCTTCTCTGATTTGTGCCTTCTCTAATTCCCACTGGACCGGGACGGGAAGGATTTGGTTGAAGTTGGGATTGGGTCGAAAACCTTGAGCCGACATGGAATTGAAGCTTGGCGAAGAAGAAGGAAAACCATTTGGCGGCCGGTTATCGGTCGCTCTGAATTTGAATTCCATTGGAAGATTGGAGTTTCACAGAGTGAGGATGTTGTTAGAGAAAAATATGGACATTTAGACGCTGTTGAGGCGCGTAGGTAAAATGTATAAAAAGTTGGGGTACGGGCAGAGGGTGGGCAGAGACGCAGATTGAAGTGGTGTTGACAAGTTTTTCCTGGCAGTGCTTGAATGAGAAACTGGGAACTTTGGGCAGTGTGTTTCTTCAGTACAGACTACGGAGAGCATAATGCTTCGGAAGGGGCCAACGCAGGCGAGAGGAAGCTAATATCCAATTAAAATTTGCCACGTTTATCTAATAATATCAATTAATTTTCTATTTAATACATAACAAATTCATTAATTTATAAATTTAAAAAATTCAACAAAATATTATTAAACTTATATATTAACAATTCATCTAATATAATTTTTTTTTTTAAATATACCGATAAAAAATAGTGTTTGGTAAAAAACCTTTATTGGCATCAATGGTAAAAGTCTTTTTCGAAGTATTAAAAATGGTAAAAGTTGATTGCATGCCTTTATTGTCATATTGCCATTTTTCCCTCTAAAAGTAAAAATAAAAGTACATGAATTTATAATTTTATTTTATTTTATAATTTTTTATAAATTCTATAAATTGTAATTTTCTAATTTTTCAATTTTAAAATTTTTTATTGATAATGTATGAATTTTTTTATTTATTATAAAACTACATAAATGCTAGATTCTATAATAATTTAGACGAATAAATGAGTGATATTTATAATCGTTGACCTATCAATCAGTGTATTTCATTTGTTTCTTTATTTATAAATGAGTATAAAGCCATAGCTAATCATTTACAATAAATGTCAATCCTTAGTTTAATTTTATTTGTTCATCATTTTTTTTAATCTCTTAAAATTAATGTTTTTAACACTTAAATTTTTCACATTTCTAGCACAAAAAAAAAAATCACATTTTAAAATGATTTTTCATATATTTATTGTTTACTTATTGAGATTAAAAAATCATAGCATATTAATTTACACAAAATTAATTTTAATATTAAATGCACTAAAATCAACTTTCTTTTCTAAATTCCCTATAAATCAATACATGATATTGCATTTTGAGATGATTGGAGTAAAATTATATCTAAAAATATAAAGTATTGAATTATAATCTAATTACCAACAAAAGTATAAACTTTTAAAATGAAAATAAATAAACAATTATTACTTTTTTTTAATTATAGAGATAATTTTATACTGTATTAAATATAAGATTAATTCTCATCTACATTTTATGGTTAATATTAATCAAGAGAGTTTGATTTGTTAAAAATTCGAATATAAAACCTATTACTATCACGTGCCTCACTCAATCGACCTTTTGGGTTAATAAACAATGATTACATACTTCTTCACAAAGTTATGACTTTCTTGTTTATTTATACTAATAATACATTACGATTTTGAAAAATTATTTTATATATTATCAATAAAATTTTTAAAATTTATAAATAAAATTAACAAGATGAAACATGATTTTTTTTTAAAAATATTAATTAAAAAATAAATTATATGATAATCTTTTATTTTCGCTCTTAAAATTTTAAACTTTCATCGTCAATAAATAACGTAATAATCATTAACTTTTACATGATGAAATATAGCAATGTTCAATCCTATCATTATGGGCCTTATGGGCTGCAATCTGTATGTATGTTTGTCAGTGCGCTAATGTGCATCGTCCATCTAATTTCTCAATCATACCAGCCCAAAGTGAGTCAACTAAACTAGCACGTGCCACTCTTTGGAGTAATCACGACCGTTGATCAACAATAGTCTCGAAACATGGACGGTCCAGATTTAATAAGGATGAATCAAATGTCCCCGATTGGAGAATTGTTTATCTTTATTTCTCTTGTTTCCTTCTCCATTAAACTCAGAAGTTTTCAACGAACGTTCCTTTTTCTCTGTTTTGTTAGCTAATCAGTTTAATCTTCACATCACCAACAACATGCCTTCTCGCTGCGAAATTTGTTGTGAACTTCTGATCGCGATTTTGCTTCCTCCTCTGGGGGTTTGCTTAAGGCACGGTTGCTGCAGCGTAAGTAAATCTTGTACTCCCACATCTCTGTTTACTAGATTGTCCGGTTATTTAGTTGTATTCTGGGTTTTGATGATTTTTGCAGGTGGAGTTCTGCATCTGTCTGCTGTTAACTATTCTGGGATACGTTCCTGGGATAATCTATGCTCTCTACGCCATTGTTTTTGTGGATCGCGATGAGTACTTTGACGAGTACAGGCGTCCACTCTATTATTCCAATGCCTAATCTTCTTAAATTATCTCTCTCTTTGCTGTAATGCGATGATCCTAACAGAGAAAACTCCTTCGTTTTGTGTTTGCTATAACTTGATATTGTTAATCTTAATGTTGTGCTAGTGATGATTCTTTGGTCTTGCTTGGATTTCACAAGTTCTTGATTGATTGCTTCATTTTAACTTGATGCAAATTCACTTTTGGGTGGTTTTGCTTTAATCGTATGTCTAATGCTGTATATATATAAAAAAACGATGAGATAGTTGATCTGCTAAATACCCAGAAGTAGAATTACTAGTACTTGGTATTGTTATTTCGGATGAGGATGCAGAAGAGAAGGATCTAATACTCAATCCCTGTCTGAATGTAGTTATTGTTCTCATTTGGTTTCTGATTTATCAGTTAGGCAGTTGAGTACTTTGTATCTCATCAGGAGCTACTATTAGAAACATGGGACTGTTTTTCCTTGGACTCGGATCACATGACAGAGATATGTATGAATGTCTTAGGGGCTTAGAATTAGTCTGTAGTTCTTATTTTGGTAAGAAACTTATATAGGTGAAACTATTGGTTGGGAACTTAGCGGAACCTAGAAACTGGAAATTGTCAATCTGCTTCTTCCCCAGAATATGTGCTAGGGAAGCAAAACCTTTGAGCCTTAGTTTCCTTGTAATTAATAATCTTCCAAAGTTTACTCCACTGCATTCGGTATTCCCGTTGTTATCACATACAATATAACAATCATCATATTTGACTATGCTTTGTTCCGTCCTATTTCATACCAATAATGGCTCGAGTAGTAATGACAAGACCAAGAATGCAAGACTTCTATTTATTGTTTGTCTTGTTCCCACAATTTGATTTTACATTTGATTTCATAGTGAAGTTTTTTCTATTGCCTCTCTTTGAATGACTACTCACAATTCAATTTCCATCTTCATTGTAGGTTTTAGTTTTTACTCTTCTACTCTTTTTCTTTGTTGAGTTAACTAAAATCTGTTCCTTGGCACAAACTTGTCTGCTTATTGTTTTTGCCTCTTAAGATATTGTCAAATATAGTTGTCTCTACCTTATTGCACACGCTTCTTCTTTGTTTCAGTCGCCTGTATGCATTGTCTCATCCCTGTATAATGCAACAACTATATGGTTGTCTCGAGCTCTTGTTCATTGCAGTCAGTCTCTAATTCACGTTCCACAGATGCTGGATAGTAGATTGCAATTGATAGGAAATAAATTGATGAGTACTATTACGCATCATCTTCCTCCTTTGCTAGTATACTATCTTTGCAGAATTTCTGATCCTTAGGCTTTGGTTAGTAAGAAAGAAAGGAGCGAGGATGGAAAATTTGTTAATCTAATGGTTAAACTACAAAGTAGAAAAGTAGTTATGAAATCTAATCATTAGATTAACGAATTTTCTTTCTTCACCCATTTCTTTCCTTTCTACCAAGCAAATCCTTAATGTAGGGTTGAACTTTAAAACCCCTGTGACCTGCAACGCACCTACTTCATGTTCTACAAGCTAAAGCCTTTCTGAACAATGTTTTAAGTAGGGGGAAAGGAGAAAGTTTGGTCATTATCAGTATGAAATAGGACTGAGCAAAGTATGTGATAATGGGATGAGCTTTGAGCAATCCAATATTCATTGGATGTGGGGAAAGGAAAGTAGTTTGTCCTACAAATTGGGAAGAACATGTCAAAAGAGAAACTTTAATAAAAAGATCTGTCATGTCTATGGGGCAATGCTGGATGAACGATTTTCCACACATCAATCCATCTCCAACGAGAGAACCAAGCCCCTTATGAGGATTCCAAATGATTTCATAGCTTTATTGCAGTCAAAGCTCTCCGGGGTTGATTGGGAAATCCCCCAAGTTGAAACTTCAATTGAAAATTGTAGGTTTTTTTGTTCTCAATCTCAAGGAAGAAACATGTCACTAGAGAGTTCATTTTGAAGAAATCTATAGACTTCTTGCTTTGATGTACTTATATTTTGTGATATCTAGAGCTAGAATTTATCATAGGTCTTACAAAGTGTTTTTTTTTGGGAGGGGGGAGGAAGATATTTTAGTGCTTTTATTATATATATATATATATATATATATATAAAGTAGATAAAAAATATATATATAAATGCTGAGATTGAACTATAAATCTACTAAAAATCACCCTTAAAAAAATCAGATAAATTAATCGGTTTAAATTTTGTATTTTAGTTTTTATTTAACATTTTCTTTAAAAAAGAAAATAATAAACAAAAAGGAAATGTTATTATATTCAGAAAGAAAGGCATGTTAAGAAAAAACATTAAGCGAACACGTAGCACTACTATGTGATGTGGTAAGTGATAACTACAAAGAACTTTATTCCTCCCTCAAATTACCATATTATCCAATTCGTTATCCACACGCTCAAAAGGGTATTAATACTTGGCGGTTGGCGTGCTTCCCAAAACGATTGTCCTATCATGGAGGGCAGAGAGGGAACAGAGGAAACAGACGCCGAGTCCGGACTCTTCTCCGATTGGGCAGAGTTAACCCACGAATGCCTCATCAACATCCTTTCCCGACTTACTTTCGAGCACCGATTGACAGGCCCTATGCTTGTCTGCAAACCGTGGCTCAACGCCTGCAAGGATCCGTCTCTCAACTCCGTGTTCGATCTCGAAACTCGATTCGATTCCTCCACCGAATCATCCCGCTGGTGGACCCCTGAGTTCGAAAGGAGAATCGACTCTTTGCTCCGATCTGTCATCTCCTGGGCAAACAGCAGCTTAACAGAGATCCTTACCCGCCACTGCTCCGATCTCTCTCTCAATCTCGTCGCTCAAAGGTATCTCATTTGCCTTCCAGATTTTACATTTTCGCCTCAATTTCCATCTTTGATTTTCAATATTTTTGCCAGGTGTCCGCATCTCCAAGTTCTTTCTATAAAGAGCTGTCCCCACGTGACCGACGCCTCGATCACACAAATAGCGTATCACTGTCGGAACCTTAAACAACTCGACATCAGTTACTGCTACGAAATCTCACACGAATCTCTGGTGTTATTAGGTCGGAATTGTCCCAATCTAACGGTCCTGAAACGGAACCTGATGAATTGGTTAGACCCATCGCAACACGTGAGAATTGTTCCAGATGACTACCTAAATGCGTGTCCGCAAGATGGGGACACAGAAGCTGCTGCGATTGGGAAATTTATGCCTCAATTAGAACATCTTGAAATCAGATTTTCGAAATTATCGGCAAAAGGTCTTGCTTCAATTTGTGAAGGGTGTTTGAAACTTGAGTACTTGGATTTGTTTGGATGTGCTAACTTGACTAGTCGGGATATTCTTAATGCTACGTCGAATATGAAGGATTTGAAGGAAGTAAAGAAGCCGAATTTTTATATACCCAGGTCAGTTTTTCATACTGAGAGGTATGGACATTGGAGATTGTATGATGAGAGGTTTCAAACTGATGTTTTCCGAATCTAGGAAAAGGAAAAAGAATCATGCTTTCAATTGCTTTACTTTGTACTTGTAGTATTTCTGTATTACTGTGTTACTAATCATCTGTTCATGTTTGCTTGTATGATGGATCATTCTTTACTCAGCTTGTAGTAAAATACTTGTTATTTTCCCCATTACGAGTTTCCTATTTGTCCATTGTATGATCCCTGAAAGTGTAAAAGGAAATAGGCAATGGGCCTATTTTGAATTGTCACCGGCCATGAAAATATACTTGCTATAATAAGCTGGAGTAGGGTTATCTTCATTTACATCTTGATAAAATGTGAGCTTCTATTGCTGGGTTCATTTTTGGATTGTCATTTGGAAGTTGTGTTTCTTCCCAAGGTTTGGCCTTGTCAATATACGAACCACAAACTGTAAACTAGAGGAGGTCAATGTCAGAATGTTAAACGGAGTTGCGATAGATGTCTGGCTAGCTTAGGAATTAGGATGATACTTAGTGCTTTGATTTAGAGATGGGGAATTCAGGGTTGAGTATATGATATTAGCCTACAACTAAATATCGAGAGAACAAATGTCAAACATTTATTTTGTCAAATGACATTAAGTCTTCGTAAAGATGTTTCTGGAAAAGTTTCATAAGTGGTCCCTAAGCATTCTACAAATGACAGGCTCCCATTATAAGTTGTACTTGGTAGTTCGGATGATCCCATCCGAAATTTACGTCATATTTAGGGAGTCACATCCGATTGATAATATTTAGTTTTGGGATTGGAAAGCTCGTGGTCTTTTCCTGGCAAGAGTTATATATCTGGCAGTTTTTCTAGGTACTCTAGAGCTGATCTTGGATATTCATTGTCCATCCTTTTCAACCGTTCCATGAATTCACTCCATGGTATTTATAAATGGTTCTGATTGGAGATTTCTGGATAGAGCAATTAACGAAGCCGTGAACATTGCAATTCATAGGTAGCTTGATGGGAGGGAAGGATGTAGTCTGGGGTGGCCATTTGCTGACATGTATAACTTGGTTGATTATCTAAGAGGCCTTGAGTTTTACTTGCACATCGCCATATAGATGCAGCTAGGATAGTATAGGTTCTGTACTTGGTTGTATATTTTTTCATTTTTGAATGACTTGGCTTTTAGGGTATAAGTTGATTGAGTGTGAATGTGTGATCTTAAAAACAGATATAGTGGGTTTAGGATTTGGGTCAAATTTGAAGATTGGCATAGAGGCGTTCAGGGAAGGAGGTGAATCATATTCAGCATGATGAAATCTAGGGTTTGGTGCACTAATGCTCGGAGAAGGGTTCGGTCAATTAGTGGCGCCACAATAATTAGGGACATGCCTCTTGTTATCTCTGACCCACTATTGACTTCCAATTCCCAGGAGACTCCACCAGCCAAAATAAGCAAGCAATTAAGCTTCAACTTCCTTTGCCAATCCTTAATCTTTTTACTCCAAACTTATGCCCATCCTACTTTTGAAGTTTAAACTCAAGGATGAGTAGTTATGAATTGTTCAACTCATCAGATTGAATTTGAAGCAAGATTTTCAATCATGAATTATGCCAAAAAATAAAAAAATAAAAACTAAATCAAGCAGAAAACATATGTATACAAAACCATTCCTTGTAACTAAATCAAACATATTAATCTCAATCTTAAGAAAAAAGAAAAAACCCTAATTTTCTGCCCAATGTAGATTATTGGTTCAAATGATTGTCTTAAAGCATGAGTTTGCAACGGCTGGGATTCAAGACTCAACACCGACATTCCCTCTTCCTCAAAGTCAGAAACTTCCGTTCGGAAGCCTGACATGGAAAGAGTTTTTAACTTGGGTGTCTTATTTAGTCACAACAAAGAAGACATTAACATTTGTAACTACAAATTAAAACCCAAAGGTGAAACAGACCCTATTCGGGAGGTAGCTAGCCAAACATCACCAAGCTAGCCATCAAAAGAGGAACATAGTAGCGAGCAACCCTACTAGCACATATCTAAGCAGCAGCAGTGTTGAGAGGAGAGAAGAGGATTGTAGCAGTAAAGAGTTCGCTCCACTCCTTCTGCCACGAGGGCGAAGAAGATCCCCACCGCCATAACTTCCCTTCCCTTTCTTGTTTTGGTCTTCGAGAACTAATGTCTTCTCTTTTCGAACATGAACTGCTTCTTGCAAACCCTTGAACGATGTTCTTTGTCTCTTTTCATCTGCATAGATACATTGATCAACATTAATTCATTCAAATATATGTATTTCAATCGAATGCAATGAGAAAAACTTACTTTTGATGAGTTGTTTTTCCGTCATCAATGGCCTGAGATCATGAGCTAAGGAGGAGCACAAGAGAGCATTAGAACAAATGAAGAAGAGGATTATGAGCAATTCAACAACTCTTCTCATCTTCATTTTGGTAGCCCTCTGAATTGATGTTTACTTTACCTTAGCTACTCATTATTTATTTATAATGATTCATAAAGCAAGAGAAAAAGAAAAATTATGCTTAATAATGTTTCATTGAATCAAGAGATATAATACTACCTCACGTAATTTTTTAAAATTTCGAGTTTAACAATTTATTTAAATAAAAGAGGAATCTAAGACAACTAATGAACATTAAAAAGTTTTTATCGAAATAATTATATGAATTCATTGTCACACATTCTATTTTTAATTATTTATAATTTATTAATATATTATAAAATTAAATTTCACCGATAACATATAAAATTATTAATTTTTTTAAAAAAACTTTTAATTTTTTTTTCCTGTAAGAATATGGTTAAAGAGAAAGGATATATGCTTAACTGGGATTCGGGCGGTGGATTTGTCATTCGAGTAATGTCGTATAAGCATGTTCTTCTGACGATTGACAGCGGCAAAAGTAAAAGAATAAAGTCTGTTTTTCCATTTCAAAGAATCTAAATATATATATATATATATATTAATCCACTTTCTTTTTTTAGGGATTGCTAGATATCACTCATTTCCCTAAATTAAGGATCAAAGGGAATCCGGTGCCTGTCGAATTCTTTGGCCACTTAAATTAAAAGCTTTCTTTTATTATTCTAGCCAGAAAATTTTAGTATTATTCTATACTCTATTGTCTGTCCATCACATGTATAGCATAAAAAATAAAAAAATTTCTTTTAATCCGAGTTTATCGACCATTAATCATTTATGCTTATTTTAAATACGATATGAATATAATACAATAGATGATATAATTAAAATTTAATAAATTTTTTATCTTGTGAACTACTTGCTTAATTGCTCAACGGTTGATTTGCAATGAAAGTAAAGGTGAAGGTAAAGGACAGGACATCATGAAAAGAACACAAGGGGACATCTTTGACAATCCCAGGAAAACTGGACTAATTTACTGATACGTCTTCTTTAGAAAGTGAGATGTGATGTTGCATGTATGCTAATTTCTGAGTTAATGTTTTTGATTGTAATAGATTAAATTAACCATAGGATAATCTTATACCAAACATCACCATATTGTATTTAGCACAATGAAACAGGAAAAGTCGATCACCAAGATACTGTGTTATATAAACCCTAAGTCATAACTATTATATGTTAATTTCGTTTATAGAATCTAAAAAATTTACTGCAATCAAATGTTTTTTTTTTAATAATTAGAATATGGTTGAAATTATTTGAATTCGAATTATATTTTACAATATGCCATAATTTTTTATTAACGATTTAATCAAAAAGTTATTGATTTTAATAACGAGTGTTTTAAGAATATTTTTATTGTTTAAACCCTAAAACATATGTGTTATTCTTCGATCTCTTCAATATAATCTAAAAACTTCACCGGTGATATAAATTTTAATACTTTTTTTTTTAATAATCGAAGGGTAAAGTCGAAATTATTTAGATTCAATCTCGAGTTTTACAGTATATCATAATTCTTTTTTAATCAAATGATCAAAAAGTTATTGGTTTTAATATAGAGTGTTTTAAGAATAGTTTTAAGGTTACTACACCAAATCTGGCTACAAAATGACACCAATCGAAGTAAACTGATTGGGCGGCGTAAGCTGGGAATTAACTCAGCAATCATCGATTATCCTAGAGTTAGTGACAGAATAGTTATCAGATAAGCAAAGAATGGACCGTCTTCATAAAACTTTAAATGTGCTGTACATTATCTATTGAAGGCCGGTAGAAATTATCCATTACTTTTTCCAGGAATGCAATCCAAGTGAGCAAGTGACATGCATCCGATCATCTTCAAACTCCCATGCGCAATAAAACCCTTCAAATCATTGGACAGCAGACCAATGATTTGCATAAGATCACACCAGAAAACCAACCCAACATGCTTTTTGATTGCTTTGTCATATGTCGTGCTGTACTTCATATTTTAAGACAAAAATGTGGTGTCCAAAGAACATAGGACTAATGTTAAGAAAGAAAACAATGGCTTCTGGGTTATCACTTCTGAAACTAAATCCACCATGTGAAACTCTTGGAAGAAAGCAACTTCCATTATCTTTTTTATATTCAAACAAGCACTTGGAGTTCTAGAATAATACAGCACTTTTGGCTGCCGTAAGTTTCCAAAACCCTACTGAGTCATACCAGGATACTCAAGCTCTCAGCACCAATGGAAAACCAACGATGTAACAGGTGATGACCAGGAAGAAAAAGCTTTCAAAATGCTTTCAAAATGGACACTCGTGAAACTAATAGCTTGGTGTTAATCTATCTGCCACAGCCCCACAATCACCCATAAGAAAAAGTCAAATTGGAGAGATCAGAAACAAAATGTCAACTGCAATCCGCAGACGTGATGAATGCTTCTGTGCAGTATAAATAGGGTTGCTAGAGTCAAGTTTGCATGACAAGAAAACAAATCAAAACACATATATTTGTAGTGAAACCAAACCTGTAGCAACATGAGGTCAATAATGTTGCTAACGTTGGTATTGTATTGCATGGTGTTTGATGTAATTTGTGTATTAGGAGATGTTGGGACAGCCAGTTCGTATGATCCTCCATACTTGCGTAAGTATAGAAACACTACCCTTAGTTTTCATCTTAATCTTCTATTCAGCACTCACTGCTGTCTGCCAAAAGCACATTGATTATGATCATATACGAACCGATAAGTTATATATATGTGGATTATTATCGCATTAACTGAGAGTGGAATTAAAAAATAAGAGAAGTTAATCCGGCCCTCAACCTTAACCAATCATTAGGTCAAGTCTTCTTCATTAAATAGTAGTAATATTCTTTGTTTTCTTTACTGCTATATGAATTTATCTGTCTTGCTTAATGAAGCAACAAAATGCGGTGGCTACAGTGAAGATCAATTCCCTCCGGGAGGGCTCTTTGCTGCAGTGAGTGATGGGTTATGGGATAATGGAGCAGCGTGTGGTCGGAAGTACAGGGTGAGGTGCATCAGTGGCCCAAAGAGGCCATGCAAGGTTAGATCCATAGTCGTGCAGGTTGTTGATCTTTGCTCGAAGGATCCTTGCCCCGCCACGTTGCAGTTGTCAAACAAAGCCTTCGACGCCATCTCAAGGATTGATGCCAAAGTTAATGTTGAATATGCACAGTAATGAACTATTACCCTTCATACTAGTTATCTACATATAATCTCATCAAGCTTCAAAGTAACACATGAAAAATGCTCTTCTTGTTTTGGTTTGCAGGATCTGAAGGAAAATACTAGCATATTTTGAGGAGTAGATGTATTAGGATTCCTTGCAGCCATTAATACAAAAAAGTAGAAAGTTATTATTCTGTACTGATATTACTCGAATAAAGTGAATAATTATTATTGTGTTTTCTATCCAGTATTTCATAGCCATTGCTGAGATTAATAAGAAGAATATTATCATCCCCTACAACTAAGCTCTTTTTTGTAGGCTATGCTTAATTTCCATGAGATATGAAAGGAGTAGCAGACTGATAGATCTCAATCTCCATCAAGGAATAAAGAGAAAAGGAAACTATTAAATCATTTCCAACACCCAAGTTTGAAACAAAGTTGTGTTATCAAGAACATAAGCAGGATTCTCATTTTCAGAAAAAACTAGCTAGCCAGATTAATCCAAACCTGAGCTCTCAGCATGGAATTATGTTTAACTATATGCCATGTTAATTCTCAATGAAGAAAAGTAGCAAGCAACAAAATAATTGCTATTAATTTTATTAGATAATTTCAGTAATTCTCTTTAAGAGAATTATAAATGAATTGAAGTGCAATAGAAGATCTGAAAAATTTTACACACTCTTATTGCAGATACAATGCAATATCAAAGCAGTCATCAAGTACTATAAATTATAGACCTATCGTTCATGAGGATATCTGGTGTTGAACAGTGCTTGTACTATAATTTCCAAAATTTCGGAGCTCCTTCTGGAAGTAAGGATGAAGGAAACGAACTCCTTCAAGGTATAAAGGTGTCTGCATTTCAATCAAGCGAGATACCTAGAAGGATAGATTTATATCCATTATAATACTGCTAAGCTAGTAACTATCTTTTCCATTCCCTTTTATGTTTCCTCAAAAAAGGAGGGGAAGGAGGGAAGAATCAGAGATAGCATGAAAAATGGGGATATACATTTCAGAGAGACAAGAAGAAGACCACTTACTGCTCGGCGGAAGGCAAACATCTCTTCTTGACCAGATAGCATGGATGTTATACCAGCTGGTGCACCTCCAGAACTCACATTTCCTTCGGCCAAAACATCTCGGCGAAGCTTTGCATTTTCTGTCTCTGTTTCGAACTGGAAACTGGAAACAAGAAGGTTAACTTGTTCAACTACATATCTGATCTTTCTGACCAGATTATCAGATAACCAACAACCAAAAATTTTATGCGTTTTTATGAATGCTTGAAAAAAAAAAAAACAATTCACAATTGTAATGTTAAAGTACGAAGTGCATGTTTCAAACATGCTACCTTTTTTTATTATTTTTTTATTTCATTGAACTCAGCTCTTTGGACGTGCTAATGCTTTCTTTCAAGAATTGGCAGTAACATTATGCATCAGCGAGGCTGTGCTGGGATTTAATACTTGAAATAATGGCACGTACTAAATGGAAACTGGGAAGATCAAATTAGCTTCAAATGTCAAAACCTCTTTTTTTCTTTCATTTTTTATTTATCTCCTTCGAGAATGATCATAGAAACAAATATAAGGCTTACCTTTCCAGATCAAAAAGTGTACCCTCTTCAGTTCCTTGAAATAAGTCATCAATAGAAGTCGTTGCTGAACAAATTAAGCGGCAATGATGGTTGTATAGCTCATCGATGAGGGTAATAAACCTACGTGCCTGAAACATGGAACCCTTACGCTATGATAAAGAAGTGCAGCGCATAAATCTATAAGTAATTCTATTCCCTTTCTCTCAAACAATCATTTGCTATTTCAATAGGTACCTTGTCACGGATTCGCATACTCATTACTGGAATATCAGAGATGAAGACTGTATGATGGTTTTCTGCAACAGCCATATAATCTGCAGCACCTACCTGCAGATAATTGAAAGTGAGGAAGTGGCAGAAAAGAACCAATTATCAAGTTGAGGTTTTATAGATGTTTTTGTTGCCAATTTTATAAAACTTGAAACCTTATGTTGTTGATACAAGAGGGACATGAGCTATTCAGAACTAAAACAACTCACACAAAAAGCATGGAAAGCATTGTTTGATCACTTGTCAATAAGGTTTCAACTAATGGGAATTCAGACAAAAAGACACCTCCCTTTTGTTCAGTCAAGCATATTTTGTGTCTCATTTTTAAGGAAGCCACTTTGGCTGCTTCCCGATGCTGAGGAACTTAGACCACACATATTTTGCCATCTTTGTGATATACTCAGATTAATCTTACAAGCACCAGTTATTCTCATCATATTCTGACCTAAATTTTATTTTCTTAAATTTTAGTTTCTTATCTCTTCCTTTCTTTTACATATCATGCTCTACAATGCTCAGCTTTGCATAGTGTATGCCACCCTAAAAAATCAGATCAGTCAACAGTGAATAAGTTGAAAACGTCATTTGCTATTAATAAGTCTCTCAAGAAGATTTGGAGAGCACATACCCAGAGAATTGAATTGAATTAATTAACAAACTATGGATAGAAATATGTCTCTGATTAAAAAAATTCCCTAAAGATGAAGAGAGAAAGCAGGAAGTATAAGTATAATACCGGCTGACCACATAGATATTCAAATGTGAACCGTGCTACTCCGTTACAGCTCTCAGGAACCTCCAATGTCCTGATGTAAAGCAAAATACACAGGTTAAAAATGGATAGATCTAACAAACCAATGCCCTTAAATTAACAAGTACCTTCCAAACATAACTGGAACAGTATTGGATGTGACTTTTCCTCCAACCTGGTTTATAACCTGACACCATATTTCCTCAAATTCCTTTAAAGCAGGGCCATATAGAGGCCAAAAATAATGAACCTGCATGTACAAATTCTAATTTCAATTACTATATAGATTTTCAGGTGCTCTTAAATTATGAAAGGGGAATGATTATCTATAATTAGGAATAAAGAAAGAAAAACATTGTCTATGTCAAGGAAAGAAAAGAAAAAACAAATTAGCATCCACATAGAGAAGCACAAAACATCACCTTATCTAAAGACCTCTGTGCTATTAGTCGACGATAATCAATCTCACTTCCAATCAAAATTATCTCACAGTGTTCTTCCAACTTTTTTAAAAATTTTTGGAAGATCTCTCGCTGCATTCCATCCTGCATGAGCAAAATATAAAGAGAAAAAAGGGATAAGGGAAAAGCCTCATCAATTGTAAACCAGGAACAGTTGAAATCATACACTTCAATTGACTGGAAAGGAATTGAAGTTTCTGAAAACACCTGATTTAAATCCTTTGGTGCTCGATTACTGGTGGCAATAAGAACAGTTCCAGTACTAAGTAATCTGCTTAGAATTCCAGATAAGGCCACAATAGCAAATACATCAACAGTCTGTAATAGAAAGCAAGACATTTCAAGTTATGACATGAATTGCTCATTCAGAAAACTGTTTCTTTTTTCAAGCAACATTATATAGCACACAGAGAAGAACAGTCATCTATGCTCCATTAGAAAGGGAATTAGAGTCATTGCCGTAAGCAATAAGAAAATAGCCATTATTTTATCTTGCCACTGCAAGCAAATAACACTGAGATTGTAGCTATAAAGTTTGGGAACAGGAAATCCTATTCTCCAGTCGGAGACCAAAACTGTCAGTTTCTTCTCTTTGAATAGCGAATAATTTAAAAAGAAACTGTCAAACTGTGATCACCAAAGATTTAACTACCAATCACGCCAGCCAGAATTAAGGCATCATAATTTTTTCTTTGGATGTCAACGAAACACAATACCTGTATCTCATCAAAGCAAAGAATGCTAGCTCCTCTTTCACCTGCTTGCCTGTCAACAAGAAATTTATCTGCCACGGCAGGAAGAATATTTTTCATCTGAACCTCTTGTTTATATCTTTCTTCAGCAGCTAACCACTCCTTGGATTTCATATCAAAGGGAAGATTCATGATCCAAGAAGATATGCTTGATTCCAAAGACTTTTCCTCAACTTGATCTTTCCACAACTTATGCATAGCTTCATTTATTTTAAGCATTGCCTGCCAATGTGTAAAGAAGTCGTAACTTCCATTGTTCTTAAAAGAAAAAAAAAAAGGAGTGCAAATTACTTATAATTATCCCCTATTAACACATGTTTATATTGAGAATCTAGTGATCACGATAACTTATGACATAACATATTGCACAAGAAGAGCCTATTCTTTGGGCAGAAACGATGGTGGATAATTAGAACAATAGGTAATACTAATGCTCCCCTTGTGCCTTGAGACACTAAGATATCTTTCTATTATAAACGTAGGATTATTTCAGATTAAGTTACGAGAATACTCAAGAAATAAGTAAAACACAAGAAAAGACTCGCCTCTATGAGCTTACCTCATTAAAATGGAGCCTTCGTCTATGTTTAACTATTTCTTCAGTGGCACTATAAAACATATCCATAAGCATTGTCTTCCCTAAAGAAATGATCTTAAGTTAATAAATTTGTGACATCAGTCTTCACTCTCGAAGAATTATAGAAAAGATACAAAAGAGATGAAACCCAATAATGTGAGAAACCAAATTTCCAATTTTTCTGGTTTGATTATTGGTTCACAAAACGTCGCAGTTATTTTGTACAAGAAAGTTGGCAGCATACCACTTCCAACATTCCCGTATATGTATAGTCCTTTTGGGGCTGAAGGAGCAGTAGGCCATCGACCAACAAGTGAATCCAACTTCTTCTCACGATTGAGGTACGAAACCCATTTACCCACTCCAGGTTCTATATCTTGAGATTTTCTCCTAAGTCAAATGAAACTTCATTAAAATCAAAAGAACTAAAAACTGAACAGATTTTAATTTCCATCCAAATTATTCAAATGTAGTATTTGGAATAAAAACAGGACTAGCATGCCTCACCGGAATACCCATCTTTCTAAAAGTTGGTTCCTGCGCTTTTTAACTGATGCCAAAAGGTCGTCGCGCTGCTTGAGCTCAGCTTCCTCCATCAAAAGCCTCCGACGCTCATTCTCCCTGTGTTTCTCCCACTCGGCTAGCTTATTCTACAATAGCAAAGTTTAAAAGCCAGATTATACAAACAAAATGTTGTGGTCTTTGAATCACAAAAGACATGTACGGTGCATGACTAAGCAAGAGTTCAAAATATACATGATATTCCTCCATATCTTTTTCATACTGTTCCAACCTCCCAATCAAATTTTCCAATGCCAAAGCAACCTTTTCTTGGTAAGGATCATGCTGCAGCCTCCCTTGCTCCACCAGGTTACGGTAATGCAAAAGAAGCCCTGAAAAAATGTTAATTAAGCACTAGGTGGTTTTGTTCATCCAGACCTATAAGTATAAACGTCTCTGATGTAAAGAGTTAAAAATTAAAACTGCTTTTCGTTTCCCCAAAAGATCCAACCTTTTGATGAAAAAAACGATCCACAGAAGGTTAAACTCTTATTTACTTGTTTTACCTATCTCATTTTTCCTGGAAACAAAAAGACTAGACCAACCATATTCATACTCAAAGAAGGCGCGCTTCATTTCAAAATCCTAAATTTGTAGCTAAGTTAACAGAAATATTCGATTCTGGGAAATACCCTGTTCAAGTTATCAACCAGATATAGCATGAAGTAGATAATAACATAAATATAAAAACAAAATAAAGTATAAGAACCTGGAGGTTTTGGGGAGGAAATTCCCTCTGAATATGACCGAATTGCATTGATGAGATACTTTTTTGAAACTCTTCGAGGAACAAACCCGTGATTCAAGAGTGAAGATATTGAAAAAATTCTTCTCATTTTTCCTTTTCTTTTCCTTTTTTTTCCGATCTTTGTTATTGTCTTTCCAATTGATAGGGAGATTGGAGAGAAATTTCTCTCTCTATGTTGAACGGAGAGACAAGAACCAGAAAAAGTGACGTGGCAGTGGTACTACCAGCCACGTGGGATCAAAAGCAATACTGACGTGGATTGGTTATTCACTCCAGAAAATTAAAGAAAGTATTTTATTTTTTTTGGTCATTGAGAAATGTACTCTGTAAGACCTAAGAATTGTACTTACGAAACTAAAGATTGATTTTCGATGAACTAAAAAAACTTGCAATGAATTCTTGTCCAACGTCTCTACATGCAATCTTCAACCTCAAAAACCAAGCTTTTAATCATCCTCCGCACAGTCACAACATCAGCAGCCGCCACCACCACCAGCTACCAAGGAGCTTTGGCGGAACGGGGCTTCCTCACTCTCCTCCAATCTTGCGACAACTTTTCAAACCTCCTTCAAATCCAAACCCGAATTCTCAAACTGGGTTTCGAAAACAACCCTTTAATTCTCACCAAATTTGCATCCAAATCTTCTGACCTTAACTCTATTGACTACGCTCGTTGCTTCCTCTTTTCTCCCTACTCAAGCACCCATCTCTACGATGCTTTCCTTTTTAATACTATCATCAAAGGTTATGCTGAAAGTGGGAACTTAAAGGCTAAAGCTTTGTCGGTTTTCAATTTCATGCTTGAATGTAAAGTCTTGCCTAATGATTTCACGTACCCATTTGTTTTAAAGGCCTGTGCTGGCATTGGGAACTTGAATTTAGGCATGTCCGTACATGGATTGCTGTTAAAATTTGGTTTTGATGGGAATAATCATGTTTTAAACACACTGGTTCACATGTATTGTAGTTGCAAAGGAGGGATTGAATTTGGTCGGAAAGTGTTTGATGAAATGACGAAAAAAGACTCTGTTCCGTGGAGCGCTATGATTGGTGGGTATGTTCGTTTGGGGCGGTCAAAGGATGCCGTTGATTTATTTGGGCTGATGCAGATGGAAGGGGTTTGCCCTGATGAGATTACAATGGTTGCTGTTTTGTGCGCTTGTACTGATTTAGGTGCAATTGAACTTGGGAGGTGGGTTGAGTTTCTTATTGAGAAGAAAAGAGTGAATAAATCCGTGGAGCTTAATAATGCGCTTCTTGATATGTTTGCAAAGTGTGGTGATGTTGATAAAGCTTTGAAATTGTTTAGGACCATGAGTGAGAAAAGCATTGTTTCTTGGACTTCTGTCATTGTTGGTTTAGCAATGCATGGGCGTGGATTGCAGGCTGTTTCTTTGTTTCAGGAGATGATAAGAGATGGAGTAGCGCCTGATGATGTTGTCTTTATTGGATTGCTCTCTGCTTGTAGTCATTCTGGATTAGTTGAGAAAGGAAAGGAATATTTTGATTTAATGAGGAAGGAGTATGGTATCTTGCCTAAAATTGAACATTATGGATGCATGGTAGATATGTTATGTAGAGCTGGACTTGTTAGAGAAGCAGTGGAGTTTGTTCAAAAAATGCCTATTGAGCCAAACTCTGTTGTTTGGCGAACCTTGGTAAATGCTTGCCGTATACATGGTGAACTCAAGCTGGGAGAGGGCATTGCCAGACAACTAATTGAAAATGAGCCTATGAGTGAGGCCAATTATGTCTTACTTTCTAATATATATGCAAAGATGTTTCGTTGGGAGAAGAAAACCAAGGTTAGGGAGGTGATGGATAAAAGGGGGATGAGAAAGATCCCAGGGAGCACTATGATTGAGCTAAATAATAAAATTTATAAATTTGTTGCTGGAGATATGTCACATAATCAGTACAAGGAAATATTTGAGATGTTAAACGAGATGGGGAGAAAATTGAAGAGAGCTGGATATGTTCCTTCTACATCTGAGGTTATGCTTGATATTGATGAAGAAGACAAGGAAGATAATTTGAATAGGCATAGTGAAAAGCTGGCCATTGCTTTTGCTCTGATAAATACACCACCAGGGACTCCAATTAGGATTGTGAAAAATCTGCGAGTTTGTAATGATTGTCATTCTGCCACCAAGTTTATCTCTAAGATATATAATCGAGAAATTATAGCGAGGGATCGGAATCGCTTTCACCATTTCAAGGATGGTTTATGCTCATGTAAGGATTTCTGGTAACAAATCAATTACAGTCTCATGTTGGCTTTGCTAGATGTAACATGAGAATTTTTGAGCAATTAATCATGTTCTGTAATCCTTTCTCATAAATCAAGAGAAATGTGAATGGTGCAGAAATTAGATCCAGGGGACAAACTTTTGAGCCCAAATGGGATGACCATGCACGTGTTTCCACCAAACTATAATCTAGCCAGATGGTCAAAGACAACTTGTGTATATCCTCTGAGAGAATATTGGCAATATCTGCCACAGGATTTACATATCTGCAAAGGATAGCCAAAAGCCTCTTCCTGTCAGCTATTGGAATGGCAGCTGCAACAGCAGTAGAGGTGTGGCTAAGGGATTCAGTGAAACAACCGGCTACCGATTCCTTTATTCTTCTTGGTCGGTTCAGGAGAAGCCTTTATATACACTGGTTAGCTGGATTTCTTCATCACTGGATCCCCAAAAGGAATGAAAACGATGAGCACTGGCCACTTCCTAACGACTCTTACACTAGGCTTCTTTTTTAGTAGCTTGCTAGTTTCCATTGTGAAGGCTGCGACCGGAAGCAATGGTAAACAAGGTTGGGTGTAAGAGAACATAAATAAAGGACGACTCAATTGCTTCTACGGACTTCTAGCTGCATTAAGCTTCATTAACTTTGGATTATTCCTTCTTTGTGCGTCATGGTTTAGGAGGAAAACGGTTAAACGTGTTCCTGAAAAGTGGAGATCATTGTGAGAGAACCTGCACTTGAAGAGAAATGCCAGTTTTCCATACAGGAATTGGAAACAATGTTATCTTGAGTCTTCTTTAATCAGTGAAGTATACCCAAAAAAAAAGAGTTGCACAACGTATATAGTTTTCCAGAAAATGATGTTTTGTGGCAATGAAGTTTTTGTTGTGCCTTCAAATCGTTGTCAAAGAGGAGGCTGCTTTGGGGGCATCGAAGTTTGTCGGGTTCCAGCGTGGTTGTATTGGTTCTGATGGCTCTGTATTTTGCTTCCTATGAATATCTTGTGTACTTATCTCCTCTTAATGAAATAAAATTACCGTGCCTTTCAAAAGAAACCATATAAGTTCACGAATTTTCTCCATTGAAATGGAGGGTTGAATCTCTCGTATGCACATGGTTTCCTTGTTAGTCTAAGCTACAAAAGAAATAAAACAGTTAACTGCAATTTGCTGTTCAGTCCTTGCTTGAATACCGTACTATAGTGGATTTGTTATTAATGCATGCAGCCACTTTCCCACTCTGCACGAAACAAAGGATATAAGCCATTAGGCCTAACAGCCAGTATCAAATCTGCCTAGTAAGTACTTGTTACCAGATTTTACCAGATTTTAGGTATTCCCCAAGGGTGAAGCCGTGAACATAAAGGAATTGTAAATCTGACGCTCAAATTTCAACACTTATATTATTTATTTTATTATCAGAAACTTCCATTATAAAGTAACCATAGTTAAAGACATTGAATGCTTGAAATATGCTTCCACAAATTTAGTGGAAGATGCTCAATGGAGAAGAGTTCGACGAAGTCCCCCATTAAAGCGCGTTCCTCAAGCAATCACATAAGATAAATAGATTGATAGCGACAACGCAAGGAGCCTATTGCAGCACTTCCCACACTAGCCAATCAAGTGTAGCAGATGTGAGCATGAACTTGTTAAAAGACATGAAAAGTTAGCAACTCACTGAACTCAACTGCCGATTTTGGATGCTTTCAACTAAGGATATGATTTAGGTGAACTTAATTTCTTTATCCAAACCTCCCCTCTCTCTTACCATTTGAGCCATACCATACTTTGGCGACTTGTTAACCACAATTTGTCGCTAGCATGGCCAGTGCCATACTGCCATAGGTGAGACATGAGTTCTGATTTTTCCAGATAAGCAGACGGAATGCAAACATGTTCGAAATCACACGCACCAACAGAGCATCTCCTAGATTGCCAACTCTTTTGTTCTCTTTAGAGAAAAAAATCCACGTAGCCAGTTCAACCAAATTCGAGTAGTTCCTTGGAGTTTTCTTCAATCTTCCTACAAATGTGCTGTCGGTGCTTGATTCACCATGATTCTCCATTAGTAATAAAGTGGAATATGAACACCTAACGTTACTAGTTTCTCCACCGGGTAAAATCGTTCTCATTCACCAACAACAAAGTTTATGCGGCACCAACTCTTTCCCCTAAGAAAGTGGTAAAGTGCAGCACCAAGTCAAAATCATTAAGTGAGAACTGGATAAATTCAGATTTAAGAACCCCACTTTAAATACCAAACTCCATCTTATCTACTTAGGAAGATCCAACTGCTATTGTCCAGCATCAGGGAAAGAAGGGGAAACTTTCCCAGTTTTGTATTTCCCAATTGACAAGACCAAGCATTTTATAATGTGAGCACACATGCTTATTGTTGTGCGGAAATACAATAGATTATCTTAGAAAGTAGAATCCACATGACCATGTACTGTGGCAAACACAATAATAGATCATCAAAAGAAAATCATTATCAGAACCTTTATTCCAATATTAAAATAAAATATATGAACCAATATATGAATTCATAATAAATCATCAGATATAATAGTTCATCTTATTAAAATTAGACGAATTCTAAATAATTTGCTCCCCTCTTTTATCCAAGCTTGGGACCGATTACTTTTTCGTATAACATTCAACACAAACAGAGTTTCTACATTACCAAAATCTAAAACAGGAAAACACCCTGGATTGAACAACAGTTTTTATAACAGGAGTAAAACCAATATTCCTGTTGGCAAGATCTCATCAATCTGAAATCTGAAAATAAAGCCTATAAATTTCAAAACTTTCAGAATCTAATTGCTATCTGTTCCAAGAATTTCAACACAATAGATGTCAACTTCAACTGATGTAAGTAAAGATAGTAATATAGAGCCAGGAAGGACAAAGAAACACCAATTACAAGATAAATTAAGATGACTACTCCCCCTCTTAGTATTCCAAAGAAAATGTTGACGCAATCAAGCAGTTAAAAGACAACAAAAGGGTCTTCTCATAGAAATTATGATCATGGTGATATAGTCCACTTGGAGGGGCTTTACTGATATGAAAGAATGGAGATAGAAAAACTTCCAATGGAACAGACAAAACCAAGAATAACCAGCAGTTCAGAACACACCTGGTTGTGGTTTTCCCATATCATCCAGCGATTTGGATTAAAAAACAGACATAACCAAGAAGAACCGACAGTTCAGAACGCAGCTGGTTGTGGTTTTCCCATATCATCCACTGATGCGGATTTAAAAAAATATAAAAATAAGTAAGTTGACGATAGCATCTAAAATTCAAATATCCGATGAAATCATGTTTGATTTTTTCAATCCTTGACATTTGAAACTGTCAAGTGTCAACTCATATCTTCTGTGAATAGCCTAACTTAAATTCTCCACACAAGGATCAAATTCTAGGAACTGAGAAATCAACCCACACCATAAGCCATAAGGGACAAAAGTAGCAAATCATCCAAAGTAGAACAGGCTAAAAGTGGATCATATACACTAATCTTTAGCTAGACACAACATAGTTTAGCATAACTACATCAATAAAGCTCTTGAATTGGCCTTTTTCGCTTTTTGGCCAAAGAGGAAATATGTTAGAAACTATTTCAATATCAGATTTAAGCATGCCACATCTTTGGATTTTCAAGGTAATCTAATTGTTATAGTAGACTATGCCATGCCAACCCTTGCTAGCATGTAGGAATGCATAAGCAAGTTCTTTAATACACCACAAACCATAATTAATTGTCAAATGAACAACCTCAGCATCAACCAAACTTCTATCACACCTCTAAGGTCAAACAGGTATCATAATTTAAGAGAATGGTACAAATGACTTAGGCACACAATAGCACTGATGTACACAAAAACTAACAAAACTTTTTCCTAATTCCTCATTTCAGCTTCAGAAGCATCATATCACTAACTCTAACAAGACTCCAATTCTACCTCCTAAAGTTCCAAGAAGGAAAAAAAATCACAAAGAGAGCCCGCAATCACACTCAAAGTATTATATTAGTCTAGCTGTAAGACGAACATGCCAAAATCACATTGCCATATTCGAAACAGAGAAACCAGATGAGAAGAAAGAAACATATAGGAATAAAGTAAAACTCCCTCAATGGAAGGAGTACCTACAGAAACATTAGTCGAAATCCCAAAAAGAAGAGACAAAAAATAAAAAACAACAAACAAAATACAGGGCATTTGAGATTCTCCTTCCTCTACTAACATACATTGATCGGTGCAATAAGCAACAGATGTGAATCCCAGCCCCCTAATATTACTTAGAAATGGCCATAATAACTAAAGCAACAAACCAGAACCCAAATGCAGCCAGAAGAGCAAAAGAATCTGATCCCCTCATATCCTTTTGCCCGTAAATGCAAACCCTTTTGATCGTCATCCAAATCTCTCTCCCTTTAGCCCTTATTTGCAACCCTTCTTTCCATATTTCATATCCTGAAATCAACAGCCGATCTGATCTAATTCTGGGATTCACTCTTCTTGCCAGTTCCCTCACCTTCCCTCTCCTCCAGCAACCTCCCGGCTTCCTCATCAGCCTGTGCAGTCTTCTTCTGTGCTTCCTTTGCCTTCAAAGCCTGTAGCTTGGAATGATTATAGTAAGCAACACCCAGGAACGCCAATCCATACCCAAACAAGTTTATGGGAGTCACGGTATCCTTAATAACAGACCAAGAGAAGGCAATCAACAACCAGTCCTTGACAACCCCAGCTACATTCATGGTCAAAGCAGAAGTCTTTCCAACAAGTAAGAAGACAGCGAGATTCAGAGCAAAAGCACAGAAAGAATTGGTCCCAAAAATGACGAAATCGAAATGGAAACTGGATGTCTCTTTCAAAACTGGGAACTCAACAAAAATCCATGGTACCAACAAGAAAACCAAACAGCATGGAGCAACATAATACAGAGAAGTAATCGGATTCAAGGTGATCCCTTTAGATGTAAGCAAGATTTGGATCATAACCAACCTGGTAGCCTCAAAAGCAACGGCTCCCAACTGCAACATCACTCCCCAGACATCAAATCTAGCTTCCCCATAAGCAGCAATGGCGACCCCGAAAGAGATCGACAACATGTTGACCATTGTATCACTCTTAAAGCCCTCCTTTTTAAAAAGAACCCCAATGGAATAAACAGCCACAGGCATCAGGGCTTTAAGCATCTGAATAAAGGAAACAGACAAGTAAATATAAGCGGAATTAGAAAGCCAGAGGCTGAGAGAGTAAAGAGCACCGATGGGGACAACGGAAGAAACATAAAGCTCTCGAGACATGGAAACAGGTTCGACAACTTTGAAGACTTTGATGAGGAGGAAAGCGAGAGTGGCACAAAAGGACATGTGGATCATAGTCAGAGAGATTGGGAAAGGCCAATTGTACATCTTCTTGTCGAGGATATACTTGTTGTAGACGATGACGGTGAAGCTTAGGAAGATCCAGATTGCAACATAGGTGTAAGAGAGAAGGATCTTCTTGATGACGCTGTCGCTCAAAGACCCGCCCTTGCCCATTGTTTCTTTCGGCTTTTGCGAGTTACCCCGACGGGAAAAAATGGCGAGGAAGAAGAGAAAGAGGAGGCCGGAGGAGATCGGGAAGGGAAGAAGGGGTCAGAGCGTATTGTGGGGAAGGAGTTGGACTGACTTTGCGTGTGAGAGAAGAGGTGAAAAAAGATTTGGTTTTTAACGTAATGAAAGATGGCAACTTGGGTGTTTTTCTTGGTGCAATGGGCCCTTTCTTGGGCTTTCCCTATTCTTTCCATTTTTGAATTTTTCTTTTTAAACCTATTTATAATTTTATATACATTTTACATTATATAAATATAATACACATTAAATATCAAATCTATTAATAATGGCTTATTTTGATATGAAAATAAATAAAATTATATTTATTTTATATTTTTTTGTAATTTAATGTATGATTAATAATTTTACACTATATACATTTTATATCCTTTGTGCATCTAAAATTTTAATTAAATGTATTTATTATAATATCTTATTAACTTATTAAGTTAAATATAACGATTTTAATATGGTAACTTATTAAGTCAAATCTATCTATTGTAGTCTTTCATTTTAGTATTTATTTTCCATTTTTAGTTAAGAATTAACTAAATCTCGACTTATTTGCATATTTAATAATATGAATCTAGGTCAATGTAATTAGATTTTACATTCTATAAATAGGTAAATTTTGCAAAGTTCAAAAATAAAAACAACAATAACAACTATTTTAATGTAAATAAATCTTACCTTACTTGAAAAATGTTACAAGGAAATGATAAAGGTTAAGAGGAGTATATGGTTGCATAAATACATAAAACTTTACTATGTATAAAATCGTATGAAATTCAAATTAATGTAAATATCGATAGATTTAGAGTTAAATTTTAACTAAAATAATTATTCTGACTCTTTTTTCATTTTTAAAATATTAAAATATTATATATTTATAATTTTTTTATGAATAAAGGAAATATATTAATAGCCTTTATCTAATTTTGACTAAAGCTTTTTATCTTATTTTATCAATAAAGGAAAATTTTTCTTTTCTTTTTAAAAAAAAAAATCCCTCTTTTATGAAGTTACCAAGTAAATGGTAAATGGAATTGAAGTGCAAGAGGCAAATCCGGGGCAGAGATTGGGAGATGGCACAACCCGCGCGTCCATTAAGATTCGTCACGTGGGAGGGCTGCTACCGCTTACACTGCGCCTTGTTTATTGTCTTTACCACGTGACGTGACCTTCTCGTGTCTCATCACTCTTCTCCGCCTTGCTATGCTTACTTTCCGCCCACTTTTTTTCTTCCAAAACGACACTCATCTTATTTTATCTTCCAATTATACCCTCATCTTTCTAATTTTAACATAAAATTTGTATGTTTTTAATTATATTATAATAAGCTTACTTTGGAAGGTGACAAAGTAATAATATCTTAATTACAAAGTCGTCCACATTTGATTAGTTTTGTTTTTTTAGTGTGATTTTGCCAAAATTGTGTCCACATCAATCAGCGAGGGGTAGATGAGTAAGGTGGTGGAAGCAGTTTTAGATTTTGGATTAGAAATGAAAAAAAGAAGAGACTTTTCCATTGAGTGATGAAGGGGTAATGCAAAGATTAATAATTGATAGGAGGAAGAAGTAAAAATGAATTTTTTTAGGTATTTAAGGAAAATTTAAATTTTGAAGTTATCAATATTTCGAGAGTTTTATCTGAATTAATTTTAATCCAAATAAAATAGATAAAGATACATGTAATTATATAAAAGAAAAAAAGATCATGCAAAGGAAATTGCTAGACAATTCATTTTCAAAAACTTGATTTTTAAGAATAATAATAGAATTCCTATATCAAGAGATGGAAACTCAAAATATCGAGAAATAAAAAAATAATAACAATAATGAATGAGCTTTGTTTTTAATACAATGATATTAAAATTTTTTATTTTTATAAAAATTTAAAAGGGTCTCTTTTGCTTAATTAACTCGTTTAAATATATGTTATTCTCTTAATCGATTGATAAAAAGTTACAAAAATATTTTAATTACAAGTCTGTCACTTAAAAACATACCATAAAAGGTATAATCTAAAATCTCTTGATTTATCTCACTGGAAATAATTTAGAACTCATAAGTCAATGCTTGCAACAAATATTTTATTGGATTAAATGTATGGGTTTTATTCTGTGAAGTGCATAATTAAGCTTGGAAGATGCTGAAGCATTTTCTTGGAATATTACTTATTCTTTTAAGAGGTGGGAGAGGTGCACAATACAATATCCTGTCTTTTCATTTTCTGCAAAAATAAAAAAATAAAAAAAAAATCAAGAAAACCTTTTTTATTAGTAGTTAGGATTAGAAAGAAATATTATTTCCTTTTAATAATTAAAAAGCCTTTTTGGGTGACAAGAATGCTTTATTTTGTCTTAAAAGGATAAGGAAAAAATGGGTAATTCCTTTGGCTTATTGAGAAAAATCTTGTAGTGGAAAGGTTCCTGGTTGGCATGTAAACTCAAGAGTCTCCAATATAATATAATACCTAACCAAATTGCATACATTTCTGTACAAATTCAGTCAACATGGGCCATATTTTAGTTTACATTTCACTTTCAATTTGACTTATTCTATGTTTAAAACAGCTAGCACAGTTCGAGTTGGACCGGTTATTGTTGATTGACCAATTCTCTATTCTTGTTAATTACCAAATCCAAACTCTTCCTTTTCCATCTCTTTTATACAATTGGTGGTTGAAATTTATTTTCTTTCAAACCTAGCCACTATTCTTTATTATTATTATTTTGATAATTTCAGACCTAGGGCACTAAATGTATAATTAAGCTCGTAAATAATGAAATATTTAACAATCGCGCGATTTGTTTATCGAATGTTAGATTTATCGAAATTCAATATTTGATAATTTCTCTAATTAAAAAATTCTATGTATGTTGGTTTTGCTACTTATAATATGTTGGTTTTAAATCCAAATGTAAATTTTTTGCCTTATTACTTCACAAATCATGAAATTTAGCAATAAATGAAACTAAATTACTACTATAATATATATAGAAGAATGATGTGAAAAAACTCGAAGTTGTTCATCAAAATTCAAATGTGAATAGTTTCAATAATTCATGCCATTTTGTACACGCGGTTTCACCATTTTTAAATTATAAAATAATGCGAAGAGGAGAGGAGAGATGACTAATGCATATGTTTTTTTAATTAATAATTAATTATAAATATACTAGTTATGAACAAATTAGCAAAGAGATTAATTAATGTGTATATCTATATATATATATATATATATATATATGTTGCATGTGAGACTCGGCTTCCATGTCATATGATATCTTATTACAAATTGATTGTCAATCACGGATTCTACATAAATAATGTGGATATTTATTTGTTTGTTTATAATTTAAGTGGTATAGAACTAGGGTTTGGCAGACTTTATTAAATACTTATCATTAGAGATGATTAAATGCTTATTCAATGAGATTTTTTTGAATTTTTCAATTCAACATTGACTTACTTATATGTTTTTCTGATGCTTGAAAATTTCTAATCAAAAATGTTTTTGGAAAGTCTGATAAGGTTTTAATTTCACTTAATTATACATATGCAATTTTTTTTATAAAATATTTTAAAAGTTTACTTTTGAATAATTTGAATACCATCGTGAATATAAATATATTGTCTGATTACATAATTTTTATTTTTGTTGTGCATGAGTAAAAAAATAATAAAATAAAATAAAAATAATAAAATTAGATCACGTGACGTACCAAAAATGCGTCACGTGACGCACGAATAAAACAGATAGAAGAGACGTTTCTATCCATTAAATATTTAAATAAAAACAGAATTAATTCCTATAAATATGAGAGGTATGATTCATAAAATTAAGTCTCTATTTGCTTTACTTAAACTCTTTCAAATTTTTTGGCTGACTTAAATATCAGAGTGTTTACGTATAGAATAACCCTTACGTCTCTCTGATCATTTTTTTCTTACAAAACTTTCGGTAACACGTGATAAAAAATCAATATAAAAACGTTAACAATACATTATCATTGTGTTTGACAATAACAAATTTATATAAATAATTGCGCATAAATAGGCATGAACTAAATCTTCAAATGTGAGCAAAACTTAAGGCAAAGGATATGTTGAATTTCCTTCATGTCAGACCATTTGTTGAAGTTTATTGAAGATTGAGACTCATTTCTTCTCCAACTTCATGTAATGGTTAGAATTATATTCATTCAGACTACAACATCTGCAAATTGTTTTGCAATGTAAAAACCTGAATACTAATTTATGTTTGACAGAAGCATCTCACATCTGTCACTGTCTGGTCCAGGAAAACCCGCGATAAAAACAAAGCAACGCCATTGCTGTTTTTGTCTTTACAGTTGGATATATTGTCGGCACCAAAAAAAAAATAGAAGAGATAAATTATAATGTGATGGTGCTAGGTTACCCAACTTCCAACTTCCTGAAACAGTACTTTACAGTGGACTGGACGGTGAACTCCCTCCTGTAAAAAGGCTTCCCCGAATGATGTAATGAAGTAGTAATGATTTTTATCGTACCAACCGGTAAAAAAGTTGCCTTTTTCGTCGGTTACTTGCAGTATTCTGTTCTGTCTTGACTTACTGCTTTGTCCTTCGTTTTTCTCTATTACATGTCATCTTTAGGCCTTTGGTTATATTATACGGATGTTACTACAAAGCTACGGACATTTCTGACCATGATTGGTCGTATCTGAAGCGTTTTTCACTCAATCCAAGACAAAGTTGGACATCGAGAGTTGTGGTTAAGAGTTGGAGATTTTTTATCTTCAAAGCCAAGATAAATGGCCAATTTATCATTAAAATTTACGAACTTATTACACTTTTACGAGTAAATTTTATATTTTTTGAACTTTACGTGAAGAATGCTTCACCTGCGTCAGACCAAGCAAGATTTGTAGAGTTTGGGTTTGTGCCGGTTGCTAAAACTGGACGACAGGCAGACTAGGAAGCTTTATCTTAGTCTATTCATTACTTCACGATTTTGTATTTTTTTTTGCAAAATTCCTTCAATAATTCTCATGTTTGACATGTAATACGTCGGACTTGATATCTCCTAGCAGAAACACCAACAAGAGATACGACAAGTATCCCTTCGAAATACATAGCAAGTAAGACAAAGCTGTTCAGTTTACAAGAATTTTCCTTGTGGTGTCAGGAAATTTATATCAATGAAATGTATGGGATGGTTCAGATTTCCTTGTAATGATGGGAACCTTATGCATGTGTCAGTGGTCACATTGGACAACTATCTCGTCTGGCTGATGAGATTCTGGTGATGACTCGTGTGAATGCAGCTCCGGAGCACTCTTGGACCCAAAGCTTGTGGTGGTAGCGGAGGAAGAAACTGTTACATAAACTGCACTGGGGCGTGATTCTGGCAAATCCATTACAGGCTCATCAGAGTTCAAGAAAATTTGGACAACTTTTCTAATCTTAGGACGTTGTGTTGAATCAGGATGCAGGCAAGAGAGACCAACTATTAATGTTCTTTTCACTTGTTCTTCGTCGAATTTGCCTTCTAGCCTTCGGTCCACGCATTCCAGCAGTTCATTTTGTCCATATGAATTCCATACGTAATCCACTAAGCTGTTTTCTTCCATGATTCCCTTTGATCTTCTCCCGCAAACAACTTCAATCACTACCATGCCGAAGCTGTAAACATCAGATTCTGGTGTTGACTTTCCTGTGAAGCCTACCTCCGGGGCCAAATATCCTGGAGTTCCAGCTAACATGGTTGTCATGGCGGCATCGTTTTGGAGCAATCTTGCTAGCCCAAAATCACCTAGATGAGCATTGAAATCCTCATCCAACATGACATTGTTAGGCTTAACGTCTCGGTGAACGACAGGGTTAGCACTGTCTTCATGGAGATAAAGTAATGCGGATGCCAACCCTGTTAAAATCCTGAATCGAGTCTCCCAGTCAAGAGAACGCTTGCCGATATAGCGATCAAGGCTGCCATTGGCCATGTATTCGTAGACTAAGAGGAGATGTTCACCCTCGTGGCACCACCCTTGGAGTTGCACTATGTTTTTGTGCCTTAGGCGTCCTATGGTACATATTTCTGCAAAGTACTCCTTCTCACCTGTTTGAGTAAGCAAAGAAAACTCTCTGAGCAAGTTAAGAAAAAGACAAAACTCCACAAAGATTTGTTTGTAAAACGAAATAACAAACCATTAATTCTTGCCAAGCAATGTTATTCAAGTTAAGCAAACCTTGTTTCGAGGTTGCTGAGATCTTTTTGACAGCTACAGTTGTAGGAGGATTCTGTAAAGTGCCCTTGTAAACACTTCCAAAGCCACCGGTACCCAACAGATTTTCCTTGCTGAAGTTATGAGTAGCCTTCAGAAGCAGCTTGTGGGTAAACATTTTCGGGACATTTGCTGCAGTCCTTGATCGGATTTCTATGTCTACTTTCATCTTAATCATATCTTTTTTCTTACTCAGAAAGTTTTTAAATGATGGAAGAAAGCATATTCCAACAATCAATAATCCCATGATGATAGGAATAACAATTAACAAAACAGTTTTAATCTTATCGTGCTTAGGGACCTGACTATTGAGATATGGCAATGGGATTGTTGTGAAAGTCCAATCAAGGATCTGGTGGCTCTCTGGGACTTTACCAGTTGCGGCTGTGAAGCCAACAAAGACAGAACTTGGAACTGTATCTGCCATCTCAATAGATTGGTTAAGTACGCTCACTAGCTTGTCCCCAGAGTATGCCATGGATATTTCAAGCTTCTTTGTCCAACCATGGTAATCGACTTTAACCTTGATATTTCTTCCGCTTTTAAGCTCAATACCAGCAGTGTCAAGACTTTTAGCTGCAACAGGGCTGATTATGCTTATTGTATCGATACCAATGTGGTTGTCATCTGGATCCCATTCATTCTTGTAAGTATCGAACTCCACAGCTAACTGCTGAACTATGCCACCTGAATTTTTGCATGTTTTGATTGAAAATTACAGCAAAAGCATTCAAAGGAAAGAATTGTATGGTTTTGGAGGGGTTTTTGCTTACCTTGAGTTGATGAATCCATGATGCCAAGGTATGATCCAATGCTAGAAGGTGGTGAAGTTCTGTTATCTTGTGCAATAATGAAAGCCATGCCATCTCCAGAGACATTAGAGTTTGGGAAGGGAGAAATCCTAACGGTGAAGGTGGTAGAGATGGAGGCTGGCCAGGCTAGCACAGGATGGTGGAACAGAATTCGACCAACCTGCTCAAGTGCCGGATCTAATGAAGTTGAATTGCTATTTGGCTCTGGTGTTAGGCTTAGGTATCCATTTCTACTAGTCACCGAGCCCATGCAGATTAGGCTGCCATTGGTGCAACTGCTAGGATCAAAGGAGGGGAAAGAGAAAGTAACTGGTTCAATGAAAGGGGTTAAAGAAGCCTGGTCTAGGAAGGTATAGAGGAATAGCAGCATGAACATGGTTGCAAATGAGAGCTACAATATAAAACAAAAGGCGACCTTCCATTCCCATGAACATATATAGGAGACAGAAGAGTTTACTAGGAATTGACGTTTATGTTGTTCCTAACATTTGTATTCATTCGGAAAAGGAATGTTTTCAAAGAAATTGTCACAGAAAAACTATGTTTCAAAGAAGTTTCTCATAATCAGGCAATCAAAATTCATTCTTCTGTACGCATATGGAAGCTGTGCCTAGCAACGTCTGATTCATGAACAAGAAATGCAAGTTCTTGTCTTTTTACCTTAGTTCTAATTGAAAAAATGACAAAAAGACAAAGGACCATTCAGACAAGAAGCAAACTCAAAAGACTTCCTTTCTGACAGAAATAGAATATCCAAAAAACCCAAAAGGAAATTTTCTATGACAATTAAGAATGTAGTCAAATTGAAAGTATTGGCATTGAATAACGAAAGATTATATTGCAGGGTATAGTCAAGCATTAATGGATCAAGAAACCTGTGGTAAGAACAACAAAAGTTACTTCTGAATGAACACAGTAGGATCTTGACGTTGATGGATACTAATGTTTGCGGCAGCCAGCAAGTACAGCTATAAGATTAATGATCTACTCGATCTCAAATGGACTAGTTTGGATTTACATAAAGCATTGCATATTTGGCCTAATATTCATAAATCAGTGCATAGCAGGAAGCTGTAAGGTTGTGATTTTCCTAATAAAAGGCTACATAACTGACAGTGATATAAATTCTGATATCAGTCTTTCTTGTGTTATCTAGTCTCTTCGTTCATACTTCCGAGCCCATATGTGTTTACCATTGATCCGAAACTTTGCTATGCGTCTCCCATTCAATATTTGATCAACATTTGTGACAGAATGTAGAACCATTCTAGCAAACAAGGGTTGTTCATTGCAGGGGACATTTTCCTGCATATGGACACTGTCAACACAATCACCACATATTTTTTGGAAGAGTTCCCTTACTTCGTTTTCTGATACTGGAAAACCCCGTGAAAATGTCAGAAACAAGGTCCTGTCATCCTCAGAAACATTGTTAGAGGGGTGCCATCCCCATAAACCTCCTACAGGAAAATTATGGTCAATGGTTCTTGGCACTATGGTGACACTGCCAAACACCGAGTGAGGGAAACCAGGGATAACAATAGGCTGATTAGGAATCACCTGTGATGTGCTTCCCACCACACGCTGCAAGATATCAGTAAAAATCCGGGAGCAAACAGTGTTGAGAAAATTTTTTATCCCACTGATTGTACTAAATTTGTTTTGATAGAACATGTGCAAAGAAATATCTTTCTCCATAATTCTTGCAGTAAGACGCAAAAGACCATCAGGTGGAATGGTAGAACTGCTGGATCCTAGACAATTCAGACATGAAACTGCTTCACCGGCTAGTGCTTCCACCAGGGGATCCGACAGGTTCACCATTTTTGCTATTATGTTGGGATAACCCTTCTCTTCTAGCCATAGCCATATGGACATAACTAAGAGAGATTCAGCTGGATCCCTCCCGAGATTTATTACCAGTCGAGAGAATATCTCGCGATCAACGGCATGATAAGTGTGGAGCTCCTCAAGAGTGATTGAGGCCATAATGAAATAGATTCAGTGTGCTGTGTGTAGAAAAAGAATGGAATCACAGAGAAAACTTGAAAAGATTTGACATAACACCACATTATATATTACAAGGATTTCTGAAATATGGCAAGTTGTGCAGACTGATTTTATTTAGATATTGGTCCAAATGTAAGAGAATCTGCAGGTATTGTAGAGGATACATTAGACCTGACATCAAGAACAATTTAACATCCTTCAGAAAACTTGTTTTTCCCGTGAATGGCATAACTTGAATTTTCTCTAACAGGCTTGAGAACTAAGATACCTTCTCGTTGTGGCCTCCACTTTGAGGTAAGATCAATGGCAAGTGGCAGCAGACATTGCTGGTGCTGATATAAGCTTCCCTTGTATTCCCTGTTCCAAATCACGTTCTTTGAATGTCATAAATGCTCAAAGCTGGACATATGAACTTGACATTAAATAAAAGTTAATGACCCAAATAGCCTTTCAGTGCAATAAGCATATTCATTGTAAAACTTGTTAGATAATCAGGGGGCTTCGCACGAAACTAGTGATTAACGGAAGCAGAAAAAACTGGAGTTGCATGCTCGTACCATACTCCATGCCCACTACATTCTGGAGAATGACAAATCTTGAGGTGTTTTATTAATGATAACAACTTAGACAATATAAATGCTGGAAGGGGTTTTAAGATTTCAGGGAAAGTTCATCCCCAGACATAATAACCAGTTAATACTATGTTTTTACTTTTTGTCTTAACATAACACACAGTCTTTCATTACCAACTCCATACCTGAGTTTTTGCTCATCTTTCTTTTGTTCTTCATTTCGTTTTCTCTTGTGGAGAACTAGGGATTTAAGCAGTTGACTTTAATCCGTTCATGGAAGGAACTGCTTTGTACTTTCTGTTTATATGAGGAAAAGACACCGACATTGCAGTGAATTTGAATGTAATTCAAACCATACGAACTGCCGCTGAAGGTAATTCTCAGGCTCTTTTGCTTGTAGGCAATGACTTGGACAGAAAAATAAAGAGAGCTATGATGCACATTTTGCAGATATGTGCCATGATTTTGTGTGTAACATGTTTCATTTGATAATTTTATGAAATTTCTATCGTGATAACATGACCCTGTGTGGACTTAACCAAAGAGCGAAGCAATAACGGCCGGAAAACACGATATTAATACTTCTATATTTACTAATCCGAGAGACAGTTTAGATGTTCGTTGGTTGCTTAAGCTCCATTTTTAAATAAAAATTAAATTGATGGTTCTTATCTTTATTTTATTTTTTAATATTTTTTAAAATATATATTTATATATACCAATCAATCATTTTAATCTTATTTATAAAATCTATAAACTCTACTAAATAATAAATTATTAAAAACATAATAAAACTAAAGATTATGTAAACATATCAGCTCATTTGCGATAATAACTCGATAATACTTGGCACATGAACACTGTAGCTATCCTGTTTTGTTTCCCTTCCGCGCATTTTCTGGCCTGATTTTTGGCAGCTGAGCCGAGAAGAAACGTCCCCTTTCCGAGTACGACATTCGCTCGATAGCTGAGCGACCAATGCGCCAGCCTCATTGCAACGTAACAGTAACAAAATAACAAACCGATACTTATTTTACGAACCACCACCAACCCCCCTAACATACCCTGCCAACCCTAGACCATACAGTACAGGTTGAATCACAGTAACAGCCAAACGAATAATGAACAAATAACTCAGAATTAAAATTTGATAAAAAAAAAAAAATCACTTGATTATGCAAAGCCATTAAAATTGAAAAACTTAAGCTTATCGTGCCATCACACAAAAATTTCGTATTTTTATATCACAAACATGATTTTTCATTAACCATAACATAAATTATACACAACATAAATTACAGAGTCTAACACCGGAGATCAACTTAAGAAATCATCGAAGCATATCAAAGGAGTAGTACTTAACTGCTGAATACTAATATTAAGAAAACGTGGTCAAGAAAATTTCGTTTTATGAAACATTTTCTTAAAAAAAAAAAAAAAGTAATAATCCAAATATATTAGTAAGTAAATTTGCAGAGAATTCAGTCTATTGTAAATCAACTCCAAGGCATTTCCCAACTTACTACTTAGGCTCCACAAAAATACCACCGAATATATTTACCCAGCCCACCTGGCAACATAGACAATAAAAACATGCAAAGTCCCATGATAAAGAGCAAGAACATCGGCCACAAAATTACTTAAAACCCTAAATCTCGGGGTAAATCGCAACTCAAGAAGTAGTAATATCCAAAAATAAGACTTAAGAGGTTAAGCTCCAATTATAACAGACAATAACATAACAAGCAACTCTATCAGTCTATAGAATAGCGAAAAATGTCCTAGAAGGGGAAATTCCCCTACAGATGGGTTCTATCTTACGCAGCAGTCCAAAATCACATTCCCAAAACAACATGGAAATGGTATTAGTATCTGCTGCTGCTCCCAAGCAAACTCATTTTAAGCATTCCACATTAGTTTTAGAAGAAATACACATGGCCTCCAGCAACCTCGCAAATTTGATTCATGATTTGGACCCCACACTCTGCTTTTGCTGACTCAACCCTCTTTAAGAAGGCACTACACAACAAAATTTAAATCGCATTAGAAATTTTGGTTACAACCAAGAATAATTAGAAAAATAAAATTAACACCCACATCTTACCGCCAACATATTAAACATATTCTAGCAATGCCTTGAAATCATTAACAAGAATACAAATGTTCCACTAGTTATATCAAAAGCAGATGGAAGTCAAAATAAGTAAACAACATACTGTATGTGGATGTATCAATCTGCTCAGGAAGCTCCTTTATATCTACCTCAAACCTCTCCTGGACCTGCGATGGATTTAACAAAATTGATTGATTATAGGTTTACATAACAATGGGACAAAACAATGTTCAGAAGTTCTAAATCCAAACCTGATTGAGCACATCAGAATCTGATGCAGATGAAACAAATGTAATTGCAAGACCCTTGGTGCCAAACCTACCAGCTCTACCAACCTGCCAAAGAACCAAGAAACAACATCAGTCAGTTAACTTGTATGCTTAAAAAAAGAAGCAAGACTAGTATATGATAATGCAGTTGAAACAAAACCTACCCTGTGCAGATATGTATCAGCAGAATCTGGCATGTCATAGTTGATGACAATGTTAACACGTTCAATGTCAATTCCCCTTCCAACCAAATCTGTGGCCACAAGAATTCTTTTATGCCCCTCCTTGAAACCCTTGTAACGAGTCAACCTACAAAATATCATTTAGAATTAAAACAAAGAGTAAACCATATATCATATTTAAGCAAGGAACATGAACCTACTGGTATAGATAAAGAAATCTGAACTTCTAACAGATAGCAAATAAACAATTTCTAATAGCTAGACATTAGATACACCAGTCAAACCTTTAAAAAGAAACCTAAATTTGCAGTCACAAGAAAAAAAGTAGTACTACTTGGTAAACTCAAACCACAAATCAAGTAAAAAAAGGCAATATTTCTCTTCAAATGTGTTTTGTATCATCGCTTTAAGAAGAAAAAAGAATAAATTAAGTCGAATGACCAAGTAGCATAAGCCAATTTTACCAAATCATGTCAAAATACATATTCCAAGGTTCCACCCACTCAAACCACATCATCTACTGTAGCAAAATACACAACAAAACCACCATCTTAGTGCAACAAGACAACATAACAATAAGACTGCCAAAAAGACCTTTGATAGGGGATCCTCCCACAAGATAAAGGTCCTTAAGTAATTTTTCACAAGAATACAGGTAAACAAAGTCTTCTAACTGAAGTCCTAATAAATAAAAAAATGACAAGGTAGCAACAATACATGATGCATGATAGGTACAAACCTTTCTTCCTGGGACATGCCAGAGTGAATGCATATAGAGGGAAAATTACATTCCACAAGTAACTTGTTCAACTCAGCTGCACGGTTCACACTTTTGACGAAGATAACAACTTGGTTGAAGTCCAATGCATCAAGGAGGTCATTCAGCTTGCGGTTTTTCTCCAGCTCACTCAATTTGATGTAGTGCTGTCATTGGAATCATTTTGGGGATTAGATCTTAAATAATATTTTATAAAAAAAAATGGAGCATGGGCCAGCTTCTCGGAATGTACCTGCACAAGACCATGAAGGGTCAACTTGGCCTCGTCATCGACATAAATTTCCATCGGCTGAAAGGAACAAATGTCACAGTAAATCATATTAGGGAGCTTCCTCAAGCAAATGGAATCCAGTACGAAATGAATTATGGATGCACATCCCTTGAATTGAGATTCTGGTCCATCTGCCTTGCCTCCTTGCAGATTCTTTACTTAGTCACAGCAAGCAAGTGCTGTTCTCCCTCAAAAACAAAGTTTTCATCACATGACAGACACTGGACCCCAATAGGGAAATGCCCAACCCTTCTTATTATCCCCCACTCCAAGCCCACACCCATAGCCTCTAGAAAACTAAAAAAAAAAAAAAAGCCAAATTAAAAATCAGCTCACACAGATCCACTAGTTCAAAAATCTAACCACTGCAAACCTATGAATTCTCCACTAAGCATCCCCATTCGATCTGCAAAACCCATAAATGACTAGCTGAAGCCACTGCGTCCAAGCAACACCAATGGCATGTATATAGCGATGGACCCACCAGATGTAAAATTTTACGAACTCTCGGAAAAATCTGGGCATTAATTAAAAAGATACTTCTAAATTCAAGTAGTATTGGCCATGGAACATTACATCTTGCATAAATTTCTTGCAAACCGGGCGAATTTCTTTGCTGAGCGTAGCAGAAAACATCATAACTTGTTTATCGTGAGGGGTCAGCTTGAAAATCTCCTGGACATCTCTCCTCATGTCTGCAGAAGATAAGTAGAATAAATACCAGAAGGAATAGCAGAAGTAAATGGAACACTAGGAAACTTATACACTTATCGAGCTTCAGGTGAAGAAAACCATACCAAGTGATTCAAGCATCTTGTCACATTCGTCAAGAATGAAATGCCTCACATTCTTCAACGAAAGGTCCTTGTCTCTTGTCAGAGCCAATATCCTTCCAGGGGTACCAACAACAATGTGGGGGCATTCATTTTTCAGGAGATCTTTGTGAACTTTGATGTTGACACCTCCGTAGAAGACAGCAACCTTGATATCAGGCAGGTAAGTACTGAACCTCTCGAACTCATGACAAATCTACAAGTTAAGGGGTAAAATGATATGATATATGTCACATAACTTTTAGAATAGAAAGGGAAATTTTACAACCAGAAAACTTCCAAGATAAAATTCTGTTCTTACCTGGTAAGCTAACTCCCTAGTATGGCATAAAACAAGGGCAATAACTTGTCCTGGACTTGGTTCAATCTGCTGTAATGTTGATAGAACAAAAACTGCAGTCTTTCCCATCCCTGATTTAGCTTGACAAATGACATCCATACCCAATATAGCTTGGGGAATGCATTCATGTTGCACTGATGAAGAACGAAAGAAAATTGTATCGAAGGAATCCCAGGTAAGTAAAAATATAACCTCCGTGATCCTTTTAATTGAAACTTTATGATAGTGTTATATTACCTGCAAAGACAATGCATAAACTAAATTATTAGACTGGACAAAATGTTACACATTAAACATACAAAAGAGAGCATACATCAAAATCAATAATTTCGCATAAAAGTCCCAAGCATGGAAAACAATAACATAATAAACTAAAATATTAGACTGGACAAAATGTTACACATTAAACATACAAAAGAGAGTATACATCAAAATCAATAATTTCGCATAAAAGTCCCAAGCATGGAAAACAATAACATAATAAACTAAAATATTAGACTGGACAAAATGTTACACATTAAACATACAAAAGAGAGTATACATCAAAATCAATAATTTCGCATAAAAGTCCCAAGCACGGAAAACAATAACAATATTATAAACTTCCAAAGAACAAGCCATATATGAAATTAACCTTAAAATTTTGGATTTTAGGGATGGAACTGTACATATAGGTTAACAAATATTAAAAAGAGAGAGTAGAAATTTGCCTTCGGAAGGGTGCTCAAATCCAGAGTCGACAATGGCCCGAAGAAGCTCTGGCTTCAAAAGGAAGTCTCTGAATCCTGAACTGTGAATCCCAACATAGCCCCTACAGAGACGGAGGAAAAGATAAAATTAGAAGGAATTTCCCTATGGATCATTTACCATCAGACAAAAAGCAAAATAAAATAATTTGACACAAAAATGAAAATAACACGTAATTATTCCGACAAAAATAATCTTTTATTCAAAATTTCTTGTTTTCCAACCAGCAAAAATTAACAAGATTCCATAAATAAGAAATATTTGAATAAAACCGGAAACGAAGAATAGAAAGAAAATAAAACTCACTTCTTGACTGCCTCGCCGTTGACTTTAGCAGTGACAGAGTCGGGGGCTTTCTCTTCTTCTTCCTCGTAGTCGAGAAGCTCCTCCTCATAAGCATCGTTGTCCCTTGTTTCTCCCATTTTCTACAAAATCCCAATCAAAAACATTAGGGTTTTAGCAGAAAAACAATTTAAGGGCAACTAAAAACAATTAGGGTTTCGAAGAGAGCCAGATTTGGGAGATTTACCTGAGAAATTAATTAAAAGAGGGAGAAAGTTGGGGGTTTCTAGGGTTAGGGTTTGGACAGAGTCTGCAAAGGAAAAAGGTTAGCTCTTAAAAGCAAAAACTAGATTTGAGAGTGTAGAGAGCGAGAGAAAGAACTTCGAAGAGAAAGAGAGATAGGGTTTGCGAAATGGGAGGACTGATTGTTATAAACAGCGGAAATTTTACTTTATTCCCAAAATACCCTGGCTTCTTCTCATTAATTACCATCTTCCGCTTCTCTGCGCTGGACCCCACGATGCTAGCTGTAGAAAGAGACATGACACGCGCCATGGTCCCAACCCCAAGCCAATCCATTTTGGGCCCAAAAGCATTTTCCTTTTCGAGTCAGTAAATAATAAAAATAAAAAAATAGTAGAAGATTATGCATTAATCAGAACAAAGGACCATTCAATTGGCTGGTAAATAATATTAATAAATTAATTAAAAACATAAATTTTTATTACAAGTCCAACTTTCACCATTTTAGGTCTTTTATAATGTTTTTCACATTTATTATTCAATTTGTAATTTTTTTATAATCGATATCATAATTTAAAAATAAAATAAAATACGTGAAATTTAAATTTTAAATTTATTTATTTCGAAATTAGGTTAGGTAAATCATGTAAAACAGTGAAGGCAACACCGGTAAAAGCCCATTCTAGTTAGCAAACCCAAATATATGATGGGCTGAGCTTTGAAAATCTAAATATAAAATATCTAGTCTCCTTGGTCTTTGATTGCCAACCATTGCAGCACAAAGCAAGTGACCCAATGCTTGCCAGAAAATGGCAACTCTAATCTCTCTCCCAATGGCCTCTGCTTCATGCTCAGCACCACGTTTACTTCCCTTTATTTCCACAAAACAACCACGTACTTCCTCTGTTTCTCTCTCTATCATTTCCTAGACAGCAAACCTCTATCTGATACTAACTTGACATCTTCCTTTCTGTAACATTGATTACAGGTTCAATTTTCAATGGTAGTACTTACAACCAAAAGCAAAAGGCTTTTCAAGACAGCTCCATTGCTAAACTTCACTCTGTGAAAGCCAAGGTCAGAATTCGCCCCTTTCCATGAATTTAATGTTGAATTTGATTCTGTTTCTGTAGTTGCATATGTTTCCATGCATCTGACTGCTTTTCTGTTTTGCTGATAGGCTGCCCCAAGAAACCGAAACACCAAGCCGAATAGTGTCATCTGTGCTGATTGTGATGGAAATGGTAAGCTTGAAGAGATTTTGGTTAAACATCTGCTAAGATGAAAGTTTAGCATGTAGGCCAGTATTGGTTGGTTCTTTTGACATAGAAACAAGGCAATGTAGTGAAATATATTTCTGCTGAACGATTTGGCAGGGGCAGTTGTTTGCTCTCAATGCAAAGGCAGTGGAGTGAACCCTGTTGATTTCTTCGACGGACAATTTAAAGCCGGTGACTCTTGTTGGCTATGAGGGTAATAACAGTGACATTGGACTGAGCTTTCTCGATCTTGATTTGAATCAAAATGATGTATTGAGCTTTTCGCAACATTGAATCACTTGCATGGATGTGTTTTTTGATAGGGGCAAGAAGGAGATGTTATGCGAAAACTGCAATGGTGCTGGCTTCGTTGGGGGTTTTATGAGCACTGACGATGAGTAGGATTGCCTTGGTATGCTGAAGTTTGAAAATGAATGCCAGATGCTTAGAAAGTTAGCTAGTGGGCGCTGCCTGGCTGTATATTATGAACCACCAAGCATGAAGTTGATGTTAACTCAATCCTTCTTAATTCTCATGCCCATTTATTAAGGTTTGATATAGACAAGATTATCACTGTTTACAGGCATTTCTATAATGAGGTCACTAATTTCCATGTATGGTAGATTAATTATGCTTCAGTTTGTATGACTTTTTCAGAATCTAACAGCATTAAGCTGCCTGCTATAGTCAGTAGGCAGCCCATAAGTTAATTGTCGTTCATGAACTCACTCATCTGTTGCTGGAGCAAGCGAGTTGCCTCAGATTTAGGATAAAACACATGAAAGACATGACTCTCCTTATCTGTATCCACAAGTTTCACCTTTTTCACTTGTTTCCTCTGCAAGAACTCGGCGTACATCATTCCTCTTTCGTTCAAGAAATCCATGCCAGCCACATAAACCACCGCTGCAGGAAACTCTCTCCATTCAGCTTCAGAAACCTCTTGCTTCTCAAAGTTACATCCGAAGTAATCACGATTCGACCAATCTGGTATACTTAGTCTCCAAAACATGTCATTCATTGCCACATAGCCAGCTGCACCATCAGACCTTTCTCTCTCAGTCCTTTCTTCACTGCCAAAATAAGGATGTATCAACAATAACCCTTTAATCTTGACATGTAAAGCTTTGTTCCTTATTGCTTTGATGGCCACCTGATGCACAATGTTCCCTCCAGCACTGTCTCCGGAGAGAAACACATGGGAAAGATCAGCTTGCTTGAACCATGGTTCATTTGTAACTTGGCTGCATAGCCATTCCAGGGAGCTGTAGCAATCATCATAAGCTATAGGAAGGCGGTGTTCTGGTGCCAAACGGTAGTCAATGGAAAGGACAATAGCTTGTGACACAACAGACAAATCTCCAAGGAAATGATGGTAGCCAAGCCATGTGGTTGAGCCAACGCAAAACCCACCACCATGAAAATAAACAAGAACTGGAAGGAGGCTGCAGGATCCTGGGATATCAGGAAGGAAAATCCTCCCAGTTATCGGTTTTGATTGGTCGATGATCACATTCTTAGACTTGTATCCACCTGCTGATTCTTGAGATGCAGGAGCAATTTCAGGTGCAAAGCGTTTCACAGAACCATCTGAAAAGACCTGAATATAACCGGGAGCTTCAGCTACTATAGACATTTTCTCTTGAAATGGTGTACTAGATTGAGGCCTTGTTACTTTCAAGAGTTTGCATGGGGTTTTAAAGGTACATGTGTAAGTTCAAAACTCACAGGCTCGCAGCAAACCCTCACAAGCAAGGTAAAAATGGATTTCTGAATGTTAGGTCATTCATGTAAAGTGCATCGGGTGCTTTGGATCCTTAATAACTGAGTGTTACTCTGTTCCCGGAGGAATAGGTGGTTCACTGCAAGGAAATTACAAGTAAAAAATCCAAAAAGATGAAACTCATGAGGCATCTACCTTCCAGCTGAGTGGTTGCATGGGGGGACTAGATAAGAACTTTACCATCACCCGCATGTAGGGGTTGAACCAACAACTTTCTTTGCAAGAGATTAGATCCAAAGTAAGATTCTCCCTTCCCTCCTTATGAATCAAATTTATCATCGATGCTTGAAAAACGCTTGACTTAACAATTGTTACCTCTCTTAACCCATAACTTGAGTAGCTTACCCTGCTTACCCTAAAGCCACTGCTTATTTAACAAAACAGAATACCACTGCTTACCCTAAAGTCAAGCAACCCAGTCTTGAAATAGTTGGGGGCAAAAGACCCTAACAAGAATAAATACATGGTAATGTACAAAGAGTACATAAATGAGGAACTTGAGTGATTAAGAGGTATACGTGCAACCAAACATGTTTGACACTAAAATATGATCAAGATACAAGAAAGATCCAAATCATATGTCCCAGTATATAAAATTTCTACAGGAAAAGGCTACAAAAATAAGAAGTCGGATTAAAGGATACAAAAGCTTGGTCAGGATCTAGCAGCAGTATACACATAAAATACACGAAAAGAAAACAAACGAAAATGATAATGATGAGGAAAGCAATGGAGGGAGAAACAGTGTTCCATGCCCCTCCCACCATAAAGGAAGGTGAAAGCCTATTTAGCTGCCTGTTCTAACACAGGAATTTTCTTCCAATCCTCCGATGCATGATTTTGCAAAGGTGGCAGTGAGAACATGCTCACAGTAGAGCTTCCACTGCGGATCTCTTTCAAGACATGTAGTGCTGATAAAGTTAGCTTCATATACATGCTCTCCATATTCTTGATATCTGCAAGTTCTTTCGGAACTTTGAGCAGCCTTTCATTACTTCTGGTAGAAGTTTTAGGTACACATTCTTTCTCATTGCTTAGTTCCTCATGAGTTGCTTCAGCTGAGGCAGATGGTTCATTGATGGGGAAAAGCTGATCAAGCACCATCTCGCACTCCTTCACAAGCTGGTTAAGAACATCAGTCCTGTAGAATGGCTGTTGCAAGACCTTTTGAATGAAGGGCAAGCGAACAAGAGCACCACTTCGCTTGTCATATTTCTTTATTATCTTCACTAGTCCTGTGTACAGCATATAAAATTTTTCACAGAACACAAATGAATGCAGTCTATTCATCATATGAACATTTAAGATATCAAGTCACTAAATGAGAAATGAACTGAACACAACACAGCTTTTATTTTAAGTCATTCATCACTAATAAATTGGGCTTATGAAAAACCATGGACAACATATTAGTACCAGTATAGTTAAGTGCACTGTAATTCTCCAACAAAACCATCTCTCCATGAAAATCTACTATCTCCGACCCCACTTTCATTAACTCCTCGTTTGATGCTTTGGCGTTTGCCGCTCTATCTTGCAGCTCCTGCAAACCAGTCACACACACACACACACACACACACACACAAAAAAAGAAAAAGGAAGTAGCATGTGATCACTCCAGAGCAACAAACATGCACTAAAACTAAAGCAAAGAAATGGAGAAAAAAACCCAAAGAAGACAGTCCAAAACATTCAAAAGAACATGGATGCCTTTACCATCAATCATGTTAGAAAAACCACAATAATTGTTAGGACAAAAGAAAAAAAGAACATGTCACATGTCCCCAAAGGCAAAAGGCAAAAGGCTGGAATCGTGTGGACTTCAGAGACTCAAACATCAATGAAGTCCAGGGTATGGGGGGAATCTTAAACGGTTGGAGACTCAACAACACCACCCCAAAGGAACCAAAAACAGATTTGTCTTTCGCCCGGTAAATTGACACCACCATGAAAGAGGCAGTTCTGCAGAGGATTCATAAATAAAGCTTACTGAATTCGGAACAAACGAAAAAGATTCAGTTTTTACTTCACTAACTTTAAAATTAGAACTAACCCATCACTGTATTCACCGAAAAGCTTCAATATGATCCTCTAAAACAGCATAAAACAAAAAAAGCCAAACCCTTTCGTTAACCAACATTTAATCCATAAGAACTCATGAAAATTTCCAAAACACCAAATTCAATCAAGCTAAAAAGGGAAAAAAAAATTGTTCATAAATGGAACATACCTTCCATTTGATTACATAATCCTCTTCTTTTTCAACAAAAAAAGCATTAAACTTCTCAATCTCATCTTCCAACAACAAAACGAAATCCATCACCTCCTTAGAAACCTCGCTCTCCACCTTAGGGCCACCACCCCCACCGCCGTCCGTTGAATCCAATCTGGGCCGTTTATTACGCAGCTTCTCGCTCCCATCTTTGGGGTATATCAACCCCACCTGCTTCTTCAAATTCTTGTACGACAAAAACTTATCCTTCCAATCAGGCAACGCTTCTTCAATCAAAACGCTTAAACTCTTCCAAAACTTCATGCTCTTGCGCTCACCTGATCACGATTACCCTTTACTTCTTTTTCCTGTATAGGGCTAACATTTTCGAGCTAAGTTTAATCAAATCGTTATTCCTTAAAAAATAGACATTTTCCATTGTTTTTAACAGTGATAAGAAAGTCAGAAGAATAATGAATGGGCCTGAACTAATTCTCCGAAGGCTTGAAACCTGAATAAAACGCAGCCGAAGCCCAAATCAGAATACAAAAAATAAAAAATGGCACCAACGCCATTGTTATTGCCGTTGATACCTTGAATCATTCGTCCATTCCTTGTGGACAAATCAAGTACCAAGGCCGTATTAGAATATAACCTAGTCCCTCTGAGATTTTTTTTTTTTTTTTGATGAAAATTATGTTTTATCATAAAACAGTATGAGTGGTCTCATCATGCTTCTAAATCAATTTTTTTTTTACTCTTTTAAATTTAAATCAATGAATCTGTAAGGTGTATCACGGCCGTAACAAAATCAAAATAATTTAATATTAAGTTTTATTTAAAATTTTAAAAATTTAATTTAATTCAATTTAAAATTTTGAGATTTCAAATTTAAATCGAATTAAGTTGAGTTTAACTTTTAATGTTTAAGCTTGATCGTTTGACTTAAATTCATAAGTTTGAATTTAATTTAATAAGTTTAATTTTTTATGTTTTAATCGTACATTACAATGATATAATAGTAAATTAATAATTAAATATTATAAAATATTTTAACAAAAAAATTTGTTAAAATTGTCAATAATTCAAGTTGAATATTAAAATATTCAAATTCGATTTAATTTTTTATTCAAATAATTCAAATTCAAATTTAACTGAAAAATAAATAAATCAAATTAAAAAAATATATAAATAGCTTGATTTATTACAATCCTTTATAATTGTTAAAGTTTTATTTGATGTAACACTTATTTTTATAGAAAACTTTTATAAATTAAGTAAGATCATAATTAATTTAAACTAGATAAATAATTAAGATATAGTATCTAATAATGTACAGTGATATGAAGATGTATACTTTCTAATCACTGACACTGACTCACATCAGACCAATACTGCTCTGATACCACTTTTGTCGCGATCCAATTTTTCAAAAATCATTACAAATTTTTCGCGAACTTACCACATTTCAATTGTTGGGCTGTGAGTCAATATCCATCACTCAGTTTCATATATTATCTATATGCATAACAGGCAATGCTTTCGTCCCAGGCACTAACATTCGCGGAAGCTCATAAAATTATTATTTCATAATTAGAAATTTGTTTATATTGCCTAACATATACATCTCCTATATAACGTAACTATATCACTGTACACTATTATTCAGATACAAAAAGTACATGTGTGTATACCTCGATGCTACTGGATAGCTGTGTGTAAAAGACCGCAGGACGGACGCAACTTATACACTCTACTAAAATGCTCTGTAGAGAAAGAAAAAATAAAGGGATGAGCATAACGCGCTCAGTAAGAAATATATGAAAGCATGTAGATAACCACACTATCTACAATGCTTATAATGCATGTTTTATCATCTCGTAAAACAAATGCATTTACTTTTCAAAACACTCGCATTAATATATGAAAGCAAGTAGATAATCAAACTATCTACGATACTCATGATGCATGGTTTATGCCGAAAAACCCATGTCTCTCACAAAACCATTATAGTAAAATACATAGCAATTTACTGTCAAAAATCGAATATCAAAACTCATTCAGAGTAAAATACTTCTGTGTTCAGTATTGAAACTCACATTTAAATTATATTATCATTTCAAATGGTTTCATCACAGAAATCAAATCACAATTAGTTTCATCACCGAAACCAATAAAATAGATGAGACTAGGTAGGGATTTCCACACAAATCCAAGGGACAATTAGCCAAAGTCCGAGACCCACAAGCTATCACGGATCAGGTGTGCTAAGGTGTCTCTGAGTCCGAGGAGGGGATTAGTCTATCCATCGGCTCCTATCTAAGGATTATCACAAATCAGAGCAATGACACAGCATGCCCGAGTCCAAAGACGCAATCCTCACAACCCATAGTTGCACGGTACAGTGTACTCCATGTTGTCTACACGGTACGACGTACCCTGTTGTGAGATCTGAGGATTTCAGACATATTTTAATTATGTAATATGAACTTGAAGTATAATTTATTGAGTTAAGTGAATTGGGGAATGATAATTGGAGATTTATATGTTAAGTGTTTAAAATAAGTATGAAGCTATGAGGACAGATCGATCTGGGAGAAGGAGAGATCGATCTGGTGAGTTAAAAATGACAAGGAAGGAGGAATTTAAGGAGCAGATCGATCTCCAATAGAAGAGGATTGATCTTCTTATGATTCTGTTTGAGAGAAGATCGATCTCATGAGGAAGAGATCGATCTCCAAATGTTTTTGTTTAGGAGAAGATCGATCTCCCCAAGGCGCAGATCGATCTCATAAAGCCATAAAGAGATCGATCTCACCCCTTGACAGATCGATCTCCTATACATAAATTGCCCCAAATCGTCCCCAAATTCAAATGCAGATCGATCTCATCAAGAGCTAGATCGATCTCCTACCCTCAGTCTATATAAGGAATCCCTGCTTTCTCCTGTAATTTCACTTTCTCTCTCTTCCAACCCCCATTTTCACCGAGCCCTAGCTTTCTCACTCATCAAAGCACTCATTTCCGTCCAAATCAGAAGTTGTGGCAAGAAGGAAAGTTGTTCATCACCCAAGGGAGAACAACATACTTGGAAATCGAAAGACGGATCGAATCGAGGCAAGAGATAAGCTCTCCACAAGTTTTGGGTAATTTCTAAACTTCGATCCTTATATTTGAGATGATTTTTGGTGATAATGGTTGTTGGCATTGTGTTGAAATAGCTGAAAAATGATTAGGGATTGATGAAATTACAATGTAGTTGGAGTGATGATGATATTTAGCAACTTTGGTAAATTTAGGAATTTTGAGCTATAAATGGAGATTTAGACAATGTGGTGTATTAGCATAGATATTGTGGCAGAGGAAATATAGAATGTTGAGGTGTTGTGAGCGAGATTGTGGTTTGTGATGGAGTTATGAGAATTGAAAAATTTGAGGTGTTGTGAGCAATTATGCTCGATTTTGAGAACTGAGGTTGATGTGATAATGAGTATTGATGTTTTAACATCGTTTGGACAGCTCGGGAGTTTCAGAGTGGAATGCGAGGCTAGTCCGTGATACGGGGGAAACGATTGCACTATACGAGGTGCAAAGAGGTAAGGGAAAACTAAACCATTTGTGTATGTGTTTTGATGAACTGTTTGTAGCATGAACCATGATTTGAGAATACAAGCATGTTTGGTGTTGTGTTGTGATATAATTGCACATGATTTTTATAGCCAGTAGGAACCCATTATTTTATGAGTTTATAAGCTGAGTGTGAAATTGCTTTATAAACCTTTGAGTTTGCGTGAAAAGTAAATTGGGCTTTACGTTAAGGCGATATTGAGATTTTAGAAAATGTGTGCATGTTTTGCCGGTTGGAACTCGGTTTTAATATGTTTTGTGTTGAGTACACAAATGTTTTAAATGAGTTTTATGAGAGAAAACCATTATGAGTTCTACGTGAAGGCATAACATTTTATAAAATAATGGCTAATGATTGAGACTTAGGCGTGTCATGTTGAATACACATCAGGCCTTGCTCTGGTAGCATGTAAGACCGATATAGTGGGACGCCTGGGAACCAACCCAGGGACCACAGACCTTGTTCTGGTAACATGTAAGTCCGATTATTCCTCCGCTTTGGTAGCGTTGGGAGGCCTTGCTCTGGTAGCATGTAAGTCCGATATTCCTCCATTTTGGTAACGAGAGATGCCTCCGTTTTGGTAACGTGAGATGACCCCCGTTCTGGTAACGCTGGGTGGCCTTGCTTTGGTAGCATGTAAGACCGAGAGAGTGGGCCGCCTGGGAACCGACCCAGGGACCACATGATAGTGTGCATGAGGCGAGACATTGCTCTGGTAGCATGTAAGGTCGGGCCTTGTTCTGGTAACATATAAGTCCAATATACCATGCATACGACCATATTGTCGACATTCCCTCTATACGAGGATGCCTGGGATGCGCACCCAGAGGAGATCACATATTTGATGTGCCATGACGAGTTTTAATTGAGTTTTATTACCTAGTCTCGTTTTACACATGAATTGTGTTTTGTGACCTTGTCACGTGCTATTTACCGAGGTGATTTTTATCACGTATTTTGAGAACAGCCATTATCGCATATATTTACACATGCTTATGAGTGCTCGATATTGAGCCTTTTTATCTTCATGTTTTCACATGATTTATGAGTTATGAGATGATGATGTTTTGAGAACTTTCATGCTACGATTTCAAATGAGCTTCTTAAACAAATACATATTTGTGATGTGTGATATGGTTTATATAACTGTGTTCCCTTACCCCCCTTACTGAGCGATTTGGAAGCTCACCCTGTTTTCTCTCTCCCCCCCAGATCGCTTCAAGTGAAGTGAGTTCCCTGCGACGTACGGGTTAGAGGCTAGTGGAGGACTTGAGCTCCAAGCCGTATTTTGCGTATCGAGGTAGATATTTAATATTCATGTACCCAGACTAAAGTTATATTTACAGACACTTATTGTACAATGATGTACGGGATGTATTAGGATTAATTAACTTGGAATTGAGTAATGTATATAATACAATATATACTATATTATGATGAGATCCTGAGGCATGATGATTATGATGATGTATGACACTGCTCAGGAATGCACCCTTAATTGTGAATTAATGAGTAAAAAGTTTTAAATTAGCCATATTTTCTGCGCTTTCGGGGCGTCACAGAGTTTTCTTGGTATTAGAGTTTAGGGTGTTTAGTACTGTCAATGTCGGTTAAGTGAAATAGAATATATCCCAAGTGTCTGTAATAGTCTGGTCATGAACTGAATCTGAGGATTGAGATTTCAATCGATTTTGATATGTACGCGTAGGAGACGAGTTGAGATAGAGAATGAGTCAACGACGAGGTCGTTTGAGGAGGCAGGCAGAGTCCCCTCCGCCACCTGTCCCACAACCAGAGAGTCCTAACTCTCGATTTAATCAGATTGAGACCGATGTGAGGCAAGGTTTTGAGCAGATGGCAGCGTTATTCGTGCAACACTTTGGAGTTAATGACTCGGGTACTACTCCTACACACCCACAAGGACCTCCCATACCCCCAGTGCCTCCCGTCACTCAGCCTGATGACAGAAGTATGGTCCGACTGAAGGACTTTTTGAAAAATGAATCCACCTGCATTTAGGGGAAAGAAGGATCCTACTGAGGCTGAGGAGTGGTTGACGGAGTTGAGAGTTATATTCGACTATCTGGGGTGCACCAATGCTGAGAGGGTCAGTATGAGTGCCTATATGTTTAAAGGGAGAGCTCGAGATTGGTGGGGTACTACCCAGGGTATTTTGATATCCCACCAGGATGTGATTGATTGGGAAGAGTTCCAGACAGCCTTTAGAGCCCAATATGTACCACGAGCTGCCCAGAAAAGGAGGCAAGTAGAATTTTTGAGTTTGGTACAAGGTGATATGTCTGTAGATGATTACGATAGCCGATTTACCGCTCTGCTGAGATATGATCCAGAGACTTTCAAGAATGAAGAGCTCCGCACAGAGAGATTTGTGTATGGATTAAAGCCCATCATCAGAGATCGATTGATTGGGTTGTGTATTACTGAGTTTGGAGATGCTCTGAGACGAGCACAAGAGATTGAGAGGGGAATTGAAATTGTACAGTCCCAGAATGAGTTTGGAGCAGTGATTAGGGACAAAGGCAAGAGGCCAGTGATATCTCAAGCAGATGTTCAGAGAGGTTCCTTCAAGAGAGGAAGGATTGAGGTACAGAAGGGCAGATTGGAGAGACCCAGAGCTTATCCTATTATCAATGAGACCCCTCGATATGGCAGGCCGGAGATAAGGGTTTGTAGAGACTGTGACCGATCGCATGAGGGAAGTTGTACTGGGTCGATCCGTGAATATTTTAGATGTGGTGACATGGGTCACAGAGTGAAGGACTGTCCTCAACCTCAGATACCACATGCTCCGGAGCCTACTAGACAGCAGCCTCAGAGAGTGAATCCCCAGAGACGGGCCACTGCTGCTGAGAAAGGGAAGAAACCTGTGACACAGGGACGTGTGTTTGCTCTGGATAAGGAAACTGCGGACACTTCAGCAGAAACTATAAGAGGTACACTTTCTGTCTGTAATCATAAGGCTCATGTGTTGATAGATCCAGGATCCACACATTCGTTTATTTCAGAGCATTTTGCATGTAGTTTAAATTTAAAGTTTAAACCTCTAGAGTATGTACTACATGTAAATACCCCTATGCGTGAATCCTCGAGAACTGAGTTAATCTGTAGAGGATGTGAAATAAAGGTAGGAGATAGAGTGATGTTAGCAGATCTAATCATGTTGAATATTCATGGGTTTGATGTAATTCTGGGGATGGATTGGTTGGCAACCAATCGAGTGAGTTTAGACTGCTACACTAAGATTGTAACTTTCTCCCTACCTGAACCTTACAGTGTACGGTTGAGATATTGAGGAAATGAATATGTGGAATTCTAGTAAGTAATTTGAGAATTTTAATATTATTTTTTAGAGTATTAAATATAATTGTTCATGTGAAGGTTACAAAACACTCATCTCAGACGATGAGCGGGAACATCCGAGGATTGAGGATATACCTGTGGTGTGTGAATTCCTGGATGTTTTTCCAGATGAGTTACCGGGTTTGCCACCAGAGAGAGAGCTAGAGTTTACCATTGATTTAGTACCAGATACTCAGCCGATCTCTAAACCTCCCTACAGGATGGCATTAGTGGAACTTGAGGAATTGAAGAAACAACTACAGGAGTTATTGGATCAAGGGTTCATTAGGCCCAGTGTTTCACCGTGGGGAGCACCGATTTTATTTGTCAAGAAGAAGGATGGTAGTCTCAGATTATGCGTAGACTACCAACTGTTGAATAAAGCCACGGTGAAGAATAAATACCCGCTGCCTAGAATTGATGATCTACTTAATCAACTAAGAGGGGTCTCAGTCTTTTCTAAGATTGATTTGAGATCGGGCTATCACCAATTGAGGATCAAGGAAGAATATATTCCCAAGACGGCCTTCAGGATAAGGTATGACCATTATGAATTTCTGGTGATGTCCTTTGGATTGACGAATGCCCCTGCTGCATTTATGAGGTTGATGAACGAAGTGTTCAGAGACTATCTAGATAAATTTGTGATAGTCTTTATTGATGATATCCTGGTATACTCTCGGTCGTATGAGGAGCATGCACAGCATTTGTGGTTAGTACTTCAAATACTCTGAGATAAGCAATTATACGGAAAGCTTAGTAAGTGTGAGTTTTGGCTGAACCGGATAGCTTTCCTTGGTTATATAGTCTCAGAGGAAGGAGTATCAGTGGATCCAAGTAAAGTAGCAGCTGTGCTTAGTTGGGAGAGACCGAGAACAATTACTGAGGTGCGAAGCTTCCTTGGTTTGGCAGGGTATTACAGAAGATTTGTGGAAGGATTTTCAAGGATTGCCACTCCTTTGACTAAACTCACGCGTAAGGAGACTCTGTTCATATGGACTGATCAATGTGAGCTCAGTTTTCAGGAGTTAAAAAGGAGATTGACAGCGGCACCTGTGTTAACTATTCCTGAGGGATCAGGAGGATTTTCGGTGTATAGTGATGCATCTCATCAAGGATTGGGGTGTGTGCTTGTGCAGCACGGAAGAGTGGTCGCATATGGATTGCGACAGCTGAAAGACCATGAGCGAAATTACCCCACGCATGATTTGGAGTTAGCCGATGTGGTATTTACTTTGAAGATCTGGCGACACTACTTATATGGGGAAAGATTCCAGATCTTCACTGATCACAAGAGTTTAAGATATCTCTTTGATCAGAAAGAGTTAAACATGAGACAAAGGAGATGGATGGAACTCCTTAAGGATTATGACTACGAGATTCTATATCATCCGGGTAAGGCGAATGTAGTTGCTGATGCCCTGAACAGGAAGAGTATGATATCTGCTATGATGATCAGGGAATGGGATTTATTAGAGCAGTTCGCCGAACTTCGGATCAGAGTTAAAGAGGTAGAGACCAGATTTTTGGTTAGCTTGCGGATAGAGCCCAGATCATGGATCAGATTAGAACTGGGCAGCGCAGTGATCAGAGGTTGATAGATATGGTTAGCCAAGCTGAACAGAGTTCGCAATCGGATCTCACAGTCAGTGAGGATGGATTGTTGAGATTCAGAGGACGAATTTGTGTACCGGACGATGATACCCTAAAGAGACTGATACTGAGAGAATCCCACTGCTCGTGATACACCATGCATCCAGGGAGTACTAAGATGTACCGAGACTTGAGAAAGGTGTACTGGTGGAGTGGTATGAAGCGAGACGTGGCAAAGAATGTGGCCAGGTGTTTAATATGCCAGCAAGTGAAAGCTGAGCATCGGAAGCCTGGAGGACTACTACAGCCCTTACCTGTACCTACATGGAAATGGGAGCATGTCACCATGGATTTTATTATGGGTTTACCGAGGACCCGAAGAGGTTGTGATGCGATATGGATCATTGTGGATAGATTGACCAAGAGTGCCCACTTCCTTGCCATCAAGAGCATAGATACTGTGGATGCCTTAGCTGAGCTGTATGTCAGCGAGATAGCTAGATTACATGGGGCTCCAGTGAGTATTACTTCTGATAGAGATTCTCGGTTTACTTCCAAATTTTGGACCCAATTTCAGGAGTCCATGGGATCTCGATTGAGTTTTAGTACCGCCTATCATCCTCAGACAGATGGTCAGTCAGAGAGGACTATTCAGACCCTGAAGGATATGTTGAGGGCGTGTACGATGGATTTAAAGGGATCATGGGATGATCACTTGCCCCTAGCAGAGTTTGCGTACAATAACAGCTATCATGCAAGTATTGGAATGGCACCCTTTGAGGCTTTATATGGTAGGAGGTGTAGATCCCCTGTAGCTTGGGAAGAAGTCGGTGACAGAAAGATAAATGCTCCCGAGCTTGTTGAGCAAGCTGTACAGAGTGTAAAACTCATATGTGAGAGGCTACAGGCTGCACAAGGTAGACAGAAAAGCTACGCGGATGTGCGTAGACGGCCACTCGAGTTTGATGTTGGTGATGCAGTATTTCTGAAAGTATCTCCGAGTAAGGGTATCGTGCGATTTGGGAAGAAAGGAAAATTGAGTCCTCGATACATAGGACCATTCGAGATTCTTGAGAGAGCGGGTGAGGTAGCCTATAGATTGGCATTACCCCCACAGATGTCCGGAATACACAACGTCTTTCATGTGTCTATGTTGAGGAAGTACCACCCGGACCCTTCTCATGTTATAGAGTATGACGAGATGGACATATAGGAGGACATGAGCTACACTGAGGAACCCGTCCGGATTCTCGATAGAAAGGAGAAGGTACTGAGAACCAAGAGCATCCCATTAGTGAAAGTTTTGTGAAAACATCACTCAAGGGAAGAGGCAACGTGGGAACTAGAGAACCTCATAAAGGAGAAATACCCCCATCTCTTTGACTAGTTGAGTTGAATTTGGAGGACCAAATTCTTTTAAGGTGGGGAGGATGTGAGATCTGAGGATTTCAGACATATTTTAATTATGTAATATGAACTTGAAGTATAATTTTTTGAGCTAAGTGAATTGGGGAATGATAATTGGAGATTTATATGTTAAGTGTTTAAAATAAGTATGAAGTTATGAGGACAGATCGATCTGGGAGAAGGAGAGATCGATCTGGTGAGTTAAAAATGACAAGGAAGGAGGAATTTAAGGAGCAGATCGATCTACAATAGAAGAGGATCGATCTCCTTATGATTCTGTTTGAGAGAAGATCGATCTCATGAGGAAGAGATCGATCTCCAAATGTTTCTGTTTGGGAGAAGATCGATCTCCCCAAGGCACAGATCGATCTCATAAAGCCATAAAGAGATCGATCTCACCCCTCGACAGATCGATCTCCTAGGCATAAATTGCCCTAAATCGTCCCCAAATTCAAATGCAGATCGATCTCATCAAGAGCCAGATCGATCTCCTACCCTCAGTCTATATAAGGAATCCCTGCTTTCTCCTGCAATTTCACTTTCTCTCTCTTCCAACCCCCATTTTCACCAAGCCCTAGCTTTCTCACTCATCCAAAGCACTCATTTCCGTCCAAATCAGAAGTTGTGGCAAGAAGAAAAGTTATTCCTCACCCAAGGGAGAACAACATACTTGAAAATCGAAAGACGGATCGAATCGAGGCAAGAGATAAGCTCTCCACAAGTTTTGGGTAATTTCTAAACTTCGATCCTTATATTTGAGATGATTTTTGGTGATAATGGTTGTTGGCATTGTGTTGAAATAGCTGAAAAATGATTAGGGATTGATGAAATTACAATGTAGTTGGAGTGATGATAATATTTAGCAACTTTGGTAAATTTAGAAATTTTGAGCTATAAATGGAGATTTAGACAATGTGGTGTATTAGCATAGATATTGTGGCATAGGAAATATAGAATGTTGAGGTGTTGTGAGCGAGATTGTGGTTTGTGATGGAGTTATGAGAATTGAGAAATTTGAGGTGTTGTGAGTAATTATGCTCGATTTTGAGAACTGAGGTTGATGTGATAATGAGTATTGATGTTTTAACATCCTTTGGACAGGTCGGGAGTTCCAGAGTGGAATGCGAGGCTAGTCCGTGATACGGGGGAAGCGATTGCACTATACGAGGTGTAAAGAGTTAAGGGAAAACTAAACCATTTGTGTATGTGTTTTGATGAACTGTTTGTAGCATGAACCACGATTTGAGAATACAAGCATGTTTGGTGTTGTGTTGTGATATAATTGCACACGATTTTTATAGCCGGGTGGAGCCCATTATTTTATGAGTTTATAAGCTGAGTGTGAAATTGCTTTATAAACCTTTGAGTTTGCGTGAAAAGTAAATTGGGCTTTACGTTAAGGCGATATTGAGATTTGAGAAAATGTGTGCGTATTTTACCGGTTGAAACTCGGTTTTAATATGTTTTGTGTTGAGTACACAAATGTTTTAAATGAGTTTTATGAGAGAAAACCATTATGAGTTCTACGTGAAGGCATAACATTTTATAAGATAATGGCTAATGATTGAGACTTAGGCGTGTCATGTTGAATACACATCGGGCCTTGCTCTGGTAGCATGTAAGACCGATATAGTGGGACGCCTGGGAATCGACCCAGGGACCACAGGCCTTGTTCTGGTAACATGTAAGTCCGATTATTCCTCCGCTTTGGTAGCGTTGGGAGGCCTTGCTCTGGTAGCATGTAAGTCCGATATTCCTCCGTTTTGGTAACAAGAGATGCCTCCGTTTTGGTAACATGAGATGACCACGTTCTGGTAACGCTGGGTGGCCTTGCTTTGGTAGCATGTAAGATCGAGAGAGTGGGCCGCCTGGGAACCGACCCAGGGACCACGTGATAGTGTGCATGAGGCGAGACATTACTCTGGTAGCATGTAAGGTCAGGCCTTGTTTTAGTAACATATAAGTCCAATATACCATGCATACGACCATATTGTCGATGTTCCCTCTAAACGAGGATGCCTGGGATGCGCACCCAGAGGAGATTACATATTTGATGTGCCATGACGAGTTTTAATTGAGTTTTATTGCCTAGTCTCGTTTTATACATGAGTTGTGTTTTGTGACCTTGTCACGTGCTATTTACCGAGGTGATTTTTATCACGTATTTTGAGAACAGCCATTATCGCATATATTTACACATGCTTGTGAGTGCTCGTTATTGAGCCTTTTTATCTTCATGTTTTCACATGATTTATGAGTTATGAGATGATGATATTTTGAGAACTTTCATGTTACGATTTCAAATGAGCTTCTTAAACAAATACATATTTGTGATGTGTGATATGGTTTTTATAACTGTGTTTCCTTACCCCCTTACTGAGCGATTTGAAAGCTCACCCTGTTTTCTCTCCCCCCCCCCAGATCGCTTCAAGTGAAGTGAGTTCTCTGCGACGTACGGGTTAGAGGCTAGTGGAGGACTTGAGCTCCAGGCCGTATTTTACGTATCGAGGTAGATATTTAATATTCATGTACCCAGACTAGAGTTATATTTACAGACACTTATTGTACAATGATGTACGGGATGTATTAGGATTAATTAACTTGGAATTGAGTAATATATATAATACAATATATACTATATTATGATGAGATCCTGAGGCATGATGATTATGATGATGTATGACCCTGCTCAGGAATGCACCCTTAATTGTAAATTAATGAGGAAAAAGTTTTAAATTAGCCCTATTTTCTGCGCTTCCGGGGCGTCACACCCGTGAACCAGAGTAATATTACCACATAGTTGTAGGTGCCTAAGTCACAAGCTCACCACCCGAACCAAATAAATTATCAACTATAGTCTGTCGTCTCAGATCTAATGCGAGCAAGTCAGTGTGACACACAGTCAACACGAGGGTTCCAGCACGATCTCAATCACAAATCACAACAGAATTCGGTGCGAGCAGTGCTCCAACACGGTCTGTACATATGCAATACCAAAATCAAATGGGAATCTGGATAAATCCACAGATCTCATCATAGCTCCAACACGATTTCACACACATAAAATAGACAGCTAGCTCTATTTTCCACCACAGTGGTACTCAAAACTGAGTGCAATATGCAAAACGGTACAAAACAGAGTGAGAGGAAAACATCCCATCAAATCACTTTTTAGAAAAACGTGCAAGTTAATGCATATAATCAAATCATGAGCCAGTTTATAGCTTCACAAAATCTCTTTTTCACAAAGAAAACATGGATTTCATGCACTTTATGCATTTTCAAAACTTCCCGAGTCTAAGGGTATTTTCGTGATTTTCTCATATTTGGGTACTATCCAGAAATTTCATATCTATACTCTATACGAAATTTAATTGAATGTAAACGACGATGAAAATACGTATAGCTATCTCTAAAAACTCGCATAGATCCCTTACCTCGGATCACGTAGTGTGACATCTCTTCCTCTGTGTTTTTCAAATCTCGCAGTCCGATCAACTCTCAATATGACTCTGGAGCTGCATTTAACCATTCACAGGATTAATTTCACATTTCCTACTGTATTACACATTTAATACAGTTCATTTCACTTAATTGGGCCCGTTTACTTTAAATGGGCCTAAATACTTTAATTGGGCATTAATCCGTATTAAGCTCGTTTTCCACGTATTAATTCCCTTCATCAATGTCTATAGACTCATTGGGCCTATCCATACCCATTGGGCTTTATTCCAAGCTCTTTGGATAGCCCGAATATCATTTATGACAGTTTATTCGAAATTTCGAATATAATTCACTAAATCCGAAATACGTAAAATAAAATCTTAAATACGCGTTAATCACATAAATTGTCGTAAATGAGCTTTACTTACTTGAGATTATGCGATGGTGCGTGAATCGAAGTTCGATCGGGCGTCCATTTGGAATTAATCATCGAACTGCACAATTTCGTATTTTTAACTCCAAGTCAATTTTCGATTAAATATAATTTAAATAAATTTATCGAAAATTAAATCGATCACTTTTGACCTCGTATCGACTTACCCGAAGTCCGATGAAATCTCGAAAAAAAATTTCTCTCTCTTCTTTCTCTCTCCTCTTGAACCGGTTCGGACCGGTTCAGTCCCTTTCACACTGAACCGGTCCGAACCGGTTCAGTGACCATTTCGCCGTTGTCGACGCTGGCGGCCGGTTCCTGGAGTGATTCCACCGCTGTTCGAAGCGTCGCGGCCTGGGGAGCGTTCTTTTGGCCTGGGTTAGGTCGATCGGAGCCGATGGCTGCCGAAATTCCCCTTCTCCCTCGCGATCTCTCTCTCCTCCGATCTCCTCACCGCCGGCGATCTGGGGCGCGTGATGGCTCTGGAGGGGTCCCTCGGTGTCGGCCGTCACTCGCCGAGTCTTCTCCCCCCTCCGTTCGCCGCCGGTGGCCATGAATCAGGGGATCGGGTTTCACCCGATCCCTCCCCTTTTTGCCTAGGTCGCGCGACTGTTTCGCGCGATCCAATTTTTTTTCGTTTTCTGTTTTTTTTTATAATATATTTTTATTATTATTTTATTCTTAAAATAATAATAAAAATCTTAAAATATCCAAAAAATATATCAAAAATTCATATTAAATTTATTTAATCCGTAAATGAATTTATCAATCCAATTTTACTTTTTCGATATATTTTTTTATTATTTTTGGGCTCATTTTTTGAGGTAAAATTTTTGATAAATTTTAATAAATTTATATCTTAATCAATTGGACTCGAAATTAAATAATCTCTTTTTTATTGATCAAGATTACATAAATCCAAGTTTACAAATAACATTTTCTTAAAAATGACACCGAATTTTCGGATCTTACAAATGTTATTTAACAAATTTGAATTTAATTGCATGATTTTAAAAGATAAATTTATTTATAGTGAAATAAAAATTTATGAATTGATTTTCATGGGATAACATGTTAAAAATTTATATTTATTTTATAAAAAAAAAAACTAAAAGTATTAAGTCAATTTAAAATAAAGAAAATTCGACCCATTCTTCGAATATAAAAATAATAAAAAAAACAAAGGAAAAAAAAAGGTCTAGTCTTGGACAAATGTTGTCTCCTGAACAACTTCTTGGCGAAGTACTGAGAAACTACTTGGCGAAGTAGTACTAAAGGAAAAGCACTCACACGTCCTTTAAAATTGAGTCTATCTCGCTCTCCCTGACTCTCAATTCTCTCCCTAGACTCACAAAAGTTTTGCTTTCTCTTCATCTTGCTGTGTAAGCGCCTTAAAGCTGCTTCTTTCGTTGCCTCAAAGCAAGACTCTCAAGGTTAGCAGTTCTTTTCTGCAGTGATCACATTAATCTGAAGGGTTCTGTTTGAAAGAAAACTGGGAAATGGGTATTTCAGATTTTATTACATTGTGTCAATTTTGAAGATTTTTCTTTTTGATACCTGTTCTTTGCTGAATTATTGATTGGCTGTTATTATTTGATCCTTTGTTTTGGCTGTTTTGCTGAAATGTGATTTAGTAGAAGATAGACGGATGGAATTTTCAATTTCTGATTGATACAAATAGAATTGGCAATGAAGCTGAGACATTGTGTTGCTTGTTATGAGTCATGCCCTCTTTAAAGATTCAAGTTTTCGGTATCGAAAACAATGAAAGAAGATTCAACGTTTTTTGTTTAAATTCATGTGCTGGATATCGTACTGCGAGGGATAATAGAAATGAATTCTGTTTTACATCAATCTGGTATATGTTGTAAAGTTTAAATTCTGTATCCTTGATGAATATGTGGAATTGAAGGATCAGTGCAGAAGATGAGGCCTGTATGGTAAGCATACTAAATAAATTAAAGATGAAGCTTTTCTTTTTTCCTTTTAAATTTCCCACAACTGTATGAGAATAAAGTTATATCACTGTTCTTCTGTTATTAATGGTTCTTCAAATTGTTCTGAAAACATGAAGATGATGCTCTTTAAGATTTTAATTGTTATGTTATATTCTGTTTCTGCCGTTCTAGAAGCACAAGGCTCTAACCTGTGAAGCCAAATGGCTGTGCTTAGTTTGATTCTTTGTCCAACTTGATAGTAGTTCATTTAAAAGATGACTATGGTTTGAATTATGAAACCCCTTTTTCCTTTTTTTAGTTCCTTTATTTGTTCATGATTATGAGGCACATGAATGGCTTTAATTCCATGGTTTGTTAATAGCAAATTGATGCCTGTAAATTTTTCCTTCCCACAGAAAATGCTTTTGAGAAGAGAATGCAGGGTAGTTTTCTAATAATTAGTAATCTTTTTTTTTTTTTTTTTTCTGTACTAGTATCTTTTCAATAGGCATGTAGTCATAACATAAAGTAAACCATAACATGAAAAAAAATCATTTTGCATTATTTCTGAGTACATAATGTTATTTTGCCTAGTCATTGAGGTGTAAAAGAAAATTAAAATGTGAATTTTTCTTTAATAAATATGGCTGAAGTTTGCATGCATCTTTATAAATCTATGTTCTTAGCTCATAATCATGTTTTTCATGAATATATTGTGTCAGGGTTTTTGTTGTGAGGAATCTGCTTGCTATTAGTCTGAAGTGGTTAATTTTCTGAACTATATGGGGTCAGAAGGAAGTGAAAAGGACACTGTGGTGACGCAAGTTAGTGTTGGTGGATTTGACAGAAGTGTCAAAGCCAAAGATCTGATGGAGTACCTGGACAATGAAGTTGGAGTTGTTTGGAGGTGTAGATTGAAGACCTCATGGACACCACCGGAGTCCTATCCCAACTTTGAGATTCCTGACGCTTCAGTTATCCAAAGAACAGATGACTATAAGAAGGTGGAGCCCCATGCATTTGTTCATTTTGCTTCCCCTCTAACAGTAAATTGGGCTGTGGATGCTGCTGGTCGTACTGAGCTAGTTTTCAATAATCAGCGGCTGAAAGTTAGTTTGGGGCCTGAAAATCCTTATTACTTGAATCGTCGCCGCCGGATGACAATACCCTTTAAGTTATCTGATGTCTCCCTGGAGATTGGAAACATGGTTAGCCAAGATGAGTTCTTTGTTGGCTGGAGAGGACCTTCTTCTGGGGTTGATTTTCTTGTGGATCCTTTTGATGGCACCTGCAAATTTTGTTTCTCTAGAGATACAGCCTTCTCCTTCAAAGGCATGAGTGTGCATGCAGTGATAAAATGTGACTTTAAGGTGGAATTCTTGGTGAGGGAGATTAATGAGATTAAGCAGTACAGTAATTCAACAGGTTTAGTAGTGCTCTTGCAGCTGGCTTCTTCACCCTGGGTCTGGTATAGAACTGCCGATGATGAAATTGAAGAATCAGTTCCTTTTGATCTGTTGGATGATGATGACCAATGGATACGGACCACAGATTTTACACCTAATGGAGCTATTGGACGTTGTAATACATACAGAGTCTTAATCCGTCCACGTCATGGTTCAAAGTTGAATAAGGCAATGACTTATCTCAGAGAACGAAGAGTGGCAGTAGACTGCCTCAGACGGCCGCTTAGGGTCAGTAATGAACCTGATTTTGGGAGGTCCATGTCAGATTTCTTCCACTATATTGATTACAGGGAAGGAATTCCCTTTGAGATAATGTTTCTGGTGAATGCTGTAACACACAAAGGCATATTCAATCAGCATCAGTTATCAGAGGACTTCTTTAACTTACTTAGGGAGCAACCAAGGGACGTAAATGTGGCTGCTCTAAGGCACATCTATTCCTATAAACGTCCAGTGTATGATGCCTGTAAGATGCTGAAGGTTGTCCATGATTGGCTGCTGAGGAATCCTAAACTTTTTAAGAACCCTAAACAGTTGGATGATATTGTTGAAATCAGAAGATTGGTTATTACTCCAACCAAAGCTTATTGTCTTCTTCCAGAAGTTGAGCTTTCAAATAGGGTTCTGAGGAAATACAAAGAAGTTGCAGATCGGTTTTTAAGGGTCACGTTTATGGATGAAGGCATGCAGACAATGAATGCAAATGTGCTCACTTACTATGCTGCTTCAATTGTAAGGGATGTGACATCTACCTTTTTTTCTCAGAAAACGGGAGTATTCAAAAGGGTAAAGTCTATTCTAACAGATGGATTTTACTTGTGTGGTCGCAAATACTCTTTCCTTGCTTTCTCAGCCAATCAATTGAGAGATCGTTCTGCATGGTTTTTTGCTGAAGATGGGAAGATAAGTGTGCTTCAAATTGTAGGTTGGATGGGGAAGTTCGAAAACCGAAATATTGCTAAATGTGCTGCCAGGATGGGTCAGTGCTTCTCATCTACATATGCAACAGTGGAAGTTCCTTCAACAGAGGTCAATCCTGACCTTTCAGATATAGAGAGGAATGGTTATGTGTTTTCAGATGGGATTGGCAAGATATCTCCTGATCTCGCAATGGAAGTAGCCCAGAAATTGAAGCTGGACCTAAATCCTCCTTGTGCTTATCAAATTAGATATGCTGGTTGTAAAGGGGTTGTGGCTTGTTGGCCAAAAGAAGCTGATGGGATCCGCCTTTCTTTACGGCCCAGTATGAGTAAGTTCTGGTCTCAACACACAACACTGGAAATCTGTTCTTGGACAAGATTTCAGCCTGGCTTCCTGAATAGACAGATTATTACATTGCTTTCAACACTGGGCGTGCCAGACAAAGTATTTTGGGAAATGCAAAATACAATGGTTTCTAAATTAGACAAAATCCTTGTGGACACTGATGCAGCATTTGAAGTTCTCACTTCGTCTTGTGCAGAACAAGGGAATACTCCTGCAATAATGTTGAGTGCAGGTTTCAAGCCTCAAATAGAGCCTCATTTACGAGGAATGTTGACTTGTGTAAGAGCATCTCAGCTTTGGGGTCTTAGGGAAAAAGCTAGGATTTTTGTTTCTTCAGGGAGGTGGTTGATGGGTGTCTTGGATGAACTAGGAGTACTTGAACAAGGTCAGTGCTTTATCCAAGTGTCCAATCCATCTGTAGAAAGCTGCTTCTTGAAACATGGCTCTAGGTTTGCAGAAAGAAAGAAAAATTTTGAAGTAGTTAAAGGGTTGGTGGTTATAGCTAAGAATCCTTGTCTTCACCCTGGAGATGTAAGGATTCTAGAAGCAGTTGATGCCCCTGGTTTACACCATTTGCATAATTGTCTGGTTTTCCCTCAAAAGGGTGAGAGACCCCATACAAATGAAGCTTCTGGAAGTGATCTGGATGGGGACCTTTATTTTGTCACATGGGAGGAACTTCTAATCCCTCCTAGCAAGAAGAGCTGGCCACCCATGCCGTATGATCCTGCTAAAGCTCTATCGTTGCAACGCCCAGTGAATCATAAGGTAACTAACTTTTATGAACCTCTGGTTTTCTAGAATTATTTTTCTTTATTTCCTTTCTTCAAATACATTATACAAAATAATAGTACCCCTAAGTAAAATCCCCTTTTTGTTACTACAAACAATATTGTTTTCTAGTGTGCTGCTTGAAAGCTAGTATCAAAAGGAATGTTGCAATTGAAGACATGCATGGTTGAGCACATAATATATGTTGCTATGTTATTATTCTTATATAGTCTAATAAACATCTCCGTCTTTATTGTTTAAATGGCATTATGTTGTTAAGCATGGGGAAGGCAGTGACCGTTTTCGAAATGGTTTATTTTGTCACTGGTAAATGTTGTGTTACTCTAATTTCCATTGGGAGATATGAGCAAAAATGTTGATGACACAAGTTAATCCTTGACTATAATATATTTCAAAAGCTAGACTAGTCAGTTTTGGATTTGTATCGTGATGAATACCTTATTTTGAATTCCTAGTGTGCAGAAGACAAAATCTTTCTAATGGGAGAAACTGGAGTGAAATTGTGGGAATAAAGTAGATATATTCCTGAGTAAAATATATCAAATTGGCAGTTCTAGTTTGGTTAGGATTTGTATTCTGATGAATGAACTATTTCAAATTCCAAGTAGGTGAAAGACAAAATCTCGACTGTCTTATTTCACATTTACTGTACAGGATATAATAGATTTTTTTGCAAAAAACATGGTGAACGAGAACCTGGGGAGTATTTGTAATGCACATGTGGTTCATGCTGACCTTAGTGAAAATGGTGCTCTAGATGACAAATGTATACGTCTAGCAGAGTTAGCGGCTACAGCTGTTGATTTTCCTAAAACTGGGAAGATTGTGTCAATGCCTGCTCATCTAAAACCAAAACAGTACCCAGATTTTATGGGTAAAGAGGAGTACCAATCATATAAATCAAGCAAAATTTTGGGAAGACTATATCGTCATATCAAAGATGCTTATGAAGAGATCTCTGAATCTTCAGAGGTCAAACTTGACACTAGTGACATCAATTATGACGCCGATCTTGAGGTTACAGGATCTGCTGACTACATTGTTGATGCGTGGAATAAAAAATGCTCCTATGATGGGCAGCTAATCGGACTTCTTGGACAGTACAAAGTTAAGAGGGAAGAAGAGGTCATAACTGGGCACATCTGGTCCATGCCTAAATACACCAGTCGGAAGTTAGGGGATTTGAAGGAGAAACTCAGTCATTCTTATGGTTCCCTGAGAAAAGAATTCAGGCAAAATTTTGAGAATATGGACTCGGACTTTGAGCAGCTTAACGAGGATGAGAAGAATGAGTTATATGAAAGAAAGGCCTCAGCATGGTACCAGGTCACCTACCATCCTAAATGGGTAAAAAAGACATTAGAGTTGCAGAACTCTGATGATGCTGATGGTGTAGTGATGTTGAGCTTTGCTTGGATTGCGGCTGATTACCTTGCTCGAATAAAAGTTAGGCGCCAAGGGACGGGAAATGTTGACTTTGCTAAGCCTATCAACTCTCTAGTAAGGTACCTAGCCGATCGAATATGACCAGCACTTGACTGTTTTGGCAGTAAATTCTTTTGCTGGATCAGACTTCTAGGTGGTAAGGCCACTCTGCCATTGTTGAAAGACATGTTTTAATATCGATTTCTTAAGTAGTACATTTCAGCTGTCTGAGCTGTTACCTATCATTACTATGACCTATTTTGATTGTTCAAAGATGATTTCCATGCTTTGTTTTGAAGGTTGCTTATGTGATTACATTGTCAAATTTCCTTGCTTTGCATTTGCGTATGTAATTATGGAATTTATTCAGTAAGTGGAATAGCTATCATCAGATTTTGGATGGTTTTAATTGTGTTAAGGCCGGTTGGAGTACTTTTAACATGCTGGAGAATGAATATCTATTGTCCTCCTGACGCTTTATTACAAGGAATTTTATCATGTTCATTTTTTTTAGATAAGTTATTGAATCTAGGTATAGATAGTCCATTGCAAGACTTGTTAGTTGTCTTATATATCAGATGAATAAATAAACGGAAACTGGTTGAGCAGTTCAGAATCTTTTGTTCAATGGTCCTAGCAGCCTTGCAGGCTATTCATATACTTTCTTGACCATGCTAAAAACATGGGCATTCGGTGGTGACCTAGGCTTAAACTTACTATGTAGCTTACATGTGCATAAGATGGAAAGTTATTTAATGTTTTTTGGTCTTTCAAGGTCTATGAATGAACAGGTTGCCTAGCTGAACCATTGACCTCTCTGTTGGCTTCAGTTGCATTTGCACAAGCTTATTACCCGGAGACTTCAGAAGAAGTTTGTCTCAACTCTACCTTATCTTCCCTAGTATCCCTGCAACCCTGCCTATCGAAAGAGTCGAAAATTAAACCATGAGCGAGAAACTATTAGCCAGCTGACTCCGGATTTGTTGGCCTGTTGGTTCCCTTGGACATGGAAGAGTGCTTAGAACCTGACCATTTATGCGAAAAAAAAAAAAAAGACACCTACGACCATTTTTGAACTGAGTGCTGTTAACTGTTTAGAATAAATATGCTTTATATGGGTAGGGAAACACTACATTAACACTGCCTAAACTATTATTTAAACAAAAACAGTTGGTTTTCAAATAAATTTCACAAGTTATGTTGAATTAATTTGATCCAAACAGACTTTTGACAAACGGAAGATTAATGCATTCTCTTTCCCACTAGGTAAAGGAGATTAACTTTCCATCTACTACTGAGGGAGCTGCAGGAAGCAGGCTGCAGCCTGCAGGCATAATCTTCACCATTGGTAGGGTTCAAATCTCTGTTGGGGCTTTAACCCCAGCATCCTTCTGATTATAGCTTTCTCTGTGTTTTCCAGAATTCCCTTGACAACAGAAACATGTTCAGGTCAAGGTTTGGAATAAGTCAGGGTTAAAAAGAAACAAAACAGAAGGATTGGTTAAGAAATCCATACTTTCCAAACAATTTCATCCAGACATAAACAGATCTTTCCATACTTGTCAAGAAACAAGCGTTCAGTTGGAGATTTCCGGCATGCATCCTTAATTGCAGAGGTTATTACAAACATCACCTCAGTAACTTCACCAAAATTCAAAACCAAATCAAGAAGACCTCAAGGCTAATAGCAAACAGGATTCAAAACAAGTTAGGAATGTCAAATTCTTACATATCAGTAACATTTTTCAATCCATTTTCAGTTGAATTAATCCCATTTTTGGTCTTGCAAGTCCAACAGAATTAAACGAACCTTACCAAAACAAAAACTTACAAGCATGTTCATCATATTCATCCTTGCCTACAATGTATATGCAGAGACTTCCCAGCAGTGTGTAAACAAGGTAAACTGACCTGTTCATTCAAACCAAGGACAAAACTGAGTTATTACCAGAAAACGATCTTACATTCCATTATGACATCTGAACATTGAAGATTCCAAAATTAGATGATTTAAGTCAACTTGCATTGGAAAATTGTCCAACAAGAACAAATTAATGGGTATGCCAATTAAAAATTTGTCACCTAGCTTTCCATTAAAAGAGTTTCCAAGTCAAAAAACTGTTTACCACAATACCTAGAGAGGGGCCATGTTTGTTTGTCAAGGCTTTGCAAAGGTCAAAACTCAAAAGCAGCATTATGTAGCATTTGCCACCCACTACCTCTGGTTTTGCTGCCCTTGGCTGTGCCTGTAACCTACCCCTGTCTCACTTTCTCATTAATGTGATAGCAAATCTTTGAATTACAAGAAAGTTTAGTTTCAACCGATCTGATAGGGATTAATTCTTTTAATCATTTAAGATTAAGTTACGATCATAATGACAAACAAGAAAGTTAGGAAGGTTTAACTTCATTTACATACTTGTGTGAAGCAACAAAGAGCTCTTTATTTCTTGAAACCTTTGAGATTGTCTGCTCCTAGTTTAACTAAGAAAGTTCTCCAATGTAATGTTTCTTCAGATGGAACTCCATTGAATCTGTAATTTAATGTAATCTTTCTTGATGGCATTGGCCTCAGACCACATCAAGCTTAATTATGTGCATGGACGGCCCGGAAATTTTTCAAAACTCCAGTGTGAAATCTCGGAAAATTTTCTTGCATTTTCCACTAGAAACAGTGGCCAACTTAATTTCAACAGTAAACCAAAGCAAATTTGTGAAGCTGACTTAAAAAAAAAAATGGACTAAGAAATTTCATAAAGTATTACGAACACATACACACATTGAATGGTACCGCTCTATGAGAATGTTTTCATTGGAGTTAGAGATGAGAATTGCCAGCAACATATCTGTCTTAACATATGATTTGTGTATGTGTATCGTGTATGTATGCATGCACGGGTGTATGAATAATTTTTCTTTTATTACTGTTGTTCTGTTGATTACATATGAAGTTAGGCCATGATAAATCTTAGGAGGTCTCTTTCAATGCCTAGGAAATTAACCACCTCCATAGCAATATTGGTTTTACTCATCATCATCAGCTAACCCTTGTAGCAACATGATCCTTTCAGTTAGGTGATTGGGAAAATGTGAGGAAGACAATGCTCCGAGTTGATTGTGTGGAGCTATTCTCTGGGTCATTGTTGGACTAATTCAAAGAGATGAAGTTCTTTATAGTCTGGTCCTAAGGAAAGGTCCTATGAATTAATAAATTTCAGTGGTTACTATAAAAATACTGCTTTTCCATGAATAAAGTCTAAAATGTACACAAACTGTCACAACTAGTGGTTATCGTTTCACACATAGGGTTAATTAATAACCTAAGGTAGTATGCACCAAAAAATAAAAAATCAAGGCATAGTATAGAACTATAGGTTAGATAATTGCACTAACTCTAATCAGAAAAAAAAGAATATAAGTGTTGAGATTCGAATTTTAAATTTATAGAATTCTAATCTTTTGAAAGTGAATATATTATCCTTTAAACCAATATTCGAGGACATTGGCTGAACATTTTTGCTCCACGTCGGAGATTATGTCCTTTCGTTAGAAGTCCTACACCTAAAATTTTATCTTCCTTGTTGATAAGCTAGTCTTCTTGATGTCCCATCTCTTACAAGTTCTGCTACACCACCACCTACCATGGTGAAAGGATTGGAAGTTGAGTGAGGGGGACAACTTAGATGGGAAAGTGGGCCAAAGTTGTATAATTTGAAAACAATTCATAAATGTTCTACCAATTCATTACTATATCAGCAGTGTTAATCTATATTTCTAGTTGAATAAGTGTGAGAGTAACTAGATTGATTGGTTTAGTAATAGCAGTTTTTCATTTTTTTTTTTTTTTGTTATTAATAAGATAGAGTTAGAAGTTGAAGAAAAGTTTGCTATCAGGAAGTAAGGAAAGGAAAAGGACCCATGGCATATTAATTAAGGACAGCAGTAGCAAACAGATCAGCAACAACAGCAGCTGCTAGAATCAAGAAGCAGCAGAAACAATGATCCAGAAGCAGCAGCTACAATCCAGCAACTGCAATCACAGTGACAGCTATTAGAATCAAGCAACAGCAGCAACCCCAGCAATCAAGAAGTAACGGCAGCTACACCAATTCCAGCTAAGCAACAGCAGCAATCAGAAAGCAGTCTGTGCAAATCAATTCAGGATATGTAATCTAAATTATTCAACCAAGTCAACTCTGAATTGAGAAACAAACACCTGATTTTGTGTAATTAGCATTTATAGCTTGTATTTTCCTTGTGTATAAATTCTGTATCAATAACAATGAAAAGCTTGAAATCATTCAAACTTCAAATATACTTTATGACAAATTTCACTTGATTGGGGGTACTATTTTACTGCAATAATATTCCCTGGAGCTTGTTTAAAACAATGAAAAGCTAGTCCATTCATGGAGATAAAATACAAGGAGTTATTGAGGCCCTGGTTGGTCTGAGCGAAGAAATGTGAAAAGATCCCCTCCTAGCTTTAAGATCAGCAAGGGAAGACATGTTCGACAGTTGAAAACTTCTAGTCATGCGTGCACGCAGGCTAAGCTAACGCCAAGGCCAAGGGTCCTTCATTGCTACAACCGCACATCCATCTTCGACAGGAATTGACAAAGCATCATCAACCATCACTTGAACTTCAACAAATCAAAAACACTAGAAGCCAAGATATCAACATCACATGCTTAAAGGCAATGCACCTAATTAACCAATACGTTGAAACCCCTCTCATTTGTACGAAGAGCATTAACTCTCGTCCAACTGCTCTGAGAGCTGCCCTTCCTTCCGTCTCAACTTCATTTTTCTTTTATTTTAGAATCGGGTGACTACTGCTAGAGATTAGTAGTGCCCTTAACGTCATTTTCCTTTTTCATTGGTGGCGATCAAATTTGTTTGTCTTCGATCAAATCCATCCATCTTTATCTTCCCACAAGCATTTATGTTTGTCTTCAAGGAGCAATGCCTTGTTTGGACGTACATATGTATAAAAAAAGACAATCCAATGGAGTCCGGAGATATCACGTGTATATAACTTTCTCTTTGCTTTAACCGAGAAGCAGTTTCTGTTTGGACCGTGACGCACAATAAAATTACTTTCTCCTTCCCTCCTTTTTCTTCACACCGTTGCTTCTTTTCCCGGTCAATCCGAGACAAAAGCAAAACTAGGAATGAGTCCATGTCTAGAACAATCAAATGGAAGATATCTCCCTCCCTACTGATAGCATAAGCGTCACTTTGGCATTCATATATGAAGCTCTAAAGGATCTGCAGCACTTCAGTCTTCAGTAGGGTCTAGACACTGATGTAGGGTTGAAATTTACATTGAACTTCCCATAATATGACAAGAAGGCGGAAAATTGTAAAACCCAGATGCCAATTTTTATTTATTTATTTTTTAAAATATTTTAACTAACTTGAGAAACTCAATTCTCAATCACAAGATCACAAGTGCAGAAATTGAATGTAAAGATGATATGGTGGGAGCCTGAGTAGGGTCATGCATGTTATATTTCATTGTTTTGTTTCAATTAGCTTTACATCTGCTCAACATCCTGCTCCTTTTAATGGCAGTTTCCAGTCAGATTGATTGCTGTTAGCCAAAGGAACAGTTAAGAAAAGAAAGAAAGAATTGAAGGAGAAAGAAAACAACGGTTAGACTTAGGGGAGATAACTGTCAAGGTTTGACGTTTTGATTAAAGAAGTACCCTATTTATGCTGGCGTGTGAAACACAAATTTCATACTTGTAAAGTTGTAATTAATGATTCGGACTTATTTATACATGATTTATGCAAGGGTTGCATTTCCGGAAGTAGGATAGTATCTTTTCAATGCAAGATATCAGAACTCACTAGCTGAATAGACTTGCATATCAAATATATGGCTAATTCAGGGTCTTGAACCTGGACCTATCTCCAGTGGGCTTATAGAATCTAACAGATAACTGCCATTAAAGCTTGGATTAGTAGGTTAACCAATAACCAGTTGTATAGGTTCTGATTACATTTGTTTTCATATGGTAAACCAGGTAAGATACTGCATATTGCACCACTTATACAGTGAGGTTGACGATGATGAATGATTTATGACCAGGAAAGTAAAATGTAAAAGACTTGAGTAGTTTTGCAGAGGATGTACATGCTATTCTAAGCATATGGCTTTGCTAAACTCCACCTGAAGTCGAAGCCAGAGGACAATTCCAATTGAGTAATTCTTCTATCATCTGCATTGCAATCCTGTCTTCTTCTCCCATTACAGTTCCAGCTTCAATCTCATCAGCTATGGGCGACGACCCTGATGAGAATGCTGATACATCTTCCAATGCCGGTGTAATCATCTTCTTGTTCCCGAGCTCAACCCTCATGACCCAATTGGAGCTTGAACGAGTGCCTGCACGCTTTTGCCAGACCCCAATATGAGCATTATCAGTGTCAAGCCTGAGGCAAGTCAGAGAAGGAGATTGGTCTTTGCAACACTTCCTGAGCTTAGCATTCAGAAGCTCAGAAAGAGCCTTGGGAGGCAATGGAGAGTCATCATCACGAGCATTTGTGTCACCAGGCTGAGTCCTTGCAACAGGAAAATTGGTCTTCGCATTTTGTCCATTCATCAAAATGGCAGCCTGGTCATACGCTCTTGCCGCGGCCTCAGCTGTCTCAAATGTCCCTAGCCACACCCTTCTCTTCCTGTTCATCAAACACCATTAAAATCAAAATATGCCACCAGCAGGCTGATATGTGCATATACATGGTCATTAATGTTTTATATTGTATAAGAAGCGGTGAGATAATGTGAGTGGGTGGGCTTACAGTAAAGGATGGCGAATCTCAGATACCCAAGAGCCCCACTGACGCTGCCGAACACCTCTGAACTTCTTTGTTTGTACCATGTTTCCTGCAGAGAAATACTTAAGAGAAGTGCAGAGATCATAAATATGGAAGCGGTGAGGTGCAGTTTTAAAAAGGGAAAGATGGAAGGTGGGATTAGTGCCTTATGCGAAGGTAAGTATATGAGCTGTCGGTGGATTGAATGGAAAGTCCAAGTAATTAGTACGTGCTGCAATAAAGATTTTCACCTACACAGCCATGATAGAACTAGGTTCACAACCACAAAGAATAAATGAATAACATGTTGGCAATCCCATCACTTTTCAATAAAAAGTTAGTAGTAAGTTAATAATGTTTACTAGCTACAGGTCATCCAATTAATCGGAATTCAAAAGAAAAAAACAACAGTAACATCAACAACGATTTCATGAATCCTTTGAAAAATGAATAGTTTCTAGACATTTACCAAAAGTCCTGTAATTAATAGTTGATTTTTCTGTTTGACAAGCAATAGTAGACCAATGTCTGCAACCAGCAGAAGATTCAAATAGGCTTTTCATATGCACAGAACTGCCTGCAGTTGAAGATTAATCCTGAATTTCTAGTCCAAAAGAAGGAAGAATGTGAATCAAAGAAGCAAGGTTGTGAACAGGTCAATTATTTCCTGCAGGAGAAGCATTGGGGTCAGTCAATTAATATTAGGTGTGATCAAAGTCTAGCATTGGCACGGGAATTTGCAACTTTTGGGTTGGCATATTAATAGGAATCTAATCTGTTAGTTGATTAGTGAGCCGACTCACTGATATTTTGGGAAAAAGCATTTCCCTTTAATGGTAAAGGTTGAAAGAACACTAGGTTAGCCATCTTTACTCTATTGGCTGCCTTTAACTTTTACAACCGGCTGCAAGGTTTGGGTAAGATGGCAGCTCTTTGAGGGTCTTTGGGTCATTAAAACCTGGCTTTTCTCACCAACATAACTCTCAGAAGCTTTTCTAACTAAGATAATCATATCATTGGAAAGAAACTCTTATCTCTATGTATGTTATCAATCCGTACAAAATTTGGCCTTGCAAATGAATACGAGTATGACAATCGACTTATTGTTTTATTACAATCATATAATTCGAATGACTAATAACAAAAAAGGTAGAATTTTCTGAATAATTGAGTCGATTTTGGATGGAATAATTGATGATTTAAGAATATCATTTTCAATGTTATCAATTACCTTAGGCCTATCTAATAGGTAGAGTCTGGAAAGTTGCCATTGGTGGAATTTACTCAAGGGTTATGGCTCATAACTTATAAAGAATAGCCTTTAAATTTGAATATTAAAGAAATTAAAAGAGGAGTTAAAGTGATTCAATTATGCTATAGACTGTGGCAGCAAAGCACTTAAAGCTGTAAAAATAATTTACTCTTCCCCTAGAACTTGGACTTAAATGGTATAGGTTAATTACTTATCCAAGATCCCCGTCGATTGACCCTATCTTAATTATTTGTGGGGTTGATTTTCGTATTAGCTACCTTTAGTCATCTCTTTGGTACAGCAAATTTATGGCGAAACTAATGTGGTGGTTGATTATTTGGCTAACTCTGCAATTTCAACCAGAACTTTGCAACAACTCTGGTCACAAACTTCTCTTTGGATTAAGGCTTTCTAGATCATCTATGTTTGGTTGAAATGATTGGCTTTTCATACTAACATAGAACTTTAATGTTATGAAACTAAAAATGTTAAAGCCTTACTAATTGGTAGGGTAAACAATGTGCAAGATGAAAGAAATTGAAGCTTTCCCTTTAAGTTTGCTTTCAACCTATGAAGCTGACACAACTGCAGAATTTCCTTCCATTTGCACTTTGTAAAAGCACACTCAAAGAATATATGGTCATTGGCAGAAACACACAGCCAACCCCCTTCTGTTGCAATTCCCCATGAATGGAGCCTATCCTTGAGTAAAAAAGATTATGCTTGTCCTCTATTTAAACTTAGCAATTTTAGCTCGACATGAAGATGACACAATAAAAAAAATTATATATGAACATGATAAAAATTAAAAAAAAAAAAACAGCACTTTACATGACAAGAACTGCAAGGTCTACTTGATTCTCGGTTGTTACAAGTCCTTTAACTTGCTTATGTTTGGTAGAGGGTGCTCAAATGAGTAGTAGAGGCCTCCTTGGGAACAACTTCTTTTCTTGTATAAACAGTTCTGCACAAGTAGTTTTTAAGGAAACATTTCTATTTTACTTACAAAGATTCATTTTAAAGAAGTCATAATAAAATTTCAACAAGTGGGATTTTCCTGTTATTGTGTAAGAATAAATAAATAAATAAATAAAAAAGAGTAATTGACGTTGAATTCAAACTCAACCTCATCTATATAGTTGTAACATTATCAAGGTAAAAATCAAAATATATATAGATAAAGAAAGAAAGTTTGAATCAGGTACAAACTCATATCTTTAAAAGCACAATCACCATCAACAAGCGGGAGGACAAGTATGATTTCTTAAACTAAAGCTCTCCATTTTTCTTTACAGAAACTCTGCCAAATTCTCTGTCTGACTTAAGCATCGGAGTGCTTACGCAGGGAAAACCCCTTGCGTCCCTCTGATTGTTCTTTTTCTTGCAGAGTTGTTTATAGCACGTGACACAAAAATCAAGGCGATGACATAAGTAATTTGTAATTGTTATAACTGAGCAACAACAATTGGCGTCGTCTGTGGGAATTCGACTCTGTCTTTTGTTTTGATTTTTATATGCTCTATTTTACATGCTCTGTTTTTTTCCCTTGGATGGACTAATTTTTTGTGCAACAATAACCTCGCGACGAAGATGAACAATGCCTTTGAAGTGCTCTTAACGGCCACATGCTTATGATTCTTGCCTGTGATAGTCTCCATTATTTATGCTAACTAAAGATAAGCCTGTTATGCAAGAGGCAGGCAAGATCCTTTTACTTGGTTTTGCAATCTTTACATGATATTATAAAACAACATAAGGTTAACAATTGCATATGCAGGGCATAGGTCATTTCTTAGAACAAGTGAGATGCTAGTCATGTAAAAGTATGTGTATAAGTATATTTAAATTGTAAGAATTCAATTAGTTTCCTTGAGACAACGAGAATTTTGAGTTTTTGACTGCTTTTATTTTAATAAGGAAGACACATTGGATTCTTCCAGTCATATTGTTGATGCAAATTCTGTGTTATCCTATCAACTAATTTATGTTATCTTGAGTCACGAGGTTCTTTCCGATCCATTTGAAAGAGAAAGTTTGAGATTCTAAATACAAGAAAGAAACAAAAAGAGAAATATGAAACGAGGAATATGCAACAGAGGCAAAATTTTCTAAAGTATATTTTTCTTTGACATAAGAATATTACATTTGTGTTGCATCTACTGTACATGATGAATTCACATGATATTTGAGGCTATCTAATGGTTGAGTATGTTGAGAATATTGACTCTAACTTTGATCAGGCGCCTTGCAGTTCATTTTGAACATTCTCAATTTGCATGATGTTAGATTTTTTTGTTGCAAGGGATAGCAATGCCCAAAAGTGAAGGACAACAAGGAGTCTAGCACATTGATTGTGACTGCTTACGCCTCCTTAAGAGGCTAATCGTGGCTCCAGTCTCATTACAAATAGTGCTTTGTTTATTTTCTTTGTGCTCCAAATCTTTTAGGGCCTTCAAGATTGCCTTTTTAGCTGCCTTCCTAGAGGCCAGCCTTGGCGGTGGAGCACACATCCAAAAGCCTAAGAGATCCATTCAACAACTCATCAACGTATACTCTCTGCTTCTCTTGGGTTAAGATTTGTTGTGTGGGGAGCAGGTTGTGTAAGACCCGAAAATTCAGTGTCATTTTTAAGAAATTGTTATTTGTAAACTTGAATTTATGTAATATTGATCAATAAAGAAGAAATAATTAAATTTCAGGTCCAATTGTGTCGCGACCCAAATTTCTTAAAATCACTACAAATTTTTCGCGAACTTACCACATTTCAATTGTTGGGCTGTGAGTCAATATTCATCACTCAGTTTCATATATTATATATATATATATGAATAACATGCAATGTTTTAGTCCCAGACACTAATATTCGCAGAAACTCATAAAATTATTAACTCATTTACATTGCCTAACATATACATCCCCCATATAACATGACTACATCACTGTACACTATTATTCAGATACAAAAAGTACATGTGTGCATACCTTGATGCTGCTAGATAGCTGTGTGTAAAAGATCGCAGGACGGACGCAGCTTATACACTCTACTGAAATGCTCTGATGAGGTGGAAAAAATAATGGGATGAGCATAACGCGCTCAGTAAGAAATATATGAAAGTAGGTAGATAACCACACTATCTACGATGCTCATAATGCAAGTTTTATCAACTCGTAAAACAAATGCATTTACTTTTCAAAACACTCTCATTAATTTATAAAGCAAGTAGATAATCAAATTATCCACGATCCTCATGATGCATGGTTTATGCCGAAAAACTCATGGCATTCACAAAACCATCATAGTAAAACACATAGCAATTTACTGCTAAAAATCGAATATCAAAACTCATTCAGAGTAAAATCTTTCTGTGTTCAGTATTGAAACTCGCTTTAAAATGATATTCTCATTTCAAACGGTTTCATCACAGAAATCAAATCACAATTTGTTTCATCACCGAAACCAATAAAACAGATGAGACTAGGCAGGGATTTCAACACAAATCCAAGGGAACATTTGGCCAAAGTCCGAGACCCACAAGCTATCACGGATCAGGTGTGCCAAGGTGTCTCTGAGTCCGAGGAGGGGATTAGTCTATCCATCGGCTCCTATCTAAGGACTATCACAAAACAGAGCAATGACAAAGCATGCCCGAGTCCAAAGACGCAATCCTCACATCCCATAGTTGCACGGTACAGTGTACTCCATGTTGTTTACACGGTACGACGTACTCCGTGAACCACAGTACAATTACCACATAGTTGTAGGTGCCTGACTCAACAGCTCATCACCCCAACCAAATAAATTATCAACCATAGCCTGTCGTCTCAGATCTAGTGCTAGCAAGTCAGTGTGTGAGGTCCTGCCTACCACAGGCGACCCTTCTGGGCCCCTGCTGCGACAGCCTCCTACTCAACCCGAGGGCTCTAGCACGATCTCAATCACAAATCACAACAGAATCCAATGTGAGCAATGCTCCAGCACGGTCTGTACAGATGTAATACCAAAATCAAGTGGGAGCAGATCTGGATAAATCCACAGATCTCATCATAGCTCCAGCACGATTTCACACACACAAAATAGACATTTGGCTCTATTTTCCACCACATTAGTATTCAAAATCGAGTGCAATATGCAAAACAGTACAAAACAAAGTGAGAGGGAAACATCCCATCAAATCACTTGTCAATCAAATCATTTTTTTGAAAAACGTGCAAGTTAATGCATACTGTCAAATCATGAGCCAGTCTATCATTTCAGCTTCACAAAAATCTCTTTTTCACAGAGAAAATATGGATTGCATGGACTTTATGCATTTCTAAAAATTCCCGAGTCTAAGGGTATTTTCGTAATTTTTTCATATTTTGGTACTATCCAGCAATTTCATATCTATACACTATACGAAATTTAATTGACTGTAAACGACGATGAAAATACGTACAGCTATCTCTAATAGCTCCCATAGATCCCTTACCTCGGATCACGTAGTGTGACCTCTCTTCCTCTGTGCTGTCCAAATCTCGCAGTCCGGTCAACTCTCAATATGACTCTGAAGCTGCATTTAACCATTCACTGGATTAATTACATGTTTTCTACTGTATTACACATTTAATACAGTTCATTTCACTTAATTGGGCCCGTTTACTCTAAATGGGCCTAATTACTTTAATCAGGCCTTAATCCGTATTAAGCCCGTTTTCACGTATTAATTCCCTTCATCAGGGTCTATCGACTCATTGGGTCTATCAATACCCATTGGGCTTCGTTCCAAACTCTTTGGATAGCCCGAATATCATTTACGACAGTTTATTCGAAATTCCAAATATAATTCACTAAATCCGAAATTTAATCCGAAATGCGTAAATTAAATCTTAATTACGCGTTAATCACATAAATTGTCGTAAATGAGCTTTACTTACCCAATATTGTGCGATGGTGCGCGAATTGAAGTTCGATCGGGCTTCCGTTCGGAATTAATCGTCGAACTGCACAATTTCGTATTTTTCATTTTTGGACCAATTTTCGATTAAATATAATTCAAATAAATTTATCAGAAATTAAATTGGTCACTTTTGACCTCGTATCGACTTACCCGAAGTCCGATGAAATTTTTTTTTCTCTCTCTTCTTTCTCCCTCCTCTTGAACCTGTTCGGACCGGTTTGCCCCTTTTCACACTGAATCGGTCCGAACTGGTTCAGTGGAAATTTTACCGTTGTCGGCGCTGCCGGTCGGTTCCCGACGCGATTCCACTGCCGTTCGACTGGGCTCGGGCTGGGGAGCCTTCTTTTGGCCTGGGCTGGGGTCGATCGGCGCCGGTGGCGGCCGAATCCGTCCCTCTCTCCCGCGGCTTCCCTCTCGCGGATCTCCTCACCGACGGCTTTTCACAGCCCGTGGTGGCCGCTAGCGAGTCGCCCGGTGCTGGGCTGCCTTCGCCGACCCCTCAGCCTCGCCGGTGGCTCGCCGTCCGGTGGTTTCTTCTCTCCCTCGGGTTGCCTCTTTCTCTCTCCTCGATACTCTTCAGATTTCCTTTTTTTTGTTTTGTTTTCTGTTTTTTTTTAACAGATTTTTTTTATATAATATATTTTTATTATTATTTTATTCTTAAGATAATAATAAAAATATTAAAATATCCCAAAATTCTTATTAAATTCATTTAGTTCGTAAATGAATTTATCAGTCCGATTTTACTTTTTCGGTATATTTTTCTACTATTTTCGGGCTCGTTTTTCGCGACCAAAATTTTGATAAATTTTGATAATTTATATCTTGATCAATTGGACTGAAAATTAAATTATTTCTTCGATTTTTGATCAAGATTACACTAATCCATATTTTTAATATCAATTTCTTAAAAATGACACCGAATTTTTGGGTCTTACAAATTGATCAAGATATGAATTTATTTCATATTTTTGAAATTTTTGCCTCGAAAAATGAGCCCAAAAATAATAGAAAAATATACCGAAAAGGTAAAATTGGACTGATAAATTCATTTGCGGACTAAATAAATTTAATATGAATTTTTGAGATATTTTAGGATTTTTATTATTATTTTATTCGGGTATTTTTTAAAATGCATAAAATGCATGAAATACATGTTTTCTCTGTGAAAAAGAGATTTTGTGAAGCTGAAATGATAGATTGGCTCATTATTTGACTGTATGCATTAACTTGCACGTTTTTCTAAAATGTGATTTGATTGACGAGTGATTTAATGGGATGTTACCCTCTCACTCTGTTTTGTACCGTTTTGCATATTGCACTCGATTTTGAGTACCACTGTGATGGAAAATAGAGCCAGATGTCTATTTTGTGTGTGTGAAATCGTGCTGGAGCTATGATGAGATCTGTGAATTTATCCAGATCCGCTCCCACTTGATTTTGGTATTGCATATGTACAGACCGTGCTGGAGCACTGCTCGCACTGGATTCTGTTGTCATTTGTGATTGAGATCATGTAGGAGCCCTCGTGTTGACTGTGTGTCACACTGACTTGCTCACATTAGATCTGAGACGACAGGCTATGGTTGATAATTTATTTGGTTGGGGTGGTAAGCTTTTGACTCAGGCACCTACAACTGTGTGGTAATTGTACTGTGGTTCACGGAGTACGTCGTACCGTGTAGACAACATGGAGTACACTGTACTGTGCAACTATGGGATGTGAGGATTGCGTCTTTGGACTCAGGCATGCTGTGTCATTACTCTGATTTGTGATAGTCCTTAGATAGGAGCCGATGGATAGACTAATCCCCTCCTCGGACTCAGAGACACCCTGGCACACCTGATCCGTGATAGCTGGTGGGTCTCGAACTTTGGCCAATTGTTCCCTTGGATTTGTGTGGAAATCCCCGCCTAGTCTCATATATTTTATTGGTTTCGGTGATGAAACTAATTGTGATTTGATTTCTGTGATGAAACCATTTGAAATGATAATTTGATTTAAATGTGAATTTCAATACTGAACACAGAAATATTTTACTCTGAATGAGTTTTGGATATTCGATTTTTGGCAGTAAATTGCTATGTGTTTTACTATGATGGTTTTGTGAATGCCATGAGTTTTTCGGCATAAACCATGCATCATGAGCATCGTGGATAGTTTGATTATCTACTTGCTTTCATATATTAATGTGAGTGTTTTAAAAAGTAAATGCATTTGTTTTACAATATGATAAAACATGCATTATGAGTATCGTAGATAGTGTGGTTATCTACCTGTTTTCATATATTTCTTACTGAGTGCGTTATGCTCATCCCTTTATTTTTCCCACCTCTACAGAGCATTTCAGTAGAGTGTATAAGCTGCGTCCATCCTGCGATCTTTTACACATAACTATCCAACAACATCAAGGTATACACACATATTTTTGTATCTGAATAATAGTGTACAGTGATGTAGTCATGTTATATGGGGGATGTATAAGTTAGGCAATGTAAACGAGTTTCTAATTATATAATGATAACTTTATAAGCTTCCGCGAATGTTAGTGCCTAGGACGAAAGCATTGCCTGTTATGCATATAGATAAAATATGAAACTGAGTGATGGATATTGACTCACAGCCCAACAAGTGAAGTGTGGTAAGTTCGCGAAAAATTTTTAGTGATTTTTGAGAATTTGGGTCGCCACAGGTTGAGACTTGAAAATGCTGCTTGAAGGTTCCTAGTATCTTTTGCTGGAAGGTATCTGTCGTATGGTTATTCCCTTGCATCCACACATGTTCAGAGTAAAGAGGATTCCCCTAGTTGTGGTTATGAATTATACAAAATATATGTCCCTCAAACTGAACCAAATCTCTTTGGTCCTGCATTCATTGAGGTTGAGAATCAGTCTGGATTATCAAATTTTATTATTGTCCTAATTGGAGACAAGGAAGTTTGTTCTGAAATGAAGTCAATACAACAGAGGTTTGATGCATCTCTTCTTCAGGGAGGATCAAAAGTTTCCTGCCTCTTTTCAGATTATTGACTGTTTTTGCAGAGAGCAAATGTTCATTTCTGTATATCATTGTTCGAAAAAACCATTTTCCCTATATTTTCTGTAAAAAAGGACATCAATTGTAACTCCTGGTGAAATGATCACTACATGCAGGAACAAGAGAAGAAGTGATTTTTCTGAGAAGTTGCTAAAAGTACTATGACTAGGTTATGGGTAATGGTGTCAACTCAAAACTTCCTCGCTAGATTGGCAACTGCTGCTATCTTCTTTGGGAGCTCTACCTTGTCAACACCTAAATCTTTCTCGGAACTTCCTTATAGAATTCGAAGGACCTTTGCAAAATATAAAGTCCTAGTGTTTTTGACCTTTATAGCAGCTAGTTGCAAAAGAAAATCTCATTTCTTCCATAATATGCCACCTATCTGGATTACTCGAACAATGATTTCAGCTCTGTTTTACCAGTTGTCATCGGCGACTACCTCAATTTTCTTTATTTCTTCTCTCTCTCAAGTAATACATTTCAAGGGAGCATCCTCAAGTCGATATGCAACAGTACATATCCCCAAGTACTTGATTTGTCTAATAATTCTCTGAGTGGGTCAATTCCTCAATAACTAACTCAACAGAGTTTGTCCTTTGGGGTACTGAATTTAAGGATAAACAATCTGGATGGTGTTATTCCTGATACATTCCCACAAGAATGTGGGTTACAAACTCTAAATCTCAACCAAAACAAAAGGCTTGAAGCGAAAAGTGCACGATGTAAGTCATGAAGAAAAAAGTGCAAGAGCTTGAAGCAAAAAGTGCGTGAGGTAAGCTAAACACTCAGATAAGGGCTTGAAGCGAAAAATGCACGAGGTAAGCCACGAAGAAATGTACAGGGGCTTGAAGCGAAAAATGCACGAGGTAAGCCACGTATCCAAAACAAAAAGCTTGAAGTGAAAAGTGCGCGATGTAAGCCATGAAGAAAAAAATGTAAGAACTTGAAGTAAAAAGTGAGCGAGGTAAGCTAAGCACTCAAACAAGGGCTTGAAACGAAAAATGCGCAAGGTAAGCCACGAAGAAATGTGCAAAGGCTTGAAGCGAAAAGTGCGCGATGTAAGCCATGAAGAAAAAAGTGCAAGAGCTTGAAGCGAAAAGTGCGCGAGGTAAGCTAAGCACTCAGACAAGGGCTTGAAGCGAAAAATGCGCAAGGTAAGCCACGAAGAAATGTGCAAGGGCTTGAAGCGAAAAATACGCGAGGTAAGCCATGCACCCCAAACAAAAAACTTGAAGCGAAAAATGTGCGATGTAAGCCATGAAGAAAAAAGTGCAAGAGGTTGAAGCGAAAAGTGTAAGAGGTAAGCTAGGCACTCAAACAAGGGCTTGAAGTGAAAAATGCGCGAGGTAAGCCACACACCCAAAACAAATAGTTTGAAGTGAAAAATACGCAAGGTAAGCCACTCAAACAAGGGCTTGAGAATTTGGTATCAAGATTCGACTCGAGAATTTAACTTCAGAATTTAACTTGAGAATTTGACGAAAGATTACGAGGAGAATATATGTACTCTTCAGTAAGGTTATACCTAGCGAAAGAGTGTGGAGCAATTGTTGTGTAAGAATAAATAAAAATAAATAAATAAATAAATAAGCAAAAAAGAGCAATTGACGTTGGATTCAAATTCAACCCCATCTACATGGTTGTAACATTATCAAGGTAAAAATCAAAATATATATGATAAAGAAAGAGAGTTTGAATCAGGTACAAACTCATATCTTTAAAAGCACAATCACCATTAACAAACGAGATGACAAGTATGATTTCTGAAACTAATGCTCTCCATTTTTCTTTACAGAAATTCTGTCAAATTCTCTGTCTGATTTAAGCATCAGAGTGCTTACGCAAGGAAAACCCCCTGCGTCCCTCTGATTGTTCTTTTTTCTTACAAAGCTGTCTATAGTACGTGGTACAAAAATCAAGACGATAACGTAAGCAATTTGTAATTGTTGTAACTGAGCAACAACACCGGTAATGGACTTACTTACTCTTTTGGCTACTTGTGAGATGACCAACATCTTCTGGCAGCAATTATACAAGCCTGATTATTAAAGTTGGGCAATGTTAGACACGATACATAACATGGCATAAAAACAATACGAATAAAAATTACGAAAACGTCTTGAGCTAAATTTGGTGAACATTATATATGAATATGATAAAAGAAAAAAATATTGTGTTTAGCATGTCTATACAAATTTTAATACGAATTTTTAATATTTTACATAACACGAACACAGATTATATACACGAATTGGTAAGTAGACTGAATATTTGTTTGGTTTGTGAAAAGCACAAACTGATAAACAAGAAAAGGCAATTTTAACATCCTGAAACAAGCAGATTGAATAACATATACTCTACATATGGAGTTTTCTGGATGATGTTGTTTACTTGATTCTTTGTACATCAAAATATGCACCTATTTTTAATCCTGATACTTGTAGTCAACCTCTTGCCTTCAATTTCATTCTAGAACCATAGTTTGTTTCCAGTCCAAGGAAAGGATGACTTACCCAGGTTTTGGTTCTAATATGCATTATGTTTGTTTACAATCTTTACCAAGACAGGCTGGTTCCAGTGGGAAATCTTCATTTGTCACCCTAATATGATTACATCTATGTAGAACACTGGGGACCCATGGCAAAGTTTGTTACATTGCATGAAGCAAAGGCGGAAACTTATTCCAACTTGAAATTCTCTTGCGTATACCTCCTTCTAAGCTTCTCTTGATTCCCTTATCAAGGAAGAATTCTTGAGAGCTCTCTTGTTTTACTTGTATAAATCTGATTGGCACCTTCTTTTTGCCAGAATATCTCCAATCCATACAACCCTCTAGGGATTCAGCTGCTTATATTCTTAGTTAGTCCTTGTCAATCCTTTTCATTCTTTAATTATGTATCTGTCATTAGAGTCTTAAGCTAATCCTTAGAGCATGCAGGTCAACAATGGCGATCCATTTGCTCCATGGCACGCTTAATGTGACAATATATGAGATCGATAAGCTAAAGTCCATTGGAGGATTAAGTCCTTGCAGCCAGGTATAATTGATTTTTGATTTTGGGATGAATATTTTCTTCTTTGGGGCTAGCAAATGCTTACTTGCTTGCTAATATGTGGTTGATTTTCCCTAAACATAGCAGATATATATTAGTTCCAATAAATAGAATTTAATAAAACATGGTAGACCATGATAATTCAATTCAATGCATTACTTTCATTATGGCCATTGCATGCATGTTATCTCTAGCTTTGCCAACGGTAGCTTTCTTCAATGCCAATGCTCTCTTGCTGTATTTCTATCTTCACAAGTCTCCTCTAAAACACCTAATAGAATAAAACAGAATGAAAGACTGGAGTTTCCTCAAAATATAAAAATTCCAAAATTACTGTCTATGCTGAGAACTTGTCTGTAAATCCTATGTTATTTACTTCCCTTTAAAACACCATGGTTTAAATTCGCAGTGGATTCCATGAAATGGGTTCTCTAGTTAGACATTGTTACTACCGTTCCAATCCAATAAACAAGTAGCTCAATTGAATAAACCCGTCAATCCATATTATTTTTTTCGATTCATAAAAATGTATAAATAAAATAAATCGAATCTTAAACTAAATCTCTCGTTAAAAAAAAAAAAAACCATTAAGGAAATCAACGTCATTTCGTTTAGTATAGTTTATTGATAACTATCTCTCCTAAAGTTTAGGAAAACATTTCCATGCTGTCTATATGGTAGAGAAAACAAACCAGCTTTTTCCATAAGTTCTATGCATAATCATGCTTTATTCTTTTCGGTTTTTGGAGGCTACTGGACCATTGGATCTGGGGAAAAGATTCCTAGCCCAACTCAAGAGAATCGCGCTATGCCAATCTGAGGTACTCATAGTCATAATACAAAATCAACCTCTTTTTTCACTTGAATTTAATTTTATGGCAGAACATTCTCTCAAGTTTTTTCTTTTCCTAGTACTATTCGAAATCATATCTTTCCTGATGAATGTTATGGTTCTCTTAACATCTCCAACTTATCATGCAGATTCTGGATTCGAAACTGTATGCAACAGTTGATCTTGACAAAGCAAGGGTCGCACGGACCAGATTGATAGAAAAAAAACACTCTGGGTCTAAATGGAATGAGAGCTTCCGCATCTATTGTGGACATTTGATCTCAGATATCATATTTACAGTCAAATATGATAATCCTATTGGTGCAACACTCATTGGAAGAGCTTACATTCCTGTTGAGGATGTCATTGGAGGGGCTGCAGTGGACAGATGGGTTAATATCTTGGGTGAAAACTATGAACCTATTCATGGAGATTCTAAAATCCACGTTCAGCTGCAGTTCTTTAGTGTTACCCAGGATGCTGATTGGTCTCAGGGGATCAGAAGTCCTGAATTCCAAGGAGTTCCCTACACTTTCTTCCGCCAACGACAAGGCTGCAAGGTTACTCTATACCAAGATGCTCATGTCCAATATAATTTACCATTGCTGACTTTGCCTGGACAACGTTATCATCCTCATAGATGCTGGGAGGACATCTTTGATGCGATCAACAATGCCGAACACCTGATATATATAACCGGGTGGTCCGTGTACACTGAAATAACTCTTGTAAGGGACCCCAGAATGCAAAAGCCGGGAGGCAACCTGAAACTCGGAGAACTACTGAAGAAAAAGGCTGACGAAGGTGTGACAGTTCTTATGCTTGTCTGGGATGATAGAACTTCTGTTAAGGAACTAAAGAAGGATGGTTTGATGGCAACCCATGATCAAGAAACCTATGATTACTTCAAGGATACAAAAGTGCATTGTGTTCTGTGCCCGCGTAATCCTGACGATGGAAAAAGTATTATTCAGGGCATTGAGATTGCTTCCATGTTTACTCACCATCAAAAGACTGTAGTTGTTGATGGCGAGTTGCCCCGCGAAAGGTCAGGCTCAGGCAAGCGTGCAATCGTCAGTTTTATCGGGGGCATTGATCTCTGCGATGGGAGATATGATTCACAAGACCATCCGCTGTTCGAGACTTTAGGCACTATCCATCATGACGATTTCCATCAGCCGAATTTTGCAGGCTCTTCGATCAAGAAAGGTGGTCCAAGGGAGCCCTGGCATGATATCCATTGCAAGCTAGAAGGTCCGGTAGCTTGGGATGTCTTGTACAATTTTGAGCAAAGATGGCAGAAGCAAGGTGGGGGCGATTTCCTGATACCACGAAGCAAGCTTGATGAAATCACGATTCAACCATCAGATTCAGCAGCTTCATCTACCGACCCTGAAACCTGGAATGTCCAGTTATTCAGATCCATTGACGATGGGGCTGCCGCAGGCTTCCCTGAAGCACCAGACGCTGCGGCCAAATTTGGTCTCGTCAGTGGAAAAGACACAACCATTGACAGAAGCATCCAAGATGCTTATATCAACGCTATCCGGCGGGCAAAGAATTTCATTTATATTGAAAACCAGTATTTCCTTGGAAGCTCATTTGGCTGGAAATCACAAGATATCAAGGTCGAGGACATTGGCGCTTTGCATCTCATACCAAAGGAGCTCTCACTTAAGATTGTAAGTAAAATTGAAGCGGGCGAAAGGTTCACTGTCTACATTGTAATCCCAATGTGGCCAGAAGGGATTCCTGAAAGTGAATCGGTTCAAGCAATTTTAGATTGGCAAAGGAGAACAATGGAAATGATGTACTCTGATATTACTCAGGCTCTCCGGCAAAAGGGACTGAATGAAAATCCCAGGGACTATTTGACATTTTTCTGCCTAGGGAACAGGGAGACAGAGAAGTTTGGAGAATTCGTACCTCCAGAGCAACCAGAACCTAATTCTGATTATGCTAGAGCTCAGCAGGCTCGGCGCTTCATGATCTACGTTCATGCAAAGATGATGATAGGTATGAGACTATGAGTTATGCTAATCAATCTAAATAAACTACTATTCCTCATGGTTAACAACAATGGTGATATGTTTCTTTGTTTCAGTGGACGATGAATACATAATAATTGGATCAGCCAACATCAACCAGAGATCAATGGATGGTGGGAGAGACTCTGAGATTGCAATGGGAGCATTTCAACCATACCATTTATCAACCGACAGTGATCAGCGAGCCAAGGGTCAAATATACAACTTCCGCATGGCACTCTGGCAGGAGCACCTTCAGCTTGCTGAGAGCAGTTTCCAGTATCCAGAGAGTCTGAAATGTGTTCAGACAGTCAATTATGTGGCTGACGAGTATTGGAAAATGTATTCAACCGATACACTTCAAGATCTGCCGGGTCATCTGTTGCGCTATCCAATTGAAATCAGCAATACTGGAGCTGTTTCAGCCATGCCAAACATGGAGTATTTTCCTGACACGAAAGCTCGCGTCCTTGGCACCAAAGCTGAATACCTTCCTCCTATTCTAACCACCTAGCTGGTGGCTTATCAGTCCTGACATATTTGAACTTTATAGTAAATAATGATGAACAACACTACTGTACAGATTGCTTCTGAAAAGGCTATCCCTTTCAAAACTGTTAATTACTACCTGTTTGTTGAATCCAAAACTCACCATTTGTTCCATTTCTTACGCCAAGTCTAGAATTTTATAACTTTCATAACTCATGCTTGCTTGATTCTCTCAGGAAATAGAAACAACTCTTGCTCACAGTATATCTAAAACATTATTTGAATTATACTACAAAGTACAATAGCTTAGTGAAGTAGATGGAAATGAGTTTGAACTTCGCACCATGGAGAGAGAGTCTGATTAAAATGTTCTAATTTTAGATTCTTATCAGGTCCCGTCTTACCTGCCTTGCCGACCCAAACTAACTACTGTATGCTACGAAACTGCATCAGGTTCTGTCCATTTCTAACATGTGGACCTCACATTTACTATAATCTAAATCCCAATGATACTTGTTTAAGGTTCATTAACTGATCAAATCTACGCAAAAAAATGAATTTACAGATTCACAATGCAATAAAACAAGAAAACAGGTACATTTAGAAAAAGGAAAAGGGAAAAACCATTTTCCTGGAACATGATAACATTTTTATCATAAAAACAATTTCTAAACATGCCGTTTTCAAGGTATTTATTTCATTTCTTTCATTCCTGAAAACCCCTTTTTTTTTGCATTTTTCCTTTTGTAAATTTCTACGAAGAATTTCAAGGAAAGGAGTTGGAAAAAAAGTTATTGACTTTTTGTTATTATGCAGGAACTTTAGTCTTCTGCTTCCTGGAATTGAGGTTTTGCTTTGGGGATTTTAGATGCAATCTTCTTGTTACTTTCCCCCTTGGATCTCTGCCCTTTTTGCCTGCCTGAGGTCAGTTTTTCTTCTTCTTCAATTTTTCTTTGCTGCAAAGAAATTTTTTTTGTACTTTTAACTGTTTATTTCAATGGATATTATCACATTAATCCTAGTTCTTAGCTTTCATGGGTATAAGACAGGATTCTTAATGCTTTGTTTGTGTAGTTTAAGTTTGCTTTTTTTAGGTATGGAATCTTGGGGTTATGTTTTGTGCTTACTTGTTGTTTAAGCGAGCGATAAGATGTGATGTCCGAAGGGAAGGGCAAGGGTAGGGAGGACTTTTCGAAATTTCTAAGCATTCCTTGCTTGAAGTTTTAGGTAGCTGATTTGGGGTTTTTGTTTTGCTTTTGAGATTTGGGGTTCCATTGGAGGCATGGATCCTAGGTGTTGTTTATTAGCTAATACTGAGAGATGCTTTGGGAAGAAACCCTGTAGTTCGTTTGTATTGTTTTCTGGAGCTTATTTACGTGCTCTTACACGCTGGCTGATGGAAACATTCAAGGCTAAATGCAAAGCTCTTTTCAGTGTGAGGGACTAATTTTCTTTTTCTTTTTCTGTTTTGCTTTGTTTTTAGCAATGGATTAATTCAGCCTTCATGCATTGCCTGATTACAATTTTGAGGAAGTTTTCTTTACCACTTATGAGCAATAATGGAATGTGGATATGGATGTGGAAACTTTACTGATTCTATATGTAGCTCATGTCATGTAGACTCGGCAACTTATTCTGCATTGAAGCTGTAGGAAAATGAGCTTGAATGGTACTTATGTTTGCTTTTAGTTCCTGCACAAGCAAAAATTTGATCCCTTGTATGTTGGAGATAAAGCTGGTGGAATTTGCATTATTCACCTGCCATGCTTTTATGTATATCGTTTTTGTCCATGAAATGATTTCAAAGTCACCATGTTTCAACCGCAACTCATCATTAACTATGTTCAATCAACATCTCACATTTTGAAGCTTCCTTTTTAAAGTTATATTGAATCTTTGTATCTTGTATAGGATGCTTATTAGTTATTTCCATATTGTGGTTGCCAAAGTTGATGGCTAGCTTTTTCTTCTATCTGCTAGATTAAGGGTTGAGCTTTTATAGTTGATACCAATTATACATGTACTTTATGGTTTGTAACAGAGCAGAGGTTGGTTTGGATGCTTCACAAAACCCTCACTGACTATTAAAGTGGATGAGCCATCAAAGGGTCTAAAAATTCAAGGCCGGAAAGTGAAGAGACCTAGCTTGTATGAGGATTTCTGGAGTAGCAGTGCATTTGAAATGGAAAGCAGTTCAGTCCAGTCCCAGAGAAGCATTTCATCTATCAGCATATCAAATCAACCCCTTGATCCTTCTGGCAGCACAAGCCATCCTTCTGAATTCGTAAATCATGGCAAGTTTGGATATGCTAGCTTCTACACATACTAAATGAAGCTGAATAGCATCCCATTGTTTCATATATTTTCATGTGCTGTTTTCAGTATCATTTTTAACCAAATTTCCGAAAATGATCATCCAATCTTGAAAATTTTCATCTTGAGAAATTTAACTTGCAGGCATTCTTCTTTGGAACCAAACAAGGCAACACTGGCTTGGAAATAAAAGGTCTGAGAAGCAGGCACAACCTAGAAAACCCACAATAAGGTTAATAAATTTTCATTGTTTTACATGATCTTGTTTCTATAAGAGGAAGCCCATGAGAGGATAGAGGATTTGAAGCTTAGACCTTAGCTCTCTTAACCACAGATAACAACCATTAAGTCAAGTTTAAGTTTGTTCCAACCACTGTTTACAAGTGAAAAAAAATCTATATTCAGCTGTTGCTAATTGTCTATGTGGTGGTTAACAATTGTGTCTTGCAGCTGGAATGCAATCTATGACAGTTTACAAGGGAATAATAGGCCATTTCCCCAGCCGGTTCCTCTGCCTGTAAGCTTACCTTTTACATAGTTTCTTATTTTTTCAGAAACTATAAACTCTCCTTGTAGAGTTCCTCATGTCTTGTTGGGTTCACTGTGACAGGAAATGGTGGATTTTCTGGTTGATGTTTGGGAGCAAGAGGGTTTATACGATTGAGCAGGATGGTGCAAAAAGCTATTTCAAAGTAGAAGAATATATATATATATATATATATATATATATATATATAGGAAGATAGGAAACATTTTTTCCAGGAATTTCTTGAGATTGTCGATTGTATTTTCCCTTACAAGTCCTTCTGGATTGTCAAGAACAATGCAGAATTCTAGTATTATGATTTAGTCTATCAGCAGCTTGGCCCTTTTGTTGTCAACAGAAGATTTCCGTTTTCTATGCAAAGATGCTTGGTTTTCTCTCAAGCTTCAACTGGACCAACAATCCAAAAGATTTCCTTTGCCAAAGCTCTTGACTATGGGTTTTTTGGCCACCAAACAATGGCCCCAAAGGAGATATTTGACACAAAATGAGTTGTGGCTACAGAGAGAGAGCATGTGATCTAGACAGGCACCAGGCAGGCAGCTTCCTTTTCAAGTTGTCTCGTTTTTCTGTCACTTTTGGGAGCCATGGGAAATTTCTTGACAACCAACCATACAATCAGACAGATAACATAATTACAAAGTGAAGTTAGCGATATAATTATGTAGAAATTCCTGAAAAATAGTAGTAAATGAAGCTAATTAAGGAAGAGATCAGCTTAATTCAACTAAAGCAACTTGACCAAATGTGTTTCACATTCAATGATGGCTTTAACCTAAAGAATAATGGTTATAATTATGTCATGCGATATGTGTTCCAACGCCATTGGTGTTGCTTCCGATATTAGTCGACCATTCCGAAGCATACATCGAATTTGGCAAGAAAGATGGCTTCACTCTCCAACATAGAAAATGGGGCGTTGGCCCACGGCTACACCATGCTTTATTGATAAGACTTCTTTAGAGTTTAGCCCCTGTGAAACAAAACAAATGGTGATCAGGGTTTCTTGACCAGACAAAACAATGTGATGTTTACGCTCAAATTCAAACCAAGTAATTTTATCTGCACAGTAGAACAGATGGTGAAGTGACCATCAAATGGCTTATTTTTTTATTTGCAATGCTTCAACCTTATATTGAACTATTTTAATATTATATTATGATATATAAATAAATATTTAAATTAATATTTATTAAATTTTATTTTTGAATAAAATCGTAAAATTTTCGAATTAAAATAAATAATATATAATAATTAGAGCACCAGTTTTTATAATATTTAGTTGTGGGAAAGTAATGGCTAGGCAAAAGATAATAGCAATCCCTCATCTTAACCAATGTAGAAAAAAGAAATACATAGAGAAAGCATGAGGTTTAATGGAATGGTCAATTTGAGTAGACATACATGCACTTCCAAATTTGATGAGTTGGTCACACATTAGAAATTATGTTAAAGAAAGAGAGGGAGAGAAAAAAAAAACTTAAATATTTTAATAATAGCCCTCATGGATAGCATGGAAAAAGGCTTGTCAAGTCCAAGTGGATGCTTTGAGCAGAAGAAAAAACAACCCAAGAAAGAAAGAATGCATGCTTATATTATAATATATGTATATACAAATGCAAGTGCCGTGGTTTATTTTGGGAATATTAACAAGTAGCGAAAGGAACACCCAACCTGGTCAAAAGGAGTAGAATAATATTACAGGATTCCCACTTTCAGAGGTAACCTAGCTTGAAGAAATATAAATGAACATGGGGAAGAAGAATCCGTACCTATTTCCCATTTCTCTGACCATAAACCAGAATCTCATCTTTTTATTATATGAAAAGTTCAACTGTTAACTTAAATTAATCCAAATCTTTAGCTGATAACAAATCTCAAGGAAAGAGATAATTCCATTGTAAAGAATTGTTTTAATATACATATTTTCATTTGAATCATATAACGTAAACATATTTATAGAGAAAAAATGACTGATTTATACAATTTTTTTTTCTTATCTGTTTATGAAAATTGGTATTCGAAGGGTACAATTGAGCAGTATAATATCATATCTTGCATCAAAATACTGGTTAAATAATAGGGTTTTAACCACAACAGTATTGCTTCCTTGCTTGCTGCATTTACCATGTACATGAATAGCAGCCTGCTGGCTGCATGTGATTGCATTCAATGAAGAACAACTTTTATGACTGATATTAACCACCGGCCCACCTGCTTTATGATCTACGGCAAACTGGCAATGAACCTTCACATTTTTCTCGAATTCCTCCGACAGTCGTGGGTCTTGTTTGTAGAGCGTAGATGTATATGTATTGCAATCTCTATGATGCATTCAACATAATATCATTCCTTGTCTCAAAATACACTTTCAAAGAAACATTTCAACAGTTAAAATTTAATGAAATTCATATTCAAATCTTGATGATATATAACAAGATTCATTAACAAATCTTGAGCATGACCCGCATGAAAACCACTCAAACGTAATGTCTAATATTAATCAATGTGATTTATTAATAGAATATTAAAATTTTATTTATGATGAACAAAGTTCATAATTTAAACAATTTCGAATATCGAAAAAAATTATGAACTTGATATTATTCGATCATCAAATAATCAAAACACTCCAATTTTGAAAATGAACTTAAGATTTTGAGAGGTGGCTAAAATTGACTAGTCGGGATTGAAATGAATAATTAATATTTTATTTTAAATAATAATTCAAATTTGATCTAATAAATATTATATTTTATTTAAAAAGATTAAGTTTAAGATCGAAATTCTTAAATGAAAATTTAAAAAAAAAAAAATTATGTTTCAAATGGTATATCCCAGGGGCAGATTGGCATGAATCTCTTTCCAGTGCCCACATATTTATCAGAAAAACATGGCAAGTTGATATGTCATAAAAGGAACTTTCTTTCATCTTAGAACAATGGGTGGTGCTCTATTTTCTTGTCTTCTCATTAAGATTCAACATAACTCTTTTTTTCTGTAAGATAACAACGTGATACGTACTTCTAATGGACCTTACTTTTTCCATTTAATAAATAATTTTCCAAAATTTGCAAATAAAATAATAGAGTAAATACATGTAGGGTATGGTATAGGTGTAGTCCTTGTCAAATCTTTTGCGTATTTTTCTTGGTCCACTGAGGTAGTGACAGCACATTTATGAATAACTTTTTTTCTCTTTTCTTAATCAATTGCATCCACTTGATTCTCGATTTGATAGATGGAGTGGATTTAATTTCTTTTATTTTTTCATAAATAGGGTATAAAATAAAAGGGGAATATAATATTGCACTCAACTCAGGTCTCCAACTAAGAATTTTTTTTTTTTAATTTTCCCACAAACCCTACCCAATCTTCTTTTCACAAAAATCAGTCAAATTTTAACTTCAAATCCTAAATATATAGAAATGAGACTTTAATTATCTTAAAATTTATGAGAATTCAATTATTATTTTAAAACTATATTTAAAATTATAAGAATTTAATTAGTTTTTAAAGTATTTTTAAAATTATGAAAATTTAATTTGGGGGATAGAAGTATTTTTTTTTTGTTTTTATAAAAAAAAGGGCAAAAATATTGAATTTAAAAAAAAATCCAATAGTGAAAAGAAATGAGAAAGCATATAAGTTTTTAATTTTATTTTTCATTTAAAGACCCATTATTTTATTTTATTATATTGGTTTTCTTCCAAGTCTAAAATCACACAAAGACTAACATAAATGTTAGTCAATGAGCACTTGGTGACATGGATATGCATTCCTAGAAAATTAAAGAGGTTCTCACTTCAACATTCAAGGTGTTCAAAGATAATTGATTAGCTAAATTAATTAGGATTATTATTTTGCTGTAAATAACAACATCAATTAATTAATTCCTTCTTTATATCTTATATATTTTATTTATGTAATTTGATGTCATAGTTAATGATAATGTGTAAGGGAACCGATTCATTCGGGATTATATAGCTTTTACTTAACTCATCTTAGAAAAACAGTATCTGTTTAAATTTTCTCATATATATATATATATATATATATATATATATATATATATATATATATCTGTGTCTCTGTGTGTTTTCCCTTATTCGTGCGGATTCTTATGGTTGTGGTCATGGCTTAAGCATGGGAGTATGGGATATACAACTGGATCCGTCAAAGATTATTGTATAAAAATTCCAAGTTGAAAGCTGCCATTCTCTTTCCTTGAACCTGCAAATGTTGGATATCATTGGTAGCTAGGTTGGCTGAAGATTGGATCACCCATACATGTGCATTTCTGGATTTCATTAGTTGGAAAACCCTAAAGAAAATTAGCTACTAGCATTGGGGGAATGTACAAAGAAGATTGCACGAACATCTATCATCTTACTTGGGAAGGTTCATGATTATTTTAATCCACCTAACTTTCGATGTTGAATATATATAGAAGAATGAGGATTCAAGAAATTAACCCAATTAATTGATTCGTTTTTTTATACACGGTCACAAAAAGATAAAGAAAATTCAAACGTTTGACTTAATCTATCTTAAAAACGGATAATAATCGTTTATAAATCAAATTTTGTTTAGTTGATTGATGGTTTTCGAGAAAAACATGTTAGCAAATTTTAATTTTGATGTAATTAAATTGGTATTTTATTAACTATAACATCATTTAATATATAAATATATCAATTATATTATTAACTTTGATTATGAATTATTGATTTATATATGTGTTTACAATTATTTCATGCATATTAAAAGTTTTTTAAAAATCATTTAATCTTGAAATTCGAAATTTAAAGTTATGGGTGCTAATGGAGACAAATATATGTATTGAATTAAGACATGAATTATGCCAATAAACAGACGTTCCATATTTTTGCAGATATATGTTTGACAGCAAAATGTCGGTTTAATTTGAAAAGAACTCTTGCTTTTGACAAATATTTTAAGTATAAAGTTAAGAGCTAACTAATTATTTTATAATTTGAATTATGGATTATAATCTACATCAATGTGAAATTAGTGATCAAGAAGGTAGGTAACAACCAAAAAGAAATGAGAAATGCCTGCTGGCTGGCTGGCTGGCCTGCCTGCTGGACCTAACTTTGCCTTCAATGGAGGGATGGTTCTTAGCATTGTGCATGAACACAAAGTCTCACATATGTACCCCACCATCTTATGTAGGACCAAACCAAATTAAGAAGCTTCTCCATTTTTTCTTTTCCCAGACTCTTTCTAACACGCATTTCATTCGGGGTTTACTTTTTGTTAAATGGTTAAAAAGTCATAAAAAACAAATAGTATTATCAATTAAATTCTTAACATTTTTTTATTAAATAATCAAGACATTATTTATTTCTTAATTAATTGAGTCCCATGAATTTGGACAATAATCCATACATTGGCAACCCTAAACCCTATGCATTTATTTCTCATTTAATTATGAAAAGAAAATTGATGTAAATTAATGTATGCATGCATGATTGGTAATTGAAAAATGGTAGGTTTTGGACAGCAAATAATTAAGATATAATTTTAATGTCCAGCTAATATATTATTCACTAAAAATTTTCCTATTTTTGTTTAGGTAAATCTTATCCATATTATTAAGAAAAATAATTATATATAGAAAATACTATTTTTTATGGACTTACTTACTACATATATATATATATAATTCTCAAATTAAAAATCAAATAAAAAAATATTTTTATTGTTGAATATTTATTTTTTATTATTGTTTTTTAATCATATTTATATTTATACAAAGTCAAAAAAATTATGAGGAGAGAATAAAGAATAAAATTATTTATTCTCAATTAAGTATTGCGATTTCACTATGTTTTGAAATATAAAGGAGGATAGAATTAGGATTAGCTTATTCAATCGTAGGATTTGACAAGCAATACCAAGCTTAGCTTAGCGTAGTCGAGTATCCAAACACTTGGCCAAGAGAAATGCAAAACCAACAGAAGCAAAAGCGGTAAGCGGTTTTGGAATGGTGGGGGAGAAGGGAGATAATATTGACAAGGAAAGTCCACTTCTTAGCACAAATACATTGTATGTGGGTTTCTTTCCTGTGCATTGTCACATACCCAAACCTCTTTCCTCGTGTAATAAAACCAACCCTTGCCATCTAACCATCATTTCTCTTTCGCCACAGTTTACTTCTTCTTTTCTTTTTCTCTCTCTTTTTTTGCCCTATCTGATAGGGTTTCCATGTCCTTTTAGCTCTAACTCTCTCATGCATTCGTGTCTTCAAGCTACATACAGTGACGTTTCAGCCTTCTTCCTTGTTGGGTTTCTCTTTTTTGCTCTCTTTGGAGGGTTTTTGGGCGGGGAACAGTGCAGATTTCACCTCCCTGGGTTTTTTGAGCTGTACTCATGTCAAAGCTCGTTTCTTTTAGTGGTAAATTCCTCCTCTTTGAAAGTTTTTAACTTTGTTTTTTTGGATTTTCATCTGCTTTGTTATCTGGGTATCTTTGATTGCGTTTTTGTGGATCTTGGTTTATAGATCGGATATGATAAAGTTATGCCTTTTTTTTATATGAATCATTTTGAGTTTTGAGATTATCTTTCGAAACTTAGGATATTGATCTTGTATTTTATTGTAAAATATCATGGAGGATTTGATAACTTTTGATAAAGATTTTTTTTTTTTTTTTAATGTAATTTTGTTGATTAGTGTTTTTTTTTTAATGTTATTTTGTTGATTAGGAAAAGTTGGAACTTTGTTCATGGTTGTGAATTAGTTAATTCAGGTTCACCTAGGCGAAGAATTTAGTTGCCTTTAGGTGATTCTGTTTGTTGGTTTTTGTTACTTTGAAGACTTAGAGCCTGTGCAGTAGTTATTGTTGTAGATCAGGTGCCCTTGGAAACAATCTGATTTTCCTTTTTTTTCTCTCTCTCTCTCTTATTAGTTTTGGCTCATGGGTTCTCCTTTACTGTCTATTATATGGGAGATGTTGATGTTATAGAGGAACTTTGGATGTTTCTTAGCTGAATATGTTTTTGGTTTTATCCTCCTTTCAACTTGAAAAGTTTATACTTAATAGATCAGTTGGGATTTTAAGGTTTAGATGACTTTCTTTTGGGTTTTATATTGTTTTTTGTGAAATATATGGTTCTGTGGGACTACATATTGGATGGATTTATGGGCTATAGATTCAAAATCCCTTCTGGCTCATGGATCATGTTGGTTTGCCTTATGGGACTTGTTATGAACCTTTGGAATCTAAAGTTTGGTCTCCATGAAAATATTTATAGGTTCTTGGTATTTTCTTTATGCTTGTTGGACATGATTTAGTATAGATGTGGCTTTCGAGAGCTGTGTTCAATGATATCCTTAACTACTGCTATTTGATCCTTGAATTGGTTTTTCTTTTATATTTTGGTAGAGTTATCTGTTCTGATCGAGGTTTCTTGTCTTGGTTCTCAGGAAGTGATGATTTTTGCCCTAGGGGTTCAATATATACAAATCCCAAGGAGTCAAGTCTCCTTTTGTCCTTTGCACGTCATGTGGATGTGTATTTCCCTCCTCGCAAGAGGTCCCGAATCAGTGCCCCATTTGTTTTCTCTGGAGAGACGTTTGAGCAGAAGAAGCCATCAATCGAGGATCTCCCTGATGAATGCTTGTTTGAAATCTTCAGACGATTGCCTGGAGGCGAAGAGAGGAGTTCCTGTGCTTGTGTTTCCAAGCGCTGGCTTACACTTGTAAGCAACATCCGCAGAGATGAAATCAGTAGCAACAAGACCACCCAAGCTTTGAATCTCAAGGATGACAGTTCTGATAACAAGGGTGTAACTGTTTCTGATGTTGAGGATGATGGATACCTCTCTAGGAGCTTGGAAGGGAAGAAAGCAACAGATATTAGACTTGCTTCTATTGCTGTTGGAACTGCTAGTCGTGGAGGATTGGGCAAGCTTTTCATTCGAGGAAGCAATTCCAGTTGTGGAGTGACTACCGTTGGCCTCAGGGCCATATCCCGTGGATGCCCATCTCTAAGGGTTCTTTCCTTGTGGAATCTGTCTTCTATTGAAGATGAAGGCCTGTATGAGATTGCAGATGGGTGTCACCAGCTAGAGAAGCTAGACCTTTGCCGCTGTCCTGCAATTACTGATAAATCTTTACTTTCTGTTGCAAAGAGCTGCCCTAATTTGACTGATCTGACCTTAGAGAGTTGTGCAAACATTGGAAATGAAGGTCTTCAAGCTGTAGCACGCTGCTGTCCCAATCTAAAGTATGTTTCAATCAAAGACTGCCCCCTTGTTGGAGATCAAGGAATTGCAAGCCTCATGTCCTCAGCCTCACATTCCCTCACAAAAGTAAAGCTCCAGTCCTTGAACATTACCGATGTCTCTCTTGCTGTTATCGGACACTATGGCAAAGCAGTAACTGACCTTTCTCTCTCTAGTCTTCCAAATGTGAGTGAGAAGGGCTTCTGGGTAATGGGTAATGGTCATGGGCTACAGAAGTTGAAATCTTTCACAGTTACATCCTGTCGTGGAGTGACAGATTTGGGACTTGAAGCTGTTGGAAAGGGTTGCCCAAATTTGAAGCAGTTCTGCCTCCATAAATGTGCTTTCTTATCCGATAATGGGTTGGTGTCTTTTGCCAAAGCTGCTTGTTCACTAGAGAGCCTACAACTGCAGGAGTGCCACAGGATCACCCAATTTGGGTTTTTTGGTTCCCTTCTTAGTTGTGGAGCAAAGTTGAAGGCTATTTCTCTTGTGAACTGTTTGGGTATTAAGGATCTAAATGTGGGATTGCCTTCTGTATCCCCTTGTGAATCCCTTCAGTCACTGTCCATCCGTAATTGCCCTGGCTTTGGTGATGCTAGCTTGGCTGCATTGGGGAAGTTGTGCCCTCAATTGCAGCATGTGGAATTGAATGGGCTTAATGGAATAACAGATGCTGGGTTTCTCTTATTTCTTGAGAGTTCTGAGGCTGGTTTGGTGAAGGTTAATCTCAGCGGTTGTGTGAATGTTAGTGATAAAGTTGTTTGTATGATGGCTGATTTGCATGGGTGGACTCTAGAAGTGCTTAATCTTGAAGGTTGTAAGATCAGTGATGCTAGTTTGGTTGCAATTGCAGAGAACTGCCTATTGCTCAGTGATCTTGATGTCTCAAAGTGTGCTGTCACTGATTCTGGAATTGCAGCTTTGGCTTGTTCCAATCAGATCAGTCTGCAGATCCTTTCCTTGTCTGGTTGCTCTATGATCTCAGACAAAAGCTTGCCTTCTCTTGGAAAATTGGGTCAAACCCTCTTGGGGTTAAACCTAAAGCAATGCAAGGAGATCAGTAGCGGTGCACTTGACCTGCTTGTGGAGCAATTATGGAGGTGTGATATTCTTTTCTGAAACAAGGGTTAAAGGTTCCTCCACATATTACAGTAACGCAGGGTTAGACCAATCAAGAAGCCTTAGAATAGCGTCCATTAGTAGCAGCAGTTTGTTTTAGTTTTTGGGTCCATCAGCTATGGGTCTTCTATCTTCCAGAACTCAGTCCCTTTTTCCGGGGAATATGGCCGTTCTCCCTTTTTTTTTTTTGCAGGTTTCCTCTCATCAGAGACCTGTTACTAGATTTTGAATCCCAATAATGGGTGTTGGTTTCTTCATGGCTGAATTTCCCTGAGAATACAGATGCTAGGTTCTGGATTTTAGGATATCTTCCAATTTGTTATGGTTTTTTATGTTTGCTGGGTGCTGGCGCATGGTGTTTTTGCTTAGCCTTGTTCATTTCTGCTTGGGGTAAGCTCATCTTAGTATTGTCCTTCCAGTATCCTATTTGGAGTTCGTCCATTGTCGCTTTTGCCGAGTCTTTCACGTTTTTGAACTCAATGTTCTACACGTGATGGTTGGGTCTTCTGTTTTCCTCGAGGGCAGATTGAAAGTCTTGAGTCATTGTAGTTGAGGTTGCTTTTGGCAGTTCGCAGTTAGGTTCCTAGCTTTGATGGGCTTTGGCCATGGCAGCAATTTATATGGTCTGCCATGACAACTCTTGGAGTTGTTTTTTTTTAACCGAGCCCTAGTTTTGCTGGTTGCATTTGCTATGAACTGAAAGTCTGTAACCTCTCAACCATGTAATGAATTTTACATCTGCCCTTGGAGGTCTTGTATGTTTCTGTTTCCATGATCAATAAAAAGTTTCTCCACTTTTATGTATGTACCAAATAATGTGAATTACTATCTGCTAATTTGACTGTTCCAATTTCTGGAAATTGTGCTTTTTGTGACTGTTGAGGTTGGCAGGAAATGTTCTAATCCTTGTATGATTAAGAAAGAATCTATATATATATATATATATATATATATATATATTGTAAGAAGAAAGAGTAGGTATAATGTAAGAAAGAAATTATGAAACAATTGTCTCATGTTATAAGGTATGAAGCCTTTGATTCTGGTCTAGGTCCTCGATATTTGGTCTAGACTTCCAACTTGCAATTGCATGGAGGGTGAAAATCAAGTTCCTTGAAACAGAAACCAAGCAAATATTGCAACTCCAAAAATTTCTTGCCCACAAGGCGTGTAAAACAAAATGAAGTGTGAATGATGCTCAATATCCATATGGATGCTTATGGATCACAATTCACAAGGCAGCATTGAATAAGAAAAAAAATCTAGAGTAGTTGGAGACAGCATCCATTAAAGTGGAAACACAATCTTTCTTTTTCAAACAATATCTTTCACCATTCCAATGATAGACAGCTTGACTTGGGATTCCTATTAGCCTTCAGATATTCACGAAAAGAATCCACTATTACATGGTGGCATTATCTCCAAAGATGTCATCATTTCTCCGAATACTATTGTGAAAGAAAAATTAAACCTCAAGAATTGCTCATTGATCATCTGATTTGTCAAATCATGTCATAAATCACAAGAGAACAAGGGCTTGCTCCTTCACCTGGGCCTGGCTTTCTAGCAGATTCGGGAGAGGTCAAAATCCAAGATCATTTCCAAATGCCAAAGCCTGTAAAGTTGAATAGGTTGTCACTTCCGGTTACTATAAGCCTGTAAAGTATTGCTGTTGATAGGACTCATCCTGTACGAGATTCATGCATTATCACCCTGACCAAAAGTTTCTAACATCTTTCGCACAATTTGGAGGTTTGGTCTTGTTTGATTAGATCAATGACTGTTAATTAACTCACTCATCTTCTCTTTTCACTTACACCTTGCCTTCAATAACACGATAACAACAGCTGTACTGAAGCACTGAATTTCCTGTTTGTCTTCACTTTCCCATTGCAAAACTTTCTTCTGGCCTTGTCCGATGAAGTCATTTAAAAAGAAGGATCTTTGCAGACAGCAGCAAACCATCAAGCTTGTTTCCATGTTTTCATTTCACCATTCCCACTTATTCATCTGCATACAGTTATCTGATATCAAATCTTTGTCTTCCTAGATGATTGATTTCCCTCTTCTCTCCATAAATTATATTCTCAGGTTTCAAGGGAGTAGACTGAACATATTCCTGCCAATCAAAAAATCCAAATTTCACACCAACATAAAGCAATAAAGATGGATCCCAAGGACGAGGGATTGCTACCAATCAGAAACTGTTGTTTTATGAGCAATTTTGTGATAGCATAGGAAAAAAACTTGTCAAAGCTGCCAAAATCCCTTCAAATTTTGTAATATAACAACAATACTATACATCTGAAAATGTCTGTTACATTAATTTTATGGGCAACCATATATTATTTTTCTTTTTGATCTACTAAGTTACGGTTTAAATCACAAAAATATTTTTTCTAACTTTTTAGGATTTGAACGGTACTTCTTGTCTTCGAACATGTTGTACAGCAAGAAAACCCTCGAGTTCTTGAGCATGGAACCCCATATATTATTGCAAGAAAAGGTCAGGACAGGCTTCACATGACAGAAATAGACATGGAGGACAAGTAGCATATGAATCACGTGCCAAAATCCAAGGGTTTAGACTCTTCTCCGCCTATTTTTTCGTTTTCCCGAGCCTTTTTTTTTTAGTAATTTTCTTTGTTTTACATTTTCTACCATTCGATTTAACAGGATTTAACACGAGATTGAGAACAAGCTTCTTTACGTATTTCGTATATTTTCTGTCTCGTCACCCTGAAAACATCTTGATTTTGATGCCTTTCATGTATTTCTTTAGTTTAAGTCTCTGCACACTCTCTGGAAAAGGGTTTCGAGAGACGTAAATCGCTAGAGCTTTCATCAAACAAGAGAAAAAAGCAGCAAAAATGCTTCTGCGAAGCTCATCAACGCCGGTCCTGCAAAAGTGCATTCCTCCGTGCTCCGCCGCGGCTGGCTCCAGTTACAGGATCCCATCAAAACCGGTTTCCTTGACAGCCTCACCGATCAACAAAATCCAAAGAACATCGTCAGATGGCAACATGAGGCAAATGGCTATTCCGAAAAGGCAAAAACCACCTGTCATTCCCATGGTGTCTCCTGATTCGGTTAAAGAAGAAGATTTCAGCTTCTCAACTCTCTCTCTCGTTGGTGGCGGTGGCCATGGTGGCGGAGGTGGAGCAGAAGGGTTTGGAACTTGGGATGAAGGGAAACAAAGAATGGATGAATATTACGAGAATATGATCAAAACTTACCCTGGAGAAACTCTTCTTCTCACAAACTACGCTAAATTCTTGAAAGAGGTGAGATAAACATGAGAGAAGGCAAAATTCATTTTTGCTGATTTGATTCTGTGTCGTTTCTTTTTTGCAAGTTTATTTCGTTTGATTCAATAGGTACGAGGTGAGCTCCTGAAAGCCGAGGAATATTGCGAGAAAGCGCTTTTGGTGAAACCAGACGATGGGGAAATCTTATCAATGTACGGAGATTTGATATGGATTAACCATGGCGATGGAGCTCGTGCTCAATCTTACTTTGATCGAGCTGTCGAGGCTTCTCCTCATGATTGGTTTGTTTAACTTATTCCATCCCTTTCAATTCCAAAACCCACCTTTTCTTCCTTTTCATGGACATTAAAATTGCTAATGCAGCCACGTCATTGCGTCTTATGCTCGATATCTCTGGACTGCTGACAAAGAAGAGGGAGAAGAAGAAGAAGAAGAAGAAGAAGAGGAAAAAGATAAGCAGAAGAATGAAATTCATCAAATCAATGGTGGTACAACATACACTCCTCGCTTAGCAGCTGCTTCGTATTAACCTTCTGCTGAAATTATGGCTTTTTTCACGTCTTCGTTTTCTCCCATTATGAAAAAACGAGACCGTTCTGTATATATGTTCTAATTGTACGGCACTAAATATGACAATAGTGTATGAAACAATACCCTTCTTCCCACCCATTATAACTGAAAGGAGCAAGCTTCTTCCCGTCATCTGTTACAACAGCCTCCACTCCAGCGAAGCCTTACTACTGCTCCGCTAAGAAATTATTGAAAAAAGGCAGAAAACATTTCAAATAATACTGTCCGTAGGAGTATTACCTGAAAGTCGCTCGTGGTATCTTGGCGGATGATCACGGTGCTGATCTAATCTCTGCAAAATAATCTAGGCAGCAATTTTCACAGAATAAACAGAAAGCATTTACACAATGTAGCAGACTCAGAACTTTAAAATGGACTTAAAAACTCACAATACCGAGTGGTTCAACAGGTTCGGACAAACCCTATTCGGTCATGGATTATCTAACATCAACAGCAGACAACTCCAAAAATTTTCCAAAATATATTCAGTAAGCCATTCTTAGACAACATAAATTAGGACAACTTGGTAAAAGATTGGCATACAGTGCTGCAAACAGGAATGCAGAATCCTAACAACAAGCCCAGCAACCTTCGCAAGCAACACACGAAACAACCAAAGCTACTGGATATTGGAGAAGACAACATCATAATCCGTAATGTAGAATTTTTCATGCCTTCATCATCAAATAATTCAGTCTTAGACATCCTTATTTAGGCAAAATGAGGTCAAGAGCTTTGTATATGCACATCCTCTTAATACCATTATCACGTTCAATGCTCCAGTGCAATGGACTCTTGTACCGAGCCTGGCTGTCCTTGCTCTCCAATCACTGGTCCTCGATCCATGTCGGGCTGACTTCCACCTGAATCAACAGTAGAAGTTGCCTCCTGCTGTTGGATTGGAGATAATTCTTCATTTGTCACATCACATAAGGTGGTATTCTCCTCGTTTGTTGCTTTAGATGAGGCTATCTTTCCCTCAGTAGTTGCTTTAGATGAGGCTAACTTTCCCTGATTGGATGCCTTAGATGTCTTTTCCCCATTTGTTGCACTCGTTAAACTGGTCTTCTGAGAAGGCAGTTTTGGAAGTGACTTTCGCTGTGGCTTCTTTGCATGGACAGGAGAAATAACTTTGGCAGAGATGCTCTGAGACGATTTCTCATCCAGACTTAGCCGGCCTGCTTCATGGCCACTATTGCTATTACCATCGGAGTCTGAAGGAGTTGAGCTTTTTCTTCTACCAAGCTTAGGAGATTTAGCTCTTGTTGGTGGTATCTGCATCCAGGTAACAGAAAAAGATCAATCTTGCAAATCTTGAAAAATTCAAAGCTTCCATATGGCAGATAGAGATATAGAAAAAGAGCAATAAAGTCTTGACAATGGTTAGCAACATGTTTATTGTCAAAAATCAAAAATATAATTTTAAAATTGTAAATGATGAATGTGTCCACAAACTCAAGAAAGGAAAATAATCCAAGGCGACTTAAAGCAGTTCAATTTGATGTTATCCATTCAAGAATCAAACCAAAGCAGATAATCTTGGTCCAAAAAATAAAAAAATAAAAATAAAAACCTCCCTCGTTGTCACTTAGGCCCTGCTTTGGTAGGGTGGACAGAAAAATGAAAAGATAAAAAATTGGAGGAAGGGAAAAATGAAGAGATGAAAAACATTAATTTTTTTCCTTAGGTGTGTTTGATAGGAAAGAAAGAAAATGTGAAAGAAAATATAATTTTCTTTCTTTCACTTGCTTGGTAGAGTTGACAAATGGAAGAAAAGAAAATGAAATTATATTAATTCACCATTATACCATTACTTAGTTAAAGTAATAAAATAGGATCAAAAAAATAAAGGATAATTTTGTAAATATACATGCATAACTCATATCTTTTTCATTTTTTCTCCACTAATCTTTCCGATTTGGAATGATTTGGTTTTGTTAATAATGAAAGAAAATAGCAATCTTTTCTATTTTTTTCCTTTTTTCCTTCCTACCAAGCATTAACAAAAACAATTTTCTTTCCACTTTTCCACACCCTCCTTTCCATCCTTCCACTTTTCCACCCTACCAAGCACACCCTCAAAGCGAAGTTGTACTTGCTACCAGAGTAAATGTGTCAACATCTGAAAACATCATGCCAATACTAGGATGTTTTAAGATAAAAGGAAATTTGGCTACAGTGTTTAACATAAAGTAGCTTCAATATTACTTGGCACTGTTTAAGAGGCATAGTTAATGGTACAAAGTAGCTCCCAAAAAAAAAAAAAAAGGATAGACATAACTACATAAAATTTTGTAAAAGCATAGTACCACACCAAAATGAAAATATGGTAAAAGCATCTAAGTTTGTATCTTACAACATCATACACCAAGTAAGAAAGACCATAAAATTTATCCCTTCAAAGTTCAACCTCACGTCTGAAGTATATCAATTTTATGCTCTCAGGTTCACTCAGAAAGGCCTTCTCTAATTATCACAACACCAATTTAATCGTTAACCAATTCAAGTTGTTACAAGTTAAATGTATCAACTCCAACTAATGACAGTTGATAGGGGTATGACTTCCAACTCAACAATCTAAAAGCATTTTGCAGAAAAGGAAGTGGCTCTTGTAGGATGATGAACATATACATTTGCAGATGACAAAATAACAAAAGTTTAAATGTGGAAAAGAGGCAAACCTAATGATAAAACCTTGAAAAGTAACCTTGGCACCTACATGTTTGGCATTTCAGATTCAGTCCTCCCCTCCCCCCATCCCCCAAAAGAAAGAAGAGAATAACAGGGGCAAATTTGCCTATGCAAATTTCAATATTCAAAGGATTGTCTAGCTAACAACTAAGGTTTGGCTTACTGGTTGTTACCCCTCTCTAGAAGATTAGGTTCAAGGTTCGATTCCTCATTCCCCCTTGTACCTCCCTATGAACAAAAAAAAAAAAGGATTGTCTAGCTTTTTAAACATCAGAATATTCAACTAACCTTCTTTAATTCCACCTTAGGAGGTGGAGGTTCCTGATAGAAGCTGGGCATTGGAGTTGCTTTAAAGTTCAAACTCTTCCTAAACATCTTAATCTCAGCTTCTTGAGTTTCCTGGTAGAAAATTGAAATATCGTTATGATAAGAAAGAAACAATTCTGGACCATAAGCCATCACATTCATAAAATAACACCTTGGACTTGGCTTGCAAGTTGCTCCTTTCTTCTTCCCTTGCCTGAATCTTTTCCTCAAGTTTAGTATAGAACTGCACAACACAATGGCGAAAGACTTAGAAATTAAATAAAAGTGCTGCAAGAATAATAGAATAGACAATGTAAAATCTCGACAATATAATATAAAGTACCAACCTCTTTCCTTTTCTCAGCCCGTTCATCACACTTGAAACTGAAACCATAATTTGGAAGAGCACCAACCCTACGAGGTTTGGCATCAGCTGCCGTGGGGCTTCCATGAAGCAATTAAGGATAAACAAAAACATGTCAGTTAAAAAACAGATATCGACAGACGAGTGCAAAGGAAACTCAAATAGCAACCCATTTCAACCCATAATCCCAAACAGAGTTATAATAAAAAAGTTCAAAGTGAAAAGGATACGAGGACACCGTGTCTCCTTCAGCTTTATTAGGAGGCCCTTTATTCAGAGGTTTCAGCTTGGGTTTTTCCCTGTTATACATAATAGAATAGTTCAGAATTGGCAGGAGGGATAATCTGTCATCATCTCGCACATAGAATCTTTCAGGGGAAATTAAACAGATGAACGGAGGCCACTAAGAGCTACCCCTCTCAGTTGGTTAGCAAAATCAATAACAATGGCAGAAGACTGCATGAAAGAACAAAAAAGACTAAAAAAATTCCAACATAAGCACAAGTAGTACATACATAGTGCCTTCAGAGAAGGCTGCATCAGGTTTTTCAGCATGCTGTCAGAAGCAGAGAGGAAAAGCAATGATCAGAAAGGCAGGAACATTGATAACAAAAAGAAAAAGAACAACAGAAAAATGCATAGAAAAAGAAATTAGTAGTAATATCAACTCTAACCTTGGATGCATTGGTTTGTCTTTCATTAAATGATCTACTTTTAAGAGGTTGTTTCAGACTTGAATTGGAAGCAACAGAACCACCATTAGAAGCTTTCAATGTTACCTCTGCACTTTTTCCATCTTTACTTTTCTTCACGAAAGCTGAAGAAACATTTTTGGTACCAGAAGGCTTCTCATTCTTGGTCTTACCTTGAACTTTCTGAGGTTTGGATTGCTTCACACTACCTTTTATTACCCCGTCATGTGGCTGTAAGACAGATACACTCATGAAAATGAAATTAGACTAACAGTAACTAATAAAAGCACTCAAACAGAATGTAAGACCTACTACCTTAGAATCAGTCAATCCATTGTTTTCCACAAAGTCATTGGATTCTTCTCTAGTTTCCCCAGTTGTTACATTGTCATCCATTCCATTCTGCAAATAAGTCTTGAAGGTTTCCTCAACATTCCCATTCACATTATCTGTAATACCACTGTCGTCCCCAGAAACTCGAAGTTGTGGATAAACACCATTTTCATGGGCAACCTCAAGCCCGTCCACAGACAAGAGATTATCCGAATCCATCACACACTTTAATAGGAACAAAACAAACAAGGAATGGAAGAGGTATTAACACTTTCACTAATTTAAAATTCACAAACCCTAACAGCCTTTACAAAATATATAATATTTCCCAATTTTTGTTGGTCTATTTCCATCTACATTCATCTATTCAACTTTAAAAGGACAAATAAAGATCAAATATCGATTTTTCAAAAAATTTTAACGCATTTATACTATTCTTTGTGCCTATAAAAATTGAGAAAAATTAGCAACTAAATTAGATCTTATAATAGCACATAAATAGTGGAAAAAATATCGAATTGAAAACATCAGTAGTTAATTTTAAAATTTAGAAAAAGCGGAATCGAATCAGTGAAAACCCGAGCAAAACAATGCTTTAAGTAGAGTAAAGCTCCAATGAGTACAAAGATCTTCAACGCCACCAAACAACCAACACATTTCTCTTCACATTGATCTACTCTTACCAAAAACAAACATGAAATCTCTCAGTCTTTCTCAGGAACCAAACAGTCAATAACTTATTTTTTAAAAAAGAAAATAATAAGTTATGAAGTTTATACATATTTTCTTTCTTACCTCGTGAAGCGTGCGACAAATCAAAACTCCATGAAGCCGAGAAGATTAATGAAAGAAATCAGTGAAGAAAATCGAAAGGATCTGAGGAAGGAAGTAGTAGAATGAACAGTGACGATTAGAGGATCTAGGGCTCTAAACAGGTAGATCTTTAAAAAAAAAATGGAATTTGAAATTTTGTTTTTTTTTTTTTTTTGTTTTTTTGTCAGAGAGTTGTATTGGTTCTGTTTCTTTGAAGGTTGAATGGTCTTTTATACCAGCGGTTTTCAAATCCACTTCCAGCTCACTCACTATTTCAAAAGAACCCCCAAATACCAAATACGGTTACGAAGTTACTACGGTTATTATACAGACGGTTAAGTAACTACAAACCGAATCTCTCACCACTAAAAATTGTTTTTCTCCTTTTTGTTTTGCCAATGAGTACATGGATTTTTGAAAAATTAAAATTGAGGCCAATTTTGAAAAAAATTGAAATTGAGGCTTAAATTTAATGATGAATTTTGCAATTGTATCCTGAAAAAATTAAACACCCAAGGTTGGAAGGGCAACCGCCTGGTTTGCGTCATGGTGAGCTAAGGTCATTAATTTTGAGTTGTTGACAGACAACGCCAATGCCGAAGCAAAAGCATAATAAATTTGAAACTGGCGGGACATTTTTTATACTTTAGAAATTTGCAAATCATAGTAAATTTTGCAATTTAATTCGAACTAAATTGCAAAAATGAATAAAATACAGATTTTCCATTTTTGATTTTGGTAATTTCAGATCTTTCTATAAAAATCATTTTGAAACAAAATCCATTAAATCCATTACGACTTATTAGTCATTAAAGACAAAAGATTAATCTAATTTTTATTTTTACTTTTAATCCGTAAATTAAATATTCAAATAAATAATTTTTTCCAAAACAGTAGTGAATATATATATATATATATAATATACATATATACCGCTATTAAAAAAAAATTTATTTCACAAATAAAATTAAAATGATTACACATGTCATTTACAAATATTAAAAAAATAAAAATTAATTAAATAGAACATGTGTAATCATTTTAATCTAGATTGTGAAGTCAAAAAATTTCTCTAATTGTGTATAAAATAATTATTCATATATTAATACTAAAAGTTTTTATAATTAGATATAATAATTCGCGTATTTGTGTAATACTTATTTCATGTTATGTTGAAGTAAAATATGAAATCATAATGTCATAATTCGTATAAATACGTCAAATATCAGATTGATTTTTTAGTTATTGTCAAATTCAAATACAGATTTTACCAAAACTTTAATTTGTGTCTTTTTTTTTGAATTTTTTTTATAATGTAATTGTATCGTATTTAAAATTATTAAATTTATTTACAATTTTGTTTAAAATGTGAATTAAAGTGTTTTTAGTTAAGTTTATTAATTGAATTTTAACCATTGAAATTAATAATCAAACATTTTATTACTAGATCACATGAGTGTTAACGATTTAATCTTTTTCCAATTAAGGAAAAAAAAGGTAACGCATTGATTTTCAAATGTGGGATATCTTCATTTAGAATCATTCTTTTTCATAACTAAATAATAATTAAACGGCCATAATAAGTGTTATTCTTTTCGTATTTATTATATTCAATTGTGACAACAAAGTTGCATGTGCTACCACATTGCTGAATTGAATTTAATTTAGTTTGAATTAAATCAAGATTAAAGCATGTATTAGATCTAAACACAAATTAATAATAATAATCATTAATACAATTTAATTAATTTAATCTAAGTTGTCTAGTTAAAAGGAATGGCATATGATTCTTCTTACCAATTTTATATATAGATGGTCGGAGTGCAACGAAAAGAGAGTAGAATTGACGAAAAATCGACCGTTGACAAATCGATTAGTTAAATTTAAATGTTGAATGTAAGTAATCGACAAATACCAACACCATGTTTTTCGAACTTCCAACCTCAAATCTCAATTTGGCAAAAATAAAAAAAATCGAAGAGGATTAATTTTAGATCGTAAAATGAATTAAGATACATGAAATTACATAAAAAAATATAACCAAAAAATCATATTCAATAAAAGAGAATTTTATATAAAATATTCATGAATTGGTTGGGTTAGGATTTTAAAATTATTGTAAAAGATCTTATATGAATCATCCAACTTATGAACAAATTTAAAAATCTAGACTTATTTCAATATTGTTGGCGAACAGCACAACAATGATTGGTTGCTGACGTCAGTACTTCGATCTTCTAACCACGTCACCCTGCACAAATCAGAATAGTCAAAGGAGCGCAGGGCTTTCTCTGCGTAAGCACTCCGATGCTTAAGTCAGAAAAAGATTTTGACAGAGTTTCAGTATACTCTCTAGTAAAATCTCCAATTCGGTTAAAAGGTCATACCTGTCTCTTATTTATAGGGAAGAATTTTGTCTTTAATGACGTATTTACCCAGTCATATTAACTGTAGATATCTAGGGATAGAATTGTCCAGAGCTAAATTTTAGATACAGAGTCTATTTTCATCTGTATTCGATTTCAGCGTGACACGTGGCGTTTTGTCTTGATGACACGTCATATTATTATTTTTTATCTTATTTTGCCCATAACAATTGCTCCCCACTCTTTCGCGGACTATTAAGCGCGGAAGAGTAACTGTTTCGTCGTCGTCACTGCCGGCATATATATAGCGTGAGAGTGGAGGCTCAGATTTCATTTTTACCAGGACTCGGCGGACCTTAACGGTAAATTCTCTCGTTCTAGTCTCGCGGCATACCCTCGCGTCATACCCTCACGGCGCACACTCACGGCACCCTCGGTACTAAGGACCCTCACGGCAGGTCCCTCACGGCATCCTCACGGCAGGTCCCTCACGGCACCCTCACGGCAGGGCCCTCACGGCACACACTCACGACACCCTCGGTACTAGGACCCTCACGGCAGGTCCCTCACGGCACCCTCACGGCAGGGCCCTCACGGCACACACTCACGGTACCCTCGGTACTTAGGACCCTCACGACAGGTCCCTCACGGCACACACTCACGCACCCTCGGTACTTAGGACCCTCACGGCAGGTCCCTCACGGCACCCTCACGGCAGGTCCCTCACGGCATCCTCACGGCCTCGCGGCATAGGCACCCTCGCGGCATAGGCACCCTCACGGCCTCGCGGCATAGGCACCCTCGCGGTATAGGGACCCTCGCGGCACTAGCTTTTGCTAATGGCTGGGCACGGTCGCGGAAAGGAAATAGTTTTAGATCCTTATTCTAGGCTTAGAGAGTCTGATCTTGAACAGTTTAGAAGTGATTTTCCTCTTCCGGAGGGTTATGTTTATAGGCTTCCAACCGTCACGGAGCGCGCTCCCCAATCCGTTAGTAGTGGTGTTCCTGTACATCGGGCTTCGTTAGAATTTGGGTTTCGTTTTCCTCTTCCCGAATTTGGAGTTGTTTTTCTTCGCCACTATGGCATAGTTCCTGCTCAACTTCATCCTAACGGGTGGGCCCAAGTGGTAGGTTTTACAGTCATATGCCATAGACTTAGCGTCAGGCCCACTGTCCCTTTATTCAATTCTTTTTTCAGGGTTCGTAGTGTACGCAATTCGACCCGTTTTTGTATTCAAAAGGTCTCCGGAAGAGGTCAAAGTACTAAGCTTTTCGAAAAACCTCCCACTAAGCTCCACAATTATGCATCCGATTGGTTTGTCGTCGAGGTTCCTCCATCTTTGAATATTCCTACTCGGTGGAGTCATTGTGGACCCAATAATCTTAACCCGATTATCAATTTAAGAGACGCATATGGCCCCCTCATTTCTCAGCTTCAAGTTGAGGATGAGGGCGCCTTGTTGTCGATATTAACTCCGGAAAACATAACTGCTGCGGGTTGGGGGTGCGCTTCAGTTGACTCGGCTGTTACGCCTGAGCCCTCTTCTCCATCTGGTTTTCCCGAGGGAGGTCATGGTGTAGGGAGCCTCACCGATCCTTCGGAGGTAGAGTCGGAGGAAGATTTAGATTGGGGCCAGGGCGAGGCGTTTGGCAGCCCTTTTCTAGAATTGCCCACGGATGAGAGCTTAGCTAACATCTATTCACTTGATGATTATTTGAATCCGGGTGATTTCATATCGCATTTCATTGCATAAATGCTTGTCCATCTTCCTTTTGTTTGTTTTAACTTTTTTTTTTTTTTTTCTGTTTCTTTTCCAGGGATGGACCATCTTAGAAGCGCCTTTAGGCGACGCGGAGGGGATGAGGACGTGACTAGAAGTACCCGTCCTTCCAAGCGCAGACGCCAGCGGGATCAAGCTCGGGAGTCCCGAGGCCATGCCCATGTCTCGGATCCTGATTCTCGACGCGAGAGGTCGAGGCCTCCTCAAGCTTCTCTTCCCACTCCTTCTGAGGGATCTGGTTCTCGTGATCGGGATAGAGGGAAACAACCAGCCGTGGATCCTCAGCTTCCAGGTCTTGAGATAGAGGAGCATCATCGGGTGAATCGGGCCGAGTGCAACACAACTCGTCCATCTCGAATTGGGAGACGATGTTTGTATATCGAGTCGTCCATGAGAGATACACCAGCGTTTCCCCCTGTTGCTGACCTTAACACTTCCAGATATGTGGTTGATGGTGGTGTGGCGGTTCACGGGCAAAATTTTGTGGTGTATCCGGGCGTCAATGACAACGACTCCATTCACGACCCTGGTGTAGCAGCCCGGTTGGGCTGGTCGACCATACTCCCCAGAGACGAGGCGGAGTTGTTCAAGAGTTTTCCTCAATCCGAGGATGAAGCCGAATACTTAGCAATGAGGGTATCTGCTTAACCCGTTTTCTCTTTCCGCTTTTCTCTTTTTATTCTTTGCGGTGTTTCCTTGACTGATCTTTTGCTTTTCCTTGTATTCTCAGACAGCTCAGCAGGTGATCGCGTGCAACGCACGATACCGAGCTTATAGGACTCGGGCTGATGCCGATCTTCAGCAGTTGAGGAGCGAGAAGGCTGAGTGGATAACCGAGAGGAATCAGTATAGGAAGCTTCCCGAGCAACTCGACCGGCTGAAGAAGGAGAATGAAGACCTAAACCTCAGCCATGTCCGCCTTCGAGAGGATTTTACTAAAGAGCAAGAGAGGTCCAAGGAATACAAGGAGTCTTTAACGGCAACTCAAGAGGAGTTGGACTCAGTTCTGCTAAAGTTCCAAGACCTCCAGACTAGTTATGATGAGCTGACATCGGACAATACGCAGTTGAGGGAGGAGGTCTCAAGTTTGCGTAGAGGGCCTTCGTCTTCCGCCGTTAGCCAGGACGCGAGGAACGAGATTCGTTCCGAAGCTGTACGGGAGTACCGTTTATCGCAAGACTGTTACGGCAGAAAGATGTTATTTGCCACTGGCTTTGCGAAGTATGGTTTTTATATGGCGCGTTCATGGCTGGAGAAGGAGAGATCAGGGGAGACCTTTCCCGAGCTGCAGTGGTCGACGCAATTGGAGGATTATACTGGCGAGTTCCGCGGTTGGGCAGAGTATGAGCCTGACAATGAGGACTTCGAGGCATACCTTGAGAAAGGAGCCCATGATGATCTCTCCAACCTGTCGGGCCCTTGGGAGCCTCGCCCGCAATCAGGAGTGATTGATGCTCTTGGTGATTTAGAAGGTGATGAATCCGATGCGTCGGGTGAAGGCAATCCTCCACCAACTGATGAATAGTTATAGTTATTTTTCCTTTTCTTTTTGTTGTTAGTGTTTTTTGTCTTGGGAACTTTGATAACTTTTCATGTATGAAGTTTTTACCAAATTTAATAAATAAATTTACTTTTCAATATTATGTTTTTAAATTCTCGTTATTACTTATTTGTTGCATTTTCTCTTTTTATATTTGGGGGCTTATCTCACGCATTTTTCGTTTCAAGCCCTTGCACGTTTTCTTCATGGCTTACCTCGCGCATTTTTCGCTTCAAGCCCTTTATCTTGGGTGCGTGGCTTACCTCGCGCATTTTTCGCTTCAAGCCCTTGCACGTTTTCTTCATGGCTTACCTCGCGCATTTTTCGCTTAAAGCCCTTTATCTTGGGTGCGTGGCTTACCTCGCGCATTTTTCGCTTCAAGCCCTTGCACGTTTTCTTCATGGCTTACCTCGCGCATTTTTCGCTTCAAGCCCTTTATCTTGGGTGCGTGGCTTACCTCGCGCATTTTTCGCTTCAAGCCCTTGCACGTTTTCTTCATGGCTTACCTCGCGCATTTTTCGCTTCAAGCCCTTTATTGAATGTAGCTGAAAAACTTTTGAGGATATTTAATAATTCATTATTCAATTTCAATTCATAGCTTTTGATAATAGAATAAAAATGGAAATAGACATTTCATTGCCAATATGGCTTCAGGTGGTTAGCATTCCATGTCTTTGCTATTTTCTTGCCTAGCAAACTTTCCAAGATGCAGGTACTAGGCCCAATCATTCTCTTGATTCTGTAAGGTCCTTCCCAATTTGCTCTGAACTTTCCGTCTTCTCTCGAGGCATTGGTGATGATTGACTTTCGTAGCACAAGGTCTCCTTCACGTAGGGGCCTACTTTTACACGGGAGTTATAATAACGAGCGACCCTTTGCTGGTAAGTAGCTAGCCGTATGGCAGCAAGATCTCGCTGCTCATCAAGCAGATCCAGATTCTCTCGTAAACCATGAGAATTTACTTCTTGTACGTAGGGAATCAATCTTGGCGAGCCAGCTCCGATTTCTACGGGTATCAATGCTTCAGTTCCATATACCAAGTTGAACGGCGTTTCCCCAGTCGGTACCCGACTCGTTGTCCTATATGCCCATAGGATACTCGGTAGCTCGTCCACCCAGGCCCCTTTCGCTTTGTCCAGGCGAGTCTTGAGACCATGAAGTATGGTCCTATTACTGACTTCTGCTTGGCCATTAGCTTGCGGATATGCCACAGAGGATATCCTGAGTTGAATCTTCAATCCCTCACAGAAACTTCGGAATGCTTCGTAATCAAATTGTTTCCCATGGTCTACGTTCAAGATCCTTGGTATTCCAAATCGACAGATTATTTCCTTCCAAACCATCGCTTCAACTTTCTTCTCAGTTATTGCGGCCAGAGGCTCTGCTTCTACCCATTTGGTAAAATAATCCGTGGCTACCAACAAATACTTTCGTTGACCCGTAGCTACTGGGAACGGTCCAAGTATATCCAAGCCCCACTGGGCAAACGGTGTGGGCTGGAATGTACTTTGAAGGGCCGATACGGGGGTAGTCGTCAGGGGGGCACACCTTTGACATTTGTCACATCGTCGCACCTTATCAAGTGCATCTTGCTTGAGTGTGGGCCAATAGAATCCTGCCCTGAGTATTTTTGCTGCCAAGGATCGGGCTCCCAAGTGTTCTCCGCATATTCCCTCGTGGACTTCAGCCAATGTGTAGTTGGCTTGTTCTGGGCCTAAACATTTCAACAGAGGCATGGTATATCCTCTTTTATAAAGCTCCCCGTTGATCAGAGTAAATTTTGCACTCTGAATCCTCATTTTTCGGGCTGCTTCTTTCTCGCTAGGGAGCGTTCCCTCCAATAGATATTGTTTCATAGTCGTTCTCCAATCAGAACCGACGTCAATTTCTAACACCTCTTCTTTTTCTTCAATGCTTGGCCTTACCAACCTTTCCACTTTCACAACTCTCCCAGTAGTTTCTTTGGAGGATGCCAATTTAGATAAAGCATCAGCATGGCCGTTCTCCGATCGGTCAATTTGGGTTATCTGAAAACTGTCAAACAATTGAGCTAACCACCGAACCTTCTCTAAGTACGGGACAAGGGTAGATTCTCGCACTTCATATTGTCCTTTAAACTGGTTGACGACGAGTTGCGAATCGCTATGGGCTAGCAAATTTCGAACTTGGAGCTCCCTTGCGAGTTTCATGCCACAGATTAATGCTTCGTATTCGGCCACATTGTTAGAGCTAGGGAAATCGAAGCGTAGAGAGTATTCGATCATTTCTCCTTCAGGTGATATCAGCACGATACCTGTTCCACTCCCCCTGACACTCGACGCCCCGTCAACAAATAGCTTCCACCAACTCAACTCTTCCTTCTTAGCATCGTCTCGACACGTGCATTCAACGATGAAATCTGCCAGAGCTTGTGCCTTAATAGCTTGTCGAGGCTGAAAAGAAATATCATGTTCTCCGAGCTCAACCGCCCACTTCACCAGCCGTCCGGAATGTTCCGGCCTTTGGAGTATCTGTCTCAGCGGCTGATCTGTTAACACAATTATAGAATGTGCCTGAAAGTAGGGGCGCAGTTTTCGGGCTGCTATAACAAGTGCTAATGCAACTTTCTCAACCTGAGGATATCTCGTCTCCGCTTCTAATAGCACTTTGCTTACATAATAAACAGGCCTATCTCCCTCTGCGGTTCTTCTCAACAAAACTGCACTTACCGCTTTGTTGCCAACTCCGAGGTACATAAACAGCTGCTCCCCAGTTAGGGGCCTTGACAATAATGGGAGCTCTTTCAAATACTCCTTTAATTCCTCAAAAGCTGCTTGACATTCCTCAGTCCACTGAAAGTTCTTTCCACCTCGGAGTGTTTTGAAGAACGGCAAACTCCTTTCGGTCGATTTTGACAAGAAGCGGTTTAGTGCGGCTATCCTCCCTGTCAACCTCTGCACCTCCTTAACTGAAACTGGAGGTTTCATATCCAGAATGGCTTGGACCTTCTCAGGGTTGGCCTCGATCCCGCGGTTAGTTATCATGAACCCCAGAAACTTCCCAGACTGGACTCCAAACGAACACTTGTTGGGATTTAGTCTCATGTGGTACTTCCTTAGGACCGAGAAGACTTTGGATAGTTGCGAAGCATGAGATTCCCCTTCCTTACTCTTCACAATCATGTCGTCCACATAAGCTTCCATTGTAACCCCGAGTAAGTCCTTAAAAACTCTATTTACCATACGCTGGTATGTGGCACCTGCGTTTTTTAGTCCAAACGGCATCACTCTGTAGCAGTAAGTTCCTTTATCTGTGATGAAAGACGTCTTCTCCTCGTCTTCTGGGTGCATTAAGATTTGATGGTAACCGGAGAAAGCATCCAGGAAGCTAAGAAACTCATACCCCGAGGTCTCGTCTACAAGTTTGTCTATTCGGGGTAACGGATATGAATCTTTCGGACAAGCCTTATTCAGGTCCGTAAAGTCTACACACATTCTCCACTTTCCGGTAGCTTTCTTCACCATCACCACATTGGCCAGCCATTCCGGATACAGGACTTCCCGTATGAATCCAGCCTCAAGCAACTTGCCTATCTCTTCTTCAATGATTTGATGTCTCTCAGGGGCAAAATTCCTCTTCTTCTGTTTGATAGGCTTAGCCCCGGGTAGCACGTTAAGCTCATGACAAATGACCTTTGGATCTAATCCAGGCATATCAGCGGGGGTCCATGCAAAAATATCAGCATTATCCCTTAAGCATTTTATCATTTCTTCTTGCATCTCTGGTTTTAATCGGCTCCCGATATACACCTTCTTCTCTTCTCCCTCAATCCCCAACCTCACTTCTTTCATTTCTTCAACCGGCTTTGGCTTTGATGGTTCCATGATAGTGAGGGTTTCCTTCCTCTGAATCCCCTTACATGTAGTCGATGCGACGTTACATGTTCTTGCTCTCCTTTGGTCTCCTCTAACTTGTCCTACTCCTCTTGGAGTTGGGAACTTCATTAACAAGTAACACGGGGAAAGTACGGCTCTCATATCACTCAATAATGGACGCCCAAGAATAATGTTATAGGCCAGAGAGGTTGACCTGACCACCATAAATAGAACCTGTCTTGTAACACTCTTAGGTTCTTCACCCAAAGTAATTGGTAGTTCGACTGACCCTGCCACCTTCACCTTTTCTCCTGTGAAGCCAAAGAGAGGAGTGGTTACCGGCTTCAACCTGTCCTCACTTAAATTCATTTTCTCGAAACAATTCCAATAGATGAGGTTCACCGAGCTTCCATTGTCTATCAGAATTCGTCCTATCGGATGTTTAGCCACTACTGCCGATATGACCATTGGATCATCATGTGGGACAATAACATCTCCTTGATCAGAGGGCGTGAAAGTAATCGCCTTCTCGTCCTCAGCTACTCTCATTACCGAATGAACCTGGTATGCTTGTCTTGCGTAAGCCTTCCGTGAGGTCGACGAGGTGCCTGCTGTGTACTCTCCTCCAGAGATGACATTAATTGTGGGTCCTGTAGGCTCATTATCAATTTGCTGATTTCTACGTTCCCCCTGTCTCGCCCCATTTCCTCTCTCCTCCATTCTTCTTCTGTTGATTCTACCGTCATTACGTCTATCCCGTGGTCTATTGTCCCTCCGACCATGAGTAGGATACTGATTCCCTTCGGTTCTCTGAGTGTAGCGGTCCAACAGCCCTTCTCTAGCTAACTTCTCAAGTTGATTCATAAGATCGCGGCATCTCTCCGTTGAATGACCAAAGGCGGAGTGGAAACTACAATAGGATCTGAGATCTCCCCCCAGGTTTCCCTCACCTCTTCTAGGGAATTGGAGCATCTCGGTTCTCTCGATCGCTGCCAGGATCGAAGCGCGTGGCTCAGAAAGTCGTGTGTAGCTTGCATATTTCAACTTTGGGGCTTTTCCAGATCTGTCTGATCTCCCCATGTTCCTCTCGTCGAGGTCTCTTTCCCGCTTCTTTCCTTCCTTGGACTCTCCCATCAGAATTGATCTCATCACCTCTTCTTGGGTAATGTACTTGTTGGCTCGAGAGAACAAGTCTGAGACTGTCATTGGCTGATCCAAGGACAATGATTCCTGGAGTTTCTCGGATCTCGTTCCCTGAAGCATGGCTGTCACTGCTATCCCCACTTGCAGATCACGCACCTCTAAAGTAGCATCCCGAAATCGGTCTACATAGCTCTTCAGTGATTCTTTGTTTCCTTGCTTTAGGGTGAGCAAATAGGTGGCCTCCTTTCTTCTCTGACTATTTATCCCAAAGGCTCCCAAGAATTCTCTTCTTAGCTGGTTGAAGGAAGAAATAGACCCTTCTGGCAAGTTGTTGAACCATTTCAATGCATGACCTGCCAAGGTTAGAGAGAACGCCCTGCACATTATCTCATCCTCCCAGCCATGTAGTAGCATTAATGATTCATAGCTTTCTATATGGTCGGAAGGGTCTGTCTTTCCTGCATATGCTGCTATTTGCGGCATTTTAAACTTTGGGGGTAGTGGTTTCCCCATGATTGCTGCGCTGAATAGGACTTTTCGTCTCTGGTTCTCTTCAGTTGGAACCAATCTCTTTTCTTCCAAAATTTGTTCAACTATTCTCTTCATGTCCATAGTATCTTGGATCTTTCCGACATTACACGAATCAGCCTGATCACAGTCGACAGTCTCTTTCCCCTTGCTGTATAGATTAGGGGCTTGGTTCCTCTCGGTTTGAGATAAAAAGTTTGCTATTTCAGTGGGAGGATTCCATGTCGGATCTACCTCTGAGCCTCTCCTATCCATATGAGACCCCATCATCCCGGCACCTCCCATACTACCAATAGCGAAATTTTCAACATTCGGGCGTCGGAGGCCCCTAACAGTCTCCCGTACTGTGCCTCTCGCCCTTGTACGTCTTGAACCTGCTCCGGTTTCTCGTGAGGGGTTCTCCATGCGTGCGGGGTTCTGTACACTCGGGCGACCCATTTCCCCGGTACCTTCCTCGATGCCCTGCAGTTCACTGCGGTCTCGACCTCGAGTACCCTGGCGCATCAGATTACCACTCGGCTCTCGCGCATCCTGGTGGCGAACCTCCGGCGCACCCTGTCGGAATGTGTCTCGAGCATTCTCAGGAATTGAGTCTCTCAGAATCGGGCGGCAAGCTTCTGGCGCGAATTGGCGCAGCAAATCCTCCATAGACTCTCGCGCATACTGGCGGCGGTGGTCACGAACCGCGACTCCCGCACCCAGGTGCTCGACTGTTGGCACACCCTGGTGCCCGACTGCTGGTGCACCCTGGTGCCCGAACCCTGGCGCACCCTGGTGACCGACTGCTGGCGCACCCTGGTGCCCGATCACTGGCGCATCCTGGTGCCCGATCATTGGCGCACCCTGGCGCCCGATCACTGGCGCACCCTGGCGCATAACCACTGGCGCACCCTGGTGTCCGAACCCTGGCGCATCCTGGTGCCCGATCACTTGCGCACCCTGGCGCATAACCATTGGCGCACCCTGACGCACAACGGCTACTGTCTCTCGCGCACTCTGGCGCATCAATGCCAATATCGACTCTCTCGCACTCTGGTGCAGCACCCCGTCGTCGGAGTCTCTCGAACTCTGGTGTACCATCCTCTCGGCCGACTCTCTCGCACCCTGGTGGAGGGGAGACTCTCGCGCTTCTTGGTGCTCCGCGGCTTCGCGTATAAGGTCTTCAGCGACCTCACACAACAGGTCTTCCACAACCACAGGCCTCGGAGTTCCCGCACCCTGACGCCTTAAGTCTTTCGCAGTCTCGCCTTCAATCTCAGCGGCCTCCGAAGCATTCCTTCTCTGAGTCCTTGGCTCGGCCCAGTTCTGGACAGCCGGTGGAAGATTCGTCTGCGGAAAGGCACCTTTGAACAGGTCTACCATCTCGCGCAGGGCTTGGGCAGTTTCTTCGCTCTGTTTCCTCATCGCTTCGAACTCTGCAACAGGGATAGTCATCATGTGACTCTCCTCCCGAGCCTCTTCCCCACGGTCCAGGGGAGAACTGGCCGTGTCTTCATTCTCCACATCTCTGATTGCAGTGGATCGTGTCTTCACCATCGTTGTCGAATCACAGCTTTTCTTTCGGTTCCCACAGACGGCGCCAATTGTTGGCGAACAGCACAACAATGATTGGTTGCTGACGTCAGTACTTCGATCTTCTAACCACGTCACCCTGCACAAATCAGAATAGTCAAAGGAGCGCAGGGCTTTCCCTGCGTAAGCACTCCGATGCTTAAGTCAGAAAAAGATTTTGACAGAGTTTCAGTATACTCTCTAGTAAAATCTCCAATTCGGTTAAAAGGTCATACCTGTCTCTTATTTATAGGGAAGAATTTTGTCTTTAATGACGTATTTACCCAGTCATATTAACTGTAGATATCTAGGGATAGAATTGTCCAGAGCTAAATTTTAGATACAGAGTCTATTTTCATCTGTATTCGATTTCAGCGTGACACGTGACGTTTTGTCTTGATGACACGTCATATTATTATTTTTTATCTTATTTTGCCCATAACAAATATATTTCATATTTTGATTTTATAAATAGAACTCTAGTTACAAAAATTGTAACCTAAAAAAATAAGATAGAAAAGAATTTTGAATTAAACATGAGGATTAATTCAGCGAAAGGGTTTGTATTTAAATTCTCATTAGATTAATTTTTTTAAATCGCTGTCAACTATATAATATGAGTTAGAATTAATTTCATACCTAAAATGATACGAATATACTTTATGATTTATTAAAAAAATGAAATTAAATATAATTACATCCCTATCATTGTGAGTAATCAAATAGCTTCTCGACAACTATTTAAAAATGAAATATGGTAAAGCTAGACTATTCTAATTTTTCTTTTAATTGTCATATCTTAGGTGAGGGGTATTTCAGCTGAAGAAAGAAAAGGATGCTAGACATCTTTACCTACTAATTACAAAATTTATTTAGGAAGCTGCCTAGATGTATTTGAATTATGAAAATTCTTAGTTAAAATTATCGTATCAAAAATGAAAAAAAAATAAAATTGGAACGATAAATTTGATATAGTGAAAATATTTTTCATTGGCGATTCAAATTAACATAATTCTGATTAAAATGTTTTTCTTTCTTAATTTAAAAAAGAAAATTGAAATTTTTCTTAGCTTTCAGTACACTTTAATAATCATAGTAGAATGGAATATTGTTAGTTTAAACCAATTATAGCCAAACCAGAGGAATTGCTTTGCTTAATAAGCTGCATCACACCTACAAGGATAAATGATAAGGCAAGCAGAAATGCTTCTAAGCAAAGTTGGGTGCAGCCACAAGATAAGATTTCTGGTTATTTTTGGTTCCTGTCCATCATACATTTTAGCAAGTCTTGTTTTACTATGGTGGTGATGATCAAATCTTGTATAATTTTTTTGATACGGAGAAGCACGAAAAATTATAGATATTAAAATTTAAATGTCAAATATGATTTTAAATTTTATAGAAATTTTATTCGTTACAAATGAAGATATTATTAGTTGAAATATCATACTTACTCTTAATATCTTAGTAATTTCACACTTTAAAAATAAAATACATGACCATATGAATAAATATTCAAAATAATTTGCATTATTTTAATTATCAATTTCAATCACCATTGACATGCTTTTGAGATTCTTAAAAAAAATGAATGTCTTAAAATACTTTTAAATTAATTAGGATATTATTTACGGTATTTATGTTGTAGACATTATCAAAGAGTATATTAATTCAAAAGGAAACAAGTTTTACAATCAATTAATTAAAAATGCATATGTGTTAAGAAAATGAAGTTTTAAGAGTATGCACCAATATATATTCTTTGACAAAATTAACCTTGAACAGTTGCATCATGCATGGGTAATTGAACGCCCAAAATGGGTAGTTGCAGAAATTTGAGTTGTAAAGTTGACTGATCAAAGGAGCATTTAGCTGCCCTTAACAAAGTTTTTTTTTTTTTTTAATTTGCATGTCAACTGCCTTAGGCTCCAAAATTGTGTGTTTAAAAGATAATAGGGCAGCTAAGTCATTTTAAAAATTCAAAAAATTAGATTTATTGATCATATTTTTTCATTTTAAAAAATATGAATTTTCGTAAAATCTTTTATATTTTTTCTCTAAAACTCCGAATTTTTTTAACGCTTTTTCTTGCATTTTTTTTTAATTTTTAGTTGTGTTCACAAGATTATGAGTAAATACGGTATATTAAGATCATATTTTCTAAACTATGTATAGAAACTATTTTTCTTAAAGAAGTATCTTGCCTACTAAAATTCTTCTTCAACAAAGTTTCCTTGGTTCTACTTGTTTACATTAATCCTCCATCCACACTCAAATTTTTATACAACAATTTGAATACTCCATAATTATGTAATAAATTGTAAGTATTATTAGAAAATATTATTGTTAAATTAAAAAGAAAAATGGAAATCCCAAACCAAAGCACACAGGGGTGGGTGACCCACATGGATGGTGCAAATGGGGAGAAGCTGGTGGGAGAGGCGGGATGTGAATTGAGGTGGCAGAGGTGCAAGAGCCTTGAGAGCGTCATAAATGCATGTTCCCCTGCCTTTCCTACATTCCTTACCGTTCGCACGTGTGAACAGGGTCCCTTTTTCTCCTAACTGTGCCATGTTCCGGTTAATTAGGCCTTGGGATTTCCTTTCTCGCTGCTCTCATGATCTTATCCAGTTTCTTGGCTAACTAACAATTGCCCACCCGTAGTTGGAAAACATTCCATGTTTTTGCATCTTGATGAACCCTTAGGAAAAAAAAAAGTTTCTAGTTATTTCAAGTTTTCAATTCTTTAAATGATTTTGTTGGTGCACTAAGCCCAAATTGTACATTAATAAATAATAATAACAACAACATCAATTATCGCGACTCAATACGAATAAATTTGTCCATTAAATATTAATAATAATAATTATTTTTTATCAAAATTTGAAATTAATTGAAAAATAAACCCCATTAAAAAAAACACGGTTGAATGGCTTAGACTTAAGAATAATTATAAGATATATAGTATAATTTTAAATTCGAATTCAAATAATTTTAATATTAATATGAGTTTTTTAATTATATAAAAAATACAAATATTAATGGGCATCTTCTTTTATTGATAAGGTATCTTTTATTAGTGGTTAATCTAAAAATGTGAGTCATTCTCATTATCATCAAGAAAAAAACTTGTGGCTAATAAGGTTGTTGGATTGATGCAAATGTATTGAACTAAAAAAAAATAATTAATATTAAGAGTAATTATCTCTTAAGCAAGTCGGAAAATGATTGAAGGAGACAGAAGAGTCGTATATAATCAGTTTCCTTTGAATTGTCTCTCTCTCAAAAGAGGATTTACGAAAGGAACTCTTTTGCGGACAGTAGAAGCAATGAAACCGCCCACACCTTGATGCTGTAATTCCTGCATTAATTCTCTTTATTCTTGAATTGAATTTATACGAGTATATATATACACGTATAATATACGTATTACCAAGTAACCATCATCACCCCAGTTTTTGGTATTTTATTTTTCAATAATTGGGATACAAACCATCAAATCCTGACATAACATCAGCCCAATCAAAATCAATAAATAAATAAAAATTAAACATATTCATAAATTATTTATAAAGTGTTTTATTCATTTAGACCCTAAATGACACCAATAGAAAGTACACGTATTAGAGTTGGACGGTAAAGTCATAACTTTCTTAGACATCATCTTTGAGAAAGCTTGGAGAAGTCCTTGTCTTTGGGGGGACAACAAGCATTAGGACTTTGGTCCCTCCATAGCCTGTCCTGTGTGAAAACTGGACGGGAGGGGCTATGGCATATAATACAGGGAATAATAATGCTTACTTTCTTTCTTTCTCTATCTCCATCTTTCTCATTTAATAATAGGGTTAGCCGTATTTCAAATTTTCATTTAACCTAATCTCCTCAATTATTTTGAAGGCGTACTCTCTCACATCGACTTTTAATTTCACATGCATAGCCTCTTTCGACTGTTAATCCTAAAATTAAGAACTGGTCAGAAAGCAAAGTTAATGAAATAACTGGTTGGTGTTTGAAACCTAAATGGTATAAAATACTAATACCTGTTAGTTTGGAAGATTAGGACATGGGAGTTGAGTTTACATATTTAAAACTTGACCCACACTGACAGGCAACAAGAAGGTTACAAAAATGTTTTGTAGTACAAATTTTGGACGTATGCCTTTGTTTAGTAGCTCAATTTCAGACTGGTTCAGCGGTCTACCACATGTTTTTGTACAGTTTTATTAATGTCTACATATCCTTTTTTTTTTTTTTGGTTCTCTCTCTCTGTTTATTTCAAATAATTCTTCTTATTGTTTGGAAATTATGCTTGGTCATCAGTCATCACTTGAGCTTTTGGTTAAAAAAGTGCAAACCCTTTTTATAGTTTTGTGCACTTGGTCTTACTCTCTGCCCCCACAAATTATTATCAGGTATACCGAAAGAAACTGATCATATTATAATTTTTTCTTAACCATTTGATGAAGAAACGTTAAGGCATTTGTTTCTTGGAAAGTTATACAAAATTTAGGATGAGAACCTCATTAGGAGAGCCCAAGCAATCTCAAAATCAAGGCCATTGGGGGTTTTGTTGGAATTTAAACATTGCTCGGCAGTTGGCAGCAGTAAGAGGATAACTGCCATCCAGGTTGAGGCTACCAACCTGACAGACTTTTATCAATTAAAGGCCCAACATAAACCCAATGCCAGATATGACTAAGCAGTGCTGGAAAGAACAAATGTAACAGGAGCAATGGCAAGGCTTTATTTTCTGAACTTAAACATTCTGTTCGCTCTACTTCCTGCCGTCTCTTACTGCTCTTGGAACCTAATGAACAATGACAGGCCTTCAGGTACTCATCACTCACATCTAACAACAGCAAGGCATTTCATTCTTATAATTATATTCTGTAAACACAACTGTATCCTAATGTTTCTCTTCCAAACTTATCACATGCTTTTCCACCTTCCACCAGAATTCACTAGTTTAATATAAGCATTCTTAAAATCCTCATTGAACATATTCTGATTGTCTCCAATCTGCATATCCATCCTTAGTCCTTGATCCCCCCTTGTTGGCTTGCCAGGAAGAATTTCATTGAATGTTCTTTAACAGAAGCACTAAAGACAAGTTAGGCTTAATAATAACAACTCTATTGTCAGAAAATTTCAAGATGAGACAGGATAACTACTGAATTGGCAATTTAAGAGGGTTTGCAAAGACTAACCTCAAGCATTTATTCTCCTCTATAATGGCATGATGATCTCCCCGATCATGCTTGAGATACAAGCAACTCTAGTTCTAATGCTGATCTCTAGGTATCATTTAACAGTATTATTTTTGTGAACAAGGGAAGTATACAAGGGCTAAATGCCTTCATAATGAGCATTTACAGAATCTAATCTGAAAGCCCTTGTTGCATTAGGGAAGTCATAAGGTCAAAGCTAGGTGCTTAGGCAGAATCTAGTCTATCTAATGCAACATGGGTTTTTGGACTTACATTAGCAGAAACTGCTTCAGCTCACCCACAGCAGCCATGTCTGCCCATTCTACTAATACAGGAAAAAAATCCACAACATCTTAGCATGGTGACACACCATCCGTTTCTATCAAAATCCTTTCATCAGATATTGCAGAAAGAAAAACCTGATTGTGTTGCCTTTCTCTACGTTGCCCTTTTCTTTTCTTAGTACATTTTTGTTTGATTTTCATTTTTTTTTTCTGAATTGTTTTTCCTTCTTTGTCTTGCATTCTTGTTCATAATCAACACTAGTTTCACAGCAAAAAGGATGATCCTAAGGCTTAATTTATATTAATCAATGTAGCTAGTATTTCAAAATTTTTTTAATAAATATCTAACAAATATACAGGGCGATGAGATGTTAAACATAATACAAATCTATGGAATAATTCCAGTAAACACTCCTCTTGAGTAATTGTTATCTTGGACCAGAAAGCCTCACAGCCGAAAGATGAGTATCACTGTTGCAGTCTGATGGGGCTGAGGCTGAGGCTGAGGATGTGCCCTCTCCACTCATGGTCATCGATTTGAAGAAACTTGAATAAAGGCGAGAACCTAATGGAGAAGACATTGGGGGTTTCGGGACATGGGAGAGACCTTCTAGCATTTGAACAACTTTGGCCATTGATGGCCTCAAATGCATATCTTCCTGTATGCACCATAATGCAACTTTAATAGCAGTATGAACTCTCTCATCTTCCCCTTCTATAGTCAGCCGCGAATCAAGGATCTCTCTCAGCTTCCCTTCATCTAACATCTTAAAAGCAAAGGATGGCAAATAAGATTTCTCTGAAGATGCTTCGGGGTCGAAGTTTTTTCTTCCGCCAATGATTTCTAGGAGCAGCATACCGTAGCTGTAAACATCACTCTTCTCTGATATTGCATAGTTTGTGATCCACTCCGGTGCAAGGTACCCCCTGGTGCCCCTTAGAGTAGTGAAAACATGGCTTTGCTCTCGAGTCATTAGCTTTGCCAAGCCAAAATCTGAGACTTTGGCTAGGAAATTGTCATCAAGCAATACATTTTCAGGCTTTATGTCACAATGCACAATCTTTACATCACAATCTTCATGGAGGTAAGCTAGCCCTTTTGCTGTTCCCACTGCAATATTGAATCTTGTTTCCCAATCCAGCAGCGGTTCTTCTCTGTTTCTCTTGAAGATCCATTTCTCTAAGGAGCCATTTGCCATGTATTCATAAGCAAGAAGTCGATGGCTTCCTTCAGCACAGAAGCCTTTCAGCCTAACCAAGTGGAGATGATGGATACTGCCTATAATACCAACTTCAGCTCGAAATTCTTTCTTTCCCTGACCAATGCCTTCCAATTTCTTCACAGCAAGTTGAGTTCCATCTGGAAGAGCTCCTCGGTATACTGAGCCAAATCCTCCATGCCCCAGCTTAATCGAGAAGTTATTTGTAGCAGTCCGAAGGTCATTGTAAGTGAAACGAGTAGGCATTCCCGTTAAACTCTCCAAGAAATTATCCTCTTCTGAAGTCTCATCAGGAGATTCCGGCATTCTTTTCTTTTTCTTGTAGTATCTATATGACACAAAAAGTAAGCCAAAAATGAAAAGTACCGTAGCAATAGCTATAATCACGACATACGGGAAGCGTTTTTTGCCTCCTCCATTCCCTCCACCATTTTCATTTGACATCTTGACAAAAGCAACTAAATCGGACTGCCTTTCAGAGCTTTGTAAGCTACCAATCTCGTCGAAATGGAAACAATTCCTCGAGCTATTGTCATAGAACATAGCCATACAGGAGCAATTACTAAGGCAAGATGCTTTGCAACTACTCAGATCAGTTTTTGAAGTGGGAGACACGTAGCCAAGTGCAAAATAATTGAGTCCAGTTCCAGCATCTACAAGACCTACGGAATCCTTCCCCTGACTGCAGGGAGAGGCAATACCTGTTTTGCAAGAATCCGGACTAAGTGCTGATGGACACTGGCACTTGGTGTTGCCTGAAGGTCCTGAACAAACAAAATACGGCTGACAAGCTTCTGGTGTACCACACTGATCTCCTGGAATTTTTGTTGAAGAGGTGGACCCTTTAGCATGGAGATTGGAGAATGCTATAAAGCCATCACTTCCTACCACAGCAATCCAAGTGGCATTTGCATCAATAGGATCTGAAATTTTAAACTGCCACAGCAAGACTTTGCTTTCATCAAAGAAACTCCATGAATTCGTATCGAGAGTTGCTAAAGTGACCTCTCCACCATTTTTATTAATGTTTCTCCGCGAGTCCTTTCCCATGGACCAGTAAGGCTGCGGAGTCGAGTAACCTGCTGAAAGAACCATGTCGCCAGACTTGATTTCAAGAATATAGCTCAAGTTACTAGAGCTAGGATTGCTTGTAAGTCTCATTCCTTCTCTAAACTCTTGGTTCGAAATGAGGGTATCGGATGGATGAGCAAAACTCTGCCATATAACACTGCCATCATTCCCTTGCAAAACCAAATTCCCAGAATCCTGCATTACCATAGCAGAAACTCCTTTGTCACCAGTATTTGTCGTCCAAACAACACTTCCTCCTTTCTGTAATAACACGTTGCCATTTTTGTCAAACTCAAATATATCAGAATTTGAAACAAGGAAGTTCCTGTTAGCGGCCCAGATTACTGTTGTAGTCTCGATATGGGCGACAACTAGTAGAAACAACGTGACATCCGAAGTAGTGGCAAAGCCGAAACCAAATTCTGAGTTGTTAGATACAAGAAAGAACCCATTATTGTCGATCCAATTCATCTGAGAACCTTGAAAACCCGGTTCAATCGCCCCAATACTTTGAATGCTAGCCTTACAGATTTCAGAGGAAAACAAGATTGATAGTGCAAAAAAGCCCAGGAAACGAATAAACCCCCTACTTTCCATTGCAAGAGATCTCAGAAAAGAACAACTGACTAACCCGGAAAAACAAAGAAGGAAAATTTCCTGATCTATAGAAAGGAAAATGGATTTCCTACCGTCTATGCAGGAATCAGCCAAGCATGATTTCTGGCTTTCAGGAATTTAATCCACCAAACTGCTCATGAAACTTTATTTGGCAAACCTTTTGCACCGAATTGACGGCATAATGCCTGGAACACAAACCTTTAGCTTTAAAGGAAGCAGATTTGAAGACATATTGAACTAACAAGTCCTAAATTCAACAAAGTTCAGATTTTGGATTTCAAAGAGACCATAACAAATGATTGAGGGTTTAAGAAAACAAGTTCTTGAATGAAAGGATTGCAAATAGAAATGAAAGCAGAAACTGAAATTCAGGGTGAGAAACCATAAATGCCAAACTTTAAGAACTTTAAAGCTAAGCTTTTTGTCACAAGTTTAAATTAAAAAAATCTTCAAAGCTCAAGAAAGACTCTGCCTATAATAGGATCAAATGAAAGGAACAGAATCAGAATCGGGAAGCACACGTTGACAACTGCAGGCACTCCTCGTTTGACCATGAGATGGAGCGTAAAACGGTACAAGAAGACCGACAGACCGACTAGAAACGACGAATAGTCTTCACTTTGCCATGGTATGAAAAGCTTTTTGGAGAAACACGGGATAGAAAGGAAGAAGCAAATTCGGCAGTGTTATCCTATTAATATCAGCAACAATTATAAGGAAGATTTCAGTTCAAATGAGAGAACATAGCATATAGAGAGAAGGGTAGCTCTCACCTCGTTTTGTTGGGTGAGAATGCAGAAACAAGAGGATTTCCAGACATGGGTCCCTGTCGTTTTCCTCATCTTTTTCTGCTTCTGTCGTAGGTTGAAGGGTGATCTGAGCTGCCTTGCCATCTTTTCAAGCTGTTTTATTTTTTTAATTTTATAATTTTTGTGTTTTCTAATGTTTTGGTCTTCCAAGTATGATTTAGAAACTGTCAAATAGTTTGGTTTTTACAGGAGAAGGGATTGACGGATCCAATTTATGAATGCAAGAAAAACGTGCAAACTTGAGATTTAAAAAAAAAAAACCATCTTAGTAACACAAAAATCAAGTCAAACTTGTTGTGCAAGAAGTACAAAGAATAGGATGACAGGAAAATTTTAGGCTAAATTTAATTTTTTTTAAATCTTAAAATTAAATTTAATATTAATAAACATAAAATATATTAAAAAATTATAAACACATAAAAATAATTATATATATATATGTTATAATAAAATTATCATGTATTTATATCAAGACCGATGATCTATTCACCAATCTTCATATTATTCATTTTGAGATCCTTTCACTTTTCGTAATTTTCTTTTACGTACACAGAAGCTTGAACTTGAAATTATTACTTTTATTCTTTTACTTTTGGTGCCACTAAACCAACTACGACCTTGACCGTTTATATCTATTGGTAATTATTTTTATTTATTGATAATACTTTTAATATTAAATTAACACATAATTACGTGTTTATATTAACTCTATATCAAAATCAAAAACCTTGACTTTTAATGTAAAAAGTTCTCCAAAGGTGACTGTTTCCCCACTGTACTGAAATTACAAAGCTAACCCATTTACCATATATTTCATCAATCATTATGTGAAATTATAAAGTTAACTTGTGAGTATTAAATTGGGTTTTTAAGTTCTGTGATGACAGACAGTTGGGCACTGTATATATTTTTAGTGTTTGATTTGTTTTAAATGAAAGGGTGGCTGGTTTGGTGAAATGGTATGGCGTATGGGTGAGGTGAGGACTGAGGAAGTGAGATGGCAATGCGGATTGGGAGATAATTTAATGCCAAGTGGGAAAGAAAGTGAGTGGAAAGCGTCAAAAGTTCGTCTTTCTGCCCATCCAAATTCATTGCCCTTTGGGATCAGGCGGTCAGGGTCTTTAAGCCAACTTAACAGGCGTGGGTCCCTAAACCCTAAAACCAAATACCCCAAAACCGGTGCCTGCCCGTCTGCCACGCCATCTTCACATTTCGACATTTGCATGTTTTTTTGTCAAAGGTGACAGTTAAATTCTTATACTATAATTATATTTAATTTATTGAACTGCCTATATATACATAAGGGTAAGTTTGAATGATTTTGATAAAATTAAGAAAAAAAAAAATATCATCAAAGATTTGATTTTTAATAAAATGATAAAAAATTAAAAATAGGAAGAAAATAAATTAATTTTTTAAAAATTTTATCCTATATGCTTAAAAGTCAATGCAAAGTTCTAAATTGAACCTAAATCTCATATCTTATTAAATCATATAATAAGATCTCACTATTATTATTATTAAATTTAAAAATATTTATGTTTGAAAAATATTTGTTTTAAAATTTATATATTGATAAGATGATATGATTTATTGACAAAATATATAAGATTTTACACGCTGTGCACTAATTAGAAATTAATGAAAATGTTAATTAAAAAAAGCTACCAACATTGTGAATTTATTGCCTACTTAAATTAACTAGAAGAAAAACAAAATGAAGAAATTGATTAATCAACTGCTGCAGATTTTGTGGCTATTGCTGAAATCAATTCTAGGGATAATGGATGGATAGGAAGAAGCAAATAAATGTTGGCCACTTTCTATGCCTCGTGAATTAGAACACATCACATGCAATTCCAATAAAAAATAAAAAGAAAAAAAAAACCTTTGGTTTGGGGTTTTATTCTATTGCAACTTGGCATTTGTAATTGTCACATGACAAAAAAAGTTTATGGCTTTTAATTTCTCAGTTTTTTTAATAGTTAGTTTTCATTTAAAATTATAATTATAATCAGTATATTACATTTTATGAAGCGATACCTTAATTCTTAGTGAGATTTGATTTGTGATCTCAAAATCTAAACTTTATATATATATATATATATATATATATATATATATATATATATATACATTAACAATGCCATTTTTAATTTTTCATAAGCAAATTCAAAAAAATTACAAATTTTATTTTTTAACATATTTAAAATATATGTATTATCTTATTAACTAGTTAATAAAATTTTAAATTTTTATTCAAAAGGTGTAACAAAAGTTTTCTTAGTTTAGATACATGATTTTTTTTCTTTTCCTTTTTGTAAACCCCATAATTTTCCTACATCTAATTAGAAAAAAAAAAAAGGGAAACAAAATTTCATTTTCGAAATGAGGAAAATTTCGTGGAAGACATGGATATTATGTCTTTGAAAAAAAAAGGGGTATATATATATACTAACATTTAAAAAAAAGAAAAAAAGAGAGAAAGATATATACATATAAATATATTATAAACAAATAATAAATATATATTAATATTATATATATATTAATATAATGTATATTTTTAAGGCATGTACGGAATTGGCTAAAAGCCAATTCCGTCTGCCATTTTCTTTCCCCCCCACTGTTTTCGAATTAGAAAACGAAAAGGAAACAAGACAGAGAAGGCATCAGGCGAGCGGGAAAAAGCAAAGGAAATGGAAGAGAAAAAAAAAAAAAAGAAAAAAAAAAGAAAAGAAAAGGGAGAGTGAGTTGGTTCGGCAAGGGAGAAGAAAGTGAAGGAAGAAGAAAGAGGAGGAAAGGGGGGAGAGAAGAAACCGAGAAACAGGGGAGAGAAAAGGAAGACCGGAGGAGAGGGGGAGCAGAAAACTAAAGGAAGCCGATGTGTGGGCTGAAAACTGGGCAGGGAAAGGAGAGAAGGGAAGCTGGAATCGGGCAACATTGAGATTGAGCTGGACAGAAACGAAACAGGGGAGCTGAAGTTGGGAACCGAAGCAAAGACTGAGAGCCTCTGATTGAAGCAGCACCCAGAAGGAAGGAGATTGAGGCGAGGAACCGAGACTGAAGAGTGGAGCCGAACCAGGAAAAGCAAACCTGGAATAGGCAAGCTGCCCGGGAAAGGAAGAAAGGAAGAAAGAAAAGGGGAAAAGAAATAAGAGGGAGCCGATCAGGAAGAGCAGGCCGATAGGCAGGGGAGACCGCGGGAAGAAGAGGACTGAAATTTGGAGCATGCCGAGGGCTAGAAAATCGAGAAACCGAAGAGGAGCGGGCTGGGAATTAGCAAGAAATCGAGAAGTAGAGCAGAATTGAGACTGAAGAAGAAACAAACGAGAGTGAAGGCTGGAACCGAGGACATTAGGGAGGCTACAAACAGGTTTGGTAGCTGGTTGCATCGTGGCTGTTTTGGAGGCTGGAAACAGCTTGTGCAGGGGACTCTAGGAAGGGCAGTTCAAGGCTGATTTTGGGGTCTCCATTAGTTGAAAAAAAAAAAAAAAAAAAAACAAGGCTGGAATGTGGCATTTGAGGGCTGGAAATGAGGTGTTGGGTCTGGAAAAGAGGGCTGATCAGTGGCTAAAACAGTGCTAGAAACAAGGCTGATTGGGGTGATGTTTGGGTGTTAAACGGGGGAAGGAATTGAAGTTGACCGAGAGTTGAGGGAGGAAAGGAGGTGAGAATCTAATGTATATATGTATGTTTAATTGTACATGTATATATATTTATGTGATTGTGTATAAGTATGATAAGGTAAAGTATATAGATGTATATACATGTATGTATATTCATTTTAAACGCAGATAAATGGGTGGTAGAAATAAGAATGTTAGTTATAGATTAAATTAGACAAAAAATGGAATGATGAGAAGTAGGCAAAGAAATATATATTTGTGATATTGAATAATGGAGACAAGTGATAATATATATATATATATGTATTTATGTGAATAAAATATATATATATATATATATATATATATGTGTATATTTGGGTATATACATATAGGTGTGTATAATAAAAGGGTATATTAGTATATGTACATATATTTGACAAATGAATAAGGAAAGCCAAGGATAAAATAAATATGAGTATATACTTAGGTGTATATACATATAGGAGTATACGAAAAATGTGTATATATTTGGGAGTATACGAAAAATAAGTGTATAAAATAAATGTGTTTTAGTATATGTACAAACAAGGACATATATATATATATATAGGGGTGTATATAGGATGAATTTGTGCTAGTATATATATATACAAAGAATGTATATATGAGATAGGAAAAGAGTGAAAACAAATAAATATATATGTAAGTATATATGTATATATATATATATACACCTATGGGAGTGTATATATATATGTATTTATGTGTAGATACATGTAGAGGCATATAATAAGGTGTATGCCAATAATTGTACGTACAAAGTAATATGTGGTAAGAGGGAATATATAAACGTGCGTGTTGACTTAGGTGAGTACAATAATACGTACACACGCAGTAGTAATGAATAGGTTACGATTTTAATGCAATTCGGGTAATTCGCACGAATAGGGTGCTAAGTGTACGATTTCGTTGTAGGTGATCGTAGAAGGAATTAAGTGAAGTACTAAGAGACGTCACCACTCGAGCACGGAGATTTCGATAGATCGAGGTAAGGGGATATAATTTAAAACGATAATAGTTACTTTCTGAGTTGTGATTAAAGAATACTTACAAAGATATAAAGTATGATTTTTCATGCATGTTTCTAAATTATATTTCTGATCAAGACTATGCTCTCTATGTTTATGTTTTTGAATAATTGTATATAACTGAATTTAATTTCGGAATATGAGCATGTCTTTTAAAATGATTTTTCGAATAAGATGAATTTATTTCGATATTTTCGTATAAGAAAACTATAGTTGTTATGAGACTAAGGGCCATTTATGTTGCATGTTTACGTTTGTCAATTTCGCCTGTGTGGCGTCTGACTCGCCTGTGTGGCGTTTGAACTCGCCTGTGTGGCGCTTGTATTTCGCCTGTGTGGCGTCTGACTCGCCTGTGTGGCGTTTGAACTCGCCTGTGTGGCGCTTGTATTTCGCCTGTGTGGCGCCTGTATTTCGCCTTCGTGGCGCCTGAAATTCGCCTTCGTGGCGCCTGTATTTCGCCTTCGTGGCGCCTGTATTTCGCCTGTGTGGCGCCTGTAATTCGCCTGTGTGGCGCCTGTAATTCGCCTTCGTGGCGCCTGTATTTCGCCTTCGTGGCGCCTGTATTTCGCCTATGTGGCGCCTGTATTTCGCCTTCGTGGCGCCTATACCCCGCCTTTGTGGCGTCTGAAATTACCCTTGGGTCCTGAATTCCCTCTACGGAGGATGATCGGGTTATTTTGCCGCGTGATAAATTCGTTATTGTCACATGATAATTTTATGGCCGATGTAGTCTCAATTTGAAAATTTAAACTTTGTTTTCAGAACCGGATTTGTAGTATGTGATTTGATATGTATTCTTGTTTGGAATTCTGAATGTACAACTAGTTTTACGTAATATCTGTTAAGTTCAAATACCTAAAGATTTACGTTTTGAATATCGATGTTTCTAATTTTCCTTAATCTTTGAATTCTATTATCAGTTTCAGAAAGTATCATCATACGTATTATTATGTTTTATACATATTTAAATTGCTAGAATCGTTTTAAATACATCTTCTTACTGGGCTTTTTCCCGAAAGCTCACCCCTCTACCTCTCAGATTACTTGCAGTGATTCGTAGACGCTACCTGTCGCGTACACGACGTAGGCTGGTGGGGAGAGCTCCCTAGGCTACTTTTTGTACACGCAGAAAGGTATACATTTACATTCCTGTACCAGACATAATTGTATGCACAGACACATTGGAAATATCAGTTGGGATGTAATTTTGTAAGGGACGATGTAAACATTACTGCTTTGGTATAATGTTTTGAGATGACTAGTATTAAGTTGAAATAGATGTGTTGAGTGGTAAAGATGAATTTGAAAAGTATGCTTGGTAGTGGTAGATATCTAGGATTGCCAAAAAAACAACTGATTTGCAGGTGGGTAGGCTCATATATAAGTCGTTGTGCTGCCGAAATTTTTATCGGCCACATAAAATATAGAAATTAATTATGATTACAAGTAAAGTATTAGGAAAAGTGTTTTGACACTGCACAGGAATACAACCTAAGTGAATAAGGGAATAAGTGGTTAAATAAAAAAAAAAAAAAAATTTTCTCGATTTTCAAGGGTCAAGGGTCGTTACACTTTTCTTATATCAAATATTGTATGATGGTGCAACATTTCCACCTATATGATCATGATCATGTTTTCCAATAAACTTGATTTTGGGAATAATAATAATTATTTATTAAGTAAACCTAATCTAGGTTTAACAAAAGGCAGTGAGACATAAAACCAAGTGGATGTAAGCTGGACAAGATCCTTAGCTTTTGTTAATCTTCTCTGTAATCTAGAAAAACAAATTAATTAAGGGATTCCGACCCTTTGATATCAGTGAGAAATCAATAACCGATATGCAAAACCATGTACCAAACTACCAATTACTAGCCGTTGCATTTTTCAACTTTAAAATAAATAAAACAAGAAATTTAGGGTTTCCATTAAAACGTCAAGCACGCCATTGACAAAACCTTCATTTTTATTGTAAGTACTGCTTTTTTACAGATGTATTTTGTGATTTTACTCTTGTATTAATTTTGACGACTTTAGAATCTAGGGTTTTGTCAGCGACTGTTTTAAGGATATATATATATATTCTTTAAGATATCGTATTAATTATCTACTAACTAATGCATTTAATATAAATAAACAATAATCTAACTACACTTAATTCATCGATAAAACACCATAATATTTTGTTTGATTAGTTGAGAGTTGATGAAAAGCAAATACTCTTCCGTTTTCCTCTTCATTTCGTTTCTGAATTTGCCACATGCACATTGAGAGAGAGAAGAAGAAAAATAAATATCAAATCAATATTAAACTATATACGTAATAAATACATGTGGGGGCGACTAATAATGGACCATATTATTCAAAGCTTTTGATTCCACTACATAAAATTATTTTAAGCTCAAGTCATCACCGAAGCCGATCCTCAATAATGTTTATATACATATACATATATATATATATATATGTATATAACAATCAACAGTAACTCAAAAGTGGGTAATCGGCGTTCAAAGGATGGAAGAAGATGTGACTGAAGGTGGAGCCGCGTGGTTCTACAATATTAATTTGGGGTTTTTATATCGGTTGTAAAAAAGATTGAATGTTTTTGTAAGTACATATATATATATATTATGTATATAACAATCAACAGTAACTCAAAAATGGGTAATCAAAGATGTGACTGAAGGTGGAGCCGTGGGGTTCTACAATATTAATTTGGGGTTTTTATAGTGGTCGTAAAAAAGATTGAATAATTTTACAAGTGCGAAGAAAAATTTTATTTTTTGTGTAAATTTTTGGATTAATAAAATTTAATAATATCTAAAATAGCTATTCAAGCTCAGATTATCAACAATTTTCTATGCTTTAATTTTAGTTTTGGGTAAAGAAATGATCTCAAAATTCGATATGTGAATGAAAAAAATTATTAAAATTTTTACATTAATTATGAAATAGGTTTAGTGTGAGCTTTTATTATATATATATATATATATATAATGGCATTCTCCAATATCCTTAAAGTTCAAGGGATTCCTAGTAGCTTAGAAGATGCCAAAAAGGATAAACTAAGCCCTGCGTTTTGAAGCTCTCCTTCATCGACATCCGATCCGATGTTTATAATTCTTCGGATCACCGATTAGCTTCCTCTAAAATAAAGTGAAATGTTTTGTTTTCCTCTGCTTAGTTTAGCTGTCTGCCAAAGTCTATACATTGGCCTAGCTTGCCAACAATGTAGCCTATAGGGTTTCTGCATCACTTGATCTCGATCGAGTCACACGGTAAAGACACAGCATTTCATGGGTTTCTCACATGGGACTCGGGTTTGCGTCGTGATTTCAGGGATCTTCCGCAGCTGTCTACGCCTCTGATCTTTCCAAATCTTTTCGATCTTCCACGTTTTCTTAAATTTGGTTTTCTTAAATTTGGACACGGATCAGCAGATACCGCGGCTTCTTTATCTGATTATCTTGCATGGTTTTTGTTCTCTCTTGCGAAGTTTAAGGTAAATTCAGATATGTCAATTATGATTCCAATACATGGAGAGAATTTTGGTGTAAAGTTTATAGAAGTTATTCTTTTATGATTACAATTTCAATGAAAACGAATTTTTTTATTAAAAAAAAAAGTTATTTCGCATCATTCTTTTTAAACTCCATAATTTCACATTAAATTATCTTTGTTTATCGCATGTGTAATTTTTTATCGAATAACATTTTTTTTAGTATTACGATGAATAATCCATTTAGAATCTCAAATATTGGAAAGATAAACTAATTAATTTCATACACTTGATTGAATAAAAAGTGTTTCATGCAGAGTAAGAATCTAAGCTGAATTAATCCTTTTATGCAAAAGAAGGTGAATTAATTGAAGCAAAATAAAATTCTCTTTTTTCAATAAGGTCCTTAACAGATATATAGTTTTACGTTTTTCTATCATAATTAGGTTAGGGTTGCTTTTGACTTCAGTAACACAAAATTCCATGCCTCTTCGATCCCTGCTTAAAAACCAAGCATCTTTCCATTTAAAATATATGTCATGCATCAGTCATAGTAATGTCAAAATGACACCATGTGATCTTCATCTACAAGACTAGGGTTTTTTAAAATTAACGATTCCCCCCAAAAATATATAAAAATCAAAGAGGAAGAAGAATAAGATAAAGCAAGAGCTTTTAGGTCATCAGCAGCACAGCTACTGATATATTTTATCATATATATACCATGGAAAATTAATATTTATGAAATAAGAAGAGGTAGGCACCAAGGAAGGTAGCTAATGGAGATTTTATCCAACTTTGACTATTGATTTAAATAATTATATTTTTATAAAAATTCAAATCTAAACACTTATATTGTTCTTTCATCTAATAAAAAAACCTCCATTCGTTGGGGGAGGATTTTATCTTGCTTATTGACAATCCTTTTCAACTTACAGTGGAAGTGTTTGAAAAAAATGATGGTATCAAAGATCAACTTTCCACATAAAACATGCGGTATTAGGTAATTTTAGGAACCTTTTGAAATTTTCAACTTTAAAAGTGGGTGAAATAAGTTTGGTTGAACCTTTGTGAATCAAATATTCAGATTTAGTGTATAGCATAGATAGATAATGATTGCACAACTCTCGAAAGTGATCATTAGGGTATACGTGAGAAATATTCCAAGTTTTGATTATAAAATAATTATAAAATCTTAATTCATAATACGTAGATTGTTTTAAATTTCCGCGATGATTTTTATAAAATCAAATCATCTTTATCATCAAAATCATTATAAAACTAAATCTTTGAGATTAAATTCAAAACTTGATTTCAGCATGTCTAACACAATTTCAAATAATTTTTCTTGCCTCAAGTCTATTTTAGTTTTTTTATTGGACCTAATCCATCTTGAAGGATGAAAAAAGAGCCATTAGTCCCAATTGTTAAATGGGCTAAAAGAAAGGCATGTTAGTCCACAATAAGAGCCCTTTACAAAAGACAAAGGATGGAAATACACCAACTTTCAAATTAGATCCAATTTGATAGTACGAGGTGTTGTGTTTATAGATTGAATTAAATTAATTAAATTTATTTTGTTATTGTTTGAGATAATAATGAAAAATTGTTGACGTCTTTTGTGTCATGTGCTGTCGAAATCTTTATTAAAAAAAGAAAGATTAGAGGGACGTAGGATTTTTCTTGCGTTTGCACTCCGATACTTAAGTCAGATCGAAAATTTAACAGAATTTTAGTAGAGAAATAGATATTTTAGTTAACGAATCGTATCTGACCCCCTATTTATAGGGATTTACTCTATCATTAATTATATTTTTATCATTTTTATCTTATTCAGGACTTATATCATTTCTCATATGTTTTCTTCGTATGCCACGTAATACATTTTTCGTGCCCCACGTGATATACTTTGATTATTATTTTATCATGCATAACATATTTAATTAAATATTAATTTTTTAAAATATTTTAAATATATAAATATATTTTACTTTTTATTAGTAACTTAATATTTTGAATCAAACTCTAGTTAATAACTTAATCTTTATTCGAAATTCAACCAAAATGAAATCAAAATTGAACAAATAATCTACTCCTAGATTGCATGCTATAGAAGAATTAAAAAAAATTAATAACAATAAAAGCTGAAAGTGTCCATTCCAATCCCAATTCTCAACCAAAATTGGAACACGTGACAGCCAGGTATTGGTCATTACCACTTGTGAAAGCAACAGTCTAAGACATGTGGAGTTGTGATCAGCTCAAGTTACTTTCCTTGAAAGCTTATGACCAATCCCCACGCGTTTTAATTGGTCCACAGAAATGGATATGTTTCCGTTTGATTTAACCTACGCGTAACTCACGTGTCCGATTGGCTGTCATCGTGTGACGCGGCAGTTCCCCACAGTCTCTTCGACGTCGTCTTAACATTCCACCAACTTCAAATCCAATGAAAAGTTGCCACGTAAGTCCAAGAACAAGTTGGCGATGAATACACGATTTCCCGCTCACCATAACATACCCGGCTTTCCTTTCTCGGGCATTTCCTTCGTTGTCTCTAAAACTGGAAGACCCAAACTTAGAACAAGTCCGAGTTTCGGCAATCTCGTCCTTCTGTATTCTTATAATCTGCTAACTGCTAAGGTATTCTTTAAAGTAAAAGAAGAGAAGATGATGTGCCTGCCGAGGTCTCCAATGAAGAGGTTGCATGTGAAGGTGAAGCCATTGAAGCTTGAAGGTCTAAGCGATGAAGGGGTTCAGAAAAAAATGGTGTTGGTTGAAATGGTATGGAAAGGACCCAAGTCGGGATTGGTTCCATTTTACAAATCTTCTTCAAGGCATAAAAGGAATCGTAGCAATGAAAGAATTGTAGGAAACGGAGAGCCAATTGAGTGGGATGATGAATTCGACAGCATATGCGATTTTTCAGTAGTTTCCAAAGATCGTACTTCTGTTTCATGGGATGTTTTGTTCATTGTCTTACATGTAAGTAATTACTAAAACCCATTTTCTCTCTATTTAATTCGTTACAAGGTTGAAAAAACTTTTTTTTTTTCCTGTGGTGTTGATTATTGGGTGGAATATATGTACAGGGAAAGAATTGTGAAAGAAAGAGTAAATTGGCGGTGGCGGGGAAAGTTTCGATGGATTTGGCAGAGCTGGTTTCGGAAATGGCGTGTTCCGAGATTGAAAGAAAGCTTCCGATCACGTTGAACGTTGATGGTGCGGTCATGGAAGTCACTCTCTCGGTAAGTTCAACGTTAAATAAATTAAACCTTTGTTCGTTCTTTGGATTACCCAAGGTTTCCAACTCATTTGGCGTTGGCTCCTCTCTGTTTCAAATATTTTATTCCAAACTTTGTTCTGTCAAGACTTGAACAAAGCTTTGAATGTTTCATGTTAGTTTATTTAATTGCTGGAATTAGAATATGAATTTCTGACTGAGTCAAAAATGGAATCACAGTCTAACTTAACCAAGCTATTTCTATCTTCATGCTAAGTTTGCTGAGTTTTTTCTTTTCTTTCTTAGATTTTAGTGAGCTTTGCCGGGGTCAGAAGTCCTCCATACACGGCAGGAGGTGCCCAAGACTCAGCCGAGTCAAAGAAGGAAGATGGGTTCTTTGGAGTCCTGAAGGGGTTAACGCGCCCGAAGAAGAAAAAGAGTAACTGTCTAAAGGATCAACTGAATTCCTTTGACTCGGACGAGTCCCTCGTATTTGACTCAGATTGCTTGCATGGGAATGAGTCTACCACCACGAGTGAAAGTAGCAGCTGCGAGCTGAGTTTAGGACCTGAGTTAGAATCGTCCCAAAGTTTGGAAACGACTCAGAACCACATGGTCAGGCTGTTCTCATGGAGGAAAAGACGGTTAAGTTTTAGATCGTTCAGGAAGAAAACAGAGCCGTTGATTAAAAAGGGTAATGAAAGTTACGAGTTTGATGTTGACCAACATCGTCAAAGCTGTTCTGTCGTTGACTCCCAGGTTGGTTTTTTCTTGTCTGATTGATTGGTGTTCCACTTTGACTTTGCAGTTTGAACCAAATCCTCCATTTTCAAGTTCTGATTAGAGCTGAATCTAATTTAATGTTCATTTTACTTGCAGGATGGAAGTTGTTGGGAAGTGAAAGAATTAGTCAGCAGAGATGGACAAACAAGGCTCAAAGCCAACGTGTTCTTTGCTTCATTTGACCAACGAAGTGAGAGAGCCGCTGGCCATGGTGCCTGCACGGCATTGGTGGCCGTCATTGCCCACTGGCTCCATTCAAACCCGGACTTCAAGCCAACCAGACTTGCTTTCGATAGCCTCATAACCGAAGGTTCATCAGAATGGCGTAAGCTCTGTGACAACATAGCTTATGCCAATTCCTTCCCTGATAAACATTTCGATCTTGAGACTGTCTTGGAAGCTGATCTCAGGCCTGTAACAGTCTTGCAAGACAAATCTTTTACAGGGTTTTTCAGCCCTGAAAAGTTCGAGTGCTTAAAAGGTGCCATGTCTTTCGACGAGATATGGAATGAAATAAGCAGAGTCAACAATGGTTATGAGCCGAGGGTTTACATTATCAGCTGGAATGATCATTTCTTTGTGTTGAAGGTTGAATCAAACGCGTATTACATCATTGATTCGTTGGGTGAGCGGCTGTTCGAGGGGTGTAACCAGGCATACATGTTGAAATTCGATGACTTGAGTTTGATTCGTGGGAAGGCCATGGAAGAACAGGCAGGCTTAGAGGAAAGCCAGGAGATAATTTGCAGTGGGAAAGAGTGTTGCAGGGAGTATATTAAGAGATTCCTCGCTGCTATACCAGTTGGGGAGCTTGAGGAGGAAGAGAAAAAGGGCACAGCTTCTACATTCTCTCTTCACCAGCGACTGCAGATTGATTTTCATTATAGCTCTTCTTCTTCTTCTTCTTCTTCTTCTTCTTCCTCCCCCTCCCTGTACTCTTCTTCTGCAACATCTTCAACTGACTTCCTTTTGTAATGCCAAGGTTCTTTCTAAGATAAACTATAGGCTAATACCTGAATTCGATTATGTTTAGGTTGTTTGAATAAATGATGATTCTGACTAAAGAAGGAACTTTGATGATTCTGACATCCAAGATTAATCTTTTACAAACATGAAAAGCAAAGGGTAGAAACATGCCTACCTATTGTTAGCTGGCATTCCTCTATCTTCTCAATATCAGCCTTGAAAGATGCCTGTGGTTCCCAATTGCAGACTCACAAAGATGAAGCAACAAGAGTCAGTCATTTTACTTTTAGACCTCAGTCCATACTTTGAAGATCCTCTCCTTAAGGTTCATATTCTCCATCACAATCACGGTTGAAACTTGAAACCAAGCAAGATTAGAATCTGACCCCACCAGCGGCAGCCAGTACACAACCTCCAGGAACATTAGCCACAAGCCCACTACTCACCCAAAGAAAAAGCACTTCCCAGTGATTCATTAATGATTTCTACCTTCCTAATTAGACCAAGTATATAGGACCCACATAACAGCCACAAAGAATATTGACTCCAAAATAATACTGGTTAGATTTTGTAAAGAGACCTTGTCCCCTACTTCTACAAACAATCACTTTTCTACAGATTTTCATTTATTAACTTTTGCCCTACTTCTTAATCAAACCAATCAGACAAGTTGTCCACTGGTGAGATAACTTGTCCATCGATGAGATTATTTCTTCTAATGGATAAGTTTAAGACCAGAAGCACTTTCATCCTCCTGGATAATGTAAAGTGCCAACTCCCATGTGTCACAAAAACAACTAAGCACAACTGATCACAGAAAAAGCCTATGGCTAAGTTGTCTGAATAACAGTACCAAAGCATTCACATTCATATTCTTATGCTTTTCCACTTTACCGTTTTCAAGGGTGTTTTTAACCATCAAGCAGACTGAGGGAATAGCGTATCAAAAGTGAAAATCATAGCATGACAAGTTCTACAAGCATCAACAAGTAAGCCAACATTCTTTGTACATTGCGGATCAAGAGTCTCTTCTGTCTCTTGGTGATTGCCTCATCTAACTGAAACTCACACAAATATTTACTCCTCACATTCTTGCAACTTTTCAACACACTGCTCATGAACACATAACTACGAAATGACCACAAAAAAAAAAAAAGGACAGCACATACTCACTAAGGCCATGTCAATGGTCTACGATCCTGCAGTTTTCATTCTTCCAGTTAAATGGCTGTAAGGAAGCTTTGAAGGCAAACAAAATTGCTGATCCACTGGTGGACCATAAACTCTCTTTCGCTTTCTCGTTGTTGCATCTACATTCATTGCTCACCTTCAACACTCCATTCGTTTGAAGATGAGTTCAAGGGGTCATCTCTGTTGCTCCTAGGAAAGGAGGATAACTTTTTATCAATTGGTGGTGTCAGATCACTGAACTTGTTCCATTCTAGAAAGATGGAACCAGCGTCTACAATTTCCTGAGGCTGACCATTTCCAACACTCAGGCAAGGGGTTGAAAGAGGTCCCAACCGCAAGGATAGATCACAGGCAATTTCATGTGGGTTGTTAGAAGTATTTCTGACATTTGTTTGGTTCATCCTATTTGAAGAGTCCACATCAGAAGAGAAGAGGTTATGAATGACACCCATCTTAGCAGGCTCTAGTCTGTTGGAAATTGACTTGGGGGAGAATCCAAAACCATGCCGCAGTTCTTCAAAGTTAAGGTGGTTACCATAGTAAAGAGGATAAACTGAGTGTAGATTAGGCGGACACTTCTCTAAAAGTAAGCGTTGGTTATTACTAGGTGGACAACCGTTCTCCGATGCAAAAGGAAAATTGTTATTGATGCAACTAATGTTCTGAGCGATGTGTTTCTGAGATTCAGAGCCCAAATGAGTCACATTCATGGTTACCGGCTTCACGAAGCGGCAGTAACTAGCCATGCAATTTGAGTTAGTTATGAAGTTTCCTTGAATAGTGTTCTCCGCTTCTTGATTGCCTGGGTTAAGGTAAAACCTCGGATGACAATTGCGTTGGCTCCTCAAGGTTCTTCTTGCAGTGCAGCCCAAATTGAGAGCGGCTAATCAACAACAAAATAGACAAAATTACATCCCAGGAGCAACAAAGACCCAATTTACATATCAATATTTGGCTTCAGATTCGAGGAAATTAGGCAAGAGAATAGAAAGGGTACCTTCAATACAAGGTTGAAGAAGCTCTCCAGTTTCAGTACTCTCATCACGTCTAATGATTGTGTTAATGGCATCATTTGTTCGATCCCAGAGGGTTTTAAGGTCCATGTACTCAGCCTAGCAATAATCAGAATGCAATATGTGAGCTTGACAGATCAACAAGACCAATCCAATCCCCTGCCCTAAAGCAGAAGAACAAAAAATTTACTTGGTATCCTAAAATATACAAGAAAATAGCAGATGGCAAGTTTTGAACGTTTTAGCCCATCAATCAGCAAAACACCAGAAAAGATCATGAACAAGGTTTGTTCTTGTCATTTCAAACTGAATATAGCAGAGCAGAGGAGGATAATCAGTGATAAGTTTCTAATTACAGTGGCAAAAAGAGAAACTTTTTACCTCAGAATTGGCTTTGGAATACATAATTTCTTCAGCTCTTAAGACAACAACAGGGAGTTTCTCTTGCCATTCCTTGTTCTTCTTAGTTGCAGAGCTATGAATCTCATTTACAACTCTAAACAAAATCAAATACACAAAACAAATCCACTGAGTAGAAATACATGCACAAATAAGAAACATGGAAAGTAAGAGTGGGAAGGACCTGAAAATTTCTTGAATGAGAGAACCTCTCATGGGCTGGTGTCTATCACTGTGCCAAGCTCTTCTCTCACAGACATAAGGTCTTGGACCTGGTCTAGGCATCTTCAATGATTCTCTGAGTGAAGAAGGAAAGAGAGAAGAGAGAAGGAGGCTTTTTGTTTCTTCAAAGAGAAACAAAGACCAAGGCAGGCAGGCTCTGTAGAAACTTATGGTAACTTATGCTTTTGGTTTTCCTTTTTCACACACTGACCAAAACAAAATACAGTACTGTACCAAGCAAAACATAAGCAGTGAAAGAGAGAGAGAAAAAGAAAGGGGGGGGGGGGGAGTGGTTTGGTGTTTGGGGCTTTCTTTTTCTTTCTTTTCTGTCACAAACTCAATAATTTCAAGGGGTTTTGATTGATGTGTTTGGCGTGTCCCCCACTCATCCATATGCCTGCTTCCCCTAGCCCCAAGAGTCTCTCTCGTCGCTTCTTTTTCTTTTCCATTGTTTTATTTTGGCCCTCCTTTACTATCTTCCTGTCGACTGTCCTGACTATACGTCAATGCTTGTGGTAGGGGTGGTAGAATTCACAACATTGTCACTGTCGGTGGCAATCCATGTAACCCCAACCTCTACAGACACTTAAACACTTCACATTTCACAACACTGGCAAAATGTTCATCGCAATTCATTCACACGCCATGGTGCTAAAGAGTTGATAGCCTGGACCATGTTGCCCAGCTCTGCTAACATGCCAGCCTATAGGCATGTTTCATTCTAGCAGGCCCGAGACTAGACTCGCCTACTGCAAATTGAGTGGTTTCAAACTACTGAATTTAGATATTCTTTTGAAAGGGTAATCTAACGAATAATGGTAATCGAAGAATAGTGTTGTTGATCCGACGGCTTTGGCTTTGGTGCTTTGGTTTCCTCCTTTATGGTCAAAATTCATGTGTTTTGACTCACGCTTCAACGTTTTCAGTGGTTTATTATTATCCTGTTTGCCAAAATAAAGAAAAATCGAGTTTATCAGAAAATGGAAAATTTGATGCTCAAACTTAGTAACAATTAAGGTGTTTGAAATTCAAAGTTTAAAATCTATAATTTAGTTTATGTTTTTGAGTTTCAATTTCTTTATCTTAATAGAATAAATGAAAAGCACCGTAGCCTTTACCAGCTCTATATTCGCACTACTTTGCCCCCCATCACCAAACTCACCACTTCTGTTATCTTTTCTTGGCTCATGGTGCCATGGCAGAGAGGCTCTTTGAAACTACAAGCATTGTGGGTGCGTGAAGTGGAGGGACTGTGAACTATGCACTGTGTGGGTCACGATCGGTCCACGAAGGCATCCAGACCTTAGCCCGACCCTTTCCTTTGGGGGCCGAAAAAGGCCCCATTGGCAATGCCCGATGGGTGGGTTACTAAGCCACCCACTGACCACCACCCAACAACACGTCTTGTTCTTCCGGTTTCTTCTCTTCTTCTAAGTGACTTGACGTGAAAGTGACTTGAATTCTCAATCCAATTCACAGACAGGCAACCGTCTATGTACGAAAAACAGCCATATCTATAGCTGTACTATTCTATTTAATCTTGAATTTTAATTTCCATAACCTGAATACCGATTATTAAGTTAAAACTTTTATATATAAGCAGTTGACAATTGAGCAGCCATATATGATATAACAATGATGTAAAATAAAATATGCATAAAATGTGTTAAAAAAAAAAAGTAACATATTATGTCGGGACCCAAATTTTTAAAAATCACTATAAATTTTTCGTGAACTTACCACATTTCAATTGTTGGGCTGTGAGTCAATATCCCTCGCTCAGTTTCATATATTATATATATATATATATATATATGCAAAACAGGCAATACTTTCGTCTCAGGCACTAACAATGCGGAAGCTTATAAAGTTATCATTTTAGAATTTAAAATTCGTTTACATTGCCTAACATATACATCCCCCATATAACATGAATACATCACTGTACACTATTATTCAGATACAAAAGTACATGTGTGCATACCTCGATGCTGCTGGATAGCTGTGTGTAAAAGATCGCAGGACGGACGCAGCTTATACACTCTACTGAAATGCTCTGTAGAGGTGGAAAAAATAATGGGATGAGCATAACGAGCTCAGTAAGAAATATATGAAAGCAGGTAGATAACCACACTATCTACGATGCTCATAATGCATGTTTTATCAACTCATAAAACAAATGCATTTACTTTTCAAAACACTCTCATTAATTTATAAAGCAAGTAGATAATCAAATTATTCACGATGCTCATGATGCATGGTTTATGCCGAAAAACTCATGGCATTCACAAAACCATTATAATAAAACACATAGCAATTTAACGCCCAAAACCGAATATCAAAACTCATTCAGAGTAAAATCTTTCTGTAATCAGTATTGAAACTCACTTTAAAATCATATCTCATTTCAAACGGTTTCATCACAGAAATCAAATCAAAATTAGTTTCATCACCGAAACCAATAAAATAGATGAGATTAGGCAGGGATTTCAACACAAATCCAAGGGAACATTTGGTCAAAGTCCGAGACCCACAAGCTATCACGGATCAGGTGTGCCAGGGTGTCTCTGAGTCCGAGGAGGGGATTAGTCTATCCATCGGCTCCTATCTAAGGACTATCACAAAACAGAGCAATGACAAAGCATGCCCGAGTCCAAAGACGCAATCCTCACAACCCATAGTTGCACGGTACAGTGTACTCCATGTTGTCTACACGGTACGACGTACTCCGTGAACCAGAGTAATATTACCACACAGTTGTAGGTGCTTGAGTCAACAGCTTACCACCCCAACCAAATAAATTATCAACCATAGCCTGTCGTCTCAGATCTAGTGCGAGCAAGTCAGTGTGACACACAGTCAACACAAGGCTCCAGCACGATCTCAATCACAAATCACAACAGAATCCAGTGCGAGCAGTGCTCCAGCACGGTCTGTACAGATGTAATACCAAAATCAAGTGGGAGCGGATCTGGATAAATTCACAGATCTCATCATAGCTCCAGCACGATTTCACACACACAAAATAGACATCTAGCTCTATTTTCCACCACAATGGTACTCAAAACCGAGTGCAATATGCAAAACGGTACAAAACAAAGTGAGAGGGAAATATCCCATCAAATCACTTATCAATTAAATCACTTTTTTAGAAAAACGTGCAAGTTAATGCATACAGTCAAATCATGAGCCAGTCTATCATTTCAGCTTCATAAAAATCTTTTTTTCACAGAGAAAACATGGATTGCATGCACTTTATGCATTTACAAAAATTTCCGAGTCTAAGGGTATTTTCGTAATTTTCTCATATTTGGGTACTATCCAGAAATTTCATATCTATAGTCTATACGAAATTTAATTGACTGTAAACGACGATGAAAATACGTACAGCTATCTCTAATAGCTCCCATAGATCCCTTACCTCGGATCACGTAGTGTGACCTCTCTTCCTTTGTGCTGTCCAAATCTCGCAGTCCGGTCAACTCTCAATATGACTCTGGAGCTGCATTTAACCATTCACTGGATTAATTACACGTTTCCTACTGTATTACACATTTAATACAGTTCATTTCACTTAATTGGGCCCGTTTACTCTAAATGGGCCTAAATACTTTAATCGGGCCTTAATCTGTATTAAGCTCATTTTTCACGTATTAATTCCCTTCATCAGGGTCTATCGACTCATTGGGTCTATCAATACCCATTGGGCTTCATCCCAAGCTCTTTGGATAGCCCGAATATCATTTACGACAGTTTATTCGAAATTCCGAATATAATTCACTAAATCCAAAATTTAATCCGAAATGCGTAAAATAAATCTTAAATACGCTTTAATCACATAAATTATCGTAAATGAGCTTTACTTACCCAATATTGTGCGATGGTGCGCGAATCGGAGTTCGATCGGGCTTCCGTTCGGAATTAATCGTCGAACTGCACAATTTCGTATTTTTCATTTTCGGGCCAATTTTCGATTAAATATTATTCAAATAAATTTATCGAAAATTAAATCGGTCACTTTTGACCTCGTATCGACTTACCCGAAGTCCGATGAAATCCTGAAATTTTTTTTTCTCTCTCTTCTTTCTCTCTCCTCCTGAACCGGTTGGGACCGGTTTGCCCCTTTTCACACTGAACCGGTCCGAACCGGTTCAGTGGTCATTTCGCCGTTTCGGCGTCTTTCGACCGGTTCTCCGGCCGATTCCACCGCCGTTCGGCTGGGCTCGGGCTGGGGAGCCTTCTTTTGGCCTGGGCTGGGGTCGATCGGCGCCGGTGGCGGCCGAATCGCCCCTTCTCTCCCGCGGCTTCCCTCTCACGGATCTCCTCGTCGGCGGCTTTTCACGGCGCGTGGTGGCCGCTGGCGAGTCGCCCGGTGCTGGGCTGCCTTCGCCGGCCCTCGTCGGCCCCTCAGCCTAGTCGGTGGCTCGCTGTCCGGTGGTTTCTTCTCTCCCTCGGGTTGCGTCGGTTTGCCTCTGTTTCTCTCTCCTCGATTCCCCAAATTTCCAGTTTTCTGATTTTTTTTTTCAGTTTTTTTTTACAGTTTTTTTTATAATATATTTTTATTATTATTTTATTCTTAAAATAGTAATAAAAATCCTAAAATATCTCAAAAATATCTCAAAAATTATATTAAATTCATTTAGTCCGTAAATGAATTTATCAGTCCTATTTTACTTTTTCGGTATATTTTTCCACGAGCTCGTTTTTCGAGACAAAATTTTGATAAATTCTAATAATTTATATCTTGATCAATTGGACTCGAAATTTAATTATTTCTTCTTTATTGATTAAGATTACAAAAAAAAATCCATATTTATAATATCAATTTCTAAAAAATGATACCGAATTTTCGGGTCTTACATATTACCTGCAATTATTGTAATCAAAATTCAAAATTAAATTATGTTTAAATTTCACTAATTTGTTATAATTACGTTTTCACTATTTTTTTAATATTTAGATAAAATTTAAATCATGAAATAATCACTATTGAAAAGATCTTAATTAAATATCATTTTATATCCAAATAAAATTAATAAAAATACTTGTGATTATATTTAAAAAAATTAATTAAAACATATTTAAATTATTTAATCTCGTTTTGAAATTAAAATATTTTACTATTAACGTATTGAAGATGAACAAGAATTTATAAATAAAAAATAAAACATGCATCTTATGAATGGAGGTCCCTTGGCTTGCATGTCATGTCAGCCATGTCTATATCTCATCAAATTGTAAGCAAGTAGTTCAAGGTTTACGCCACTTACCATAAACATGAAAGAAATTTCAATGACAGATTTATTTCTGTATAAAACCACAGATCAAGAAGAAAAGGAAATTTTCTCAAAATACCATAAACGTCAGCTATTTGTATTTTCTCATGCCTTCGGATAATTATTACATACTAATCATAAAATCATGCCTAGGATTATTCTACGCCGTCGATTTAGCATACCAAAAATCGAATTTCCAACACCAAATCCCACTCTTTCTCTCTCTAACTGTCGCTCTCTAGATATTTTCTTTCTACCTCGTTTCAGTCTCAGCGTCTCAAGGAAGCCCTCTTTTCCACTCAAACAGCGAAAAGGAGGAAAACCATGCTGTCCGCAGCCCCACTCTTTCTTTTTTGTGCTTTACTTCTCTGCTTGCCCTTGGCCGTTGTTATTACAACCACTTCTCCGACAACCACCGCCGTCCCCGAAGGTTCCCGACCGAATCGAGTTCCTGATTTTGTCCCTGCTGCCAAAGCCCACCAAAGATTCTCCTTTAAACCACCGCCTCTACCACTTGAAGATGATAAGTTACTCTTCCGAGTTGCTGCCCGAGTGAACTCAAAAATCCCTCCTGGCTCTCCTAAAAAGATTGCATTTTTATTCCTTACTATTTCGCCTCTGCCTTTCGCTCCCCTTTGGGAGGTTTACTTTAACCAAACCCCTAAAAATCTCTTTAATGTCTATGTCCATGCCGACCCGACTTATCCTTATGACCCGCCTTTTTCAGGCGTGTTTGCTCACCGAGTTATTCCTTCAAAACCCGCTCTCCGTTTCACCCCTACTCTCATCTCTGCGGCGCGGCGGTTATTGGCTCACGCGCTGCTTCATGATCCTTCCAATTACATGTTTGCCCTTCTGTCCGCCTCGTGCGTACCCATTCGCTCTTTCAACTTCACTTATAAAACCCTAACTCGGTCCAAGAAAAGCTTCATCGAGATTCTGAACAACGAGATTGGGAGTTACGACAGGTGGGCGGCGCGTGGGCCGGATGCGATGTTGCCGGAGGTTAAGTTCGAGGATTTCAGGATTGGGTCCCAGTTTTGGTCGCTGACACGTAAGCACGCGATTCTTGTCGTTGGTGACCAGATGATTTGGGCGAAGTTCGATCAACCGTGCGTGGTGTGGGACACGTGTTACCCGGAAGAAAATTACTTTCCTACCCTAGTGCACATGCGAGATCCACGTGGCGTTGTGCCAGCTACTCTGACCCACGTGGACTGGAATGGCAGCTTCGACGGCCACCCGCGCATGTACGTGGCGTCGGAAGTGGGGCCCCAGTTGATCATGCGGCTAAGGAAGGACAAGCCTAGATATGGGGACGATGGAACCAACGACTCTGATTCGTCGGCAACACGGCGGCGTGACCCTTTCCTCTTCGCTCGAAAATTCTCCCCGGATTCAATCCAGCCGTTGATGAGCATGGCAAGTGACATCATGTTCAAGGATTAAGCATTGTTTGTGTGCTGTTCGGTTGTGTGGGTGGTTTTGTTGTAAATTTCCCCGTTTGTTTGTTTTCTACAGTCCAAACATATAAAAAGAGAAAGCTGGGAAAGAACCCAGTGATTTTGTTTGTGTGAAACGTGCCTTATTATTCGCGCCTTTTTCTTGAGTGGCGGAAACGTTTTTGTGTTTTTGTTTTCTTCAACAATATAGTTTTGAAGGATGATAAAAATGATTTAACAAAGAAATACTAACAATTTGCGAAGACTAAGAAGTATCAAGTGTTGCCAAACAGGGTGTTAGGATCAGGTAAAACTAAAAGCGAGGTTTCGAATTTCGAGCCACCGCGTTTTTCTATTCTAATGGGGGATAACGGTAATCATCACCTGATCCGTTATTTTCTTTCTCCTATGCTTTTTTAATTATTTTTTTACTTTAAATGGTTTGCCTCCCATCTTATTCATTTAACGGTTTAAATAGTTAAGAAAAAAATTTAAATATAGTTTTGAAAAGTACATATTATTTTGTTAATTTTGCTGAAAACTAAGTGTTTTACTCATCACGTATCTTTTATGATAATTATAAAATCACTTTATTTAAATTAAATAAATTAATAATTAATGAAATTAAATTCAAATTTATACACAGTAAATTTAGAATCTATAGCTTTAAAGTTGTTGAACTTTTCGCTTATTTACTAATGCAAGGTTTTATTTGCTAACTAATTGAAAGTCTTAATAACAAACAATCTTGGAAATTCTGATTCTTTGTCTGTGTTTCTGTTGACATTTGGGTCTTTGGTACTTGGCAATGACCGATTGGTAAGTACGCAGAGGAATCTAAAAGAGTGGTAAGGCAGCATAGAGTGACTGAGTATGGAAATGGAACCGACATCATAAAAGATGAAAAGATTGCTGTTGGCTTTAGTATTGCTGATTAATGTCTCTGCAGGCTGCAGCTGAAGCCTGAAGCTGAATCAAAAGTACCCTTTTCTTTATAGCTCACTTTAGTACTTGGCATTAGCAGTTATCACCGCGAGCTCTTGTCGGCTCAACCACTCCGTCGTCCCTTGGACTTTGACCCTAGGCCTAAAGCTGAATGGAAGAAACGAAGATGAAAAATCTGAGTATTTCTTTCTTTCTTTCTTTCTTTCTTTCTCTCTTTCAAGTTTTTTATGGTCTCTGGACCCATTGCTTCCTAAACAAGCCCAACTACGAAATGACGAACAGGCTAGAGTCGTTTCAGAATTCAGACTCATGTCGCAGTCCCATTTCTACACATCCACCTTGTATTTTGAAGTCCAATTGATTGGGTCTAACAGTTGAAAGACTAAATGGTAAAACAGCATGGAAATATGCTGCTTCTCTAGTTGAACTCCCATTGCTTCGTCGTCGTCTTCTTCAAGCAATTTGGAAATGGAGGATCAGGACAGAAGTTTGAAGAAATTGACAATTTTAGATACTATATTTGGACACAATATAAAAATGATACGAATAAAAGGTATGCAAGTTAAACCAAATAAAATATGGTAAAAATAACTTATGACTATGTCAAAAATTTGGAAAAAAAAGGTTACATTTGACTTGTTGACATGAAATTCATGTTATATATGATACACAAATTATTACTGTTCATATTCAATTTAGATTAGATTGTCACCTTTTGTAAATGTTGTTGATAACCCTCTCATTAGCTTCTCTGTATGTAAAGCAGTAAATTAGTAGCAGGCATTTCCCCTGCTTCTTTGGGTAATGATAATATTTCGACAATGAAAAAGCAAATGAATTGCTATTATAAAAGTATTTTAAAGTAAGCAGTATCCATCATTACTTGACAAAAGAGAAAAGATTAAGATGCCATGCAATGGTGATTATGCTGTGGAAGAAAGTATAAAAATGAAAAACGTGGGTCATGACCTTTAACCTTTAATGGGGTTTCGGAGAATCCGTGGACTTGGTTCCCTGGGCGGTTGTTTTCTGCCTAATTCCAACAAGAAGACAACATAATTCCTTTACCAAAGCTAATGGCATCATGATTCCTGATTTGAACTACCTTGTCCATTTGCTCGGCGACTTTTTGCTTTATGTTTTAACCTTATTTGCTTGAAATTTTAAGTTAATCATGGTGCAGCCGGGCCACGCCGGGGCCACCTGAATTCTGCGTGGACCACTAGCTGAGTTTTGGATTCGGATTCTCCTCCATGTTAACCTAGAACAAGGAATTTTTATGGACTCACACGGAAAAGAAGCTTTCCATGTCAATGGGGCTAAATGAGCATAGGCTGGCAAATCCAAGGAGTTGCAGTAAAGGGAATGTTCCTGGTAAAACCAAGTCCATTCTTTAGTAACTCCAGCAGCCTTAAGGTCTTTTTCACTTCAATCTGCACCAGACTAGATCACATGGTTTTTGGTTTTTATTTATGATTAGACATTTTCATCGATCTGGTTCAGGTTCGGGAACTCAACTTTCTACAATCAATTACAAGATTATCCTCACAAAGTACAAATCTTATGTTAATTGGAATTTCTGTTCAATCAATCAGGATGTTTATGTTCCAATCGCTTCTGTTTAAACAAGAGGAGCATTGAACTAAAAGCAATGGATATGGTTAGCCATCTCATCAGTCAACCTAACACTCAATTCTACCAGCATAGCTTGTCATGCAAATGAAATTAGAAGAAACATCAAAGCTGATCGGTATTTCAACATACTAGTTTTGAGGAACAATCCTTCATAGACAACAATGTAGAGCCCACAAATATGAGCAGTGATCCCAAATAGCTGCCCCAATAACAAATCAGGCATCCAGGTTTAGAAGATTTAACTGTTGGTCTATAGCAATACAAAGCATAGTTCTTTCGAAAGGATGCAAGAAACCCAAACCTAACTCTTTAGTCACTTCACCAACTAAATTGAAATCAATGGCAGACCTAACCAGCAGGGGATGTTAAAAGTTCACATGATAATAAACAAATGGTGATGAGAGAATAAATTCTTTTGGATAATCAACCCCAATTAATTGCAACAAGCTTTATATTTTAATTACCTATAGAGTCATTTCAGTGGTCTGAAGAAGAAGATCACACAATGAACATAAGAATGTCAATAGTTCAATATTACAAAGCACAAAGAGACATCACAATCCGATCATGAATATTCCCGCATCAAAAATCCCCACAATCAATAAGCATTTGCACTCATGTCTCCTCTCTCTCCTCTCCTCCCCAACTTTTGTACACAAATTGCGGAAACATCATATAAACTCAAAAGGAAAGAAAGCTAGAAATGATAATACAAAAGGTAGGCAAAGAAAAGTAATGTATTTATATGTGGAAAGATCAGTAAGGAGTATGGTAATACCCGGCTGGTGGCCCCATCCCATTGACTGGTGGCATTCCATAAGGCATCGTTGGCATTGGTCCAGGTCCGTAGTATCCAGGGTTGCTAATCTTGGACAAACTAGCTTGACCTTGCATCCCATCCCTTGCATATTGCTGCCATACCAGCTGTTCCTGGACAACAAAATGCTGTTTCTTCTCCATCTCAGCCATTTGTACATATGAAGGAGGGGGAACACTCAAAGATGCAGCAAATGGGTCCTGATTGACATTCTGAACTGTTCCATCTGGTGCTGGAAGAGCTAAAACTGGTGTTTTCCCTGCCCCAGGCAATGCCACACTACTGGCACTCCCCCCACTCAATTGGGCAGTACTAACATGCTGCCTTACCATTCCCTGATCATACATGCCATTCAACAATAATGGATCAAGCCCACCACCCAAAGCTGCCTTTTGCCTTGACAAATTGCTAGCTGACTCAACCAAAGCCAATTCCCAATCTGCCTTCCCTGGCTCGGCGGCTGGGGTTTGCCAAGCAGATGTCACTTCAGGCTGCCCATTTGATGGGAAAGCTTCCCATGATCCATTACCATTATTAGCTGCAGGACCATTAAATAAGGCCAAAGCCAATTTGTTCCCCTGATCATCAGCAGTGACAGCATCTTCCCTCAAATCCACTAAATCACCTTGTGGTTCCGGGGCTTTAACAGGCTCAGGCTCTGGTGGTGCTGGTGGTGGAGTGTAATTCTCTGGCGGAGGTAGCGCCTTTATTTCATTCATATCTGGTTCAAGCTCTTCCTCTTTAGATGGAGGAGGAAGCTCCTTCCTCTCTGGACTCTTTGGCCTCTTAGCCCTATCCCTCACAAACTCCTCCAATGTCTCCAACAACTTACTAGTAATCCTCTGGACCTCAGGATACTCTGATGATCTAGCCACACCCGTATCCTTACACCAATTATAAAATGCAATCAACTCATCAATCTGCTTTGCTGCACTTGCATACGCATCAAATGCCTTGACACAATCCGGATACTCCATATCAAAAAACCTATCAAGCAAGACAGCCAAAACCTCACAAATATCTGCGTACAATTGAAAACTCTCTCTCACAACAGGATACAAAGCAATCAAGATCATCCTACTATTCTTAGCCAATCCTGTAGGCCGACATGACAAGAACCGATCCAGCAACCTCTGCAAGTGACCCATCTTCCCGAAAATCCTCTCAGGTTTCATTTCCCTCAATGGGGTCACTGTTTTCTTCTCTCTCCCATCCCTCCCCACTGCCTCACTCATATCGCCATAAGACCTCGTTCTCCTAGTCATCCCATAATTTCCATGTCCATTATCACCCCTGGAATCACCATAATCATTCTCGTAGGCCCTTGGTGGCGGTGACCGGAAATTATCTCTTCCACCATATCTATCATCCCCATATCCATGACTACTTCCGCCAGCGCCGGCAGGCGGTGACCGGAAATTATCTCTTCCACCATATCTATCATCCCCATATCCATGACTACTTCCGCCAGCACCAGTGCCGGCGCTGGCTTTCCTATCGAAAAGCATCAATTCAAGTCTTTGATCCAAATACATAGCATAAGTCCTTACAAAAGCGGAGTGATCCCACGAACTCGAGTGTGCCTCATCTCTAAAATCCGACAGATTCAATAACCTCGTGCCTCTCCTCGTAGCATACAAGATCTCTTCCTGAAACACCGGATCTCCCTCATTCAACAGCCTGTGAACAACTACCAGTGCTTTGAGCGCCACGATCCAGTCACGGGTCTTCCCTAGCCGTTTCGACACCGCCGATACACACGCGTGAACGTACCCGCGCGAGTAAGAAGTCAGATTGAGGATTTCTCTAATGTATTTCTCGTCAGCAGGGTCATCGTCATGGCTCGTGGCTTTCACCATCGCTACCTCCAGGTCCGGCGCCATGTTGCTCGCTACCTTAGCTATTCCTATGCTCGTTTGGTCTTTAACCGCCCCAATTGCTTTTCGAATTGTGCTCGGCGCCATCTCGACAGTTCGATTTCAACACCAGTCACCTTCCTTTTTCCAAAACTGATCTAACGGTAAGGTCACTAAAAGTTCAACTCCAAAGTAGAAATCTAATAAATTTAATTAACCAACTCCAATTAAGATTAATTCAACAGTTAATGAAGTCCAAATGTAAACAAAAAGAAAAAAGAAAAGAAAAAAGATCCTTTTTGAACTTACCTTCTAGATCTGCGGCGTAAGGCGGCGAAGGGAAGCTTTGCCGGTCAGTCCCAACGGCGCCGGATCCGTTGACTTTTTTTCAGCGAAGAAATACCAAATCAGCAACAAAACAGCACCCGTTCGTTCTTTTTTTCCCCTGTAAGAAGAAAGAGTGGAGCCGGAGGAGAGAAGAGGAAAATGTAAAAGGTGGATTTAAATAGGGGATTGGGGTCCGGAGACGTGGAGAGATCAGGGCCGTCCGCTGAGTTGGATGCAAGAGATCTGGTGAGAGGCAGCTATTTTAGCGGAGGTGTCGGATGGGCGTGTGCTTGCTGTCTGAAAGTAACCATAACCATGGAGTTAAAAGAGATGGGTTTTCGTTAGCTTAGCTGCCAGCCAATTTTATTTTTTTTTATTAAAAAAAAAAAAGGCGCGCGTACGGTTTACGTTGATACCGACACTTAAAAAAATATATTTACACTAAAATGGTAAATATATTTTCATTTTTTTTGGTAGCTTGTCGGGATCCGTATATGGCGGTACATGGTTTTTGCACATTATTCTATTTTTATTTGTTTTCAAATATATTTCAAATTCAGTTAATTAACAATTAAAATTTTAATATTAGTCTAATTAATCATGATATTATTTTTAAAATTTCAAATTTATATATTTACATTCTTGTCTCACCCCACAAAGAATTTCTATTGTATAAAAAATTTAATTCTATTTATTATAAATTGTTGAGTAACATTGAGTTTTTTTATGAATAAAGAAGGTTATAATTCAACTATAAGAAATATTTAATTTTTAATTGGTTAAATATTAACTCTTAAAAATAATTTAATAAATTGTTTGAATTAAACTCTAAATATTATTGAATTTTTTCTTTGAATCTAAGAATTTGGAAAAAAAAAATGTTAGTCAAAATGAAAAGGCTAGGAAAGAATTATTGGATTAATTTGTCGGCCTATCAAAACATGGGGTCAACCAAATTTTAGGTCTGAAATTAGAATTTTTTTTATTTTTTTATTTTTTTTTCTTTAGCTTTCTCCTTTTGATGGTGTCAACTGTGAAAGGATAGGCCAGGACTTTTTAGACAAAAGAGTCTAGATTTAGTAACGATAGTCATTTTTGAGTTATGACCAAATTCGTCATGTTAATTTGTGTGTCAAAGGGTTCAGTACAAATTAAAAAAAAAAAAAAAAAAAAGACTTGTTGTCATGTGGTAGAGAGCGGCCTCAGTGCGGGAAATTGTTATTTTCTTGGTTGGAATTTGGCGAGGAAAACAGAGGCAGGAGAGCTGCTATCTGTGTGCTTTTTTGGTATGGGTTGTTCGGTTCCGAATTCTAGAGAAATCGGTCCTACACTACATGCAAAATAAAAAAATCATCTATATACGTTGATTTAAGTGGAAGATTTCGATATTTTTTAAATAAGATTTTGGTACGGACATAAATATATACTCAATATTATTCAACTCAATTAAATAAAATTAAAATATGAAATAATCGAATTCGAATAATAATTTTACTATTCGTCTTAAATTTAAGTAGGGTATCGATAGTGTTTTTAAACTATTTTATTATCTAAACATGATTATAAATAATATTTTTAAAATATTATTATATATATTTTTATTTATTAATTATTTATTATTAACATAACATTTAATTAAATAAATTTATTGAGTATTTTAATTATAATTTTTAATATTAATTTATTTTTATGATTTAATTTAAATTTATTAATTTATTTTTTAATAATATGTATCAAAATTTATTTTAAATTTAAATTTAAAAGTCAAATTTTGACTTAATAAATAAGTATTTCAATGGGTTCAAGTAATTAACAAGTATTTCATATATTATATGAGTAGGTTTCGAGTGGTAAAAATAAAAATATACGAGTAATTAATCAGGTCAAAAATTATAATATATGACAGAATTCGAGTTAGAATATTTCAAAAATAGTGAGTATCAATTTCGCTTATATTCATATATTTTGGATTTAAAATTTGTAAATGAAACAAACAGTGCTAAAAATAACCTCCCTTAATGGAATTCGATCTAGCTCAACTTCGGATTTTATCGAGACCCAAAATGATTAGAATACCGTGGATCTTACCAAAAAAAAAAACAACAAATAAAAGATGCATAAAAATAAGACTTTCCAATGAAGAAAAGTAGTGTAGTTTACCATCAGTTTAAGAAATTTAACATTCTCTGCTTTGGCTCTTGTCAAAGTTAAGAATCTGAATATTGATTTAAATGTCTAAACTATAAAAATTTGAACTTTTTTATTTGTATTCAAATAATATTTGAGAATACGCAGAATTCGATCCCTTTAAAAAACAATCTTTAATATCATAATGATATTATATAGCTTCTACGGTGAGGGAAGCCATTTTTAATGAAAATACAATGGTGGAATGGTCCCGCTTTCAGTAACAAACGAAAGAAAGAAACAAAAGCAATGGGGGAAAAGAAAGAAAACCACTAGAACCAAGCTTCATAAATTATACAATAGGAAGGACGCTATGGCTATCTAGCTGAAGATAGCTGGCCACATCAAGCGGATGGCTCCATTAAGTCTTCCAACCATCCATTTATGACTGGACATGGTTCAATTAATTCTCTGCTCTGTATTTCCAATCTTAGATTAGACCACATGGGACGTAGTTCTGTTCTTAGCTGGGCCTTGGAGGCCTAAGACCAAAGACCCACCTTGATCAGCACAGTCTTCTCTATGTTATTGAAAATAATGCTATGAATATATAATTTTTTTTCTCGTAAATTATTCTATAAAATTAATAAATAAATAAAAACTTAGTAAGACCGTGAATAAGTAAATTGCCAAATCAATTAAATTTTATCTTATATTTATAATTAATTTTTTATTATTTATTTGTCAAATTCATTCAAGCCCAGCAGCATTGAAGCCTAGATATCTGTCTCTGCAAAATGAAGCTCAACAGTGTATTTTCCAATCTTAAAAAATAAAACTAAGCAAATACAAATATTCATGGCATTGTGTGATTGTTTTTCTTCGCTCATACTGTACACATTTGGTTAATTCCTATTTAAAGATTACTTTCAACCATTATTCAATGCTTAAGATTGTTAAAAACATAAAGAAGAGGTTAGTTGACAGCCTACACTCACTGGATGGAATCTTATTTCTGCACTTCGAGCATTCCAACATCCCAGAAACCTTTCTTTATTCGTCATTATTGACATAATTTGTCAAAACTAGTTAAAATATTTCAAGAAATTATTAAATTTAGGCACCAATTGATTCACATAAATTGACTTAAAAAAATGATTTATGCTTTTTTTTTTTATTTATTCGACAGAAAATTTATTAATCAATAAAAAAATGAGACTTTTTTTTATAGTAAATTAAATCTTTCTTACTCAGAAAACTTTAAACCCTTTGTAATTAAATAAAAGAATTTCCTTAACATTTTCACACAATTTAAAAAATAGTAAAAAAAATAATAACTTGAAAATAAAAAAAAATTTATGTTAAAATTTAAATTTCAAACTTAATGAAATCATCTCTAAAAAAAAAATCGCATATATAAATCTCGAGTCTATTATGAATTTAATATTGATTTATTTTTTATCTTATTAACATTTTATGATTCAGTTCAAACATTTGATTAAACGAGAAGCACACGCGTTTTTACATTCAAAGAGATAGATTCGCATATCCCGTTTCTCTCATATCGATCAGAAAAATGGTGATTCAAGATAGCCACTATTCATTCTCCCCCTTCTTAATTTTGAGTGACAAAAAGGCTTCAAAAAGAGTGAGTTAGAAGCAAACAAAATTCCTCCCCTTTTAAAAGGAATCCCAAATATGAAAAAAACACTAATTAAATATTTCTGTGGTAGCAGTTGAACAACATTTTGAACAAACAAAGCGAGGTTACGAACTTAATATGAAATCACTTAAACTAGGCTCAATACATCAATTAATTAAAGGCTGATCACCTAATTAACAAGCTAATTATGGTTCACTCATCTTGTTCTGGCTAATATCTATGCTTCACACTTCACTCATTTCAAAGTTTTTACAACTACTTATTGGAAGGAAGAACTGATCATTTTCCCTGCAGTAGTGTTGCTAAACTAGGCAATTTTGCTTATCAAAGTCGACTGCAAAGCCAATATTCAACACCATTAATCAACCCGAGTTCCTTACTATTTCCAGCCGCTGGACAGACCTAATAAAAGTTCTGCAAAACCAACATTAATCGGGAAAAAAAAAACAATGTTTAGAAATTATCCCAGAAAGAAATTGTATTGATTTTGTTTTTTGATTAAACATATACTTACTGCCATGGAATATCTCCTGCAATCAGCCAATCTCCTTCTTTGTCTTGGTAGGTGAGAGTATAACGTGTATAATTATCTTCAACACATCTTTGGTCTGTTCGAAACAAAAGTAGAAAATAAGTAAAAGTTGAGAGTTTGGGTACTTTTGTTTGAGTGACTTGTTTGTTTCTGGGGATTTTGCAGGGATTTCTGTATGATTACTTACGTTTGGCAAACATGGTGATCAAGGAGTTTGTAAGTGCTTGATAAGAGTGATAATGCCTTATATCAATCTTTCTTGCTATTGGAACTCCTTCCATCTTCACCTTGACATAAATGGATCTGCCATTTTCCTTCTCAGCCATCCGGTTGTTCTCAGTCCTGCCAACTTGATGCTGGTGGAATACTTTCTTCCTCCATGACTTAATGGGTGGCCACCCCACAATTTGATCTTCCTCTGCATCATTCCTACTCAAATCAAGACCAGCTTGTCACTATCAGTCGATGTTTATTTGGGTGGAAATCAGATAAAAGTTTTATGATCAGTTTCGATCTGGAAAAGAAAAGAACTTACTCATCAATGGTGGAAGAAGTTCTGTTCTTTTGATCCTTGTGATCTTCTTCCTCGTTTGGCTGACCACTCCAAAGAAGCAAAGGCATTGCTTTACACTCTTCTTTCAAGTTTCCAAAAGCCTGCTCGAAACCACGTTTGTTTTTAACACAATCATTGTCTCCGAAGCAGCCACCAGGATGATTCCAAGCTTCCAAACCCCTCATTTCTTTCAGCTGGTCGAATCCAAGGTTGTTCAAGTCGAACCCCTTGATTACGTTTGGAGTTGGGAGAGCAAGACCCAGTTGAAGCTCCATATCAGGTTAACAATGTTAAACCCAGCAAAATACGAACAAAAGCTAAAGAGATGGGGCTTAAAGCGAATGGAGTTTCTGCTTGAAGCTGCGGAAGTACATATATATGGGAGGGAAAGAAAGGAAATTGACCACTGTCCTGTGGAAGAGTGGAAGTTAGGGACAGCATGGAAGTTGGGTCGGGAAAAGCCCTAGCAATGATCCGGACAGGTAAGAAAGGATGCACCGACGAGCCAGAGCCTCCTAGCCCAGGCTAGTTACAAGTTTGCACCCTTTGTCTCTGTCCCCACCAATCACTAAACTGAACTCTCCATCTCTCTCTCTATATAAAAAAACTGTTTAATTAATATAATCTAAACTGTTCCAATCTAGAATTGACTGATATTATAGCTGATCGTCAGGCTTGAGAAGTACCATTTGCTTTGTTTCATCTACTATTTGCAGCACAGAAACCTTTGCCAGAGTAAATTATGCCTGCTGATTTCCCAAGAGATGATTCTTCAATAAACCAAATCCAACTAAACTTCTGTAATTTGCACTTTAATTATTGTAACGCCCCAATTAATATGGGAATATTTTGAGGATACGCTATGTCATAAATGTAAAGAGTTTAATTTATATTTGTAAAACGTTTGTTATGGTATAAAATTATAAAATATTTGAATCAAACTAAATAATATTTAGTAGGTTGGATATGAATCTTCGTAAATAGTATTAAAACTATCACTAGTCGGAACACGTGAACTAAATATTATATCGTGAGAGTCATTTTTAAAATAACACTAGAATTAAGTACTATATTATGAGAATCATTTCTAAAATCTAAATGTACGGTGTGATCTTGATTTTTTTTTTGGTTGAATTTGACGAGAATGAGAAGCTTTAAAAAGAGAAAGTTAAGTACTTGTAAAGATCTACTATATTATATATGTAAATACTTGAATATATATTTATGAAATCTTTTTTATAAAACAAAACCGTAAAATTTTTTAATTAAAACAGACAACATGATTAAGTATGAATCTACATAATTATTATCTACATAATTCATCTCAATGGCATAACAATTCTTGGTACAAGAGGGGTTTTCTTCTTCTTCTTTTTAGGCCTTAATTACTTTGCTGGTATCGATCCAGTAGCTCTAATTTCTGGGATTATGTCTCTAATCACATTGAACAAGCCAATGTGCAATCATTGTCATGTCTTCTTACATTATTATACGAATTTCTCTACTTCTTGATGAGTTCACGAGCTTGTTTTTTAATTGAAGTAAACATGGCAGTGGCAGTTTCCAAACTATAGTTCGTGCACATGAGTTTAACTTCTAAACATGAAACAAACATGTCGGCAAACGACTCCCAAACACGTCATGATGCAAGAACTCTCTCGTTCAAGAACATCCATGATAACGGGGGGTGGTACAACATTCTGTTGATCTTCTTCCTTGTAATGATTCTGATACTAAACTTTTTCTCTATTCTTTTTGTCGGAGTTTCCTTCTACAATGGTAGATCAATAATAGGAGAGAGAGAGGATGAACTGAGACAAAGTAGCCAACAATATATTATACGTTTGGTGAGTGTTTTGTTAGTTTCTTTGATCACATTCAACGGTGGTAGGGTTGGTGAACTCAGGCGTGAAGTAGTTGTTTCGGAACATGGAAAGGTCCCCTTGTGAAGTTCACGTGATGGCCGGCATGGGGCTCGACATGTTAGTGCCGGTCCCTGCACGGCTGGCGTGGTTTTAACGCACACTGAAACCAGCTATCGAAATTCTTCATGTTCAGTCCCATCATGGTTCAATCTGGCTTGGATCATCATGCTCGTGTGGTGGAACCCAACACCAAATCGCACGCATCATTTACTGCATGTCCCTTTAGCTGGCTTCAAACGCGTTGTACTTACATACTTGTAAATTATAAAGGATTTTGACAATTTTGTGTTGATTTGAGTTTAACAAAACCAAAAAATGAGCTGGAATGATTGGATGTTGTTTGAGCAACTGCATTACATGAGTTCTCAATGAGCTCCAGCTTCGCCATTAGGGTGTTTTCGGATCTTGAACGAATGCGTCTTTAGAAGAAATTTTAACAGAAAAAAATATTGACAATTTAAATTTTAATATTATTATTAAGAGTTACTCATTTTTTTTCAAATCAAAAATAAATTCAATAAATAAATTTTTTTCGCACTTATAAATATATAATCTTTTTACAATCGATATGAAATTCAATAATTATATCTCGTACCACTTTGAAAATGTTTGTACCATAATTTAAACGAGTAAGGCAACTTCCATCTTGACAACCCTCCCTTTCAAGCATGCCATTCCAAAAGAGGGCTATGGCGTGAAGGAGTAGAACGTGCAACTTTCTGTTGTCTGGGGATTTGTAACTTGAATATAAACCATCAAGCATTGCTACGATGGAGTCATATTTTCTTTCAAGAAATGGTCAAACTAGAACACCTTTAAACTTTAAAGCGTGACAAATCAAAGCCATTGTCTCATAGAAATTAGCCTACTTAAAGCAGTCCAATTCCATAATTTTTGAAAGTTACTTGCACTTCAAGAAATCACTCTCCAATCTCCGGCAAAGATGCAAGGTCCCACACGGTAGGAAAGCAAGTGAGGATGCTTTTTGTACCCTCTAAAGCATTCATTCGTGTTTTCTTACCTCTCAAAGAGGTCCCCCGTCGAGGGATCAAAGCATCCGCAAGCAATAACAGCTATCTAACAGAGATGATAAGGAACTCTACTACAGATTGTGACCATACTTGCAAAATTCAAAGTACTTCGTTGTAATTTAAAACTTTTGTTCATAATTCACTCTCCTAGGTGACACTACTAGAAATCATGTCCCCTTGCAATTTCATTGATCGAAACTTGACTATTTCAAAGGTACACGTGGGGGAATGGGCGCACTCACCTTATCTTAAGAGCATAATATTACGAAAGAATATGATAAATAAATAAGCAAGAGAAAAAGAATAATCACACACAAATATAATAAAATTTATGTGGTTCGACAATTTGATTATGTACATGATCATACTATTTTTTTAATTAATTTTCTATAACAACAAGAAAAATTATATATTCATATAGGATAATAAAATTAGTACAATTTAAAATAACCAGGCATCATTGAGTCTATATATTGGATTTTTGTATAGGTGTCAAATGGGTCGAGTCCTATTAAACTTCACAAACTCTAATATGGACGTTTTTTTTTTTATTAAGGATCAACTTAAAAAAATCGAACTTCACTGAGTTTATTTATTGGATTTTTTTGTGTAGGTGTTAAATGGACTAGGTTTTTTTTTCTAAACCTCTGGTATCTAATGGTCATATTAAGAATCTATTAATTCGGAGTTGAACATCTATTCAATCTCATAAAAAAAAAAAATGATTCTTTCAATGTTATTTGTTTAATTCACAAGATTCGAACAAAAATCTTCTTTTGTTAAGGGTTAGTAGTTACCGCCCTTGTCCATCAAACTGTTTAATGGCTGCTGGCTTCATTGAACTGTAGGAGTGACATATTTCAGCATCCAATGTGCTACTTTTCATTGTTAGTCTCTTTACATTTGGTTTAGAAACATATACATATATTCTTCATTTTCTTTGTCCTTAGCCTTGTTTAATTCAAAGTCAAGCTGTTCATTTTCCATCATTATTGTGTTTGATTTTCATGAAGCAGCCGCAAAATGTCAATTTCTTGGGTGGATGTTGGGATACAAAGCAGAAACAACATCATTTCGGTTTTGTTTTTGCGTATGATTTGGATCATGATCCTTTGCTTGGTCTATTTTGCAAGATCTTCGTGTTGATCTTGTTTTACTTTTGCCTCTAATTACACTCCACCCCAGTAAAGTCATATTTCAATTATGATTCATGATCACTGATTACCCCATTAATCCAATCCTAATCTCTAGTAAATCTCTGTTAACATCTCTCATTTGCCATTTCCATCTTTATCTTGATGAATTGCCCAATGCAACAACTTGAGCCCTTCATTCTCCTCATCTTTAGCTATAAAAGATTAGGGGTTTGATTAAGAAGTCAATGTCAATGCAAATGTCCATTGCCCACTCATATTAATAACTTAATATTACATCCTTAAAGTAATTATCACCTGCATATCTTTCTTTGGATAAGCTAATTACAATATACATGACTTAATAATTAAATATATTTTTAATATTTTGTAGAAAATAGAAATAAGTTTTCAATTTTTAATTTTATTGTCCAAACCAATTATAAATTTTTATAATAAAATAAAAAAAATTGAGAGTTTATAAAATTTTAACTTTTTATTTATTTTACTTAATTGCATTATTTTGAAAGGTTGAGAGTCTATTTTATAGTAAAATAAAAGTTTATGAACTTTTATAATAAAATTAAAAATCTAAAACTTATATCCATTTTTTATAAAATGTTGAAAATATATTTGATTATTAAATCGAAAATATTATAATACGATTAATAAATGTCGCAAAAAAAATATGAATGTATTATAATTTAAAATATTAAAAAAATTATTATGTTTGACTTATCCACAAAAAATTAAACACAAATTCATATTATACAAAATCTAAATATAATTTTATGCTATATAAAACACAAATTATATATACATAGATATTATCAAATCTACTTTTTCCCTTTGCCGATATCCTTTTTTGACTTTTTTTTCCCGGGATGGAGCTAAGAATTAAAAGCCTAGAACCCTTTTTACTCTAAAACCAAACATTGTCTATCTCACCTAATGGTCAGCGTTTGACCATTAATTCCATTAGATTAGAAGGTTCTGGTCAAATATTTGCTTTTACATCACACTCTAATTTGTTGTAATATACATTTATATTTTTTTTAGTGAAATATACATTTATATTGTAGCTAAACGAAATGTTATACACATAAACATTAATAATCCCGTAAAATTATACTCATAAATATATAGAAAGAGTAACTTTATATCATCAAAATAAATATATTGATCCCTCGATTAAAATCAATAAATTTTACACTTTCTCATATATTTGTGCACACGTAATATTTTAAAAGATTAATAGTTAACGTCAACACTAATTTCATGTTTATCATGTAAATAAAATTTCAAATCGTTTAATCACTTTCAAATTTAATGGAAATTAAATAAAATATAAATATAAATGAATCTTTCCCTCGCTTTTATATGTATAATTTATATAAATCATCTTCTTAACAACTTTACTTAAATTTAATGGGAAAAAAAAAACCGGATTCAATTGTTGAGTTGGGTAAAGAGAGTAATTCGTTTAAGAAGCCACTGGATTTGCATTCGGCCCAAATCAATTGTTGAAAAGTTGGTAAGATCCGGGAAATAGTATGGACTAGGCCCAAACAAATTGAGGTTGGTTGGAAATTAATCGGCTGTTTAAGCTATCCGAGTTCCTGACTCAGTGACTCAGCCATCGTACTCGTCATTGCCGTGCTTGGAAGCTCCCCTCTCCAACGATTATCGTTGAAGTCGTCAACCAAACCCCACAAGACGAAAAGAACAAAAAAAAAAAAAAAAAGAGAGAGAAGGAGAGCAAAGAACGATTGCAAAAGGAAGGAAGGAGAGAGAGAGAGAGAGAGCAAAGAAATGTCTATGATGGGGACGAATTCCTTCAAAAACCCGATTCTTCCGATTTCGGATTCTTCCATAGACGATGAAGAAGAAAAAAGAAGGCTTCTCAAAACGGGAGACGAAAAGCTTTTCAGAGGATCCGCCATGACCAAAAGAGGAGCCTACGCTGCCGTCTCATACATGTCTTGCGCTGGTACTTTCCCATTTCCCTCCTTTTTCTCCTTCAATTTTCAATTCTCTGATCGCTTTTTTTTCCTTGTTTGTTAATGCAATGTTTATGTAACTTTTCAATTTGGAATTAAAATTTTATGTATTAAAGATGGAATTCTTTAAATGATAAAATTGGTATATTTTTCTTGCAGTGCTTTTGATACTCTTCAATAAAGCAGCGTTATCTTCTTACAGTTTCCCGTGTGCGAATGTAATTACACTCTTTCAGGTAAAAAGAAAGAGTTTTTCGCTTGAAGGCTGAAATTGACTCAATAACTTGCATAATAATTCATGTTCAATGTTTTTTTAATGAATTTCTTGTATTCTTTGGCAGATGATAAGTTCATGTTCTTTTCTCTATACTCTGAGACGGTGGAAGATTATATCTTTTGCACACAATGAATCTTTGACCAGTTCTGACAGCAAGACGAGTTTGGTTCCCTTGAAGACGTTGATTCATACCCTTCCTCTTGCTGGATCCTATTTGCTTTACATGGTTCGTATGTTTGTCTCCATGAATAATTGTTTACTTACTGTCTTCTTGATTTTGACTAACTAATGAAATGGGTTTTTTCTCTTTCTCCTTGAAAGCTAGTCACGGTGGAATCTGTTCGTGGAGTAAATGTTCCCATGTACACTACTCTTAGGCGAACTACTGTTGTATTTACGATGATTGTGGAGTTTCTTCTGGCAGGACAAAAGTATACATCATCTGTAGTTGGAAGGTAACTCTTTGTTTGATCCCTTTCTTGCTGTTGCTTCTCATCGGACATGTCTGTTTATCAATTGAATTGAAGTAAGTTTATAAAAGCTTAGGATGTCCTTGATTGGGTTGCTAGGAGCATGCTATTACGTAATTTTGAAGCCCAAACTTTTCTTTCTTCACCAACAAGAGTGCTGATACAAAATTTCGAGATCATTATCATCATCAGTCTTTATCCTAATACAAAATTTCAAAATGATCAATAGAAAGGCCAATAATAGCTTTGATGATTCTCATCATAGATGGGAGCCAAGTCCAAGATTTGTTAATCAAATTCCTATTTCCCTTTTCCCTTTTCCCTTTTTGTTGATTTGCATAGTAGATAATTAGATATAAGCAAAATGGCAGTAAAGATTTGTAAAAATTGGAATTATATTGAAGAAACAATTGGAGCAAGTTAATAACTAAAATAAGTAATATGAGCTTTATCTTGGAGATAATGTGTCGACACTTTGACATAACTTTTATATGCTTTTCTGCTGATTTCTGTGTAGTTTTAAGATTGTGGTTATAGTAGGACCCCATTCTTTCTTCTGCTATGACTTCTAGTTATATATATGTTCAATTGTGAGAGTTCGATCTGGTGGTTTTTAAAACCTTAGATGGATAATGTTTGTGAATAGGAAATGTTATGAGACCTTTTACTTGAATAGCCATGTTTCTGATTTATTCATTTAACTGAAAAATTTTAAGGATGTTATCAGTGTTGGGTTGATTGTTCTTGGCGCTTTTGTTGCGGGAGCTCGGGATTTGTCATTTGACTTTTATGGATATGCTGTTGTTTTCTTAGCCAATATCACCACAGCAATATATCTTGCAACCATAGCTCGCATTGGTAGCACTCTCATCTTTTTGTTTCTTTTATAATTATCTTAACCACATCTCCTCTTCACCATGGTGACATACTTGTATGTTTGCCTACATTTCCTCTTTGTCAGGGAAATCTAGTGGGCTTAATAGCTTTGGGCTTATGTGGTGTAATGGTAATTAATGACTCTAACTTAATTGATTATCTTTTTCTTCTATTGCCACATAATTTTTGGTCCCATCTATACTTTGGATTAACTGAATTTTTGACAATAGGTATAATATGTGGACCAGTTTTGTTTTTGTGGACATTTCTTCACGGCGACTTGAAGAGTATGATTAACTTTCCTCACCTTTTTTCACCTGGTTTCTTGGTATGTTATTCTCTCTCAATCAAATTCCTGTTTAACTGTCGTTGCTATGCCTTCTTTAATTTTACTACATATATAACTCAGAGGTTTTTAACAAAGGCAATGCATTTTTCTCCATCTTCTTGGACAGGCCGTGTTGATTCTTTCCTGTACCCTAGCTTTCTTCTTGAATTACACTATATTCTTGAACACAACTCTCAATTCAGCAGTCACACAAACCATTTGTGGCAATTTGAAGGTTGGTTTACATGTTACTCAAATTCCAATTCATACATACATTGTTCTCTGACTATCTGGCAGCCATGGAAAAATAATGATCTGCATTTTCATTATCTCTTTTGATTATAGTATTTAATTAAGGAATTGCCATAATGAAGTTCCAAATGTAAACTCTTTTAAATGAATTATTTGTTGGATTTTCACCATCTGGCTTTGCACATGATTTTGCTAGCTTCAGTATGGTGGTGCATTTCTCATCTCCATTTATAGATGCCACTTACAGAGTAGTGGCATTTTTTTAGCATTATATGTCCCTTTTGGCTATGTATACTGTCATTAAGCACGTTCAGGTTTTTTTTCTTTATCAGAAAAAAAAGGTGCATAATTTCCAAATTTATTCTCTGATTTGCTAGTTAATATGCTGTTGTAGGATCTTTTTACCATCGGACTTGGCTGGATACTTTTTGGCGGGCTCCCATTTGATGTTGTAAGTGCACAATTTGTCTTGTTCTTGCTGCTAGTTAACATACCAAATAAATTATAAATTCATTTCTTCTCCTTCAGCGTTGCACTCGACTGATGGAACTTGATTTTTATTTTGTTTATTTACAGCTGAATGTAATAGGGCAATTACTTGGGTTTGTTGGTTCTGGTTTATATGCCTACTACAAGCTTGTGGGGAAATGAGTCGCCAGTTTAAGAAATAAGAAATTTCCAATTGGAGTTTTGCTGATTGCTGCCTTGTTTTTGTCCCTTTGTCTGATATGATCATCTAGCCATTGGAAGAAAGCTTCCCTTCTAAAGAAAGGAGATTTAAGCAAAGTAAGAAGTTGCTGATCTAAAAATTTACAGGAAATTGAGGCCTGCTTAATGTAGTTGTTGATTTTCTGCTCATCTCACCATTTTTTAGTCTTGGTTTTTCCCTCCCTTCTTGGGTTCATAGGAGTTAAGATAGCTTAAAACTAATCCTAGTGTATCTGTTGTAGGAACCATTTTTCTTTTCTTCTTCATTTTAGATAATTTTCCGAAATTGTATTGTAGTTGGCTTTCAATTTTTTTTTTTTACTTTAAAAGAAAATAAAATGTTCTATCTCTCCATTGTTTTTTTTTTTTTTTTTAATTTCTTTTGGTACAACTAAGACTTTTGATACGAGAAAAAAAAGATAAGCTTTAAAACTCAAATCAGATTTGCAGAACTCCCCCACATTATAAATGAGACATAATCATACATGAGCCTGATTCTGTCATAAGGTTTCCAAATTGAATTTACAGCAGAAACTTGGATTGGAGAGGCCGTTTTGTAACTGTAATTCAATTTTTCTTTTTCAAACTTATTTCTCTAATTGACTATTTGTATAATTTTCTCGTTAACCAAACGGCCTAAAATTTCGAGAAGCGTTTACTAAATAATTTTTTTTACTAAACAACGCCACGTGCAACAACCAACATCCTCACCGTTAAGATTCTGTAACTGCCCTGTCGTCTGTGTCCCTCAAAAACCTCCCTAAGAAAGCCAAAACAGAAGGCAGAGGCAAACGTCCATTCTTTCTTTCTCTCTAATCTGTCTGACATTCAGAATCTCCACCGACACAAGCTCCTTAACGTTAAAGATGGTGATGCGTGTCCCTCTTTCCAAAGAATCAAATTTCTTCTTTCTCACAATACCACCTCGCTAAAATGTGTTGAGTCTTCCATATCTGGGTTTTCCAGATACAAAAGCGATTGTTTTTTTTGTGTTTCCTCTGTTTTCTGTTCTTTCTTCTGTTTTTCTTGCCAGCATGTTGAGAATCGAAACGGAGGATTTCGTTACACCAAGGGCTTCTTTGGAGAAGCCAAGGAGGTCCGCTAGCTCATTGCCATTGCCTTCCCCGGTGGTCGTCAATGGTTCCTCCCGTAAAAGTTTCTCTTATTCAAAGCTCCCCGAAGAGCCCATCAAGCTCTCCGTTCGGAAATTGGATGGCTCTTCCTTTGGTACTTTTCTCTCTTTCTTCTCAGTTTTCTGCATGTTAGAACTCAAGAATTGTCGAATTGTGGAAATCCCATTGATCGGAATCAATTCTAACGTTTGGTTTTGCAGATGTTGAAGTTATAAAGTCGGCTACCATTGCCGAGCTCAAGCTGGCGGTGCAAGATGTCTTTAGTCATATGCCAAAGAAAGGTCCCGGCAAGATTTCCTGGTATGTTCAAAGAAACAGAATGCAAACTAATTTTGGTATTGGCATTAAATTGCTTTCTGTAATATGATTCATTTGAATCTGCATTCTGCATCACGGAGGCCGCATGTTTGGGGACATTTCTGCTTGTGCTATGATGATCAGAAGTTGGTCGCAGACATTGACCATATCATAAACTATGGCATCAAGGAAGGTGATCAGGTTTGTAGCATGTTTCATCTGTTCTTAGAACATAGTTTAACATTATATTTTATTCCCACAATGAGTTTTATTAATTTATGTTTTGGGTGTTTTTCTTTCTTTTGCTTTTGTTTATTCTCTTCAGCTTCATTTTATTAGGCACGTCTCCTCCAGCAATAACCTCACAAAGATTCGATCAAGGAGAAGGAATGTTGGTCGAAAACATTCAAATCTGTAAGGCTTTTTACATCCACTATTCCTCCTTTATGTTAACCTGTTGTATGCATTACCAGTACAAGAATTTCTACATTAAAGTCAAATTTTGTACACCATTGGTGCTCCATTGTAAACCTCAAATTAATTAGTGTTTGGAACTCTATTTGCTTAGTAAACTCGATTCGCGATGGCAGCATTGCTAGTTATACTAGGAATTGAAGAAGTCATGAGACAATAATTCATGAACATGGAATAAGTATATGGTTAAACCCTGAAAATTTACCTTGTAACTATAGACATGCTCTCATATTGTTATCCTTTCTTTATCAGAACAGTGACTGATGAGCCGGTTCGGAATATGCAGGACAATATCAAGCTCAACGAGTTCTTTAGAGAGTGAACAGGATGACGAAGAACATGATGATTATAATGATAGGGAGAATGGAAGATGCCAGAGTCTCAATGATAAGAATAGAAGTATGATTGTAAAACAAGAATGTCAGTTTGGTCACTTATGGAGAGGTTGGTCGTCACATTCAAGGGTGTCAACCATTAGAAAAACAGGATCTAGAAGAGGAAGGGCTTGCAACCCAGAATACGGTTTTAGTTTCTTGGGGAATTTCAGGAAACTCTTGCAGCTTTGGGGTACTGCAAACTATTCTCCAAAGCGTTCATAGGGGGAAGACAAGGGGGTTGTCGAAATGCATTACTGGTACTGTCGGTTTGGTTTGGCTTGGCTTGGCTTGGCATTTAAGTCTGTTCTTATTTCTTAACGTTCTGTCACAAGTAGTCAAATTTTTGTATACAATTGAGTTACTGTCAAGCATTTTTATTTGGTAAAGTATCATTGTATTCATTTCATGCTATCATATTTAGGTCTAATCGATTTAAGACGGTCTAATATTAAATTTAAATTCGATTTTATTAAAAAAATTCAAAGTTAAAAAGTACATATCTACAATCTCTTCTCTTATTTTTCAAGCCTGAATTGTTTTTGTAATAAAAAAATTTTCAAGTGCTTTTTATTGTCCAATTTTTAAAACCCATTTCGAAGAAGAGTTAGTCAATCAAATTAAAATATATTCAAATATTATGAATATAAGAAGATAAATTAATATTTAAATATTAAAAATATATTAAAAAACTTAATAGGGATTGTGAATAGCTCAAGTTGGATATTAAAAAATTCGAATTTATCTTGATTCATTCTTTAAATAACTTCAACTTGAATTTTACTCAAAAGCAAATAAACTAAATTTAAATATTTATTAAATCGAATTTAAATGAAATTTTCGAAGCTTGAAGCAATTTTCAGGCCTTCGTGGTGATTCTTTATTGGGCTTGAGAACCCAGACTTCGGGATTGGGGCATTGATAAGTTCTGCTGGACTCTTTGTGATAGAAAGCCCACTTTCCAACACTCGCAATCGCACGCGTGAAACCACACGTTGTCACCCTCGCATGGAGCCGGTTCCTCTGTAGTCCACCACGGCCTCATCAAATTGTGTGGCGAAGAATGAGATAGCCCTCTGCAAGATTTCACTCCCCATCTCCACAGAAAAAATCCCTTCTTTTCAATCTCAACAAACACCATCCCACATTTCCAATCAAATTCTCATCACTACCATTGATTTATCAAACCAGAAGCCATGGCCAGCATGATCATGGCCTCCTCAAAACCTATAGTCCCCATTGCATCCACCTTCCCTTCCAAACCGAAACTCCAACAAAGCTCCCAACTTTCAATTCCAAAGATCCCCACTCCAAAGTTCTTGAAATCCCAGCAAATCATTTCATTCTCTTCCGCCACTCTCAAATCCATCTCCCTCTTGACAGTCACCTCTGTATCCTTTGCCCCACCTTCTCTTGCTGCAGAAATCGAAAAGGCTGCTCTTTTTGACTTCAACTTGACTCTACCAATCATGATGGTTCAGTTCTTGCTCCTCATGTTTGCTCTCGACAAGATTTACTTTACCCCACTTGGGAAATTCATGGATGAGAGAGATGCTGCCATAAAGGAGAAACTTGCCAGCGTGAAGGACACCTCTGTGGAAGTGAAGCAGCTTGAAGAGCAAGCCGCTGCTATCATGAGAGCTGCAAGAGCTGAAATTTCAGCTGCTTTGAGCAAGATGAAGAAAGAGACCCAGTTGGAAGTGGAGCAGAAACTGGCTGAAGGAAGGAAGAAAGTTGAGGCTGAATTGCAGGAGGCTTTGGCTAATTTGGAGAAACAAAAGGAAGAGACTATCAAGTCACTTGATTCCCAGATTTCTGTTCTCAGTCAGGATATTGTCAAGAAGGTTCTCCCTCTCTAAATCATCTGTCTTATTCCCATTTTCTACTTGGTTTAATTTTGAGTTTACATGTTTATATAATCTTCACCTACTTCAACTTGTAAAACAAGGGACAAGTTTATGTACTTATGGAGCCCGTTATTCTTTCTGTCTCTTTACTTTTCATTCTTTTATATGAAAATTTCTCTGCCTGATTGAATTAGGTGGAAATGCATATGTTGCTCAAGTTCCAGACTTCTGTCACATTATAGAAAGTTAGAAACTTTAATAACAGAGATAAATTTCTCTGCCTGAGTGAACTAGGTGCAAAAGCTCTTGTTTCTTAGAGTTCCAGACTTCTGTCACCTGATAGAAAGTTAGAAACTTTTATAACGGAGACGGGGCTATTTCCCTAGGCTTACTTTATCCTCTGATATATATAGTTTTTCTAGTGATAATCCTTTGACCGGTTGTTTAAATTCACCCACTGGTCCATGAACTGATGCCCGTCCTCCCGTCCAGTCCGCTTGAATGATCAATAGACAATTTTGAGGTTTTACTGATTTGAATATTCATAAGGGATCTAAAGTGCTTTAAATATATCAATCAACCACTTTTAGCTGTGGCACTGATCTTGCTTTGGGGCGTCTGGCTCGCACACCTTAGGCATTTTGAGGCTCTTGGTGCGCTAGGCATCTCTTGATGCACGCAGATGCCTCGTAGAGCTTCCGCGCTGGTCTTGTTTTGGTGGGGGCGCTTGGCTCGCACATCTTGGCAGGCTGGCACCTTGGGGGTATTGATGTGCGCATATGGCTTGCATATTCTTGGTACCAGTCATTAGAAGTGTAATCCCCAAGTTAAAATGATTCAATATAATATTTAAGCTCGATTCAACTTGAAAATTTATGGTTTGGAGCTCGATTTAAGTTTGACCAAATGTAGTTTTTAAAATTTAAATTCGACTTGATAAAATATTAAAATAATAAATTAATAATAAAATATTAAAAATATATATATTAAAAAAGTTTCATTAAGATAGCGAACCGTTCAAGTGAGATATTAAGAAGTTTGAACTCAGTTTAACTCGTTATTTGAATAACTTAAATTCGAGTTCGACGTAAAAATAAATGATTCAATTTCGAGTTATTATCAAATCGAACTCAAATAATTTAACTCGTTTACATTTCTATCGATCATATCTTGATGGGTCACTAGGATACGCTACCAGTTATGGCCGATGAAAATTGGACATTAACCGTTGACAAAGCAGAATTATAGAACAAGGAATGCGAATTCAGCCAATGAATCTGTCAGAAAAGAACAGTTCCAGGACTATTACTATTCTGTGCTACCTCTTAGAGTCTAATTTCAATGGAAAGTGATTGGTTAAAAGCCTTAAAGGTTTGAACTAATTGGCATCGACCATCGAATTCTCACCCAAGCCACCACAAGATAACTCAGACGCCATGCAGGCTGGCTTCCCCTCGCCAAGTGCCAATTGCCGGCTATTTATGTTTCAAGCAAAGGCCAAGCAGTTGGATAAAGGTGCTTGTTAATTACCAACACGACATTGATAGAAACTAGAAAGCATTTGGTATGCATGCTGTCAATGGTGCATGTGAAATCGGCTTCTCTTACAAGAGTTCTACTCCTATCGTCTCCAAGCTGTCATGTCTCCTAATTTATATAAAAATGATTATTAAAAAGAAAAACCAATGATCCTTTTAGCCTTTTGGGGTTGAATTATTAATGAAATCACAAAGAAATTGTCACTTGGAGATAAAATGAAGGGAATAAAGATGCAGATTAAAGAATGAATTACAATAGTGGGAATAAACTCTTTAAATTTATCAAAATTTATCGAAAATTACTCGATGCAATCATATTTTCAAGAGAAAAAAAAAAAAAACCCTTGAGAAAGAAACCAGAGTAAGCAATAATCTAACTTGTAAAGTCATGAATTCTTTTTTTTTTTTAACTTATTAAGGTTAATATGAAATAAATTAAAAATAAAATGAAAAAATAAAAACTTAGAGATGCAATTTGATTCACTACTCAGCATAAATTATTGTACACATTTATACACAAAAACAATAGTAAGAAAAAAAAGCTTATTAATTTATGAAAATGATTGTTTATATTATTAATTTATAATTAATTCGTTTAAATTAAATTAAAAAATCTCTCTAAAATTTGAGCATATTATTGGGCTAAATAGTAAATTGGCCCACTATGGGCCTACCTCCATGAATGTAGTTATGTCTTTCTCGTTTTAGATTCCAAAGTAACAGTTCCTTCTGCAACTTCTCTTGTTCTTACTTCTCTCTCTTCAACACCCTTCCTTTTCCTTTCATCTTTCTCACTAAGTAATTGTCAGTTTTCAGCTTTAAATATCTGAAAAGCCCTCTAATTTTTTAGTTATATTTCTTTTTATTTTAATTCGTCGATATATCTCAAAACCCTTCTCTTTCAACTGTTCTCTTTTTGTTCAGTCAGTTTAGCTGATCGAGTTTGGTCTTAGTTAAGGTAAGTTCTCGTACTATGAATCTTGTCTCTCTAAATATGGTAGCTGTCATGTTTTTCATCTTCTGCATCTCCTCCTTTTATTTTTTTGGGGTTCTTTCAGAAAAAGAAAGCGACTTGATTCCTCTTGTAAAGAGAAAAAAGAAAAAGTTTGACCAGAATATGCATGATAAATATCTTTTTTTGATTCCATTTGCTACTTGCAAAGACAGATTTTTTACTATTAATTGGCAAAAAAAATCCCAATTTATATATAAAAATTGTGGATTACCATAAACAAGACCCATCAAACTTATTAGTATTCTGTCAGATCATATTTGATGCTTAGGGAATTCATGGTTTTAATATCAGATAGCATTTGCTTATGTTTTTCCTTTGATGGGTATTTTCTATTTTGTAAATATCCTTTTTTTTTTTTTTTTGGTCGAAGGAATGGCTGGGAAAGTTGTGAATGCTCTGTCCGCCAGTTTCTCTGAATATGAATTTCTGGAAGGTGATGATGACCAAATCAGAACCATGGTTGCTGCTTCGAATCAGAGAGTTCGATGGATTGACTCTTCAGTACTGAAACTTCGGCATAGGATTGGAAGGGGAACATTTGGTGATGTTTGGTTAGCAACTTATCATCGTTCCACCAATGATTATGATCAGTTTTATGAAGTAGCCATCAAGATGTTGCATCCAATTAAGCAGGATGACATGAGGACTTTGATGGATAAGTTTGATGATTTGTATTCCAAGTGCCAAGGTGTGAATAATATCTGTTCTCTTCAGGGAATTTCTGTTATAAGTGGAAAGGTGTGTGTTGCAGCTAATATAGATGATTTTGATTCACTAGATGAGTGTTGAATACCATTATAAGAAATGGTTTTCGTTTTTATTTTCCTGCAGATATGTATTGTTATGAAATTTTACGAGGGATCGGTTGGGGATAAAATGGCTCGCCTTAAGGGAGGAAAACTCCCCTTTCCTTATGTTTTGAGGTGATGTCTACTGGAATGAATGGAAGATTATGTCTTTTTCTTGTTAATATGTAAGGTAGCAAACGGTATTAAGTTTACATTTATTGTGTCTAATGTTTGCAGGTATGCAATCAATTTGGCGCAGGGAATTCTGGAATTGCACTCAAAAGGGATATTGGTTCTTAACCTTAAACCTTTTAACTTGCTTCTTGATGAAACTGGCCAAGCAGTTTTAGGGGATATTGGTATTCCATATCTACTCATGGGAATAAGATTGCCCAGCTCAGATATGGCACACAGGCTTGGAACGCCCAATTACATGGCTCCAGAACAGTGGCAACCAGAAATAAGAGGTCCGATATCATTTGAGAGTGATTCATGGGGATTTGCATGCTGCATTGTGGAGATGCTCACTGGCATTGTTCCTTGGCATGGGAAATCAGCTGAGGAAATTTATGACCTGGTTGTGAGAAAGCAGGAGAAACCACTTATTCCGAGTGGCCTTCCTCCTCCAGTTGAGAAAGTTCTTCTTGGCTGCTTTGAGTATGACTTCAGAAGTCGTCCTTTAATGAAAGACATATTACATGTGCTCAACAGGTAGATCTCTTCATTTATATATTCAATTCTGTAGTTTAAGATAGAAATAAGGTTCCTTATATGTATATTCCACTCTTCCTACTCCATCTTTATGTATAAAGTGCTGAACAATTATGTAATATGCAGTTAAAATGTTTTGCAATTGGAATTTATTATTAAAGCTTCCCAATGTAGCAATAATTTTAAATGAGAATGTTGATCTACTTGCTTGATGTCTTTGGCTAATTGCAACCACAGTTTCAGCTCAGAGATTGGAGGTGAAGATGATGGACGTTGGACAAGTCTTGGGAGCTCAATGATATCAGACAAAAAAAGTAGCACCACTGGCTACACAGAGTGGTTTCTTTCAAAGGATTGCTTGCAAGTGGGTGACATAGTGCGTTCCAGAAAGCCACCTAACTCATGCAAACCTGAAAATATGGATGTCCCGGAAGGAAATGTGGTGGGTTTAGAACATAGCACAGATGGAGATGGTTTTGTTTTGGTGAGGGTTCATGGCATTCATGACCCATTTAGAGTTCATGTTTCAACATTAGAGAGGGTCACTCTTGGCTTAGCAGCTGGGGACTGGGTACGTTTGAAGGAGGAAGACAAAAGGCACTCACCTGTAGGTATTCTTCATTTCATTGACCGTGATGGAAGTGTTGCTGTTGGGTTTATAGGGTTGGAAACTCTTTGGAGGGGAAGATCTTCAGAGTTTCAGATGGCGGAATCTTACTGTGTTGGTCAGTTTGTTAGGCTCAAATCTAGCGTGCTTAGCCCTCGCTTTAATTGGCCTCGCAAAAGAGGAGGTATTTGGGCTACTGGGAAAATCTGCTGGATCCTGCCAAATGGATGCCTTGTTGTCAAGTTCCCCGGCAGGTTAAGTTTTGGAGAGGAATTCGGCAAATTTTTGGCTGATCCAGCAGAAGTGGAAATGGTTTCCTTTAATAATTGTCCAGGGGTGCTGAAAAAGTATCAACATCTCGAGGATTTTCACTGGGCTGTGAGGCCACTTCTAGTTGCACTGGGTCTATTTACAGCAATGAAGGTGGGATTTTTCGTCGGGAAGAGAGTTGGGAGGTCAAAGGTGAAGCCACGAAGCAGTGTAATTCAGAGTGATGTCCAGCATATGGATGGCCTGACTGCTGGCAACCCTGCATGGCTTCCACCACCTGTGGCAAATATTCTTTTCAGGGAAGGTTCTGCTCGGTAGTTTCCGAACCCAGTTCACATACCCAGAGGCATCTTACCGACTCTCTTGGGTCACTCTGCAATCGGCAACTGTTTCTACTGTAAATGGATATCCACATCTTATTTTGAACTTTATATTTGTCTATATGTTACATGTATATATAGATATTAGTGCTTTGTCCCTTTGCTCCCCATGCGCACACACATATATATTATGTTGATCTAAATCATGCACATATATTATGTTGATATAAATCTTGCGATGATTATGACCTCTATGTGCATTGTAGAAAGGTCTGGGTGAAGGGCACGGGAGCCCGACTTAAAGAAATAAATGAATCATTAATGGTTAAAGTGATATTACGAACAAACTGTGCGGTTTGGTAACGAGGGGAGCACAAGATATCGTGCTCGCAAAAGAACTGCTCTGATGTTTTGGCCCTTTTGGGCAATGAATGAATACTTAAAAAAGGTTTACTCAGAAGACACCTCATAAGTAACATTATTATGGTTTCACTTAGCATACAGAAGAAAGAATACATAGCTTACACATGTGCATGAGCGATGAGAACATGATTAGATAACTAGGCCACTTCCTAATCCCACCCAATGATTGAAAGCCAGAAAAGGTCAGACATCTATATACAAAATCCAGTCAGAAGCTTCAACTTTGAAGATGTGCACCAACAATTCCAGCATCTTTCACCAGCTGCTCTGTCAAAGCTGAAAGCTTGGCAACTCCTCTTTTAACCTCAGTGAAACATTCATTGTTCTCAATCATGCTAATCATAGGATCGGAACTACCTTGCTGGAAGATACTGGTATCGTAATCGGCCTCAACACTCGTGCTAGCTTTACTCAAGAGTTCATGGCTCATTTCAGCTAGCTTTTGAAGAGCGCTGGTGGCAGCTTCAACTTCCAGTTGAGCTGCCTCAAGTTGAAGCTTCTCAATAGCCAAGTCACCAATACTTCTCTCCCCAATTCTCTCTTGTGCCAAAGCATAAAGCTTCCTCAGATCATTGGTATCTTCAACCATTTCTTCCTTCAGCTTTTGTACTTCTTTTTCCCTTGCCTCCAACCTTGCAAGAACCATTTTGAGCTCCTCGTCCTTTATTGTGAAAGCCCTCTGTGCAGCAAGAACTTCCATTTCTTTAACTTTTAAGCTCTCTTTTGTGAACTTGAGTTCTGTTTCAAGCTGTTTTTTCTCCAATCTGAAATCATTAGGAGGTCTATCTACCAGTTGATCCATTAATTCATGGCCCACGTCATCAACAGGCCTCAGCACATTATTATCTTCATCCTTAACAGAGATAACTAGTCTGCTTGTGAGTTCTGCAATTCGTTCTATTACAGTTTCAGCTTCAGAGTATTTCATCTTTGTGTCATTCAACTCATCTTGTACTTTCTGAACATATTCATCTTTCTCCTTCAATAAAGCAGTCGCTTGAATGAGCTGATTTTCTTTACTGCTCAGAAGCATCTTCACCTCTGCAATCTCCTGATTTACTTGCTCTAACTTCTTCCTGGCATTGGAGAGTTCCAAGTCTTTCTCCTCCAAGATAAGCTGAAGAGAAGCCAGCTCAGATTTCAGATGTTGGATTTCAAGCTTAGCCTCTACCAAATCTGCTTCTTTACCTTGCAGAAAATTGCTCATTTCACCAAACTCGGCATTCTTTTGCTCTAACTTCTGTCGAAGGAAAGAAACATCCTGGATAGCCTGCTGAAGTGAAGATTTCTCTTTCTTCAACTCCTCCTGTAACTCTTCTATTAGTTCCCTCTCCACAGATAAATCCCGTTCAAGCTCCTTGTTTCGAGCTTCCGCAACCCTAAGCTTCACTCTCTCACTCTCAACTTCTATATGGGCATTTTTCAGACTCTCCATGTATGATGCAACACTTCTCTTCTGTTCTTCAAGCTCTTCCAGTTGCTTTACCAATAACTGTTCTTGTTGTTCCATTTGCTGCCTGGAGGATGCCAGAGATTTCTGAGAAGAAACCAACTCAGACCTCACATCAGAAAGCAGCTGCTTCACTCTTCTGAAATCTTCAAAGGTTTCATTATCTTCTACCGCATGTGATGCTTCTTCTGCCAGCTTTTTCAGTTCTTCTTTTGCTAATAACCACTCCATTGTCTGCTGCTGCAATTTAGCCTCAGCAGCTTTCAGCTTCTCCTCTTCAAGTTTTCCAAGTGTCACAGAAGTTTCTAACTGCTCTTCTTTCTCTTGAATTGCTTCTCGGAGTCCTTGAAGCTCAGTCTCTTGCCTCTTGATAACCTCATTGGCTTCATTCAGGAGCTGAGACTTAGAATTAAGTTCAGATTCAGTTTTTGCAGCTTCCTCACTCTTCTTCACCAATTCATTCCTCATTTTATCCATTTCATCTTCTTTCACAGAGAGTGCAGATTTTGCAGCCGCGATCTCCTGGTCTCGTTCTTTCACCTGAAGCTTCAAATCCTCTATCTGACTGGCTTGAGAAGCGAATGCAAGATTTGCCTGCTGTAGCTCCTCTTCCAGTTTTTCATGCTTTAAAGATGCAGCAGCAATTTCTTTCTCCCGTTGCTCCAACTCATCCTTGGCACGGCTCAATCGACTTTGCTCCAATACAACCGTTCTTTCTGCATCCTGCAGATCATCTTCCTTTTTCTTTAAGGCTGTCAAAGCAGCCTGCAGATCAGACTCCAGTGTCTCAAGGTTTAAAAACAGGTGAAAATCCTGTTGACCATCGCTGCTCATTCCTTGTTCAAGTTTCTGGGTCTGTGCAAACAATCTCTCAAGAAGAATTCTTGCAGGCTCAGTTGCCCCATTGTCATTAATGCTTGACTTGCTGTTGTTCAAGATAGATTTGCTAATAAGCAAAGGATGGCCTTTCCTTTTTGTTACTTCCAGAAAAGGCAATGTTCTCCGTTTCCAATCACGCCTCACCGAGTATAACTGCAGAAATCATTGCTCAACAATAAACAATTACTGATTCACTTGGGAAACAATAACAGAAATCTACAACCATTTTTGCTTTAATGAAATCCACGACCATGATTGACGTCATTTCCTTTTGCTCAATTTATGTTCTACTCGCTTTAGATTTTTCATTATCTCTTCCACAAAGAAACATTGATTAAGGTTGGCGAACATGAAAACGCGGGATTCAATAATCCAAGCTAAAAATAAACATACAAATTATTAATTCCTCTCTCTTCAATTTACTTATTTTCCTGACAATTAAAGAACAATACATATATTGGCTGAAATAAATCCAAAAAAAAAAAAAAAACAAGAAAGAAGGCAATTAAGAGAAGGAGAAATCACCTTGCGGCAATGAAGAGGAGAGGTAGATGGAAGATTTGGGCGAAGAACAGCAGAGAACCCCATGTTTTAGCTGTCGAGCACATTCCCTTATCTTAATTTACTCGAACAAAGACCAAACCTGTCAATTTTAATCCTAAAATCTGAATTTTCATCTCGAACATCCACGGTAAAGATTCCAAGCTGCGAAAGCGAGGTGACTTGAAGATGGAGCAAGGGATCGACGGATCATATAGGCCACTCGCAAACATGATCCGAAGTGAAGTGAAAACGAAATTTGGATTTGGGATAATTAACGAACCCTACGTGTTACGGCCCCGAGAACTAGGAGGGCGAGGCTCTTCTGCTTTTGATATTAAGGACGAAGGTGCTGTAACCAATAACTGTCTGCCATGTGGCATAATTGAATGGTTTCTAGTATGCTAGATTCGTGGAAGTGTAGCAAGATGAAACGTGTAATGATTTAGACCACGAGAAGAAGACTAAACACTGCATTACTCAACAGACAATACCCTCCCCAATCATAGATGATATAACAAGAAGCGGGAGGAGCATCTTCCCATAGGACAAATTTTGAATTTTAGTATTGTTATTGATGAAAAAATTTTATTTAAATATAATATTTTGTTTGAAAAAAATGAATTGTATATTTTAAAACAGATAAAAATATTTGTAATTATGTAAAAATACAAATAATTTATTTAAAAGTGACTTTGATTAAAATTTAATAAAAAATTATAAGAATTTAGCCTAAATTTAGAAAGATACTATATTTAACTTATTAATATGGCTTTTAATATTGTAATTTTTATAATTTATTTAAAATATAAATATAATTTTATATAATATGAATATAAATTTTTATTTTTTTTTAAATAGGAGATGTGATGAATCTTCAAAGTGATTGAAGGCAAGGTCTTTGTCTGAATTTGACATTTGTTGATTGAACTTTCGGATTGTGGGCATTATTGGTTCACAATATGCAATAAACTAAAGAGGTGTGGCAAATTCTTGGCCATAGACTGGAAAAGGAGAGGCTTTTATCTTCTTTACGTGACATTCACACTTTGTGCTGAGAAAGGGAGGCTTTGCAAAGATAGTGAATCACATTGCGCCATTATTAATCAGAGGAGAAAAGTGGTCGCTAACCAACGAAGAAAATATATGGATAGAAAGGAGTGGAAGAAAAATACAGAGACAAAGAGTAAAAAAGGAAAAACCCATTGGAGGTTATGAAATTAGTGTAAAATAATCAAAAGTATGACAAATAAAAATGATATAACAGTTTCCGTTTAAGCATTACTGTTTCGTTTTCATATCTCCGAGCAATAGAGTCGATTTCGAGACGTAGATATTTTTGTCAATCTTTTCTGTCTAAAGCATGGGCCTACGTTTACGGAATATCCTCACCACAAACTAAACGTTAAGCAAACTGGCCCATTTTAAGCCTAACTAAGGCTCCTTTTACCAAAGGCCTCATCCCATTAATAAGGTAATGGACTCTTACGAACTAGCCATCATCGTCATAGCTGTTTATGCATTAACATTATTATATAATAGTTATACGTAAATTTGATAATTTTAGGCTTTTTAAATGCATGACAAGAATAAACAATACGAAAGATGATATGGATTAAATTTTGATAAAAATTATATATAAATATAATAAATATTAAAAAATAAATTTTATATTTGATATGTTAATACGAAATTTTCATATTTTATACGATAACAACGTAAGTTTACATAAACACAAGTACGAATTTTAAATATAATTATTAGGTTTATTTGTACATGTGTAATTAAAAAAAATTATATACTGTCAGTGATAATAATATGTATTTTTTTAATTATTATTTTTATTAATAAGATTAAAAAAATAAATTATTATATGTCAAATTTCATCAAACAATAAGGTTAACTAAATTGATAAATCGATTAATTAATCAATCATTTTCAATCCTAATTTGTTTTTTATTTATTTGTTATGCTATGCATTTTCGCCTTCAAAGCATAATTGAACAATTGACCGAAATTGGATAGAGCTAGAAACTTTGAAAGTACGGAGGAAAGACGAGAGATTTTGTTATCATAGTCAAGATCATGTTTATCCTTAAACATCATTATCAACACACAAACAAAGCTGTAATGATCCGATAATTAGAAGTAAGTAATTATCTTAGGAAATCTCATTAAGTAGATATTTAATTTAAGAAAAACAAAAACATTGTAATAAAAAGGAAAAGGGCCCCATAAAATCACTTCTCTCTAAGCAACTTAAACATCAACGAATCTATTTTGATATTAGTTATCAAAGGATGAAACAAAAGAAAATAAATAAAATGCTAAAGTGGCTGTCCGGTGATGATAAGCTGTAAAGTGTTGGTGAAGATTTAGTTGAGGTTAGGTATTCTTAGATTAACCAATTTTCGTATTTATTTTATATAAAATGCATATATAACATTTAAATTATTATATTCTAATTTATGTTGATATAAAAAGGCATTCAATATACAGTATCTCATATTCTGAAATGTGGAATCGGAACAGAATTATGTGCATATAAATGCATTATTCTTTTTGTACTAATACATTAAAATTTATTTTCACATAATTTATGTTAATATATTAAAAAATAAATTATTTAAATTTTGTCAAGATTGTAAGTTGTGTCATTTGATATGGTAATAACATTGCATTAAGACTCCGTTTCATTCATTGAAAATAATTTTTGAAAATTAATTTTCAAATTTTCAAGTATTCGGTGAGTAGAAACTTAATTTTATCAATAGAAAATGATTTTTTGATCAATCGAAATTTAAACAATTTTACTAAAAATTATTTTACACTTTTGAAAAGAGTAAAACATTTTTTGAAAAATAATTATTTATGTATAAGGTTATTCATCAAACTTATTAGTATAATTCTACTCAAGTTAAACATTGAATATAACATTTTTGAACTTTAATTTAACTTAAACCTACATAAAGTATTATTATATTAATAATTTTTATTTAATTAGATTAAAAAATTTAAAAAGTAAAATATTAACATTAAAAAATTTGTTTTAATAACGATATTACATTATTATTTTAATGATAAATAATAAATAATAATTTAATAAGTAATATATTTATTATTTAATATTTTAATAATATTTGAATTTAAGATATAATGCTTTATATTTTATTTACAAAATATTATATTAATATTTTAATAATAAATATAAGTAAATAATAATTTTGTAATGAATTTAATAATAAATAATTTCAGCATAAAATATAATTATTTTAATATTATTATATTATTAATATTTGATACATATATATATATAAAATTTTAAAATATTAATATTAATTAAAATTTTTAAAAATATTAACATAAGTAATAATAAATAGTTTTCTTTTAAAATGTTTTATGATATGATGTTTTCATGTTAGATATTATTTTTTAAAAATAAATATTTTTAATATTAATAAATTATTTCATAAATAAAAAATACTTTTTAATATATTTTTTTAGTTAATTAATGTTATTTGAGAAAAAGAACAGATTTTTTAAAAAATAATCAAATAATAGATTTTTTATTAATCCATATAAATAATAAAAAAATTTAATTTTTTTTAAAAATAAAATATTTTCAAAAAATATTTCAAACAGACTTAAATATAAAATTTTCACATTTAAATATTTTATTACGTATAAGAATAAGATAAACCTCATCATAATTTTGGTTGGTACGAGGTTCGTGCCGAATTATTATTATTATTATTATTTTGGTGAAAAAAGGTTAAAATTTCCAATTCCACTAAAATTTCTTTCGTAAATCACCAAGACAGTGACACGTAGAAGTGCAAAAGAGGGCACAGCACATTGGATCAGAACTCAGGTACATGTGTTTGACTTTGCGAGGGGAATTTAAAAAGAAAGAAAGGTTGAAGATCACGCATGATGAAAATGGAGGGTGGAGATGGGAAGGAGAACGGGAGGGAAGATCAGGATCGTTGAAAAAGAGGATGGACGATAATTGTAAGAACAAAGAAGAAAAGAATAGTCATAGATGTGAGAGGGTGGTCGGGTCCCATACAAAACTCGAAAAGTATTGATGATCATGTTATCATGTTTTATCAGAGTACACCCGCGTGCGCATGAACAGTGAATCTTGTACGCTCATTTTTATTTCTGTGGGTCCGTCAAATAAAACTGCGGCTTCACGCCCATTCCTTAGCGCGTTTTACCCAAATGCTACTGGCGTATTTGGTGGGCCTGTTTCAAACCAAGCACGTGACACCTACACAGCAGTATAAGTTTAAGTAAGATATAAATAAATTCGGATTAATATATTTAAATTTAATTTGATAAATATTTAATTAAGTTTGATTTATTTATTTTTAATTAAATTTTAATTGAAAGTATTTGAGTAACCAATCGAATTAAATTGAAAAATTTAATATTCAATTCGAGTAAGTTAAAAACTTAACAAATTCTTAATATATTTTTATATTTTATTTATTTATATTTTATATATAATACTTGGTCCTATAAAAAAATAAGTTTATCAATTCGAATTTAAACGATTTTTAAATATTGAGTTTTTAAATCACACTGAATTTAATTGAGTCTTCTAATCACAATGAAGTTAAACTTCATATTATATATTTTAACTCAATTTGATTGCACTCTTAATTTTTATAAATTAGACATTTTTTAATTTAATAATTCTATACGATATAATGATATGATGTAACATAAAAATAATACAAATAAAAAATATAAAAATAATACAGATTAAAATTTAATACAAATTATATATGATTGACAAAAGCTAAAAAAGTTATTTTGACATATTAACACTAAATTTTCTTTTTTAGGTATAATAATCAAACATACCCTCAATCTTCTACACAAAATAGATATAAATCATCAACTTTTAATTTTATTGTAAAAATTTATAAACTTTTATTTTTTTAAAATAAACTCTCAACTTTACAAAATAATACAATTAAATAAAATAAATAATATATTAAAATCTTATAAACCTAAATTTTTTTATTTTATTGTAAAAATTTATAATTAATTTAAAATTAAATATATTTATTAAAACGTTAAAATTTATACAATATAAAAAAATTAAAAGCTTATCTTTATTTTCTAAGAAAATTAAAAATATATTTAACAATTAAACTTTTTCATAAATCAAACACAAATTATATACACAATCACGTTTAAAGGGAAATTCATGGGAATGTGTTGATAAACGTGCATGGGGTGAGAATAGGGAGAAAGTATGCTTCGCATAATGACGTCACCCGTATCTATCGTGGGGCCATCGATATTAAAGTAACAATATATGGTCAAATGGGAAAAGATAAGCGCCTGGATTGCCAATCAGTCTACGTGGCAGCATTGCATCGCGGCTCGATAAACCCCACCTTTCTAGAGCCCCCCATCAAACTGTTCAGATCCCTCATCATTCCACGTGTACGGACCATATCAAACCTCATTCAACTTGCCACGTCACCACTCTGTGAGAGAGAAATAAGAAAGAGGGGGACCACCTCCCCAAATCTGAAAAATCTTCTGCTGCATGATTCTCTCTGCCTATCAGTAGCCGTCAATTTGTTCTAAATGACCAAATTACCCTTACATCGTTCTTCTCAAAAGCCTGCAAATGGGGGGGTGAATTAAAAAAAATTACAGTATTCTAATTTTAATTACAAGTTTACTTTTGAAATTAAATAAATGAATTATTTATTTTTAATATATTATTTATTTTTTCCTGGAATTGTGATTTTAGATTTTAGTATTATAAATAATTAAGTTGCCACGTCGTATTCAGACAACGAGGATAAAAAGGAAAGGTTATTAAGGCTGCGTTTGGTTGTTCGTCTCGTTGTAAACGAGAAAAAAACAAGCAATGTTGCTTTTAATACATTGGGCCGTGAATTGTAGTAATTCAAAAAATCTTCCTTTTTAGATTATGGGATGGAAAAAAAAAAAAAACCTTGGTTTTAAGAGCTCTTTGATTAGATACACTGAACAGTGGAGACATCCAGAAATTAGATCTTCTACTGGAAGATTGCATTTTGTTAATCCTACTTTCAGCTCTTGGCGCGTGGCTTCAGCTATGGGGGTTGACCATGCAAATGGGATTTTGAGTTTTTTTTTTTTTTTGGCAGTGGTAGAACGTGGAGAAGAGAAAGCCAGACTGGTGGTCGTACTGGCTGGTTCGCTGGCTGAGCCTGAGGCTTCCACTTCCTTAGGTGGCAGACATGCTAAAGGGGAAGACAGAATAAATTAGTAGGACAACGATTTGCCTAAAAGGCCAAAACTCTTGTTGATGATGTCATGAAATTACAATTTCAAACCCTTTTTTTTTTTTTTCTTACTCTTCGTCTCAAGTTATTTGTGACTCAACCAATTCTTGCAATAAAGTATTATTTGTAGCAATTTCATATTTTAATTTTTGGTATTTTTTAGATTCAATTTTTTATATGAAAATATCAAGAGAAAATGGATTTAAATCTTAAATTATTTAAAAAAAGAGTAAAAATAATCAGATCAAATATTACTTGTTCGCTTAGTGAAGTTTATTTTTGTTGTTCTACTTCTCGAATTGATCGTGTATATATATCATTTTTGTTTTCAAAAAAAATATTAATTATTTTTATTTTTAAAATATTTGAGATTTGTAAACGATAAATTTAACATTTGAATATCGAATCCATAATTTTTTAAATATTTAAATAAAAATTATAATATATTATAAAATTTAAATTTAAATTCAGATAATTTTATCCCCTCTTAATTTTCAAAAAAAATTATTTAAAATTTAATATTTATTTTCTCACTTCACTAAATAAAAACTTTGGTAGTAGAAAAAAAACATTTATTTATTTCGAATTCTAAATTCTTTCGTCTCTTTAAAATATTCCTTTGACATATTATTTTTACAATAAAAGTTGTAATAAAAGTACGTAAAAGTTAGAAAAAAATTGCGGTGGTAAGAAGAGAAACAATGACATGTTACAGTAAAGCATTAAAAGAAGAATTCAGAATTTGCCAATAGCAATGAATGTGTAAAATCCAAAGGAAGAATCCAATCCAATCCAATCCACCCATCACCATTTATCAACAGTATTTATTGCCATATTGAAAATGGAATTAAATGGGAGCATGAGAAATCCGTGAAGCGTGTTACACACGTGCACGAATACAGCGTGATCAGTAACATTGCCTTGGAGCAAGGCTGCTTTGGTCTGTCCAACATAAATAGACAAAAGATTAGAGTATTTAATGCACTTATCATCTCTCTCTATATTTCGTTCGCTCGCGCATAAGCAAAATAGTGTGGAAGATTTGATCTTTTAGTTCAGTTTACGAGGGAAATCCGAACGAAGAAGAAGAAGAAAAAAAAAAAAAGGAAAATTAAAAAAACATTCCTTAAGAAGTCCGGCTCATTACTTTAACGGAACAATAATCTTCGGTAGAATCGTTGTTTCAAAAGAGCGGAGCCATTGGAGAGATTAGAGGAAGAAGGTGAGAAGCAGAGGGAAAACTGAGTAAGAAGAAAGAATGTTTGCAGCAGAGAACGGACTCAAAGGAGACCCAAGGCTACAGGCCATATCTGACGCCATTAGAGTGGTTCCTCACTTCCCAAAACAAGGTGTTTTTTCTCTTCTTTTTTTGGTTTCTTTGGTTTGGATATTGTTTCAGGAACTGAGTAGACGGGCGTTTGTTTGTTTGTTTGGAAACAGGGATTATGTTCCAAGACATAACAACGTTGTTGTTGGATCACAAGGCGTTCAAGGATACCGTCGACATCTTTGTCGATCGCTACAGAGACATGGATATTTCTGTCGTTGCTGGTACTCTATTACTGTGTATCTTGTCTCTTCCTCTCAAACACTCTTTTCTTCCTTCTTTTATTTTTATTTTTATACGGTTAACTGTCGTTTCTTTCCGTGTTCTCTCTCGGTGTTTCATTTTTTTTTTTAATTCTTTAGAAAATGTTTTCCTCCGAAAGCTGGCCTTCCAATCTGTCTGCCGTCTGATGTCTTGTTAATTATCATTTCGTTTACAGATTGTTTGGGCTGCTACCTCCAATAAACTTAATCTCCAATTTGATATGCATATTCATGCTATTTGTTTTTACTCGGAGAACATGTTCTTTTATTTATGGGAAGACTTTGAATCTTTACATTTTCTTACCCTTTTGTCCTCCTGGGTTTTCTTGTAGTCAATCTACCCTGTTTGGGAACTTGGGTTGTTTTCTTTTCCTTTTCCGTCTCGGACAAAATTAGTTAAAAGTTGGTTGTTTTATGGTTTCTGCTTTTGACTTCTACACGTCTCAGTGACTGGGAGATCATTTGTGGTCAATGTGCTTGTTTTAGAGTCCTACTGTCCTGCTATCATTCATTGCAATTTCTTAATGAAAAGGGCTCGGAAATCTTCTAATTCTCATTTCTCCTCTCTGCAAATTCACCTGTTGTAGGAGTTGAAGCCAGAGGGTTCATGTTTGGTCCATCAATTGCCTTGGCCATTGGTGCAAAGTTTGTTCCTCTGAGAAAACCCAGAAAGCTGCCAGGTGCCATTTTATATACAAGGATTAAGCATGAAATGGAGATAGTGCTCTCCTTGATTATACTCTATTTTTCCTTGTCAATGCGGTTTAATCCAATCTTTTCATTTTTTTAGGAAGTTAGTGAGGCCTGTGGATTTAATAAATTCAGTTGAAATGATTGAAAGGTTGCTCCATTGGTCAAGGGTGGGTGGGTTTGAAAAAAAAAATCTGCTAATTAGTAAAAAAACTGTTTTCTATGCTGTCAGTATGCAGGCATGACTTCATCAACACCATCACATTTCAGTAATTCAAAAACTAGTAGTAGGATATCTGGAAATGTCAGTAACACAGAAAACAAATTGCAAAAGCAGATTGTAATCTTATAACAGTATTAAATATTTACTTGCGGCCATTTTTTTTTGTTTAATTCTCCTTTTTATGGAGATAAGTATATACCAGTGTGATTACCTACAAATGATTGAAAATGGACTCCATTATTATTGGATTTTTGTTGGTGTTTTTAATGGAATTTTAGTGTGGATCTTATCAGCTTCTTCTACCCTTTTTAATCTTTTACGTTCTCTTTTTCATGCATTTTGATTTTTTTTTTTTAAAATTTTGTGTAGGTGAAGTAATTGCTGAAGATTATGAGCTTGAGTATGGAACCGACTGTTTGGAGATGCACGTCGGTGCTGTTCAGCCTGGTGAGCGTGCTATAGTAATCGATGATTTGGTAGCAACAGGTGGAACTCTGTCTGCAGCTATAAGGCTCTTAGGTAAAGATTTTAGCTGATCTTTCGAGCATATGAATATCATTCCCTTGTTGTTGATTGTTTGGTTGATTTGCTTCTGCTGAGAAATTCAGATTACCACATAAATATATAATGTGTAATAATAACATGATGTTACGGTTTATATAGAACGCGTTGGTGCTCAAGTGGTTGAATGTGCTTGTGTTATTGGACTCCGAGAGGTCAAGGTAAAATCCTTCTCTCTATTATGTGATGAAATGAGGGGATTTCTCTGTACGTGTTTTGATTTGATTTCGGAAGGATCAAAGCTTTCGAGATTTACCCTACTTTTAAAAGATGTAACAATAATGCTGCATTTGTTTTCCTGGTAAAGTGAATGATTAAGTGCGTGAAGCTTGATCCTCTCTGATGATTGTTATCCTTTTCAGGGACAACGTAGGCTTAATGGAAAGCCTCTTTACATTCTTGTGGAGCCACGTGAGATAGATGGCTGTTACTAAGGTATTATCACGTGTTTTAAAGTTCAAAAATTTCGACATCGTTTGGCGAGATTGTGCCGATGCATCGGATAATTGTTCTTGGCTTTGTATTTGGATTTTATGATCACAAGTCTCTGGTGTATTTGCAGAAGGATGAAACATGAGCAACAGCCTTGCTGGTTATATTTCTCTCCCTCATTGTTGGGCAAAGGAATGCCCCTCAAAAGGCTCATTCTGTGCCATTCATTTTTCTTGTGAGATTTGTTTATGTATTTCCTAGGCATGAAAATTATGTTTCCATCCACAAATTGTGAAGAAATGCTGTTTCTCCATTTGTTAGTTTCCTTTTTTATGGTTCATCTCTATCTTAAACATCTCTTCCAATACTGAAAATATGTATACAACTGAAGGATCGTCTGCTTTACCTACATCTACCGTGGTACCATTCGCAAGAAGAGGATAAAAACCAAGAATCCCATGGAATACAGGAAGCACATCCAATTCTGATGCTTTTGCTTTTCATCTTTCTCCATGTTATTAAAGCGATTAAAAAAATAGAATACAGCAGTGACATAACAGGGCATCTTCTCTGCAACACCGGTATATGATTAACCACATAATTCACACGAATAATAGTCAAGATCAAGCAATTAAAGCAGCATGTGACGTGGGAACTGCAAGGGGGGTCGCCTTATCATACTACGACAAAAAAAATTACAATATTCAAACCCCATTTGGTCCTTCTGTAGGCTTGGGTAACTCGGTATCGTTATTCTTAGGCATGATATCACATTCGAGTCTATGCCTCAGTAGAGAATTCACCTGCTTTCTTAATTTCGCATTGTTGGTGAAGATGTCTGCAATGATCTTCCTTAACTCATCGTCTATTCTTGCGTATTGGCTGTCACTTATGCTATCGGTATCCCCAGTGACAGTGCTATCCTCATTGGCCAATTGTTGCGCCTAATTAAAAAATTGCGCAGGTAAGCAATTGTGATGCAAAATTATGGAAGACCAAATAATAAAAGAATTGAATACTACATTAAAACTTAAAAAAAAAAAAAAAGAACAAGAAATGGTAGAGGAATTGGGGGGAGGGGGGGAAAGGGCAAGAGTTTAAAAATGTTGAAAATAGCCAGAAAGCATGTACCTCTGCAAGTAGGAGAGTGATTTTATCATCAGATGTAGTCAACAATTCCAATGCATCTTCAACTAAGGAAGAATCTTTGATTAAGTTTTCATCATCATCTGTAGACAAATTCACATTGCATTCGAGAAATTGTTTGTGAAGAAGCCGGCATTCCTTTAGCAGGTTTTCTCTAGCAGTTCTTACATGCTTGCTGATTTGTCTTTCCTGTTCTAGTTGTACCTGCAAAATCCAAGGATTACATCTGATAGCAAGAAATTTAAAGCAATGATTTGCTTTGACTAAATAATATCTCTAGATCCTTAAAGATGTAAAAAATTCAATATTATGGAATTTTCATTTGTATTTTATAAAGAAGAAACTTAAGTTTAACATATAAAATAGCATTAGTACAGACCGTCACCTCAACTTCAGATTTTTCTGACAGTGACCGATCAACTTCCTGCTTCAGTTCTTTTTTTGATTTTCTAAGAGACTTGACCTCTTTAACAAGAACTTTAATATCTGCTTTTGATTTTGCTTCTAGCTCTTCATATTGCTTTGATATATGGTTCAGTTGCTCCTTAGTAGAATTTAGCTCTTGCAGCTTTGCATCTTTCTCCTCAGCAGCAGATTGGTTGGCTGTCTCTGTAATTTGGTTCTCATCCTGTCACATGTTTTTATTGTTCATTATTAGTGAATAGTTAAACATTTATTAAGCATATTTTTATTTGAAAGGGCAGAAATTGCCTCAAAATCAGATGTTGCTTATAAGGCACCCAGCAAATGTTTGCAATGCTTGTCCAAGGGAAAGCAATTTCAAAAACATTTCTCCAGTAACCATTAAATTCAGCAACAATCATGTTCTATAATCTTCCTAACCGAAGATTAGTTTTGGCTTTATCTTTCACATCTTGCAAGATGTGTGAGAGGCAGAGCTTTGGAGTTAGATTTTTATTGGAAGATGAATAAATTTCAAGAATAAAAAGGTGTTAAATGCATTACCTGTTTAGCATTCAACTTCAACTCCATTTCCAATGATTTCCTGCGAAGTTCTTCCATTTCCCATTGCATTTGAGTAAACCTTTCTCTTTCATTCAGGAGAGCTTGCTCCAGGTTTTCTTTACTTTTCTGTTTGGTGCTTTCAAGTTCCACTTCCAAATCCTTAACCTAAGCATCTCCAATTTGTTAATTCAACCTCAAAATTGCTAAACTGAGAATAAAGCTCATTCAACCTCTAGTGGGATATAAAGCACCCAAAGACAAAAACCATTAGAGAAAAGGAAGCAATGATACATAGGTTTCTGGTCAAAATTTGCAGGAATGGACAAAGATCTGCACATACTTGACCCAAAAGAGAGAAAAGTAGAAAATGCAATACTGATACATACAAAAAATCAAAAGCTAACCATACAAAAATTCCTGTTTTGCACACAATTCATCAGAATTTAGATCAAACAAAGTACATTATTGAAAAAAAGGGCAACCAATACAGTGAAATGTCAAATGTCAGCTTCACAACTATGAACTGTCTATGCAAATAGCCCCTGAATACTGGAAAATATCTTAAGTATATTGATGCTAAACTATTTATATTATGATAGTTTTAAAATTTTATCTCAGAGAACATATCAATCTGCTTACACACACCTTTGTCATAAGATAACCTTTCACTGCTATTTCTTGATTTAATCTTGCTATAAGATCCTCCATGTCAGTTTTTGCGGTGACTAGTCTCTGCTGCATGGTTAAAAGAACCCTGTTCATCTTATGATGCTGATCCAATGGAAGGACAATTTGTTTATCACCAGAAAACTGAGAATTTGAGTTTGCAAGAGTTCCCATTGTACTTAATACTTCGGAAGTTCCAGGAAGGTCAAGAGCACCATCAACAGATGAATTTGGAACCCCAGCATTGGACAAGTCACTACCTCTCAAAGAGCTTACATCACTCCCAATACTTTCAGTTGATAGCTTTCGAGCATGACCAGCCATCTTAGCTGGCTCTGGTTCAGAAAAGAGTTCCAATCCATTACCAGCAAGAAATGAAGCTCTAGACCCGTTCCCATTGTAAGTATCTTTCCCCAAAGTATTATTGATGTTTCTGAAGTGTGTTTTATGCCTAGGAAAATCTTCTAGCTGCTCCAAAATTGTCTGTCCCATAAATAGTCCCTCATCAATGTTGGACATACCATACTTCACAAGTTTTTCTATTGAACCTGTTAATTCTTCATCGAATGTGAGATCTCCCAAACCAATTTCAGAACTGTCCTCTCTCCCTAACCTAGGTGTCCCAAGCTCAGATGTCTCATAAGCAGTATCGCTACCATAATCTGATGTGATTGATGAACTACCACCAAGATGAGATATGCTAGAACTAGGAGGAATGTTATTTGATGAAATTGCACTATTTCCAGCAGCATTCGCTCCTGATGGCAGTTCATTTACCTCTTGGAATGCTGAAAAGAATAATATGAAATGTAAAAACTCAAAGTTCATGACGAAACTAATCTTGATTAGGGATAATATATATTCTTTTAGAACGTCAAATATTAATTAAATTCTATTATACATCCAGTTTTACTAGTAAATTGTAGAAGATAAGATAAATAAGTCTTAAAATCCTGTTAATGAAGTGGAATTACACATACAAGACCTCGCAGCAGCTTCTAGTTCAAGAAAGGATGCCACAGCGACACTTCTTGACAAATCAATTTCAGATAACAGCTTTGCCATCCACTCCTCCAAAGAACGCCTTCTCTGCAACAAAACTAAGCCTTTTGAGGAAATTAGTCACCCAGATACTAAAGATGACAAACACCGACAGGTTAAATTTTGAACCTTTCATGTTTTCTTTCTTTGTTTTTTTCCCCCAAACGGTCAAATTTGCATCACATAAACAATTCATTGCTATGCTAGCAACGTCATTTGCTTTAGATGTCTAAATAATGCCAAAGAAAGACCTTTGGCTTCAAAATTCAAAATTTTGTTCAAGAACAAATGTTTGTCAAATAAAATCTCTAATTCAATTCTACGTTTGTATGTCAACAGGAAACTATAGATAACATATGGACGTGAAACTTGAAAGATCAATAATGCTAGTTACAAACTTCAGGATTCATTGAGCTATATTAGACAACTGAAAAGAAAAACATTCATGGGTTTGAATTTTACTTAGCCAGTGCCAAGTTATATAGAAAAATTTCGGCATGCTTTGACCAATATAGCCTACCACTAGAGATGCCACAATTTGGGCAAACTGGCAAATGCCCATAAAAAACTAAGTTTGAATGTTTGATATCAAAGAATGAACTGTTATTAGCAAGAAGTTTAAAAAAAAAAAAGCTAGTAGAGATCATTAAAGAGGAAAAAATGAGCATTGACATAGAGTTATGCTCCATTTTCCAGATGGTAAAGAGAAGACAGCACACCAGTTCTATTAGAAGCATAGAAGAAAAATGAGAACAAAGTGAAAAACTTATTGCCTACCTCTTCCAACAGAGCTCTGGTTTTCATTCGCAATAGCCCCTTGGGTGGAGGAGGAGGAAGATTCTTCTTGGGAAACGCCCTTTTTAGCTGTAGAGGGAAGTCAATAACAATATAAGAGATCCCTAAATCAGTTGCATTGGAATATTCTAATCAGAATGCATGTCTTTTGTTTCCATAGTTATGCTCAAGCAATTATGTTATAGTGATCAGCTTTTCCTAAGATACATTCTAATTACTAATAGTGGAGTTCTTGGTGCAACATAAAGAAAATGCCAGGACTTACTGCAGTAAATAGCTTCAAAAAATCATTAAATCTTCTCAATACTCCACGTGTGGCTGTAACACCCTCTGGTGATTGCACCCCAATCTGTACCCTGTAAAACTGCCCCATAATAATGTTAACAGAGAACCATGGCAAAAATATTAGTGTGACTAAAATGTTACAACATCTACATTAATTGATGATTAGGACAGAATGCCAACGTGTCTGTTCAAATATTGAAATGAACTGCATAGTCTTTCAAACTTCTACCATATAGAATTTAAGCTCATTTGGATGTTGAAAGTTCTCTGAACTGTAAGATAAAATCCATAACAAAAGCAAAATAAGATTTTTCAAGAATAAAAGGCTGATGCTGAAGTTTGTATTGCACATTAGAATTAAACATATCACTGAGTCAAATACTAGAAGACTGAATGACACAACATGTAGCATAGGCATGAATACAGGAGATTACCACTACAGGATCCGAATCTTTTGATTGAGGAAGGACAACCCAAGAAGGTATTGTCACACAGTAACTCCATCCCGTTCGAGGATCATGCGGCCAAACAGTTTCCCTCCCATTCTGCAAGTATATATACAATGAGCAAGTGATAGCAATCAAGTTCAGTCTCATCTTGCGAAATTGATCGCTTTTTTTTTTCACGATCCACCATAAACACTAATTATTGCTCAAAATCAATTTCATGAACTAAACTCTTAAATCACCAAAATTAAGTTCCACTTCAGATTCTAAAGTAATTTAAAAAAAAAAATCAACAAAAAAGAAAAAGATTGAAATTGGAGAGAAAGCTGACCCATTTACGAGGAGGCTGACTCCAATCCATCCCAAGAGGCAGTGGCGAAGTCCCATCGTGCCTGTGCTTCGGTGGACTCCGTCTCTGCATCATCTGTTTTCTTCTCTCGCTCTACTAAACAACGTCGATCTCTGTCTTGAATCGAAATTGAACATCAAACCAAGGCTAGGTTCTGAATTTAGAGAAGGGAAGAGCTTTAGGGTTTCTGTGATCGGATCGGGGGAAAGTAGACAACTGGAGCAAAGCGCCAACAGTTGTTGCGCTTTGGAATTTCAGTCATCGGAGACTCCGTCCTTTCTTAATGATTAAGAACTAAGAAGAAGACAGAAACAACAAGATTAAGCCGTGAGCGTAGCGTGTCACCAACTCACCTGCTGCTTCTTCAATGATTTCAGTCTCCTTTTAGGTCTTCCCTCTCTCTCTCACTCTCTCTCAAGTCCTCGATGCCAAAAGTTCCATCGCAAACTTCTATTTCTTGGGAAGTATCAGTACTAAATAGTAAAGAACGGTGACCTAACTGTCCAGTTCTGAACTTGCATTAAGCTTCACGGTAACAACGAAACAGATGCTGTTTTGCAATGGCATGGACTCTTAAAAATGGGTTTAACTAATATCTCCAATCTTTCGGAAGGCGAAATGACCTGCTTCTTGATCCAACCTTATACGGTCTAAGCCTGTCCACAGTGTCGATTCTAGGCTGTCAGCGCTTTTCAGCTGTTTTCCTAGTCCAGATCCAGATAAATTGGGCTAATACAAGCAAACTTGGGTTGTGTTAATGGCGGCCCGGTGTTGACCAGAGCGGGATGCACGATTGGGCTTGATCTTGAAGCTGGAACCAGTTTCTTTTTTTTTTTTTCTGAGGAATTTTTTTTTTCATGGATGATTTTTGCTCTTGATTGAAATTGAATCATTGAAATCCGATTTCATGTATATAATTAATGACATGTTACATTATGTGTATGCGATATTATATAATAACAATGCATCAAATATATACATTTTTACTTTCGTAATATATCAATAAATGTTGTTTCCTTTTTCTAAAAAAAAAAAAAATCCATCAAAAGTGAATAAGTTTAGATAAATATCACAATTTCTCCCTATTTGGAGTAGTCGTTAAAACTTAAAAAATTTGATGATTATTTTGTATTTTTAGTTAGATTTAAAATTGAAGCGAATATTTAAAACCAACATAAATACATATGATTAAGTATAAATTCAGTATTATTAAACGTGAAATATATTAAAAATTTCGTAAATTCTTGAGAAAAATATAAACACATCTTACAGTAAAATTATAATATATTTATATCTATTAATTCTAGTTTTTGTTTTATTTTTATATGTTTATAATAGTCTTAATATATTTTACTTAATGACACCGAATTTACCTTTAATTATATTTATTTATATTGATCTTACAATTATATAAAAAACTTTGACGTTACCGTAAAAGTTCCCCTTTAAATGGTCATGTTTTTATTCTAAAATTGTAAGTATAAAATTTGAATTTTATTACTTGTATTTTTATTCTTTAAAACTAAAAGCTTTTTTTATAATGGAAAGAAAAAAAAAAAAACCTTAAATCATATGTAGGTGATGGTTTATGTCTCTCATAGGAAAACAAATAGCAATTTGTTTAAGGAGTTTGGATTGAAAATTAATGAATTATTGTAAGTGCTGCAGACATAGCCTCTGAGGCCCTCAAGTACATGAATGATTCCTAATTTCTTACAAAACGATGCTAAATTTGACGTTCCAGGTAGAACTAGATTTAACCGGTTCGGTTCTTTTGATTGCAATGGTCAAACAGTATTTAACCTAGCTACTCGAATGACAGTAGTGAGAAAATTAAGGAGATCATGAATACAGCGAAGGATGATTGACTATATGTCGAAAGCAGTTTCGGAATCTTGAGACATGTAAATCAAGGAGATCTCGTTTGTTTCAGCCATGTCCATGCAGTTCTTTTAACGCAGACAAGACGTCAACACGTCAAAGACCCCTCGCATGTCGCCTACCCCTAAAGCCAAAAGGACTGCAAAATTAAGACTGTAATATTAAGAAATGGTAATCAAAGAAAGTTTATTACATTCTAATTAATTGTAGCCATCGCAAGGTGATTCTTATCTCTTCAACAAGAACAGGATTTGATCACTTTTAGGCGCATTGGTGCAACAGGTCAAATAGAGCCCAACTCCATGGTCGCCTGTTAGATCCAGGTCCTACCGACCATGTCCGGTATCCATTATTCTTCTTTGTAAGACTCGACCGGCTCTAGAGCCACTCCCCTAACAGCTTTGCCAGGAAAGAATACAAGTTAAAGCCCAAAAAGACTCCAACAAATCTATAGTTATAAAAAGATCATGAAACCACGGCATGCACGCAAGAAAAAAATATGTATAAAGCAAAGCAATATATAACTTAATTACCATTTTAGTGACTTTTAAACAAAGAAAATGTATAAAAAAATAGAATTCTGAGTGGCAACCAAATCATTTTCCTTGTAGAATTATAAGAATAATTAATGTATACCACCAAGGAATATTCATGAATAGAAGATCCTCTCAGTAATTTTCCGCAACTTTTTTGAACTGTTTTAACAGTATATATAATTTGCATGTGGAATATACTGTTTTTTTTTTTTTTAATTTACGGTTCAAGAAAGCTGTGGAAAATGACAGCGGGAACCATAACTGCAACTGCATGATCAAACCATCTCACGATTTTGTGGAAAGATTTAAGGGGAATTGATAAAAAGAAAGAAAGGAAGAAAGAAAGGAGGAGGCTGGTCGGTGCAAGTGCGAGAAAAATGGCAAAAGTAAAAATTATTGTGAAGTGAAAGCTTGAAATGTATAGCCAGGAATGTATATATAGAGCCTACCATGTCAGTACCAGAAACCATCCTCTCTTTGGCCGCTAGCTAGCTATTTCCTTTTTCATTTTCTTTTTCTCAAAGCTTTTCTCCAAAGGCTATGCCATTTGTTTATAATACTTACGCATAACATAAGATCTAGTTTGGCATTCATTAATTTTGGAGAAATGCAATTGCAATGTCAATGAAGACCAATGGCGCAAGTCTTATAAATTATGAATGTTGGGCAATTATTTATATGTGGGTCTACATATATTAATTGATTATATATTACAGACTATTTAATTTATATAGTTCATTTAAAAATGATCAAATAAAATTATTGAACTTTAAAGTATCTCAATTAGTATGAGTTTTACAATGTGTAGAGACCCAATATTTTATTCTATTTGAATGATGGACCAAAATAGGATAAAATAACTACAATTATAAATAGGTTATGGTCCCCAATCTAAACGCGAATTTTCTCATTCTCATATCCCATCAGTGAGTGAGTTAGAGTTTTCTCTCATAAAATAAGGTTTAGACGTGGAAGACTGCTAACCCTCAATCAATTAATTTCAATGGATCCATATATGTTTCTATATTCTAATTTGCATGATAATTGAACATGAGATCTTGGGTATAGATATTATGTAATTAAATTTGACTATCAGTCGTATCAAGAGCCAATTCATATTTAATCATTATGAATTAAAATTATTGTTTGAAACATTAGAGTTTTTATTTCCTATAAAATAAAAGTTAAAAAATCTGTAAACAATTTTTTGGAGTTAGTTTCATGTTTCAAGTAATTAAGGGTTTTAATTCCTTAAATCTCGAATTGAAAATTCAACCAAAACATAAAGATTGAGTTTTAATGGTGAAATTGTTTCATTCTTGTTAGCTTGATTTGTCACAATTCTTTGATATTTTCATCCGTTTTTTGCATGGATATTGTAGAATACACGTTTAATTTCAATTATGTAAAGTTAATTTAGTGAAAATAAGTTTAAAAAATTGTTAAAAAAATTGAAGGATAGACCCGAAACAGGTCTGTTCTGCATCCAGCCGAGTCAACCCGACCAGGCTGGGGGTCGAAGAAAGTGGGAGATCCCGATTGGGATCTTCCCCACGCGCACGCGCCGCCATCCAGTGGCTCGATGGCCACCGTTTTCTCCAACTTGTAATAAAATTTGATTTAAAAATTTTTGATGATTTTTCTGAAATTTTACAAAATTGTTAAATATTTATTATTTAATATTTTGTATCATTAGAATAAAGTTGTATGTTACGCACATGATTATTGTTGTTTTGTTTCGTGGTGATCAGTGATTCCAGATGATTATATCGTTTATCTCCAAGAACATGAGTTTGATATATGAGTGGAAAATGATTCAACATTTTTCATGAAGCCAAACAAAGTGTTCACTCCCAACAATTGATAGAGGTCATGAAAGATGAGATGATCAATGAAGGACAATAACATTTGGGATCTTGTTGAATTGCCTAAAGGAGCGAAACCGATTGGTTGTAAATGAATTTTCAAAACCAAACGAGATTTGAAAAACAATTTCGAAATATATAAAGCACGTCTAATAGCCAAATGTTTCATTCAAAAGGAAGACATTGATTATAAAGAGACTTTCTCTCCAGTTTCATCGAAAGACTCTTTTAGAATCATTATGACACTTGTAGCTCATTATAATTTAGAGTTACATCAGATTGATGTAAAGACAGCGTTTCTCAATGAAGATATTGAAAAACAATTTATATAGTGCAACTAAAAAATTTAGTGTTGGATAATTCAAAGCATTTGGTATGTAAATTAAAGAAATCCATATATGGTTAAAGAAAACATTTTGTCAATGGTACCGAAAATTTGATCAAGTGAATACCTCATTCGGCTTTAAGGAGAACACTGCTGATCAATGTATTTATTACAAGAACAGTGGGAGCAAGTTTATTCTTCTGGTACTGTATATTGATGATATTTTGCTAGCAAGCAGCGATATAGGTTTGTTGCATGAAACCAAGAGATTTCTGTCAAGTAATTTTAAAATAAAAGATCTTGGGGATGCATATTTTGTGTTGGGCATACAGATCCATCGAGATCGTTCTCGTGGTATACTTGACTTATCACAAAAGGCATATATCGATAAGGTGCTTAGCAAATTTGACATAAAGAATTGTGCATCAGGAGATACACCTATTGCTAATAGTGATAAATTTAGTTTGCTTCAATGTCCAAGAAATGAGATTGAAAAGAAAGAGATGTAGAAGATTCCTTATGCCTCAATAATAAAGAGTCTTATGTATACTCAAGTTTGTACGCATACGGATATTGCGTACGTAGTTGGAATGTTTGACAGATATTTAAGTAACTGTGGTATGGATCATTGGAAAGCAGTAAAAATGGTTATGTGGTATCTACAGAGAACTAAAGATTATATGCTCACTTATCACATGTCAGATCATTTAGAGATCGTTGAGTATTCAGACCCCGACTTTGCTGGCTGTCTTGATAGCAGAAAGTCTACTTCTGGCTATATTTTCATGTTAGCTGGAGAAGTTGTCTCATGGAAGAGTGTAAAGCAGTCACTCATAGCTTCTTCCAGCATGGAGGTAGAATTTATAGTTTGTTATGAGGCATTGAACCAAGCAATATGGTTGCAGAATTTTATTACCGATCTGTGCATTGTCGATGGTATTGAGAGACTATTGAAGATTAATTGTGATAATAAAGTCGTTGAATTATATTTTAAGAATAACATAAACTCGTCGAAGTTAAAGTATATGAACATCAAGTTTCTTGTTGTTAAGGAGAGAATTCAGAGTCTTCGGATTACTATTGAACATATAAATACAAGCTCCATAATTGTGAATCCATTTACGATGAGAGTACCACTTAAAGTGTTTCATGAGCATGTAACTCGTATGAGTGTGGTTCATCCTGATGATATACTTGTATAGTGAGAGTTTGTTTCTTGATGTTCATTATTTATTGAGATATTTTTCTGATCAGACTTAAGTATTTTTGTTATTACCGAAAACTCTGAAATAAAGTGACATTTTTTTTCAGTTGCAGTATGCATACAGTTTTGAAAGTATGTTATTCTTTGAATTATAAAGTAGGACCAGTTGGAAATAGGCATGTTAAGGATCACGTTACATGTAATTTTCATGTTACACATCCATACTTGATCTATGTCGTTGATTATATTAATATACGTGACCATTGATAGGCCTAGTTACGAAATATATGTAACGAAGATCGTTTTGATCTTATATTGATATAATTAATGAACCAAATTGTTTAGAGATGTTACTTTGCAAAGATAGCAAATATTGAACTCTTAAAATTATTTTTAAATATACAATTGTCAAGTAACATATGTGGTCCAAATGGGATATTGTTGGGAAAATATTTATATGTGGGCCTACATATATCAATTGCTTGTACATTACAGACTATCTAATTTGTTTAATCCATTTAAAAGTGATTAAATAAAGTTATTGGACTTTAGAGTATCTCAATTAGTATGAGTTTTGCAATGTGTAGAGATCAATATTTTATTCTATTTTAATGATGAACCAAAATAAAATAAAATATATTACAGTTATAAATAGGTTATGGTCTCCAGTCTAAACGTGAATTTTTTCATTCTCATATCCTATCAGTGAGTGAGTTAGAGTTTTCTCTAATAAAGTAATATTTAGACGTGGAAGATTGTTAATCATCAATAAATTAATTTCAATGGATTCAAGTATATTTTTATATTCTAATTTGCTTGATTATTAAACATGATATCCTGAATATAGATATTATGTAATTAAATTTTACTACAATAAAATCTATTTAATAAAATTTATCAAGAAATTTTAAGATGATTTAATCGCGACCATTCATATGTGCCAATGGTGCGTGTTTGGGAAAAAAGGGTTTAAATTAATAGTGTAACCACTAACCACTCCGAGCCATGACGTAGTTTCATGTGCACTTGGTGTCACGCCCAAAACCCCATTTGCCCCAAATTAGACCACCAGCTCCTCAGCTTTCAGCCATGACTATGTATACTTTCTACACGTATTGTGTTTTCTTTTGGTATCTTAGGCAGATTACCGAAAGTTGGTTGAAATTGAACTGTAACAAAAAGATTTGATGTTCATTTGTGGATAGAAAATTACAAAGTCGTAGGTTGTCCACATCTTAAATTTCATTTTTTATTTATTTATTTTGATATGATTTTTTTCTAAGATGATATTAAATTGTAATTATAAGAGTTACCAAGACTCAAAAAAGCATCGAAAATGCAATACAGATCAATAAATCAGAATTAAATTATTCTAACATGAATAATTTGCTCGTTCTATTTTATTGTTGTTAATTAGTAAGCAATTTTTGTGTGATTTTCCTTCATTGCTTACACTCCGAAGCATTAAGACTTGAAGGAATTGACATTTATTCAGTATCTTTGTTTCCAGATCCAAAAGCAAAGTGAATTCAATATTGTTAAATTGAGGGTGGAGAATTGGAGACAAGTTAATTATATCATAAACTTCGAACATGAAACATGCAATAATTCTTAAGAGGTAATATGAAACAAGTTTAGAATTCAAACCATGCCAATTTTCGATTTCTTTTTCTTAATTTCACAATTATATTGTCTTTTTTCTCTCGAGAATAATAAATTTATGTTTTCCAGCTGAGATTTATGCCCAAATTAACAGAATCAATTACATAACATTGACAACATTAAATCGTTAATCAAACATTACAAATTAGGCTGAGGTAAATGATGAATTAACCCTCAAGCCTAGTTATTGAACTTGAACAAATATCAGACAATGCCAAAAAATGTAGTAATCAAACTTGAAAACGCATAACTAAAGCAACAAAACAAGTTACTTAAGACAGATTAATTAACTAGAGCAAACTTAGCCAAGAAGAGATACCCCGCTTCTTATAATTAATTACGCGCATTTGAAGCCTGGAGGAAGCTCCTTCTGACATGCACTGAGGAGTAAGCTAAGAGTAACAGGGATGTTGAGGTTGATTCCAAGTACATTGGCTTTAATGGCAGTGCAAAGGCAAAGGGCAGCTTCCAAATCGGCCAAGCCAGAAAGCAAAGCGCAGCATTTGCTCGAAGGAGGTGTTCCCACTATCACGTTGACAAGTCCAAGGAGATCAGCACAGACACCTAGCTTCAATGTGTCCTTAGGGCAAGACGGAGGTGGGGGGCATGCAGCAGGAGGAGGAGGACTGGGTTTGGGTTTGCATGAGTGACAAGCGCTGGTGAAGGTTGAGTGGAAAAGAAGAGAGAAAACTATAAGGAGAGCACAGATTTTCTTGGAAGCCATTGCAGCAGCTCGCTACTTGGTAGTGACAGGAGATATTCAAGGAGTCGGTGAATGGTGCCTTACCCCAGCACCAGAAGTAGCTTTTTTAAAGGAGATTTGTGAGGTGGCTGTTTGGGAATCTGATTGAGTGGAAGAGAGTGAAAATGGATGATAATGTAGCAGTTGGATTTTTGTAAGCTTCCGGGCAGGAAAGTTGTGTATGTTTTTCTTCCTTATTAAGTAGAATTTCCTAGCTATGCTGAAGGATCGGTTCACCACACGTCTACCTCACTCAAATGAAAATACGCAATAGTGTGTGTACCTTAACTAGCCATGGCCCCGCTAGTCCGAAAAATTCCCTTCTCTTCATCTAAAGCATGCTCACAAATCTATAATCTTTGGAGAAGAAGGGAATGAAGTACTGTAGAATTGTAGATTTTATTTGACAGTGCACGCTCTCCTTTCACTCACTTTCATTGTCTTTAAACCAAACCGCTCAAGCATCCAAGAATAAATCACAATCTCCTGATCTCGAGCCGATGTGCAAATTGTATTATTGTGAATTGTGATGGTTATTTAGACAAGTGAGTCAAATGGTGACCACTAACCAAGCCAAGGTGATGAGGGGCAAACAAGCAAAGATACTGTGATTATTCGGCAAATGGATTCCAGCTCTTCGGGATGGGGTGTGATAATAAAACATGAACTCGTTTTTGTCTACTTGTCTTGTGTGTTTGTCCAGTAGTTCCAATTCATTTCTCAATAATTGATAGCTACAAGGGTGTTGTTTGCTGCTCACAGCACATGCTCTCAGATCTCATTGCTGGACCAAGGATCGATGTTGATTGAAATGCTGTGGGTCGGTTTCCTCGACCATGATATAACGTTTAGGCCTGCTTGAGCGGCTGCACATATATCTTAGGCTATCCCTTTGTCTATTTGGATTTGTTCATGTAATCCCAGTTTGTTTTTGGTGAATAAAACTTCTGGCATGCTGCTAGGTTATTTCAACCACAAGTTAGGGAGATGATACTCATTTTCTACTAGCTTACCTTCGATAAAGGCTGATTTAAGATTAGTTTAGATGTGTAATGAAGATGGTTCTAATAAAATTGAAAAATGATAAAATAATCATTAAGGATATATGTTTTTTAATAAAATAATAAAAAAATTAAAGTCAAGAATAAAATGCAATTTTACCTTATAATTTTTTATTTTATAATACTAAATTTGACCTGCACCATAGTTAATCAGTCCACACTGGTAAGCCAAACAGTACTTTAGCTTATATAGAAAAGCTTAAGAATTTTTTTCTATACTTGTTTAGAAATTGCAAGCTTAGTCTATTATCTTGATAAAAGATTAATTTGAAAATTCATTATTAAGAAAAGGCTTTTTTTAAATGTAATTTATTTAACTTTATTTTTTGTAATAATGTATTCTGAATATAACGCAAACGAAAAACTAAACCAGAAACATTTTACTGTCGAGATGAATGAATTAATTAATTAATTAATTAATCAACCTATAGTTGGTAATCACGATCATTTTTATCTGTACTTTTTTCCTAATTTTAGTATAATTAGAAGGATGTATGATCTCATTATTTTGAGGATAAAAATATCATTCTCTTAACAGATTTATTTTGTGGTTACGGATTGAGACATGTGAGCCATAGGAATAGAGATATTTGTCGATATGAATTAGAGCTCTAGGACCATACATCATACATAAGTACACCCAAAAACATTGAAAGTAACTTATGAAACAGTTATTTCATTAATTTAGATTATTTTTATTTAAATCATATCGTATAATTATATAATTAAAAAATATCAAATTATTTGTTTTTAATAGACACATCAATGATTATGATAATTAATTGATAAACATATTTTAATTATATGACATGATTTAAATAATGCATAACGTGAAATAATCGTTTCATATAATCTTTCTTCTTCGAAAACAAATTTCTTAATTGTAAACTTTGATAAAAAGATTTATAATTATCCAAAAAACCTCGAAGACTTCGTCGCCCAAAAATAGAAGGGAAAGAGATAAGATAATGAAAAAGAAAAAGGAAATTCACATAACCTAATGCACTTTGTAGTGGTGTCGTTTACAATTGTTAGCTCAATGAGAAGCCATTTTCATGTTACCTATTTGCTATGTTTCCCCACATATTGATAGAGCCATGACTATTAAGATGAACACAATCCAGAGTGGCTTGATCGATAGACTTATCAACTTTTTCTTTGTACATGAGAAGGCCCAAACCAGGCTAATCTGAATTGACCTCCAATAGTCACAGCTAGTTAGATTGGGCCACTCCGATCAGTGGGCCCAAGTTTGGCCTGCCTTTCTCGGTTGAATGAAAGCCCATCAATCCTTCACCTGACCTCCAAATTCGAATCCAAACTTCAAAAAAGGGCGAGTGAGCCCACACCTTGGCAATGCCCATCTTTCTTTTTTTATTCCTCCGAAAGAATGTTTGACAAAAAAAAAAATTTTGAAAATAAAATTTTACAATTTATTTTTTTAATCAATTGAGTTTTTATATTTTATTTTTTACTTATTTAAATATTTTTCAATAAAAATTATTAGTTTTGATCATATGTAACGAAAATCATATACGGATGTAACAATTTTTTATAAAAAAATTTAATCGAATGAAAATTAAAATGTAAGAACTAAATTAATTATAAAAAATATTACAAATAAAATATTTTTTTCTTCTATTTAACTAAAAAAGTTTTCATCATGTTTGTACTTTCTACAATTGCATGAAAAATTTCATAATTTTCATAATGATAAAAAATATTACTGCTATATATGAATTATTAATAAATCATTTTAGAAATCTTTTTTTTTTTAACTTTTTGAATGATTTTTTTATTTTTTATGAACATGATTATGAAATTATATAATAATTTATTTTTTTATTTTTTAATATATATTAATAGATATATATTAACATCTTCTTAATCTTGTTTATAAAATTTAAAAATTCTATTAATAATATTTTAGATAATTTTTTATTTTTTATTATAATTATAATTAAATTTAATAATTTACATATCTTTTTTTATATTTATTTTATATTATAAATACATCAAATACAAAATAAACTTTTTCAATTTTTAACAAATTTATCAAAATTTTAACTCGTTTTATTTTTATATCTTTTTATCTTTTCTTTTATCATATTTAAAACTATTATCGATATTAGATTATAATTTTCATAATTTTTTTTTAAATCAATAGAAAATATTTATGGGCTTAATTAAGTTTTCCATTGCCGACAGAAACCAACTCCCGGCCAGACGTTTGTAATTGTACATTTTCGAACCAAAGAAAACATCAAACCCAAAAAGTCAAAACCACGAAGAAAGCAAAGAGAAGACGCCAACGCGCGTTCCTTCCTTCCTTCATTCATTCTCCATTAAAAAAAAAAAAAAATAGTTCCATATTCTAACCTAAATTAACCTTTCCGCCAAATTCGATTTAAACCTTTTAGTAAATTTTTAATAGTTGTTTAATCTTTCTTATCTCAGCTGATAAGATTATTCTAAGACCTTACCTCCGTTACCATCAATCATTAAAAAAAGAGAGAAAAGAAAAAGAAATTGTTTGATCAGAGGAGAAAAGGTATTTGCTTTTGGATTGCATCGGTCGAAGCCATCAAAGGAGAGGTTAGAATTTCGATGGCGATACTGTACGCGCTGGTTGCGCGTGGATCGGTGGTGCTGGCGGAGTTCACGGCGGCATCGACAAACGCCAGCACGATCGCTAAGCAAATTCTAGAGAAAATACCCGGAGACAACGACACTCACGTGTCGTATTCACAAGATCGGTATATCTTCCACGTCAAACGCACCGATGGACTCACCGTTCTTTGTATGGCCGACGAGAGTGCCGGAAGTAAGCCAAATACCTGTCTCAATTTTTCTTTCTTTTTTCCCTTTTTTTTTTATATACTTTTCAAAGATCATTTTTTTTTTGTTAGGAAAAAGGCTTCCTTTTCTTTTTCTGAAAGTGAGTTTATATTTGATTGATTCAATAGGCTTACGTTTAAATTTCAATTGTTTTGTTAATTATTGTTGATTTGTTTCCTAATTAAATGGAATATGGAGATAAAAGTAGGCGATTGAGAAAACAATTTAAGTTTTGTGCTTATTTGACAATCTAGGGTTTGATTAAAAGTTTAAAAGTGGGATTTCGATTCTAGAATGGGGAAATGGTAAAAGGGATTCTTTGGTGGTGGTCATGATTCGGCAAGTATAGCAATGGATTCTATGTTCTGAGATATCATCACTCGTCATCTGCTTTTGAAGGATTACTTCCCTTTTAGTGTGTGTTGAATGTTGATGCATTGGAGACGGGAATGCTTATGTTCTTCAGAACTTTTTGCTGATGATTTACTAATCAAAATGAGAATTTATAGCTAGATATCCTTCTGGTTTGCGATCACTTTGTGTTTCTCTTCTTTGTTAAGAACTCTTTGGTTCAAATGTTGCTGATGATATTATTATTATTATTATTATTTTGTGGTTATGTTGGATGTGTTTGTTGTATATTATGCAGGGAGGATTCCTTTTACATTTCTTGAAGACATTCATCAGAGATTTGTGAGGACTTACGGCAGAGCAGTATTTTCAGCTCTGCCTTATGGCATGAATGATGAATTTTCAAGGGTTTTGAGCCAGCAAATGGAATATTACTCAAGTGACCCTAATGCTGATAGGATGAATCGACTAAAAGGTGAAATGAGTCAGGTAGGTTCTGATTTCTGAATGCTTGAATCTAGTTATCGATTCTATTAGTTATTTCCTCTAGATTCTCATTGATTGATCCTTTTTCATATCCAGCATTCTAAGCATGTTGTTTATATGAATGTGTATGCTTGAGCTCATACCTACTTTAAAGATAAAATAGATTGCTGTTTGCATCATGTGGAATGTAAAATTCCATTTTGATCTGTTACTGACCATTTAACATGTTAAAGGGAACCTTACATTTAAGTGTCACCTGCAGTTATGGCCTTATCACTGAAGGGCATTCAACTTTCTGTTTCTTTTTCTTGTTGGGCCGTGGTCTAATGTTGTTTCTTGTACTCTAATAGGTGCGAAATGTTATGATAGAGAATATTGACAAAGTTTTAGAGAGAGGTGATCGCTTAGAATTGCTGGTTGACAAAACTGCCAACATGCAAGGAAACACCTTTCGCTTCAAAAAGCAAGCTCGCCGTTTTAGAAACACAGTATGGTGGAGAAATGTCAAGCTTACGTATGCTTTCTAAACTTTAACCCCATTTTTTATGCTTACATGCATTGCATTAAGTTTGGAAGTGAAATTTCCCAATAAAACAGTTAGCTTTGCATGTAAATTTGCTCCGTAAAATAGAAGACATACTAGGATAGATGAATTTATCGCTTACTGGCTTGCTTTGCACATTGCAGGGTTGCTCTTATAATCCTTCTCCTAATTATTGTTTACATTGTGCTGGCTTTTGTTTGCCATGGGATCACACTACCCTCCTGCCTAAAATGAGGTCAATAGTTTGAGAATGAATCACCTTCCCCACTCCCACGCCCCCTTTCCTTCTGTTTCTGTTTTTGTTTGTTTGTTTTAGTCTCTGCTTGGGAGTATTGGGATCCTTCTTTTTTCAACTTCCTCCGCTGTGAGTTGTATTTTCCTTTCATTTATTCAATGTGAAGAGCTAGAACTTTCGTGCTGCGCTTGTGTAACATGTTTCCTCATGGAACTTGGAATGGTTTGGTGTTTGCCTTTTGAAGTCATTGCTTGATGGTTCGAAATTCGTTCACTGTATAATTTTTTTTTGTGAAATGTCTTATTTTTATCTTTGTTGCTACTCCTATTTTGTAAGTTTTATTAGTAATACACATAACATTAGCCAATAGAGGTCGATGCAAGTAGTTAAAGTTTGAATTTTGAATGTGAAGTATTTAGGTTTGAACTCTTACTACCCCTTGTTAATAAGCAAGTCCATCCGAAAATTTTAAAAAATTCGTTAGTGAAAGTTCAATGGATCCTTGTATCCAAATAATGGTTTTACATCAAAATTTCCTTTTTGTACAACTTTAGAGAGCTGCAATCAAAATCACATCTTGTTTTCAATTCAAAGCATGAGTTTGTTGACTGCATAGCTGCCATGGTTTCATTCAGGTGCTTTCTGTGCAAAGTTAAATCATACTAGCCAACAAATTCCTTGAAAGATGTATATGGGCTTTTGTACATAACCTTGAAAAAAATGCATTCAATCTCTCCTTTATTGTATAGTGATCATTCCAACCAAAATATGTTTTGTTAAAAATTGTAAAAGACAAAAATGTCTCTAATTCATACTTATTATTAATATTATATTTAATAAATTTTAATTGAATTGATGTTAATTGACTCTAACATTAAATTTAATTAAACAATTAGTGTGTATATCTATATAGAGAGAGATAGAGAGAGGGGAATAAATATCTTGCACATATATATTTACTATTTCTATGGGGACCCAAATAAACCACAAAGAACATCTGGATCACATACCACCATGGATCCGAAGGTGGGCTCCGCTTGAATTAGTAAACAACAGCCGTGAGGGTTCATCATGTTCATTTGGACGGTCGTAAATCACTGATAGAAAAATCAAGTGAGGGCAAATGGGGAAATAGAATGATATTGAACTGATGGGTCCCGAAAGTTCGCCAAACGCTGACGTTGCCAAATCGACTCAACGGGGGACATAAATCGCTGCTAGACAAATCAACCTCGGCCACGTGCATTGGGGACTGGGCCCCATTTTTGTGGACCCAAACGTACGTGCACACATTCCAAGCCCAAATTGTAAAAAAAACCGGTTTTCAACAAAAATGGACGGCGGACAAAAGATCTGGGAAACTCTCATACGTGAAATGTAAGTACTCGAGCTCTAAGATAATTATTTGATTTTAGATTTATTAGTGTTCATCATGTTTGAGTTATTGAAATAATAAATTAATTTAATTTAAATAATTAACATTTAATTTTTTATTAATGGTATATTTTTAATATTTTATTATTGTTGTACATAATAAAAAAATAATAAAAAAAAAGTACGTCATGTGGCATATGAAAAATTCGTCATGTGACGTATGAAAAAAAACATGTGAGAGATTGGATCTGTCGTCTTAAAAATAATATTACGTCTTTAAATATTTTTAATTCTGCAGGATTTGTAAAATAATAAAAAATACTTAATTAGTGGATAATTAAATAATTAAAGGTAAAATTAATCCATATAAATAGGGATCAAATATGATTTATGAAACTAAATCTCTATTTGTTTTATAGAAATTCTGTTAAATTCTCTTTTGACTTAAGTATCGAAATACTTACACAAAGAACAATTTTTTCGCATCTCTGATCATTCTTTTTTCTTTCAGATTTTTTTGTAATACATGATAAAAAAATTAAAGCGAGGACGTCCGTAAGGTATTATCATTGTATTTGATAATAATAATTATTAATTTATTATTTAATTTTTATAATATGTTATTAAAAATTAATAAATATAATTTATTAAATTAAATTTAAATCAATCAAATTAAATTTAAAAAAATTAAATATTTTATTGAATTAAATTAAAATGTAAAAAATTAATTTAATTATATTTAAATCACACTTAAAATTTTATATCTTCAAATTGCTCCAAATTTAAATTTAACATTGAATTACATGGACTCGGCTCGGCTCCACGCTTTGATGACTAGCATTCACAAAAACGCAGCGAAGAGAAGCGAAGGGGAGGAAAAGAAAAGGGTAGGGTGCAGGTTTAGTATCGTGCGCCCTTCATTGTCCCAAAAGCGTCCTCCAGCCCTCAAACACCACAGAACATCACCCGAGCTAGCGAGGGAGAGGGAGAGAGAAAACAAGAAATTCCCAAAAAAAAAAAGAAAGAAAAAAGAGGGGGCAATGAAGCAGAGCTCATCTGAGGCAGTCTCCTCATCGTCTTCCTCTACGCCCAGCTTACCAGACCAATCACAGCCAGCCATCTCAGCGTCGGTATCCGAAAACCACCACCATAACAACAATAGCAAATACTTGGCATCGACTTCGGCGGCTGATGACTTAGCTGGGGTGGGGTCGAGAGACGGGAGCGGTGGGGCCCAAGAAACCGTAACCGTCGATCGGCGAGGAGTGTATTCGGCAGTTTGCAGATGGACGGTTCATAATTTCCCGAGAATCAAAGCTAGGGCACTGTGGAGCAAATACTTCGAGGTAGGCGGTTATGATTGCCGTTTACTGGTGTATCCAAAAGGGGACTCCCAGGCTCTGCCGGGCTACATATCCATATTTCTCCAAATCATGGACCCGAGGGGCACATCGTCGTCCAAACGGGACTGCTTCGCTAGCTACCGCTTAGCTATCGTCAATCTAACCGACGATTCCAAAACCATTCATCGTGATTCATGGCATCGTTTTTCAAGCAAAAAGAAATCTCACGGTTGGTGCGATTTCACACCTTCTTCTACTGTTTTTGATTCCAAATTAGGTTATCTCTTTAACAACGACTCCATTTTAATCACGGCGGATATCTTAATCCTGAATGAATCTGTTAATTTCACACGTGATAATAACGATGTTCAATCCTCATTGTCCTCCATGATTTCGTCTTCGGTTGTTTCCGGTCCTGTTTCTGATGTTTTGAGCGGCAAATTCACTTGGAAAGTGCATAATTTTAGTTTGTTTAAGGAAATGATTAAGACACAAAAGATAATGAGCCCGGTTTTCCCTGCCGGTGAGTGTAATTTGAGGATTAGTGTGTATCAAAGCTCGGTTAATGGGCAGGAATACTTGTCTATGTGTTTGGAGAGTAAGGATACCGAGAAAACGGCTGTTCCCGATAGGAGTTGTTGGTGTTTGTTTAGAATGTCAGTGCTGAATCAGAAACCAGGGTCAAATCATATGCATAGAGACTCTTATGGGAGGCTTGCAGCGGATAATAAGAGTGGGGATAATACTAGTTTGGGGTGGAATGACTACATGAAGATGTCAGATTTTGTTGGAGCGGAGACTGGGTTTTTGGTGGATGACACTGCAGTATTTAGCACTTCATTTCATGTGATCAAGGAGTTTAGTAGTTTCTCCAAGAATGGGGGGTTGATGGCAGGGAGGAGTGGGAGTGGTGCGAGAAAGTCTGACGGGCATATGGGGAAATTCACTTGGAAGATTGAGAATTTTACCAAGTTGAAGGATCTTCTGAAGAAGAGGAAGATAACAGGTCTTTGCATCAAGAGCAGGAGATTTCAGATTGGAAATAGGGATTGTCGTCTCATTGTTTATCCTCGAGGTATGCAAGAATTATTGTAAATTCTTGAATTAGATTTTGTGGTCATTTTGCTACAGACAAACTGAGTCTGGTACCTCAAGTTTAATGAAATGATGTTTCTTGCTATCTTGCCTTTATTTTTATCTTATTGGATTGAGCTACAAGATGGTTGCATGCTTATGGTAGTTGCCCCCTGTAAATTTTTTGTTTTTTAATCCCGTAGTAATTGGTTAGCTTAAGCCTCTATGTCCGTTTCTGATTATTGAATCTAATTGACTTAATGATTTGGCTTCACTAGCACCTTGTTTAGGTCTCCTTTAGGGAAGTGGTGAAAAATTTTCTAGCACTCAATTCTGGTAATGCTGCTATTTTTCGATTTATATGCATATATGATCTGGGCTAGGCACTTAAAATCATTTAAAATTGCTCTTATTTTGCTGCTGTAGCAAAAGCTGTGTTTTAACTTTGTATTCTGGTTTACCATCAACCTTATGATCCTTGCATCTGAGACAAGGTGACCTGGACTGATGGTTTCTAAATTGTGTTTGGAAAGTGAACTGATTGGATTTTTCTATGGCTTGATGTTATCAGGGCAGTCTCAGCCACCGTGCCACCTTTCTGTGTTTCTTGAGGTTACAGATTCACGAAATACTTCCAGTGACTGGAGCTGTTTTGTGAGTCATCGGCTGTCTGTTGTGAACCAAAAGATGGAGGAGAAGTCAGTCACAAAAGAATCTCAAAACCGCTACTCTAAAGCTGCAAAAGACTGGGGTTGGCGTGAATTTGTGACGCTTACCAGCCTCTTTGATCAGGATTCTGGGTTCCTTGTTCAGGACACTGTTGTATTCTCTGCAGAGGTTCTTATTTTGAAAGAGACATCAATAATGCAGGATTTCACTGATCAGGATACTGAGTCAGCAAATACTGCTCTCCAGATAGAAACGGTTGGAAAGAAAAGCGCATTCACATGGAAGGTGGAGAACTTCTTATCTTTCAAGGAAATAATGGAAACCCGCAAAATTTTTAGTAAATTTTTTCAAGCTGGTGGATGTGAGCTTCGAATTGGTGGGTGATTGACTGATTGTCTCCTGTCAATTCTCTGCTGAAAATATCCATGTAGTTGTTTCTGTTAATTAAATGGTTGTTTCTCATCATGCAGGTGTGTATGAGTCTTTCGACACCATATGCATATACTTAGAGAGTGATCAGTCTGTTGGTAGTGATGTGGACAAAAACTTCTGGGTTAGATACAGAATGGCTGTGGTGAATCAAAAAAATCCAGCCAAGACTGTCTGGAAGGAATCTTCTATTTGCACAAAGACATGGAATAATTCTGTTTTGCAATTCATG